>JAECXF010000230.1:0-2400000 GCA_018151655.1 Drosophila bocqueti
GCTTCTTTTGCTCCTCGCTGCCCTTAAGCAGCACCCAGGGCTGCTGGGTCTGCATGTAGCCGTTGCCATGACGGTCGTCGATGAAGGCCTGCTCCAGCTTGGCGAATAGCGGAGCGGGTTTGCCGATCTTGTGACCAGCGGGAAGCAGCAGAGTGGCAAGGGGTTTGCTGTGGAGACAATTAGGATTAAGACTAAGCAGAAAAGGAAGGTAAGAATCTACTTACTCAGCATTGAGCGGCGTCTGCTTGGCATTGAGCTGCCCGAACAGAGTCCTGGCCGTGGCTGGCATGTAGGGGAAGAGTAGATTGGCCAGCAGGCAGGCGATGTTGGCGCACAGACCGATGATAGAGGCCGCTCGCTTCTTTTGGTCCTCGCTGCCCTTGAGCAGCGCCCAGGGCTGCTGGGTCTGCATGTAGCCGTTGCCATGACGGCCTGCTCCAGCTTGGCGAATAGCGGAGCGGGTTTGCCGATCTTGTGACGAGCGGGAAGCAGCAGAGTGGCAAGGGGTTTGCTGTGGAGACAATTAGGATTAAGACTAAGCAGAAAAGGAAGGTAAGAATCTACTTACTCAGCATTGAGCGGCGTCTGCTTGGCATTGAGCTGCCCGAACAGAGTCCTGGCCGTGGCTGGCATGTAGGGGAAGAGTAGATTGGCCAGCAGGCAGGCGATGTTGGCGCACAGACCGATGATAGAGGCCGCTCGCTTCTTTTGGTCCTCGCTGCCCTTGAGCAGCGCCCAGGGCTGCTGGGTCTGCATGTAGCCGTTGCCATGACGGCCTGCTCCAGCTTGGCGAATAGCGGAGCGGGTTTGCCGATCTTGTGACCAGCGGGAAGCAGCAGAGTGGCAAGGGGTTTGCTGTGGAGACAATTAGGATTAAGACTAAGCAGAAAAGGAAGGTAGAATCTACTTACTCAGCATTGAGCGGCGTCTGCTTGGCATTGAGCTGCCCAAACAGGGTCCTGGCCGTGGCTGGCATGTAGGGGAAGAATAGATTGGCCAGCAGGCAGGCGATGTTGGCGCACAGACCGATGATAGTGGCCGCTCGCTTCATTTGGTCCTCGCTGCCCTTGAGCAGCACCCAGGGCTGCTGGGTCTGCATGTAGCTGTTGCCATGACGGTCGTCGATGAAGGCCTGCTCCAGCTTGGCGAATAGCGGAGCGGGTTTGCCGATCTTGTGACGAGCGGGAAGCAGCAGAGTGGCAAGGGGTTTGCTGTGGAGACAATTAGGATTAAGACTAAGCAGAAAAGGAAGGTAAGAATCTACTTACTCAGCATTGAGCGGCGTCTGCTTGGCATTGAGCTGCCCGAACAGAGTCCTGGCCGTGGCTGGCATGTAGGGGAAGAGTAGATTGGCCAGCAGGCAGGCGATGTTGGCGCACAGACCGATGATAGAGGCCGCTCGCTTCTTTTGGTCCTCGCTGCCCTTGAGCAGCGCCCAGGGCTGCTGGGTCTGCATGTAGCCGTTGCCATGACGGCCTGCTCCAGCTTGGCGAATAGCGGAGCGGGTTTGCCGATCTTGTGACGAGCGGGAAGCAGCAGAGTGGCAAGGGGTTTGCTGTGGAGACAATTAGGATTAAGACTAAGCAAAAAGGAAGGTACGAATCTACTTACTCAGCATTGAGCGGCGTCTGCTTGGCATTGAGCTGCCCGAACAGAGTCCTGGCCGTGGCTGGCATGTAGGGGAAGAGTAGATTGGCCAGCAGGCAGGCGATGTTGGCGCACAGACCGATGATAGTGGCCGCTCGCTTCTTTTGGTCCTCGCTGCCCTTGAGCAGCGCCCAGGGCTGCTGGGTCTGCATGTAGCCGTTGCCAGGACGGCCTGCTCCAGCTTGGCGAATAGCGGAGCGGGTTTGCCGATCTTGTGACCAGCGGGAAGCAGCAGAGTGGCAAGGGGTTTGCTATGGAGACAATTAGGATTAAGACTAAGCAGAAAAGGAAGGTACGAATCTACTTACTCAGCATTGAGCGGCGTCTGCTTGGCATTGAGCTGCCCGAACAGAGTCCTGGCCGTGGCTGGCATGTAGGGGAAGAGTAGATTGGCCAGCAGGCAGGCGATGTTGGCGCACAGACCGATGATAGAGGCCGCTCGCTTCTTTTGGTCCTCGCTGCCCTTGAGCAGCGCCCAGGGCTGCTGGGTCTGCATGTAGCCGTTGCCATGACGGCCTGCTCCAGCTTGGCGAATAGCGGAGCGGGTTTGCCGATCTTGTGACGAGCGGGAAGCAGCAGAGTGGCAAGGGGTTTGCTGTGGAGACAATTAGGATTAAGACTAAGCAAAAAAGGAAGGTACGAATCTACTTACTCAGCATTGAGCGGCGTCTGCTTGGCATTGAGCTGCCCGAACAGAGTCCTGGCCGTGGCTGGCATGTAGGGGAAGAGTAGATTGGCCAGCAGGCAGGCGATGTTGGCGCACAGACCGATGATAGTGGCCGCTCGCTTCATTTGGTCCTCGCTGCCCTTGAGCAGCACCCAGGGCTGCTGGGTCTGCATGTAGCTGTTGCCATGACGGTCGTCGATGAAGGCCTGCTCCAGCTTGGCGAATAGCGGAGCGGGTTTGCCGATCTTGTGACGAGCGGGAAGCAGCAGAGTGGCAAGGGGTTTGCTGTGGAGACAATTAGGATTAAGACTAAGCAGAAAAGGAAGGTAAGAATCTACTTACTCAGCATTGAGCGGCGTCTGCTTGGCATTGAGCTGCCCGAACAGAGTCCTGGCCGTGGCTGGCATGTAGGGGAAGAGTAGATTGGCCAGCAGGCAGGCGATGTTGGCGCACAGACCGATGATAGAGGCCGCTCGCTTCTTTTGGTCCTCGCTGCCCTTGAGCAGCGCCCAGGGCTGCTGGGTCTGCATGTAGCCGTTGCCATGACGGCCTGCTCCAGCTTGGCGAATAGCGGAGCGGGTTTGCCGATCTTGTGACGAGCGGGAAGCAGCAGAGTGGCAAAGGGGTTTGCTGTGGAGACAATTAGGATTAAGACTAAGCAAAAAAGGAAGGTACGAATCTACTTACTCAGCATTGAGCGGCGTCTGCTTGGCATTGAGCTGCCCGAACAGAGTCCTGGCCGTGGCTGGCATGTAGGGGAAGAGTAGATTGGCCAGCAGGCAGGCGATGTTGGCGCACAGACCGATGATAGTGGCCGCTCGCTTCTTTTGGTCCTCGCTGCCCTTGAGCAGCGCCCAGGGCTGCTGGGTCTGCATGTAGCCGTTGCCAGGACGGCCTGCTCCAGCTTGGCGAATAGCGGAGCGGGTTTGCCGATCTTGTGACCAGCGGGAAGCAGCAGAGTGGCAAGGGGTTTGCTATGGAGACAATTAGGATTAAGACTAAGCAGAAAAGGAAGGTACGAATCTACTTACTCAGCATTGAGCGGCGTCTGCTTGGCATTGAGCTGCCCGAACAGAGTCCTGGCCGTGGCTGGCATGTAGGGGAAGAGTAGATTGGCCAGCAGGCAGGCGATGTTGGCGCACAGACCGATGATAGTGGCCGCTCGCTTCTTTTGGTCCTCGCTGCCCTTGAGCAGCGCCCAGGGCTGCTGGGTCTGCATGTAGCCGTTGCCATGACGGCCTGCTCCAGCTTGGCGAATAGCGGAGCGGGTTTGCCGATCTTGTGACGAGCGGGAAGCAGCAGAGTGGCAAGGGGTTTGCTGTGGAGACAATTAGGATTAAGACTAAGCAGAAAAGGAAGGTAAGAATCTACTTACTCAGCATTGAGCGGCGTCTGCTTGGCATTGAGCTGCCCGAACAGAGTCCTGGCCGTGGCTGGCATGTAGGGGAAGAGTAGATTGGCCAGCAGGCAGGCGATGTTGGCGCACAGACCGATGATAGAGGCCGCTCGCTTCTTTTGGTCCTCGCTGCCCTTGAGCAGCGCCCAGGGCTGCTGGGTCTGCATGTAGCCGTTGCCATGACGGCCTGCTCCAGCTTGGCGAATAGCGGAGCGGGTTTGCCGATCTTGTGACGAGCGGGAAGCAGCAGAGTGGCAAGGGGTTTGCTGTGGAGACAATTAGGATTAAGACTAAGCAAAAAAGGAAGGTACGAATCTACTTACTCAGCATTGAGCGGCGTCTGCTTGGCATTGAGCTGCCCGAACAGAGTCCTGGCCGTGGCTGGCATGTAGGGGAAGAGTAGATTGGCCAGCAGGCAGGCGATGTTGGCGCACAGACCGATGATAGTGGCCGCTCGCTTCTTTTGGTCCTCGCTGCCCTTGAGCAGCGCCCAGGGCTGCTGGGTCTGCATGTAGCCGTTGCCAGGACGGCCTGCTCCAGCTTGGCGAATAGCGGAGCGGGTTTGCCGATCTTGTGACCAGCGGGAAGCAGCAGAGTGGCAAGGGGTTTGCTATGGAGACAATTAGGATTAAGACTAAGCAGAAAAGGAAGGTACGAATCTACTTACTCAGCATTGAGCGGCGTCTGCTTGGCATTGAGCTGCCCGAACAGAGTCCTGGCCGTGGCTGGCATGTAGGGGAAGAGTAGATTGGCCAGCAGGCAGGCGATGTTGGCGCACAGACCGATGATAGTGGCCGCTCGCTTCTTTTGGTCCTCGCTGCCCTTGAGCAGCGCCCAGGGCTGCTGGGTCTGCATGTAGCCGTTGCCATGACGGCCTGCTCCAGCTTGGCGAATAGCGGAGCGGGTTTGCCGATCTTGTGACGAGCGGGAAGCAGCAGAGTGGCAAGGGGTTTGCTGTGGAGACAATTAGGATTAAGACTAAGCAAAAAAGGAAGGTACGAATCTACTTACTCAGCATTGAGCGGCGTCTGCTTGGCATTGAGCTGCCCGAACAGAGTCCTGGCCGTGGCTGGCATGTAGGGGAAGAGTAGATTGGCCAGCAGGCTGGCGATGTTGGCGCACAGACCGATGATAGTGGCCGCTCGCTTCTTTTGGTCCTCGCTGCCCTTGAGCAGCGCCCAGGGCTGCTGGGTCTGCATGTAGCCGTTGCCATGACGGCCTGCTCCAGCTTGGCGAATAGCGGAGCGGGTTTGCCGATCTTGTGACGAGCGGGAAGCAGCAGAGTGGCAAGGGGTTTGCTGTGGAGACAATTAGGATTAAGACTAAGCAAAAAAGGAAGGTACGAATCTACTTACTCAGCATTGAGCGGCGTCTGCTTGGCATTGAGCTGCCCGAACAGAGTCCTGGCCGTGGCTGGCATGTAGGGGAAGAGTAGATTGGCCAGCAGGCTGGCGATGTTGGCGCACAGACCGATGATAGTGGCCGCTCGCTTCTTTTGGTCCTCGCTGCCCTTGAGCAGCGCCCAGGGCTGCTGGGTCTGCATGTAGCCGTTGCCATGACGGCCTGCTCCAGCTTGGCGAATAGCGGAGCGGGTTTGCCGATCTTGTGACGAGCGGGAAGCAGCAGAGTGGCAAGGGGTTTGCTGTGGAGACAATTAGGATTAAGACTAAGCAAAAAAGGAAGGTACGAATCTACTTACTCAGCATTGAGCGGCGTCTGCTTGGCATTGAGCTGCCCGAACAGAGTCCTGGCCGTGGCTGGCATGTAGGGGAAGAGTAGATTGGCCAGCAGGCTGGCGATGTTGGCGCACAGACCGATGATAGTGGCCGCTCGCTTCTTTTGGTCCTCGCTGCCCTTGAGCAGCGCCCAGGGCTGCTGGGTCTGCATGTAGCCGTTGCCATGACGGCCTGCTCCAGCTTGGCGAATAGCGGAGCGGGTTTGCCGATCTTGTGACGAGCGGGAAGCAGCAGAGTGGCAAGGGGTTTGCTGTGGAGACAATTAGGATTAAGACTAAGCAAAAAAGGAAGGTACGAATCTACTTACTCAGCATTGAGCGGCGTCTGCTTGGCATTGAGCTGCCCGAACAGAGTCCTGGCCGTGGCTGGCATGTAGGGGAAGAGTAGATTGGCCAGCAGGCTGGCGATGTTGGCGCACAGACCGATGATAGTGGCCGCTCGCTTCTTTTGGTCCTCGCTGCCCTTGAGCAGCGCCCAGGGCTGCTGGGTCTGCATGTAGCCGTTGCCATGACGGTCGTCGATGAAGGCCTGCTCCAGCTTGGCGAATAGCGGAGCGGGTTTGCCGATCTTGTGACGAGCGGGAAGCAGCAGAGTGGCAAGGGGTTTGCTGTGGAGACAATTAGGATTAAGACTAAGCAGAAAAGGAAGGTAAGAATCTACTTACTCAGCATTGAGCGGCGTCTGCTTGGCATTGAGCTGCCCGAACAGAGTCCTGGCCGTGGCTGGCATGTAGGGGAAGAGTAGATTGGCCAGCAGGCAGGCGATGTTGGCGCACAGACCGATGATAGAGGCCGCTCGCTTCTTTTGGTCCTCGCTGCCCTTGAGCAGCGCCCAGGGCTGCTGGGTCTGCATGTAGCCGTTGCCATGACGGCCTGCTCCAGCTTGGCGAATAGCGGAGCGGGTTTGCCGATCTTGTGACGAGCGGGAAGCAGCAGAGTGGCAAGGGGTTTGCTGTGGAGACAATTAGGATTAAGACTAAGCAAAAAAGGAAGGTACGAATCTACTTACTCAGCATTGAGCGGCGTCTGCTTGGCATTGAGCTGCCCGAACAGAGTCCTGGCCGTGGCTGGCATGTAGGGGAAGAGTAGATTGGCCAGCAGGCAGGCGATGTTGGCGCACAGACCGATGATAGTGGCCGCTCGCTTCTTTTGGTCCTCGCTGCCCTTGAGCAGCACCCAGGGCTGCTGGGTCTGCATGTAGCCGTTGCCAGGACGGCCTGCTCCAGCTTGGCGAATAGCGGAGCGGGTTTGCCGATCTTGTGACCAGCGGGAAGCAGCAGAGTGGCAAGGGGTTTGCTATGGAGACAATTAGGATTAAGACTAATCAGAAAAGGAAGGTGAAAATCTACTTACTCAGCATTGAGCGGCGTCTGCTTGGCATTGAGCTGCCCGAACAGAGTCCTGGCCGTGGCTGGCATGTAGGGGAAGAGTAGATTGGCCAGCAGGCAGGCGATGTTGGCGCACAGACCGATGATAGTGGCCGCTCGCTTCTTTTGGTCCTCGCTGCCCTTGAGCAGCGCCCAGGGCTGCTGGGTCTGCATGTAGCCGTTGCCATGACGGTCGTCGATGACGGCCTGCTCCAGCTTGGCGAATAGCGGAGCGGGTTTGCCGATCTTGTGACGAGCGGGAAGCAGCAGAGTGGCAAGGGGTTTGCTGTGGAGACAATTAGGATTAAGACTAAGCAGAAAAGGAAGGTAAGAATCTACTTACTCAGCATTGAGCGGCGTCTGCTTGGCATTGAGCTGCCCGAACAGAGTCCTGGCCGTGGCTGGCATGTAGGGGAAGAGTAGATTGGCCAGCAGGCAGGCGATGTTGGCGCACAGACCGATGATAGTGGCCGCTCGCTTCTTTTGGTCCTCGCTGCCCTTGAGCAGCACCCAGGGCTGCTGGGTCTGCATGTAGCCGTTGCCATGACGGGAAATGGCCAGCAGATGACGGATGCCATCGCGCAGCTTCGCCTTCTCCAGGGAGTTAATATAACCCTTCAGCTCGCGGTTAATCAGGGCCAGCAGGATCAGTTCATCCTGCGTGGCCACTACCTCTGGCACCGTGCTGTGAAAGTTCTTCTCGCAGAAGACCAACGCGCGGTTCACAAAGTTTTCGAGGTTGTTCAGCAGCTCCGAGTTGTTGCGCGCCGCCAGATCGTTCCAACTGAAGCTAGAGTCCTGTCCCTCTGGGCGGGCCGAGGCCAAGTAGCGGGAATGCCCGTCTCCTGGGCATCGTTGCCAAAGACGCCGATGCCGCGGCTCTTTTAATGTCACTATATTAAAATTTCACTCCACTACACAGCCTGCGAATTATGCGAGTTCAAATGGCCGTTGCGCCATTGAAATACGAATGATCTATGCCATTCTCTGCTCGTTCGTTTTTACGAGCGAGGCATGAGTGTGTGTGTATGCATGGCTCCGTTAAGCGACGCCCTTTTATGGCTCGTGTGTGAGAGTGAGATGGAAGACGATCGGCTCTCATGAGAGGCCATTCTTGGTAGATGCCGTTGCCAGCTGAAAAAAATGATCGGCGAGGCAGGCACCAATACTGAGAAGAGAAGTTTCTGATTTCTACCGCCGTTCAAAAACTTTTATGTATGTATGTATGTGTGTGAGTTTTGTTTAAGCATGTCCGCTAGGAGAGCGAAAATGCGCCAAAGCGACTACGAAGAAAAACAACGACGAAGAGTTGAAATGATGACTCCGATGTCTGTACTTATGTATATGTACGAATATGTATGTCGCCGACATAAACTAAAGAATGAGATCTACACTGCCGCAATTAGAAAATGAAAAGATATGCATATACATATATGCTTAAAATGTTTGATCCGAAAGGGACACAAAGATGCGACTTTCCTAATTCCCTACAGATTTCCCCCAATGTCTGTTAAATGTTAATTTTAATGCAACTTCTAATAATTTTCAGCATCCGCTAAAGAAAAAAATAAATAAAAATCGATGTTAATATACTTAATAAGACTTCGCTCTTCATTTATTTCCTAAATTATTATATTCCATGTTTATTTAATTTTCTGAAAACAACTTAAAGGGGTTCCTTACAGAGGAATACAGATTAAGAAACTAAAAATATCAAATATTCATCATCACTTAACTTACTAAAAAACAACTCAAAGGGGGGGGTTCCTTCCAGAGGAATAGAACAAACCAAAAATATCAAATATTCACCTTCACAAATATACTCCTTTACTTACTGGCTTAGCCGCCAGTGGTCCCTGCCAGTGCCAGAGGACTCCCGCTTCTTCTGGTGCTTTCGGGCCTTTTCCATCTTTTGTCGGTATAATTTTTCCAAATTGTCGTAGCAGACTTGGCACATTGTGCATCTGTGGCACATTTCAGAATTGATGACCTGCGCAAACCAAAGCAAGTGCGGATCCGTAACGCGGCGCTTCGGCTCCTTTAGGGTATGTGGGAATAAGGCGCAGAATCTTCGTGGACCCGGACGCGGCGGGTCTTGCGAAGCTGGCTCTGCAACTACTTCATTTTAACTTAATTTAACTTTTAATTTTTAGCAGCTTACCTTTTGTCTTGGAAGATTTTCCCGCGTACGGAGCGGTAGCCCTCATTTTTTTTTTTAGGGCATTTTCCATCTTTTGTCGGTATAACTTTTCCAAATTGTCGTAGCAGACTTGGCACATTGTGCATCCGAGGTGCATTTCAGAATTGATGAGCTGCGCAAACCGAAGCAAGTTCGGATCCGTAACGCGGCGGTTCGGCTCCTTTAGGGTATGTGGCGCAAAGGCGCAGAATCTTCGCGGACCCGGACGCGGCGGGTCTTGCGAAGCTGGCAGCATCTCTGCAACTACTTCATTTTAACTTAATTTAACTTTTAATTTTTAGCAGCTTACCTTTTGTCTTGGAAGATTTTCCCGCGTACGGAGCCTTAGCCCTCATTTTTTTTTCGTACAGAGCTTGCCGGAAAAGGAACCAAAAGCGAAGAGGAGTGGGACCAGAGTAGGGTTGTTGATAATATATCAAAATATTGATATTTTTAAGAGATCATATATTATATCACTATTCAGGTATCGATATATCGCTCCTAGAAACATCGGTAGATAAATGGGAAATGTTGGCAGCACTGGTTGCTCGCGTGACCGGCGTTGCCTGACTATTCATTCATTCTTGGAATAGCCCGCCAGACGAACTGAAAAATAACATAATATTTAAAGTTCAACATAAAAGTGAATTTAATATATATAAAAATGTCCGCCAAATTAGCGTTGGTGAGTTAGCGTCGAAATTGAGCGGTGGAAAAATGGAACACGGGGGAGAATTTTATTTTTGATTTATCTCGTAAATAAACGACAAAATCGAACAAAATAAAGTTTTTATATACTATGAAATAATTTGCTATCATTTTCTATTGGGTTTGGGAGCATTTGGCCATTGAAAAGAGCCTTTGAAAAATCATTTTTTCTTAATTTTCTTAATATATCGGCTCCCAGAGTGTGTGCAGTATAATGACATATGCCAGGACAAAGAATATTTATTCTAGTTTTACTCTGCAAATTTCATTTTAACCGTCAGTTTTTGAGAAAATCACATACAGAGGCGCGAACTATGAAAACGCAACCAGATGCGAACCAGCTGAGAACCAGTTGCTGAACCAGACAACGGAACCATAAAAAAAAAATACTGGATTTAAATACATTAAGAATTTATGTAATTAAATATAAACTACAACGATTTACCCATAAACATCGCCATTTTAAGCCTTTTTGCAAGCGTTTTATTAAAATCCATGCAGTCGTTCAGGATAAATTGCAATTTTTCACTTTATGCAATTATACTGCATATACCACGGCGATATGACTATGCATCCCTAATACCGAACCAAGAAAAAATTAGACGCTAACTTTTAAAAAATTCTTAGACTTTTCCGAGTGTGTGCAGATATGCACGGTATCTCAAACGAAAGAGGAGAATATTCTCTAATTTCGAATTAAATTTAAAGGAAATTTAAGCGTCAGTTTTCGAGAAATTCAAGTGTTTCCCTTTTCCGACCCCAATAATGAATACTGGTTCATTTACTTCGATAAGACCGCCGCGTGCTCCTATCGATGTATATGACATTTAAATATTATGTTATTTTTCAGTTCCACGTGTAAGCTAGCGTTTGGCGGGATTAAAGCTATTCCAAGCATGAATGAATAGTCAGGCAACGCTGGCTACACGAGCAACCATTGCTGCCAACGTTTTCCCCATTTATCTACCGATGTTTCTAGGAACGATATATCGATACCTGAATCGTGATATAATATATCATCTTTTAAAAATATCAATATTTTGATATATTATCAACAACCGTACTCTGGTCACACTCTCTTTTCGCTATAGGTTTCCTTCAAGGTGCACGAACAAATTAAGGTCCACGTGTATTTGTAGTAGATTTTCATAGTAATTTCTGAACTTTGCGTCTGTAAATTGACGGCTGCTTACTTGAAGCCAGTCCGTGCCTCTGGATTATAAGAAAGAACAGTTGCTAGTGGCTGTGCTAACGCCGAGAGACTAATAAGTGTTTTTAATTCCGCAATTGCAGCTCCCAAAATGACCATTCGTCCAGCGTACAGACCCAAGATTGTGAAGAAGCGCACTAAGCACTTCATTCGCCACCAGTCGGATCGCTATGCGAAGTTGTCGGTAAGTGAGAAACAATTCATCTATTAAGAGGCTTTTAGTAACACAATTGTGTTCTTATTGCAGCACAAATGGCGCAAGCCCAAGGGTATTGACAATAGAGTGCGTCGTCGCTTCAAGGGCCAGTATCTTATGCCCAACATCGGCTATGGATCCAACAAGCTGACCCGCCACATGCTGCCTACTGGCTTCAAGAAGTTCTTGGTGCACAATGTGAAAGAGCTGGAGGTACTTTTAATGCAGAACCGTGTATACTGTGGTGAAATCGCCCACGGCGTGTCTTCAAAAAAGCGTAAGGAGATTGTAGAGCGCGCCAAGCAGCTCTCGATCCGCCTAACTAACCCCAACGGTCGTCTGCGTTCTCAAGAGAACGAGTAAGCTGAAGATTCGAATCGTAGCATATGTATAGTATTTTTTGGTCATGGTTCCGTTGCCTGTTTCAGCAATTGATACCAATTCTGGCGGTTTCCAAAAAACACGCCTGAACTGTGCGCCGCTAAATACACATTTATTAAACATTTTTTTGAAATAATTGGTCAATAAAAAAAAAAACACTTGGTATTTGTTCGCTGTTTTTATAATTTTATTTTAACGCTTCACTCCCTCAGTTTTTCTTCACAAATCTCACATCCTACATATTTTAGAATTAACAAACAGTGCCTGGTTTTTAGTCGTGTAGAATCCTTTATAGTTAAGATGCAGTTTCGTTAGTTTTCTGGTCAGTTTTAAAAAGCGCGAATGGATCTTTGTTTGTATATATTTTCTGTTTTATATTGCGGTTCAAGTTTCTGGTTTTCGTGTGTAGCAAAATTACAACGATGCAGTCAAAATACACTATATATAGGGGCGTATATGGAATCAGACAAGCTGGTAGAGGGGTTTGTAGGATCTTTATTTGTATAATTACTTTATTTGAAAGTTTACTTTTCAGAAATGACATGAATAGTTTTTAATCTGGCGTGTACGGGTCTGCATTTGTTTATGATATATGTATCCAATAACACTTTTCACACTCTTCTTAACTGTTTATATGTAAATATATAAATGTATATATGTATATATACATATGTACATATATACATATGTATATAGAAATATATTTAGTCATAGTCGTATATCGTACTTGGAGTATGCATACATACATATATATACAGTGTTTACATAGAAGCAAACTAGTTGGAGTATTTGATACTTTGCAAGGTAATTGAATTACGTTTACGTGTAAGAATTCTTGATTCGGCATTTTCCTCTTATATTACTCAGTCTAGCACCCCTAAAGATTGAACTCTTCTTGTTAATCAATATACATTTTTAATTAGAATGTGTAGTTCTGCGAAAATATTAATGTAAACTCTTTGTTTATATTCTCCTGCTTCGATATCTGGAAGCTTGTCACCTGCTTTTTGAAGGAGATAAATTGTTAAGCTGACGGAAGTTGTTATTAATTATAAATAAAATATATGGCAAAATATATAATTTCCAAACTTAACTTTGACTTGAAAATTGCTTCAAAGCTTTTACAGATTTAAAATCAGTATAAAATAAATTGTATACCTTTTGCCCTGGCGCATGTGAAATAATCCAATCAATAATAAGATTTCCGGTTATTTTGTTATTTTTATATATTTTTTGTTTGTTTAAATGTTCATCTAAACTTCTACTGGTTCACTAGGCACTTTTTCTATGTAGTAAATGTTAATTTTAATCAAAAATTTCCGTTAGGCCAAACCGGATTTTTGCAATTTTCCAAACAATTGACTGCGCTGAACACTAATCAAAAACATATTGTTAAAAAAATTTAAAATTTCTTTATTTTTTCGGCTGATCATCTATTAATAGCTGCGTTCAAAATAATGCAATATTTCATAATTCTGCTACACAGATTTATAAAAATATATTATACTTTTTGTATACCTATAAGACCACTTATTTTAAGCAAATAATTAAAAGCAAACTATCTTAAAAAAAAAAACTAAAAGAGATAACTAACATTTCTTTTTTTTAATTTAAAGTTTTCTAAAAAAAAGTACATAAATCTTATTTGGCGCAAATTCGTTTACCGCAACTGTATGCATTCGTTTTTTTAGGTACTGTGGCATAAAAATAGGCTATAAATCGAAAAACTTGTATTTATTCGTGTGTATTTTCTACGGTAAGTAGTTTACATTTCTTGTCGAAACCTATTGGTAAGTTATCTTGCTTCTATATGCTCTAGAATGTCGTAAAGGGTTGGGAAAACGGGGGTTGAGGGTTGGGAATTCCTGGGTCACTGAAGCTGGGGTTAAGATGAGCTGCTTTCTCACCAATAAATCGGTTTGTTTAAGCCAATTGTTTTTCTAACTGAAAGGAAATTGGGAAATAAAAACAAATGTCATGGTAATTTTGTTGTTTTGAAAATGTTTTTGTATTTTTCTTTAATATTTTGTTTTGTTGTAATGATACGTTCTTTTCTCCTCCTTCTTTTTGTCTGTATTTCTGAACATTAATAATATATATATGTTTATATATATTGTTTATTTTCTTTTACTTAGCTTGTTGCTCATCTTCATGCTTGGTATTATTCATATTTAGGTAGTATACATATTTTTTTGTATATATATAATTTGTTTACAAATTTATGTTACAGGTTTTTCTCTCACTATTAGTGGCTCTTCTGTTCTCACTTTTCTCGTTATAAATCGCACGTTTTTTGTTTAATTTTATTAAAGAAAATAATAACAAATGTCATGGTAATTTTGTGGTTTTGAAAATGTTTTTGTATTTTTCTTTAATATTTTGTTTTGTTGTAATGATACGTTCTCTTTTCGCTCCTTCTTCTTGTGTGTATTTCTGATCAATGCTTTTATTAATAACATATATATGTTTATTTTCTTTTGCTTAGCTTGTTGTTCTTCTTAATGGTTGGTATTATTTATATTTACGTAGTATATATATGTTTATATATGTATATAATTTGTTTACAAATTTATTTTACAGGTTTTTCTCTCACTATTAGTGGCTCTTCTGTTCTCACTTTTCTCGTTATATATCGTACGTTTTCCGTTTAATTTAATTAATTGTATACTTATGTAAGTGTGTGTATGTGGGAAGGGAAGGTGTGTGTTGTTTTTAACTTTATATACTTTGCTTTATATTTAATTTACTTAATGTCTAGAAAAAATAATTTACTTAGGAGTTACACAAACAAATTATCCTTCAGTTTATGTATCGACAACTGCCAATTGCAAGCTGTTTGCTGCTGCCACGCCCCCAAAGGGCCATATATATGTACATTTATGTATTTTTTGCTTTCTTTCAACGTTCTTTTATGCTTAGTAGATCTAGTTATATATATATATATATATATATATATATATAGAAGGATGCGGGTGGTCTGGTAGTGGCGCTCTTCTCTTTTCAACTTACAATTACAGAATTTAACTAATACGCGCGCGCAAGTTTTATAAACTTTT
The DNA here is from genome assembly GCA_018151655.1 of Drosophila bocqueti. NCBI lineage: Eukaryota > Metazoa > Arthropoda > Insecta > Diptera > Drosophilidae > Drosophila > Drosophila bocqueti. Next base: position 14,543 of record JAECXF010000230.1, read on the forward strand.
CCCCAGTCTGTCTTAAATTCTATACATATAAATATAAATATAAATATTTACAGTTATATATTTTAAAGACTTGTTGAATGAATATCAGTTTAATCAATCTGCACTAAACAAAATAAAATTAAATTCCAAATTCGTCCATTTTTTAATTGGGGTTCGCAATTAGAGTTAGCTAAAGTCTTATACATTTCTTTATAGGGCAAATAGGTAAACAAAAACGCAGACAAAACAAAAAAAAATAAGTTAATATTAATAATAATAATAATAATAATGACAATGATTTATATTAATTATGATTAATTAGAATTAACTAGAAAGCTCATTCGCCTTACCTCACACTCAACTTTCTTGTTATATAGGCTCTTTTGTTGCCGTGCGCATACATGTATATATAGCTATAACAATATATAGCGCATAGATCTGGGTATATAAATAGTATACAATAGTTACAGTTTTTGTTTACAAAAATTTACATTCGTTTTGCACCATATACAGTGCCTCACAGCTTATTTCATGTAGAGAAGAAATACAACTTTAAATCGTCACTCCTCTATCAATTTAGAAAAAAAAAATACAATAGTTTGTATTACAGAATACCTACATTTTAAATTAACAAATATATTTTTCTAATTATTATAAGGAAACCAAAAAAATAGCATCGTCTAAAATGTTCATTGCTGCTTATAATTCGGCCTATCTTCTTTTGGAATGTGCACGAAATATGCTGCAACATGAAAAATTCTTAAATTGGTTTTTGTTAGATTATTATTTTATGATTAAATACAATGTCTTTGTTCATAAATATGGTTACTATTATGATTTTTAATGCTGCATTTAATTTTTTGCATTATGTTTAATCGGTTAGCTACAATACATTTTTTAATTTGTTTCTTCACTCTACCAAATAAGCTGTGAGCTCCTGTATATAAACACAAATATAAACATACTCCATATAAGATTTTACAGTTTTCCACACATTTTTCCTAGTAATTCACAAAATGAAATACGAATCGGCTCACGCATTATCTCTTCTTATTTTAATGACAATTAGTTTAAATTTATTTTTAAATTGTGACTAACTAAGCACTAGATACGAATATATTTTCATTTATTTCTTTATGATGATAATATAAATATTTAATTTAGTTTTGAAATTTAATTTACTTAGCATTAGATTAGTATATGTAGTGCAAGCCCTAAGCACAGTTTATATAAACGATAAACAGAAGATTGGGTTCTAATTAGCACTAGATATCTTTCTTTTATCACCTATTCTTATCCTAGTCCTAGTCATAGTCCTACTACTACTCCTTCGCCTTCGCCTTTTGAACTAAATTTCAATTAATTTAGGATTTAATTTCAATTTTTGCTACCACTAGTGTTATATTTACTTGGACGCCGTCTTCTTGTTCGGCGACGTCCCTGTTCTGCTTCTGCTGCTACTGCTCACTGGCGAGCTGCGTCGCACTATAGGCGAACTGCTCAAGGAGGCGGCGGCTGCTGCGGCAGAGGAGGAGCACGAATTCGAGTTGGCGACAGCTAAACTGTTGCTGCTGCCGCTGGAGCAGGATGCTGCTGCTGAGATGGAGGAGGTGTTGGTATTGGCATCGCCGTAGGTCAGCTTGCGCATATTTTCAATGGCCTCTGACCAGTGAATGGCATAACCCTCGGGATCGTCCAGGTAGTAGGTGCGATTTGGCTGCAAATCAAAAGAGATGGTGAGATTAGTTAGTTTTTGGCACTAGACAAGTTTTCCATATGCCTTTGGCTTGTGCAGTTTTCATTGTCGTCGTCGCATTTCGTTTGTTTTCATAGCAAACACGTGCCGGGGCCATAAAATGACTGCTCGAATAGCTTTTAAGTGGGCGTGCGGCCTAGAGACGTAGCTAGCTAGGTGACGTCAACGGTTTATTCAACACTGCGTCATTTTCGCTCTATCCTGTTTTTATTTAAAGTTACGCCCAACTCACCGTGTGAACAAAGAAGATCTTGAAGTTCTTGTACTCTGCCCTTAGTTCGGGACTCCAAGGGATCTCGCCCTTCTTGATCATCTGCACTGGATCAATGTAGATGAGCCGGGGCCCCGTGGTCAGGAGGAGCATACGCTTGCGGGCAAAAAGTCCCTTGCGTTTGTTCACGAAGCCCTTCTTAAGAATAACCTCGCCGTCAGCAAACACATGCCACTTGTCAGTCTTTTGCTGCTCCAGTCGTTGCAGCTTCTCGCTATCGCTTAGGTCGAAGGAATCTAAAAATGTAGAGATTGTTTAGTACAACAAAAATATCTCAGGTAATAGTCATGGGAGGAACTTACTCTTCGCGGTCGATCGTTTGGCGGGCATGGCCACGCTGCTGCCAACGCCCAGTTCGGCGCTAAGCAAACGCGAGATCTGACGCTCGTCCAGACCAGGCTCCAAGTCACCGGGTACACTGTAGTAACTAGAGCGAACGTCCTCGTCCTGACTGACGCCCGGCAGGTAAGGATAGATGGGTGGCGGGGTCTTTTGGCGCACCGAGTCCCAGTCAATGCCGGCGAAAAAGGGATGCGCGCGGATACTCTCGTAGTATCCAAACTCGTCCTGAGCTCCCAAGCGATCACGCGGATCAATCTGCAGGAGCTTACGCACCAGATCCTCTGCGTCCTTGTCGAAGCCCTGTGGGAAGTCCACGGCACAATCGAGGATCTCCTTAAAGATGACGTAGTCGTTGCTGCCGCGGAAAGGCGGCAAACCAGAAATCATCTGGTAGACAATGCAGCCAAGGGCCCAAAGGTCAGCCGCCGGTGTAATGGGTCCATTTTGAAGCACCTCCGGTGAAACGTACTGAGCGGTGCCAACAAAGCTGTTCTTGCGCCGACGATTGTAACGCCTCTGGCGTTGACGCGGCGAGTCCATTTCGTCCTGCTGCTGTTGCTGCTGCTGGAGAACATTCTCATCGCCGTCATCCAGCTCTTCCGAGTACCGATCATAGTACTCATCATCCTCATTGTCCAGTCGATCGCTGTCCTCCTCGTCATCCTCGTCCGAATGAGTGCGCCGCTGCTCCGAGCAATGTTCGGTTGCCAGCAGGCGTTCGTCGTGCGTCATTACCTTGGCGGAACCAAAGTCAGCGATCAAAGTGTGCATGTCCTCGTCCAGCAGAATGTTCTCGGGCTTGAGGTCGCGATGCACCACATTGCGGCGATGCATCTGCTCGCAGGCCAGCAGCAGCTCGGCGGCATAATGACGAGTGCAGGCGACATCAAAGCTGCCGACGCGATTGATGTAGGGTAGCAGGTCACCCTTGCGGGCGTAGGTCATCACAAAGTAGAGGGAGCGCTGGTCCTGGAAGGTGCAGGATAGGTTGACAAAGCCAGGCACATTGGTCATCATGTGCATCACCTCACGCTCCCGCTTGATGTAGTCCTGCTTACGTTCGCGGAGGATTAGCCGCTTTTCGCAAACTTTGACTGAAAGAAGAGAAAAATACAAGTAGGATAATTAGTAACAAGATATATAAATATCACAAAAATTACTAAAGCAGCTTAAGGGGGTCTCCTAGTTACATACGCGTCCGGAATTTTAGCTTACTTTCTGGAATTAATTGTAAGAAAACTGTACTAAATAATGAAATAATTTGCTTCTATTATTTTTGTAAATGTTTAACCTTCAAAAAATGATAAATGTTTTGTGTATAGCGAATCATGCGTTTTTGATAAGGGTTCAAAGTAGTGTTGGAAAAAGTGTGAGAGTCAACTTTCTGGTATGATATCTTACACTTGTCTAAATTGAGAAAAAATTAATTTGAATTATTTTCAGTTTTACCTTGGCTATGCTTCTCCGAGTACGATTTTTTTTATTTAAAAAATTTTTTTAAGTATAAAATTTTTTGTGAAAAGTTGAGTTTTCAAGTACGTTTTTTCAGCTGTTGGGGGATTGTAAAAATGAACAAAACAAGATGATCAAAATCGTTCTCGGAGAAGCGTAGGGAATAGTTTAATATAGAAGTGTGAAAAACACTGGTTAAATTCAATAAAAATTACTAGTAGAAGGCTTGCCAGGTTTAATAAAGTCGATTTTTAGGAAAATGTGTTTTAAAGATAGGGGAAATCCTCGAAACGTATGGAGGCGGCTTTATTTCCGAATTCGTTTACTCAAGAAGGAATATAATTTTCACAAAACCCTTTCTCATATACTCTAAAAAAAATAAAGAAAAAAAAAACAATTTTTTTAATCTGTATAAGAATAAGATCCCCTTAAATAATTTCCTAGCCCCAATTTCTTCCTGTACCATATCTATAACGATACCTTGTTGAAAAATCAGCTGTTCCGTCCCAAGTCTATGCCAAAAACCACATTTTACTTGCAGGAACCGCATTTGACAAAATATAACGACAACAACAACAAATACAAATGCAAGTAAGCATTAAATAAATCTAATTAAGAACGAAACATAAGCACCCAAAATATACGCGTGAGAATAATAAAAACAGCACATACAAACACTTACAAATGTATGTATGTATAAAGCGCACGATTGACGAAGTTTAGAGCGAGGCGACATGTTTGTCAAAGTCCAATTGGACGGGTGCCACTCCATACAGAATTGGACTTTGCTTGCAATTGTTTTGTGGCCTGAAGATGGGCTCAAGACTGCTTGTTCTTTCGGATCTGTCAAAGTAAATGCAGAGGAGGCCCCCATGAGTAAGCGAGGGGAGCGTCAATAGTTAATAGCGGTAATGACGGTGGAATTTTGTTCAAATTGCTAAATTAACAGCGATACATCACAAACGAAAGCGAGCGCGCTTGGGAACCTGTTTCTAAAGTAATTCCCCCTGTATCAGTATCTCAGTGTCCCTTGCCCACCATCGAGCGTTGAGCGAGTGAGAGCAAAGTTAAAGAAATTCTAAACTGGTTGTTAAAACTGGAACTGAAAGAAGGCAAAGAACAAGGCAAGGAATGGGATAGAAATATGATGAGCCATGTGAAACGGCTTTTCGGGTTTAAACTCTTCTGGGTGAATCTTTCTTTCTCACCTCAATCCACCGCAAGCCTTCGTTAGGGTTAACGGTGATTAAGAGGTGAGGAGTTATGCCCGCTTATCAGTTAGTTTCGCTTTTGTTTCTGCTTTCATCAAGTGTGTTTATGTTTACAGTGTGATTTGCGCATGATTTATTTTCCGACAAGTTTTTGTTCTTGTTTTACGTTTTTTTTTTATTGGCAATCGCAGCGGAAAAAAATACATATTAATATATATGTATATGTATATACATATGTGTATATATTAAATAATAGTAAAACAAACAAAAAATTAATAACTAAAAAAAAATAAGAAGAAAATATATCTGCTATTAACATGTATACTACTACGGCGGCGACAGTCTAAAAACAAATGTATATCGACAAAAATTCAAGATAATTTTGCATTTCTCGTTTTTTTGCAGGCCCATTTCGTATCAAGATCAAAACAAAATGCCAAATTCGAAGCAATTTCGTTCAAATAATACAAAAAATAAATAAATATGCACAGTAACCATAAGATTAAAGAAGTAAAAATTATAAATGTTGTATTTATGTATGTATATAGGAAATTAGAATTAAAATATTAAAAACAAAAACTTGAGGATTTGTCCGTTAGAGACCCTTAATACCCTTGCAACCTATGGGTACGAGGTATCGAGTGTATAAAAAACAAGAAAATAAAATCGAAATCTAGTCTAAAAAGCATTGGAGGAAGATAAGCCGTCGCTCGAGTGGCAACAAAATAAACAGAAAAAGGAAAAACAAAATAGAGCAATTAAAAGATTAACAAAAAGCAAGGCAATAGCCATCAAAAAATCAAAATAGAAAAAAAGGGAGGGGAAAAAATAGAAAAGCAAAAATGTTTTTTATGCGTTTTAAATTTCCCATTCCCAGTCGGCTAGAAAAGCGCAAAAACGCGCGTAAAAATAAAATTGACCTTCAAAAAGTGTTGTTGCGCAAAAAGAAAATAACGGTGTGTGCGTGTGTAATTATCGCTCTCCTGATTGTAATGAAATAGAACCAAAAGCGTTTTAAGCATGCAGTCTCTAGGCTGCTTTCCTTTTTCCTCTTCCCCTCTCATTTTTACTGTTACTTGGCAGTGTATTTGCATGCATTTTTGGCCTTTTTCTATTTTAATTAAAAGACCCATTATTTATTCACTCGCGCGGCGGCAGTGCTCCACTCTGATACTTTTCGGGTTCTTCATTTTTGTACGCTATACGTTTGTAGGTTTAACGCCCCGCTGATAAGCGTAGCCTTGAACTTGGCGTCGCCTTTTTCTGTTTCTGCTTATTTTTTTTTCGTCGTACTGCAAGTGCAACAACAATATCACCGAAAGTAAACATACATAAATAAATAGGCAGGCACAACCAGCTGCAGATGAGAAGACAAGAGTAAAAAAGAAACACAAAATTCGCAGTTTCAGCATTAATATAATATTAGCAAAAAATCGCTCTCTGGAGCGCTGTTATGGTTTGCCATATTGGAATTTTTCCGCCAAAATTCTTAGAGGTACTTTACGTTCAATGTGACCAGCTTAAATTTATAAGCTGTACTTGCGATTTAAAGCGGCCAAATTGGCATTTAATACAATCTAAAAATATCAGTATTTTTCGTTGACTGTGATCTGCTCAGGTTGTTCGTTTAACTGTTTAATTATTGCATCAGTAACAAAATAAATTTGTAAGCAATAAAAACATTCCATTGCCGGCAAGGGTTTTCGTCATAGCAGCGGAGAATAAAGCTTATCAAATGCTAATCAAAGCAGTCACCAGCTGATTTCGAAAAAAAAAAAATAATAATAAAATAAAATAATTATAATTATGAACAGAAACAAGCAGCCAGTGAGCGCGAAAGAGACAGAGAGAGAAAGGAAGAAAGAAAAACAACGAATGCATCCAGAGTGCAACTTGTTGCAACACGCTCGCTTGTACACATACGGAATGCCATCGAACGGGTTTTAGAATGGCAAAGCACAGAGAATGAGCGAGAGAACAGACCTCAAAATAATGGATTGTTGTGGTTGCCATAAAAATAACCAACTAGTCATTTTGGTCGATAAAGCAGTGTGGTCAGCGATAGACAGAGAGAGAGAACTGGCTAACTACCCATCAGGCACTTCTATAAATAAACCCAAAGAAGAAGTTGTTGCCTGCAAGCTCTCTTTGAAGTTGCAATTGTAGTTGCTTGTTGTTGTTGTCTGAGGAAGCTGGAGGCCAACGACCAAAATGAGGCAAACACAGAAATAAACTGTAGAAAACTAACATTCCAAAAGAAGCATGCAAACTGGCGAAAAAGAAGGGAGCAATAGATTAACTCCATTAAGCGTAAATATGTACATATGTATGTTGAAAGCGAGGCTTTTTATTTTTTAATATTCTCAAGTGCAAGGCCGTTGGCTTGGGCTCCAAATATAAAATCAAGGTCTAAGAGCTTTGCATTTTGTCTCTTATGTTGTGTAACTTTAGTTTCTGTATTATTTAGCTTATTATGTATGATGAGCTGTTGCCACCATTCACTATAATGAACAAGCCATCAAATTTTAATTAAATAAACTATATACATACATACATACATACATATGTATAAATGGGTAATCTAACACCAGCATGATATACAGTAAGTAAAAGAAATCTGAAACCACCATAGATTACATAGTATATACAAAATTGTATGCCTTTTTTAATCTATAGTTTCACTATTTTTAAATCTTTTTCAGCTTCAATTTCAATTATTGACCACCGTAAACGAGGGCTCCATGGCATAACAGAATTGTGACCTGAGGGACGACGCGTCCAATGAAAAATCCATCTAGGTAAGCACCACGACCCCGAAGCACAGTGATCACTGCAAAAACCATAACTTTTAGGTATTAACTAGAAGCTTCTTTACTTCCAGTATACCCTGGCCTCACAATAATCCTGAGTCATAATAATATATGTATGTACACATGTATGTTGATTTTAGAGTTGACTTTTAATGGTTGTGTATGTCTGTGTGCCTCTGTTTATTGTTACTTTTGTTGCTCGACTAGCAAAAGTTTATTGCCCTCGCGGAGCGGCAATATACTATAGTATAACCTATGGACTTTGCTTTGGCGACATATTGACTGCACGCAAAGGAATTTGGATTACAACTGTTGGCGCGCACAGAAAGACAGTACAATATAGCATAGTATAGTATATGCGAGTACAATGAAAAAAAAAAAGAGAAAAAAAAGTTTGCGAGTCCTCGGCTCATCTCTTATTGCTGGTGGGTGGCTCAGCTCCTGCTCTAGTTCTTTCCTGTCCGACTTCCTGGCGCTATTTAATTTCGGCTATAAAGCGCCAGGAAGCCCGCTCAAAACGTGAAATGTCCTTGGCACGTGCAGGAACCGCCATCCACAACCCTGGAACAACTTGTGTACCAAGTAAGCAAGGTGCAAAAAGCTGGGAATTATGATTCTGCCCAGGGGAAAATGTGATGAGGAAAGGATTTCCGGCAAAGGATTGGGTTGAATGACCCATATTCCCTATTTAATATCATGTTGCAAGTCTCGAGTAAAAAAAACCTCCCCCTGAACGAGCGGTTGAATACCCTCTCGGCCTCTACCAGCTGCGACTGCGCAGCAGCAGCTGCTTATGTCCATACATAAGTATGTAATTAAAAATATCACGATGTATTCACGACCACGATGAGGAAAAGGCCCAGGAAGCTGCCACAAAAGTTAAATATGTCAAAAAATACCAGACACCGCCGTCGCGCGCATCAACAACCCCCAAGGAAAGATTGAAAAACTGAAGCTGAAAAGCTGGGAACCTGGGAGCTGAGGAAAATTGAGGAAAGAGTTCGAGAGTTCAGTGACCGAAACAGAAAAAAACGAAAAAAAAGCGGGGTACCTCAGTACTTAAATAATTTTTTAAAAACTTATTAAAAACAAACAAAAACAAAGTGGAGACTCTCTTATTCTCCAAGTAGTCAGCATTCTGTTAATGTAACTCAAAATATTTGAAACGATGAAGTCTCTAACTCAACAAAAAGTTGCAACCGAATAGTGGCCCAGCATGGGTACAATAGCAGCGGCACCAAAAACAGCAATAATAATAACAGTGTATCTATATAAAGCCATTCCACTCTAACTGACAGGAGCAGCCTCCACATTTTTTTTTTGTTTGAGAGCAATTCCTGAAAATCAACAGCTGCTGTTCTCCCTTCCATCTCTTTCTTAAGCCACAGACGACTGCGCGCAGGATTATCTGCAGCGACGGCGATAGAATATCCAGGTAAGCAGTATTCTCTGCTGCTATTGTCGCCAAAGATGATGAAATAGCGTGCGCAGGTAATAGAGGTGAAAAGCCTAAAACCCCAATCTCGTATTTGTGCTTCGTATTTCGTATTTCGTATGGCGTCAAACAGACACCGTCGCCTCCCAGCGCTGTCGTCATAGAAAATGGTAGGCAACAATAACAAAAACAAAGACCAAGTGGGTGAGCAGTGGAGGGGAGGCGGGTGGAAAACGAAAATGAAAACTGCTGCGTTCATCGTGAGTGTGCTTGAGAGTGTGAGTGAACACGCTAGTGGGAGGTGGAGGTGCGTATCCGTGTGCGTGGATGTCAGACAATTGTTGCTTGCTGCATAACTGATACAATTTGGCAAGAAAAGAAACGTTGCTCGCTGGCCTTTAAACTATGTACTGTATATTCATACATATAAAACTTTCAATATTCTTATTCTTTAAATTCTATCTAAAAAAGCCAAATATGACGGGAAAAAAGAGAAAATGACATTACTGCTCGCAGGGGAAAAGTTTTTACGACCTAAGAGTGTTTATGGGTTTGTGTGCGTGTGTTTGCGTTGTTTGTGCTTCTCTATTTTTATACAACTTGACTTTGTGTTATTATTGCGATTCTATTTAAATGCAATTAAAGTGGACAAGGCAGCAGCGACGATAACATCATCGCTGTTAACAGTGCAATGTTAACTGCTGCGCTCTGTTCCTGCTGCTACTGCTGCCGTGCTGCCTCTGCTCTGTCCATCAAGTGAGCTTAGCTGTGCAAGCAGCAAGTGCATTCTGATAGCCACGCGCCGTTATTTCTCTCCCGTCCCCGTCCTTTCCCTCTACACTGTTTTTCTTTGCGTTGGCTTTGTTGTGCGTATTTTTGATGGCGTTTGCATTTATGCGACACGTGCCGATATTGTTTCGCTCTAACTTGCTTGCTTGCTTTTTCTTATGCTCTCGCATATTGATTTGCCCCTGCTGTTATACATCTGTATATATATTTTTTTCTGCAGTGGTTGTTTTTGTGGCTGCTTTACCAAAATCATTGTCATACACTTTCCCCTTACCCCGCCCCCGCAGCAAGCAAGGAAATCTTTAAGCAAATTGGCTTAACACAAATAAACAACAAGGTAGAAAAATATGTCGTCGGCATCATCGTCTAGTTGGAAATTTAGTTGGAAATACAACAGGTAATAGCTAGCAGCTGCTCTTTTGGCTCACACTATTTGAATTTAATTTAAATCCAAACCCAAAACAGCTGATCTCAGGTGCGAGCGAGATAGCGAGTATGCAGACAGACCGGAAAACTAACGTCAGCCAACCTTTTTTTTAGTTTAATCGATAAACAGAAACAAAAACACAAACAAAAAAAAGCCCAATACAGAGAATATAAAAATGAATAATAATAAAAAACGTTATCACACTTGATACTGATAACAAACTAATAGTTAGCTAGCTCGCCATTATCCGCCGTTTTGCGTTGGCGTCTCTGTTGAAATTTTACCAATAACAACTACGGAAAAGGGGTCACGTGAGCGTCCACTGATTTGTTGTTGCCAACAGCAGATGGTCCGCGACATACAAGTCAAGTCGCCTGTCAGCTAACTTGCACACTGTGCTGATAAGGAAGCGCTCAGGCGGGAAGTAGCTGCACAAAAAAGTACAAGGCAATATACAATTTATTTTTCTTGAATAGTTCTGTAATTTTTAAATTATATCTGCCTATTAATTGCTCTTTTGGAGAACAAGACCCTGTCCGTTATGTAGTCTCCTGGCAACTTATGCCATTAAAGCGCCTGCTTTCAAGCACTTGCCGATAGAGAATCTCTAGAGAAGATGATAGTGTATTAATTTCGTACATAATCGCACATAGACTAGCAGGTGACAGGCAGCAGCTAATACAACAGGCGGCGGCGACAATAGAAATACAACACAAGGCAACATACACACACATCTGCAATCGCCAACAAGCGGCGTCTACGTGGCGACCGCATTCTCGCGCTGGCGCCGACCAGAGGCCATACAAATGCCGTGTAAATGATGTGGGCGGCGGCGGCACACTGAGCGAAAGTGAATACCCACCCCTTACCTAGTATCCATATAGGTAACTGGTTAATAGTGCTGAGTACTTACTTGCATACTCTCGGCGCGTATGGATGTCTACTGCCAGGTAAACCATGCTAAAGCTGCCTTCGCCGATGTAACGGCCAAAGATGAAATCGTTTGGTGACCTTCTTGGGGCTGGATTTACTGACTGTTGCGGCTGTTGTTGTTGTTGTTGTTGTGGATGTAGTTGTTGTGGCTGTAGTTGTTGTTGCTGCTGCTGATTAAGCTGCTCATTAAACTGCTCCACCTGCTGCTTAAAGGCCTTCTGCATGGTCAATAGTGTGTTCATGCCATACTGATACTGCTGCAAACAGCACAACTTGCTGCACTGCGGCGTTGTGGTCACTGATGAACTGTTGCTAGCAACTGCCGCCGCCAAAGGCGAAGTGTGGCCTGCAAAAAGAGATAAGAGAGAGTAGCGTCAGAGTGGGGCCATTGGAATCACAGCAGCAGCAACATGTTGCCAAGAGTTGTGCGTCTATTTACGCACATTTCAATGCTAGGGGAGAGTTCCTTTTACGAATTAGTTCTTTGTGTCCCAACAAGGGCAAGATTAACTTTTCATAACTACAAGCTAATTAAAAATTCATTTATATGAGGGCCAGTTAAGGCTAAGATTGGACATATTATTTAAATGGAAAACTGTTTTTAAAAGCTTTTCGAAACCTTTTAAAAGGAAAATGCTATTGAATAATAAATGCTGGCGACATACAAAACATGTTTAATATAATTTCACCAATTATTATTTTTTTTTTTTTAATTGGCTCTACCAACTTTAGTTACTTACCATTTGTCAGATACTTGTTGCTGCTGCCGTAACGACTGTTATTATTGTTCTCGGCGGGGGCCGAAACTGCTCCACAGCCGCAGGAGTGATGTCGCTGCTGCTGCGGGTCATGCAGGCGGGCTGTCGCCGCAGCCGAAGAGGCCATAACGAAATCCTTTATATCCTTAATATCCCGAAAATTGGGCTCGTTCAAGGACACTGGCGCTGAGGTTTTCTCCTTGGCCATAGCCGGCATTGTTGCCGCTGTCGCCGGTGTTGCTGTTGAGGCAGCAATGTTGAATTGTTGCTGGTGCTCAATGTTGTTGTAGCAGGTAGTGTTGCTGCTGCCGCTGTCGGTGCAGTCTGTGCTTGTGGCACTGCTGCTGCTCGAGGCAACCGAAACTGAGACAACGGCGGCCGCTACAATGCTGCTGGCGCCGCTGGGCGATTGAAGGAGCTGCTGTTGTTGCTGCTGTGTTCCGTTAATCTGTAAATATAAATATATATACTGATTAGATATAGAATTCAGATGGGATTTTTCGACACAATTCTCAATAAATTTGAGAAAATTTTCAATAACGATGTTCTCCCAATTTCTTGATTATTATTTGTTAATATCGTTCGCTTATTAATTCCAGTCTATGAGGATTATGGGCCTCAATTCTACGACTCTCTGTATAATTTATTTATTTCAGACTTGGACAAGAAAACAAAGAAAGAGTTATACCATTAAGAACCACAAGCGAATTTATGAATTCTGGGGATAGGCCTCTGTGCCTATCGTTAAACTTACATTCCTACAAAAATCCCCTTTTTGAACATTTTAATTTGAAATATTAAGATTTTATTTAAATACATCCTAATAACTATTTATTATCACGAGAAAGAGAAATTAAATACGCAATAAATTTAATTCTGTTTCACACCCGCAAAAGCCTCAAAAAAAACTGGAAAAAAAGGCCTCGCAAGCGGAACTCAAGAACGGGTCCACAAAACACACAAAAGTCTGCCCAGTCCGTCGCCGCCATTGACGTCAAGTTCATTGGCTTGTTATTGTTGTTTCGCTTTCAGCCTTACTTGTTATGTTGTGCGAGTGTGTGATTTTGGCGAGTTCAAGGACTTAAAGCATAAAAATATAATAAAGTTCATTGCCACCTGTTTACATTTCTATTAGACGTTTATGCTGCTGTTTTTTTTATTTTGTCTTAGTTTTCGTTCGCCAGTTCGCCTGTTCGTCGTTCGTGCTTCTCTTTGTTGACCAGTTTTGCATTAAACGAAACCAATTTCTATGGCGTGATATCTTAAGCAATTAAAGCCCTTAGAGCTTTAACTATAAAACTATCACAAAACAAATAAAAATCAAATTATAATAATAATAAATAAATATCCAATCAAATTTAGGCTAGGCTTGCGAAATAGCGCTACCCGAGAAACGAAACATGCTTCAGAGTTCAGAGATTATTAATTATGCAACAACACTGCTGCACCATAAAACTAACCAAGCAAACGAACACAAAATTTAAATAAAAATCAAAAGGTTATAAAAACAAGGTGAGCAAATGCGTCAATGAAAGTTTCAGCTGCTGGCTGGATGGCTGGGAATGCTAAAGTTAGAGCACCGAATAGCCAAAGATTAAGATAAGATGGAATAAATGGAACCAGACTTAACTTATGATATCTCAAGCCTTTAGGGACCCAACATGGGAAAGCCAAAAGCATAGCAAAGCAAAAGAAGACAGAAGTTCGATCCACGTTAATGGATTGACTATCGTCTTCTGTCGGTGTGTGCTTGTTAGGGGAAGGCCCCAAGGGCCTGTCCTGGCCCTAAAGCAGGTGTATTATCTGGGAAATAGTCGTCGAGTTGATGTGCGTCACACACATCGGAATGCGGTCGGTTTACTTTTCATAACCCAGACCCCAATGAAGAGAAGAGAAATATCGGGGCGCCGCTGTGAGAGATTCAGAAGCTGATTGGGGTTCGACGAGAGGGAAGAGAAGTCTCTCACTATGTTAAGATATGACCTCAGAGCTATGCGCCGTGATACACCCACAAAGTCCAATCTAAACAAAATAAACATAAAAATTCTCCAATATTTGAACTCTGCCGCAGAGCAAAGTTGCCAACCTACTTTTTTTTTGTATCCTCATTTTGTTTTTGTTATTGGCGAATAAGAGGCTAATTAAGCCGACGATCTGCGTCAGCGTCTGAAACTGGTCATCCCATTGGTGAATGGCAAGCGCACAGAAGCAGAGAATAAAACAGGAAATACCCAAAATTTCGAAATTGTATTGTGTCCATTACATGGGATAGGTTTGTGAGGTTTAAACAAGATCTCCTCGTCAGATAAGAGAGAGAGAGAGAGAGAGAGAGAGAGAGAGAGAGAGAGAGAGACCTCATTTGCATTAAGACAAATATTATAAGAATAGCGAGTTCGCTATCGAGAGGATCCATAAAAATGTCGTGGAAAAATTTCTTGTTGCGGGAGAATATATGTAAATATATCGAGAAAGTTTTCCCCTAGGCTAAGAGTGGGCGTGGAAAAACCAGATGACACCAGGTTCCTCACGAGTCCGAGATCTGATGATACAAATCCTATATTTGTATATGTATGCATCATATGTGGGGGATGTGCGGGATATATGTAACCGATCTATAAACATAGAACCGCCGCGCCCCCCGCTTAATGTCTCCTCCTTGATGGTCTCGGTGTCTTAGTCGTCGCCGTCGTCGTCTGCGCCGTCTAGACAAAAATGACATTTAAATTAATCTATTTTATTGCCAGGCCAACGCCGTTGGACGGTTCTGTTCTGCTGCCAGAAGCACCACCGATCCTCGCCCCAAACCAACACCTCTCTGTGTTCAATTTATATTTATAAATAAAATTTTCGTCTACAGAATGCAGCCAATTGAAAGCAAAAATGCACCCCGACGAGGCATTTGAGTATAAATAGAAAAAGGTGTGTGTTATTGCAAGAGGAAAAAAATACACACCCTAAATATACACAAAGGTTTTTTTTTTATAATTTTGGTAAAACATTAAAATTTAAATTCGGCTAAGCGAGGCAACACCTAGCAGATCCATAAAATCAAAAGGTAATACCATGGTGGAATTCCACCACGGGTAATACTATCAATAACATTTTTCGTGGTAGTTGAACTGCGAACGAGCCACTCAAAAACTGGGGGAAACAAAAAAACAGCTGAGCCTTTTAATCATTTTAATAGAATTATTCAGAGTTTTAAACATTTAAATGTCTATAGGGAAAATACTATTAATATTTTTAGGCCTCAAGTTCTTGATTTATTTCTAAGGTTTAGGCCTACTTTGCAGCGGGATTAGGCATCAAATTTATAGTTCATTTATATGTTATTATTATAAACGATGTTTAAGGTTTTTTTCTCTGATGTTTCCCTCAAAGCTCCAAAGAAATATCAACTAATGAAGATAATGCAAATGCAAAATATAAAATATCATACAATTTATGTATGCAGTTTTTTTTTTTTTTTTTTTTAAGGACAAAATTAATAAAAATAGGCGGAAATTTTTTAGTCTTGTTATTCCCCCTTTCACTTTTCCCCTGCTCCTTCCCGTTCTTGACATCGTATTTTTTGCTTTTATGGGACAGCGCCGATGATGAGGCTATAATATAAATTATGTTCTGAATAATTCAGAGCGTTTTCCTGGCCTGGTATAAACCCGTAATTCTCCCCAAGACACAATACCTGCTGCATTGGAATCAACGTCGGCATTCCGTCCATATTTTAGACCCAAAACTATAAATATGCGCAAGAATTTTGTAACAAATAATTTTGAACTTTGCCGGGGGGACTTGATTTTTTTTAGCGCCCCCTTTGTGTCATCAAAAGCAAGGCCTGCTGCTCTTCCGCTTTTCTTGCGAGGCAAACAATAGTGAAAATGCGCTTATGAATGAAATGCAAACGGACAGAGAAAGCTAGAGAGCGAGCAAAACAAGGATGCAAATGCAATTTTCAGCTCTACGTTTTCTACTCTACTCTTTTTCCCCCGAATCACACTTACGTTGTTGTTTCTGCGCTTTGGCATCGACGATTACAAAACTCGGCTCTCCTCTCTCTCTCTATCAAAAGTCTACTCTCCTGGCTGCGTAGAATGCGAGCGAGAGAGCAAGATGGACGCCGCTCTCTGTTTGTGTATGTTGTAATTGCGATTCGGGTACAAATTCCAATGGGCACACGCAGGGAGAAGAAGAGGAAGCATACAGACACCAACAAGAATATGTCTCCAATAAAGCGCGCGTATTTTTTTCGGCTCTGCGCGTGTCACTGTATATATGTGTGTGTGTGGGCCTCTTAATTTTATTTTCTCGCTTTGATTTTCACTCTTGTTTCTTTTGGTGTTTTTGCACAAATAAATTTCAGTTATAATCTCACATATTATATGTTTGTAGAAACAACAAAACACACAAATTCGCCAGGAACCAACAACAACAATGATAACAATAATAACGACGACGATAATTCCGACGCAGTAGGAAAATTTTATAAGAACGAGACGAGACGATGCTCTGTTGTTAAGCATGTGTGTGTGTGTGTGTCTTTATAGGAACTCTTTTTCATTCGCAAACGGTACTTCTGGCTTACTATATTTTATTTTGCATATTTCTCTTCCGTAATTTTAATTATTTTAACATTAATTTGACTAATTTGAAAACAATCGGTTGAAGTGAACACAACACGGAGGAGGAAGAAAACAACACGACGAACGAACACACACGTTACAATTTACTAGTTACGAGGAGAGAAGGAACAACTACTAGCTCGTATTTTGATTTGATTTTTTTTATGTAATTTGTTTGGCCTTTTGTGGAGTATTATTTAATCGCACACGAACTTGGGGCGTGTATGTGTATATCAATGCCAGCGCGTCGTGCGTGTGTGTATGTGTGCGTGAATCGAGCTCCGCCGCGTGCACGAAACGAACGAAATAAACGTCCGGTTTAAAAGCATACACAATATGTGTGTAGCCTTTTTCCAACACCGCGGCTGAAATTTTTCCGCGACACAACCGTTGACTTTTGGATCTGCGATGGACTTGCTTGTATTTATAGGCAACGCTCTCTTTTCCTCGTCGGGTTTTGTTTCTGCGGCGTCGGCGTTTCGCTCTCGTCCGCTGTTAACGCTCCCCAATGTTATTCGAAGTTCTGAACAGATTTTTGAAAGTCGGAATATAGGCTCAAAGGTACTATTTTCTCTTGAATATTTGAACTAGAAAATAGAAAATATAAATATTTAACTAGAAAATCTTAAAATCAATAGCAAATTTGAAGGCCTTTCTCTTATTTTCAGTTGACCACTTTAGTGTTGGTTAACAGCGACGGGCAGTAACAGCGGTGAGAAAATGAGGCAGCAGCCGCAGGGAGAACACCTAACAGCCGAATGGAGCCGAGCGCCACACGAGAGAGCGGAGACAACCGAGGGCTGCCTGAGAGACAAGTTAAATGGGGCCAAAGCAGTGCAGTCGCGTCGCCGCTGGCGTCTCAATTTTTTACAAGGCGAACAAGTTGCGCGCCACTTTTCAGAGAGAGAGAGAGAGAGAGATAGTAATTGTTGCACTGTAATTGTTTACCAGCGACTTTTTATAAATAAACAATACCCAAGGCAAAACTAACTAGTTCCATTCCACAAAATGAACACAAGATCCCAAACAAAGAGCACAGAGAGCAGCGGCACGCTCTCTTGTTGCCTAAGAAGAGCGACCGACCGCATTCCTAACTGTAAACAAGCAAAAAGCAGAGCAAGGGAAAGAGAAAGGGGACCAAGAATGCGACGCTGCTGGAAAAACTCGTTTTTCCCTCTGGAAAATGTGAACTAAAAAAATTTCAGGAATTTTTAGCGCCCCTAAGAGTGAGCGAGCGAGCATCGTTTTAAAATAAACAAGCGTAAAAAATGCGGACGGAGGGAAAAGGAATACACACAAGAAAACGAGGAAGTGGAAAATAATAAACTACAGCAAAACATAGTGGACAAAACAAAATGCGTGAAAAGCGAAATAATGAACGCGGGGAAAGGAAAACCGAATTAGAACAAAAGGGCCAAAGATAGCATAAAGAACAGAGACTTTAAATGTAAATAAATATAAAATACACATACATAAATATGTGTGCATGTGTCTGTTTGTAACAACAGTAATAATAATAAAAGAGCAACAGACAAGCGAGTGAAAGGCGTCTGCGTGTTTTTTTTTCTTCCTCTGTTTCTCTGCGTCTTCTTGTGTTTTGTTTGCAAAAAGTGGTTAAGAGTAGATGGCAACAAGACAACGGAAGGAAGAAAGAGGAAATAAGAGGGCGAAGTGAGAACTGCAGAAGAGGAGATAATAAAAACTTCACATTTCGCTGATTACGTTTTGCGCGGGATGCCAAAGAGAAAATTAAATACATAAATGATTTATTATTGTCCAAACAACTCTTCGGCTAATAAAAAATAAATAAAAACGAAAACAACATTAATACAGTCTGTTTTTTGTACTTTCTTATAATGTTTACTTTTGTTTTGTCTTTTTTCGAGGGAACGAACTACAGTTATTAATTAATTTAAATATATGTAAATACATTCATTTTTCTATATTATATTTTAAAAATAAACGTATAACAATTTTCCTTTTTAAATGAAAAACTTTTATTTCGAAGCCAACTTTTTATTTTAATTTTATTGATCACTATATGACTTTGATCTCTTGCTTTTTTGGTCTCGTAAACTGGCAATGGAAAATACATTTTTTTTATCTAAATTGTAATAAAATGTCTCACCAAATTGTTGAACTTTTTATTATAAAAAAACACTCTTTCGGAAATACAAATATTGTATTTATTTTTTAATCTCATTTTTATAACGACACAAATATAAACTTCAGGACAAAATATAATTCGAACAATTTAATTTTACCACGTTAATTTTTTTTTACCAAATTGCTACAAAGCCTTTTCCTTCTTATAAACCTTTTAGAATTATTAAGTTTTTTTTTTTATTATTCCGTGAGGGTTATTTTTTCAAGGAATTAAGTTAATAAAATGTCTTTTCAGTATCTGATGATTTATTAGTTTCTTAAGTTTTAGTTTCCCGTTTTCTGTTTTCATTTTGAGCTAATAATATTTACCTTGATGGACTTCAGTCTGCGCACAACAAAGTTGTTGAATTTATTGGACCAGCTTTTGCATTTCATGTGTAGGCCGGAAAAGTCTCCTCCTGAAGAAGGAGACGGCTTGGTAGAGAGATGGCAAAAGACAACGGTAAATACACGGATTGCTTTACTCTTCACTCGAAATTGTTCATCAGTAATTATCCGTTTGGCTTTGAGTTGTGGCTGACGATGTTTTTGAAACTATTTTTCTTTTATTCACTTGTGGTTTCACTTCAGCGAAAATTATTTGTTTTTTTTCCCCCTTTAAATTGTAATTTCAGTGCGTACGCACACAGACACACGCGAGCACAGAACATAAACACGGTTAAAAGAAACAAAACACGAAACGAAGAAAGAAAGATGCTTTTCCGTTTGGCGCGCGCTGAGCCAGTGTGGTTGCTTCGATTTCAGTTTTCAGTCATCCGCCTAACCTCGCGAGTCAGTTTTACAAATTTCCCTTTTTGGAAATTCAGATGTGGGAAAAAATTGAGAATTGCGGGAAGCCTGTGTTGGCTTTTTTCCGAAGATTTTTCGAATTTTTCCGACTCCGAGATGCACCTCGGGATTGCGACGGAACGCGTTGGGCGATGAATGATGAATGAAACACGAGAAACGTTGAAACCTATGAGAAACCCAAGCAGGAATATCGGAATAACTGAGAGCGCGGAATATCGGAATAACTGAGAGGCGGATTGCAGTTCATGCATTCCACCGACTCTCATTCACTCACACTCTTGTTCTGTTTGCTTGGATTTATAGGCAACACTCTCTTTATTCGGGTTTCGTTTCCACAGCGTTTCGCTCTCTTCCACTGTTCATCGAAATTCTGCTGCGGCGGAACGGTGGAACATTGCTGCATGGTACACGGAACGGTGGGACTGGGCCATTCGCGCCAAAAAGTCTCCATTTCGCTGGCAGGAAAGGATCTTGGAGTTAACCTGTTTAAAAATTTGATTTGGGGAAAAAAAGTGTACTGTGAACTGCCAAGTTCTTCAATTTGTGTTAGTTTTTGGTAATTTGCATTGACTTTAATTTGGTTGGTTTTAAAAAGTTAGGATATTCTCTTTGTTACTGTTCATTGTTATTGATTTTTTCAGCCTAAAACACGTAAAAACATTTAATGCCTTGAAAAAACTAAAAATAAATTCAAGCACTTTGCGCTTTAGTTTACAGTCACAAATGCAAAATGTGTACATTACAGTGATTTAAAAATATGCAAAACTGAACTAGAAATGCAAATAATTCGAAGTGCAATGGTTCCCGTTATTGCCGAGATTTAGCAAACGATACGAGTTTTTTTTATTTGCCTACTTTTGCACCCCCCACTTTGTAGGCCCATAAATTATTTATGAACAACTTGTGACGCACTTGTTTTCCATTTCTTTTTGTCATTTCTTCGGCATGCAGGCCTCTTCTCTTGCTCTTTTTGAAGATCTTCCATTGAAAACAACAACAGTGAGTCAGTCACAAAGTACTCTGAGAAGTTTCATGTTGGAACATCTATGTAAGTGTTTGTTTGTGTTGCCCCTTCTATCCGCCTCTCTTTCTCTTCCGCAATTATGCGCATCTACCAGAATTCGAACTATTTCGAATTGCCGCCGTCTTCTCCTCCGGTCTCTTTTTCTACCTATCCATCGATCGCGGTCGTCAGTACAATCCCGCCAAATGCTTTCCACAAGATGCAGTCCACAATTCATTGCGATCGCTTATATTCCAAGCGTTCCCTGTTGGTTTCATTACGTTCCCGCGCCTTTTTTGTTTACATGGCAAATGTATGTGTGCGAGTAAGTGAGTGGAAATTCACTTGTCTGTCGCCGACGTCGGCTGCTGCTCTCGTTCTCGTTTTTACGTTTTTACTACGAAACCGAAGACGCGAGAGCGAGATGCAGCGAAAACAAAACAAAATTGCCAGGGTGGGAAGCGAAGAAGAGCGAAGGGAGTGAGGACCTGCAGTCGCTGCGCTGCTGTTTCTCTGCCAAAGTCGACGCTGTTTCGTCATCGAGTTTTTCTCCTTCTCGTTGTTTCTTCCTCTCTTTCTGTGGCTCTTGCTGAGGCTTCTTTGATGTTGTGGCTTGCAATTTTACGCGTGGAGTTTTGTTATTGTTCTTTGCCGTTTTTCTGTAGGTTGTTTTTTAAGTTTTTATGTATTTCTATACTTTTTAAGGGTATTATATTCGTAGTATATAGTTTAAAACGCTGTGAAGGAGTCATTTTTGACCCCATATATGTACATACATACATATGTATTTATGCACATATGCACATTGAATAAATACATACATACATACAGTCTCTCAGTTTTTAACATGCAGTTTTGATATTACTTCTTTGTTTTTCAATATACCTATACATAGATACATATGTATATTAATAATTTATATGAACAAAACATTTTTAATCTGAAATACATATGTATGTATATATACATCGTTTTTTTATATGCATTACATTTTTAATTTTGTGGCGATGATTTAGCTCTGAGCACGCGGATGATGCATCAGCGAACTTTTGAGTGGGACACATCTAACCGATACTGCAGGTCATTGTTCTCTTCCTTGCTCTCACGGACCCTATTCCATTCTATCGAATATCGATATTACCAGCATTTTTTCTTTCGCGTGTGTGTGATTTTCGTGGCCAAAATATAAAATGTGTTTTTTTTAGGTAATTCTGTAATTAAATATGCTAAAAAGTTGTGAAAGATGTAGATAAAGGTGCGGACAAAGTGCAGGCTATAACAGTTCATGAAAGCACCAAAGATTTTTGCGCATTTTGGGAGTTTTCATTTTTGCCAGCGGCACCTTGAGTTTGGTGATCTCTTTGGTCAATAAGAAAGAACGAGACAGCTGCTGCGGGTACTCCTATCAACACAACTACTGCTGCTGCCCCCTCGCGCTCTTTGGTATTGGCAATTAGTGAGCGCCCACAAGCATATTTTCAAGGGAGCTTACATATTTTCAGTTTAAACAAAAATGGAACAATTTTACCGGTGAAAAAAAATGTAATATTTGCATGCTGTTCAGAGGTACAGAAAATTACAAAATGATTATTATAATAATTATTATTATATTATTATTATTATTATTATATTATAATAATTATTAATATTATTATATTATAATAATAATTATTATTATAATTATTATTTTTATAATTATACCCTTCTTCACTATGACTATTTTGATATTTTTTAACTTTATACATATGTATATTTTTAGTTAGCTGAACTGAAGTATTTTACCGGAAAAAATTATAATCTTTGTATGCTTTTCACAGGTAAGAAAATTATTGAATTAACTTAAAATTAAAATTTTAAATGCTGATATATTTGAATTTTAATATCATAAGTTTGCAACGCAATTTTCTTTTGCCCGCAGCAGTTCGGTTCCTACATATCTTGTTATATTTACATATACATATGTCGTTATACTTTTTCATTCAAATACAGTTTTAATAATGCTTTATTTGTTTTTAGTGTTTTTGTTGAACATTTTAATTAATAAATTATTGTGCTAGTTTTATTTTTGTTATAATTAACTAAGTTTTTAATATTTAAGGTTCAATAAGTATTCAAGGTTAATTTGTATACCCTTGCAGGGTATTATAATTTTAGTTAGAAGTTTGCAACGCAGTGAAGGAGACATTTCCGACCCTACAAAGTATATATATTCTTGATCAGCATCAACATCCGTTTCTACGCAAACTAGTCCCTCAGTTTTGAAGCTATCTGATTGAAACTTTGCAAATAGTCTTCCATATGCTCTCACTACTATTTATGTCGGAACGGGCCGGATCGGACGACTATATCATTTAGCTGCCATAAAAACGATCGGAAATTTTTTAAGAAACAAATTATAACTTTGCCAATTTTCAACATATTGGCATATAAACAAATTATAACTTTGCCAATTTTCAACATATTGGCATATCATTTGAGATATGGCCATTTTGTATTATTCTAGAATTTCGGTTTTAATTGGATCAAGGTCGGACTACTATATCATATAGCTGCCATAGGAATATGTATATCAAATAATTTATTTTGAAAGCTTTGTTGCGAACAACATTTAGTTGTTGCGCAACATTTTTCACTGTCAACATGTTTCGCTCAACATTTATAGAATTTAAGAACACGCGAAAGCGAAAAGAACCGCAATCCTTAAATATACCAAATTTAAAATACTTACTGCAAGGGTATTTAAACTTTGGCTTGCCGAAGTTAGCTCCCTTTCTGGTTTATCTTCTCATTAAATAAGATATAGCTGCTATAGCTACTAAAGTGGCAAAAAATTAATCAATAGCGATTAAAACTTAAATTTAATGGTTTTAAATAAAAGATACCTCGAAAGGGTTCTATTTCGGAAAAACTTGAATGAGGTCTCTCGAGAGGGACTTTTTTGTGGCTAAATTAATAAAAGGAAAGATAGGTTAAATTCGGCAAGCCGAAGTTAGCTTTCATTCTTGTTTTTTTGTAGCCTTTAGCCGGTTATTCGTTAAGCAGAATAAACAGCTAGATGTAAAAGGCAGAACATCTAGAGCTACTAAATTTGGTTATAACACTTTTAGAGATTGTACGTACATAAAGTTGTTTTTTTAATTCGTACCCGCATACTGACGCCTATAGAAACAATTAATAAAGCCAACTTTCTTACCAGTTTCTCCACAGGTTTAAATTGCGGCATAATTAAAGCTGCAAATTATTGGAAAACTTCTTAGCGAGCCGATCCTAAATTAATAATCAATCCTAATATATTTTATTTTTCATTTTATTTGCATAGTTTGTTTTTCGAAATTAGTTTGTTTTATTTTATTTATTTTTGCCTTCTGCTTAACATTTTCTGGCTAATTCATTTGTTAATTTTGTGCCTCTTGCTATCAGACATACACACATATTTTGGAAATTAGCATTTTTAATGGGCATTGGAGGTTCGGGCGAGACACATTGTCGCCTAAAAAAGCGAAACCGAGGAGGGGAACCGAGTTATTTTCTGAATCTCCGAATTTGAATAGTCATTATTATAACGTTTTTGTTTTCGTTGTTTATACTTAGCATAAAAAATTAATTTCTCAAAAATTTTTCAACTCGATTTCTGTTTTATTTCTGTTTATGGATTTCCGTTTTGGTTTTTCTACGAGTGTTCAGTGTTCGTTTTGAGGCATTCTTGGTCTCTCGATCTCACACACAAAACCGAATCATTAGTAAAGAAATATGTACGAATCCCCCGTTGTCCCCTTTAGAAAATGGAGATTTACTCAGATTCAGATAGTTCAGCTTTAGGTTTTCAGTGAGTCGTTATGTTCCCCTGTTTTGGGCTAGTCTCGTTTAATTTCTTGGTTTCCCCCTTCAACAAGGCCCCCTAAGAGGCCCCTTTGAACCGGTTTTCGGACCTCTGCTCACCCCTCACCTCTTTCATTTAGTTGTCACTAAGTCTACCCATTAATAAAAGCCGCTGAGACTTTTGGTATCCTAGAATTACACAGAATACCCCTGCGTCCGATCCGTCCGCAATTTGTTTAATTAATTAGCAAAGTTGTGGTTGCGGAGGGATGCAAATTTTTTATTTTAAATAACATAATTGAGAATGGGGCTTTTGCTCTTTTACTCTTTAATTTTCGTGTATATTTTTCCCTCGTAAAATATTATTCTCAGGCATCGCCGCCCTTAAAGGCATCGCTTCTTCCTTGAGAGCTCTGAATATTTATAGTTCCTTCCGGCTATTAGCATGGAATTTGCAGCAGTAAGGCAGAAGTAGCCGCAGAGGAGGCCAAAAGGTCACAGCTTAAAAGATCTATTCATGGCCAGAGTTTTAGCATTTTGGGCCAAGAAGAATTTTCACCGTCAAGTCAATGAATTTCTTAGCATAATTTAAGCTAATTTGTTTTCCTTTGCTTTGAAAAAATATGACTAATTTGTAAGGAAATAGTTTATACTCAATTTGATTTAATATTCGTGTAATTTATAGGGAAAAATTGTGCTGAATTTGCATTGATTTATGTAGCTTTAAGCATTGATATGATAAATTAATACACTTTACTATACTTTCTTTACCCTTTGAATTTTTGAGAGATTTCCATTATAAATTAATGCACATTCGCAGTGGGAACAAACAATTGAATTAAAAGCCATAATTTAATTAACACTAGCTCGCGCACACGACAAACAAATAAAATACAACAAATAAGAGAATGAAATAGGAAAGCCAGAAGGCAAATCAACGAGAGAGTTCCAGTCCCGACCCCACCCCCTTTTCGCACGGTGTTCTATATGTTATGCAGATTGCGCATACGCCGCGTGTGGCGCCCAGGCGGCGAAAAAATAAAATTGGCGCCAAACGAATTTGCAATGGTCGATTAAAATAAAAATACAAGATAGGAGGCCGAAGTTTAAATACCCTTGCAGTAAGTAAGTATTTATAATTTTGTATATTTAAGGATTAGCAGCTATATAATATCGTAGTCCGATTTTAATAAAATTAAAATTTAAATGCTAGAATAATACAAAATGGCCATGCCCTAAATTATATAAAAAAATGTTGAAACTGTCTAAGTTATAATTTTTTCTTCCAAATTTTCCGATCGTTCCTATGGTGTAGTTGTCTGATCCGTCCCGTTCCCACTTATATAGTAGTGAGAGCATATACATAGAAGACTATCTGCAAAGTTTCATTCAGATAGATTTAAATCTGAGGGACTAGTTTGCGTAGAAACGGACTAACAGACGGATAGTCGGACATATGGCTACATCGACTCGGCTGTTGATGCTGATCAAGAATACATATACTTTATAGGGCTGGAAATGTCTCCTTCACTGCGTTGCAAACTTCTGACTAAAATTATAATACCCTGCAAGGGTATAACAAGAGAAAACCAAGGAGCCGGTGAAAAACACAATTTCCCCATAACGGAGTGTTTGTAAATTCTAAACGCTTTGACTTTCCTTTTGGTGGGTGGAACAGGTGACTGGAGGTTAAACAATAAATAATTTCGAGGTGGCGCCTCAACGGCGATTGTCGTTCAGAGTCGTTCAGTTTATTTTATTCGTTCCCACGTTCCCATTTCACGTGCCACACACGACAAGTGCACTATATATTGGTTCCGGTATACGCTGTACCCGGCACACTCTTCCAGGCCCCGAACTTATATGGCTATTTTATGGCGACCGTGACCGATGTGTGGGGTGTTTAAAGCTGCTCTACAATCGTCACAGTTCGATAGAAGTGTGGCGGATTTATCACCATATTACCATATGCATACAAAATAATTTGAGAGATTAATATGGGGATCATAGGGATTATTTAAAACTTGCTTCTTGTATCACTTTTATGCTTTTTAGATCACAGGCATCATTTGAAACTTCATTCATATCAGCTGGGAATCTGAAAATGGAGGGAAGAATATTATAAATTCTCTAATTCATAAGAGGCATAAAATTGTAAACATTTTAACCAAGAGCGGTCCCTATTTACGTATTCATAAACCCGTTTTGCAATTCCCTATTAAAGGTGATCTCAGGTTCGGTGTTTACCTCCCCGTTGCAAGTACATATACTACATCATTTTAGTTGTGCTTTCCCTTTGACTTGTGTGGTGGGTAAGTTTTTTGTTCCGCCGGCCAAAGCGCAATTGATGATTGCATGAATATGTTTTCCAATTGCGTCGTAGCTAAAATGTTTGCTCGTCTCTGACAGAGCAACAGTGGCGGCGTCGGTGGCGGCCCAAGGGGTCGCCACATCTTCAAGGTCTTTTTTTCGGTGCTTTTATGCATTGTTTTTGTCAGGGGTGTAAAGCTTAGGTCACAAATTAACATACAGAAAATAGTAAAGTTATGAAGTAAGTTAAGCTAATATATTATTTTCTTTTGTCGAAAGAGAAACTATTAAAATATCCATTCATCTCCAGTTTATATTTAGCTTCTGAAATAAAGTGGATTGTTTTCCCCTTTGTGTTGTCTCTCTGTGGTTCACGACTTTTCTGCATCCTTGCTTTTGCGCTTGCATGCAGGCTGTGTATGTTCAAGTTTAGCGAGGGGGAGGCGGGGAAATGCAAAAAGCAGGCACAACATGTGACCTTTGCGAGTGCGAGAGTGGGCGGCGAAAGGCGGTGGCATGTGCTTTTGCTCTGTGGAATGTTCTCGGCCTCAACTCTGACCTTTCCGCTCAAATGGGACGACTCACCTTTCTCATGCAGCCCGCGGTGACTGCCAGAGCCGCCAAAACTAAAATGTAAGGGCACAAAAAGAAACTAGCGAACTTAAATTTTAAATTTGAATTCTTGACTTAAATTTTGAATTTCAATGCAGAATATTTTTGGCCTTCAAAATTTGGATTTCGCCATTCACTGGTTCAAGTGCGAGTGGCCGCTGACTGAGTCGTAGGCGAACCGCTGGCACTGCTTTAATAATGCAGCTCAGTGTTGCACCGCGTTCCCAACTTAAACTCAAACCGAAACAAATCCAGAAGAAAAAAGCTGGCCAGGTTTGGGAGGAAATATGTTAAAGCGATGCTAAGAGGTTTGTAGGGAAGCTAGAACTAAATGACAGCAATACCCGTCTATCATCGAGTAGTTAGAATATGCAAAACCACAACCGACCCACTACGTGAGCACAGTGGAGCTAATGGACTTTGGTCCTCGAGGTCCTCCTTTCGTCTAGACCGTTTCGTCTATTTCATTAAAGAATATAGCTAAAAAGCTGATTATGGTTCTGATTTTCAGATTTTACAAAAAGTTTGCTTAATGTATAGGTATTCTGTCCTAGGTTAAGATGAGAATCATATGGATACGCAAATAATATGAGAAAATACTTGATATAGGGAGCAGTCAAAAGTTCATTTCATGCAATGTACAGTTGTACATCAATATACTTCCTCCCTCCGGCTAATTCAATTACCATTTGCGAGGATCCCTTTACGCATCAGTTGCCGTTCATGGGCAGCTTGGGGATGTCAAACTGTCAGCCGACGTGAGCACCAATACCGCTCTCAGCTTCCATTTCTGGTCCCTGACTGAGGCAGTAACCGCCCACCAGAATGACCTCTGTACCCACACGGGCACACAAGCAACACCCACAACATTGTGCTACACCAAAGAAGAATGAGAGAGAGAGAGAGTGTGGGAGTGAGATTCGGGAAAAGGGGCGGTGTTGGCGCTGTCCTGGTAACCCAATTACTCAGATCAAAGACAAGGCACTTCGACCTCGCTTTCGTCCCCGTCTCGTTCTTGCCCTCCGCCCTGGCCCCGCCCACGCCATTGTTCTAACACAACTGACACAACTTTATTTCGCTTTTGACATCTCTTAAAATAGCGCCAAAAAGTGTAAAATAAATTGTCATGACGTTCTCTCAACCATTACTTCCTATATATTCTGAGCGTATAAATACAGAGGGTGTTTTGGTTTACTTTGCAACTGGCGTGAAAGCAAATCAAATTAGTTTATACAATTTTATATAATTCACGGACTCTTTAAGATATAATTGAGTTGTTACACCAATATTTTTTATCGTTAAAACTATTTTTAAGGTTATAAACCTAATTCTAAGAGGTCAAATTGGGGCTTATTACAGATTAAAGTTTAGGACGTTTTCATAATCATCTTTAGATGCTTTTATCGTATATGATTAAGAAATCCTTGAGAAATGTATATATTAAGGTAATATTTCGACTTCTATTTAACATTTCACAATTAAGTTACCCATAATGGCTCAAAACCACCGAATTGAAGCAAGAATGCAAATTGCAACTTGCAAGCCAATAAGGGTTTAATAAGGCTCTGTAATTCCCAGATAATGCATATATTATATGCAGGGGTTTTTCTCCCAGGTCACCCAGTACTCGAATTATCTCCCCCAAACATATTGTGAAAGTAAAATGCAAGAGATGTAAAACTAGCTTTTTAGTATGTGCTGTCGATTCAGATACAGAAATATCTCAAGAGTGTATTCAGCCATAGTGTCAACTAATGGCGGCAGGCCCAGGCCTCCGACGGCACGTGTTGGCGCAATTGGGGACGCTTTAAGCTGCATCGAATTCGGATTGATGACGCCGGCAAACGGACACGCTAATTACCTGGTCAGTGTCACAGAGTCACAGCTGTACGTTCTCGTAATCGTAAGAGCCCATTCTACCAGCGGATGAGCCATTGACGTATACGTAATTTTTGTGACGTCACTGCTTAAAGTCGAGTCGAGTAGCGAAGAGTGAAAGAGTAACCCTGCCGACGACGATAAAGCGACGTTATATACAAGCTGCCT
Source organism: Drosophila bocqueti (assembly GCA_018151655.1). Classification (NCBI taxonomy): domain Eukaryota; kingdom Metazoa; phylum Arthropoda; class Insecta; order Diptera; family Drosophilidae; genus Drosophila; species Drosophila bocqueti. Next base: position 44,070 of record JAECXF010000230.1, read on the forward strand.
CCTGCAACAGGCGAGGCGAGGTGGGCGTAGGCGTGGGCCCACACAGAGGAGTCTACATGACAAGGAGAGGAGTACATACATAGAGAGGAGCGGAGCTTTCTCTTTCGGTAAATAGGTTACTACGCTCACAACGATGGTGCACGAAGTTTTACGCTAACGTGGGAGTATAAGCCCCTCCCCTCTTACGTCTCCGGTTCGCTCTGTTACGTCACTGGGATCCGTCGTAGTTGCATTTACCGTAAGCGATGACGGGTCTTGGATACATACAGACAGCCTCGCATCCGGCTTAGTCCGGCTTCTGACTCGGCTCTCGCACTCGGCTCTGCTCTCGGGATACATAGCTTCATACTCGTACTCGTTCTCGTACTCGTACTCGTATATGGGACGCGTAGCGTAACGTAAAACCTGAAAGAGGACAACGTAAATGAATTTTGCATTGAATGATGCTAGCTGGGGGAGCGAGAGAGGGGTGGTCGGGTCAAGAGCTTGTTTGTGTTGGACCAGTGTATGCAGTTTTTAGTGTGGCAACTGCAATCAACTTAACTAAGAGGCGAGGGTCCCCCGGGAATGGGGTCGGGGCAAAGACAGGGGAATGCATCCCGAGATCCTAGAGAGAACGGTTTAAAGGGCCTGAAGGGGAGCTAAAACTCCAGTGATTGAGTGAATCGAGTGGGTAAGTGAGTACTATTATCCGTAATTTAATATATATTCAAAACTGTGAGGGGTTTTAAGTGTGTGTGTGTTTTTTTTTTTTTCTAGAAATTGACTGTAATTCGGTCCAAACTAATGAAGATCTAATTGATATCCTTATGTAAATATTATAGTATGTTGAAGTAAATAAGCCCCGTTAAAAATATCATAGACCAATTATTGAAAAGCCTTACGAATCCTCATCGCTAGCTTGCTCGCTCGCTCTTGATATTCGAGTGCTCATAATCCCCCAAAATGGATTATGAATACACTGAATCCCTGTATTATTCACTTCCGGCGCTCCCGGAGTAAAGCCTGCTTATTCATTAGGTTACCATAAAAACGCACACATAAGCGATGCTCAGCTGAATGAATAAATAAATAAAACCGGAGGAGCCGAGCGTCAAGCGTCTCAACTTGAGTTAAGCCGCGGCGGTGGAGGTGGAGGAGGTAAATATCCAAGCCCAAAGACTACTACGTGAGGCATTTGGTTGCCTGTCCGCTGCTTTTGATGCCAAAGATGCCAGGGCCAAGTATTCCTCAGTAGCAGCAACTAAAATGTATCGTGTAAATATTTTATTGCACAATGTATCCATTCAGCAGATACACTCAATCGCCCGAGGTCTGAACCAGAGCCGAAGCCGTAGCCAGATCCGGAGTCCTGCGTACATTCTGAGACTTGTATACCAAGAGGGCGTACATATACAAAGGATTTAAGTATATATACCAAACTCGTAATCACTTATGTAAGCGAGTACTCTCGTGGCCGCCTCGGCAGAGGTTGACGAGCGAATATAGCACAAATGCAACTGGATGTGGATGTGGAAGTGACAGACTGTACCCGGCGCCAATATAGGCCAGGCCATTGGCACATGTGTATGTATGCCCGCCCAGAATCAATCCAGATACACATGCTGCCTCCATGTATTTGAACAATTGCATCTTTCTGAATCGAAAATCGTGCTCAATATGGTGCTGATAACCCAATGGCTTTTACCTTTACTTTTATACCTTTGTTATTGCGCCCATCTACTACGCTTAGTGTCCCAAACTACTCGCCTACTGTCCTTTACTCTCGCCTACTCCCACCTCGAAAAAATAACCTTTTAAGGCTGCTAATGAGAATTTATCCGACGAAACATACATATATGGCTATAAAATTGCAGTAAGGTATTTAGAGGCTCCTGAAGGTGGAGCCAAGTGGGTGGACCGACCGGGAAAATAAAGGCAGATAGGCGATATTTATGAACTAGAAGAATTGGGAGAGTGCATAGGACCTTGCATTGAATTGAAGGATAAAATTAAATTAAAGTTACATTTTTATTTCCACTTATATTATCAAAGTTCTTCCTTAACTTTGGTACTATTCTTGTGCGAAACATTTCCATTCCCATCTAGGCAAAGCAAACATTTCTATTTCATGTTTCTCCCTTGGTTTTGTGGCCCACCACTTCGCAGGTGTATTTATTTCTATTTAATTAGATATTTTAACAAGTTCTAATTGGCTGTTACCACCACCATCCACCTACCTACCATTGTCGCCTCTCACCACCTAGTAAGTCACCCCATGGAAAGTGCAATTGGCAGAAAAGTTCATAAAAGTTCAACATGGCAGAAATGGCAATTTGGCCCACGCCTCGATTCCCACGCAGGATGCCATCTCACGGATAATACCATAACACCCCAATCCCCCGGATCTGGTCTCGGGTGACGTCGGTGGCTCCAGCTGTTTCCTTCTGTTTCCAAAGGCGTGTGTAGGCTGTGTGTATGCCGTGGGTTAAAAATAGAGCTAGAAAAGTCACCGGCTTGCGGCTGGGTGAATCAGTAATCTGCAATCAGCTAAGGGTTCCGGGGGATGTGGTGCCTCCCCATTGCTCATTTATTAGTTCGAGATGCAGAAATGACGAAAGTTGATGGCTGGGAATCCATCAAATTCCGCCAAAGCAGCTGTCAGCTTTTCTTCTTTGCCCGTTTTCCTTATTTTCCTCCATTTAAATTGTTGACATTGATGTATATGGTGACAAACTGTTGCGGTTTATTATCGTTTGGAAGTTACAGGAGTAGGACTAGCAGCAGAAAAAGGAGTTGGGGGAGGCGCCAAGTCAGTCACGTAATTTGCCAAACATGTCACAGCTGCAAAGGGGTTGTAGGGTTGGTTAATGATGAGGATGAGCGGGATTAGCCTCTTGGCATGCAGAACAGCAGCAGCACATCGCGAGCTAAAGACAATCTATAAATCATTTTAATTGGTTCGATTTGAGGGCTGGATCAGAATCACACATGTGGGCTGCTGGCAAAGTGTCGCTAATAAATGTCCGGGCTTATTGTAATCGGAGATCGTAGATGTTCATTTAGTTAAGTAGAGACTTAATCGAACTTATACGCCCAAAATATGGATAGAGTTGTTAGTTCTAGGTCGTTTTGGACAAAAACAATGTAAGAGAGGGAGTACCTTTCAAAAAGTGTTCAAGATACCCTGAAGCCAGCCTTAGAGCAAGTTAGAGTGCAAATTATCGTATGGTGTTAAGCATCTCATATCTTATATTGTGATTGGGCCGGTTAGTTGTTTAATGCCATGATGAAATTGTGAAGTAACCCCTTTGAGCTCACTTGTATCCCAGAGTAATATCTGAATTGTTTTATCTAAACGCCTAAATCTTCCGCTTATCTTATACGCTACGTGGACCACAATCTGCTGAATAACTCAGGTACGACAATGCGACAATTAAACCTTCCACAATCAGAACTGAACCCAAAGCAAACCAGAATAAACTGAAACAACCTGAACTTAGAGAGAGTTTCCGAATGAAATCGCAGGGATCAGATCGTAGATGAACTTCTGCAAGTACGTAGATCATCCGGACTAATGGAGGTTGAACCCCCTTTTCTAAGGTTAAACCAAATTGGGGCGCGGTACGTTCAACTCCCAGCAACACATGCCTTTCATTTCATTCATGTCCGGGGATTAATTACTTCGCACGGAGTTATTTTTGGATCGAAGCTCGATTGCTCGAGTAACCTTTCCGAATGGCAATTAACTTGGTCGCCGCCAAAATTGATTATTATTGAAATATTATCCCTTGGGGGAGAGACCGGAGAAATGAAGCACAACTTGGAAACCAGAGAAACAACAACGATGGCAATTAATTTAATTGAATGCGAGATTCCTCGCGATTACATGGCATTCCATTACACTCTGAAAAAGGGACACAATAAAACAAAGAGCTGAAAATAAATACAAGACATAAAGTTATGAGAGTGTGTAATAAATGTGAATAAATGAATTCATAATCACCCCAAAATAACAGAAAGAAAAGCGAAGCGGCATTAGGTATATATGCTATTGCTGACCCACAAACGTGCTTACTGATACAATAATATATAATAATACCTACAATATATATATAGTCAAGCGCGTAAATGAAACAAAAGTTTTTCTTATTAATTAGAACATTAATTTTCAGCCCTTAAGACAAATTTGATTTGTCATGAAACTATACATATGATGTTTTTATTCCCATTAACGGACAAGACAGTACATTTTTAAAATAATCTTAAAATATTCGAAATCTTTGATTGACAGATATTTATTTACATATGAATAAATCAACTTGTCTGGTGACGTTAAAAAATACTATAAATATTTCTTTAAATAACTATATATGTATGTATATGTCTCTCTATTCCCATTTTCTTTTACTTAGTAAATGGGTAATCCCCAGACCGCAGAGATATGGTAATCTCACACTTTTAAACTATAAGGTGCTCCTTGCCTGATAGACGCAGACACAACTGAAAGATTGGGGACTCCGATTTTTCCCGTGCCCTCCAACAGGGTCAGCTCTTTATTTACTCTTTAGTGCCTAATCAGCTAGACATTCGATGCGGGATGTTGGGATGCTGGGAGCTCAACGCTCGCTTGACCTTCTCTGGAGGGGAATCAGCTACTGATTTATGATTTTTGGTATGGTACAAAAGCAATTTACTGGCAATTTGCTCAGAAATGTACACTGTGTAAACAATGTTATTATTAAAATGTATTTGGTCGAATTTTTTAAAAGGGGCCGTCTAATACTTTTGATGAAAACTGTATTGAAATTGAGTTTTATGAAGGGGGTAAAGCCAAAAGCCATAGATTCTTTCTTCATTTCTACAAAGGATAGTAATGTAATGTGTCATACTGTGATCCATTAAGTACTATTATTTATTTACTTAACGAACATATAATTCACTAATTTCAACTAAGACTCATCTATATTTCTTCTGGGCGGCTCTCCGGATGTATGGAAATAATAAAAAAAAAGAACAAATGTATTTTTTTACCTTATATTTGATTGCTGAACTTTGAACGCTTTGTTACTCTTGAGGACCCTATCAAAAGGTCAGCTCGTTTCTAATGCTACAGTGAGGGTGGTGTCGGTTGGTGCCCTCTTAATTAGCTACCTCTTAATGGTTGATTTTACAAATGGATTGGCAAACAAAAACACATTTTCCCTTGTCAGTCAGTCAACCCGATTAGCATTCGAATAAGCAAACAACTTGTTCCCCTTTTCCGGAAAAATATGTGTCTCCCAGAGGCACTTAGCGGTTTATCATTTAATTAGGTTTGATGTTATGAGACAAAAATAATATTTATTAATTTATTATCGGAGGAGGGATGAAGCCAATGAAAATGAATGCAACAGCTCGAATATGCTGAATGTGTTTTAAGAAAAATTAATCTTCAGGTTTGTTTCGTATAATTTTTTGTCCAGCTTTCCCTTTTCACCTATACTCTTTGCAACTATTTTTTTTTTTATATTCGTATTATAGGGCCTAGGGCCAAGGCCTGGCTTATCACTTCGAGTGGTGCTGTTTTGGACCATTATCTGATTACAGTATTTGCTGAAAATATTTGGTCAGCAATTAAGAGAGTGAAGTTGCGCAGTTATGGTAGGAGAGATGCTCGTCCGCTTCAATCAATTGCGACGCAGTTCTGGGATAACGATGCGGGAAAAGGTTCCAGAATCTGACTGAGGAGGTCCCCGCTCTCCCTCTGGGAATGTAGGGCACACCCGAAAATAGAGTCTTCAAATTGGCGTTGCGCAGAATCTGCGCATTTCTGAGGTGTCTCTGCTGCCTCGTCTACAAAAAAAAAAATTATCTTTTCCTCTGTATTTACCGCATCGCCCTTCTTCCATTCCTACCGCCCACCGCCCATCTCCCATCTTTGTTTATGCCCTTACAATGTTGCCTCGCCGACAACGCAGAAGAAAGCAACCAAAACAAAGAAGAGAGGCAGCAGAGCAGAGACCGAGAACGAACGAAAACAAAAACTACGATTGGGGAGCAAGAACACAGATGGGAACAGAGAGAGAGGGCCAAAGACCTTACAAATCACACGAGCGTAGCATGACTTGCCATTATACGGAAAACAAAGAGAAATAAGGAGATCGGTAATATTAATATAAATATAATATATATAATATAATATTATATTAATATAAATATAATTCACATCGTTTTCTTTAAAGCTATATTCCCATATATACTACTACTATTATGTTTTGTATTATGTAGGTTCAGTAGTCGAGTCGATTTAGTTGTCACAATCTTCTCTCAGTGCAGGTGTCGAGGAGGGGAATTAAATGCTTCAATTTAGATACCTCTCAGTGTGTGTGTATAGCGGCCTAAAAATAGTCGCAGTCCGCGATCAGTCACAAGGTGTTTTTGAGTCCAAAGGGGGCAGCCTGGGGGTGTGTTGTTGTCGTCGGTGCACGCTGTGTGATGCAACAACCGTGGCCACAATAACAATAACATTTTCAGCGACAAACGACGCAATTGCAGTGCGAAAGCCAAAGCAAAACAAAAACACAAATTGATGATCATCCTCGGAGATGCTCTTCGGGGGACGAGACTGGAACAGAAACTATTATTTGTACTTTCAACGCGGTTTAGTCTAGTTTCCGTCGCTGGGAATTGGCGAATTTCACAAGAATGATATTCGCGCACCTTTTGTCGCTAAAGTGAAGGAAAACAATAAAGGCCCAGGGAAATGCAAATAGAAAGTAATACAAATTAAAAAATAATACAATAAAGCTACGAATGTTTTTAGCGTTATTTCGTAAAAAACGTATGGAATTTATTCAGGCATTTTTTAGTGAACTTCTAACACTCTTTTTCTTTGAAACGTGCAATTCTTGAAATTTTAAAACTTGTATTAAACCCTAATAATAAATAGAAAAATAAATTCAAAATAGAGTTGCTTTAACCATTATTTTATATCATTCAACTAGAAACTTCTAAGTTGAGGCTCTATCAAGTGAACTTTTGCACACAGTTTTCACTGTACCCAAGTACCCGTATCTTTAACTTGTATCTGTATCTTAACTCTTGCCTTGGCTATTCTGTCTATCTCTCTCTGGGAGAGGGTTGGGATTGTGTCTGTCTGGGCAAAAAGGGCGGAAACTCAAGATGCTGCGCAATATGCCGTGAGGCGGGTCTGTGTGTGGAGAATTACTCTCCCTGCTGCATTTTCACATGCGACTAAACAAAGTTATTGGTATTATTGTATTGGCTCATTGTGTAATACCTTATGCTTTAATATGCCTTTATTATTGCTTATGTCTTTATCTAAGTCTAAGTAGGATTTTGTAGAGTACATTAATAAATGGGGGCGCTATGACTTGCTAAATTTTTTATTAACCCAAAGCAGATTTTGAAAATATTTGTATTATTTTTTATTACTTTTTAAATTATTATTTATTTATTTTTTGCATATATACATAACGGTCTAACGGTCTAATAATTTCCATCTGTTCACAAAAAGAAGCTCTCCTTCTTTTTTTTTTTTAATATTAAAGACCTAAAGGACGGCTTACGATTGGTAATATCAAATAATAAAATATATATGATCTCTAAATAAACGTCTCCATATTCACTTTCGAAAAATGTTGAATGTTTTAACCTTTCAATTTGCTTACACAAGAAAAAAAAGGCGATCTTTCACTTGCTTTGGTTTAAGCTGGGAAATGACTTTATGAGCCGCTCTGGACCATCAATCATCCCTCCCCTCAGCCCCTTTCACTCTATGGCATTTCTTAGGCCAGCTATAAATAATAGGTGCGGGGGGAGGCCTGGTGAGTAGGCCCATATTGAAGCTTGGGGGTGATTTGCTTTTGCTTCAACGGAATTTCCATTTTGTAACAGTTTGCTGTGCAATTGCAACAACCGCAAACCCTCCTCGCAGCACGCTTATGTTTTCATAAATACGAAATTGAAAGTTTTTCACCCGTCGAAAATTCTCATAAAAATTGTTCACCCAAGCCTCAAAAAAAAAAAAAAAAAAATGAAACACGAATGAAATAAAGAGAAGTATTTTGAGAGATCCCTTAAAGATACGAAACAACAAAAATAACCGAAACAACAGCAATAAAGGCGAAACCAACAAACACTTGGTTTTGGTTTTAGTGGGCAGAGATGACGGAATGGGAGAGATAGGGAATGGGAGAGTGAGAGACAGTTATAAAGACAGACTAGACAAACAGACTTCATATCGAAAAAATAAAATATAAAATAATATCGCGCTTATATTGCTTGTATCGAATATATCGTTAAGTTTAACACATCGAAATTTGAATCCTATCAAACTTTAAGATTTGGATATTATCGAAAAGTTGTATTTAATATCGGTTTATCGCACATATATCGAAACGGATAGATTTTTATATTGTCGATATTTTCAGCCATCTCCAAGACCGACGACCGCCCAGTCGAATCAACGGGCGGCATTTCAATCAATTGGCGGCAACAGCTGCCGCTGGCTACAACCACAAAGAGTTACAGCTACAACTACAGCTACCCCCCCGCGGCACCTACAGACCGCCCAACCGCCTCCTCCCCCTGCCAGCCCACGTTTTGTGGCAAGAGCAAATGCCGCCGCCGCCGTTGTGGATCTGTCCGGGGCAAAACTCATAAAAAGCTCCCACGTTTGTGACGCGACTGTTGTCGTAACTTTGGCCCCCACCTCGCTGCGCTTTTCGTTGCTGCATTGCCGCTGGCGCCTCTGCAGCATCTGAAAAGGGTGTGCTCCTCATGACCCCCATTGGGTCGGATTCGACATCTTAGTGAAGGAAGGAAGAGGAACTATTAGGAAGATCAAAGGAGATTTTCGGATTATAATTGAAATATATACATTTCTCCTCTCTCGGAGCACAGTAGGTGTAATTGAGGTAAGTGGTATTTAAGGTAAATTATGACAAGAACCTGAACTTTAAGTAGAAGCATACTAGTCCCATTTCCGTCTGCCCGTTTCTATGTAGCATCACGGGGGAGAGCATCATATTCCGATTGGCCGAAATGCACAATAAATTTGTTCGTTTTCTTTTTTGGCCTGACCTGTGACTGGCCACAAAGAGCAAAGAAAAACAGCCAGCGGCGGTGGTGGTCCCAAACACTGTCATGTTTATCCGCCCAAACGCAGTTGTCGCCTTCGTATTCATTCACGGCCATAAGTCGTTATGCTCTTGTCGAGGCTGCGAGTGTATAAAATAATCGGACGTCACAGAAAAATCAGAAAATATTCGATTAAATATTGATTATATTGCGAAAAACTTTGGTAAATTAAATGAAGCTTTCCAAAGTAAGGGGAAGGAATTATTCTGTGTAAGGTATCAAATATATTGGGCATATCTCTCTCTCTGCTTGAGGTACCTCCAACGCCGTCCTCATCGCCACCATCATTATCACCATCATCGTCATCATCGTTATCGCTATCGACGGTGCACTCGCTTAGTGGGCACTTGACCAGTTCAGTTGGGTATGGAGCACTGAGAGGGGACTCCGACTGTAGGAGAGATTAACGCCCCTTTCCGGTAGTTAAACATTTTTGGCCAAATGAGGCAACGAGTCTGAGAGCGCTCCTAGGCGGGATTTGGGAGTGGGAGTCCGAGTCCAAGCACGAGTGGGAGTCTTGGCAGCATGGGGCGTGGGCGTGGGCTTGTAGCTTTGGCCATGGGAAAACGTGTTGAAAATCCCTTCAGTTTCAGTCTCAGAGCTCAGTTCTGCTTCGGGTTGTTAACTTTAATAGCACAATCAAAATCATCGATAAAGCGGGCAAATGGGAATGGTAACGGGGAATTGGTAATGGAAATCGCTAGCTGTTTCTTCTTTTTTTGGCCATGACGGGTACTGGATCAGACAAATAGGAGGAGGCGGAGGAATAATTATCGTTTACTTTGATGATCGTTTGAAGGCAGAGAAACATGACAAGATGTTTGCGGCTTCTTTACTAATTTTATGGAGTACGTGGAGTTTTCCTTCAGATGCAAATTGTGAAGAAAATTGTGGAATAAACATGAAGTTGAGCTCCTAGAGCGACGTTTATGATTTGCAGTATGTATTCCTTATCATGTAAATTAAAATACTTTTTCCCTTTAATCTTTTTTACAATTATTCAATCCTTTGCCCTATTTCAAGGCTACCCATATATCACTTTCTTTCTAATTTCCCTCATAGACATCATATTATTGTTTAATACAATCATTCGCTATCGTTTTTTGCATTCTTTGTTCTCTGCGTGTGTCGGCGTGTAATGCTCATTAAAAGCCCCCGTATGGTATTTGGGTCAGAAATAAATTTCAATTTTATTGTGCAGTCAATAAATAATAATGTGTGACACTTAGACATAATGCCATGTTCTCTCACTCTCTTTTTCCTGTTCTTCCCCGCCCATTACTTTTCACACATGGATAAATATTATTTATGTGTTTTTAAAATTAGATTCACTTACTAATTTGTGTTGGTTAAGTTATAGAATGTTGCATAAGTGCAGGTTTAGCTGATAGTGAACTAAAATAGATTTCCTAATGACTTATAAGGAAAGGTCTTGATTGGTAGTTATCTGCAGCTCAAGAAATTGCTGATAATTTATGTTAGGACGAAGGCTGGTTTCTTAATGAGAAGAATTTACTTTTACAACACATAAAATAAGTGTTTTATTTGATTTTATTTTGCGGTTTAACTTTAATAACTTACTAATAGTAGCCGAAATCTATTCCATTATAAACACTATAATTATTTGTGTTTGATTTTCTTTTAGAACATTAAATCACTTAATATAATCTAATTGAGAAAAATAATAGCATTTATAGCCAGCGTAACTGGTGGTTAGGTTTGACTCAATGTCTATCACCTTAACTGAACTATGAAAACTAGAATAAAGTGACATAAATGTATTAAGCTTCCATTTTCTAAAATATTGAATAGCACTAGCATTCCCCCAAAGTTCTTATATCTTAAAGAAGCTTAATATTTGCATTCTAAATTAATACTAAATTGTACATCTGTACATTGTACATTTTTTTTTTTTTTTTTTTGCTGCAATTCTTGGCACACAACATAGTTTCGACAATTGCGCGTAAATAGATTTGCCGGGAGGGCTGGGAAGAAAGGCTGCTTACTGGTTGGCATAAATCAATTTTCTCTGTTCCAGTATTGTGGGATTTCGTATTTAATTGATTTTACACCCAAAAATCTGAGGGCTGGAGGGAACTAAGCCCGTTCTGGACGTGACATTTTTTCTCGACGCAAAGGTAAACATATCGTAAAAGTGCACGTGACTGGTGCGGCGAAGGGGTTAAGAGGTTTAAGAGTAAGTGCGACTGGGCTTTTTTTTAGGTTGACACAGTTTTGTCAGTTCAGTCCAATTCTTGTACTTTCGATTAGGTCAAAAGCAAGTGAGATTGTTGTAGATGCCTTAACTGTAACTGATCGCCCAGGTATTGGGAAATTCAATAAGTTTTGATAGCGGTAACATAAAAGGTAAATGTTGATGTTGATTTATAGGAAATATCTGGATATGAAGGGTTTGAAAAAGGTTAACAAAATTATAAAAGTTTGTGATTGATGTCCCAAAAAAAGAAATAATATAGTCTATTCATCACATTTTTATATTTAAGATAAGATTTTTTTGTTTGTAATTAATAATCCTAATAAAATGTTCCAAACATATTGAATTATTAATATTAAAAAGTCTTAAATTTCTCTATAAATCTTATATATAAAATTCTGCTGTCACACTTTTTGTAACAAAACTCCTCCGAAACTACTTGACCGATTTGGATGAAATTTTGAGGGGATATTCTGTAGGCCTGAGAATCGGCTAACATCTATTTTTAATACCCCTAACCGATTGTTGTCCACTGGTTGACCAAAGAGCGAGCCGAAAAAAAAACACAGCTGAAGTGTCTTTTCAAAACAGTTTTTAATCGTGTCAGCCTGAGACTGACTGCTCATTTTCTGACAGCTTGAAAAAAAAGAATCACGGATAGGTGGGACGAAGTTCACCGGGTCAGCTAGTAATGATATATGATTTGAAAGTGGAAAAACGAAAGGAATGTTTTTTTATGTTTATTTTCCTCGGCCGAGATGAGTTTTGAAGGCTGTAAATATTTTTCAAATCAGCTAAATGTACCACGCCTCTAATTAAGTGTGTGTCGAGTGCTCGAGGGGTGGCACGGATGTGGGTTGGGGGCTGTGTGGTTTCTACCTATGGTGTACTTAAGGTCCAACTTAAATTTTCTGCGGTGGTTCCCTTCGAAATACCCCGTAGAAAGTAAAAAAAGTATGAGCCGCAGAATTACCAAATATAATTTTATTCCCTTGTAATAACTAAAGTTTTCAACAAAACTAATATTTATACAACCCTTTTTTAGTTACCTACAAATTTGGCCGCAAACATATGGGCAGTGTTCTCCCCTCATCGAACTACCTACCTGGTAGGTAGACACACGTCTATATCCAATCCCGTCTTGCTTTATCTTATGCTGCTTCAGAGCTTTTACGGAGCACCTAAAAGCGATTTTTATGGAATATTTAAAATTGCATTTAAATTATCCGAGGAACTAGAGGTGAGCTGTGGCATGGCGTGGAGTGTTGATTTGTGTGGAGTGGAGTGAAGTGAACTGAAGTGGGTGGGAAATGGGTGCGTCACGCATTTGAATATTATAATTGTGGAGTTTTTCACTGCGGCGACGATAACGACGAATGATTCTTTGTCTTTCGCTCTTCCAGGGTTGAGAGTGCTCCATCTCCTTCTCCGTTAGCCTCACTCTAACTCTTAGGGGGGCTCTAAGCTTACCCTCCCTTCAGCTCTGCATATATACACATATATTTTATGCCGCTAACAATCTCATTAAAATTTTACGCGTACGCGTCTGAAGGCAAGAGTCTGCTCAGTCTCGCACTCCTCCTCCTAAAGGTGATAATGGGGAACTTGGGCGGGAAAGGCGTCTAAATTGCTACAATTACCTTTAAAATGTGTGCCGATGACGATGATGATGATATAGGATAGTGGGAGCAGGGAGAAGGAGTAGCAATAGTAAAAAGAACTAAAATGTGACTAATTGCCTTAATTTATGGTTTGAGGCATAAGTTGTACCCTCCATTAGGCTACCACCATCAAATGGGGTCCCCTTCTGTAAAATATATTGATAAATGTAATAAAAGGAAGGATTTACATAAGTGAAACCCCCAAAACAGAGAAGAAAATTAATATTTATGTGAAGAAGGAATTTTTTTTTTAAATTTATTGTCTGCAGTGAAAAATGTATATATGTACATAAATTTGCAAAATCAATATCTAACAACTAATTAAAAAAAATTATTTTGCGCTCAATAAACTAATACTTACACTTTTATTTATTTCCAACAATGAGTGTTTAAATAAAGTTTTGGATCTTCATACGCACACTTATTTCGGAATATCGATTTTTCACACTGCAATGTTAATATATCGACTTATGCCTCTATAAAATACTATTATACCGCTATCATCTGTTGTCCCTTATAGACAGTTCCAATTAAACTAATTTAGAAACTGGAATGAACTTTTATTTATTTTTTTATTTATTTTTTTATTTATTTTTTTATTTATTTTTTTAATTTATTTTTTTATTTATTTTTTTATTTATTTTTTTATTTATTTTTTATTTATTTTTTTATTTATTTTTTTATTTTTTTTTTTATTTATTTTTTTATTTATTTTTTTATTTAATTTTTTTTTGCAACTTTACTTCAATAAACTATCTTTGTATTTTCTCAGAAAAATATTTATTTCTAAAATCGCCAAAAATGACTTGGAATGAAAAAAGAAACGTATTTTTAATAAATGTTTTTGCAACCCACAACACAACTTAAATACGAAAAAAGAATAATTAACATATGTCTGAGCTGTATATTATTATACCCTGGCAGGGTATTATAATTTTAGTCAGAAGTTTGCAACGCAGTGAAGGAGACATTTCCGACCCTATAAAGTATAATTATTCTTGATCAGCATCAACAGCCGAGTCGATCTAGCCATGTCCGTCTGTCTGTCCGTCTGTCTGTCCGTTTCTACGCAAACTAGTCCCTCAATTTTGAAGCTATCTTAATGAAACTTTGCAGATAGTCTTCTATATGCTCTCACTACTATATATGTCGGAACGGGCCGGATCGGACGACTATATCATATAGCTGCCATAGGAACGATCGGAAATTTTTGAGAAAAAAAATTTGTACTATGCCAATTTTCAATATATTTTCAAATAATTTAATACATGACCATTTTGTATTATTCCAGAATTTCGTTTTTAATTTTATTCAAATCGGACCACTATATCATATAGCTGCCATAGGAATATATAATATATATCAATTAATTTAATTTGTTCGCAACATATGTATTTCGTTAGCAACATTTTTCGCTAGCAACATTCCGACAAAGCGGAAAGTCAGAACATTTTTCTTCTTCTTCTACTTACTGCAAGGGTATTTAAACTTCGGCATACCGAAGTTAGCTTCCTTTCTTGTTTTTATTTATTGCAAAATACTTTAGAATGCGACACGCCTGAAATTCCTCCTTCCAACGAAAAATGTCGAAAAATTTTGTTATGAACGTATTTTAAATATTTGCGACGTGGAAAAATAAATGCTAATTCTTCGAGAAATTACCAAAATGTGCACATGTTGGCTGCATTTGGTGGTGGCGCTGCGCTTGTTGCGCTTTAATTGCCAAATGGTTCAAGGCCGTTTGGCGTCTTTTGCAAGTGGATTTTGCTGTAGACGCCAAAAAGAAAAATATATACACATTTTTCAGTGGTGAGGAGATGCTGGTAGGTATTCTCGATGACAGAACAAGGAGGCTTTTAAGTGCAAAACCGCCGTTGTCGTCGTTGACGACTGGCCACCTTATTGGACCACTCAGCCATTACGTGTGTTAGAAGTTGTCCGCGAAGGCCTAAATTTTGAAATTGGTAGTTGGAAAGTCAAAAACGTTTACAAAAGCTGCGCGAACAGATATGGTTGGCCAGAAAACTTCAAGTTTGGACCACGGAAAACAATGGTGAGAATCATAAGCCTTAAAGAAAATCAAATCAAATTGGAGGGGTTTTTTTTGTTGCCTAAGAGGATATAAAATGTTCCCGAAATTATTTAAGGCTTTTGTATTTCTGGGTGTTTATTTTTATTTGATTACTTGCTTCCGACATTGTGTAGGTTTTTTCATCTTAGCATGTAATCAGTCTTCTCTTAAGAATTCTTAAAGGTTTGTGTGAGTTTTGTTTTCTTTTATCTTAAGCTCCTTCTAAATGGTAAATATTTACAGCTTAGCTTATCACCTTGAGCTTTGTGCAGCTCTTATGGTTGATCTCCGTTTAGAGTCCAACCAGGACCCATGCCCTGTGCGTTTGTCGCCATTGAAGTATCTGCCATTCTAGATTTTTCCTGACACTAACACAGACCGTGGACCGATTCCAGCTGGCAATGACTTTGCTGTAAACAGGCAAAGCCACATCCCCAGTCACATCCCGGGTCATATCCCTGACTGGCCCAATGTCAGCACAGCCGTCGAAGGAGGAAATTGAATTGCAGTCATGATGTTGACATTGCGTGCAACAAAATAACCCGAGACGCAGGACAAACCACTCAGTTCTCTTCTCTCGCTCTCTCTCTGGATATATCGTAATGTAATTCCCCCAAGTACCCGGAGCTGCTTCGGGGGACTGGGAATTGGGAGTGGGTTATGGGACTAGGACTCCGTGGAAGAGGATTGTGTGGTGTACGCGTGCATTGACATAAGATACATTATTGCAAATTGTTTCGATTTCATAAGAAATTTTCCACAACAAATCCTTGAACGACATTTTCGCCATTCGGGTGCCAGGGATTAAGGGAGGTGGGGGAGGCAGGAACAGTTGCGACATGCAATCACA
The DNA here is from genome assembly GCA_018151655.1 of Drosophila bocqueti. Taxonomy (NCBI): domain Eukaryota; kingdom Metazoa; phylum Arthropoda; class Insecta; order Diptera; family Drosophilidae; genus Drosophila; species Drosophila bocqueti. The sequence continues at coordinate 59,990 of JAECXF010000230.1, forward strand.
TGTCGCCACCCCTCTGCCACACTCCACCCCTGGCATTCTCGCACATTTTATTTAATTTGTCGAGCATTTTTTTTTTCTTGGCCTTCTGATTTTTTTTTGTTTTACAGCAAGTCCTGCCGAAGGATCACTTGCTCTTGGCTGCTACCCAAAATAGAGGAGGAGGTGAAGGAAAATATAAGCGAAACGTCTTTCTAGCGTTTTTCATTTCGAAAAAAGAGTGGAGATACGCAAGAACAAAAAATCAATGGGAATTGCGGCCAAAAAGGAAATCATTTGTTATTGAATCCGGTTCAACAGCAGGGGGTTGAGGGAAACAGAAAAGAGGAGAGGCGAAAGGGGTTTTGTGGAATTCAAGGGAAGTGAAGTTCAGTTAAGTTAAGTAAATGCACAAAAATGCAACTTAAAAATGAAGCGATTTAAACTTGATAAATTATTTAAAATTTTATAGTAAAAAATATTTCCGGAACCCAGATCTATATAAGCTTTCTTAGATTTCAAGCTGAACTAAGGGTTCAACTAGACACACTTTGGTTTCGTGTTTTTCCATAAGAAAATGTAGATATGTATAAAGTTTCTTACAACCTCTTTCAATAACAAAGCCTGAATCGCAGCACCAAATAAACTATTCTTTTTCATCTATTTCGGAAGGATTCTATAGATTGAAAAAATGTTGCTTGTCAAGCGATGGACACGCTTTTAGGGCCCTGACATGGTCAGAGGGAACTCTCGTTGTTCATACAGGGAGCTTCTTTTCTCTTTCTTTCTTCAGAGGACACAAAATCAGCAAGGATATGCCCAGTACTATGTCGACTGTTTTACATGATTTACATTTTTAGTCCATTAAAAATTATAATTTAAATGGAACTTTGCTTAACAGCTGACTCCCCCGTACCAGCAGGGCAGCCTAGGGGTTGGGAGAGTCATAAAAGTGGGGATATCATGTAGAGATACGTGGATATCCTGGGTAAAAAGAAATATTTTTGGGTATATATAAAAAAAAGGCGTGAGTCGTTTTGAAAATTTTTAATTAAGTGTTTACGGCCAAAATTGTATTACTTAATTGAAACCAAACGTTATTTGAATCAAAAGTTGACACATTTGGTAACTCTATCACTCGCAGTCTCTGACATGGACGTATAGCCGCTTGGGGTTACGCATTTCTTAAGATTTATTTTCTTTACGGTCAATTACTAAGGCAGAATACAAAAAAAACATTTCTTAACATTTTCATAAGAGTGTTCATATATACGAACTAATTTCTCACTAATAACCTATATTCCAAGGTATTCCCTCAGTCGTTATTGCCTTTCTAAGTTCGCTCTCCAGCAGATAATTTCCTTGTTAACACGCCATAAAAGCTGTCACAACATGTATATGTCGATAAGTCCCCGGGCTCGAGCCACCTAAAAGTCGAGTGTCAAACGGGGGAATCCCCTTTACGGCCGAAAAGGCCAGACATTCTTGGCTTGGCATTGATCCCTAAGGAAGACCGAGAGCAGGGGAAAACGAAAAAGAAGAAATACTTTTGGGTCTCGCCAATCCAATTGTCAGTATATTACTAACAATTTATTGGGAAGGACAACCAGGGCAAGACTGTCTATTCCAAAGCCAGAAAGTATAAGTAAATAAAATAAAAAAAATGGTAGACACAAAATACGTAGTATTCATGCGGCAAGGACGAAAAACAAAGATGAAGAAAAAAAAATAAAAGAAGTGTTGTTTTGGGGTAACTAAAATGCACTGCAAATTTTTTGTTATAAAAGTAAGTAGACGAAATTAGAGGGTATAATTGCATTACTGAAAACATGGAGCAAGAATAGGAATTTTTTTTTGTATTATTTGATGATAACTTTAAAAGTTCATATAAGAGTAGTGCTAAATTTATATATGTATATTTTTAATCCACAAAATATTTAAAAACAAACGTGTAGGATGACACCAAAGTCGTGGGTGTTGGAATTCCAGCTGCCCTGGTTCCGATGCCCTCCTCTCGATGGCTCAGCCTCCCTTCTCTTTGGAAATCATATTAAACGAATTACGATGAATTATGATGCCATATATACGAGGGAGGCGCTCCAACAGTGCTGCTGATGCTGCATTATTATTTTTATTTATTTATTCTGCATTTATTTATGTCATTTAAATATTTTAAATTACGCTATTTTTCACATTTTATTACCAATTTATTTTTGCGTCGCGACCGCCCTGCACTTATCATACGAATAACCGGCTCGGTTACGAATAGATACATAAGTGTAAGTATATTCAAGTGTATACTTATTTGTTTATAGTTTGTTTAAATGGCCAAAACCTGAGCGAGTGCCAAGCATAAACTTTTTTCTTTTCACAGTTTTTTCATTTGAATTTTTAAAGGCTATTTAAGCGTTTTTTTGCGGCCTTTTCTGCCCGACATTTAATTACTTTTGTCCACATTTCCATTCCTTATTTTTTTCTGTTGCGTTTTATATTTTTGCATTTTGCATTTTTACTAAGTGCACTTTAGATAAGCTCCAAAGGAGGGGTAGTGTCAGGTACAGAGGTCAATGCAGGCATAATTAGCTGACTGACTGACTCTGACTCTAGAGACTCGCTGGCAGACAGGCCGGTGCTTGCTGTTAATATTTTCGCTAACTCATTAACATTTAAATACGATTCTAGACGGCGGTGGCGGCAGCGACTTACATACATACATAAATGAAGTCGCATGGACAACGATGCGTATGTGGAATGAGCGTTGGGGCGGCGCAAATTTCATCATGCAAAGGCCGAGTGTATTGGTTTGAATTTGCTTGGTATTGGAAATGTTTGAAATATCGAAGAAATTGAATGCAATCTTTGAAGCAAAAATGATTTTTTCAACTTTTTCGTTTTGTTGTTCGTTTTTTTTTATTTATTTATTTTTATTTTTTTCCCCAATTTTTAAATATTTTTTACCTACAACTACATTTAATTATGTTCAACAATATAATTCCACAAAAACCTAATAATCTCGCAAATAAATATTTCCAATAAACATAATCTTTGGCGTTCTGGGAATATTCCGATCGAGGTTCGACGCTCGGCGGATATATACACTTGACATGCGGTTATGCGGTTATTCCCCGAACCGCCAGCCGTTCAAGGGTTCCAGTATACATTGTACATATACTCGGCATATCAGATATCTGGTGCCGACTTATCGGACTGCTGCTGCTGCGGTTCTGGGTAAAAACTATACTTGTTTACACTTCTTTGATATCGTAACGGATGCGATAAGTCGGGCCTTATTTCATTTCGAAATGCATTCATATATGCCGGTGCCTAGGCACTGTTATTTGCTGATATTTCGATTCAATTACGTACCATTGTGTCCTACCATATGGTGGATTATTTTACGAATATTTTTTCTGGATTTAGCTTGTAATAAGCACCCTAGTTAAGGTGGCTGTGAAAAGTGTTTTATGGTTAAATTAAACATTAGAAATTAAACATAATATGTGTATGTTTCTCTAGGGTTGTCCAATCTTACAGGTGTTGAAAGGCCGTGACGTTACCAGTATATCTGTGCATAACAATAGTTTCCCTCCGGTTTCAAGAATTTAATTTATTTGAAAAGATTTTTTGCTAACTGCAGCTGGCTAGCTTGCGCTTTAAACATTATTATCATAATCGATTGACGTCAATTTGTATTTGTTTTCGAAACGAGTATTTAGAGAAGATCATCGTTTGTTGATCTCCGTTTAGATCGTTATGTATTTTGTTTTGCTTTTGTTTGCTTTGAAATTAAGTTTTAAGCTATTTATAAATTTTTTAGCATTAAGCATAGAGCGACAAATACAAAAATGTTGCTAATTTCAAGCACTCGTGGTGGCCTCGACAGATTCGCGGAATTCATTTATCAGCATCGAACATTTGTTATTGTTGCTGTCGCTGCGGTTCAATTGTTTCTCGCTGTCGTAATTTATCTATTGGGGAGAGGAAGTGAGAGTGAGAGCGACCGTCGGCACATGTTTTGATTATTTTTATGAAAATTAAAATGCGTTTGCCTTGTAATTAGCCCCGGAGGAGAGTCACGGAGCAAGCAAGGGAGCGGGCTCTTCTAGGAAACCTTTGGTTCGCTCATTGCCATTTTCGGAAGGAAGATGTGCCAATGATGATGATGTTGTTGATGAGGTAATCTTCGCCCGGCCACATTTTGCAGCTCAATTTGATTTTGCAATTAGCAGTTGTGGCTGGGGGCTGGATTCGTACAATATTACCAGCCCATTCCGTACCCATTGTGCCATTGCCAATGCCATACCAAGGTTCTGACTCACTTGCTCACTCTGCTCCAAATGCCGTATCATATATACATATGTATGTACAAATGTTTTCTCGGTACTGGAAACTTTCAAGAGGGCGTCTGTACTCTTCATTAGATACATTCTGTACCTGCAGAGCAGATCTTCGGACACCTGAACTGATAAAGCAATGGGATCGGAGAACCAACTGTTTTTTTAAATGCTTTTTTGCCTATAATAAGTACTACAATACATAATTTTTACTCTTTTAATTAATTAAATTTATTTTACCAAAGATTTTTGGTTCACAGTTTTAGATGCAGCTGATGCTGATCAAGAATTTATATACTTTGTAGGGTCGGAATTGTCTCCTTCACTGCGTTGCAAACTTCTGACTAAAATTATAGTACCCAGCAAGGGTATAAAAATGTATGCAAAGAATTGTGTTTAAAAATAATACCCAACATCGAGAAATGTGCAAATCAAGAATGGTGTGGCATAAATCAATTTCGGGGTCTAATTAAAACCATGTTAATTGCATCAGCTGACAGTATATACAAAAATCTGCACATATTCCATTCACAAATTCGGAGCTCCGAAGCGAGCGAAATCGCATTAATTAATGCGAAAACAATTTGATAAATGCGTGATTTTGAAATAAATAAATTGTGACTTACGAGGAGGCGATATACCAGATACACCACTTTAACTTGGTCGACCATCGTGCTCATTATGGATTCGCAAGATATATTGCACCGAAAATCAGAAGGTTGATTTCGAATGCGAAATCCGGCTCCGATTCAAAACAAAAACAAACTTAAAAGCCAAAAGATTCGCGAGATTTACTTGCTAATGAAGTTAACCATATTGTTGACTGCGATTCGTGTAAAGATGCAAGCTGCAGTCGCCAGTGCATCTAACAGATACAGATACTCGGCGAACAATGATAAATCGTAATGAGGCCACCACTACTACGGAGAGGAGCTCCGATTTCAGCTCACTTGGCAGTGATATTGTAAAATCTTACTGGCATCAGCTAATGAGTGAGTTTGTATGATGAAATACGCCGGCAGTACAACGCTACGACCATAACAAATCCCAACAATAGGTGGTGAGTTGCCAGAAACGGATATTCCACAGGGAGCGGCAATTGTACCAATAAGTTATCTCTTTTTTTAAACTGTCTTTTTACATTTATGGTAATTATTTTATGCAGTCAATGCTGCTGGGAAAGCTGGGAAATTTGTTGGGTGTTCATGTTGGTATTCTCAATTTTATATTAAATTTATTATATAAATAAGTAAAATGTTTAGCAATTACACCTGCATACATTTTATTTTCTCATCACTTTACCTTGTGTGAGAACGGAAAATGACACTACTTTTAATTACCCAATATAATATCGCAGCAAGTCTATGGTCTCATGTTCGCTATTTTCTTGTGGAAAACAAATTTGTGTACTGCAACACTACAATTGCCAAGTTTTTGGCTCCAGTTGCGGATAATACCATCCACCTGAGAACACACATTTCCTACGACCATTGGAAATGCAATTCATCGGCGACTTCTTCTGAAGTCTTCTGGCTTCCGGACAGCAAACTTAACACTTCCTGCAACACTCTTGATATATGATAATCGCATTTTGGCGCATGCCAAAATAATAGAACAAATAATAGAACAAATAATAGAACAAATAATAGAACAAATTAAAAATTAAATCTGTAGAGTAATATTCGGTCAATAATTTACAATCGGTGTCGTTTTTGAAGTAAAATCGTTTTTTGAAATCTTTTGCAGCGGAATGACTTTTTTAGAATCTAAAAATAAGACAAGCTTTAATTACTGCTTGTTTAGGTGCAGTAATATCGTATTTGTATAAATACAGTTAAACTCATTTAGTAAAATTTCGGCCATCCGTTACTCGTCGAGGTTCTATTTATAATCGAGTTAAAATAAATTTGGTACAAGTTAATCCTGTCATTTGAATTGTTTTATTGGCCACTTAAAATTATAATTAGACTCGACTGGAAGGAGTGACAAATCAACGGGGTACTTTAACCCGCGAGAATAAAGTATGGGTTTATATATGACATGTGTTAGGGTCAAGGACACTAATATAATAATAGTCGAAACAGTTAGCTTTAGGAATAGTTTCTTTGAACTTCGGGACACGAGTTATCGGATATAACTTACCCTTCTCCAATCACATAACCATAAAATAAGTTAATATAGCCCAAAGTTCAATACAAAACCAATTTGTCCCAGTTCTCTCTCTCACCGTTGCGCCGTTCTATTTTGTTATTAATGTTTGCAATTGGGTTAACAATTTTATTCGCTACACAGCGCCAGGGTTGTCTTTCTTATTTATCACACATTTTAATTTATAATTGTGCTGTTGTTGTTGTCGCCGTACTTGAGTTTTGCCGTTTCTTTTTGCATTATTTATACATTTTATTGTCGTGTTCTGCTGACGTTTTTTCTCTTTTCTTGACTTTTTTGATTTTCGTTTATTTTTTTTATCCACCACCATTGTAGGGCGAAATATCTTGTATTTGGTTTTGTTTTTGTCTCTCATTGTCAGTCCCCGTCGCTGCTCTTTGTGTTTTGATTACGTAAATTAAAAGCGTCTAGACAGGGCACTCGATGGTCTGAGAGAGGGTTAGGCTAGGGGGGAAAGGGCCCGATCAAGGGAATTGAATGGGACGGTGGGGATGACCGACTGACCGACGATTACGGCGGCGGCGGTGGACTGTTATGCAATTGCATCGCAAACTTATGTTGTTTCCTGCCCCTTATAGGTAGTGTTGGTTTGGACCTATTTCGAATAATAAAATTAAAATTAATATAATATTTTCGGGAATTAAATATTTTATTATTTTTGTTCTTACAGTTTTAAGAAAATTATGACCGTTTTTCTATAAATAAACACAAAAACACTATAGGTAACATATTAGTAACTTATTTGGGACATTATAACAAAAACTGAAATGAATTAAATATAATACGTATAATTCACTAAAGACATTAAAAATGCTATTTTAAAATTATATGCCTTTGGCATTTGGTTTACTTGTTTTTATCAATGCAATTTTTATAATACATTAAAAATAAAATGATTAAAACAAAAAGCAGTGTTCGCCGCACTGAACCTCTCTAGTAACGGTAACATACCGTAACGTCTTAGTGCGTGCTGCGAATTCTTTCTTTACGTAACAATTCGTCGGCTCTCCAAGGGAATATTTCGATTTACGTGGAATTCCCAGCGTCGATGAAAATCGAACGTAAACAAAAGAGCGCCTAAAGAAGAAATGAAGAAATCGGTATGAATGCTGGCGTGGCGGGCAAAGTGCAAAATATTTTTGCGGAATTCTTGATTCCGCAAACCATTGCTGGGTTAGCAAGTGCGGGGAAGCATGTCCAAGGACTAGATACCTTATTTTTATTGCAATTAATTGCATTATATTATTTTTTTAGTTTTTGCTGATGCCGTAGCTCAGAGCACGCATCAGCAATCTGGAACACAGCTGACCGATACTGCAGGTCATTGCTCTCTTCCTAATTTATGCATGCTTAAAATAAATTGTTTGAGTACAAATATTCTTATTTATTATTATTTTCAGTTTCTACAATAATTACAAAATTGTATCGGGAAAATTTTTGCAGCATTTCAAGAGGTAAGGAAACGAAAAATTCGCTTAAAATAACATGTTTACGACCGAATATCCTAATTTATTTTAAATTAGTTATGTAGTTCTAACAATATGTTTAAGTACGGATTTATATATTGGATTAAGACATCGCCCTTAAAAGTCAGCATTTGCGGTGTTTCTTAGAATTCTTTGTAATATTTCCATTGAAGATTGTGTTGACGAGACGCAAGGCTCCTCTCCGGTCCGTTCCGTTCACATCCGAAGGCAAATACTTGACGGGGACTTACAATTTCAATGGACTATACATCGGCGTCAACGATGCTTTGAATGCCAAAGTGGCGGCGGCGGCAACGGCGACGCAACTTGTACTGTGGGATTGTTGTCTTGCAATTCCCTGTTGTTGTTATTTGTACCCTTGCTGTTTTGTTTCCCTTTAAGTTGTTTTTGTTTATGTTTTTTTTTTTCCTGTCGTCGCCTTATAGCGGCGCCTCCAGAAAATGTGTCACACGTACGCCCCAAATTTTCTCTGAAAACAAACCGCAAAATAAGCATGATATGTCTGATATGATACGGGTGGACAGGCGGGTACCCACTACCCCGTACGCGACGATTATGTGTGATTCCAATTTCAATAGTTTAAAAACCTATAAAAATACTTACATACATTCTTGAAAATTATTTTAATAATGACAAGGTATACAAGGAAATCATAAACCATATAAGTTTGTACCTTTTTTATTCGTTTTTATATATACATATGTACATACATATATGTATTAAACTTAAGGCTAAAGAAACTTTTTAGAATTAATTTATTTTGTGTACTTATCGCTTTTTTTTATTTTATTATTGTTGTGTAATTTTTAATGTTGCTTCGAAAATTAAAATTTAAAGACGAAAATAATAACTCTTTGTATCCACCCAAAACAGATTCCGCAACTAAAATAAAACAATAAAAATTGTTTGACTCTTCATTGATACAAGTGCGCAGGATGAAAAAGGGTAAGCTGAAGAAAATAAATTATACAACTGATATACACACATACATACCTTTACCTTTATAATTAAGTGTAGAAAAATCGCATCCGCCAATCGTTTTTATTGCATTTGATGAACATTTAATTTTGATTTAATTTTTAATGATGCCACAGCAACGCTGCCTCCGCAGTGTGTGTGATATCGAGGAATATTTCCCATTACTGCGGCCACCCACAGATGAGCAAATAACAATGACAAACGATGTTTATATTTGCGATATGCATCGGCTTATGTATATATGGGGATGTGTATATCTTCAATTGTTTAATGTAATTGTTTTGTTTATCACTGTTGCAATTTTATTTGTGCAAGGTCTCTGTATGAATAGATGCGGCAGTAATAAATCAATTATTTGAATTTCTCTACTGAAATGATTGTAGTTTTCATGTTAATTTTTTGGTTCCAACAACATGTTTATGGCTGTTTCACTGAATAGATTAAACTTTTCATATGTAAAGTTTGTCAGTTCATCGGAATTACCGCCTAGACATTAGTGATTATTATAGCTAGAATAATCTAAGTGTCAACATGTTCCATTTCTTGGACCTGACTGCTGTAGTTTAACCGAATTATTATTGTGACTCAGATGAGTGATTACTGTGGGCTTGAGATAAGACTTTAGAAGGCAGAAATAATATATTTTTAGCTTTTGAAAAGTTATCATATTTTTCTGCGAATTCGCCATGCCATTTATTTGCTTGCCCCTTCTTGATTTCGATTTCGCTTTTGTTTATTTCATTTTATATTTGACCTTGTACTTTGCACAATTACTCAATAATTTTCCCACAATAACACAAAGTACAGTGGCAGCGGCCCACAATGTCATCATTCAACTGTTTGCTAGACTGGACTGAACTGGTCGTCGGTTAATTATTTAGTTATTTATTAATAGACTCCCGCCAGAAACATGCACGGGGCACGGGGCACGGGAGCACAATTAAACGATTGTCAACAATAAAATGTATGTATTAATAATTTATAATAGGCGATGCCACGGCAGATGTTATTGGGCCCAAGGGGAAACGGAACGATGTTTGTTGTTGTTGTTTTGTTAGCTCGTTAACAATTTTTCGAATGCTGTTTAAGATTTGTGTTTTGGATAATACAAAGTATGCGATTCCCACGAGATGTAGCTGACATTATGGTTGGACTCGGTGGTATATAAAGCTACGGGCACTGTAGGCAGGGATCTATAGTTTCTTTACTACTTGAAAGGAAATTGTTCTCATTTGACAATGAAACTTGCAATCGTATCCTGGATTACTTTGGCTGTGCTTATGGTAAGATTCTTGTAGTTAAATTGGATTTGGTTTCCAAAAGGAATAGGGAGAAAATTAAGGATAAAAGTTCAGTCTGGCAGTTAATTTTGTTCATAAAGTACGTTAGAAAGATTCCGAGTGTAAAGGACAAAATTAAGTTTTATCCTTAATTTCGTATTTTATGAACAAAATTAACTCGTCAAACTGAATCACTTTTTATTCCCTAACGATCTCATAAATCTCTATGAACCCTGAACATTTTGAAAACCAATTGAATGGCTCGTGTGATTTACTTTCCTTTTAAACCCACACTCTTTTTTCTTAATTAGTGCATCGCTGAGGCTCAAGTCCCGGGACCGCCACCCGAAGCCATAGGCGCCGCTCAGGGCGGAATGTCAGCAGCGGCTGGGGTCGGCGGTCAAGTTGGAGCTCAAGGCGGTGCAGGCGCCGATATGGCCGAGGGTGGGCCTGGAGCTGGGATGTCAGCCGGCATTGGAGCGGGATCCGAGGTGGGCGCCAATGCCCAAGCTGGAGCTGGACGATAGAGAGCAAGCGGCTCTTGCGTTTGAAACTTTAGTTTTCCTTCCTGTTTGATTAGGCCCCTTTAAACTTGGGGTTTACCACTGTACACTGGAAAATAAATTGGAGGAAATTAAGGAAAAAGTTTAAAGAATCAAAGAATTCGGTATAATTTTTGGAAGACCCTCTTAAAACTTACTTTAATTAAGTTTGAAGGACAGTACTGTAAAATAGGCACCTAACAGAGAAAAAGGTTAATATACTTAAGACTTTCTCCGTGTGTGTTTGTATGACACACTGGCGCCAGTTTTTTTTTTTTTTTTTTTTTTTGTTTAAAGAGAGCCTATAAATATAATTGATTTGAAATTGGGCGGTTCGCTACGTAATGTGCCTGCCTCTTATACCTCCTACCCCTTTTCATTATCTTCGGCTTCGGCTACTTCAAATAAAAGTCGAAAAATTTATTCTTTTGGCAGCTTAAATTCCATTTAATGCCGTTTCATGAAATACACCTCAAAATGTATCGATTATGGGCATTGCAGCGCCGCCCCTCCACAGGCAGCAAGCTGACCAGTACTTTCAGCCAAAAAATATAAATAGAAATCTCATTAGGCAAATGTTAAAAATATAAACAGTATTTCCACATAAATCAATTGATCAATAAATAAAACAATAGGACAGACGGACATGGCATATTCTCAAAGTTCTATAACCTTAACGCATATGTCTATTAGCTTAAAACTCAAACTTAGATTTAGCAAATTAAAAGTTTAAGGTTTTGTGTTTAAATATAATACCACCCGCTGGCTTAATAGCACCAATGTAACTCAGCTCAGCGGGTAGAAAGTTGCCTTAGAACTTGTGTAACTTGTCCGTACTTTCGGCATAATCTTGCATCCATCCTCTACATTTGAACTTGAGAATGGAACTTTGGCCTGCATAAGCTTGCCACTGCTGGCCTTGACATGTGCCAAGTTGGGTGAGCAGCTCACCTGCCCACCCTTTGCGGCGACAGTCACCTGCGCGGTAGATAAGACTAGGAACCATTCTTTGCTCGGAAAGTCCACCGCCCGCTGTGTTCCTTCCCATCGCCCCTCAGGAGACGGGAACTGTGTCTCCTTGAACAATTGCGCTGCCTTCTTCCGCTAACTTGAAACTGGTCACGTGCGGAGTGCCGATGTGGCGACATAATTGCCAATATAATCGCTGTGCGCTTTGTACTGATAAACATTTATTTCAGGCACTGCGAACGCTGAACAGTGGCACGCAAATCGGCGAGAATTCTAGTGAAAAGTGGTTCCAGGCTAACTTGTAGAGATTTTCAATGTTAATATAAAAAAATAGGATTCAATTATACAATGGCATTGTCATATAAAAGATGTTGTATGCATCTTATTCTTTATATTGTCTTTGCTTCAACGGTCTCCGTATAATCAGCTAAAAAATCAATCGATTGAACGACTTTGGGAGACTCTCGACCACTGTGGCCATGTTTGTGGCTCGACCTCAACGGCTCTATGTTTATTTGGATTCGCAATTGCACTTGCCAGGTGCCGCCGCCGCCGCGTAAAGTTATGGCCAAGTCACTAATGCCGCCCATGGCTCTGGGGCTGGGATTCCGTGTGTAATTCCAGTAGCGGGCCATTAAAATTGATCAACTGCTAAGATTTCCTGGCTGGCGGCTCCACTGCAACACTCAAATTCCAACCATTTTGCGCTGCCACTTGATTTACGTTCGTTTCCTGTTCACGCAAATTGAATTTGCACATTTGCGATTTGAGCATATACACATCTGTACGTAGACATTTTGACCTTAAAGCATAAAAAATGTTTACTGACTAACCTTTCAAAACAACAGTATTTTTATAAACCAAATTTGTGTATTTGCTTTGAAAATTTATAATTCTAAAATTTGTTCCTGAACCATAAAGGTACAAAGTATTTTTGGCATCAATTGAAGCCATAAGAAAATAAAAAAATTAAAGCCCTACAGAAGAGAGCCAATTGAAGTCGAAAGATCTAATTTAAAACTATTTGTCTCGAGTCTAGACTCGATGTGATTCGCTCGAGCTTCCAATTAACATTGCGATCCGATCAGATGCGATCCGATCAGATGTGATTCGGCATATATGAGTATATGTATATATAGCAACTTCAATTTGTGGCCGTGCAATTGAAGAACGGATACGCGGATTTTTGGTTTAAAAATAGCCAACTCAATATTTATTTTTGGCCACTCTGGTGCTCGCGCTCGCACTCTATGTACTTGCGTTTCCGTCCGTCGCCGTCCCTCTCGCTTTGATGTTTATTTTTAAACCCCCACCAAATGCTTGAAATCATTTTTAAAGCTAAGTGGTTGTTTGTTGTGTTAATAACATAAACAACGGCAGCAGCAACGGCAATTCAAACTCAAGAACGCAAAACGGTCAAAGACTGATGCGCGAGATGTTTGAATGAATATGGATTCTGATTCGCATACGGAATAGTGAAAGGCAGAGTTGACAAGTTTTTGCCAATTAAGTTTATTTTCCAGATTATTTATAATTTGTTTGACAATATTTGCGCTGGATTAATACAACTTCGCCTTAAATTATTCATGCCGCCAATTTCACTGTGCACATTATTCAGATATGATTGCCTTTACTTAGTTAATTGTTGTATTTCATCATCCGTCCACAGGAGGGTTTTGCTTGAACGGGTTATTAAGTGGTTCGTTTATTGAAGATTTGATTTGAAACACTTATTAACATATTTATTGACCAAAGAGGAGAGCTACTTGTTGAATAAGTAAATTATAATTAAAAAAAAAAGTTATATCTATTGCCATAGTATGTGGTGGCTTGCAGAGGAATGTATTTATTTGAAAGACGGAAAATATCGACACAAATCAAAATAAATAAATAAATTGTTGTTAAAATCGAATTTTACAGCATGATTGATATTATTCGTAAAAAGATCACATAGTATTGTTGCTTTATTTATTTAAAATAATTGATATAGTGCATCACTGACCACTACTCTTCTCTTGATTGTAGTTCCTCGTTCTAATTGCACCCGTCCTTAGCCTTATACATTTACTTTATACATTCATGATTTCTGCGTTTTCCCTGCTCGATTAATCAGTAAATATAGCCGCTTTGCATTCCTCTTCCAAATCGTCCTTATCAACTTCTGAGCTTGAGGCAGCTTATAACTAGCTTGATTGGGATTATCAGTTTTAATTAAAAACAAGAAGAGAAATACGATCCCATAGACACTAAGCAAGTGTATACATAAGTTTATTGCTTCAACAGGTGCAGAAAAAAACAAAACTGGCTACAGCAGAACGCAAAAAATCACCCATAGATAAGCAAAACAAAATAAATTATTTATTAAATAATCGAAACTGTGCGAACGGAAATAGAATGTTATAAAAATATATTGCTGCTGCATTTGTATTATCAGCGAAAAAAACGAGAATAGAAAACAACGTAAAAGCCGGCAAATATTAATGAAAAGTGAGGAAAGAGAGGGCCGTCGCCTCTGCAGTGGAGACTCTACACCTGTTGGAGCTGCTGTTTTTTCTCTTCGCCACGCGCGAATAAATTTGTTTATAATTCGTACTGGGCCGCCCCCCTTATCAACCCGACGCCCTTATCTATCCGCTGACATTGAAAAGATCCCCGAGCATGTACCGACGATCGCCGAACTATGGAACAACTAAGAATTGAAACTAAATTCCGCGCGAGGTGAAAGAACTTTTCGCAGGCGTGTGTCGTCGCGCTTGGCTCTAGTCAACTCAAGCTTAGTTTTAGCCTCTCGGAAGACTACAAAAAACGTCTCACTCACCTTCACCGCCTGATGAGTGCGTGACTCGGACACGCGTCTTGGCATGACATTTTTTTTTTGTTCGAAACGCAATCAGCGATTAATACTAATGAATCTGAAATTAATACATTTCATCGCCGGTTTTAACTTGGAATGCTTGTGAAATTCCCTGTACCCTCGCAGGGTATTATAATTTTAGTCAGAAGATTGCAACGCAATGAAGGAGACATTTCCGACCCTATAAAGTATATATATTCTTGATCAGCATCAACAGCCGAGTTGATCTAGCCATGTCCGTCTGTCCGTTTCTACGCAAACTAGTCCCTCAGTTTTAAACCTATCTGAATGAAACTTTGCAGATAGTCTTCTATATGCTCTCACTACTATATATGTCGGAAGGAGCCGGATCGGACGACTATATCATATAGCTGCCATAGGAACGATCGGAAAATGTGTAGGAAAAAAATTATAACTTAAGCAATTTTCAGATATGGCCATTTCGTAATATTTTAGAATTTCGGTTTTAATTTGATCGAAATCGGACCACTATATCATATAGCTGTCATAGGAATCTATATATATAAAATGCTTTGTCCTCACTGAATGACTGACTGATATATCACAGCCATGGCCAAACCACATGTCTTAGAGACTTGAAGTTTTTTTTTTAAAAATCAGAAAAAAAATTTCCAGATTCGTATGGGTATTTTAATTTTCTAATTTCCCCTGCAACCTATTTTAAAAAATAAAAAACATATTTAAATTGCATTAAATGCAAGCTAAGCAAGCATTGAACCCGTTCTCAAAATTTTCCAATATTTACTGCTTAAATAATTTGTAAGAACAAAAAGCGAAGTCGAGTTTCCCTTAACATTTTTTAATTACGATATTGTTAATTTAATACGAAATTTTAAGTGTGGATCTGCATCCGATCAAAGCGAGGATGCAATCGCGGTCCCTCTAGTATTTATATAAATTCATTTAGTTTGTTCGCAACATTTTCGTTCGCAACATTTTTTTCGCAACATTTTGTTTCGCAACATTTATGTCAGTACCCGAGAAAACGAAAAAGTTTTACTTACTAACTGCAAGGGTATTTAAACTTCGGCATGCTTTCTTTCTTGTTCCAAAATAATAATAAATAAGAAGAAAAAGTAAATAGATTCTTAAAATAAGGGTTTCTTTCCTTAAGAGTGTTGCGAAGTATTAATAGTTTTTTTTATGACACATTTGTTATGTGTTATAAGCACAATACACATTATATTATAAAAGCTACCTATCTCGAACAAGGCCTTTGTAATAATAATACCTATCTCGATGGTTTAAAAATGTTGCAAAATATTTGTATTATTTTATTCTATTCATTTAGCTTTCTATGGCGTTCAGGCGAAATACACTTGGCAGTGGGCGTGTTTTGTAGGCGTTGCCCTCGTCGAACATTCCCAAATCGTTATCACTTCTGAGAAAAGGCGAACAAATTAGATCGAATCTATCGAAAACATTTGCTCAACGCATTTGGGGCTTTCTCGCAATCCAGTGGGTGGCGCCGTCGTCGTCGACGTTTTCAAGGGACCAGGGGAGGAATCCGTCAGCCGGTGACTGGCACATGGAGCGATCACTTGACCGCACGTGAACGCCATTCGAGAGGCAAAAGCTGACGTAATGGTTTTTTTTTTTCGGGAAATATATCGAACAGCAGAAATAGAAGCTCGCCGGCGCTAGTTATATTTGCATAAATCATTGCTCTGCCTGTTCACTTACTGTTTGCCCATGGGCGGTTTTTATTGCATTTCGGTGTTTTCGCGTAAACATTCTAATGCAAAAAAAGCAATACAAAAATAAAAATAAAAAAGGAACAAGAACACTATTATACGAATTCGGTTGAAAATTTGTTTAAATTTTCTTTTTTGGTTTTGCAATTTTTAAAATTATTTTCGCTGCTGCAGCTAAATGCTATTGTGGGCGCAACCCAGGGCTATTTTAGGTAATGTAATCGTTGATCTTTTGGTGTGGCGGTTTTTGATTTTATTTTTATGAATTCATGTTAAATAATCCCTAGAGATTTGTACTTTCTTCGCTGTTACTTTGATAATCGGAATACAATTTCATGTTGGGCCGTCGGAGGCACTACACTGGTTTTGGTTTGAGGTGATTGCTCCCACTGCATACCCCTGTTTGAATTTATTTGCTTGTTGGGTTCCTTGTATGTAGATTCATCATTTAGTCGATTATTACTTTTCCATCATTTCCATCATGGCAAACATACTTTTTACAATTGTATCATTATTGTTTTTGCTTAAATTGGTTCCTTAAGACTAATTGTACACGCTCAGGCTAAAACATATACCATACCCCGAATTACGCACAACACTCGCTTTTATTTTAATATTCATAAAGTACGCAATCGAGACGAAGCTACGTAGATATCACTCATACGCCGCGTGTGCGTGTGCATGATTTAAGGCATTCCGGCGAGCATCACTCATACGTCAGGTTAGCCGCGAGCACAGACTCTTCCTCAGCATCCCCTATCTCTGCTCTGGCTCAGCTCCCTAGCAATCCATCTGTGTGTGCTCCCATATCGTATTTCACTGGCTGATCAATAGAAAGCGCCGTTGCCCGCCGAATAACCACTTGTAAATGCACCACCCTGCGGTGCTCCGCGTCACCTCCTCTTGTCCCTAAGGCCTGTGGCGCTGAAGTGTCCATCTGTTTTGATGTCGAGTGTAAACACAAGCGTGTAGACAGACGGGTAGACAGACGGGGACAGACAGACGGGGACAGACTGAGGGACGCAAACACTCGTGGGCAAACAAATAGATGCACACGTAAAAAAAAGAACGCCCACATCGGAAATTCCATAGCGGCAACCTAATACACTAAACAAAACTAATTTCCTTTGCTAGTTTTATAGTATACAGTGTGAAAAGAATTATTATTATTGTTTTTTTTTTTTTTTGTGTGTACTAAAATAAAAGTTAGTGTTGTTAGTTTAGTTTCAGTATTTGGTATTTGGTCTGATATAGGATTAAATATAAATTTAAGATTATTTTCAGATCCCCTTAAATATTGATCCATATGTCTCACAGTGCCTTCAGGTCCTACTCTTTCCGCTTTGCCTCCTTTCCACATGCTGCTCCACTTTTGTACGACCGCACGCGCAATCTTTTGCTGCCATATGCAAGACATCATGCAAATGAATGGATGGGCTGGACGGCGGCCATGGGCAACCTCAGATGATCCGGCTGAGACTTGATGGAGGCATCATCATTGGATCTTTGGGATCCTCTTTCCCCTGTTCCCTGTGTTTGGGGTCGTGGGGCGGCGGGAAATCGCATTTCGCTCCAATTTTAGACTGCACGCAGATCGCCTTCTATTTTGTTCACTTTCGCCTGCGTTGCTCTCTTCTTGTTCGGCCGTCTCGGTTGTTTACGCGAAATTCCAATGCTACAAAATACAAACTACAAAAAAAAAAAAACAAAGGAAGCTAACTTCGGCAAGCCGAAGTTTAAATACCCTTGCAGTAAGTAGAAGAAGGAAAATGTTCGGACTTTCCGCTTTCTCGGGTACTGACATAGGGTAAATGTTGCGAGCGAAAAATATTGCGAGCAAAAAAATGTTGCGAACCAACTAAATAAGATATATATATTCCTATGGCAGCTATATGATATAGTGGTCCGACTTGAATAAATTAAATTCTGGAATAATATAAAATGGCCATTTCTCAAATTATATGAAAATATATTGAAAATTGGCATAGTTAAAATTTGTTTTTTCTCAAAAATCTCCGATCGTTCCTATGGCAGCTACATATATGATACAGTCGTCCGATCCGGCCAGTTCCGACATATATAGTAGTGAGAGCATATAGAAGACTATCTGCAAAGTTTCATTCAGATAGCTTCAAAACTGAGGGACTAGTTTGCGTAGAAACGGACGAACAGACGGACAGACAGACGGAAATGGCTAGAGCGACTCGGCTGTTGATGTTGATCAAGAATATATATACTTTATATGGTCGGAAATGTCTCCTTCTGCAACGCAGTGAACTTCTGACTAAAATTATAATACCCTGCAAGGGTATAATATATATACAATGTATAATTTACAAAGTATACAATGTCTAGTGAGCGGAGGCCGTCGCCCCTTTCTCTGTACAAGATATCGTATTCTGCTTACCCATCATCGGGGCGGCGTTTCTTCTTTTCCATTTTGTATGTGTTTTTGCTGCGCGCGTGTGCAGGTTTGTTTGATTTATTTTTGCTGACTTTCATACTTTGCTCTGGTTTGAATTGTGTGCAGATTTCACAGCTATCTGTAGCCATAATTGTATATTTTGTTGTATTATTTAAAAAAATTGTTTTGTTAAATCCTATGTAGCACTTAGAATGAGGCATCTCCGACCTCATCAAATGTATTCTAGATCAACATCGCCACGCGAGACTAATCATGATCTTTACATGCTGTAAAGTCGAGTCCGTTGCTCATTTTTTTACTTTCCAAAGTAAAAACTGAAACCCCCTATTTGATTTGAGTTTATTGCCACCGATCTCTTGGCCAATTTATGACGAGTGCTTAGTGACAGGGGCCACCACCCCTGGAACTTCCTCTACTTCCTCTACAACCCTTCTACTACTTTTTTTCGCTTGGTTTTCAGCGCAAACAAATTTATGACAATCATTTAAATGTTGTTGTGGCTGTAGTGGCGTGTAAACAAACGCGTTAATAGTTTGCCATTCGTTTTTTGTGAGTTGCTTCTCTGCCACTCTTCCACTTTTGTCATTTATTTATTGTTTAATTTTGTTTGTTTTTTAGTTGTTTCCCTCGGTGCTGTTTTCATATCTGTCCGGTCAGACACGTGCCATCATAAAATATTCCATTGACCCCTTGCAAATATTGACAAACCAAATCAACCGAAAGTGTTTGGGAGATCCGCCTGGCAAAGGCCGCCGCCTGACTTCTGTTCAAAACGGAAATCACTTGAAAATGGTTCCAGGTTTATTTTTTTATTTAATATTTTCGTTAAATTGCCTCTCCTCTCACCTTGACTTTTGGTCGTTCTTATCCTATATACATGACGTCAGTGTTTTGGCCTGAAAATTATTTTTGCCACCGATAATTTGGGCATTTTATCAGTGAAAGAACGGTGACTTACCAGAAAACGTTTACCAAAATAAACACACTCTGCTGCAGATAACCTCGTGGCGAAATTATTGTTTATATTCGCATACGTGTGGTATGTGTGGCACTGAAGTTGCCAAATTTTTTGATTTAATCACAAGTCACACGAACATTGATCACGAGTTCACGTTATGATTACACCGTAATTTCGTCAGAGTTGCTGGAAATCTCTCTGGGCGGACATCATCGGGAAGTGTTCGAAGGGTTAGTAGCGAACGTGGTTTATCTCAGATTGAAGTTTGAATGTCTTCTCATTCCGACAAATTGCATTGAAGCTTTTTAATTAGCTTGATTTTTTTGTTCATTACTTTATCTTAAAATCCTCTCATGAAATCCCTTTTGAATACCCATTTGGCGCGTCTAGCTTGTGGTCACCTAATCTAAATCGAGTCTGCAGTCTAATCAAATCATCATTCGCCACAAGAGAAATCACGTAAAAATAATCAATGAACTCGCTTCCTCTCTTGCTCATATCTCACTGTCATGTTATTACGTCAGTGCAGAATATTTCTTGGCCTTTTCTTCTCTTTTCATTTCATTTATTTTGTGTTATTTAAAAAAATTTTTTTTTTTTTGAGGAAATTTAATAATCGTAAAAACAAAAGCGCAAGAAAACAAACAACGACAAATGCGAAGACAACAACAAAAGCAACATATAATAAAAGGCAGAGTCAAAGGCAGAGAGGCACGCAAAAGAGCCAACGCGGCATGACAAATGTGCGATAGCGTTAAATAATTTTTATGATGCGTTCGCCATACAAAAAGAGGGTTGGGTTTGGTTGGTCTGGGGGGTGGCAAGGGGCTCCGAATAGGGGCCAGCCAGAGCACATATCACGAGCCGAAGAAGCAGCTCTCTATCTTGCTCGTGGCCTTCTCACTTAACTAATCAGCGGCACGTGTTCTTTTTGCAACAAAGTGACAATTTCCTCTGACGTCTGTTGTCTACATTCCACACTTGAGCCCGAAACTCAAAATTACACTCTTACTCCCACCATATCATTAACCCTTTCACCTCAGACTCAATATCGTCTATGGTTCTGTACGTGTATTATAACAAGCAATGATATGTGGAGAAGGTATAAGAATGATGAACAGGCAATATCATTACATTCTTTTATTATTTTTATATAAATAGATAATATATATTTTTGAAGTGATTCTTGATTTTAATGATAATAATCTCTAAAATAGTACTTAGTTTAAGGTAACTTCTGTGGGGTGGACATTTCTCTTAGTTGAACATGACCTTCTTATATTATGATTTTTATATACACTTCTTTTTGCTTCCCTTAAATTTTTAATTTTTTTTTTTTTGTTGTGTGGAACATTTTCTTGTTTTGCTTTCTGTTAAAATTGTTTATCGCTTTGAGAATTGCAACTGTTGCGGAAATACGTGCCTCCAGACCGAGCGAGCCGCACCTCTACAATCTTGTGTCTGTGTTTGTTTATTGATTTTTAATTCTGCGCATTTTTGCGTAAGCCAAAAATATATATTCTGTGTTTGCAAAAATTTGCATTACGCGACCTAAAGGTCTTAAAGCAAAAATCTTTTATTTTTCGGCCAGCCATCGACGGCTCTTCCGGCAACAAAGGCTAAACCCGTGGCCCGGCATATTGCGCATACTTATCGGTGTGCAATTATTTATTAGGCCTTTGCCAAGGCCGACAGAAGAAAGTCGAATACCGAAAGGGGAAAGCAACGGAAATGCCTGATATATTGCACTAGCAGCGATATATTAGATTGTAATAGAGAATAGTGATATATCCGTGCTACGACGAAAAAGATTAATGCTTTGAGAATGGGACAATAATGACCGGAACTCCTTGGACATTTGTCACTTCTCTGATGGAGGCTTATGGATTTCTAGCTAGACTTATTATCTCAGCTTGAATGCAATGTAATGCTCAGCTTTTGAAAGTCACCATAAAATATATTATTATAAGGTTTATAACCGTTTATATCTAATCAGATATCTTTAAAAACACCGACTTTCTCTTACTAAAAATAGAAGATTTCACGACCCACAAAACAAACGCCCGTACATTAAATGATGTTTTTATCGCTCTTGGTATTTATTTAAAATAAATTAAATTGTCATTGAATTAAATATAATTAATCGTTGTTTACTTGCTTGCCCTACAAAAAATTACCTCTGGCGGCTATTTAGACATTGATCTCATTAAATATTTTTTTATTACGGGGTTTAATTCAAATGTGATTTTAAGATTAAGAATCGCCATTTACAACAATTTCACGAGTGGCAAAAAAAAAAACCAGATACAAAGCAATAAACAGCAACTGAAACCGGAGAAGCCCTCGAATAACAAAACAGACGTAAAAAACGATTGATATTATCGACACGCGTTGGTAATTGAAACTATAATGGTTAGTCATTCTTGTAAAAAAAATATAAACCATTGCGCGACACACACAGCTGTTTTTTGGGCCACATTTCAATCATTGGACGCAATTGTTCAGTCAATTTGGCCGGTTATAATGATGACGATAATACCAATTATCGTCAACTGTCTGAGCGAGTTGCAAATTTCAACTTGGCTTTAAATGGCGGCACTGAAAGCTAACGGCATGTTGCAAAACGAAATCTATACAATAATATATTCTGCAAAAAGGGTGTCCTCAAGTGTGTAATACCCGGTAGCCGAAACTCTGGTTTTCATTTAATAAAATATCTTATTATGCTGAGCAACAATTTTGGGTCCCCAGATTTTAAATGAGCTGAATGTTTCTTCTTTAATAGCTCAGATGTTTATCATTCTATTCTAAGCTAATTTTCGGAAAGCGTCGTTAGGAGGCGGCTCTTAATTGTTTATCTATTTCTTTTTTAAAGAAAATTTAGTGTTGCAGCCTTAAACAGCTCGCAGCTTTCCGAAATTGTAAAATAATGTAAAATGGCAACATCTCTGATCAGATAAAAATATGTTGAAAAAGAAAAAAGGATAACTTTATGAAGCCGTAGTTTCTATAATAAATTTAATTTAATTTAACCCTTAAAAAATTAAAAGAAAAAGTTAATTTTTAATATATAAGGCTAATAAAACTGTATTCTTAAATTCAATTTATTTTAAAATTAATAAAACAAAAATTGTTTTTTTTTTTTACAATTTTAACAAATAACCTCATAAAAGTTTCGAAAAAAATGATCTGACTGATATTTTAATACCCCGAATGGAGTATTAAAATTTAAATATTTACCCTTCATTAATTTGGCCAAATTAAATCTTAAAAATACAATAACTAAGCTAAAAATACATTAATTTCAATTAGGAAAACTGTTCCGAGTTAGTTTTTGTAAGGCTAATAAAACTGGATACTGGATTACAATTTATTTTAAAATTAATTTTTTTGAATATTTTTTTTACAACTTTAACAATTTAACCCCAAAAAGCTTCGAAAAAAATTATACATTTTTTAATTCTACTTGACACGACTAGATCGACTCGGCTTTCCATGCTGATCAAGAATATATACGATTTATAGGGTCGGAAATGACTCCTTCACTGTGTTCTGTGCTTCTGACTGATATTATAATGCCCCGAATGGAGTATTAAAATTTAAATATTTATCCTCCATTAATTTGGCCAAATTAAAGCTTAAAAATACAATAACTAAGCTAAAAATATATTAATTTCAATTTGGAAAACTGTTAGTTAGTTTTTATTCTGAATAGAGCGAATATAGAGACCTTCAAATTTGGGCGACTAGTTTGCGTAGAAACGGGTGGGCGGACGGACGGACATGGCTTGATCGACTTGACTGTTGATGTTGATAAAGAATATATATTATTTTATTATATTATCACTCCTTTAATTTTTGTCGCCAAACTAGATAAATATACCTTTTATAGTTTGTAAGTGCTGTTTATTCTGGTTAACGGACTAGTAAACAGATGGGCAAATAGACAGAAGGACAGTTTAAAAAAAGGATAAAAAGGGTAAATTTGCAATTGATTCTCACCGTTAGATGGATAATCATCATCGGTGAACAAACGAATGTACTTCTATTTCGCTCCGCCTAATTATGCTTTTGGATTGGATTGGATTGCTTTGGGTGGACAGATGGATGGACGTATGTACCGACGGACGGAGGTGGGGTTGTTGCAAATGCTGAATTTGTGAGTGCATTCTGACATGACACACACGATGGGCACAATTGAATAAAATCACACACACACGCAAATAATCTCATTCCAATTCGCATGGCAATGACACACTAAAGCCAGTGACACACAAACAACCAATACACGGTGCCGTGGCTTGTAGCTAACAATTGAATGGCAAATTGCTGAACTGAAATAGTATCAATTGGAGAGCAGGATGAGTGGTTCGGCGGAGGTTGAGATGTTTATGCTCAAGGCTAATAGTGGTGCTTAGACGATTGAAGATGGTCAAGTTGGAGAAGAAGTTACTGTTTCAGGTGACCGAATTGAACATCTATCATATCTCATCCATGAATGTATTAATTTTAATTCGGAAAGCGTTTCTGTGTTGATATTTATTAGTTTACCAAGCCAGTATATACATATGAATAGTTTAAAATAAATTTTTTTTTTTTTAGGTTTTCCTTTTTTCCTAGATGGCTTTTAGCCCATCCAATATTTAATCCCAGTTTAAAGAACAATATCTTGATCTATTTGTCGTTTTAAAAGCTTTCCGAATGCAACCTGATATCTTGATCTATCCACTCGATATTCAAGGTACCCACAAGATGCCCACAATAATATGTACTGTGTATGACTCAATGACAGTCGCTAGTCAGATCGCAGTTAGCCATTTACAGAGCTTCCACACTCTCGAGATCCGACCGATCCAGACGAATCTAAATCGATCCGATCCCATCCACTACTCTCGATGTACTCACACTCTCTGCTCTTTGCCCATAGATGGGGATGCCGCTGAGTGCTGTGAGCTACGCCAACGTTTACTACGTTTAACCCAAAAAACAAAAAAAAGCTTTCATTCATAAAATCGCAAAAGGAAGCAGCGAGCGAATGGCGACTGCGACGGCGAAACATGCCCAAATTTGTGGCGTCCGCTTTGCGCGATTCGTGAGCGGGCGATTAGGCGACGCCGACTTTGACTGCGACTGCGACAGCGACCTCATTCCCCTTCGTCAAATGCTAATTAATATTTTTGGTTTTGTTTGCTCGCCAGCTCTTTTGGATTTGTGAATGAGTGCCTTTCCTCTATCCCCACTCGGACCTCCGCTCTTCCATTTATCATTGTCATCAGCATGGTCATCATCGGCATTATTATCATCATAAACATCATCGGATCAGAGCCCATTCACAAACTGCAAATAAGTACACACATAGCATACATACACAGGGAAAAATCGAGTTTTATGTAAAAGAAGGTAAGATAATTTTTGTATTCACCAAAAAAATCTATTCACTGAAATAATCATATGTGACGGAAATTGGCATTTCGATTAAATTTTCGAATGTTATATATATATTTTTCTACATTAAAATTTCAACTCAAGGCCTTAAAACCCCAAAAATTTTAAAACACGAAACATTACAAATTTGATTTTCTCTCTGTGCATGAACTTTGTATATACCGTCAGTGGAACTCCGGAACTGGGCGCTTCGTGGCGGTTTCTATGTATAATTAGTTGAGTTGATTAGTAATCTGAAACTGAGAAAAGGGGTGGGGACACTCATGTAGAGATGTGAGAGATGTAAAGAGAGACCTTTTAGAGTTCGCGGAATGCCACATGATCAGGGCAAATAAAAGTGATGATTACGAGAGAGATATTGTAAAGATATTCAGTTGAAAATAAGGGAAATGTAGGTAAGTTTCTTTAACTCAATGGTAATGCACAAATGTGACAAACTTTTCTTTTTAAATAAAGGTCTAGAATCGATCTTGTGCCCCTATCTATCTATCGATTGAACTTTGGGCCCATTAATTGCTGGACAAATGGCGGAGGGACGACAGATCATTAAGAGTTAATTTCTTGCCCACCAGCAGCAGCACCACCATCGCATATCATATCGGATTATGTGGCATCGTCAGGGCTGGCGAAGATTAATGATGGTGTAAATGGATTTTGATCAATTTTTTCTCGAGTGGTGGTCGCTTACCGACACGTGGAGGCGACGATAGAAATCTGAGGAATGTAGGTTGACTTCAACAGGTTAAAAATTTAAAATAAATTAAGGAAAGTTACAGGTCCACGCTTAGGTCTCGTGTTTAAATTAAAAAACTGAACAAAATGCTTTTTAGGGGACTTAACCACAGATGTAGTATTACGGGCGGTCATTCAGTAACGCTTTTTTATTTAAATTTGTACAATTTATCACATGAAAGAAATGTAAGTGGCTTAAAAAATAAAAGCTAATTAATATTAGTTGAAAGAAGACTTAAGTGCACATAAATAATTTAAGGATGCATCTTCTTTTCACGTCATACGGCTCATTGCTTCGTTAAGCATATATGAGATGCGAATTATGTATATTTTCTGTGTTCTTCTTTGGCAAACAAGTTGAGGCCTTGCTAAAAAACTTGTTGCTGCTGTCAGAGTTGCCGGTAACTGTTGCCCAAAACCGGAGCAAGGCAGAATGCACCGGAAAAGCCGGCTAACAGGCTATGGGCGGAGCTGTAGGAGCGGAGGTGCACTCCGGCGACACCCACCAACAACACAACACCCATCTCAGAGTCTCGAACGGACGGGGAGTCCACAACTTGTTTGCAGTGCAACTGCGAAAAAAAAAAATAGAGAACAAATCTCGTACCCCCTCAGTGCTTGCTCTCTGGGATTTCGAGTGGTTTATTCCCCCCTTCTTCTCTGGGCTGCATTTCTGTCGGCGTTGGACCGGTCCGCATCCGCATGCGACATTTTGTATGCCACTCACATTCCACGGCGGCTGACTCACGACGCATCCGAGCTGCGTCGGTGGCAGCCACTGTGCCACAGAGCCGACTCTGTGACTCGCCGCCAACCTCCGGTCCTCCTTCTGCTTCTCATCCTCCTCCGACACTGCACCACTCTATAGTCAACGACTATAGTAGACCCGATTCGTCCATATGCATATCCGCCACTCACGCGGACTGTGTTCGCGCCTACTAAAGCGGCGGGCAACAGTGGGAGATATATCTGAAAATTCAAGTGATTTAGGGTCTTGATATAGTATTAGCACTGGCAGTGATTGAGATATAAATTTGCTACTGTCTATATACTGGATTTGTGTTTTTAATATGTCTGAAACTGGTAATGGTTTAATCGATTCTTTACCATATTCACCTGCTACCCATGAGGTACATTTTAAGAATTCCTAATTATATAAGAAATTTATAAATTAGGATAAAAAGTGCACAATCATGATCAATATCAAATCGAAAATATCAAACTTTGATTTACCGAAATATGAAGTATCAAAATTCTATATTTTGTAAACGAACATCAGAATATCTATTTATTATACAGATTTCGCAGTATCAAAACGTCAATTTATATATCGGGGTTTGGCTTAAATATCGTCCTCAAAAATCGTGAAACAATTCTCAACTTCTGACTAAAATTATAAAACTCTGCAAGGGTATACAAATAAAATGAAAATATATCCGTAATATTTCGAATACATTTCGAGCCACTGTGCCGCCAATGTTTGCCGTTTCTCTGGCTGAGTTTTATTTGTTTCGTTTGGATTTTATATATATAAATATTTTTGTTGTGTAGCCTCAGTCGATGTTGCTCTGTTGCTGTTGGTTTTTCTGCTCTCAACCGGATGTTGTGGGAATTTTTGCATTCTGTTGCTGTTGCTGTTACTGCCTGTTATTAACTGTCATATGCGTTGGATAAATGATTATTTTGTAATAATAAAATGTCATGTATGGTAGCTCCACCTCTTGCACTACATCCGATCCGATCCGAACCGTCCGCGGTGGCTAAGGTGGGTGGAGCAGACACACGAGTGACTTAGTTACCAGTTCTAGTTGGAGTTGCTGGTACTGGCACTTCCTCTGCTACTCGTGGCGCGAAATTTAATGACAGGCGGTACGCCTGCTTTTTCGCACATACCACATGCTGTTTTTCAGTATGTTTTTATGAGGAACTCACCGACCTGCTATGCGTGCCGAGAGTCAATTTGCAGAAAAGTTATACAGGCCATAGCTCTCTCCCTTTGCTCTTACCCTAACACATCGTATACTTAATATTTGTAAATTTACTTTGGGTTTCTCGTTGCCTTGTTTGGCGGTCCTATTTACGCCGCAAACTTGTGGGCCATTTGGTAACTGCATTTCCTTGACCATTTCCTCAACTTTTGGGTTATTTTGTTGAGTGTTAAATTATGTCAAAAGGGTTGCGAAAGTGGCGAAATTATACAAATTAGGAGTTTGCTCTCTGATAGCAAGGCAAGCTTTCTGACTGTGGTATAACTTGTCGCAAAAGGTGCTAGGTAATCGAAACTCTTGTTTTTAACATAAACAAAAATAACAAAAAAAAAAATGGCAAAATTATATAAAACCTTTTCTATTTAATTTTGACCCATTTCCCCCCTTTATTTCCTTATCGCTCGACCTTGCTCTTGAAATGTTTTTGTTTATACTTATCACATATCACTAGAAACCGCCGCAACGGCAGCCACTCCCCTTCCGTATCAAAAAGCAAGAACCAAACGAAATCAAAACAAAATTCCCATAAATCTAGGCGCCAAAAACAAGAACAAAAAAGCAAAAACAGAATTTCTTATGTGCCGTGCAATTAGTGATATCATTGAACCAAAATTTCCCCCTTTTGAATCGGTTGGATTTTGCCTAACGTTGTGAACTTACAACCATCGCACAATGGACGGAAAGATATTTTTGGGTTGCAAAAATCATAACTCTTGAACCAGTTGAGATATTTTCATAATTTAAATGAAAGGTTGTTTTAGTACCTTTCGAATGAGTGGTCATTCTATATGGTGTGATTAATAGTAGATTTTATACTCGAAAATTAATGTTTTTTGAGGCAGTTTTCTTAATTTTTATCCAATTTCGAACAATACTTTTCGTTTGTTTTCTCTGAAAATGCTAAATGGTGCATATTTAATATTTTAAAAACAAAAAAAGAATACATTTTAAAGAAAAGAAAAATATTTTTTTTGTTGACCAAATTTTTGACCAATTTTCAATCATTTATGCACTTTTTGTTCAAAATAAGCATTCAATTTTACATTATTTAATATTGTTGAAGAATAATTAATCATTATACATTCATTTCAAAACATTAAGTTTCCATACAAAGTCAGGATTTGAAAAATATGTCCGCCACACAATTTCGTACTGCTCGGCGACTGCGCTTGTACCAGAATTTGCACGAAACCACCCGTTTTTTACGCTGAGTTGAAAGTTAATTTTGCCTTGGAAATTCGGGGTGGCAGATTGGGGCAGCCGATCTTTTTTGAATATGATAAAGAACATATTCTAAAATAATAAACCGATTTGAATAATTTTCAACCCTTCTATTACCTGTCGAATGCAATAACAAATTTTACGATCCGTTGTCATCAAAAAGTTGATTTTTGCAATGTATCTGTATCTTTCCGTCCATTGTGCATCGGGGCAAAGTTCAAGTTGCGGCCGATAAAAGACCAGAAACATAATAAACATATACAACATATAGAAGTAGGGGATTTATAATTCATGGAACTAATAATTTTCCTTTGCTCGCTCTCTCTCTCTTTCTCTCTCTGATATGGCAGTGATAAGCGAAACCCGAGACGGGAGCCCCATAGTATGGAGTCCCGGCTCGACTCTGACATTTGCAAATTCCCCAAACGCAAATTATTCGGTCACGCGAATAATTTATTATGCGACCTGTCCCGCTTATCCCTGCACCCCACTCACATCTCTCTGTCCTCCTGTCCAGACATCTTGTGAAGGCGGCGGCGACGGCGAACCGACGGATGCGGTAAAAAGCCCCGTTCCAGTTTCCCAGACCCCACCTCCGTTCCACGACTGACGGTTGTTTTTCATTCATTTGCGAGATACGCGAGTCGGACGGGCGTACTATGAGATACAAGTACGTTACGTTACGTACTATGAGATACAACCAGGCAGAGCCAAAGCCAGTGTGTGTGCATTCATTATCGAACCTTCTTCCCTGCCGCCCTGCCGCCCTGCCACCACCCACGTTTCTTAATGAATGAATTGAAGATAATTAATTCGTCGTCGACTGCAGTTCTCCAAATGGAGTCGCCGTCGCTCAGCGGGATGTGCTGTGCCCTGGGAACTGAATGGAATCGCATTGGTCTGGGAAGGGGAAGGGGGGAGGGAGAGGAAGTTTGGGTAAAACTATTGTTGGGTTTTATACCTACTTGTATTTCAATGTGGAATTTTCCTTTGAGAAGATCTAACATTTTTTCGAAATTGTGTAAAAATTAAAGTTTTAGCTGTAGTTTTGTTTTGATAATATACATTAAATAACATACTGTTTATGATAACCCCATTAGATTCCTTAACTCCAGTTTATATTTATCGGATGGCAGTCAGTTAACATTAAATAGTTTTTGAAAGATTTTCGTATATGAAGGAAGACAAAACAGTTGCTGTTTTGCACTCGGTCAAAGTAACGCCAACGTTGATTTACTAACTGAAAACTTAACAAGATATAATAAATGGCTAGCCTCGTAGTATCCTCCTTCCCTAAAGAACCTTGTAAAATCAAATAAAGGTTTGTAGTGTTTGCATAGAAGCCCCTAGAAATTTGTGTTTCTGCTAGTGAACGTAATGGTTTCTGGTAAAGTGTCCCATTCGATAATTGGAGTAAGAATATCCCATCTTTGGCAGGAAGTATCGTGTTCATTGGCGTGACCGTCAGCTGGATCGGGAGGAGGGTAGTTATGGGGTGACTTGAACAGGGTGGTTACGAAACAGGGTAGGATATGGAGGATGAGGGTTAGGTAGGTCTGACTCGACTCGACGCATGGTAGGTGCCCGCTCAGCCGCCGGTAAGCCGGCTATGCGAGACGAGGCGAGGCGGGGTTTATGTTATCGTGCAATCGCCTTTCGCTTTTCATGCTAAGCAAATTTTTGTGTATTCGGCTGCTCGTTTGGTTTGCTTTTATTCACAGCAAATTCCCCACTTTTATGACCCGCTCGTGTGGTCAATTAAAATTTGACTCAACAATCTGCATAGTTTCGCTTTGCCTTCCCCCTTCTGCCTGGTGCCTTGTGCCGTTGGCCGCTTGCCGCCGGGTTATCTGTCCGCGATCCCGTTCGGGTCGGGGTGTAGTTTCTCTGGTGGATCGCATGATTCACTCGCCGCCGCACACACGCCTCCTTAGCCCGAGCCAATTAATCTCTATGGGTATTAAAATGTTATTACTCAATGTCTGTTTGGGTTTGGGGGTGGACTGGCGGCAAACCTCGCCCTCCCCTGTCCTTATTTGTATTTTCGCTACATTTAAACATATCTTCTAATTTCTTATCGAGCCGTTCTTGCATCCTCCCAAGTTGTCTGCTGGGTCTGATCGCTGATATATGAGTTATTGTCAGAAAGGAGTTTAATAGTTTCACATTTAATAAACTGTAATTATTTTCCTGCTGTATTTATTTCTGTAATTGATGAGAGAAACCAACGATCGCTGCTTGATTTGTCGACTTCTGGAGTATTTATATATTTTTATTGAAATCCAACCTCGTCTTTGTTTGGTTTTTTTTAGGCCCGGCAATCTGCGACTTTTACTTTATAAATTATGAGAGTTGCCCAGAAGAGGCGACTACGTCAATTTTCAATTCACGTGCCGGACGGGTGGCGGCTGACGGCTGTGTGAAGTCATTTCAGTTTCTCCCCCGGACTACTCTTCCCCGGGAGCAATATTATAATAATGACGCCATGAAATTACCGCCTCCATTTCGTTCGAATCATTGTGGCGAAAATAGCAGGCACAGCTGCCTGATAAATTGCGAAAGAAAAACACTTGCAATGGCCTCATTCGAATGCAATTTATACGGCAAATTAAACGGATGACGAATCGAACTGATGGATAAGTCGAATTGCATCAGAAATGGGATATTGTAATTGGAATATATTAATATTGAGCGGGGAGAAAGGGGTAACACTTTTAATGCAAACATTAATCCAAAGCAGTTCGTGTGGAGAAACAAGGATTGAGGATATATATATTGCAATAAATTAGTAAAAAGAAATAAGGCAAGGGGAGAATTTCTGGAAATTAATATCAGGCAATCGTCTTACTTTGTAGAACTGTAGCTTTAAGAAATGCTAGCTCTTATATGCGGGAATGTTTGCTTTAAGCAACTGAATTGGCAAAAGATGAAATCAATAAGAGAAAAATTAATTTTTGTACGAAAAATAATAATAAGAAATCTATAATGACTTCAGGCCGTTATTCACGGCGCTCATTTATTCATCATCGCCATTGTTGCAGATCTCATAAAGTACCATATAAATATCCGGAACTAATTAGTTTTTGAGGCGATGTGAATCATGCAATGATCCAGCAGCGTCATCCTTCTCGAACAGCATCCAGGCCGGTTGAATTGTATCAGTCTCAATATCCGTGTCCGCATCTGAATCTGTCTCTGCTGTTGCATCCCGTTCGCTTTTGCTTTGGCAATTGGAGTCTGGCCGCGATGTCTCCATTTGTTTGTCGCACATTCACAAATTGTTCCTTTCCATTCTTTGTCATTAAATGGTCGTCGCACACACTGAATCTCTCTCTCTCTCCCTCTCCGTGAATGAGAATGACCGCTGGAATTTATGGGTGTCTCTGTGTCCCCGCCCCAGTTTCCCGCTTTCCCAGTGATAGTTTGCTTTTTATCTGGGCAAATATTTACGCTGAACTTTTGTGTCAATTGATGTCACATTTCGCCTCCCTTTCGTCTTTTGCCGCCCCATTCTGTACGGATGTGTGTGAAATTGTAAAGAAAAGTGTGGAATTTTACTGCTAACTGACCCGACACTAAATCAGCTGATAATTCGCCGCCCATCGGAGACATCTGTGGGTGTCTCTGCGCCAGTGGGCGCCATGAGACGATTTTATTTTATTTATTTTCTTTGACCCAGCCTTGCTTGAATCAAGTATCCGGAGGAGCGCACAGATTTCTGTGTAGGTAGGGTCAGTGATTGGCATCGATTCGGCTTTGAACTCCTCGCCAGCTCCCAGAGATTTTATGCCAAGGAGGAGGCAGAGGATTAGAAGGAAGACCAGCAGGCCAGACTGGGCCATTTGAGGGTTGAAAGCTTTTTACCATATTTCTGTGGGAGTATACATTGTAGATGCAGCACATGGATAGTCAAAAGCGTTATTAGGCCAAGTGAGATTATCTGAACCACGTTTGAAAGAGTGAGAGCTGTAACGGAATGGATTGGAGTGGGGAATTAGTAATGTCTTTTTCGGGAAAACGATAAGTCTCTCATTGAGCCATTAGAGCTATTAAACAAATATTTTAACATAGTCAGATTACAGGAAGCTTCTTAAATTCTGATGGCTTATTAGTTCCATGCATATTTTGTGTTTTTAAAGCATATTTTGTAAGCTCTAACAGCTCCTTTTGTATGCCTAAAACCTCTGTAATCAAAGCTACTCAAATTGTCAAGAAAAGTCCTCGAAGAGCTTTAAAATTTTAACAAAATACGAACATTTGTTGCAACTCCTCTTAACCCGTTCTGAATGCAACAGTCCAAGCTTGTATTTATGACCCATTTCTCTTTGGCAACACAATAAGGTGGTGGGGAACGAACTCAAGTTGTGTCCATAAACATTTAAAGCAACTTGCAAATCAAAAGCCTCTTTTATCCCAAAAACCGAACTTTAACTTGGGCAGACACAACCACAAAATTCACTCTCGGGAACAGCGGACCGACTGACCAGCAGAATATCGGGGCAAAGTGTTGACAGGCCATGACACCAGAATAGCCGCAACGAAATCCATCATGATAAAGGTCTATTTAAACAATTATTAGTTAAATTAACTGTTAATTTCAATAGGCCGAGTGAGTGAGTGAGCGAAGCGAGGCGAGTGATATATGAGGGTCCTGGACGGTGGTAAAGGAGTTGAAGTCGGGGCAAAAACGCATTATTAATGCGATTATTGTCCAATGCCAAAATGAGATTCGATTCGATGGCAGCAGGACTAGAGGCGTCGCCCCACGAAATGTGAGCGTGTGTGTGGACGGATATCCCGCATAAAGTTGGCGGCGGCGCCCCATCACCATCACCATCATCAACCATCATCATTATCAACAACCAACCGCCCAGAATCAATGTACATATATACTTATAGTATATACATATATAGAATTTTCGTTGTTTTTCTGTGTGTGTTTTCTGTGGTGTGCTCTTGCTTTTGGTGTTTCTGTGGCAAATTGCAGCGGAATACTAATTTACAGATACAAATTGATGCCGTCGCTTTGTCTAACGATAAACGCAGCGGGCATTCCATCTGCCTGCCTCTCCCCCGGAAAGCCAGTGAAATTTTCGGGTGTCTGTTCGTAGTTGTTGTTGAAAATTCGAAAATTACGTGACTGCATTTGGGAAAAGAAAGGCGGCACAAGAATTTGTTGGAATGTAGAAATTTCGGGGCTGTTACTGAGCTGAATGCTAAATGACATGCAGTACCAGAGCCAGTGCGAGCTCCGCTCTAATTCAGTCGGTCAAGAGGAGGCCCAATATGTCTTGTGCCTTGACCGATAGATTTTCTCTGCTTTTTGAATACCCTGGGTCCTGCCCCAGTCCTGCGTTCCTGCAAGTCCTGCGTGTGTCTGGCAGCGACGGCGGCCACCTCGAGGGCATAGACGTTTGGCCATCAGAGAGGTAAAGACAGAGCACATTTCGGCCATAATGTTGTTAATTTTTTAAGTTAATAAGGTCAAAGGATGGTTCATGCCAGGACCTAAAGAGCCATTTTAAGACCCTAAGAGACACTTTAAAGTGTTTGTAAAAATTGCGAGACTCTTGAATACAAGAAAATCCTTGACCCTCATTTATTTAGTCTCATTCTTTAAGTTTTGCAGCTTTCTGTACAAAAGTTGTCTGATATGTAGGTTTTTTTTTCTCTATTCTTAATTTAGTATAGTATATACATAAGTGAGAACGGGCCAGATCGGACGTAACCCTGAGGTTAACACAGATATTTTATACGGTTTTTAAATAAAGTTTCACATTTGATAAAAAATCCTTCTTTTTACATAGAAAATAATGTTTGATCGAACT
The DNA here is from genome assembly GCA_018151655.1 of Drosophila bocqueti. Classification (NCBI taxonomy): domain Eukaryota; kingdom Metazoa; phylum Arthropoda; class Insecta; order Diptera; family Drosophilidae; genus Drosophila; species Drosophila bocqueti. Next base: position 94,891 of record JAECXF010000230.1, read on the forward strand.
GCAATCTTCTACGGTACACACAAATCCGGCGTGCCGAAGTTCCGAAGCTTCCTTTCTTGTTTTGTATATATTTTTTTTCCCCCATTTACCTCCGGTAACGAATCTACCGTAATGACCTCAATTTGTACACAAATTCAAATTTCTGTTGACACTTCGCTCCCGTTTGACAGGAGGTGGAAAAAAGGCTCGTACTTGCATTTGGAAATCGTCCACGGTATTCCGTGCCTCGTTTTTTCTTGTTTATGTTTTATTTGCTTAGCTCTGGGCGGGACAGAAAAAACAGGAAAAACAATGAAGGAGGAAAGGTGACCAATACCCCAATAACATGGCCCACCTCCAGTCCAACCCGGAGCTCCATCGGACCATTCTAATGGAGTTGTAATGAGTGTGAAAATTAATGTCGTCACATTACTCACGCACCCAAATACAGGAATTCCTTTTCAAAAAGGGGAATGGTTTGCCTTTGCATGGGCGTGGGCCTGGATAGGGTTGGCTCTGGTGTAGGGGGTTTCGGGCCCGGGTTTGAGTTGTTGATGGTTCAGTGCTAATATTTGCGCTTAACTGGAACTGAAGTATACGCCGTAATCAATTGCGACTGCAAAAGGGTTGGCGGGTCGGCGCCGGGGTTTGTTTATGGGGGTAAGTGTGTGAGTCATGCCATTGATACAGCCACGATAAGATATAGCCATGATACGGCGCATAATGAAACTATTCAGTTAAGCTGATAGCAGATAAATCCACAGAGGGCGAGATTTACGAAGAAGCAGAATGAAGGGGCTCGCACACATTCAAGTGTTTGTTGTGATAGGTAACAAGCAGCTAAATTGCTTAAGAAAATACGGAAATACTTTTACTTTAGGAGTTCTATGATTCTAAGAAAATTACAAGTTAGAAATTTTATAAGTATAGAAAATAAAACAAATAGTTTGCGTAACGTGAATACATTTCAATTTGCCGAAGCCAGATAATGAGTGAGCCAGACATCCTATTCTTTATATTTTCTTTGGCTCGCGTCAGAGAAACAGAGAGACAATGGATCGGGCGGATATAATAACGAAACTGACGTTCAGGTAAAGTAACGGGCAAACGGAAGTGATCCCAGCTGCAGTTAATAATTGGCTTAAAATGTCAGTTAAACATTAAGTGCTTTTATTCCTTTATAACACTCAACATATCCGAAGGATTCTAGCCTCTACTATATACTTTTGCAACAAGATCCACTTTCGGAGCTTGGTAAATATTTCTTGACTTGTTTCTGGCACTTGTATATTTTATTCTCTCAATAGTGTGTCGTCGTTCTGCTCATCCTTTTTCACTTCAGATTTTTGGCTTGAATGCAATTCTTCATACCTCGGCCCGGCATCCATCACATTTTGCTCGCATGTACATACATACATAGGTCCAACGGCTTTTGATTTATTTACACACTTACTGAACCTTAAAAGACAAACAGTCGGCTAACAGTGTGTGTTAAATATTTACACACTGCTGGCGTCGTACTCTTTGTACTTTTTTTGGGGATTGTAAATCACCGGAGAATGAGTAAGGAGAGTAGCAGATACAGATGCAAGATACAGAGATACGGATAGGGAAGGCAGGGAGATATGCTTAGTAACTTTTGCTGCAGCGGCAGCACGTAAATTGTATCTGGCAGATATGCGACATTCTGAGATTAGCAATCAGCCAGAAGAGCGTCGCTGCTGCTGGGTAATTATTATTGTTCTTATTCATATTTGCCTTGGATGGTGTGGGGAAATATATTTTGATTATGATTTCATTTCATTTTTGGTCTCCGCTGATTCATACGTATTTTTCTGGGAAGCGAACTTTCAATTCCAAGGTGGTGGTGTTCTCCGTTGATTGTTTTGCTCGTCTTATTTTGGCATTTTTGTTTCTGTTTCTGAAATTGTTATTGTTTTTCTGCCGCTGCTACCATTGCCTGCCTCTTGGTAATTTTTCATGATTATTTGTCAGTCATTATTGTTGATTTCGCTATTGTTGACTGCTCATTTTGTGTGATTTTATTTTTAAGATAATGGAACCGAATGCCATTTTTATAAATAAACTGCATGACGATAAAAATAGACTGGCGAATTGCACACAAAAACAAGGCAAAAGCAGAACACAAACACTCGCCGAACTATGCCATTGTCGATTGTTTTTTCGAGTTGTTTATTTTTGTGTTGTTCCCCCTGTTTCTTTCGTAACGTATAGTTTTGTGTTGAGTTCGACCCACACGCGACTCACTACTACTGCACGGAGTCAACGGAAAGTCAACGCAAACGGCAAAAATCCATCAACATTTATCAAATTCGCTTTGGGCTAATTTTCGCATTTAGATTTTCTACTACGCAAATAGATCCCGCCGCAAATATCGAGGCGGAACTGGTTAGTACCTTTTCGAACTCTGTTGAGAGCCGAAGATCGATGGCTTGGCCAGGGGTCGGAGTTGAGGGTCATCGCAGTGAGATCTCTAGATCTTTCGTTGGTAAACAATCTATATATAGAGAATAAGTGACGCAAATATAGAGGAAAACAGTGGTATTAATATAACTTAATTTTAGAAGCGTCTGAAAGTTACCAAGTCTAAATTACTTATACTTGGATCGAATGAACTATGGTGAATATATTGAGCGTAATAAGCAATATAAGCGGTTCTTTCGCTTTATTTCAATTTTCCCAACGTATAATACGAATTTTTCCAGCTATAAAATATAACATTAGGAAAGAGATATTCCTTAAATAGGCAGGGATGCATTTCATATCCTGGTAAAGAGTACGCGCTTTTTTGACCATATATCCAATAGATAATGTATACATTGTTGCGCCAAGCATTAATGGAATATCTATACAATTCATCACCACCAAACAAACAGATCAGAAGAGAACATCGGGCCTTCATATTTATAGAAATTCTATGTGCTTTTATTGCACTTGCTTGTGAACCAATTATTCTATCGTATCGTATCAAACAAACAACAAAGAAACTAAAAATATAAGGTCGAATAAAATAACTTTGAATTGCTTTGAGCTGAAATGTAAACAAAAAATTTAGACCTGGAGACCGAGGCTCCCGACCCAAAAGACCAGAGATAGAAAAGGGGACTACCCCGCGGCGACCTGAAAGGCTGCCTGACTGTGCTAATATTTCTCCTCCTCGTTCCATGGGCATATATTCGTTACGCATATCTTTCCGGCACTTAGTTTCGCATACCCCCGCTCGGCTGCAACCGCACAAACCGTGGCGAACACACACACACAGAGCAAATCCAAATCGGAAGTGCCTCTAATTTCAATATGGTTGCCCTGACCCCTGGATCCATCCCCCGGCTTCCGCCAGCCACCTGCCTGAACGATGTGCGTATTTATACTACGAAAGCGAAACATTTTCTGACACAATTTCCGAGATTTATTGCCCACACCGCCGCAGTCCGCTGAGAGCCACCCAAAATACAGGGGCCTCAGCCAGAGCCGGAGCTGGAGCCTCACACCGCCAGGAGCTTCTTTCGGTGGTTGAACCCACGCAGCGGGAAGGCGGGAAAAGCGGGAGCGATTAAAGCAAACAACAACTGGGGCGAGGAGAAAAGGCTCCTGCAAATAAATCAAATAAAATCGATGATTTTCCTATTACCGTTGTGTTATGTCATGTTCCTTCCTGATTGCGGAACTGGCGCTCGCGCCGAGGAGGTAAACGAAACGGAAGGGACTCGGTCAGGAGCCGGATAAAATTTGCCCGCAACTACCTGTTCTCAAACTGTGGAGGGGGATGAATGCAGTTCGATTCTGCATTCTTCACAACGGCCTTAATCAAAAAATCGTTATTATTTCTCACTAAGTTTCTATGAAAGTTACATTTAGAAGAAATACAAAACGAAAGCCTATTTTTGACCTCTATTGATGGTTTTAAAAAATGAATTAGTTTTTGTTTCGAATTAATATTTATATTTAAAATGGAAAAATAAGTACATTCAGTATTATAGAGGTTTTTGTGTAATACATTGAATTGGTAAATACATATATGGGGCGTTCCACGCAAAATTTGCCACCAAAATTTTTTTTTCCTTCTTATATTTTTTTTTTGGTTTATTACTTGAAAATATTCGATACGTATTTTTTTATTTCAATCTGATACTTGGAATTTTCGAGAAATAATTTTCTAAAGTTTCCCGTTTTTAAAAAAGATACTTTTTTCAACCGCATATACTGAGAAAACTAATGAAGATACAACAATTTGTCCAAGACATGAAACGTGCGCCCTTTCCTTAGCTTTTCAATAAGTTAAACTAAAAAAAAAAAAAATTTTTTTTAATGAAAAAAAATTAAAATTTAACAAAAAATTAAAAAAAATTCAAATTTGGACATAATTTTTTTTTAATTTTTTATTTTTAGAAGGTAGCCTTAAGGCTTCTTTAAATCCTGCGAAAATTTCAGAGTGGAGAAATGAATACTTTGGGAGTAGTGAATTTTTGAATCACCGCTCGCGTGGTCGAAGCGTACCGCGAGTGCGAATTGCGCATTTTTTCCTATCATTTCCCATTAATTTTAACTGATTTCGTATCTTTTTAAGGCTCCGACCACGCGAGCGGTGATTCAAAAATTTACTACTCCCAAAGTATTCATTTCTCCACTCTGAAATTTTCGCAGGATTTAAAGAAGCCTTAAGGCTACCTTCTAAAAATAAAAAATTAAAAAAAATGTATGTCCAAATTTGAATTTTTTTAAATTTTTTGTTAAATTTTAATTTTTTTTCATTAAAAAAAATTTTTTTTTTTTTTAGTTTAACTTATTGAAAAGCTAAGGAAAGGGCGCACGTTTCATGTCTTGGACAAATTGTTGTATCTTCATTAGTTTTCTCAGTATATGCGGTTGAAAAAAGTATCTTTTTTAAAAACGGGAAACTTTAGAAAATTATTTCTCGAAAATTCCAAGTATCAGAATGAAATAAAAAAATACGTATCGAATATTTTCAAGCAATAAACCGAAAAAAAATATAAGAAGCAAAAAAAAATTTTAGTGGCAAATTTTGCGTGGAACGCCCCATATACATTTTATTATTATTATTTTTATATCGATTTGAAGATCAGTTTAAAGTTACGCAGTCTATAAGAATCTCCTTAAAACCATAATATTTTACTTTCTTTTTAGGACTTGAGCCTGGGAATCAGGTTAGAATACAGGTTATACATTTCGTATAGCCTTCTTTTCGAAAGGGTATACTTATAGAAATAGTTTTTTCACAAAACGCTACGCTTATTTGACTTTGGCTTGGCCATGAAGAAGCTTACTCAACCCCCACAAAAAAAATAAAGTAAAGCAAGAAAAAAGGGGCCCCTGCCAGTGCTACCACCACCCTTATCGATATTGGTTCGCCTGTCACAAAATGACAAATGAATTTTGAAATAAGCGTTTTGGATCCGTTTGATTGTTTGTGTTTGTTTTTTCAGCCACCCAGCACTTGGTCGGTCGGTCGTCTGTCTTGCTTCCACCGATTTGAGCTGCAGTCGGATCTGATATAGCCGAGAGCGAGAGGGAGCAAGCAAGCGAGTGTGTGTGGTTTGTGTGGGGTGCCAATGATTGGCATTGAGCAGAAAGTTAAATTGATTTCAATGCAGCGAGAAAAGCAATCGAAAAGCGCAGCGTTTTGTGAATGCGGCTGCCATTTGCATATCGAATGGCAATTTACCGTTGCACTTGACAGCAGGCAGCGCAGACGGCAGATAAATCTGATATATATATGTATGTGTGTATATATATATATACTAGCTGTACCCTGCCACGCTTCGCTGTGGCATAATGAGGTTGTAGGCCCAGGCGAACTTTGTCTCGCCCCTTATTGTTGTTTTATATAGTTCTAGAGTGATAATAATACGCAGATAATTCAATTCAATTAAATTCTAGCTTCAAAAATACAAAACTTGACGTAAATTTCATGGCTACCACATCCATAGATTCAAAATTTCTAATCTTACAGTCAGCAGGCAGCGACTAAAGCTGTATTGCGGCGACCACGGGTAAAATATTGATCTAAAAAGTATCTGATGTTCTTGCTGACACCTTACTTTATATTGTCTCAAAATTTGGGCTCTAACAGTTCAGAACTTTTAGAATGCATAGGGTTCGGATAAACCAACAGAGCATTTTTATATATATAGATATATTTATATATTTATATATTTATATATTTATATATTTATATATTTATATATTTATATATTTATATATTTATATATTTATATATTTATATATTTATATATTTATATATTTATATATTTATATATTTATATATTTATATATTTATATATTTATATATTTATATATTTATATATTTATATATTTATATATTTATATATTTATATATTTATATATTTATATATTTATATATTTATATATTTATATATTTATATATTTATATATTTATATATTTATATATTTATATATTTATATATTTATATATTTATATATTTATATATTTATATATTTATATATTTATATATTTATATATTTATATATTTATATATTTATATATTTATATATTTATATATTTATATATTTATATATTTATATATTTATATATTTATATATTTATATATTTATATATTTATATATTTATATATTTATATATTTATATATTTATATATTTATATATTTATATATTTATATATTTATATATTTATATATTTATATATTTATATATTTATATATTTATATATTTATATATTTATATATTTATATATTTATATATTTATATATTTATATATTTATATATTTATATATTTATATATTTATATATTTATATATTTATATATTTATATATTTATATATTTATATATTTATATATTTATATATTTATATATTTATATATTTATATATTTATATATTTATATATTTATATATTTATATATTTATATATTTATATATTTATATATTTATATATTTATATATTTATATATTTATATATTTATATATTTATATATTTATATATTTATATATTTATATATTTATATATTTATATATTTATATATTTATATATTTATATATTTATATATTTATATATTTATATATTTATATATTTATATATTTATATATTATATATTTATATATATATTTATATATTTATACATTTATATATTTATACATATTTATACATATATATATTTATACATTTATATTTTTCACTTATTTTAAGCCTAAAACACATATTTGCACATAAACACATATGTATGTATGTATGTATGTATGTATATGCATTTGCGAATTAAAAAACCCTTTTTGTGCCATAAAATTAGTCGCCTAAGACTGGCAAACATTGTTAACACATTGTAATGCCCACATTTATGCAGCTTTAATTAGTTATTATCAAATAACTGAAATCTGCATAGATTTTTTTTATGAAAAACTCGGCGGCAACTAAAGGCAAAATAAAAGCGCCTATTTTTCGCTTAAATTGTGCCGTAAATGATTTAATCAGAACAACAAACACTTGCCGAAGCCTTTAGCCAAATTAGGCAGTAGTAGTAGGGTTGATAATATATCAAAATATCAATACATCGAAAATTATTCATATGTATAGATATATGAAGATTTTTTGTTTTTACAATTATCGTAATTATGATATTTTTATTTGATATTTTAAATATTTTTATTTTTAGTTATGTTAAAAAAATATCAAGGATACGATATTTTATTATTTAATATTCGACAACTCTAGAAATTAGCCGCATTTTCTTTTGGCCATTGTTCTCTTCTCTTTGCATGTGAAGCACCGTTAGAATATTGCTATCTCGCTTATACCTTAAGAATGTCCAGTATGTCGAACAGACTTTTTGGCGCTGCTTTTGCGTCGGCGACTTCTCAGTTTTGTCATTTCGGCTCTTTTTTAGCCAAATATATTAATATTATATTAAAATAATTAATAGATGATCAAAAAGCTGAAAATTAGTTTTCTTGTTATATCTATATTAATAGTACCTATGGTACTGCATATAAATAAAAATTGTTAATAATATTAAGTATGTATAATAAAATCGAAGAACAAGGACCATTTAATAATCAGTTCCTTAAATAATTCTAATTATATAATTACATTCAGCTTGCGTCATCTAGCTTTTTTCTCTATGTTTATGCATCACTGATGCCTGTTCGAATTGCGTCGGCGTCGCGTACTTTTCGCTCTCTGCTCTTCATTTTCCTTCGTCCTGGACGTCCATTGGTCAGTTTCTTGTCCTTGAACCTCTCCCGCTGTCTCTGCCACGGCTTGCACAGCTGCGCTTTACTCCATTTTTGCGTTTTCTTCTTTTGCCATCTTTTGGTCATTAGAAAAGAATTTTCGGCGCGATCGGTTTAGTTTTTTCGTTCCCCTGAAAAGTGCTTATTATTATTTGTGAAAATTTTAATTGTGTAGTGAAAATGGAAAGGAATGGAATATGGAATATGGATACGGAAGAAATTTGGTCTTTCGAAACTCAGTGTGCAGACATCTGCGGCGTTTCCATAACTGATAACTGGGGCATTTTGTATCGCTGCGGCAAGTTAAATGACGAATTGAACGAGGAGTGGAGCCTGATCAATGAGGATATATGGGTTCGTTTATTGTTTGATTTTATTGTTTAAAATTATATTTTTTATAGTTTAAAAATGAAATTTTTATAAGTTAGTCTGTGTGTGAGCTTTTGAACCTGTTGCCTTTTTTGTGGGAGCTTTGGTGCCTTCAGGTTCTAGGGTAGGATAAATGATATTTGCCACTTCTCGCCACCAGAGATAAAAATTTAAAAATAATTACACAAAAATATAGAAAATTATAGTAAAGAAAGGAAAAACTAATTTTATGTGTAGCTAAAATAAATTAAAATATATTATTATTTATAATAAAAAGAAAAGACAAAATGGGGCAAAATCTAATTAATTAAAAAATCCTTAGCTAATTATTTAATGTAAAAACTTTATTTAAAAATGTTGAATCCAAAAAAACTACCATTCCTTAAAGGAAGGAAAATATTACCCAAAAACTCCGCCAAAACCCTTTAACAATAACCCCCCACATATCCTGCCTAAGTGCAGCAGGTCCTTAAACTCGATTCCCGATCCCTGCTAATTTGGTTAGAACCTGCCCGTTTTTGGCCAAAATTCAGCCAGACAGTCGTCGCTCTAACCGATGCCACGGACTAGGCCAGCTTTTATTGACTTCCGCCGCAGTTTCGCAGCCGAAACGCAAAGTGCAAACTCCTGTCCTGGCTCCCAGGACCTCTTCCTCTTCCAAAATTCCCATCAGGTAAAGCTATGTTTTATTCAGGGTTTAAAATTATTCTTGGAAGTTGTCTTTACCTTATTTAATGAACTGTTTAAGCAAGAAATATGCGTTTTTGGTAAAATTTAAATTCTTATAAAAACGGCTGTGTATATTTTTTGAAATAATTCTGATTTTCCGAGGCTTGCCTGTATCTTTTTTATGCTTTCATTTGCTTGCCCCTACTCTCTGGCCCGCTACCCCTCCAGTGGGGACTTTGTTATGTTGCCTTGGCTAAAAAGAAAAAAAGTTTAGTTTCCTTTTTGGAGCAACTGGATATTTATGTCACCTTGTTGTTTGTCACATAGCCTTGACAGCATCTGTGTGCTCCTCCCTGCTCCGCGTCTTTTCTATAATCGTAATTAGATATTTATATTTTATATTTATATTTATATTTATATTTATATTTATATTTATATTTATATTTATATTTATATTTATATTTATATTTATATTTATATTTATATTTATATTTATATTTATATTTATATTTATATTTATATTTATATTTATATTTATATTTATATTTATATTTATATTTATATTTATATTTATATTTATATTTATATTTATATTTATATTTATATTTATATTTATATTTATATTTATATTTATATTTATATTTATATTTATATTTATATTTATATTTATATTTATATTTATATTTATATTTATATTTATATTTATATTTATATTTATATTTATATTTATATTTATATTTATATTTATATTTATATTTATATTTATATTTATATTTATATTTATATTTATATTTATATTTATATTTATATTTATATTTATATTTATATTTATATTTATATTTATATTTATATTTATATTTATATTTATATTTATATTTATATTTATATTTATATTTATATTTATATTTATATTTATATTTATATTTATATTTATATTTATATTTATATTTATATTTATATTTATATTTATATTTATATTTATATTTATATTTATATTTATATTTATATTTATATTTATATTTATATTTATATTTATATTTATATTTATATTTATATTTATATTTATATTTATATTTATATTTATATTTATATTTATATTTATATTTATATTTATATTTATATTTATATTTATATTTATATTTATATTTATATTTATATTTATATTTATATTTATATTTATATTTATATTTATATTTATATTTATATTTATATTTATATTTATATTTATATTTATATTTATATTTATATTTATATTTATATTTATATTTATATTTATATTTATATTTATATTTATATTTATATTTATATTTATATTTATATTTATATTTATATTTATATTTATATTTATATTTATATTTATATTTATATTTATATTTATATTTATATTTATATTTATATTTATATTTATATTTATATTTATATTTATATTTATATTTATATTTATATTTATATTTATATTTATATTTATATTTATATTTATATTTATATTTATATTTATATTTATATTTATATTTATATTTATATTTATATTTATATTTATATTTATATTTATATTTATATTTATATTTATATTTATATTTATATTTATATTTATATTTATATTTATATTTATATTTATATTTATATTTATATTTATATTTATATTTATATTTATATTTATATTTATATTTATATTTATATTTATATTTATATTTATATTTATATTTATATTTATATTTATATTTATATTTATATTTATATTTATATTTATATTTATATTTATATTTATATTTATATTTATATTTATATTTATATTTATATTTATATTTATATTTATATTTATATTTATATTTATATTTATATTTATATTTATATTTATATTTATATTTATATTTATATTTATATTTATATTTATATTTATATTTATATTTATATTTATATTTATATTTATATTTATATTTATATTTATATTTATATTTATATTTATATTTATATTTATATTTATATTTATATTTATATTTATATTTATATTTATATTTATATTTATATTTATATTTATATTTATATTTATATTTATATTTATATTTATATTTATATTTATATTTATATTTATATTTATATTTATATTTATATTTATATTTATATTTATATTTATATTTATATTTATATTTATATTTATATTTATATTTATATTTATATTTATATTTATATTTATATTTATATTTATATTTATATTTATATTTATATTTATATTTATATTTATATTTATATTTATATTTATATTTATATTTATATTTATATTTATATTTATATTTATATTTATATTTATATTTATATTTATATTTATATTTATATTTATATTTATATTTATATTTATATTTATATTTATATTTATATTTATATTTATATTTATATTTATATTTATATTTATATTTATATTTATATTTATATTTATATTTATATTTATATTTATATTTATATTTATATTTATATTTATATTTATATTTATATTTATATTTATATTTATATTTATATTTATATTTATATTTATATTTATATTTATATTTATATTTATATTTATATTTATATTTATATTTATATTTATATTTATATTTATATTTATATTTATATTTATATTTATATTTATATTTATATTTATATTTATATTTATATTTATATTTATATTTATATTTATATTTATATTTATATTTATATTTATATTTATATTTATATTTATATTTATATTTATATTTATATTTATATTTATATTTATATTTATATTTATATTTATATTTATATTTATATTTATATTTATATTTATATTTATATTTATATTTATATTTATATTTATATTTATATTTATATTTATATTTATATTTATATTTATATTTATATTTATATTTATATTTATATTTATATTTATATTTATATTTATATTTATATTTATATTTATATTTATATTTATATTTATATTTATATTTATATTTATATTTATATTTATATTTATATTTATATTTATATTTATATTTATATTTATATTTATATTTATATTTATATTTATATTTATATTTATATTTATATTTATATTTATATTTATATTTATATTTATATTTATATTTATATTTATATTTATATTTATATTTATATTTATATTTATATTTATATTTATATTTATATTTATATTTATATTTATATTTATATTTATATTTATATTTATATTTATATTTATATTTATATTTATATTTATATTTATATTTATATTTATATTTATATTTATATTTATATTTATATTTATATTTATATTTATATTTATATTTATATTTATATTTATATTTATATTTATATTTATATTTATATTTATATTTATATTTATATTTATATTTATATTTATATTTATATTTATATTTATATTTATATTTATATTTATATTTATATTTATATTTATATTTATATTTATATTTATATTTATATTTATATTTATATTTATATTTATATTTATATTTATATTTATATTTATATTTATATTTATATTTATATTTATATTTATATTTATATTTATATTTATATTTATATTTATATTTATATTTATATTTATATTTATATTTATATTTATATTTATATTTATATTTATATTTATATTTATATTTATATTTATATTTATATTTATATTTATATTTATATTTATATTTATATTTATATTTATATTTATATTTATATTTATATTTATATTTATATTTATATTTATATTTATATTTATATTTATATTTATATTTATATTTATATTTATATTTATATTTATATTTATATTTATATTTATATTTATATTTATATTTATATTTATATTTATATTTATATTTATATTTATATTTATATTTATATTTATATTTATATTTATATTTATATTTATATTTATATTTATATTTATATTTATATTTATATTTATATTTATATTTATATTTATATTTATATTTATATTTATATTTATATTTATATTTATATTTATATTTATATTTATATTTATATTTATATTTATATTTATATTTATATTTATATTTATATTTATATTTATATTTATATTTATATTTATATTTATATTTATATTTATATTTATATTTATATTTATATTTATATTTATATTTATATTTATATTTATATTTATATTTATATTTATATTTATATTTATATTTATATTTATATTTATATTTATATTTATATTTATATTTATATTTATATTTATATTTATATTTATATTTATATTTATATTTATATTTATATTTATATTTATATTTATATTTATATTTATATTTATATTTATATTTATATTTATATTTATATTTATATTTATATTTATATTTATATTTATATTTATATTTATATTTATATTTATATTTATATTTATATTTATATTTATATTTATATTTATATTTATATTTATATTTATATTTATATTTATATTTATATTTATATTTATATTTATATTTATATTTATATTTATATTTATATTTATATTTATATTTATATTTATATTTATATTTATATTTATATTTATATTTATATTTATATTTATATTTATATTTATATTTATATTTATATTTATATTTATATTTATATTTATATTTATATTTATATTTATATTTATATTTATATTTATATTTATATTTATATTTATATTTATATTTATATTTATATTTATATTTATATTTATATTTATATTTATATTTATATTTATATTTATATTTATATTTATATTTATATTTATATTTATATTTATATTTATATTTATATTTATATTTATATTTATATTTATATTTATATTTATATTTATATTTATATTTATATTTATATTTATATTTATATTTATATTTATATTTATATTTATATTTATATTTATATTTATATTTATATTTATATTTATATTTATATTTATATTTATATTTATGAGGTTGTAGGCCCAGGCGAACTTTGTCTCGCCCCTTATTGTTGTTTTATATAGTTCTAGAGTGATAATAATACGCAGATAATTCAATTCAATTAAATTCTAGCTTCAAAAATACAAAACTTGACGTAAATTTCATGGCTACCACATCCATAGATTCAAAATTTCTAATCTTACAGTCAGCAGGCAGCGACTAAAGCTGTATTGCGGCGACCACGGGTAAAATATTGATATAAAAAGTATCTGATGTTCTTGCTGACACCTTACTTTATATTGTCTCAAAATTTGGGCTCTAACAGTTCAGAACTTTTAGAATGCATAGGGTTCGGATAAACCAACAGAGCATTTTTATATATATAGATATATACATATATATATACATACATATAAGTATACAGTTTGATGGTCTGTAATGTGGGGTTAATGGAGCAGTTATTCTTTTTAATTTCCACTGTTTGACTGCTGCAGAGTTAAATTAACATTGATTTATTGTGAAAATATTAGTTTATTTTTGGAATATTTTATTACGCTGATATAGATCTGCTTTCCTTATTTCAGCTTTTCGGTAAAGTTGCACGCTGTACCTAGAATTTTTGGAAGTATTTGTAAGAAGGCTAAAAGTTAATTTAAATCAAAATCTCATAGGGTTCTATTCTGCCTGGAAGCGACTCTTTACTTAATTTACTTTTGCCATTTATGTGTACATTTCCTAATTGCTTCCTAGGCACAATCTCTCCAATTTCAGAAATAGTTGTACTCTTGAATTTACTAAAGTTAATTTGCGCTTTCTAGGGGGAATCTGAAATGTAGAAATTTCCTGTGATTTGCGATTTGTTTTCATTTTCATTGCTGGCCACACGCAGCTCAGGCGGAACTCCCGAAGCATGGCAGAGCCCGGAGCACGGAGCTACTTCTTGATCATTTCCTGGTAATCCGGTTGGCGCGGTCTTTTGTTTGGAATTCTCCTATAGCAAATTATTGCAATTGAGTTTATTTTCATAATTTTACACAAATAACTTTTTTATGACCCAATTATGGCGCGGCCGAAAAAGCGAGGGCAAATGGGAAGCCAAACAAAGGGCGGGCCTGGGCCCCTGGCGCCAGGATTTTTCCGCTCAGCAGGAGTCGTCACTTTCGTAATTGCAGCCAACGATGACGATGCCGTCGTCCCCGGCTTTGTATTTTATTTTCTTCTCACCTGCTACAACAACAACCAACGGACGGAGGGACGGACGAAGGGGGAAACGATGGCGACGACAATTACCTGCGCCCGTAATTTGCAAATTATTTGTGGCGTGCATTATGGGCAAAGGCCCCTGCCTGCCCTCTGCCCTCTGCCCGAACTTGGACATACTCTTAACCCCGGCAAAAAGTTGTTGTTTGTTATGAAAAACATGTGAGAACACTGAGAGTGAGCGAAGGGACGGAAGAGCGATTTTCGGAACTGGGGTGGTTTGGAATACCTTCGCGGAAGTGGTCTTCTGCCTGTCAAAGTTGTCTGGACTTTTAACAGAAGCTTTGGGTGGATAAGGGTTGTGTGAAGGTTCTGTCGCTGAAATAGCATTAAGCACGGTCTAAGAAAAATTGAAGTATTGAAATAATAGCAATCTGTCCTTGGCATTATCTCCCGTTTCTGGAATCTCTTTTCTTTTTTACTGAATTTTGTAGTGTTCTAGTCTTGTTTTTTTTTTTTATGATTATAAGTCATAGCTTTTGGTTATATATATGCTTATCGTTCGCTTGCTGTTCTTAGCTCATGTCTGTAGTCATCTCTAGCTCTGGTATGAATAGCACTTTGGAACCAAGGCGGTCCTTGTTGGAATGGGACCCCGACTGGCGCCAGGCGTGAATGTTCTCCATTGCAATTTTTCTTTTATTTCTCCACTCTGGGTTCGCAACGCCCCCCTGGTCCAAGCCTCGTTCTGATTTCATGTATTTTTTTCCTTCGGATTTTAAGTGGCCTGTGTGCGCCGGCAATAACGAGTGCGGCAGCCGGCACTGGCAGCCACAACAAACAGCAAGCACAAACTCAGTGGTAAATGAGAGTAAATGCAATAATTGCAAAGTTTATAACATTAGCATGCGGCGGCAGTTGGATTGGAGTGGGTACAGTGTAAACTGTGGGGAAAGGTGTCAGGAAATTGCAGCCAACAACGCGAAGACCAACAACGTCTAACGACAAATTGACCGTCAACCCACATTATTAGCCTCCCAAACAACTTCGTGGATGGGCAACCCAATCTTTAGAGGGAGAACGTAAGAGAGTGAACGATTAGGCACAACAAGGTAATTCGAATTTCATTCATTCATAAAGCGTGGCATAACCAAAACCTATAGAAATACTACCATACTACCACCTTAAAATATAATTCAAAATTGTTTTTAAAATGGAAAGCATTGAGACAGGGGAAGCATTTTCAACAAAAAATCCTACAATGAACCCTTATAGATTTGTGCTCTTTGGATATATCTTTTGCAAATATATGGAATGTGTGTGCCATATTTCTGTATCGATATCTCCTCCCTGCGTTGCCGACAAAGTAGAAACCAAGCAGCAAGAACCGCATAAAAGTTCCACCTAAAGAGCTTCGAATTTATTTTTCTGAACTCCTAGAGAGAGTGTCCTGATTGTAATATTATTTTACAGCAAATCTGATTTATATTAAATCGACTAAAGAAATAGTTTAAATAGCCCACCTTCTATGTGAGGCACATTGTAAATGTTCCCCCGAAGAAGAGCTAGCTAGCACTTTCCATAATTTCACCATTTGCTATTTTCCCAATCACTTGGCCTTACTCGCTCTTTCCCACATACAACACAATATCACTTCACAACACACATCACAAAACCCACAGCCAACACTCGTTGACGTCCCTCAATCTGATAGCAACAACAATTAGCGGGGCCCCACACCGGAACTGTTTGTAGGTAGCTTCTAATTACAACTCATTTCCAGGCCCAGCCTGACATGAATTGAAATTTGAATCGGAATCGGGCACCCCACACATATACACACCCAGACAAGAAGACGGAGAGTTCGGACTTGGGAGTCGAAGTTTAGGATACCCTTTCAGTTTAGTTATGAGACCCTTTTGAGCTGTAAAATTATAAAAAAAAAAAACAGCAGTTGAATTAGTTTAATTTGAAGTTAGTTTAGTTGGTATCTATCTTGTATCGATCTTAAATTTCATATTGACTATTGGATGCAGCCTAATCAGTATCGAACACGATTATATTATCACGTATACATACGTTGCATATCGCGCATTCGTATGAATTTAAGAAAATTATTTTGCGTCACGCATCTTATTTATTATATGGTCTTGGTATCTAGACACGACGATGCACTGCAACCTCTGTAGTTGCTCGCGTGCTTATGTTTACTTTTTTGCCTTTTTGCGCATGCGTCACTCGCCTACTTCCTTTGGCGATTCGCACTAAGCCAGAGCCAGCAAAAAATACAAATATAAAGGCAAAGAACGACGTTGTCGTTGCCTCTTGCCAAAAGTGTCATCGCCATGAAGCGGAAATTTAATTTCCGTCACGTTCAAAAGGCAGAAATTCACTTCCTCGCTGCCGAGCACTGTATTTCTGCTATTCTGTCCCAGTCATTCTAACGCATTCCGTTCCTATTCCGAAGTCTTAAATTGATTTAACTGGGTTTACCTTAAGGTAAGATCATGTTTGGAAAAGTGCACTACAGGATTTGTAAATAAATTTGATAATTTTTAAGTTCGATAATTATCGAGTGAGTCATGGTTAGAGATGGTATGTAGTAGTACATATATCCATAATAGAGCCTTTAACCTTCTTTATAATTTATAAAACGTTAACTGCTTTAATTGAGTGCAAACCCTTTGTTTGTTAATGGTTGAGCCCCATATCCAGCATCTTTATGATGCGCGTTCAGCAATATCCGTCATTATAGACACCAAACAATACCAACAACAACAACAAAGGACAACTGTGGAGTTGCTTCTGTGATTGTCTTGACTATGTTTCCGACTCCGTCTCCATCTCCATGTCCGCCTTCATGCCGTGCCATTCATCCGTCACCCACTCGAAGTCAGCGCCTGAGCCAAGTGACCAACTTAATTAAGCATGAAAGGGAAATGCTTCCTCCCACGATTAACACAGAGGCGGACTGGTCTGGAGGTCTGGAGTTAAAGCCGCACACGCCTAATGTTTTCTAGCCCCAGAAATTGATTACTCAAAATTATTGTAGAGGCTGAAGATGAGGACTTTGTCGGCACAGGTTAAGTGAAATGGGGAATGTCATAAGAAATGCTTTCAATAATTAAATGCGCCGAGTCACCTTGCGGCATCGGAGTAATATGGTTAGTACTGTTTGAAAACATTTTCATGTTTTCGTGATCTGCATGCGCAAACTTCGGTCAAGGTGGGACTGGTGGCATAAGCTTGCGAGGGTCAGTCCCGGAACTTTTGCAAAATCAATGGACCTTTTTTGAAGAGGACATTAAAGCTTTGGGCCTTGTGAAATTTAACTTGTGTGTGTCTCTGACTCAGTCCCCGGCTCGTTTCCGGGACTCAGCCCTTGGCTAAATTGTTTCTGGCAGCGAGAACAGGGAAATATGCTACAAACAATTAATCCAAAAGTGCTGAGAGGCATAAAACAGTTTCAGATTGTCCAGGGACGAAGAAGAGGTAAAAGTGAGAGGCTCCATGGAGGCATTTAGTCTTTAAGGTGATTTTTGCACTGGTCCTTAACTTAAATGTATTCTTAAGGGTCGGGGTTTTATTCCTAGGATACTATTTTGCAACAACTATTACAAGTAAGGGTTCCAAACCGTGACCTAAGCCTTGGGTAATCTTCTCTAGGTGCTTCCTTTAGTATATACATATGTCGAAATATTTTTCTTTCCTATATAATATTCTATAAATAATAATCGCTATATTTTGCTTCAATAAATTTTAATTGTAACCGTTTTTCTGGCGTGGCTGATGTAACCCTGGCTTGTGCAACGGGGTTTTTTATTTTATTTCTTTTTTGTAAAAGGCAAGACAGCTTAAATGGGAATGGGAAAGGTTCGCTTAAAATTTGCACATGTGAAAACGTTCCAGAAGCTTCCAAAGAGGCGATAAAAAGCAACAACAACGAGAATAATAACAACAACAACAAGACCTATGGAGCTCAAGAGCTTTTGGCCATATATGAACGTCCGTTTCTCTTAACTCATTTTTTCGTATTTTATTTTTCTTTGAGTATTACTCTTTATTTTGTACGTATTATTATTGTTATTCTTGCACGTTTTTGGGCGTTTGTCTTGTGTGCAGCACAAACCCCTCCTTGCCTTTTCCAATGGCCAGAGAGGAGATATAGTGGGACATAGGAGGAGCGTAGTAGCTTCACCTTGGCTTGTGGCTCTGCCACTTTCAGTAAAAAATTCAAGCCGACACAACAAAAGCAAAACCGGCAGAGAAGAAGCACCGGCAAAAGTAGCAGCAACAACAACCAACAACGTGATGCTTTATGGACTTTGGACTCTGGCATTATTGCACAGCAATATATATATATATAAAAAAAAATAAATAAATAAAAAACAGCATTCGCCAAAAAGGCAAAAATGAAACCAACAACGGCGACGTACGACGACGTTGAGAGAGCGTCGGTTGCATGAAAAACGGAAACAAGAAACGGCAACACCTACAAAAACACAAAAAACAACACAGTGATAAACACAGATAAAAAAATATCGGTGTTGACCAGAGCTTTCGAAATATGCTAATTGCTATGAAAAATATCTATATGGTGAAATACTTTTCCTGAAAATATGAAAATATTTTATGAAAATCTTTACGATATGTCTTATTTCTCGTTCAACAATTATTGAAATGTTTTTATCAGAGCTCTAACAAGACGAAGACTAATTCGAATAATTTTTCTCTGTGCCCCCAAACAACAATAACAACTACAGCGAAGGAAAAGAAGAAGACAAAGGCATTTGCTTGCAACGCTTTCAACGTAGCAAAGAAAACCAAAACAGAAACCGAAACAGTTCCGTAATGCTGAAAGAAAACAACAACAAATGCGGCAATAAATGTATACACAAAAATAAAATAAAAATAAAATACGAAAGAAGGCTGGAAAGGGGCTGTGATGAAAGATTCAACCACAAAAAACAACCTCAAAGCGATTTAACTTGAAGATAACGCCTATTTGACAAAAAATAAGAATAAAAAACTTTAACAAAACCGCAAGAAATGCCATAAAATTTAACATTTCTAAACTAAGAGGGTTTCCTTTTTTTATTTGGAGAGGTGAAACTCCATAAATAATATTGTCATTGAGTCTTATCTTTTATGTGTCTCTGATAAGCTTAAAAATATCCGATGTAATCGTGCGGGAAAAACCCTCCCGTGTGTGTGGATGAAATGTGTGTGTGAGATTAGCTTTCATGGCCAATCCGTAGGAGTTTCGCTATACGCTAGTCATCTTAGCATTTTGCATTTGATAATTTAAACTTAAACAGAACAGAAAAAAAGAATTTTTCAGGAATCATTATTGACTTAGAAGTCATCCGTTTCAGTGTAAATAATTTTACATATCTGGGGCTATATTTTCGTACATTTCTCCATCTAGTTCGAAGCTACTTTTTGCCACATAATTGTACTGATTTACTCTAAATAAATGCCAGATTTTCGGGCAAGTCCACTTTCGTCTGACCATCAATTAGCTGCAGTCAAGTCCTGTCCGTATTCCCTCTCTCTTGACCATTGGCAGCATTTCAAGCCCAATTCCTGTTTAGATGTCAAAGCCAATATATCACAAGTTAATGTAGATAGAGGCAAAGGACAAACACACTGGCAGGAACTCTATATTCGGTCCGAATCCGTTTCTCGTTTTGAGTCATTATTTATTTACACTAAAAATGCATTTCCTTTGCTCTCTCTCGCTCCTCCTAAAATTTAGCAATTTATAACGATCCACTTGACGCCGAAACAAGCCCGGACGGACTCTGGCTCTGGCTAAAAGTTCGGTCCATCCAGTGGGCACCACGTGACCAAGGCCCTCTCACTACCGTTCTCGGCCGAGATTCAATGTTGGCCAGTCCCCAAAGTATTTCGGACCATCTGAGTAACCCGACAGCAGCATCAGCATCCAACAATTTCAATATTTCATCAAAGACATTCAAAGACTCTTCGCCCGGGGAATGGGGTAATGTTACTGCCCGCTTGCCACTGTAAGGGGTAAGTGCAGTAGCGCCAAACTGTCGCTGCAATTATTCTCGTTAAATGTGGAGCAGATGGAGAGGGCGCCGCCACTGCCATCGATGGGATGTGGCAGCAGTAGTGGCAGTACTGGTAACAAGGAGTTTGCTCCTCCGGCCCTGAGATGAATGCCAAGTAATGCACATGTTACTATTTACTTTGCGTGTTCTCTCCGCCGTTATCCCCCTCTTCGGGTACTGCGCTCGTTATGTCTCTGTTTTCATAAAAAATGAAACAAAGAAAATGAGCAATCAGTTGGGGAAGTGAACCGACTTGGGTGACATCCTATTATGGAGTTTACCTACCCGTTATTATAGGTACTACTTAATACATACACTAGTCAGACGAAAATAAGTGTTAAAGGTAGAAGGTATTTAAGAGCCACTAAGAACATCGGCAGACGAGTTGATTTAAGTTAAGCTAACTAATTTCTAATTGTGTTTGTATATACATATTAACTATAGACGTGTTCGCATGTTTTACCTTAAATGTAAATAATTTCTCCTTTAGTATCGATACATTATTAATATAAATAATTAATTATTATCGATATGACATCAAGGCCATAGTATTTTATCCCCAATGGCTTAATTGTTCCTTAAAGCGAAAGTGTTGAAAAAAGTTAGAATATAATATCTAGAGACTAAGTTAAATAGTGATTACTACGTGGAAGCCTCTTAAAATAGCATATACACTTCCAGTAAAAATCGCAGGGTAAACAAATGGCGCAGCCGCCAAAAGACAAGGACAACAACAAGAGAGACCAATGATGATGATGAGTATGATGATGAAGATGGTAAATGGTCGATGGCGTTGGCGTTTGGCGACGTTGCATTTACTTCATGACAGCTCCAATCTGCTGCCCCATCTCGCCCAACCTCTGAACTTTGTTACTGCGCTGTCTTCGGTTATTACTCATACGCACTGTGGGCTGTCGGCAGTCAGTTAAGGCCAATATGCATTCGAGAGCATCACTGCCAGCGGGTGGAAATACTAGGAGGAGAAAAAGGCGATGTGTTTAGATGGATGTT
The DNA here is from genome assembly GCA_018151655.1 of Drosophila bocqueti. Taxonomy (NCBI): domain Eukaryota; kingdom Metazoa; phylum Arthropoda; class Insecta; order Diptera; family Drosophilidae; genus Drosophila; species Drosophila bocqueti. Next base: position 117,332 of record JAECXF010000230.1, read on the forward strand.
CAGTGCGATGGCCAAGAAATGAGATAATCAAACATGTGATTTACTGGGAAAGATACAGGGGTCGAGAATGAAGTAATTGTGTGGAAGAAAATTGCACTCAAAATGTGTGTGTGTGTGTGTGTGAGTATAGAATGTTGAGCAAATATTTTTTTTGTAGGTAAGCCAGATTAAATATCAATCGAACAAAGAAAGTGGAGGACTGTACCTTGATTTATTTTTGTTGCAAATAGAAGAGATTTAAGCTTTAGGGAATAGATTCTTCACTTTAATTACATGTTTTTGAGTAACGTAAGGATGAAATGGTTGCTAATTGTGTAAAGGCAAGAATTATGTTCCCCCTGAGGAAAGGAAAGGCAGTCGATATTTTTTCATGATTGTGTAGTCTGTTACAGAGATTTTAACATGCGTGAAAGACTTTTGTATCTAAAATATTGGCCAATAGATATGGGAAGGAAGTCTAACTAAAATGGTTCTGTATATGCAGCCAAGAATTATGTTGGAACTCCTCTTAAAGCACACTCTTCAGGATGATGCATAAGAACTACAGAAATCCATTATAAAAACCTCAAAAATGGTTTGAAGTAATTATTTGAAATGACCATTATTCCGAGTTACTAACTCTTGTAGCGCATAAACTCATGGTGAGTCACTTTACAACACCATAAAATCACGATCCCAGGCTATCGTCTGCGGCCAAAGCTTAAATTAATTGTATTACTCCCGCTGGAAGTTTTTTTTTTTGTGTTGCCCCAATGATTCAGCAACCTTCCGGTGGGCAGCAGAGCGGCAGGGGGACTAAAAGGATTATTCGGGCGATTTTCTTTGTTCCCCCAAAAACTAACCACAAATCAAACACACGGAAAAATCAAATCGTGGTGCACCGCAAATTGAAATCCATTTCGATTGGCTTCAGTTGTGTCACAGACTTTTTTTTTCTCCCCTTAAGAGGTGCGGTTTGACCTGGATTGTGTAGGAGGAGGAGGCAGGCGGTAATTAAAGAAATAAATAGGAGAAAACCTCCCAAGTACGAATTCAAGCGAGAAAGATTTGCAGCTGCTTCTTATTTTTGAGAATAAACCTTCGCAGACATTTTTGACAAATGGGAAAAATCTGCAAAAATCAAAAGCAAACGACAGAGCCAAAAGCGGGTCACTGCTGAGCGCCAAGGCCGAACCTTGCCTGCCACTCGTTGCCGTTGTCGTTGTCGGGAAGTAGGGCGTCAAGGCGGTCTGGCCGAAGCGATGGAGGTTAGTTAGGCTTGCCCCAGAAGCAAAGACAGAGAGAAAGAGGGGCTCAGACGGGGGAGAGTGAGGTGCAACTGGTTCGCAGGCACGTTCTCTACAACTGCCAGGGTACACCGTAGTTAGTCTCGTAAGCGTAAGACTTAGGTCTTTCTGCTAACGAAGATAATTAAAGGTAAAACCACAATGGAGTGGTTTATCGTAGGAGAAGGTTGTCTATAGACAAATATAAAATGTGTACATATTAAATGTTATACATTTTTAAATTTTATAAACTTGTACAGTTTAAATTAAGAATAAATTCGTCTTTCTTCTTGTGCACAGTTTCCTCTCCTATATTTCCTATCCTATTACATATAAGGTATAAAAATTTGAAAAGTATGGAAAATCATGTGTAATGCCAAGAAGTGTATATCTTGTCTGATATCACTTCCTTCTGAACATTTTACATTTTTTTTGGCCTGCTGAATTTGGGAGCCAGCTGTGTTAGTAGATCATGGCCTGACCAAGAGCACCAAGCGCCGATTACCGAGCTCTGAGCAGCGAGCGCCGAACTAGTGACGAGCGAAACTAGAGCACTTGGCTAGGGCACATGCACCGAGATGGCCTCCGAAGTCACGATGAGGAGGAGGCGTCGGCGTTTGCGGCGGCGCCCGGCAAGGTCCAAACTAGGACCTGACACCATTTGTAATTTATCGTTAACCCAGTTTGCAGCAGCGTAGGAGGCGGCGCCTCAAGGTGTGACAAGTGCAGTTTACGGGTATTCCTTCAGGATATGGCATAATTAGAATGGGAATCCAGCTAGGATGGGAATGCGATGACAGCTGAACTTGGCTCTTTAATGGATGTGCTTGGGTTGGTTTTCGGGGCAGAAAAATCAATACTGGAAAAGTCCTAATTAAAAAGTTATAAGCCAGGGAACTGTTTTTAATGCTTAAACAGGTGCCAGTCTTCCCATAACCTTTCCCAGGATTTTTAGCTGCTTTTAAAAAGTCCGAAGCTGACGGAATTAAAGTGCCCTTCCGACCACCACATAGGAGGAAGTCGGGGTCACATGTTGGAAAAGGGTAGGGGTATGAAGAAACCTTCTGGAAAGCCTTGCGGAAACTAAAATCTCTACGCCACAACTTCTTTCACTACTTAACCCGAGCAAATGTCCTCAAATGTAACAAAGCCCTGACTCCGGCTCTGAGCTGCTCCCGTATTCGTATTCCTATTCAATCTTTTATTGACCACACGTGATTGAATTCAGTCGCGGCGGCGACTGTCTATGATTTAGCCCGTGTGTTCCCATGCTCCGTCGCATCACGTAGCGGGAGTGTCATAAAAACGTAAAATTAGTTGCAACGCTGGCTTGGGTGGAATCATCATTCAGAGCCGGTGGCGTTGGAAGTGGAATTGGGGGAGGGAGGTGACTTCATACATCAGGGTTTTCCCAAGACATCAACAATGTGTTGTCGTCTTCGCCTTCTCCTCCGACTTTTCTGGATTTTCTTTTTTCCTCTATCACCTCTCTAGCACTGTCATCTTTCTTTTTGGCTCGTAAAATGCACATGTTGATGGCGCGTGTCTGGCATGGCAATCCGGGGAGGCGGAGGTCCAGGGGTGCTGAGATGCACAGGGAAAAAAATAAATATATGAGAGTTATCGGTTCAGTATGCTTCGTTGTAAGCAACGTTGAAAAAACTATGTCATTTACTTACCCATTGACTATTCGCTGCAGTGAAAAACGTTGTGCCAGTACGAAATAATTCATTTCAGCGATGAGGCTGTTCTTATTCCCTTGCAGGGTATTATAATTTTTAATTTTTCAACGTATATATATTGAAAAATAGTAATTTTGTATTATTCAAGAATTGAGGTATTAATTTTTTTCAAAATCTGACTACTAGTTCTCTTAAGATTTATAAATTTTTAAATTATCCTTGAAGTTAGTCCAGAACAATGATGCTAGTCTATCTATCCAGTTCCAGCAAGATTTATCCTTCAGAGCAACTGAGCTGGTTTCAAATATATTCATTAATACATTTCACCAATGAGCCCCCGTTAGGTTGATTCATCTTACTGCCATTTCAATCAATGTTCATTAGTTCGTCTTAGCAATGATGCCAGTTTTCCCAGATTCATTGGTTTAAACTGCACTTATGCTAGCAGATTAATTTGTGGAAAGTATAGAATATTTAATATTTTATGAATATTATACAAACTATCCCTCTTATTTCTGGTTGTGCACCATTCGAATGCACTATTATTCCCTCCTTGCTGGCAAGGCCATGGAAAATACGATGAGTGCGTGGGGGGCTTGCCTCTATGTAACATACTCCTCCTTCTACTACCCATCAATTCCCCCAATCCCCAACGGAATCCCAATTCTAGTTTCAGTTCCTTTCGCAGGCTACTCCCCAGATATTGTCCGCCGCCTTCATTTCAATATATTTTCCCCATTTGATTTGAATTAAAATAAGTTACGTGAGCAGAAGGCAGGCGAAATGCCGCCGACAGGCTGACATTTTCATTTCGGTTGTATCTGCGAGAGATGCAAATCCCCAGCCCCCTTCAATGCAGTGCATTTGCCCTCAGGGAGATGGGCGGCTTCGAAGGGGGCTTCTTGCTGTGACCTAAATTCATTTAAAAATCGATCGATATTTTCCTGGCTGCATTCTCTTTCACTCTCGCACTCTCTTTCTCCCTGACACACAAAGGCAAGAGTATATAGGGCATACTATAGAGTCTATAGTATAGACTATACTATATATATTTATATTTTGCCCAGTGTGTGTGTGCAACTGCATTGCAATTATTGTGAAATTCTACTACAACGGATATTCTACGAAGGTAGCCTTTCTGCTCTCTCCTCCTCTCTCGGTTCCGGTCTACGTTTACGTCTACGTCTACGCTTACGTTGCACGTCCGTAATACTATATATGCTATATGCTGTATGTGGGTGGCGGAGGCGTGGTTAGGCTCATTGTGCTCGGTGGGTGGGCTTCCTGGTTTTTTTTTTGTGCTGAAAAGACAAAAACAAAACACATTTTGATGGTGATGGCCAAAAGGCAAATTTATTCTCGACTTATTTTCTCTAGTGCGGGCGTTTTGCTTTTGTCTCGTCATACTCTTAATATTTTCCTTCTGCTTTCACCAGAGATATTTTTTGAATTGATGCGACCAGGCTTGTAAAGAAATAATGTAATAATAATCTCTTTTGTAATGTGTTTTTTTTTTCTATTTATCATTTTTTTTAGGGGAAGCTGGAAAACGGGGAATGCTGATACTGGGAGTGGTAAATATTTTATATAATAGTTTTTTTATAAATAAATGGGGAACCAATTCTGCTTTACATATTAGGAAATACGCTATCTAACCTTGTGATTTTAATAGAATATTTATATTTGAAGAAATTTATTATTTATTGTGATTATCGTCTCATAAATTTATTGAAATATAATTTCTCTTCGGGAATTCATCCAATCTCTCTAGAATTAGTCAAATAAATCCATTAACAAAAATTTCGCCATAAACCATTTCAATTATTCAAAACATTAAATTTGTCTACTTCTTCTTGACTTTCATCGGGGGCAAATAATGTGACAAACTAATTTCTGCACCGTTTCCCCACAGAGTTGCAACTTAGAGGATTGAGGGGGTTCCACTTCTTTTTTCTTGCGCTGTTTTTGAATATGTTGCAGCGTCGCTAACGCTGGCAAAACTCATTACGATACCGCATGAGTGACATTTCCACGCTGTCAACATGACACATTTCATAGAAAGATACACACACATACACCCACCAGCCTGTACTCCTCCTGAGCAAAGGTGTAATTGAGGGGGAGGTAGCCTGTGTAGAGGAAAAAATATTTTGAAAAATATTTATATTTCCTTTTTTATTTTAAGGTATTTTAACTTGGAAAAAGAAAATATGCAGGAAAAGGATCATATAACATACACGATCATATATTTCTTGATAAGTTTTACCAGTCGCGTCGTATTAGCCTTGTCCGTTTTTCCGTCGGCACATTTGTCCCTTAACGAGGATAAAAACCTATATCTCAGAGACTATTGGAGCTAAAGCTCTGATACCTTTTGGTATCAACATTCTTATAGAGTGCACTTGGATCAAATTGGTTTTAAAAAGAACTTCTCAAGCTTGTAATTTCGACTTTCTAATTATTTTCTCTCTGTACGAGTGAAGTCTTGCTCGTGGCACATGCAACCGCATTCCTTGACATGCAAGCTAACATACAGTGGCTTAATGCCAACCCCCGCATTTACTGCTGCCCTCGGGTAGGAGGGTCTCCAACCCTGCAACCCTCATCTCATCATGTGGAATTACAACGCATTTCTTCACTTTCACATCGCTGGCTCCTAAGCAGCTTATTATTGTTGTTATTATTGGTTCGTACATTCTACGCCGGTCTTTGTTTTTTTTTCGTTTCCTCGCTTTGTGCGAAAATTGAATTTCCTTTTAACATAGGTCGTCGTTTCCACACCCCCAACGATCATCCCTTGTGCGTGTCAGAATGCATCGCTGAGTTACGTCCGTCTAATGGCAACGCATGTCAACATTTGCTGAGCTTTTGTGTTTAAATATTACTAATACGACATGTTGTGTCGTGTGCCACATGATGAGGGACTCGAGGGGTGGTCCCAGCGCGCTAACACACACTCCACAGACAGACACACACACACGAGCCCTCTATTATGGCCCTAATTGAATTATGTTCTGTAAATGTTGGATGATTAAAAAGAATAACAAAAAAAGAGAGAGAAAAAGGAAGCCAAGCTTCGCTGGAGCCGCGACCCCTTGAAATACCCTTGGGGTGAGACATGAAAAATTATGGGAATTATATGAGAAAATTATCAGATATGTGTCACATCAGGAAGAATATTATGACGGCTCTTTAACGACAGGTTTTAACTTTAAAACTCGCATTGAAAGTTGGTCTTTCTGATTTGCTGTTGTGGTAAAGAAAAATGTATTGTTTGATGTTTTAGAATATTCCTAAATAACTAAAAAGACGGTTTTTAAAAACAGTAATATGTGCTACTACCAAAGAGGATCCTAAATGCTCCTTAAATATTTTCCGTTCTGACAAATTAAGGCTTTCATTTGCCTAGGGTACGCAGGCTGGCAAAATTTGCAATGTATTGAAACGGAAAAGTTTAATTGAAAGTCATCGCAAATACCAGAAAAAAACAGAATACAAATCGTGGCTCAGAGCGTGAGGGCCTGAATCCGAATCCTGGCTGCAGATGCTAACTGAAAAGATAGTTGCCAGCGCGGAGTAAAGGCAAAGACGGAGGAGAAAAGACTGCACAAAAGATGTTGTTTGCTGCAGTTAAATTAAATGAAAAAGTTTACAACTTTTTTAATGAAATCATTTTATGCAGTAGAGGCATAAACAAAAAACCAGCAGCAACAATAAAGCAAAAAAGCTGGGAAAACAAAACAAAAGAAAGCACAATAAGAAGACCCTGCAGATGGGAGAAGAAAAACTTGCATGCATCTTGCACAGGCTGAAAGGGATCCTTCTCCTGCCGGCTTTTTGAGGAAATAAAACTCGGGAAAATCAAAGGATGTGTGCCAGGCCCTGCCCGCCTATGTTTGTTTTCAACTTTTTGTAAATGAGAAATTGTGTCCTTTATTTGATTTTGACAATGGAAGGCCAAGTCTTTAAGCGTTTAACGTGTCGTATGCGTAATCTCTGGACTTGAATCGTATCGAAGCGCATTCAGCTGTGATAGCACCGAACCCGAGTCCAAACAGAGCAGCCTCAGGCCCCTAAAAACGTCCTCCTCCCCCGACAGATTGCGTCCTTGGCCAGGATAACAAGGGTCTGGAATTCGTGTCACGGCTGTGTGCGTGTGTTTGCGCGTTTGATTCCTTCGCTTGTGTGTGCGTGTGTGTGGGTTAGAGCTAATCCAACTGTCATTTTCAGGGACGCGCGAGAGCTGCGGGAATTATGCCAAAAATAAACCAGAAACGGAAGGTTAACCAACAAAACACAAACAGGCTTAAAACCGTAGGGGCAAACAAGAAGCATTTATGTTAAGCTTGAACTATGCATAAATGTTGCTGGAAATTTTAATTTTAATTTTAAGGAAATACTCGTTTAAGCCTTGGAAATGCTGAAAACTATGTATTACTAAGATGTCAACCAGGGACAAAGTTTCTAAAAGTAGGGCAACGTTTTCAAGGTTGAAATTTACAGATTTCAAAGTAAATTAGCTTGTTATCGAATCTAAATTTAATTAAATAGAACAACTGAATGTCGGAACCCTTAAAGAGATACATAAAAAAACTGTGTAAAATCAATTAAACATAACCAGGTTCAACAATATTTTATTAAATAATTTAAAGGCATAACATTTTCTAACCTATTTTCTTAGAAAAATGTTTGCAAAGCTGTGAATGGATAAAAGGATCTTACTTTATACATACATGATCGATATTTTTAATTTTTCGTAGTTAATTATGTTAAGCATAATTTTTTAGTCGATTTCGGAATTTCTTAAGGGTTTGTTGGCAATCCTAAGTTGCTGTTTAATTTTTAAGGACTTTAAACATTAAAGAGTTTATTGGAAAAAACATGTTGACAGTGAAAAATGTTGCGCAACAACTAAATGTTGCTAGCAACAAAGCTTTCAAAATAAATTAATTGAAATACATATTCCTATGGCAGCTATATAATATAGTCGTCCGATCCGGCTCGTTCCGACATATATAGTTGTGAGAGCATAAAGAAGACTATCTGTAAAGTTTCATTCAGATAGCTTAAAAACTGAGGGACTAGTTTGCGTAGAAACGGACGGACAGACAGACGGGTCATGTATACCCTGCAAGGGTATAATAACGAATATGCAATAATTTACATATTTTGAATTTGAGTATCTGACAATGTCAACGACGAAAATACCGCTTGCTTTGTGGTCACATTTTGCTTACATTTAATGCAGATCTATCCAGCCATTAATAGCATCTCGCGGTATCGCATTGATGATGTCGCCATAAAAATATGACGCCATAAAAAGGCGCCACTTGTGTCTCTGGAGCGGCAGCAGCAGCAGAAGTCATCAAATGCCACTGGCTTGGTTGGCTTACAGGTTGTTATCGGTGATAAACTGCTTAACTACCGATAGAACGAAGAAGCGACCCTCTGCAAACTGAACTTCATGCCAAATTAAGCTGCATTCTGCCAGAATCGTTTTGGTTTTTTTTTGTATGACTAATGAGAGTGCGGCTGCGAGTGGGGAAGCGATGCTCCATGATGCGTAATCCGGTGGATTCAGCCACCAGAAATCACAGTGCCAATAAAAGCATGAATCGGTGTTGGGGTGTATGAGGGGCGCTGACAGCGCAACAGCTGCAACAAAACATAAAATTCATAATGGCAGAGACTGAAATAAAGGGAAGCGAGGCGAGCAGGCGATAGGGGAAGCGGAAATACGTGCATTAAGGGCTGGAGAAAATGGCGTGCCAGCTATCGGGATAAAAAGATGCTGGCATGTATCTGCACTAATTTTTATTGCTCATCCGCGTGTATTTGATGGATGCATTAAAGCAGTAAGGTTATGAAATTGATTTCTAAATATTTTTGATCACTTGCAGAAAGGCTTATTTGGTCATCTTTACCCATACGTTGTACCTTAAATACCATCAACACTTTCTTATAAAACCACAATATATTTTGCAACTCGACATAACCCCAACCAGTATTCGCAATCAAACGGTCTAGAACTCGGCCCAGCATGCTAGATCACAATTCTCCGAGTCGGAGTCAGAATCGGATTCCCAACAGCAGAGACAGCCCTTATTGCAGCATTTCTCTTCATCCATGTCCTCGAATGAAGGGCACGCCGTGAATGAGGTTGATGCGAGTCCTGTGAAGAAGCAATTCTCCTCGGCATCCGCGAGTTCTATTTCCAATTCTCCATATAGCCGTCGCGATCCAAAGTTTTGCAGGCGAGCTGCACGGTTGATCAGCGTCCGGAGATATATGTCGTGCTTCTCTTGGCAGATCCTCAGACGCTTGTACTCGGCCCTGTCTTTGTAGGTCATGCACCGTTTGCACCTCAACTCGGTGGCCTTTGCCTTTAGATCTTGAATGGCCAAGTTTTGAGCATCGATTTCTTTGATCACCTCTAGGTAGTCCTTGTACATGGCCTGTTCCTCCTCGTCGTCCGGCTCGCTTTCGTCCAATAGCTCAAAGAGGTCTTCCTCGGACGAGAGTGACTCCTGCTCCTCTTCTTCGCCTTCGGGATCTTCTTCATCCTCGGCTTCGAGAGTTTCATCCGCTGCTTCTCTGTCCTCCCCGGGCTGCTGCTCTAGAGGAGCCTCTTCCTCGGCCTCCACGTCAGCCATTTGATTGGGCTTAAGGGTTTAAAGTTAGAATGGCCTGAGGTTATGGATGATGCTTTACATAGTTTGAAAACTGATTTTGAGAGAAGAATCAAAGAATTTTAAGTCTTAAAATAAGGGGTAGTAAATTTACTTTATTGCTGATTTGTGCGGATTTTTTTTAAAATTATTTTAAGTGAAGTGTTAAAATTATATTCGCGAAATGCATCATAATAATTATAAATTATTTTCGACCTTTCGTATCGTATCTAAAATACAAAAAATATACAAATCATGTATATTTCTCATTTAGAAACAAGCAACAAGCAAAAAAACACTTATTTTGCGACGACTAAATCAACAACTGCTCGACTAGCTCGGAGTTAACCCCTCCTAGCTGGAGTAAACTGTGGGACACCACTAAATGTCATCATTTTGGCATTTCCACTCCTATTCTCCTTCCCCCATCTACACGCTTCATTGCCAATTGGCACTCAAGAAAGGGCGAGAAATAATAACGGAAAATTGGGCGGATTGGGGCTTGGATATTTGAGGGAAAACGCTGAGCAGCCCCGCGTGGCAGTTCCCTATCAATTTGCTGCTCATCATCCGCACGTCTTCGGCGAGCAGCTCATTGAGCAATTCATTCAATCGGCGAATTCAATAAAGTACAACTAATAAAAAGAATAAAGAAACCGACGCAATGGTTGGTAATGGAAATGATGATGGTCAGGATAAGAGAGAGAGAGCCCGGGGGAGCCAGTGACAACGCCAGCGAAGAAAACTACAATTTTCTCGCCATTTCAGCAAGGAAAAAAAAATAATAAAGGGGAAAAGTAAAGGAAAATCCCGCGCATTCTGGGCGCGTGGTGTATCTGTATCTGTATCTGTATCAGTATCTGTGAAGTGCGGTGTTAGCGGTCCATCAAATGCTTGTAAACAAAGCCAACAAACGACAATGGGAATGACGGGAACGATAGGCCATTACATGGAACATGGAACAAAGGAACATGGAGCGACGAAGGGTGGAAGGACAGGGTAGGGAAAGACATACGGACGGATTGACGGGCGAAGTGCAGTGCAATGGCAATGAGAGCAAAAGCAAAACGAATGTGTGCTCGCTCTGTGCCCCCAGACAGAATAAGGGGATCAAAGCAAAACGAGCAAAGCAAAATACCCGAAGGGGGAGCAGCGGTGGGCGACTGAAACGTAGCGAAATGAACTGAATTGAACCAAAACCAAAGCGAAAAACAAAACACCAAAAGGGAAGCAGAAACTTCTCTGGATGGTTTCTTTGCTCCTGTTTCTGTTGCTGCTCCTCGACTCTTGACTCGATTCTCACCTCTCTCCACTCTCCGCCGAAGGGCCACGCCCATTGTGGCGCATCATCCATGGCCAAGTGGCTTTTTGGGACTCTCTTTGCGCTCTCCCCTTTTGGGACTGTGTGTGTGTGTAAGTGTCTGCAGTCTGGTCAACGTCAAAACAAAGTCAACTCTTCGGAGCAACCAAAAAATAAAAAACCCCAACAACAGCCGCCAAAGGGCAACGTTTTTGGCGCGCAAAATGTTGATACATTGCATACTCTTAAGATTAGAGGGTTACGCTTTTCCTTTGAAGTGGAAATTGTTCTAATTTTATAATATTTATGTATGTGTTTAAACATCAAAGGTATAAGTGGTTTATATTCATTTCCAGTGTGCCTAAGCCACAATTTACTATTGCCCAAGTTTAAATTTACCTTTTTCAGTGCCCAATATAAAAGTCACAGGGTTCTAGAGTGTGCAGTCACGACGAAACTATTTTAGCGCAACAATTTGTACGGAGAAACTATCAAGTATTTAAGGAATGAAAATGTGTAATCATTTTCAGTGTGCCCAGACCTGCATTCTACGCTTTCAGTGTGCCCAACAGCTAATGCACTTTTGCTTTTAAGATAGGGTAACTAAAAGAAGAACGCTTTTTGGCGCACAAATTTACCAAGTCAAGGAAAGAGCAAGCACTGTTGCTGACTGCGACGTCAACTGCTACTGCGACTGCGAAGTCACCTTGCGTCCATTCACCCCGTTCATTATTATTTATATGCATGTGTGTCTATGTATGTATGTGTGTTCCCCAGACACAAAACAAACACACATAAACACTGGGCATAGAGAGCAAATTTCATTTTCGATGCCATTTTCCATTTGGCTCTGTTTTTGGTCCCTTCGTCTTCTTCTTCTTTGTCCTCTGCCCTGCCCCGCCCAGCCTGCCAGCCTGCAGTTTCTTGTTGTTGTTTTTGCACTGTCTGCGGCTTGGGGATTTTTTTATGCGCCTGTGCGCCTTCCCACGTTCCCAGTCTCAGTCTGCCCCGTCTTTGTCGCACCCCCAAGCGCCAGCTTTCGCTCTACCACCCGTCAAAACATGTGCAAAAAAGAGAGGGAAGAAGAAGCAACAGAAGAATTCTTTGTGGATCTCTGAACTTTTTTCTTATGGTATATATATACATATATATATATATAAATATATATTTTTTTTTTGTGGGCTCTGATCCAGCTGAGGCGTAATTATTGTGCTTTAGCTTGTTGTTAGTCGATACATATGGCGAGTAAGACGGGGATAGACACGAAGAAAGAGAGAAAAGGATCGATGTATAATCAGAGTTCGATGCACCGCCAGAAGGAAAATCAGAGGAATCTTCAATGGCAGGAGCTACGACAGAGAGCGGGACCGCTCGCTTCTCGTGTTGATGGTTTTATTTCCAACAGATGCCAGATTTTTATTGCCATTCTGCGCTTTAGGATGCGGTCAGAAGATCAGTTAGTGATTTCCATGGGGAAGAGAGCTTCTTCGACTTGTTCTTCTTGTGCTTGGTGTGCGTTCTTCTTTGGATGGGGGAATAGACATGGATCACACTGCAAATGCATGACTAAGAAGGTTGTTAGCCCATGATCAAAGGAAGAAGAGACTGTTATTTACTCGGGGGAAATCCTGAGCAGTAAAATTAAGTAATCTTAATTATAAATATTTGGTTTGTCTACCTTTATGGATATTAAAGGTACATTAACATTAAAAAGGACGCGGAGGTAAGGGTTTTAAGCCAAATTTTGGAAAGGTTACTTTACGGAACAAATCATAAAATAAAGGTTAACTTATCCTCTTCCCCTTTTTATGCTCAGTTAGATTTGTCAGAACTTACCATGTGAGTTTTAGAGAAGATAAGGAAGAATCTCATTCATTCTGATTCACATCAGAATAAAAGAGAAACCAATTTCTTTCTTACATTTTAAATCCACAGACAAGTCATTACATGTTAATATAATTACAAATAATAATAATAATAATAATAATAATATACAACAAAAACCAACAAAGAAAAATTAAAAAAATGTTCCATTTTATATTTTCTTAAAAATATCTTTCATTTGTAGTTAGCATTGCCCATCAGCATACCAAAATATAGGTATACATATGTATGTGTTTTGGCCTTGTGCACTCATGAACTTTGACCTTTCTGAACCCTTTTTCACAAGCCGGAATTAACCCCAAAAGTGGCACTCCCGCCATTTTGCCAGAATCGTGAATTGCGTATCGTTCGTACATGTCTCGGTTCCGAGAAAAAGTTTTCTAAATTAATTTCGCATAAAAAAAGTGCCAAACAAAGGCAGCAACAAAGATTGCGCCATGAAATTTGACGGGGGACAAACGGTGCAAGGAAGGGTTGAGGCATGTGTTGGGCGATGCCAGACTTCCACAAAGGTCACAGTCATAGTCGTCGCAGAGCAGCAACAGCATCGTCTGAGGGTCAAAGTTCAGAGACGCGTAAATTTTTGCAGCCGCCAGCACCAGGAGTGGCCCTCTTTTTTGTTTGGGTAATTTTGGGGCTGTCGTCTGTCGTCGTCTTGTGAAGAAGTACCCACGCTCTCGTACTTTGGACAACAAATCACTTGGAGGTGAAGTGGGTAGTGTCGTCGTCTACGATGTCTGCATTTAGGTTCACGCACCGAAGGAAGCAGCGAAACAGCAATCGACATTCGTTTACCGACAGCTGCAGACGTGGAAGGACTCCTTCACCTGCCCCAGGATCAGGCCCTCAGACCCTCTACAAATTAAGTTGAGTCATGTCAGGAGTCTAGATTGCTAGTTTTAGAATCGATTTTTTGTATTTACCTTTTTTTCGATTATCCGTTTTTATTTTTTAAGTCCGTATGAACACCCAGTTCTAAGACCTGGAGCTCTGTTGTGAACCATGAAATTTTTGTTATGAGATGATTTGCTCCAAATATCTTAAAGATAAGGGCTTATAGCGAAATAATCATTCTGCAGTCTATCGCTCTGTCTGCTAACTCGAATTTTAAAGTATAATTCAAGATAATCGTTCATCGCTCCGTCTGCCATCTCTAATGCTGTCGTGTCCTGGCCTGTTCCTTTCTCAACTTTTCCTTTCTTTACAAAAGATTTTGGCTTTTTTTTGTCGTTGTAGGTAAAGCACTTTTGGTTGCGACTTGCCTGCGTCTTTGTCTTCGTCTTCGTTGCGTCTTCGCCTTCCGTCCCTTATCTCGTCCCGTGTTCATCCGTCTGTCCTTTAGTCTTTGTTTGTTTTGTCTGCTCCTGATTTGGCGGGCATATGTTGCCCCGAATGCTTCTGGTATTTCTGGGGGATTTTTTATTTATCTAAAATAGCTGGCTGGCAGTATGGGAAGGGGGATTAGGGATGTTGAATCGAGAGCAGGCTGGGTAATGTCGCTTTGATTTGTGGCAATCGCGCGCTAAACGTCGCATATTTTTGAAGTGAAATTGCTCGAATTGTTCGCCGTCGTCGTCGTCGTCTGCGTCAACGTCTGGCCTCATCCTGACAATGACAATGTGCGTCTGGATTCTGGATTCTGGTTTTTCTTCGGTGGTGGTCACCCACCGCTCTTCCTTTCTCCTTTTACTACCCTTTTCCACACCCAATGAGCCTCGTCCTTGTTCTTTTCTGGGCTGTAAATAAACATGTTTGCCAATATGTCGCTGCCGGAGTGCTGCTCCTGTTGAGTTCCCGGATCCTTTGTCCAACTCCTTAGGTTTCTCGAGATCGTTGTACTTCCTCGTTTCATTGACTGCGAAGTCACAGACAACATCTTGAACGTTTTGATACGCCCAGTTCGGCCTGCGAAATTTAAGTGAATTTAATTAAGGCGCTCGAGGCTGCCTCACTGGTTTGATAAGGAGGAAGGACTTCCTTATGAGATTTTTGCATCAACGATAGAAGTATCCACTGAAAATTAAAAAAAAAAGTATTTCAGTATTTTTCTCCGAATGTAAGAACTTGCGGGGGAACTTCAGAACCTTTCGTGGCAGCTGATGCTCGCCTCTCTCCTGGTTACCCTTTTTAGAGTGACTGACTAATCCCGTTGACCACAAAGGACATTGAACTGTTTCCGGGCACACATCACACACCAAAATAAATAACCTCACCGTCGGCGAACAAATAAACAAACCCCAACCATTGTGATGCTTTCAACTCCACCGCCGCCGCGATGATGATGGGCCTGGGTCTGGTGGCAGGTGCAAAACTACATCGAGGGCAGGTGCAGTTTTCGGCAAAAGATAATAGGGATCGCCTGGCTGGGGGGCTGTGGAGAGGCGCTAACTGGTCCAACAACGGCGATTCAATCAACAACAACAAAAACCAGCGGAGTCAGGGATCAGCCTTTGTTTCTCCCCTTTTCTGGAGTGTAGCAGTTTGCATTTAAATGGTTTGGTTTAACTAAGGGGGCAAAGGGGAAGCCCTGGAATGAGAAAGGGAAGTGGAGCAGGAGCGGTGCTTTATGGGGTACACGAGCTTGTCGCTAAATATTTAATAACGCAACGCATCCAGCTGCCAGCAGCCGCAGGACCATGACGCCAGTACTGCCTTACTCCACTGCTGCACAGAGAGAAATGGATGGGAGGGTTTTTTAATCCAATAAGACTTTGTGGAGCATACTTTAATTTGAAATGCTGGGCTGTTGGAATTTCTCTCCACAATGTAACTTTAATCTAGACCCCAGAAGCTGGACGTATGAAATTGGTTAGGTAAACCATTAGAGAAGCTTTTAAATTTATTATTCTTTTAATATGAAGAGATACTTTTTTTACAACCTCATTTCCTATCCATTAAAGTTTCTAGGACAACGAAGACTCTCAATCGATCTAGGATTCTCTGAAATCTGGGGATGATCAATGAATACTGATGGATCGTGCAAAGTCGTCCGAAGTCCTTTGGACTTTATATGGTGATGATGGAAAGTGGTGTATTGAGATTAATCTGTGCTTTTATATCCCTAATTTAATCGAAATCATTTTGGCATCTCTTCAAAGTTTCTTGAAGGTCTAGAGATGAGCAATGTTCAATACTTGTTGATTTATTTTCGTTGCTCACAGTAACGACCTAAATGACCTAAGTATTTCCTAATTTATCAAAAAGATCAAAATCTCTTTAAAATCCAAAAAGTACAACTTTTCTATTCCTTCATTATCGGTAAATGCTTATCGAAGTTTAAGGAAATTAACTACCTTTTGACACAGAAATGCATTAATATTTCGATTTAACTTCTATGTGTAGAACTTTGCATGCCCTCAATAAAAGCCCCCTCTACACGCACTTCCATGAAGAGTGTAGTAGCCCCCCTTGCAAATACTTGAATTGTTCATTTTCGTCTGCCGCAACTTTGGCCCATGTGGCTTTCTGGTGCCCTCGTCAACGTCTGTCTGCAGCATCCATCTCCGTCTATCTAGAGGTTTTTGGATGCGAGACTACTGCGGGTGAAGTGTTTGGGGTTGTGGAGAGGCTAGGTTAGGGGTTCTGGGGAAGCGCGCAAAAATTTTACGATTTGTTTTGTTTTGTCTGTTGCTGTTGCTGCTTTCGCTGCCGCTTTTGTCGACGCCGCTGCCGTCGCTGTCCTCGTAAAATTTGCAATGTCAATGACGCCGGCGGGGTGTTTCTTCTCCTGCTACCCGTTGCCGCAGCCGTAAAAAACCAACCCTTGCCAAATAAATCGCACACAAAAATAAAAGCGAAACCGAACGGCGGTAGGCGTGGCACTCACACTCGCACTCGCACTGGACCTGAGCTCTGAGCCCGATAGTCCGATTGCGAGTCTAAGCCGTAGATCATCGTCCTTGGTTGAGTTCATTCACACGGGCGCGCAGGGAGAATGTGGAATGAGTGGAAAGAAACAACGGACTCGATTTGGGGATAAATTGTAATGGATCAGTGAACGATATGGAATCGAGGTTTGGGGAAGAGATATTATAGAGAATTCATTCGAAAATCCGGTTTTTAACGTAATACGGTATGATATATGTACATATGTAGTATGATGTAGAGTAATCCATCAGGTTATGATTTCCTTTAGAAGGAACGGTAATGAGTAAAATAGGGAATTACGGCATGTAGAAGATATTTTACCGAGAACACATAGTACAGTCAACGTGTGATACAATATAATAGGGTGTTAGTAGTTTTATACTTTAGGATAGAAATGAACGTGATTTGGGGACAAAACGGAGTGAGACAAGACAAGGGGAAGAGTACTATCCCAGTATCAATCCAATAATCGATAAGTGTTGTCATATAATCCCTAGACTGTTTTTAATAATTTTCATATGATTTTAAGAAAACTCGTTTGTGCATAGTGCATAGATAGTCAAGGAGGATTAAAAACTAAAACTTAATTCACAATCAACTCTTGTGTACAGTGCAGAGGCGTTCATTCGACGTTGTACGATTTGTTGATTTCGTTTGTCGATTTTTAATATTGAAGCGACGGAACGGCTGAACTTCAATGAGGCAGCGTGGTAGCTACCTCAACGCGCCTCATCAGCGTCGTTCTCGTCCTCATCCTCGTTCTCGTCTGCGGCCCGCATCTGTCTGGGCCTCGACTCTGAACGCCCTGCCCTGCCCTGCAATGCTATGCTCTGTAGTCTGGATTCGGTCTCCGCTCCCTGTTCCCCCAGCTCTCTGTTTTGGATTTGGTTTGGTCTCTGGTCTCTGGGCTGGTGGAACTGTCGTCGTCGCTCGACGAGCAACAGCAGTGCCAGTGATGGTGGTGGTGTAACCGACCTAGGACTTGCCATGTGGTATTGTCTGCTGCACTCGGCTCGGTTCAGTTTGTTTTGCCTTTTCCCCCATCGAGGCATTTGGCGGGAAAACTCAATAGCAAAACAGAACGAGAAAGAGCTCGTAGCAGGGGTGTTGTGTAGGAAAGGGGCATACAAAGGCACGGCCTGGCATGGCCTCGCACCCGAGGCACGAATGCAAAAAAAACCAGAACGGCAACGAACAGGGGAGCAGGAACAGGCCAACAGACTCGACAGAACGTGGAAAGCCAAGTGCCCAGAGCCGAGTCCAGAGACAAACTACCGAGTCGGAAACCCGAAGCCCCTTAAGAGTGACCGGGAGAGTGGAGTGGAGAAAGGCGGAGAGATGGCAAATTTCTCATTGGGCCTACAGAGTCGGTGGAGTTGGTAGGAGCTAGTAGTGTTTGGGATTAGATAGGACGAAGGCGATGTAATTAATAAGATGCGTAAGCGAATCATGATTATATATTTTTTTTTTTTTTAAGTTTTAAGTTCCCAAATAAGTAGGCATCTTATTTTTTATATTACCTTCAACTCATAAAGATTTAAGGGGTTTTATATAATACTAGAGGGCCCGCTATTGCATCCTCGCTTTGATCGGATGCAGATCCACACTTTACTGGCCTGATATTTAGCTACTGCAGTTTGGTATTTTTCTGGGTGCATTAACCTGTATTTGGCTTGTGCATCTTTCAGTTTATTCTTTCTTCTAGTAAGGAAAAATCGACTTCGCTTTTTGTTCTTACAAATTATTTAAGCAGTAAATATTGGAAAATTTTGAGAACGTTTTCAATGCTTGCTTAGCGAGCTTGGATTTGATGCAATTTAAATTTATGTTTCTTATTTTTAAAAAAAAAAATCTTAAAGTCTCTAGGACATGTGGTTTGGCCATGGCTGTGATATATCAGTCAGTCAGTCAGTGAGTCAGTGAGGACAAAGCATTTTATATATATAGATATACGTTAAGCTATAAACAAAAATAGCTAAGGTCATCGAACCCACTATTTTTGTACGTCACATAATTATTTAGCGTACTCCCTGGTATCTATTTATATTGTTTATTGATAGTAAAACTTCAGTTGACCGCAACTGTACCCTGTGTGTGTGTAGGATTGTTGTTGTTTTTATGTTGAGCGACATGCGAACGATTCTAAACTGTGGCAACATCATTACGTGCTATAAAGCGGCAAGAGCCCGCAGTACTTGGGTTCCTGGGCTCTTGGGCTCTTTGGGTTCTTCGGTGTGTGGCCAGTGCACAAGGTGAGGACCAGTGTCGGTCTCTATACCAGCCCCTGCTCCTCCCTGCTGCCTCCCTCCCAGCTATTCCCCCTTCGGGTTACGCCAAGGTTCTGGCTCTGGTCGTAAACTGATATTGGGGTCGACGACTGCTAATTTGTGGACAGCAGCAGCAGCAGCACCAACAAACAGCAAACAAAACAACAGAATATGCGTGCGGAGGGACTCATAATGACAGAAGGGGAAGAGGTGCAAGAAGCCACATGTGGTGAACAGTTGCGGGGCGTGGCCACACAGAAGACGAACAGACACACACAACACAACACAACAACATCACATCGTTGGATGACGAAATGGCAGTTGCAAATTTCGAATTTTTTATTTATAGGCGCGAAGGATCAGTGCTTTTGTCCGTTAATTCGTTTGTGCGTTAATGAGAATAAACACCTAAAACTCAGAGACCACAAAAACTATAGCTGCCAAATTTGAAGTCCGTTGACTTTACAGCTTCTGCGCACATCAAGCACATCAAATAGCATAAAAAAACGTGTTTTTAACTTGCTAATTATTACAAAATCAAAGATTTACTAATACACACTTCAACTGGATCACTTTCAATTAAATATTTTCTAGGAAGTAAATATATACAAAAAACTCCATCGAACCCCTCCCCCCCATATTTACTTTTAATTATATTTTAATACAAAATGTGGAGAGCCTTGGCAAAGAGCAAACAATGAAATTTGTGCGGTGTAAAGTTTTAGGCAAATGCTGATAATTTATGGGCTAAGCAGGGCCATGCCCCGGACCCCGCAGGCAATTACAGGAGAATGGATGGATGGTGGAGGCCAAGACAAGCTCAAGTAATTCGAATTGAATGAAGTGGGCGACGACTGCCTCCTTACGCACCAGGAAGTCCAAGGAGCCCTAGACAGGCTCTACTGCTCGTGGGTGGAGAGGGACCGGGACCCGGGACCCGGGACACGCACACGGACAAACGGCGAACCCTAGTCTGGTTTTATTTCATTTTTGTAGGTCTTTGACTCGGTTGTACTCCACTCCACACTAACCACTCCACTCCATTCCATGGCACTCCACTCGATGCTGATGTTGTTGGTGGTGGTTTGGTTGCTGCTCCAGGCAGTTTTGTTTTATTCCACGTTTCTTTTTTACATTTTTGCTGCTGCTGTTGTTGCGCCTCACCGCCAGACGATACCCACAAGCTGGCAGGAGTGACGCACCAAATACAAATGAGGGAAGAAGGACCGGGACCCAAGGACTTTTCAAAAAGTGCGTCGATATTTTGTGCGTGGCCAGGAAGCGACGCACGAGCGCCTCAGCCTTCTCCCTCACTCTCTCCTGTCTGTCTCAGAAGCTGAGCCGCTCAGACACGAAGCATGAGACGGTAGACAGGACTCAGGACTCATTTCAGGTCTTAGCTTGGCGTTGAAAGTCTAACGAACCTTTGGCGTTTCCTGCCCAAGGACCTCGCCTCGCCCTTCTCCTATCTCTTCCAGGACCTGGGCATTTTATTACACTTTTTCTTTCTCTTCATCGAGCGAGAAATACAAGAAGAACTAAATACAGACCCCTGGGGTAAAAAGTAGACGCCAGCGTCCAGTTTTCGATTTCATTTCGAATCGCTGGACGAGTAAGTCTTAACCCATGTTTGAGCCCAAGGCGGCTTCTACTTGGTACACATTATGCTTCAAGCAATATACTTGAAAAGCTGATGAAAGTGTATTAAAATTAGAAGTTCATTTAAAATATTATGGTTTATTTTAAAGTGTTGCCAAGATCGACAACACGTGGAACGGCCAGGGAGATTCCTAGGAGGTATCACTGGGGCGGTGTGGTATATCCGCAATAGCGGTTTCTGGTTTCTAAAATCTTTTCTTGTACAAAATAAATTATCCAGACTTTATTATTTCTTCAATTCTTCAATTTATTTTAATTTTTTTTTTTTTTTGTATCAGTTTTTTATCGCACATTGTTAAAGTTAGAATGAGGGTTAAAACCTCGATCCAGGGTGGTCTTCTAGTATTCGATCGAGTAGTCGAAGGTGCCGAAATGCTCGTACTTCTTCTCGAAATACTTGGCGAACGTGTCCACGTAATAGACCTTGACGTCCTTGAAGTAACCGTTGGGCACGAAGAAGGTGTATTCATCGATTTGGCGGTCGAAGGGATAGCCGAAGGGCTTGCTGTCCACAAAGCGAGTGCCAGAGCCGACGCCCGAGGAGTAAGTGTAATCGAAGTTAGAGAACTGCTCGTATTCCTCGGCATAGGGCGAGACGAAGAAGTAGAACTGCATGGGGAAGCCGTGCTCCCAGCCTTTGGGCAGGACCAGGCGGTCGGGGAAGGCGTTGTGGGGCTCGCTGATGTCCAGAGGGAAGTCGTACTTGCCTTCCGTGGCCAGCATGACGTACTTGTACAGTTCGGTGTAGGTGATCCTGTCCTCGGCGGTCCAGGTGAAATCCTTGGAGCTGCGCTTGATGGTGTTGGTTCCGGCAACGAAGGGGAAGATGAAGCTGTCGATCTGCACGAAATTCTTGCGGTTGTAGTCCAGAGGGATCACGCGGCCGTACTCGTCGAACTTGGGACCCAGGAAGACGCGGACGACGCCCTTCTGGGCTGTCTTGGACTCAATGGTGAAGTCGAATTCGAAGGGCTTGTGGTTGAGACGTGCCTGACGGGCCAACAGAGCCTTGTCCCAGACGAACTGTCCGTCGACGAAGGTCATCTTATCGTTCAGCAAATTAGTCACATCGAAGTCCACGATATCGTAGTAGGTCACCAGCTTGCTCACGGTCACGTCCTTGATGGTGATGCCCTCGTAGAACAGATCCTTCTGGGTGTACGGCTTAAGGAAGTACTTGAAGTGGTAGAACACATCGGTGAATTTCTTGTAGAATGTGTAGAAGAAGGGATCGCGCAGCATGGTCTCGAAATTAAGGAAAACATTGGGGAACACCTCCACATCGGAGTAGTCCACATCGGCGAAGTACATATGGGCCAGCATGTAATAGTAGTTGAAGAAGTACTTGTCGAAGGTATCGGCATTGCCCTGCAGGTAGTTGCCAATGAACTTGACAGCCTCGGGCTTGTGCAGGTCGATCACCTGACCGTCGGCGGTCTTGTAGAATCCAGACTCCAGGGTCTTGTAGACGCGGCTGAAGAAGTTCTGGATCTGGCCGTACATCTCGAAGTTGCCGTAGGTGTAGAAGTCGTAGTAATTCTTGCGGTAGCTGTAGCCGATTCCGTTGTAGTAGATCAGCTGCGGATCGTAGCCGTACTCGATCTGTTTGTACCAGAAGAATTCGGGGATATCGCCGTAGCCGTTGGTCAGGCGCTCCTGGTAGTAACGGGCCAGGATCTGCTGCACGTTGTAGATCCAGAACTCGCCGCGACGGTCCTTGTCTAAGCCGAACTGCTTGCCGTTGAGGAAGAAGGCGTAGTCCATGTTGAGGTAGTACCAGTAGGCGTTCCAGCCGAGATCCTCGGTGAAGTAGCTCATCTTGGTCTCGTCGTTGAAGAAGTCGATGTCGCGGGTGTAGTCAACGGGCATGTAGAACTTCTTCAGGCCCTTTGTCACATCGACGTACTTGGGATCGTTGGCGAAGGTGGCAAAATTCTCGCGCAGGAAGAACTTGTCCTCGACGTACCACTCCTGGTCCAGACCCATCATTTTGTACCACTGCCAAGTCTTCCAGTCCTTGGTGTAGAAGTAGAAGTTTCCGCTGAATTCGCTGTAGTCCTTGTACAGGATGTCCTTGTACTCCTTCTCGTACATGATGTATTTGCTGAACACCTCGTAGTCGAATTTCTCGGCCTCGTACACGAACTTGCTGTTGAAGAAGTACTGCGGGAAAATCTCGTAGATCTGGGGCAGGATCAGACCCTCGAACTCGGGCTTATGGATCACGGTAAGGGTCAGGGCGTAGACAAACATGCCCTCATTCACGTGGATACGGGCCCAGGCGACGTTGCGGACGAAGGTTTCCCAGTCCTTGGCGTAGTAGAAGAAGTTGAACAGACCGTAGGCCTGCTTGTGGTGGGTCTTGACCAGAGCGCCAAAGAACTCGCCCTTGGGCAGGAGGGCGCCCAGCTTGTAGGACTCCCAGAATTTCTCCATGTAGAAGTCGAAAGTCTACGGAGAGAGAGGAAAAGGTTTCAAGGTGGACCAGTTTCAGGGATTACCCCCGTTGCTTACCTCGTAGTGCGGCTTCTCGACGATCAGCTTCTGACCCAGCTTGATCCATTCCTCAAAATTGAGGGGATCCTCCACACGGTAGAGGATCTCGAAAATGAACTTCTGCTTCTCGAGAAAGTCCTTGTCGGCGATCTTCACCTTCTGCGTGGGCACACTGAATGCGGCCACGCAGCCCACGAGGGCCAGTATCACTAGAGTCAGCTTCATCCTAGATCCTTTCCTCAGTCCTGCTCTTTCTTGATTCTTCAACTGCTCCGGCCTTGGTATGCTTCACTACCAACACCTAAAGTCTGTTGTCTTTGGTGCAGTTTGCTTGGGTTTATATAGCCGCCTGAGTCGGAACCTTGCATTGCATCATATCAGCCTCAGACGATTCAAGAAGTCAGCATAGGTCTCGTCCCGAAAATAGACCGGGCTTATCTTCCTTAGGCAAATGGATGCTGTCATCATCCGATCAGAGCCACAGGTCGTCCGCACCAGGTGGAGATAAGATAAGAGCTGAGCTTCTATGCAGCGGCGGGTTCCTGTTTTGCCACACGGCGACAGAGGTTTGCTGCAGTGCGATAATGCTTTTAGTGCTTTGCTTTTTCGCTTTCGAACTCTCAATGTTATACTGTAATCTGCTCAGACAGAGTTCAAGTTTACTTTTAGGTGAGGCTCTGGATTTTGCATTGCCATCCGGAACTTTGCAAAATATTCCATAACGAAAAATCTGTTGTATTAAGTAATTGGGCAGAACTTAGAAATAATTAGTGGTGGTTGGAGGTATTGAGGACGCACGCGCAATTGTCCAGCTGCTCCTTGTTGGCTATGTGTGGTGGTGGTCTTCTTGTCCCTATACCTCAGCATGTGATTATCCTCTAAATACTCAAAAAAATGCACATGCAGCGACAAGAAGTAGTTTAAGACAGAAAGAGTTCAACATAAAATCGGACAGCAATTACTTTCCCCAAACTTCCCTACAATCCTCTGATGGCCTTGAGGTTCGTGATGTGTAAAAAGTAAAAATATATATGGTAGATGGTTTGGATTTATGTATAGCCTCTATAATGTGTTCGTCTATTGTGATGTCCGAACGGACGGGCCTGAACAGGCGATCTTAAAAACTACAAGGCATAGACCTCGCATATTTTGTAGCAGATTAATTAATTATTTTTTTTTTAGGTAAGTTAATATTCAGCTTTTCTGTTAAGTCCTTCTGTTAACACTTGGCTCGGCTGCTACTTACTTGTGATGTAAATAAATTGGCAAATAATTTATGCCGTCTGTCCAGTGTCCATGTGTCCTGTCTGCGGTGGCTGGACCTCCTTCAGGTCCCGTTTGCCGTCCCTGCTGCTTAGAAATCAGCCCGCTCTGTCTGCGATCAAGGTCAATGTGCGTGCTGTGTCAGTAACCTTTGCCCAGACACGCAGCCGCCCCTTCCTCAATCACCGCTTTTGCCCCCCATTTTTATTATATTTGGGTTTGTACATACTTGCTTTTTTTCTCCTTCTTTGCCTGGCAATGTCTGGCCCGAAACGATGTAAGAAAAAAATAGGAGCGAAAAAATGGGATTCGAACAGATGTGCAAAATGCTGAAAAGTCGCCCTCTTCCCTTTGTTCTGCTGAGTGTGTGTGGTGTGTGTTGATTTTGGAAGAGCATTTGATTTGCCGTAATCGCATATTAGTCGTTTGCCCAGCATTATGTATTTACTTTATGTGTCTGTAGACTACATATGTGCCCGAATCCCTCTTTCCCCGAATCCTTGTCTGCTGGGAAAATCGCAAATTGAAAGCTGGCTTATCGCACAAACCAGTTATAAGATCCACCGTTTGACAGTTTCTGTTTCAGGGCATTACATTATATAATATAACATTGATGTTTTATTTCTGGACAGCGGCAAGCACAGTGATCAAGTTATCTTGTGGGAAAATTGAAGGAAAATTGCTGATTAAATTGAGTTAACTGAGGCGTAAATAATCCAAACAACTTGGAAAAACCCTTAACCTAGCCTTGGCCAAACTAAAAATGCTACCATAAACTTGTAATTCATATTTTAAAGAAACTTCCCAGAGCTATTGTGTTGCTTTTCGTATTTTTTCCTTTCCATTTTCTAATACCCCCTTCCCCCTTTTACTACCATACCATGGCTGCTATCAAAGTCGAGTCCTAACTTTTGCCTAATTACCACCAAATTCCATCCACTTACTGCCTTCACTTGCCCTGCAGTGCCTTGGCTTTCCTTTTGCTTTCAGTTTGTGCTGACAAATAGTTTGAATAATTGCCTTAAACTCTCCTCCCTTGCCCTCTCCACGCCGACCCAGATTGTTGCAGCCAATATATCATTCATTATCCGCCATGAAAAATTAGCAATCGCATTTTGTCTTCCATTCTCGCTTAAATGCAAAACTAAAATTAAAAAAAGAACAAAAGAAAAGAAAAAACATTAGGGAACAACTGGAGAAGGAGAAAAGAAGAAGGAGAAAACTTTTATCAGTACCGAGACAGCCAGAGAAAATTCCCTTTGGGCTGGGTGGGGGAATGTGCAACAAGGTCCTGGACCAAGTTTTAGCAGCAGTTTTCTTTTTGGCATAGCATAAAAATTAGGTAATAATGATGGCCATAAAATATGATTTGCACACTACGAAAGATGGCCGAGGAGATGAAATGAGGACCGAGGCTCGTCTCCTTGCTCAGAAAACTTTTCCAATAAATTCAGACACACTCGCGGAGAGAGAGGTCAAGCCGATGCCGTCATCGATCAACATCGCCCGGCCTGCAAACACAGAAACAAAAACAATAAGAAAAAAAATTCAACACTTGAGAGTGAGAAAAACTGGAAATACTCTTGTCCTGATTTCAGATTTCAGGCTATAAATAATTTTGTATCATTTTCTACATAAATATTTCCCAACTTAGAAGCTGGTCTTAAATATGTTAATGATTTATCTCAGTAAATTCCTCTTTACATTATTTTAATTCCTTTTTTGGTTTGCAATAATATCACAATAAAATTAATTTAGTAAATGCTTCGTGTAAATATTTGTGTGCCCAATGAAAAAGGGTAATGATTATTTATCGATGAAAGAAAGATAAAATGTATGCCAAAGTTTTGTAGAAATGAATTAAAAAAGTTGCGTTGACGTTAATTAACTCAGATCTCGCTTGGCACTCACAGGCAGGATCTCCTCCCGCCATTTCCCTTACCGTTTTTGCTTCCATTTCCATCCCCCTTATTTTCCGCCTCCATGTATGGTATATACCACCACAGAAGATGTCCGGAAAATGATTCATAATAATTGCAATGCGGCATCGTTTCGCCCGAAAAGCTCGAAAGTCATACATCGTCCTGTTGGCACCATAAAATTGACAAATGTGTCTGTAAACTTGGCTAATAATGCTGCGTCCGAATAGTGGGCAAGTGATGCTCCTCCTTCTCAGTTCTTTTCTCGTTGCAGCAGCATTATTTGAAAAGTGTCCCCTTTATGATTCCGATGAGAGGTTCTGATAGGTCTCCACCGGCATCACCTCTTTTGATTTGAAGAATTATATAAAGCTCTTAGCTTGGTGGAGCGTTTTCTGTATCTTAAACTAAACTAAAGATTTATTGACATTTTGGTCGTGTTTTTATTATTATTTTAAAAGCTGAACCCAAAGTGCAATGTACCAGGGGATTTCCTTTGAGTAAGGGGCACTTAGAGCAGGGGTCGAGAGTTCGAGGACCCTTGAAAAGAGGGGACGAAAGAAAGATTTATTGTATGCGAAAAACAAGTTAATGAAAATTAGATGATGGCTTTCGATAAACGCAAAACGCTCCAATATATCAACAGCAGCAGCAGCAGTAGCCTGGTCAGTAAACAAACTGGGGTCATTGTCATTGTCATTGCCAGATGATTAGAAGAAAGCTAAGCCGGGTCAAGGAGAGGGCGGCTACTGGAGTCCGGAGTCTGGGCTAAGTGGCATTGAGATTTTAATGGGTTTTTGTGCGCGCTCTTCTCTTGGCCAGCCAAGAATTATGACAATGCGACGAGATATTATCGCTAAACGAGCCGTTCTGAATGGGTGGACAATGTGTGCGGGTAGGACTTGGTCTTGGACCTACTTCAGAGTTCAGTTAACCGAAACCAAGTCGTCGATAGACGTAATTCATGGCACACAGAGCGCACATATCTTTATGGTATCTATCAAGTGAGCACTAACTCTTGGGGTAATATCATATTAATCTCTACGGTGAAGTGTGAAGGAAAAATAAACTTGAGTGCTAAAAAATAGTGTGGCGTAACTCATCATGCTGTTATATTAATCGTTTGTTGAACTGGAAATTCGCAACTTTAAAGAATTTTCATTTTAAAAGTTGACGAGGTGCCAAACTATGACATTTTTTAATAATTATGTGAAATTTATAAATATACAAGTAAAGAAGTTTCTTCATAAAGAACCAATCTAGCAAAGAGCCTACATTTCAAAAAAGAAATCCTGACATTCAAAGACCTAAGCAGCCTCCTTTAGGCTTCTAATTTTTCTCAGAACTATCATCGATTCATTGACAAAAATGCCTCAACCTCTTCCCCTGATATTGATTAAGAACGACGACAAGGACGACGATGGATGGAGGTGCATTAATTCAACTTCAGGTTTATTTGTTTTCGCTTTTCAGTTTGGGAAGAGATTACGGCACGCTTTTGAAATGACCGACGCCAGTTCTGTGGTCAGTTCTCAGAATCCCGACGACGACGACTGCAGTTATGTGTCTCTGGCGAGGAGGAGTTTCCCACACCGAAAGAGCCAGACCATAAGAAATAAAGGACACGAAACGAACCCGGGCTCAAACACGGGCTCTGTCTCTGTCTCGGTCTTGGTTCCAGCAGGGCGTTAATGTGCGAAGTGCGTCTGAATGGGTTTCGCCAGAAGTGTTTGCGGGTCTCAGAACGAATCCGAATGCCTATCGGTGTCTATTGTTAGGTAGTCAGGCCAGGCTCCTTAAGGAGCAGCAGCCTCACAAAAGGTAAATCACCTCAGTCTTGTTTGCCCTCGAATTTGGTCAACCGGGAGTTCATTGTCAAGTTCAGCGGCCAGCATCGTCTGGCATTGAAGTATCTCTGTATCTGTATCTGAGTCTCAGCGGTATCTGTGGTTGTATCTGGCATCTATGCATGTATCTGTGCGCTGCGCTTGCGTCAAATTTGGTGCTCAGACTTTTTTTTTTTTTTTTTCGGCGCTTTGTTTTGGTCCGCCAAAGGATGCTCCATAAAACAAAAAGCTATTCTAAAGTGACATTTATGTGTTTTTAATACCTTTCCTGTGTGTGTGTGCGTCTCAGAAACAGGGGAAAGGGGATATTTTCTTATACTTTTCTTAGGAATTCGCTGGCTTTCGGGGGAATTGCAAGAGCTCATTGAACTGCCCAAGAATTTGGACGCCTAAATGGTAAGCCCAATTAAGCTGGAAGGGAATTTCGGGAGTTTTGTTTGCGACTTGAGCTCTTGATTAAAGATAAATATACTTCCGCCTTAATTATATTTATATATTGTTTATAGTTTTAATAGTATTTTATTTAATCTAATGTCATATAATTTACCAAATGTTCGATTCCTTTCCATTGAATTATTATTTCTTAACTTATTTCAACTCTCCTTCGATTAAGCCCTAAAACGATCCCGAATCGCTGATATTGTACCATATTGATGAAGGCAATTAAGTGAAGCAACTTCATTTAGAACCGAAAACACAAGAACATGATCAAAATCGAAAAGAATCGATCCCTCTGCAGGGGAACAGTTCCAAGGATATTTAAAAAAAAGATTCAGCCAATAAATGCCAAAAGGCCAATACCCTGGACCCAGGAGAGAGAGAGAGAACACTAAAATTATAACGAGCTTTAGGAACGGTTTTTTTTGGTTCCCGGGCGGACACACAACCGCTTCAAGGGTCTTTCTCCCCCACCTGGAAAACCGAGACACAGACAGACTCAGACTCCTTTTGGAGGAGCCTCCTCCAACCAGGCTAAAGTGGCCATAAAAATCATAATGAAGCGGCGACTAAAAAAATGCCATAAAATGCCTTAAATGAGAACAACACACACAGCAACAACAATAAAAATTGGCAGAGGAGAGAGGAACGATGTTCGATATCTTCTTGGAATTCCGACTCAGCGGCAACTCAAAGCAGAATCCAATTTTCGGGTCCGAGTGAGCGACTTTCACAGGCCACAGCCAGCTCGGAATTCATTCAACAGTTTGTAATCGAAGTGAGCAGGGAAAATCTGTGTGAGATAAGGAGAGAAAGGGAGAAAAGGGGAGAACTGCATTCAATGACCTGAGCCAGGTAACAGAAATTGGCGATTTTTGGTTCGATTTGATTCTCGTTTTCTCCGTTTTTGGTGGCGTTTAAATGGCGTCAAGCCAAGGTTCTGTTTAGTTTACAATCTTTTTTGGTATCTGAGTGTTGCTGGTTTTGGGTGATTTTTTGGCACTGAATGTACGTATTTGAGAATTTATTAGTCAATGAGTGTCAGAGAAACAGCTTGAAGTGAAAGTACCATAGGTGTGAAAATACATATAGTACATGTACATTTTGAGGTACAAGAATAAGACGTTTATTAGCTATTTATTATTTATTGGCTTAACCTAACCTCTTATTTATTAGGCAAAAATGTGATTATAACCAGAAAGATAACTTTGCTCTAGTTGTTTATTAAAACGAACACTTTCTCAACCAGTTTTGTCTAATTTTGACAACTGAATTTCTCCTTGAGTGAACTTGAGCTCTCAAGTTAAGCAATTTTTAATGTCTAATACTTAGCTTTTTATGATCTGGCCCAACAGATTTTTAATGGTCTATCGTAAAGTTTATTTCTACTGTTTTTTGGGTGCACTCTCGTAATTGGCGTTTACAATGACAACACAAAACAAAAACCAAGGTGGCTCATTGAAATTTTTTAGCTGTCGGACCCTAAATGGCCTCTGACCCGATCCCCTAATGACGTCAGCCTCCAAAAAAGCGGATGAATTACACTCAATTGAACAATTTAATTTAATATCTTTTTTATGATTTCTAATTGTGACAAGTTTGATGGTCGTCCCTTTACCAAATGTAAAGCCTAGTAAAATGTAATTTTATAGTCTGCGATCTATACGCATTAATCACCAGCTGTTGCATAATTTAACAAAAATAATATTTATAGGTACATTATGTACAATAATGTCAGTAATCATGAAACCAATTAATAATAAATGTAAAAAACACAATAAATGCACACTTAAGTTCCTACCAATTTTATAATAAAATAATTTGCTATACAACGGCTGCGGCGCCTGGGGCGGAGTTGTTGTTTAGAAGACCATTATGCCAGATCATGTTTGGGAACCGGGAAGAAGCCCCAAAATCCGACAAAACGGAGCCAACTCCGATCCGATCGAGTCGCGTCGCGTCTCTTGGCGCCCAGCAACTCACTCAACTGTTTAACGGAGCCACACGCAAATGCAAATATTACCATAATTATCGCACGTGTCCCGCAGACCATGACCAGCAATCGCGCCGCGTCCATTGCAGACAATCGGAGCTGCTCTGCCCCATTGTGTATCCCTCTCCTGGTGGCAGTGCTAGTGGCTGCCCTCCTTCCTCCTTCTCCTTCGGCTTTACGAGACTCAGACACGACGAGGCATGCAATCGAAATCTATTTACCATGCAGCAGCTAACGCGAAGGGGAACCCCCGAGTGAAGAAAGCGTCTCATTACAGGTTGCTCTGTCTTGCTGTTATTGCTATTGCTGCTGCTACTGCTGCTGTTGTTGCTGTTGCTGTTGCTTTATTGTGGCTGTATCGCCACGGCTGATACCCTAACTTATGCGAGATCAGAAGATGTACATACAATCTGACGGGGAAAATCCAAGTTACAATTTTAAAGTTAATTGTTGGAATTATAATTACTAGAGAGTTCACCATTGTTTCTTTACAGTGTCGCTCACCATGAATCAAATTAGCAGCCCTATGAGGAATTCCAACATGGAACACCATTCTTAACGTTATCATGTATCCGAAATTCGAGATTATTATTTACGGGTATGTATATGTTTTGTTCTTTATAGTAAT
The DNA here is from genome assembly GCA_018151655.1 of Drosophila bocqueti. Taxonomy (NCBI): domain Eukaryota; kingdom Metazoa; phylum Arthropoda; class Insecta; order Diptera; family Drosophilidae; genus Drosophila; species Drosophila bocqueti. The sequence goes on from JAECXF010000230.1 coordinate 148,508, forward strand.
TAACTTGTGGCTATTTTTTCAAAGCTTAGGTATATTTTAATTTTTTTTTAATCCCGATATATTTTTTAATCTCTTATATTTTGATTACACTTTCTCTGTACATATCCGAAAAGTTCTTCATCTCCATCCCAGTGTTTAGGGTAACCCTGCTTCGACTTAATTAGATTTAAGCTCGCCGTAAACTTTGGTTATTCTTAGGCTCTCCCGCCGCGGAGGAAATTCACTTTGTTTTGGTTACATGCCACGGCTATATGGCTATGGCAATTTATATCCCATATTTGCCGTTCGCCGTCCGCCATGCCCCTAATAAAAGTCACTTGATTGGAACTGCAAGTGGTTGAGGCGGCGGCGGCGGCAACGTTTTATTGGTTTATTATGGCGACGGTGTGCCTCCGGGGCCGCCACAGTTTCCATATATCCCGAAAATAAAACAACAAAAATATAAAAAGTACTCGTTGGTTGGCGATGCACCTGCAAACCAAACTGAGTAGCATGAGACTTGGTTTTTCTGCCCCTCGTCCTACTCTTTTTTAGCCAGCGCCCCCCTTCCTGGTACACTCCTCCCCCAGCTGGTGGTGGCTTATTTTTTGGCCAGCAAGGCAATCAAATTTTATGGCCTTGTTGGTCTGGCCAAACATAATAGAGAGATCACAGCGCCGCATCTCGTCGTCCTCTCAACACTCAATCAATGCAATGCAGCAAAAGGGCACCAAACTGAAGGAGAGATGAACAAAATCGAGGGAACATTTGACTAAATAATCTCTGGAAATTAATTTTAAATTTCATTTAAATTTTTTTTAATTTTAATAATAATTTTAGAATCGTTAGACTCTAGGGCAGTCAAGGACTTTGTTTGTCGTTTGTCGCGTCTAGGAATAGGGATTCTTCATAGCTATTGGAGAATTTTCTTTTAAATACATTTCATATTAACTATGCCCAATATCAGCATAATTGTGTTATATAAGTATTCGGAGTTTCCGATACTTTTCTCATCGCTTCACGATCCCATCACCACGAGCGACCTCATAAGTCAAAGGAATGCCGTCAGGCTGCAATTGCAGGCGCTGCTGCAGTCTGCTTAAGTGCCTTATTCAGTCAGCTCCAGGCTCATGTCCTCATACTCGTCCTCATCCTCATTGTCATCCTCGGCCGCGTCCTCGTCCTCGTCGTCCTCCTCCTCTGGAATCGTACATAGATGGCCCCGGCCTATCTGAGTGTTCGCATCTAACTGTCGCATGAGTTATGGGCCGAAACTCATATTCATCCTCCGATGCCGTACTTGTCCTTTGTGCCTCGACTGCTGCTGCTAATTTTATGGCGTCGTAAAAACATTAAAAATTACAAAATAAAACGAATTCCATGCTGATGCAGCTCACTGATAGGAGGCCGCTGGTCAAACTGGCTGTTTTACAGCCAACAATTTTATTGTTTTGATTTTTTGTGCAATTTAGCGGAATGTTCTCCTTATGAGATTTACGACGCGCAGCGGAGATTCCCCAGCGAAGAGCAGGTGCTTGCCAGTTCTCAGAAAGATCGTTTAAGATATAGTCGGCAAGAGTCATTTTATGGCCCACGAATTGAGTTGAGGACATTTCCTGTTGCCTTAATTGACTCGTTCTGTGTGTGAGTTGTGTGATGGTGCCCCGGAAAGAGCATAAAGATTTTGATTAGAATTTAGTTACACGGGAAATGTGCAGATTAAAATGTCATTAAAATCGTAACCATCTTAATAGTTTCGGATATAATTGAAGAATTGAAGAGGCAATAAACCGGCTGGTGTGACTTTAGGAATGGTCTCTGGATAGAATGATAGTATGAAAAGTAGTAGCCTTAAATTTTTGTAAATGTTATTGATATCAGAGTTTTCTTACAAATTTGGTTAAATTGGGTCACAAACTTGGAAGTTATAAAACAAAAGACTATCTCCCTCACACGTTTCTTAAACCACGAGACCGAGTTCGAGTGCTGGCTGTGGCAACTGCAATTGTTACTTGTTATTTTTACAAAGATTGTTCTTTGCTTAAAAAAAGAAAATAAAACCAAATAAAAATTGGAACTCCAACCCACTTTGTCCTCACAAAGCATTCATTTTATCAGAACAACAGTAAGAGATCAATCCATGACAATTTCACTGAGATTTTCCACTTCATTTGACAAATACTGCCTTGGGAATAAAAAAACCAATGGGGCAGATGCCATAAATATAAAAATTTATAACGAATATAACACGAAATTCTTTTAGGAACGCACTCGAAAATGGCAAAAACTGAAATCAAACTCGCACTCGAATCGAACCCGATGATGGAAACTTTTAGCCTTTCATGTTAATTTTTCGTCGGGGGGTAGTACACTCTTAACACGCATCCGTCCCTAAGAAAAAGTTACGAATCTGTCCCTTGTGTCAATTTGACACAAGACGAAAAACAACAGGAAAACATTTTTTTTTTGGGTTTTTTTGCTATAATTATCTTTTATTATTATTATTTTATTTTTTAAAGTGTTTATTTTTTTTTAACTTTTTTTTTTTTTAATTAAAAAAAAAAAATTAATTATTTTCACCATTTTTACAAAGAGTGAATCTGTGGTCTGGACAGACTTTTTTGAAACATTTATCGCATTCCACAGAGTGTACATTCACATTAGATTTCCGTGGACACAAGTGGCACCGCGCCCGCTTCCTGGACGGGATGTGGTGCGTCACCAGGATCTTGACGGCTCCTGTGAAATTCCCCTCATTTCATTCACCACTGCCATGGCTCCTTCCCCTCTGGGGATGATCTCCCGTAGGACAACAGTTGGTGAGACAAGTGCAGTGCCCAATTCCACTAAGAAAAGTCGCCTGCGGAAGTTCTCCTTGTGAATATTCCACAGAGGATTCAGCTGCGTATACGCAATGTACGCATTCAATGCTGACATATCAAGCATATTGCAGCTACTGCGACTGGCCACCTGTTCACTCCATTGATCGTCGACATGAAGAAGAAGCCACTTTATCACTCCAATTTGTGTTTGAGGCAACATTGGGAGCCACACTGGTGTCATATGTAACGCAGTGTAGGCGATTTGTAACACTGTTGAGCACATACCACAAAAATTCTTTTTCATTGACCAAAGCGACAATAAAGTGAATCCTGAAATAATAAACTATTACAACAAAACCAAATGTGGTGTCGACGTGATGGACGAAATGGTGGGCACATATCGCTGCAAGAGGGAAGTGAACAGGTGGAACAGGTGGCCAGTCGCAGTAGCTGCAATATGCTTGATATGTCAGCATTGAATGCGTACATTGCGTATACGCAGCTGAATCCTCTGTGGAATATTCACAAGGAGAACTTCCGCAGGCGACTTTTCTTAGTGGAATTGGGCACTGCACTTGTCTCACCAACTGTTGTCCTACGGGAGATCATCCCCAGAGGGGAAGGAGCCATGGCAGTGGTGAATGAAATGAGGGGAATTTCACAGGAGCCGTCAAGATCCTGGTGACGCACCACATCCCGTCCAGGAAGCGGGCGCGGTGCCACTTGTGTCCACGGAAATCTAATGTGAATGTACACTCTGTGGAATGCGATAAATGTTTCAAAAAAGTCTGTCCAGACCACAGATTCACTCTTTGTAAAAATGGTGAAAATAATTAATTTTTTTTTTTTAATTAAAAAAAAAAAAAGTTAAAAAAAAAATAAACACTTTAAAAAATAAAATAATAATAATAAAAGATAATTATAGCAAAAAAACCCCAAAAAAAATTCTTTTTGTGCTGTTTTTTGTCTTGTGTCAAATTGACACAAGGGACAGATTCGTAACTTTTTGTGTTGCCACGCCCCCAAGCCTCCTAGAAAAAAAATTCTTCCTGATTTTGAAATTTCGTCAAAATTCGTTCATTGAGCCAAAATTTTATTAAACTATCTTTGCAACTAATGGCCTAAAAATCGATTTGAAAATCAAAATTGTGTCAAATTGACACAAGGGACGGATTCGTGTTAAGGGCAAAATATTCATTCAATTTGAGTTTTGTTGGGAGCCTTGCTTTCACGATTACACGGCATTTCTGAAATATTTTGGGAACTTTATGAACAACTTATTCTTAGGCTGCAATGGTAAAAATGAAGCTGAGACTCTGAGAAACAAAAAAAACACTCAAACAAAAAACTGCCTCCCCCCGAACTCCACACGCAATTGACTATCAAAAATATTTTTTATGTTTCTCTTCTTTTTTTTTTGTTGTTTGTTTCAAAGGCTAATGGCAACTTCAGGAGTGACATAAAATCCAATTTTATAATGCATATAAAGTTTTAATACGCCAATCCCCACAGCCAGGCAAAAGCAACCCCCACGCAAATATCAAGAGAAAAATTTCATGCATACACTTTGATAGAAATTTTAGTAGACCATCAAATTTAATGCGCCACCAACAATGGCAGTGGCAGTAACAACAACAACTTGTGCATAAAATTTTACTTCCCTTCAATATTTGGAAGGAAGAGCAGGGTAGAGAAAAACCCACCCCAACCGGAGGTAGCTAGCGCCAGGAGGAGATTTCTTCCACAACGAAGTTATTCCTCGGACCAATTAAATTCAGGGGGCACACTCTCCTCCTTAACCCGTTGCCGCCGGAAATTAGCCCGGGGGAGTCTATTTGAAGAGAGTGGGGCCACAGAAGAAAAACAAAGGGACACGTAAACAGGATATCTTCACTTTGAATGGATCCCAAAACTGGCGGGCAGGACATCGGACCCATTCCATTAGATGCTACACCTTCACCCTCGATGGCCATAACACTAAACATAACAACAACAACAGAATAAACATCTGTTCCGAGCAGAGAAAGAGTGTGGGAACACAACTTCCTGATGCCATAACATTTGTGAAGTCTATTAGCAAAAACGAAAGTTAAACAAACGTCTAATCACATGGAAAGCGCCATGGGCCCAGGGAATGAGTGTTACGCACAGTGGTATTTAAACTGAAGGAAAGTGGAAAGATCTAAATAGGCTATATTTGGTAGCAAAGTACTATTTTGTCACACTTTTCCGCGAGAACGCACGAAAAACACACATCCAATTGTTGCTTCTCGCTATAGCCGTACAAAAGAGCTGCTTATATAAGTCTTTGGACTCACTTTATCTTCAACAGTGCACTTATCCCCCACTTTTGTCCATCCCCTCTTGCCAATTGAACCCACTTTTAAGCCCTATTAGCTCCACTGTTTCGTCCGACCCCAGCTTTTATCTTTGGACAGGATATGAGCGTTGGCATTAACATTAGCATTGACACTAATGTGTGGATGTGATGTGTTTAGTGTTCGGTGCTCTGAGTGTGTGTGCTACACACAGGCTGCTTTAATGACGTGTCAGCCCAGAACTCAACCCCTGAGCCCCAGAAGGGTTATTAATAAATTAATTTTTATGGTTTCTCTATGGGTTGAAGGGTTGGGGTTTAAAGTCTAAAATAGATGCCCAAAGTGCCATGAAATTCAATAAATATTTTAAATAGCTGCGCCGGAGAGGCTTTGCGCATTTCCTTTTCGAATGGAAACACATTGCGTATACGTAATATTTTGGGGAAAATTTTAATAAACATTTACTTCCCCAAGAGCTAATTTTGCGGGAGCCGTCGTCGCCCTGCTATTTATAGGATCTCTCATCATAAACTTTATAGCATAAGGATTATTTTTAAGCAAAGTCATCAACATTTTAGGAAGTTTCCTTGTGGAAGACAGAATAGCAATTTAAGGAGGTTTGAAAGGGGGGTTAAAACAAGTACATTAAGGTGGAGTGGAGTATTGCCATGACTAAGCAGGGCAGGCAGGCAAAAATATATGCACTGAATAAAACAGAAACTAATTTCAATCAATCAATGCCGAAAAGGGTAAACCAATAAAACGTATGAATTTATTCAATAGATTCCATGTTGGTTATCAACTCAGTGATAAAAATTTGTTTAGGAATTGCAAATAACCAATATAAATGGCCCGAATCTCGGTCTTCTGCCAGTTTATCTCTTCTAATTACTGAAGAAAAATTGTGGCCAATTAAATAAGCAGGGAATCCAAGGAATGAGAAGAAAAAATAGGCCATTGAACCTGTTGGACAATAAACGCATTAAACGTACACGTGTACGGAGCTCGGCTTAATTAAAATTCGACAATGATAAACACAGAAGATACATTAATAAGGCAAGGCGGGCGATAAAAATAGTGAATAGCCTAGGAAGAGGGGGAGGGAGGAGAGGTACGAAAGCGACTCTTAAACGTTTTGTTGGCCTTTTTGCTGTTGCTTTTGTTAAGTCGCAAAGTGTTTTGGCTTCAACACTTGACTTGCCTTCGGCCAGGCCCACTTTAATGCCAGAGCAGAGCTAGAGAGTCAGAGCTAGAGCTCAATTTCCTACCTCTCCACCTCGCCATTCAGTTTCGGTCATTTGAAGTTTATTACCCGCGCACGTGTGAACCAAAAATACCGAAACGTACGAAAATGTTTTTGTCTTCGTCGCTGGCTTTTTACAATGAAACCAGAAACCAAGAAACCGGAAATTTGCCTAACAGCTCGTACACTCCGGTTGGTATCTCGCGGGGTTCGTACTACAAACCACCTCGGAGGTAACACGCCGGAGTAAGTCGAGTATGAGTGGACCAGAGCAGCAGAAGACAGACCCCACACAGACAGCCGAGCTGCGAGCTGCCTCGAGAGGTGGTATGAAGACGTCTAAATGTGAAATTAAATATGCCACTTTGAATGAAATTAGACGAGCGACGGACGAGCCACGAGCGCTTGTGTCCGACACGGTTTCCATTTGATTTGATGGCTGCTCCTGCCTGTGGTCTAGTCGTTGGCAAATCGGAATCGGGATGAAAGGTGTCGAAATCCGTAAGAGTTGTCTGAGATCCAGTGTAAGCCCTTTGATATTTGAGTACCGAAATGTGAACAAACCTTTCACCTGCTAGACATCAAGGAAACATTGTCATTAACTTGCATTTGACTAGAGTAATTTTTTTTTCATAAGATAAATTTACTTTAGTTTATATGTTTAAATATAAACAATATTTTTGAATATATTAGTATGCACTTAAAAAATGCAGTTGGGATTCTCTAGAAAAAACTGTCGGGTTAATCGATTTTTGGGTTTGACAAACTAAGTTTACCTGCTTAGTATTCATCGAATATCGTAATTAACTTGTTTTCTATAAAGGAAGTTAAGATGAAATAACTTTAACATATTTAATCAAGAACATTCTTTAATTTATTTTTGTGCAATTATTAAAAGAAAAATGGGTTTGAAAGATAAAAAAGTGGTATATTAGGATAATTATGAAAATTATTATAAATTGATCAAAATAATGTAAATATTAAAACAAATAATGTGAGTAAAATTTAAATAATGAAATTATTCATTCATTTACAATTGACTTTTTTAAGTTATCAGCGACTTTTTATCAGACCACCATTCCACAATAATAAGTCATGTTCGTTAACTTCATGAAATCTGCATTTCATTTACTTTTGAAATTCCAATAAATATTTAATAAATAACAAATAATAAACATTACCGGAAGACCAAGACAAAAACCGAGTCCAGTTTGAATGAAACTTTCTCAGCATTGATTTCAGTTGCCTTCAAAAAAAAAGATACAGATACAGATAAAATTCGAAAACAAAACCCCCTTGCGGACGAGAAACTTCTCAAGCTCTCTTGAAAACGAAAAGAAAAGCAACCGAAAAAATGTATTTTATTTTATGGTATTGACATTTTTTGCCTTGGCCCAAGCCCCGCCACGGTCCCAGCTCATTCATGAAGTTTTTTTGTGTTTCGGTGGTTTCTGTAGATTTTAGGTTGTAGATAATTTGGCGAAAAAACAGTCGAGGCAAACACGCGTGCGGGGCTTTTCATTCAAGACACGTACTCGAAGAGAGTCTCCACAAAATCGGAGGGAACGAACGAGCACTTGGCGCTTTTACATTATCAAGTATCCGAGTATCTGAGCAGCGACGAGTGTTACCTGCCCGCCCCGGGCAATCGCATTCGAATCGAATTGGATCGACTCGAACCGAATTGAAAACGAATCGAAAGGCGAACACAAAAAAAGAAAAAAAATACAAAGATTCGTTCATTCATGAAAAGCTTTCGGAAAAAAAAACTAACAAGCGAGTGCTTTGAGTGCTCCCCAAAAAATATTTATATTATTTGCCTTCAATGTTTTTGACTTTTGCGCAAGCGCAGCCTTTCCACTTCCTTCTCTCCCTGAATTTTTACGTATTATTATTATTTGTGTATTATTATTTTTCTGATTAGTCATCCCCGCGCAGTCCTCGAACTCTTGGTTAAATATTTTTATGTATTTATCTCACGTTGTTTTATTGCTGCCTGCCCCACGCATAACCGCCTCCTCTTTGCGAATTTTTGCGGCGCATACAAAGCGGGGAAATTCAGTTTTTGGCAATGACCAAAAAACAAAACATCAACAGGCCCAGCAAAAAGAAACAAAAAAAGAGAAGAGTAAACAACAACAGCCGCAACTGGTTTGCTTGATTAAAAGGTGAATGAATTGGGGATTCGCACAAAAAGCGCATTCGAAAAAAGAAATGAAATGAAGGCAAGCTAAATAAACTAATTTCACGCACAGCAGTTGTTTTTTAAATGGAACAGGGTTTATTTTGGTATCGAGATACTCTTTTGATTGGATTTAAATTGTGGTTTGAATTAATTACATACTTAAATACTCCTTTAATAATAATTTGTATTATATAAACCTTAAGATTGGACAACGATCGAATAATATGTTGAACTTTCCATTTCGCTCACACTCGCCTTACGTAGGAAGGGAAAACTAGAAAAAGTGTGGCTAAGCGTTAAATATTCTCAGTTTGAGAATTAGCGTTAATTTCGGGTCTATTTACTATGAATTAAAATGCGGTTTTAGTCATTTAAGATAAATATATCCCAAAAAGAGTATTTCGTTTCGTTGTTCCGTTTGATTTGTTCGTTTCTTGTCTCGACTAAATGTCAATGGTTGCATCCATCAGATGTAGACGGGCGGTCACTTACATATAATCGATGTCTGATGCCATTCTGACGTCAATGCTATTGCTATTGTTTCCAAATACATTTAAATTTGTTTAAATGCTCGTTTTGAAGTCGCCTTCAAAATATACAAACTGGCATAAGCGGGCCCACTAATGAGCAGAGCAAATAAGTAAGTAATCCGACTGTGTGTTGAACTCGGGCTCTAATGGAAATTTACTGAAAACCACTTGGCACATTGCGAGCAAATGCCGTTTCTTCTTTGTATTTTTTTTTTTTTTACTTTTGTTCAATTGATATGGCTAATGTCACTTTTTTCGGTAGTTTTCCCCTGGCTCTGTAGCTGCGCTTCTGCGTTTTGTGGAAAAGTTTACAAAAGTTTCCGTTCCCCGTTTTACAAGTTTGTAAACAATTCAACAAGTGAAGGGTTCCCCGAGAGGTCACTGCGATGATAGGGGAAAACAGCCGATTTACGAGACTTGGGGAAGTGTGAGGAGGAGCGTCGTCTTCTGCTGATTATCGGCTCAATTGTGAGTTATGTGTATGCGCATTACGCCCCGCCCTGCTTTGCATAAAACAGGCAGTGGAAAAATCGGAGGCCCAACCTTGCTGCAGCGGAGTTTCTGGAAAAGAACCAGAGATTTTCCTATTAGTTGCGAGAGAGATCAATGTGCGAAGTGTGCAACATCGCTGTTTATGACTTGTGAGCAGTGATAACATTGACGTATCCAAAGGTCAGAGATGATTAGCGTTGTTTATTGACTTGGGCGATGATTAATGGGACGTCTAATGGAATCATAAACTGGCTAAAGGTTAAGAAATCGCCTCATAAATACAAGATCAGATAGAATTTATGAGGCGACTAAACAAAATTGAACAAGATCAAGGCGTAAATGTCAAAAGTTATCTATAGAAACCTATAATTTTCTTGTAAATATATATTTAACGTACACTAAAGGCAGTGTATGTACAGTTAGTCATCTCAATCAATGAGTTCGTTGTTGCATCCATAAATGGGGGTAAATAATGGGCTTAAGACCATTAAACAATTTGATTCTTCTGGGAGGAGTTAAGACCAATCTGGCAACCCGATATGGCAAGTTCTGTAATCTGATCTCCGTGTTGTTTCCCCCGCTGATCTTCTGGAGGCCACCCACAGATACAGATACTAATTGCTCAACCATTTCCCATCTGTTCCCACGTTTCCTCGTTCCTGGAACAGCCTTGGATATGTCCAAATTTGGCCAGTGATGGTCGCCAAGATCCACTCCCCGATTCCATTCAATGTCAGCTTGCATTTTGCAGAGTTTACGCACGCGCACTCACAACCCAAATACCAGGCAGGCAATTTCCTCTTAACAGTTCCAGGAAAACTTGGAAACTCCAACCCCCTGGCCCACATGTGATGTGATAATTCATGGAATTCTTTGGCGTTGCGAAATATGAAGGAATGCGGTTGCCGTCGTCGGTTGAGACGAGCCCAAGTCTCATTTCCAGTCTGGAGAATGCTTTTGCACTGTGCAATCGAACTGAAAAATAAAGAGCGGGAGGCGCTGAAACATGGGAATGCCACTAGACTAGACATTTTTGTTTACTTGCATATTTTAAACTCTGCTCTGCACTAAAAAAAAGTCAGTTTCAGATGAAGTTTGATAATCGATGCAAACATCCTTAGCTTCCTTTCTTATTAAGTTTAATTTTATTTTGCTGATTTTTTCAGAAAATGTTTCATCTGCGAAAGTCTCGAGATCAAGTCCCCATATAATCCATTTTCCGTGAAGAACTTTATTATCCATTCCCTGTCTCTTCTCTTTTCTCTGTCAAACTTTTCAGTATCGTTTTTTTTTTTGTGTCAAAAATTGTTGTCATTCTCCGGTTCTCTGCACTTGCCCCTTTGGATTGTTGTTCTGGTTTATGGCCTGCTGCATCATCCACTGCCTCGGAGGATGAGGAGGAGAAGGAGGTGGAGGATGAAAGCGGGTCGGGACCTGGCTTGTTTTTACGAGTGTTGCGTTTTTAGTGCTTTTTAATGACTTCTTGCGTGCCACATGCAGCTCAGGCCCAGACCCCGAGTCGGCGAATGCAAAGTAGAAATGGAAATGGGTTCAGAAAAAAAGGGGACAGAAAGGGAGATCCTCCGCACTTAATGCCGCATGTGGCATGGCGTGGCCCGCATTTTGCTGGAATTCTCGAGGTGTTGTGGACATTTTTGGCTAAATTAAATAATAAAATGAATAGCGTTTCGGGGTAAATGGGGATGGTCAAAATTAAAACATGAAAATAAATTAACCAAAAAAAGAGAACAAAAAGAGACGACGAAGAAATGGAATCAGCAATAAGCGAAGGCAAACTGTTTGCTGTTCAGCTACCATAATGACGTTGTTCTACAAATTTCCACCATTTTCTGTTTGTTTTTCGCTCCTTTTTATATTTTCTGGAGGTAAAATGGCGTGACTGAATTGGTAAATGCATTTTTTGGCGTTCTTGCTAAAGGAATGTTGCCGGCCAAAAATTAAAAACGGAATTAAGGGGAAATAATGCTTGGGGCCAAAGTATACTTAAGGTAAAAATGTGAAATGGCATTCACGCGAATTAAATTTTATTTAAATTGGTTTAAATAAAAATTTTCGATTTTATTTCTGTTGTACGAACTAAAGAGCATTTAACATCCTTATGATATATACTTTACAGGCGGGCAAAATAACATACGGATAATTATATTCTTGTTTTTTTTTTCTAGCTAGTAATTCATTGAATTTTTTCCGGTTAATTTTCAATCTATGTAGCCTAAAGCTAACAATAGGAAAACACAAAAAAACACAAGGAAAATAGGACAATGTTACTTCGAGTTCTTGGGCCGTCTTCATTTCGATTCCCGTCGAAATCAAGCTGCTCTTGCAGTGGCAGCGTTTCAGCTTGCAACCCGCGTTGGCATGTGGCTTGCCAACTTGTGTCAAAAACCTGGCAAGTGCCACTTTGTGGCAGTTGCGGCAATGGCCCCCGTCCAGCAACAGTTATGTTGGTTGCGGCCCCTTCTGCAGGGCAGCGCAATCCTTCCTTTCGGGACCACCCACATATGAGCCCCGACGTCCCTGTCCTTCAGTCCCTGCACCGCTGTTCCTGTCTGTCGGGCATTTTGATTGAAATGTGTTTGTTTGGCTGCGGCGGCTTGTGCGCTATGCTGACCCTCACCCCTTTCGACTGCCAACGCCTCTGGTTCGGGCCAAAAACAATTAATGCGAGAAAACAAGAATTTTGCACCGAATCCAAACTCTGAAGGGAACCAAAAGGGAGGAAATCCGTCCCTGAATATACGCTACACATAAAGAAAATTCCCAGTATAAATAAAACTATCTATTAAAGAACTATTTTTATAAGTCCAAGAGGAGAAAAAAAGAACCTTCAATATGCTCGTTTTAAGCCTCTTCATACCCATATAAGTTTTAGCTATAACTGAAGAAACCGAATTACAGGTGCTATGATATTAGGACACATAAATGTTACTATAATTATAGATGGAGCAAACGCATTACATAAAAGTGCCAAGCTACTTATTTCTGATACGTTTTGTAATAAGTTTCTCTGGCCTAAAAAATTTGAATTTAAAATATGGGAAATCGCCTGCATATACACCGAAAGCTTGCAATATTTGGTCAAGTGTAGCAAAACCATTCCACACTCGGTTCAGTTGCGTTTCCCTTCCGCAGTCGAGCACAATATTACCGTGGAGGAGAATCGGATGGTCGTGGACATGGACATGGACGTGGAATGCTCCTGCTCTGATGTTGTTGCCACTGATGTTGTGAGGCATTTCAGTGGCACACCCGCACACCCCCTGTACACCTCTATACTCGCACACATGCGGCAGCAGCAACAACAACTTAAACTGTTGCAACATTTGCGGTGACTTTAGTGTCTGTCAAATGGAACAAAAGAGGAAGGGGGGACAAGAGCAGAGTAGGAGGAAGGTGGTGGCCAGAGTGACGAGAATGATGTTTATACAAGGATGAAAACATGCGAGAGATTAAAAGACAACGGGAGAAATGAGTAGAGAAACAATTTTTAAATACATACGAGTTTTAAATTGTTTTTCTTTTTATTTTTGTAATTGGGTTTTTTTTATTTTAAGGTAAAACATTTAATATTTGGTATATATTATATATTCTTGATAAGCATCAACAGCAGAGTCGGTCTAGCCATGTCCGTCTGTCCGTCCGTTACTCAGTTTTGAAGCTATCTGAATGAATCTTTGCAGATAGTCTTCTATAAGCGCTAGAAAAAATGTTTAATATGGCTATATTTCTACATATTCTTATCTGCTCAGAAATATAGCAATTTCAGAATCCGGTCATAGGCTGATCGTCCCCCAGAAGTTCCTATATTAGAATGGATTCAAAGCAATAGTTTTTTATTTTCTTTGCCTTTATGCCGTTGCCTTCCCTTTCCCTAGAGAACCGTTTTGTTTTGGCAAGTATACAATTTGATTTGCTTTCCTTGTAATTTATTTTGTAGCAAACTGCATTTCTTGGTCTTGGTTCGGTACTTTCCTTGGCCCCAAAAGGCTAACCGAAAGCTTGAACTGCTGCTGGGACCCCAAACACGGAACCCAAGCTTTGCCTTGAGCCCGGAACCCACACCGAATTGCAACCGAACCGAAAGTGTCACCCGCTGGAATGGAAACAAATTTAATTTAAGTGTCAGTGACGCTTTTCGCGTTTTCGCGAGAGGGGAGAAAACCGCGCAGAACTTGCCCCCGGAAGAAGTTTATTTTCTTGCATCGCCTGGTGCACTATTTTTGCCATTTTTTGGGCGTCTCTCTCTCGATTCTTGTTGTTCTTTTATTTATTTTTTGGTAGAGTCAGCTATCGTTGCTGTGTGTTGTTCGGTTATCATCATCGCTTTGTGGCAAAAACGACACGCAACACCATTATTTGCCACACACTGACAGTTGCCGCTTCCTGTCGCGCTCAAGGACCTGCGATTGTTTCCCCGAGTTGTCCGCTATTTGTCCGCCCCGTTGTCCTTTGAGTGTTACTTGAAAACACTTGAACTTTGAACACTGCTGGAAAAGTGCTGCAAAACCGTGTGCACTTGGAACCCGAACTTAAGCTCAAACCCAAACCAATACCCTTTCGTTTTTTACCAGGTTTGGCTAGCTGACAAAACTTTTCGGCAAGGACACTTGAAAAACATACTGTGCTGTCCCTGACATTAAAACCACGTTACGTGTGTCCTTACGACTTTAATTGCACCCTAAACAAGGGTTAAACGGCTGCTGGTTCTCTGCCCTGCTGCTGCTTTGCCCACGAAAAATAATAATGAAACAAAGGAGAGATACCTGATAAGCAACACGCATGTGGCAAGAGAGCAAACTATTGGGGAACCACCTTAGCTTGGGGGATTTCTCATTGGGATCGTATGGGAATCACTCATGAAATGCATGTACATATCTGAGTCAGACCTATACCCGGGGGTTTTCTTTTAAGTGATCACGTAACTGCAGTCCTATCTAGTTATACATTTTGTTCATTGACGATGAAACCTTACCTCTTCCCTTAGACCATTGAACTCTTGGAGCCTTTCTTTCTCCCCCATTGATTTATTTACACAACTGTCAGTCAGTTACTCTCGTTCTCAGACTAATGATCACTCTGCTAAGTGATCGAGTAAAGCATTTCCTGATTGTTTAACTCGTATCCGAATTAGAGTTGGCAATTAGCAGCTGTTTTTGAGCAAGGGTAAACACACACAACACCCAGCACCATCACAGCACTTCAATGATCGCCCCTGAGACTGACGATGATGATGATTACATCATGCGGTGCAGGTTGTCCCCTACAGCTGATCTCCACCTGAACGCATAAACAAGGTGACGTATACGCCGTGTGGTGGCCACAATGACGTCAGTTTTGTGTGCATTTGCTATTTGCCGACCATGTGTCATCGATTGCTGCAGATTGCAACCCAGAGATCCCATCATGGTGATGGCGACGCCGGTGACTAATGCCAGCCGCCGCCAATGTGGGTCAGGCATGAATTTGCATTTGGCCAAAATCTATTTCGGGGCCAACAGCGATGGCAGCTAATGCACAAAAATATAACCAAATATTTCGGTCATAAAATCAGCGACAACATTGCGAATTAATCATACGGCCCGAGAGTTGAGTGCGCGGTGCCAGGCGAAAGGTTGCTAGGAAGAGGGTATTATAGGCAAGCAGATGCCCTGGAAATGGTATTTGAATTTTTATTTCATAATAATCAAATTTAATTTAATGAAAATACTTACCCTATTTACATATAAGTTAAGACGTGATTTATTTAGATAATTGTAGACGTGTTCGATGTTGTTAAAGATCATTTTTATATACGTTTTTATGTGTAAATAAACTTGATTTTAATGTAGTTCAATATAGAAATATTGTGTTAATAGTTAGAGTTCTACGTTAACAAACCTTTAAACTTGATTGTTCGATTACGAGAAAGAGGGTTATCAGCGTAAACATAAAACTCCTTCCACGCCAAACTTTGGATCAATTTACATTCCCAGTACCCGCCGCTAACTCGTGGCATAATAAACCTCACAAAATAGGAACCAAGGAACCTACACAGAGCACGGAGCGCTTACCCAAAATCAATTGACATGATTTCTATGTGGATTGCCATAACAACAACAATGCTAACCCATATACGGAAATTCGGAGGAATACGATCCGGTTCGTGGTACGAATGTTGGCCACCCAAATACGCAAATGCATTGTCTCCGCCGTCGGAGGAGGATCGATCAAACTTTGGTTGTCCCGGGCAACGGCAACATTTCGATTGGAGGCCTGGAACCTAACCTAAGCCAAGTCGAAAGTCAAAGCGTTGGCCAGAAATCAGTTGGGCAGCAGCGAGACAAGGAGCTGGTAGGCATCACGGAAACACCTATACCTGAATAGATAAGAGCAAAACAGGACTAGGATCAAGACTAGCAGGATCATCATCCAACCGACAATATGTGCGACTGCGGCTGCTACTCCTACTGTCTGCACGACAGCTCCTGCTATAGCCACTACCACTCGCACTCGCACTCGCATTCCCATCACTGCTGCGCCGGATATAAGTATCTCAAGTGCCTGTGTCGCTACTATCGCCATGGGCACTGCACCTGCTCCTGCTGGAGGCGAAAATGCTACCTGCTCTAAGGAGGAGGAGTCGGAGCCAGAATCGAAGTCGGAATCTGAGGGAGAATGAAGCTGCGCTGCACTACGACACACACAACAAATCACAACTCAAACAACGCAAATCACCAAAGAAATCACACGATAAAGTCCTTTAAGCAGTTGCATAACACTTGGCTGCATCCAAAATCGACCAAGAGTGGGGGAGTGAAGCGAGTGCTAAATGGAAAATGGGAAAATGGTTGCCAGGAGGGGAAGGAGGCAAATGTGGAGCATGAGGAGAAGGCCAAACAACTAGCGTGCATACGGGTCGTATGTGCAACGTTTTCAGTTGTCGTGTGAGTGTTCAGACTGTGCGGAGCGTGTGTGTGCGAGTGCCTGACTGCGAGTGAAAATGAAATGGTTCAAGGATGCGGCCAACACAGTTATCGACTGCGTTTTTTGCATTTTGCAGTTGCAAAATTTTCCCTTCCCCCATTCGCACAATAAAGTCCCACTTAACTCCCAAGTGAAGCAACTCGAATTAGTGCATAAGTCTTACTCCACACCACACCACACAACACACTCGATTAACAATACACACACTCTCCACACACATCGTTATCGGAATATAATACATACATCAATGTTTAGTGCGTAGTTCAATAGAGACTCTTCGCCATATGTGTAACGTTATAAAATCCAGCAGAAACAATCCAGAAATAAAGTTTTACTTCAACACCACTTACGTGAGACGGGGTTTAAAATTTATAGAGACTTAGAGGGTGGATATTTTTATAAATATTTTTAAGGGGAAACAATTCTACAAAAGACAGAAAAAAATAACAAACGTACTTTGAAGTCTGTACGACGTATTTGTCGATAGGTACACAAAATATATTAATATGGGCTATAGTTGGTTTCTAATTAGATTCTTTTGATATTTCTTGGGAACATAGCTTACGAAATTGGGGGCCTGACATTATGTTCCTTGAAATAAAAACAAAAACCTTTCACTTTTAAAGGCGCGCAAGATTATGCTAAAGGGCACACTTACCTGATCTGTAATTATTATCCCGCCAATCCGAGCATTTATTTAAATTATGACCATTAGAGTCGCCCCCAGTAATTCCGCATAATATCTTCCCTTAATATCCTCCCCTAGTGTCCCCTAGTATCGCACCCCTCAGTTGACCCTTCGGTATTCGTAATCATCTTTTGCTTCGATGAGCTTTTTCCGCCTTCTCCCCGCCTTCTGTTGACATTGCCCAATTGGCCATATGCAAATACCAACAAAGACCCTCTAAGCCCAGCTGTTGGCGGTCGGAAGAGTCAGGTCGGAAAAGCTCGTGAAGTCAAAAATGGAAATGTTGTTGTCATTATGTGCATTGAATTACGTTTATTTGATGGCACCGTTCTTCGTTCTCCATTCTCCGTTGCCTGCTGCCCCCGAGAAAACCTCGCTTCAGAGTTCGTCCTGACAATGATTATCCGCCGTAACGACATCTCCAAGCCGTGACCCTAACCCCGCCACGGAGTCTTCTCTCCCGTTGACATTAAAGGTGTTCCGGCTGACCAACAAGGTGATTATGGCCAGTCGAGTTGCTCTCTGGGCACGAGCTTTGGACTCTACCGCTAATGGACTCGCGCTCATTCAGTTAGGGAGGGAGAACGGGAAGATAGGGAAAAGCGAGGGAGGGAAAAGTGCTGGCAAGTGAGGGAAGAGCGGCGGAAATGCTTCGACAAGAACAGGAAAAATATGTGGGTAAACACTGAAAAAATAATAATGTGAAATCAGGGTAAATATGATGTTGACACCTTGAAAGGAGAGTCAGGTTTTCGTGTCTCCCCTACGACCCCTAAATCTGAAATCAGCTTATTAATCCTTTAAAGATAAAGCCTTGAATTATATATAAAAATTACATACATCTATATCTATTCTATATGATATCCAAATATTTTGTTTTTGAAGTACACTGTGGGTTTTGCTGGAATATAAAGGGCAAGAGGGGTGAACGCGAGCATTTATTTAAATTTTTCACTGCAGGTTCACAAGGACGTGACTTGGAGGGTCGAATAAATTCCTAGCCCCCCCAGTCCCCTCTAAACCCTCCTTTCTGATTCTCCTTTTCTGGTGCTGGACATTTTCCGACTTCCTCATGAATATGAAATGATGACGCAGCATTAACGCCAAACGGAGATGGGGGAGCAAACCCAGAGTTTGGGGGTGTATCAGCTCTGATATTGGTTTTTGATTATCCTGCAATGCAAGGCCTGGTGTCCTGGGTGGTGACATTGGTGGTGGTAGCATTCCTGTTAACATTTTAATTAACATTTTGTTGGCATATCGTAAAAATTTGTTAGACATTTCGCAAACAGACTTGGGAATTTAACAAAAGTTTCAAAGGTAACCATCAGTACGTGCTGAATTTTTAAAATTGTAAATACTAATCGATAATTATTAGGTATTATTATTTTAGAAAATTTGTTTTCCTAAGTTGAATCTATGAATATATTATAGCGTAATTACATATGGAAAAGCCAAGGATGGGCATTCAATAGCAACTTCTCTGAGGACCTAGGAAGCTAAATTGCCTTCATATTTGTTTTAGCACGTCTAAAAATAACTCATAAATACTTTACTATTATGAAACATTTTTAAGCCACCGTCTTATCCCTTTTAAGTGCCACAGATTTAAGCAGCAGTCTCCTTCAACTAACTAACTAACATCTAGTAGTTAGTATCTCTCTCTCTCTTCTCGTTCACAGTCACGCTAATGAAGTCTCCGCCCACTGTAGACTTTTCCCCATTTGCCACCACCCCTCTACCCCCTCTCTGGCTTCCCCTTGTTTTAGCCACTTTTTATGACTTCGGCCTCATAAAATTTTCCAGCTGACTAAATTTAAATTGCGCATGCAGAAAAAACACTCACACACCAAGAAAAAAAAAGAAGTAAGGCTCTTGCAAACAAATTTCGCTGATGATTTTTTTTGCTTTGTTGAGCGTAGTGGTGAGGGGAGGCAGGTGGACACGGGGAGTAGATGTGGGTGGGCGTGGCTGACAACGATGGCGGCAACGGAGGCGACGGCGTCGGCGCTTGACTGCAACAATGTTGCCGCATCATAATTGTCTGGTGCTTAATGCGCTTGTATGCTCGATTACCGCTCGTCCACGAGCGCCTGCCCCAAGCCCCTCTTCCCGTCTGTATTTCTGGCCACTCAAAATCCGCTCTGCCCCTCTCGTCCCCCTCTTGTTAGATGCATACAAAATATTGCAACGCCAGCCCCCAAAATGAGGAGAAAAGATGAATTGTTTACTTGGCTCGTCAGCCGTGGATAGATCGGTATGGCATGGGGTGTAGTGAGGCGGGGTTTTGGTGTGGCTTTGGGGGGTTCCCCGTCGTGTGCGACGAGGAGAGTGTATAAATCTCGTACACTGTTGAGGCCGCAAAAAAAAACGCCCAGTGGAAAACATCTGCTTGGGTGGCCACTGGATCCTAGATTATCATAAAGCAATTTTCCTCGAAAAGATTTTCCGGTAGGGAAGAATGATGGAAAAGTACTACGCCAAAATCCTAACTAAACTAAAAATACATACATATGTACATACAATTTAAACATTTATCCTCCATTAATTTGGCCAAATTAAAGCTTAAAAATACAATAACTAAGCTAAAAATACATTAATTCCAATTCGGAAAACTGTTCCGAGTTAGTTTTTATAAGGATAATAAAACTGCATACTGCATATTAATTTATTTTAAAATTAATTTTTTTGAATTTTTTTTTTACAACTTTAACAATATAACCCCAAAAAGTTTCGATTAAAATTTTAAATTTTTGAATTCTACCAGACACGGCTAGATCGACTCGGCTTTCGATGCTGATCAAGAATATATATGATTTATAGGGTCGGAAATGACTCCTTCACTGTGTTCTGTGCTTTTAATACCCTGCAAAAGTATACAAATGTGTACTAACTTTTCATATGGCCAGTAATGTTGAAGTCCATCAGTTGGAGTTAAGGTTATATATCGAGAAGAAAAATTGTTAATATCCTATCCACAAAAATATTAAGCTTAATATCAATTCGATATCGATTCAAGTATTGAACAATATCTTATTTAACCGAAAAAATATTATATTATGCCTTGGAGAGTAAGCCTTCGTCACACGTTTATCTGATCTGCTAAGAACTTTGTTGGAATTTTAAAAGTCGTTAAGAAGAATTCTAAAATGATGGTTGATGGTGTGTCTTCAGCTGGTATCTTCCCCCTCCTCCCTCTGTCATCATCATTGTTTGCCGCACTGTGCTCTGCTCTGTTAATCATCATCTTTACAAGAACTTCCAACTTTTGGAGTCATTAAACTCCACGAGAAGACGTACGAAATGAGTTTAACAGGAACTCGTCAAAGTGGCGGCAGCAGCAGACGGAGCAGGGGTGCCCCAGCTAACTCCTAGGGGGTCGTTGGGTTCCTTTTCACACTGTGTTTTCCAGATCTATTAGCAGCCGCATGACACAAAACTCTCGCTCTGCCCATCAAGTCTTAAACCCCGGCGGCACCTCCAGATCCAGCTCCGGCTCCGGCTCCTTCATTATGTCTGTCTGCATTTGCAACAATGTTGCAGTTGAATTATGCTCAAGAGGCGGGGACGAGAGGGATGGAGATAAATAGAGAGAGAGGAACAAACAACTTAAGCGCTCGAACTTGAAGTTTTTATTTATTTTAATTCTGTTTAGCCCGCCTCCTGATCCACCCCTCCCTTAAGTTACGACTTAATGAAGCTTCGGCCTCCGTTTTCCGCTTTCCGTGTTCGTTTCGGTTTCTGTTTCTGTTCCTCAACAAATTGAAGCGAGTTGGCAGCCCTCGAGCAAAACAACGATTGCAAATCATCGAAGTCATTAGCACGCCGAGTGCTTATCTCTAGCCATCTCTCTTCCCTGCCCATTTTGAATCATATAGTCAATGGTTTTGAGGAACTAAAAAAAAAACTGGAGAGAAAGGCTGCCCCATTGGGTATTACACTGCGGATACCCTGTTAAAAATAAGCACATTACCCCATTTATGCATTAATTAATATTTTTCACATTTTTTAAATAATAGCTAATATGTAATATGTAATTGTTAGTACATACATATGTACATTATTGATCACAAGGATGATTTAGCCTTTGTCCGTCTGTCCGTTTGCCAGTTAAACAGATTAAACAATTGTATTTTGGAGACTCGTAAGAGCTTGAGAACAACATTCTATCAGCGTTCACGCAAGTCAAGATAGTTTTAAAATTTAAAGTTTGCAACAAGCGCAATCTTTCTGTTATTAATAAACCCTGATTAGAGTTACCCTAGTAAAAATTTTTATTTAAAAATTCGTATATTAATTATATTAAATCTTATGTTATGTGTATATCTCATAAAAATCCCAAGTACCCCTGCTAGGGTATGCAAAAACTACAGTAAATATTTTGCCAACTCACGCTCCCATTGTATGATCTGTCTTGCACCTATGTGTTTTACCGCTCGCCCCTCTGTTTTCTGTCCTCCCCCTTCACGCTCCTCCCTCCTGAGTTTTTTGCCTGCAATCGCGATCATCTTTCACTTTCTGCCGCTGGCGCAGGCGCAGCCTTTTTGTGCCGTCTTTTCTCTCTTTTTTTTGCTGTTACTGTTGCGTTTTTTGCAGTCTGTAGTCTGCTGTTGGCTTCTCTTTTTTTTGCATTTAGCAAATGCAATTCATACATTTCCATTGAGCCGCCTGCAACTGCATGCATGCACCGCCAGCCCCCTGGGCCCGTCTGTTGGCTGCAACAATGTTGCTAAGTGAAGTGGAGGCTACAGCAAAAAAATTGCAGACTTTGTTTGCCGCCTGTTGTTGCACGTTGCACGTTGTTTATTTTTGCTGTCTTCTGTTTTGTGTTGTTGTCCTTTTTTTTTGTTTTTTTATTTGCTGACAACAAGTCTCCACTTTGGACGCAGATTTCCTTTTTGCGTGTCTCGTCGGTGTCTTTTAGCAGATTTTCCCTCTCCCACCCCCCTTTGATTTTCTTTTTTTGCTGTCAGCTTCATTATTTTTCATATTTTTCACCAAGTTTTCGCCGCCGTTGCTAATTAACAACAATTGGGAAGCAACGCAATTTAAATTCAATAAACAAACAGACAACAAATTACTCATACGCCACGTAAGCCTTGGGAACAAAATACAAAAACAAATCATTATTTGGCTGTGGCGTTGGCTTTGGCGCAAAAACGAAAGGCCAACAGCCAACAGCCAAAAAACAACAACAACAACAGAATGTTTTTCAGAAATGTTCCTAATTTTTTATACTCGACCTTCCATAATGACACCCATGATGATAGCGGCGATCTCTATCTAAATCGGGCTCGTAATATTTCGCAATTGCAAGGGCGAAAGCAAAGGGAGAGTTGCCAGCAAAAGAGAAATAACAATACCGAATTTGCCGATAAAAACAGAGAGCAGGAAAATGAAAACTACTAAAATGAGACAACAACAAAAATAACACAAAAAGAGCGCGTCGTTTGGGTTCATTTTTCGGTGCGGTTTCTGGCTAATGTGTGTCAAAGTAAAACGCAATTTATGATATTTATTTCGTGAGCCAATTTCGAATTTGAGCAAAAAATCAGAGGAGGAGGAGAAGGAGGAGGAGAGAGGCTTTAGGCTACGAACAGAAAAACAAGGAAGGCCATCATAGATACAGATGAAAAGGCACAACCAAAACAAACCCACAACAAAGGAAAACAAACTCATTTTAATGAAACTTTTTTTTGTTCGGAATCCCGTTTGTTGAATTTTTTATGCTAATTCCAACAACTAAAAACACAGCAGCAGGTCGGAGAGAGAAAATTGCTAAAAATGAGGAATTATGGGAAAATCCGCGGACCGTCAGAAAATATAAGAGAAAAAAAGAAAACTAAACAAAAACTGGTAATAAATGTGAGAAATGTTTGAATGGCGAAGAAGTGACTGCCGCTAGCAAGATAGGCAAGTAGTGAAAGTGGAGGTCAAGGGAGTTCACTGAGTTATGAGATCACCGCAGTTCAGGCTTGCGGAAGGGAGTCCCGAAAACCAGAAGAAAGAGTTATTATGTATCCGCCAAAGTAAACCTTTTTAGCAAAGAAGGTTCGAAGCAGTTGTTTGAGTTAAGTGATTTTGTTCAAAATTTTATTTCAAAATAAAACAAAGAAAAAGAAACGAAAGAAGAGAGTTGTGTTATTAAAATAGGAACACTTAGTATTAAGCACAAATGAACTCTAAATTATTTTAATATTTATTTTTTCCTGTCAAAGTCTTCAACATTTTTAAATTATTTTCAATAGTTTACCATTAATTTTCCCCGTAATTAGTACAATTTTCTTAAATCTTTAGACCGTTACCACTTTCTGCTGACACTCTTTGACTCTTCATTCTTCTTTTCTCTTTCTCTTTCTCTTCCTCTACCTCACCTCTTTCGCCTTTGCCGTTATCCATCAAAGACGGAAACTATTTCGTTATTTTTTCGGCAACAACATCATCAACTAAATTACTTTGTTAGCGAATTTTTTCGCATTTGTTGTTGTTGTCATTAAGGCCCGAAATCGCAATCTACACACACTCATACACTCTGAGCCACCTCTGCCGCAGTCGCTGCCTGCGTCGACGTCGGCGGCGCTGACGCGGTTTGTTTACAAAACAAAAACTCTTTTCCAGGTCAAATTTGTTTACATTCCGCTTTGGAAACTGGGTCATTGTGAGGCTTGTGCGAACGGGACGGCCGCTTGGCTTGTCCCAGGCATGCGAGACAGGGACGGGATAGCGCGCGGTGGCAAGGTGAGGCCAGGTGAGCGGCAGGCAGCAGCAGCTGTGGTGCGGTGGAGCTGTGAATCAAGTGAGGGGGGAGGAAGTTGCAACTTTGTTGTTGCCAATAGCTTGTTTTTAGTGTGGTTGTTGTTGTTGATGTTGTTATTGTTGTTGAATTGAAATTTTCGAAACAACAATAAAAAACACTTTTGGGGGCATGCCACCAACAGCGAGAGAATGCAGTGCAGAATTAAAATAACGAGGTATTCGAAAGAGCACTCTGGCAAGATATAAGTAAATAGTGTGAACAGAGTTGTGTACAGTAGAGTTTGATATTCTTTTATATTAGTAGGACCGTATATTTGCATAAATATGTACATCTATGATCTGGTCACATTTTCGCCCAAGATCATTTTGAGGATTGCCATTAGTTTGTTTTAGAACTTCCGCGCATGCTGCTAGTTTATGTTGCTAAAGCAACAAATAACACGCCCCAATGCAGTGCTCCCCTGCACCTCCTTCTCTTCCCCTTAGGCACCCCCTTCACTGCCCATTCAACTCATTCAACATGTGTGTCTGCAATTACGAGTGTGTGTGCGCTTGAGTGTGTGCCAGTGTTTGTCTATGCAATTTGAAAGCTATTTGTGTCAATGACAAATGATTCGAATTTATCGAAAAGTTGCAATTTGTCAAAGTAAAGTTAGCGCGTGTGCGAGAGCGAGATGGAGGCCAGTCAGAGCGAGAGGCCAGATAGCCGAGGCGGATCTGGGGGCAACCTTGGATGGAATGCGAACACGGCGCTGCAGCGGCAACACCAGCAAAATGATGAATTATGGTGGTCAGAGTAGCAGCAGGAGTCGGGACTGGCTTAGAGAGGAAGGGGGGTCAGGTGCTCGTCAGGTGTGGATCAGGTGGGGTTCACGTGGCCCAGATCCACTGACTGGGCAAGGCAACTCACCCGTCAGCTTAACTGAATTGGAATCGAATCCAAACTGACTGCGAGCTTTCTCAGTCGCCGAAATGTCGCCATTCGGACATTCTTGATTGCCAGCTGACAGGTGGATGTCATGGACAGAGCCAGCGGTGTGGGGGAAGACATGTCCAGAAGGGGTTGACCAAGGGGTACAGATTTTATAGGGGGATGTTTCTTGTCTTTAGTTTTTGTCGCATTCAAAATGTCTCTGAGAAACTGAGAAAAATGCGAAATATGAAAATAAGGTTACTCACCTAACGTTCAGTTTCCTTATCGGTGGGAAAAATTAACGATTTCTTTAAGGATGATTTACGGAAATAGTTTTTCCTACAACTTTTAAAGTGACCAAGGTATCAATCAAGTCTATTTTCATTATGAGCAAGGGCTAAACTACCTTAAAATATTATATATAGATGTTTCCTACATGACATCATCAGGACTTAAATTAAAGGGCTGACTTCATATTTAATTTACTTTAAATTCTTTGATTCACTTCATTTTCATGGCGCTTTTGTGCACTCGAATTGAGACATTAATCAAAAGCCAAGGCTGTGCTCCATACTTTGCCAAGTTAAAACCTTTTTTGCCCAATCGACGACTACTACTCCTCCTCCTCATGCTACTTCTGCTCCTCCTGCTTGGACTGTCGGCCAAGAAATCTATGGACTTGGCTTTCATTTTGGCTCTTGCTCTTGCCTTGCAATCGTTTTTATTGCCATTTTTTTTTTGCACATATTTATTTCGCTTGCCATATTTAAACTCCGCCTCCGGCGCGACTCCCTCTCTAATTTCCCTCCTCCAGCGTTCCGTTCCACTCGGTGGCCATAGACACTGCGCTCCGTTGACCATTTCAATTGTGCATCCACTGCTTAGCGGCACATTAAGAGCCGCCGAGTTGCCCTATATACCGCCGGATAGCACATCTACATCTTCAACGTCCGTGCGAAGCAGACCAAGAAGCAACAGGAATATTAAGTATACGCCGCGTGTGGCATCAATCTTCATCCCGATGGCTGGTGCGAGGAATTGACAGGGGCAACTGCAGCAGCAGCACCAGCACCAGAGCTGGATCCACATCCCATCCTAAATGGGCGACGACATCGCGCAACAGTTTGACGATTCTTTCTGCGCACACCCTTCCTCTATTTTAGGTTAATTAGCAGACGGATCTGTGAGCCGTATAATAACCAAAATAAGTAAATGGAAACGGGGGAAAGTCGGGAAAATCTAGGAGGAAAGCCGAATGGAAAGTGGAGTACCAGAGGAGCAACGGAAGACAAAGATTGAATGCGGATTTTCCTCTTCGGATTTTTGTTCGTCTTCATCGTCGTCCCCTTTGTTGTGTGCGCGTCTAGAAATTTCATTTGCCAAATTGAATTTCAACCTGCACCAGCAGCAAAACTTGGCCTAAACCCAGGCAGGATGGGGACCGGGAGCAAGTGAAAGCTTAAGTAACCAAAATGCGCAAAAGTAAACTAGTCCAAGCCGAAGATGAAGTGCGAGGAGAAGGAGGCAGAGGAGCATGAGGGACTCCGGGAAGGTTCGAGTGGAATCACCGAATGAATACTGGTGATGAGCCGTGAGTTCGTGAAAGTAAATCTCAGACAGGAGGTCCCTTTGAAAAATGTGAAAGTCTCGGTCACGAAAGTGAAATGAATTTTAATTTTTTGGGCTTATTAAATTATGTTAACGTAATGGTCCTTAGACAACAAGAAAAACTTCAGCTAAAATAATACTGGCCTTGCAAAAGGACAAGATTTTAAGTCTTGTTTCAAATCAATTTATCCCCTTAATATTGCTACTTTAAATTATCAAATTGTCGGTATTTGCAATCCATAACAATATGGCAATATCTTCTGTCTTTCCCAGTAAGTTTCTTACCTATCTGGAATACCAGGTGTCCTTATACCGGATATAGCCGGCCCTAAAACTGTCCCATCCCTAAATGGATGAAAACGAGAAAACGAGCAAACAAAGCCGTAGGCAGCGACTGAGCGACAAACATCTAAGGGAAATCTGCTGCCGCATAATGTGATAATAAAAATCTTTTATTTGTCATTCGTCGTCGTCACCCTGGTCCTTTGTCTTCCCTCGGATGTGTGTAGTTCGTTCGTTCGGCTGGGGCTAAGTTTTGGCCCTGTTCTCCAGTCATAAAGCTTCCTCTCTCGCACACACTCATAAATCTTATCAGCGGCTGCTGCAGTTGTTCGTTCACAAATTTGACATCGAGGCTTCTCCCCTCTCGCTCATCCTTCATCCTTCGCCAACCTCCATTTCCATTCCCATTCCCACTTCCACATCACTCAGTAGACTGCCTAATTCCCGGCTCGTGCGTTGTTTGCTTCCAAATTAATAGCCCAAAGTCGCTCGCTCAGTCGGTCGGTCCTTTCACATACAAGTAACACAAAGTCCAAGTCGAAGTCCTCCGCCTCGGACCCTGGGATTGCGTGTGCCTTACTTTTACTTAACGCAGCTCACGTACCAACTTATTTTTCCCCATGCCGCATCCTCCGGCTTTTTCTGTTTGCTGTCAACGCTAAAACTTTAACAGCCAACTTCCATTTCCATTTCTTTTCTCTCCTTCATTTTCCCCCAGTTTCTGTTCCGGCGAACAGGCAAATTGAAGGGTGACTTATTGCAACTCCAAATGAGTTGTCATTTAGGTTTTCTCATTTCATCTATGGGGCCCCTTACCCCGTTGTCCTTAATCCCCGATTCCGATTCCAAATAGAGTTGGGAATCGATATTTCTGAGCTGAAGCTGACCCGTCGCCTCGTTCCTCTCCTGTCATCGCCGTTATCCACTCACGTCCAAGCCAAAACGGCAAAAAGCAATCGAAAGACAAAGGAGTTGGCGATTGCCTGTTTTGAGTTGGGAGTTTTAGAGTCAGAGTTGGAGCAGTAAGGAGTTGGCAGGGATATCGCAGAGAGGAAGCAGTCGGAAACTGAAATGGAGCAGCTGCAGGAGGTGTGGACTAGAAAGGGAATAGGACGATCCGTTCGGAAAGAGCATAAAACAAAGCGAAGGAAGTGGTTACGATGGCAGAGAAATGGGTAACAGCGTCAAAAACGGGAAGGAAGCAGTTACGATGGCTGAAAAATTACCGATGAAATGGGAAGAGGAAACTGTTGAGTTTCCAAATGAAGTTGGGGAAACCTAAAAGTTCAAAGAGATCTTGGGAATATAGAGATTTAGTTTGATTAAGTAGGTAAACAAAATCAAGTTTTGGTTGGTTAAATTCTGAATCGCTGATGAAGAAATCGGGTTACTTTTACAATAATATAAGGTTGTAGCTGTTTTATATATTTTATTCTTACTAGTATTTTATTTAAATTTCGTAATAAGAAATATTTCAGATTCCCCTTCAATAATATTTAAATCCCTTGAGCCTTCATTGCATGTCTTCACTTAAATAGCCCATGATAATCCCCTTTTCTGTGTTTTTCTTTTAGTCAAAAGGAGAACAGGAGAAAAGTCGTCCAAATAAAATAATTAGAAAATAATTAGTAAAACCTAATGCCTAGTAATCCCTATGAACATGTTCGAGCTGAAGCATAGTTCTAATTTTAATATTAAGGCATTTAAAAATGAGCTAATTTTGGTGCTGTTTTGGTCTGTAAAGCTATATATATCCAAATCAAAATGTTCTCCATAGACACTCTAGCTCCCGTTTATTTACCTCCCGGCTATTGTTCTAAATTAATTTTAAGTTTTGCGCTTTTCAATATTCACACTTTAGTGCCTGGGATTATCCGCGTGATTAGCTAAAAATACCCAAATTTTTGGGGGGCCTGCAGAGGGGGGCACCCGCGTTAAACAAGGCCAGCCAGAGAGCGTTTAGGAAAGAAATATATAGCCAAAAAGGCTTTCGCATTTCCGGCGCCAGCTAAAAATATTTTGACGTCTTTCGACGCTGTCAGGGGAATGTGTCTTTTCTATTCCTATTTATTTTTTTGTTTTTTATTTTTTGCAAATGCGTCTGACGTTGGGGCAATGATTCGCTTTATGCAACCCAAAACGTGGCAGAGGCAGCAGTCATAAAAATACCGCCACAACCAAATAAAGAAACAGTCCGTCATTGGTCTGGGACGGGTGGCAGTTTCTCTGCACCGCCTTGGCTCTGGGCCTCTCGCCACTCGGCTCTTGGTCCGATAGTCCATTGAGGCCTCTGTGCGTCATTCTTGGCCTACATTGGGCGTAAATCTTGTAGGAAAACAAACAAGGAAGAAAATATACTCTTAATGGAAAAGTATATGGAACAAGCAATGCCCTCGAGGGATCAATGTGATAAAAATGTATGACATCTTCGATGATTATTATCACCGAAACTAAGTTTCATTTTTTTAAAGCTATTAATCAGTGCCAATTATTATTCTAATTACTTTTGGTAACTAAAGCAATAAAAAATTATCCTTAAAAAATTATCACATATAAACCGAGAGAGAAAGTCCCTCCACCCGTGATAAAATATCATCTTTTCCATATTTTACATTTTTGTTTTTGTGAGTTTCAAATGGAGTAAACTTCGAGAGCTTCTGGTTAAAAATATAGGAGATATTCATAGTATTTTAATATCCTATGGAAATCCCACTAAAATGTCACATATACCTTCTTTTCTGGCAGTGTATGGCCGGGTATGAGCATCACAACTAATTGACTTGATGGTGTGGGGGAAAACCATGATGACATGTTTTTCGGATAAGACAAGCAGCCGGACCAGAAGGCAGGGAAGTGGTGTAAGGTTGTCTGGCTTAGGGGGACACGCCGGGACGGAGGCAGGGAACAGGGGGAAAACTCAAATGAGTGATTGCTGTTGGCAGGCGCGTGAGCGAAATATTCATAAGCATTCACAAGGCATTCGCATAATTCATTCATTCAAACACTATAACGATGGATGGGAGTGTGAAAGAAGGTAAGGGGAGGGGCAAGGCTATGGCTAAACTTTGAGCCAACTTATATCATTTTCTGCGACCTATTTTGTATCAGCCTTTTTGGGCAATCATCGCTAAAAATTCTTCCTTGGCGTCAGTTGCCTTTTTTGTGTTTTTTTTCTTTAAGTTTGTAGTTTGTTTTTCTCAGTCACATGGTTTTTAGCAGGTATAAATTGTTTGGCTTTCCGTGACGTTTGTCGCGAATATTCGGCTCGCCAATTGATGAATTGTTTGGATTGTTTTTCTCGTGGGCGGACTGAGAGTGAACCCAGCAAAATCACTGAAATTGTATTCGCATTTAACAAATCCTATACTATATGCATATGAACATATATATCGTTGAGTCACCTCCGCCGAGGAAGTGAATATATATTGTTGCAGTTGAAGGTGACACATTTCGAGAGAAATGGGAGCGGAAGCAATTGCTTCTTAGAGAATGGTCAGTAAATGAAATTCGAGAAGGATATGTGTGTGAGAGGGGGCGTTCAACGGTTAGCTAAAGAGGGTGAAATTGTGGAAGGAACTTAAACGGGACGGTCACTTGACTAGTATGACGAAATATCAGGCAATAAAAATACCACAGAATGTTTATATAATTCATGTATTTAGCACATGATTTTACCTGAAGAAATACAAAAATAAAACAAGTAAAATTCGCGGATAATGTCAATATACCTCGTAAATTCCTTAAACTATATAGGTCATTGATGCCATCTTCAACTCAGTCTGTGAATGGAAAGTCACAGACCTGCCATCCTCCCTGATTAGTGGCCCATCGTGCTCCAAGATGAAGCCAAAAGATCAACAAAGAAACTTCCCATCATCTCCATCGTCTCAACTCTCACTCGCTGCCTCTGCCTCTGCTCAATTGTTGTTTATTGTGTATTTTCGAATCCGACTCCGAGTGACTTATTAATTGGGAATGCGGAAGCTTCGTGGCTGCGTTGCAACTTGCTGCTTGCAACACCATTCAAAGTGCAACATTCCAGCGGAGCAGCAGGAAATAAAGAAATCCAACCATACAGCGAGCGAATCAATTATATATTTTTGTGGCTTAGCATTTCGCTAATGATATGAATTTCCGACTGACTCAAGAAACTAGAGCGCGTTAAAAATTAACACGAGTCAGAAACTTAAAACGGAAAAAGCAAACAGAGACTATCCCAGCAACAAAGGAACAGGTGCTAACCCCGATCCCCTGTCCTCGATCCACGATCCTCTATTCTGAAGCGTCGTCCTCTGTCGTGAAACCTCTATTCCCGATTTTGTATCCTTGTGCTCAACTTTGGTAATTGGCAGAGCGTTGGCCCTTTAAGGCAGCTGCCACCGGGCCATGGAAGCAAAACAAAAACGCTAATAAAACACGAGTAATAGCCAAGCAAATACCCTGGAAAATAAATTGGTTTATTAAATATTAGCAGAATTGATTGACATTCAAATAAGTCTACTTATTTATTTATATGCACATAAATTTACTAATATAATAATAACTAAATATAATAAATAATAATAGTAATTTATGTCAAACAAAATCAATATACATAAGTTAATAACAGTAAAAAACTTTTATCAAATTAAAAATAGAACTTCGATAGTGCAGTAAAAGAAACATTTTGGGTTCAGTTTCCCAATATCCCCTGGAAGTACAGGAACAACCGCCGCTGGCAGCTGCTGTACAGTGAGCCCTGCGCCACCACCTGCCACGTGTTGCTTCTGGTGCTGCTGCTCCTGCAGACGCAAGCAAAGGAACAGATGGCAGCTGCTGCTCGCTGGCCCCCTCTTTCGAGGCGGGCAAATTACATGGATTCGGAGCGAGGAGTCCTGCGATGTGCAGTTGAAGAACCTCATTTCGATTTGTTGTCCTCGATTTCGCATCACGAAAATATCGCGCACCTGCCATTGGTTTTTATTTTCTTCCTCACCGCGGTAGCATCTGTCCCTACTTCGTATTCCTTATTCCCACTTACCTGGCAAGGATAAATGCATTTCACCTTGGTCTGCCTGACTGCCTGCCTGCCATTAAATGCGTGTGTGAGCCTAAGAGGGAGCGAGGGATTTGGCATTGGGCATTGTTTCGCAAGATAATGAGCTGCTGGGATGGGATCTGCGCGTAAAAGAAGGGAAAATAAGGAGCCGCAGGCGAAAAGAAGGACCCTCAGCAGAGCACAGGCAGGTGAGGCGTAGATCTCCTTGGTAAGCCAACGAGATCGAGTGTTGACACAGCAGGAGATATGGTTTGTCAAACGGAAATTATATATGCAGGAAGAATAGAAAATCTCGAGGAAAGCCAGAGATCAGTTATAGGAAATTCGGGGAAATTGCAAAAGTAATAGAAATGTCCGAAAAAAAAAATACAATGATATATACAATATCATCGCAAACTATACTTGTTTTTCTCAGAGTACGGGTTGACCGATTAATTTCAATGAATTTTGCACAAAATTAAAATAAATATTATTGAAATACCATCACAACTATTTTTATCTCTTGTTTGAGTATTTGATCCACAGATACCTATGTTAATATCTCGAAAATTCCGCACGCCAAATGGATTTTAGTTGTAGAATCCAAGATCCATATACATACATATACATATATATTATATTATATATATTTGGAGAAGAAGAATTCAAATTAAGTTCAATGAACTGACGCCTCAAAATCGATTCAAGTCACAAAAACCGATCCCATAAATACTTGGGAAAAGTCCTCTCACGCCTTCTGCCTTTGCCTTTGCTGTTGCCTCGCCCAAAAATCGCAATTCGCCAAAAACTGAAGCCAAATTTATTATGGCCAATATATTTTGTAATTAAATCGAGACAACAACAACGGAGAAAGGGAATTCCGAAACTTGCTCGGCGGCAATTTAATTGTTCCTTCTCTCTTTTCGTTTTTTCGGTTAACATATTTGTTTACAAAATATTTCAAAGTGTTGCTGTTGCTTTCCTGCAAATTTCGCGCCTCGACTCAACATTTATTTTCAGATTTTGTGCAGAGGGAGGAAGAGAAAGGGGGGAAATGCTGTTTTGTGATGAGGTGTCCGTTCACTCTTTTTTAATATTTTTTGTATTTGTTTTTATCATGACTCATTGAGGTCGTGTGCGAAATTTTTGGAATTGCTTTCATTTATTTATGCATTTGTTTTTTTCGTGAATTTGAGCTGAATGCAAATTTGCTTATTTATTGCACGAACTGCGGCGGGGCGACACAACAACATCCAAAAAATTCCCAGAAGTGTCCGCCACAAAAATCACTTGGAAAAAGTTCCCCTTCCACTGAAAGTGCGAAAAAAAAAACAAAACAAAACAAATTAAAACCAAAACAAATAAAAATCATTGAAAATTGTTTTTAGCAAGCGACACTTTGTAGTGTGATTTTTTGCTTTGTTTTATTATGTAGCGATCCTCAAATTTTTCACACCTCAACAATATACAAGCAAAACAGATCGAAATACGTAGACAGTTAATTGGGATCGCCTAGGAAATTGCCCTGATAGGATTTTAATAAAGTAAAACTAAACTTAACTGCCTATAGTATTCTATATATAAAAGCTAGACTCCATAAATTCTTTTAAGTTTATTTATTTATCGCACATTCATTCGTTTGGAATGATCTTGCAATATTTATAAACTTTGAGGATTACTTTAAGAGTGTGCTTTGGTTGCAAATTAATATACCCTTTTAGTAAACCAAATCTGATACCCTATTTTCAATTCCAAGTGTCAGAGCCAACCCCTGGAATTAGAGGGTTAAGTCGGTCTTCAACCCGAACATGATTTGGCAGTTTGTGTGTGCTTTCCTGAGCTGGGCTGTCTTTTGTTTATTTGTTTTTCATTCTCCGCCCTGTCGCGTTAATTACGTGTGTAAGAAACTATTGGGCAAACAACTTGATTAGAGGCCGAGTGCGAATTGTGATGAAAACTTTCGAGGCACTACGGCCCGAGCACGGCACGCGCTTTGTCCGAGCTCCGGAGTCCGGACTGCGGTACGACGATGATTTCCATGAATTCGGTGATTCGGAGGGGCGTGAGTCGCCGATCGGCAACGGCGACAAAGTGTTAATCACAAGTCGTAAACAACAAACAGCAATATCCGTTTGTTTATAGTTTCGTTAACTGATTGTTCGCGGCTGCGATTTTGTTGCTTTCATTCCAGTCGGGAATACCCAATAACAACTGCTGCGAGCGTCATTCCCACGGCCAGCCGGCGGGGGTTGCTTCTGAAAACAGGGGTGAATATCGCGGGTGATAATCAGTGGAAGAGATATATATATGCACCGTTATCATAAATAACTATTTTTAGGCCCGCACAAATAGAGTTGACCTTTGTGTAAAAATATTTTTAGG
The DNA here is from genome assembly GCA_018151655.1 of Drosophila bocqueti. Classification (NCBI taxonomy): domain Eukaryota; kingdom Metazoa; phylum Arthropoda; class Insecta; order Diptera; family Drosophilidae; genus Drosophila; species Drosophila bocqueti. The sequence goes on from JAECXF010000230.1 coordinate 182,707, forward strand.
CGCAGATAAAATATTGTGAAATCGAATCGATCATGGGATCGGCGCCAGCAAAATCGGGAAATTACTTCGTTCGAGCGAAAGTGCTTTATTGTTGGCCTTTACTGGGCAATCGCTAATCAGCGAATTGAGTCACATCGTTCGTACTCCGTGTCTTGCTCATATGACCAACCGAAAACCCATGGCCCTCACATGATCTCGTGGATCGTTTTCGGATATGGCCGGAGATGTTGCGAATTGAGTGCCAGACGAGTCTGTTTTGTATGTGAAAAGTATTGCCAGGGTATTGACATTAGGCACAGCTCGTGGGATAGTTTAATGGAGCCATTAGAACCATGTAATAAATCACAACATTCGCGATTTCGTTGGGATTCCCTCTTGGTTAGATAGGGAAATATAGCAAACGCGCAACAGCTACCCAAAATTAAACTTAAAATAATGTTTATCTATACTGTTGCTAAAGTTAAATTAACTAATTTTTTTCCCCAATTAATAGGCACTCCGTCACCGATCCTAGCTTTCTTCAAACTCAATAGCAATTTACAGAATCAAGTTTCTGTGAATTCTTCACACAATATTTTATACATTCCTTGTAAACTTTGCAATCATATTTATACACTATCAATCGAGATACACGATCACTAGTGTGCCCTGTGATCATCACCTTCCCTTCTCTCGGTTCGAACGCGATTCTTGAACTCTGAGCTCATAAAATTCTTGCTAAAATGACGCACACGCCGAGATAGAACCGCTTGCTTGCCTTGCTTCGCCTTTTTCCAACGAAATTTCATACGCCCCGTTGACGACATTTCTGTTTATGGGCCCGAAAAGGCCCCAAAGTCAATGGCCTAATGCTTGCCATATTACGCATACGCCCCATGGGACACCTTGAGGGCGATTGAGCCTCGTATTCAGCTTCAGTTTCAGCCATTTTGCCAATTTCTGGCACGTTCTCGACCATCTCAGGGCATATAAGATATGTATATGTAGAGAGTATATCAAGAATATCGGGAATGCGGCAGGGCAGCACTCGAGCTCAGCACTGGGATATTGGCCCCACTGGAGATATAGAAACTGCGCAGTCTGGCAGATATTTCATCAGAGAAGAGAAGGCCAAAACAGAATTTAAATATATTTCGCAATATCAGCGTAATAGTAAAGTGTGTGGCCACTGGCCACCAAAGTTCAATAAAACTTGAAAAAGTTTGAGCTCTTTTTTTTTATTGTGGCTTCTACTTCTGATTCCACAACATTCTTCTTCGTAGTTTTTTCAGCTTAAGTCGCAATAGCCCAGTTAAAAGTGGAACATGCGAGAAAGGGAGGCAGAAGAGACAGCAGCGGGCATTGCCAAAATAGATAATACCAAGCCGGAATAACACAAACAGAAGTGAGCAAAAGTATAAGAAATAAACGTACTTTGGATGGATGCAAAACTAGATTTATTTGAATAGTTTTCAACTTTTAAATATTATCTATAAGATGAGAAAGATCTACAAAACGTAAGTAATCGCTTGAAGTATAACCTTAATCGATACAAGTGGTCGTAACGTATCGATAGTTCCATCTCAGTTTAGAGATATGAGACATTGAACGAGACACCTGGGTAACCCTATAAATATAGATATTATTGTTCGATAAATTAAATTAAAATTATGTGTTCTTCCTGCCGTTCTTCTAGAAGGGTTGTGTCAATGGAAGGTCATCGACTTTGGCGATTACCTGTCGATACTATCGATGGAACAGGTTCTTTAGCTGCTCGAAGAGGGGTGCCTCATGCCAGAAAGAGACGGCAGAACGCTCCCCGGCAGCCAGTGTGCTCGAAATGTTAATGACATTGCCAAAAAACTTGTGCGAGGGAAATAGTGTAACGCAAAAAAGAGATAGAGTGAAAGAGATGGGAAGCCAGCCAGTGGATTTTGTTTGTAATTCGTTGTTGTTGATTTTCGGTTTTTTGTTTGTGTTTTTTTTTCTGTGGAAGTTATAGCTGATGTTTTGTGTTGTTGCCTGCCTCTAGGTGTCATTAACCCTCCTCTTGGCACGCTGAGAACCTTACTCACGGTTTGTTTTCGTTGTATGTTTTTGTTCTAGAAGCAGAGACTTTTCGCTTTTTATTTCGCACGTTTCTCCACGTTTTCTGGATTTTTGGCTTTTGTTTTGGCTTTGGCATTCCGACTCCCCTTGTTCGGGGTTTCTTTGGGTAGCCGCAGAGCGTTCAACCAAGCGATCTGTAGGTGAGGGTATAAAATGCTGGGGAGAGTTTCACATCCCTCCAAAAATGGAGGCCTGCTCTAGGGTCACTCACCACCACACCACCGCTACCGTCGCCCAACCAATTAACCCCTCAGCCCAGCCATCATCTCGCCAAGTTATTAAACTTGACCATAACAAAAATACACAACAAATTTTGACGGCGCCATTCGCAAATGGGATTTGCGCGGGACCAAAAAAATAATAAGAAACAAGCAAAAAACCGAAACTAAATGAAGGAAATGTTTAGAATAAATAAAGGAGTATATAACAAAAAATTAATGCATTAACCCATTTGTCATTGATTGAAATTGATTTATTGTGACACTGCATTTGCATTGATTATTGACTATTTATTTATGTATTTTTTATTCAATAACACTTAAGATCTCACACCTTTATTGGGGATTTGTTCGTTCGTCATTTCCCAAATAAATCGTTTCTTAAACGCAGCAACCTTGTTGTTATCACGGCGTATACGTAATTTATTTATGCGTTGTGCTGTCATATCTACGATTGTATAATCAAAATAAGGTGCGCGGATCTGTAGAGCGAAAGTTGTGCAGAGAGTCACAAGACTCGGAATAGCCACAAGATTCGCTAATTGCATATGGGACCCCGGTAATCCCCAGAGCCCAAAGTGATCTTACATATTTGCCAAGAGCTTAGAACACACCCCAGATTTATTTACATATTTATTTTTAGAGAGGCAGAGTCTCCCCTCCCATTCGTGCGAGAGATCAATGTTTTTGCTGTGATTCAAGTTCCTGCTCAGCTATTTGGATACCCTAACGGCTGTTGGGTTGCACAACATTCCCACTAAACAAGTAAATATATAGATAACTTTAAAAGGTTTAAAAATGCAATGTCTTTTTCGTAAGAGGCTTTTAGTGCGCATTATTTATTTTTACGACTTACAGCTTGGGTGTATTAGTTTAAATTTTTAATTATTATGTACTTTATTGAGCCAAGGTCTCGATAGGAACTAAAACTATTTTAGTCAACTCTATCGTTTATTTATGGAACCTTTAATGAACAAAATTTAAATAAAGCGATCATTTATCGCTTGGTAGGATAATGTGCCATCTCTTTTGAGAATTGGATTATTTTGATCATTTAACTTCCCCAACTATCAATCAAAGCTCTCGATTATTTAATGAACAAAAATTAAATAAAGCGATCATTTATCGCTTGGTAGGATAATGTGCCATCTCTTTTGAGAATTGGATTATTTTGATCATTTAACTTCCCCAACTATCAATCAAAGCTCTCGATTATTTCATCAGAGTATGAAATCTTCGTGGGTCCATTAACCTTTTCTTTGCCGCCCTTTCATTGTTTGTTTACACAATTCTCTCTCAGTTTCTTCCAGCTTCCCTGGCTCCCTTGTTCGTCTAGTTGTTCTGGTTTCTTTATTAAATATTAACTGACACTGTGCCCCACAGAGTCACTCACACACACAGAGAGACCAATGTGAATATTTTGTTCATGTTTTCCTGGTTTACATATTTGCCACCCCTTTTACGTATGTATGTACCCCCACCTCCTCATGCTCTTGCTGGCGTGCCAAGCAACGATTTTTATTTATATTTTGCTTTTTTCCTGGCCATTCCGCTGCTGTTTGTGCTCTTGTTGTTGTTACTTTATCAAAATGAGGTTAACAAACGTTCCCAAGGCCATTTTACTACGGGCACACACACTCGGGCACACACGTGGGGCCCAGCCCCATTCCCATTCCCAGTCACACACACTAACTATCGTTGATTCGCACTTGACATTTACTTTCCAGTAAACGTAACAACTATAAAAACAATGGGTACCTGCCTGGGCACTGAGCAATAGGTCTCGATTCGCCCTATCTACACGCGTTACTGTTGAAGAAATTCGTTTTACAGTGGAAATCAGGGGAGAACCGATGATTGTGAACAATTAAGGGATTATGTTATAAAGTTGTAATTTTGTATTGTACCCACAAAGTCAGGCTTTGTTTTTCGCTTTGTAATCCCTTGAGCGAAGGATCTTTAATGCTAAAGTCCAAAAACGATCTTAGAAAACTATAAGTTTTATATACTTTTTACTTACTAAGAAACACCTCTATAAAACCCGAATTAATTAAAAACTGTAATTGTATAAAATAATTTATATTAAACGAATACAAGATTGATAACGCGAAACCGAAACCAGTCCCTACATTTACCTATCACGTAACCTCTTCTTCCGCTTTCCCCTCAGCTTTCCCTCAGCGACTTCTATTTGTCATTATCGTAATTCTGTTGTTTTGTTTTTGCAGCGTATTTTATTGTAAATTTTTGTTTTTTCAGTTTTCATATTTTCTTTTGAAAAGAGAGGCGCGTGTGTAATCAGGTGAGGGCGGTTAGTGGGGGGAATGTTTTGCTTAATAAACGTAGTGCCCCCGCTCCACTGAGGAGGACGGGTGGGTGGGGAGGGCGCGTGGCGGCAACGACGGGGTCTAGGCCAAATGTCGGCGCGTGTAGACTTCTCAAGTACCCAAGGCGTCTCGAGTGCATTAGCACACTATACCCAACCGTCGGCGACGGAGACCAGAGGCCGAAGCTATTTACGACACTGCACATTTTCACCGTAATTTTTGCAATCTTTTGCGCGAATTCAATACACTCGCCTGCAAATAAAACCTTACATTCGCCAGCGACTATATGTAATCTGAGAGCTGTAAACTTACTATCCGGGTTGGCGGCATGTGACTCACTGTATAAAAGGCTGTAAAGTTGAATAGATTAGGTTTTCAACCAGAACTTTGTATCTATAAGTGGACCCAAGGTGGGTGAATAATAGTATCACAAGGAACGGAATCTCTGAAATGATCTTATATACTCTGTTAATTTTATAATTAGTACTTAGATGTAAATGAGTACGATCTATTGATTTATGTGTATAATCTTAGAATTATGTTTTGTTAAACAAAAATGTACATACATATGTACTTAATTTTAAGCATTTTCCAAACTCTGCATTTTCATGTTATTGCTTAATACTAGGATATTAAATATAAAATGATTAAAATCAATAATAAAACTCTCCCAAAGTGTCCTAATACATCCCGTGTATTTCGAGGATATAGTAATACAACTTGATCGCTTAACCCGAACAGGACAATTCAGCATTTAGCGCCATATTTCTTTCCCTTAGCCACCCTTTATCTCCCCCGTCTTAATACCACTTCTTTTTCTTCCTTATTTTTTCTGTGCATGCTTGTGCAGGTTTTATTTGCGGCTCGTAAACATTTTGCGGTGTGCCGTAATTTTTGCACTGCACCTGCTCTGCAAGTGCAACAGAGATGCAACGATGATAGTGGAGGAGGGAAGCTGCTATAATCTCGACCAAGCGTGTGTGTTCCCCTTTTTTTTGTCGTATCGTATTTTTTGCGACAAAGTTAGCACCGAGTTTCGCAATGACGTCGATGGCTCGGCTCTAACGGTAAATGCAACAAAGTAACGGTTGTTTACTGTGGCTCGTTTTTTCCATTTTGTTTACTATTTTCCTCCGTTATCTAATCTTAAATGGGAATGAAGTAAAGTGGAGAGTGCAGAGAAGAAAACACTGTCCGTACAGATGTCCGTTTTGACAAGTGTCCGTTAAGTGTCAAACAAATGTCAAAAAAAAAAACAAAAAAAGCGGAAACGACAGAAAACGAAATGAAAATCTTGCAGTGAAAAACGCAACGCAAAGAAGATACAAAAAAAGCAACGAAAGTAAAGCGGCAGAAAATTCGCACAGGCAAACACTGAACAAATCACTTATGACAAAGAGACAAGGGGGTTGTCGGGGAAGATGGACCGGCAGCACTCCTCCATCCCCTCCTTTCCACGTAACACAACCCCTTCTTGACAGATTGCACTTGCCCCGAAATTGAATCATCAACGGGAATGGCCAAAAAAAGGCAAAACGGAATAAAGGCAAAGGGAAGAGGACTGCAACGCATCTGCCATGACCTCCCCCAACGCTTTTCCGAGGGGGCTTTTGGGAGGGGCACCGCCCCTGATCCACTTTACACTTGGCACATCCTTTTGCTTGTCGCCTGTCATGTGACAGCAATTAACACAGAAGCCCCAAAATGGAGGGAGAGAACAAAAAGGCAGAAACGTCGGGAAGAAGCAATGAATGTGTACACTTGGAGAAAATTGTTATAAATTTGGAAAAAATACATTGCGGGATGACAGAAACTTACATAATAATAATAATACATTTGACTTCAGGTAACAAAAAATAACTGCAAAAGGTTTTTCTGCCTGCTTTTCATGTGTCTACTAATCCCCTAGTGTTGTGTTTTACTCCTGGATAATGAGAAATTCACTATGTTCTTTTTTCTAAGAATTTACAAGAATTAGTTATCACTTTAGGGTTTTATTAACTATAAACTATTTTCCTCTCTGAGCTTAATATTCCCTAGTGTAATATACCTTTAAGGAGCCTTATGTTATTTTTTTCTCATTTATCAAAATATTGAACCCAAAACCCAACCTTTCTAAAAAAAATTGCTGTGGTTTTTCCCTGAGTGTATTTTTAGGGGGAAGACGACGAGTTATTTGTGGCTTCGTGCAACAGTTGCTATTGTTAGAGGGCGAGATTTTTGCGGAAATTGAATTTGCGGACCATCTTTAAGCATACCCCACCTCACACCCTCAGCCCCTGTCCCAGTGCCCACCCCCCTCGAGCATTGCAACTTTGTTGCATTTTCTAAGTAATTTGTCATCGTTTGCGCATCGACTCAGCCGAATGACAGACGTGAAAAGAGTGCCAAGCTGACACTTTGGATGATAGGAAAGTGGGAAAAACGAGGGAGGTAAAACAGAGGTCTTCAAGGAAAGTATAGGAAATATGCACTCTTAAGAATATAGCATCATCATATTTTTGGGATTTTGTTTATTGTTTTTATGTGGAAAACATCGCACAGAGGGTACTACATCCGTGGGCATTCCAACCTGTCCACTTTGTGTCATTTTTCGGTTTTGGGGGAAAACGGATTTCGAACCCCGGAAGTTGCAATAGATGAGAAAGTCCGAACAGAGAATCCCTCGAAGATTTTCTATTACAAACCCATTTTTTCAAAGATTAATCCATGGAAACTTCATTGCGACTTTTCTTCAAAAATAAACGAAAGCGAAAATAAAGCTATTTTCGGACCTCCAAAATTTCCATTTCCTAGCATTTTGTTATTAGATCATTCAAATCGATAAAAGAAAAATGGAAAAATAAATAAATTCCAATTCGAAAATTTGTTCTGTGCTGGTTTTTATTAGGTAAACACCCAGCATTTTAAATTTAAAATTTAACAATACAGACTTTTGTTAAATTTTTAGACAATTTTAAATATGTAACGGCTTTTTATATTAACAAAAATTGAGTAGACTTTTTTTCCAATATTTAAAAAAATTTTATTGCTAATATTTTATTATTTCACTACAACAGGTTGATTTTAAGAATAATATAAATGTTGGGGTATAGGAACTAAATATGTCCAAGGGTCCATAGAGTTCAAGGTTGTTACAACTTTTTTGCAACTTCCATCATAGGGAAGCGCTTTTTATGCCTAAAGAAAGTAATTCAATAAATAAATGGTGCTCTGTTTAAATGTTATTCTAACAAACAAGTCAGCATAAAATGAAGGCAGTCAAAATAGAATATTTTTTTCTATTAAATTTGTTTGCTCAGCGTTCATTAATCACCTTTTTGCATAATTATTTAATTGAGAATTTTGTGTTCAGCTAAGATTTATTTGGCAAAATTAACGTTTTTTTAGTCTTCCAAACAGACTCGAAACATTTGCTTAATGAGCTAGAAATTTTCAACAAAAGAGCGCTGCAAATAAATAAATTAAATAAAAAAAGTCGTAAAAAATTTGGCATTGGAAATTTTCGAGCAGTTTCTGTGTATTTCGTACGACGTGCTTTGTCAACTTTTTGTTGTTTTTAATTCTGTTGTTGTTATTGCTGGTGTTGTTGCCTGCTATTGTTGTTAACGGCCTTCGCTAATGAACAGTTATGCAATGTGCAAAAAAAAAAAAAAATCCAAAAACAAAGACGCCAAAACACAAACAAAAACAAAAAGGCAAACCAGCGAAATGAACTGAACTGCAAGCCAACTTTTTGAAACTGAAGCTGAAAGATAAATAAACATTGGGGAGGCAACACTTTGAATGACAGAATCAGAGTCTTAGATACCCTTTTTAGGTTATCCATTTCTTAGATCGATTAAGTACGCGTAGATAACCCTGCCAGGCAACAAAGCTCAGGATTGCTTTGTCCCTAATTAATATTAACAAAATAACTAAATAAAATCTGTAATAGGGTCTGTACTAAAGTCTCGTATGAAATTTGTAGTAACATTTTTAAACATTAAAATCTCCCCCTCGAAAAACATGATACCCTCACTTCACCAAGAGTATCTCAGAGACAGAGAGCGGCAATAGTCGGTCCGTTACAAGCGAGCGCTTTGAGCCAAGTTGGACTTTGTACCGAGCACGCGAACCTGCCATGATGTGAAATCCGCTGTGGATCGGATGTGAATGGGGATTTCAGGCGGATTTCCATGGGGGATCCCGCGTAGCTCTTTGCATCTCTTTCCCACTGGGAAGCGTGAGGGGGCAGGACGGGGGGAGTGAGTAGTACGACATGGAAAGAGGATCTGTGTCGTCGTTTGGAAAAACCCAAACAAATACCATTGCTTTTTTTGCTGATTGTTTGACCCCGTTTTCGAGCAGGTGGAAACCATAGAAGAGTAACCCCCAACCGACCGATACCACCCAAATCACCACCCATTTCCCCTGTTTTTCACGATTTTTTCACCTCTACACGCACATAGAGAGAGAGAGAAAGAGACACGCATATTTGGTTTCTGTTTTACGAGCTCATTTGCCCCGCCAAGGGTTGATTGATTTGTTGTTGTCTCCGATAAATATTCGAAACGATTTTGTTTATAATAAAATAAAAGTTGAGGCCACCGCCGCCGCTGCTGGGGTTAACCTTTTATGACTTACTTTTACTCATTTCCATTTTCATTTACATTTCCATGGTTATGGTTTTGGCGGGAACATAGAGAGTGATGTCGCACAGGTTTTAGTAGATATCGGGGGATCTGGTTTCCGTAAAAGGCTCTGATTGGGAATTATCTAGAGGACTTATTGTTATTTGCAGATATACACAGTTGGGTTTTAGTACTCATTATCTATGTAATTTCAAACACCTTTGAAAGTAGAGTAATTTGGAAACTTTTGAAGGCCTGTATTAAAGTACCCACTTATGATTTTGACAGGATTTTAATTAAATGTTTTTAAATAGTTATTAAAATACAACAATATTTTATTTAAGGGAAGTTTTACGGTAAAAAAATTCTTGTTAAAACAAAAATTGAAGTTTTCGAAGTACTGAAGGTCTTTCAGGGTCAGAATGTCTAGGTTTTTTCCGAGCGGTCACCGTAGGGAGTATTTTAATAAATATACATAGATAACAACGAGATTATCTAATACCTCTCCCTATGTTTCACTCTCTCCTCTCCTCACCTATTCGTCCCCATTTCGCTTTTATTGCGTCGTTTCGGTGACAGCAATTACAACAATCGAAGAATCACAAAACAAAACAAACTGAAAATAAAAACAAAAAACAGTGTTTCCAATAAAGGCCGAAGAACAAGAGGAGCGGAACAGTCCAATTTTGATTTCGTGATGTGGCGACTTTTGCCAGAAAGAGACAGAAAAAAGGGGATGGAATGGAAAGAGCAAGACTGTGATGGTAGCGGGTGTGGGAAAGAGACGAGTTCATTCAACTTGGTGAGGGTGGCAGAGGGGACGGCGGCCAGGAAAATGCAGAACAAGAGCAACAAAAAACATGAAGAAATGTATTTTATTTCGATTTTAGTTTGTGAGACAGTCAGACGGACAGAAATAAATTCGTTCGTTGCTTCGCTTGCTGCCAGGTACAGTACAGTCCACCTTGTAAATGTGCCAGGGTGTGAGTGTGCAAGTGTAAGTGGAGCAAGCGAAAAACGGGAGGAGGAAGAAGGAAGCATAAATGCAAACATAAATGGGAAATACACACAGTTGTGATCAATTTACCATTTACAATTTACAGCCATCAAGCACACACACAGATGCAAACAGAGAGGGCAAGACAACATACGTACAGTTTACATCAAGAAGAAGCAGTTTGTTACGAACTAGTGTGGGGAGCGACGCAGAGCCAGCAAAAACAGAGCGAGAGCGCAGCAAAGTGCGAGAGAGCGGAAACCCCAGAGAGTGCGAGAGAATGATTATTACGAAAGTGAGTGCATAAAAACAAACGCGAAACAACTAAGAGCGCGCCAGTCGTGGCATAGGAACGGCATGGAAACGAACCCAAAGAGTGGATGAACTTACGTTCCACATGTTCATTCTACCACTCCCTCTCTTAACTGCAGCATAGCCATTCCATTCGTTCTCTGCGCCCGCGCGTACCAATGCCAAACTGTACCATTTTTCATTCCATTTCGGTTCGGAATACACCCCGACCCCCCTGTGACACAAAAACCCCTGGCGCTTGCTCTTCGGCTCTCTCTTGTGTAAAAATCAAAATAAATCGTAAATAATTTTATCTCGCTCTCCTCGCTCGCTTCGTCTTCGTTTGCTGTTTTTTGTCTCTTTCTACTACGTTTCGTTCGTTCGCATGAATGGAATGGTCGGGTGGCGGTGTTGTGCTTGTGTGCGGCGAAGAGTGAGTGAAAGAGCACTATAGCGGTGGTACTAGTAGTTGTAGTATTTGGGTATTTTATTTCCACTCGCTCGCTCTCCTTGCTCTTCCTTCTGGCTGCTGTTGCTGCTGGCCTCTGAAATCCGATAACCAGTGTGCGAGCGAGACAAAAGAATAACAAACAATTATAAATTGTGCAAGTGTGTGTGTGTGAACGGGGAATGGGAATTTCACAATATTTGTAGCGACGGCAGCGACGACGCCAACTGCGACTGCAGCGTCGCCGCCTCGTGCCAATTTCACTTGCAACGAAATTTCTCGTTCCTGTAGTGCTTGCTACATGTGAGCGAGGGGGAAGGCACGACGAGCGGCATGGAATGGAACATTTACGGTTCTTCTGCTTTTGTTGTGTGCGCGCGTGGAAAAGGTCTCGTAACGAAGGGCGAAATAAAAACAAAACCCGAAGGCAAGAAGAAGCAGAAGCTATTGTGCAGATTGATTTTTGATACGTGCGTGAGCCTGGGCATGTGTGTGCATGCATTTCTTTGTTTTTGTTGCTTTTTCGATTTATGATTTTTTGTAGTGCGTGCCGTGCATCATGTCATTCAAAAAAAAATTCTTCATCCGCTTTTTCTCAATTTCCATTTGAGTTTTTCTCCTCGTTTTTGTTGGGAAATCAATTTGAAAATATCTCCTGGTTTTTTTTTTTTTGTTAAGATTTGTATTTGTTCAGGCACACTTTTTTAGAGATAAATCACCTACGAATTTCCACGGAAATTTAGAAAAGTTCTTATTAGGAAAACACGCTTAAGATACAAAGTTTCCAAGTTTTTATTTTTTGGAGAAAGTTTGAAAATATATCATTAAAACTTTATCCTAAATGATGTATGTATATTCCCAATTTAGTTAAGTATGTTTCTCAGTTATAAATTTATTTGTTTGGTTTGTGCGTCTACCGGCTATAACGACATAAAATCGTTGGTCGCCTGTATTTAGAAAAACCAATTTAATTTAATTAGGAAAACAACAAAAATTGAATAAACTCTAAATACAACTATTTAAGATATTTAATAAAAACATGAAAATTGGCTTCCTTTCTTGCTTTATAATTATTTTTAATTTTTTGATTTCTTAGAGAAAGCTCAATGCCTGCTTTCCCCTTCCCATTCTTTTCATGTGGCCCCTTATCTTAATCTTAACAAAATTCTAGGGGTATGGAAAATTTTCAAACCAAAAAATGTGAGAATGAAAGTCTTCACAACTAAAAAGAGGGGAAGTTCCGCATGATTAGAGGCCGCTAGCTGATAAATCAGACCCCCTCCATCTATCCTACCAAACCGATCAGATCCGCTTCCCAGCTCGGAAGTTCTCCGAGGGCTCCTAGGCTCCTACATCAATCCTGAGGTTAATCCCCCTGATGGATGCCCTCAGGTGTGAGCTTCTCCATGGGGGTAGATAGCGGCAGTCATAGAAATAGAAATGTAAAAGTGTAAGAATTTGATATCTCAAATATTTTCACTGGACTTCAGCTATTTTTAGTTGATAAATGCTGAGCTACCTTAGAGTGCACGAAACTATCTTGATTCCTTTGCTTGTGCATAGAAGAGAGAACGAACCAGATCTTGAAATCCCAGTCCATAGATGCTATTATTATGGCCGCAACTTTATATACTTACTATATTCTTACACCATCTCAGTCATCATGACCGCCTTTCGCCTTAATCCCCCCGACAGGCAGATGGTGAAAACCTCCCCCCAGTAGGACATGGGAAGTCACATAGCCACGAAGACAACGACCACTAGGAAGTCTCTTCTAGATAGAGAATCGTGATCGGTTCGACTGAATGTGCTTCCGTAAGGGGACTTCAAAGGGCCAGCGTTCTACAAGGGGATTTGGGTGGCTAAGGGTGGGGTTGTGGAAAGGCAGAGGCGGCGGCAGGGGCTACTTCAGCTGGCCCTCAAGTGCGTACGTGACGCTCGTTGCGTGTGTTTCTAGTTTCTAGCTTCACACGCGGCGTCGGCGGCGTCTCCCGGCTGCATTTCTGGTTTCAGTTTCGTTTTCGTTTTCGACTTGGACTTTTTTCGAATGCGTGTAAACAAAGCGATAACTCAGTTGTCGACAGGCAGCTTGCCACACTCACTCACACACACGCACCTAGAGTACAAGTCCAAGTCCAGCACCAAGTTAAAACTTACCGCACTCCAACAAGCGACTTTGTGCACTGAAAGAAAATATAAGCATAAGAAATGTCGCCTTCTGCTCATAAAAATAATGTTTTCCAGAGACATCTCTCTTGAGCGGACCATTTAGCGAAATGCTCACCTCTTTGTAGGTTATGATGATTAGTGCTTACGACATCCAAAAAAAGTTCTAATCTAAATATGATTACAAGCTCAAATCTTCTGTAAGAGCTAAATTAAAGGAAGTTTCTCTTGAGAATTTAAGGGACAGAGCATTCCTAAAACCATTAAATATTTATAGTTAATCTGTAGAAATAAGAAATAAAAAAGGAAACAATAGAGATGTCGTAAATAAATAATTCAAAATGTTGCCAACCATTTCGGGGAGTGCACTGGCTTCCCATTCCCACTCCTCCTCACACTCTCCCCCGATATTTCTGAGTTATTATCTGCGGACGTGTGTGCGTGTTGCAGGTTCCACCTTCAAGCGTTGCGCTACGTTCCGTGTTCCGCGGCAACCGCTAAACGATCGTTTATCGTTTAGTCCCTGTGAATGGATATATATGGAAATAGCCCCCGCCTCCTTATACATATATGAACATATATCCGATATACAGGTATCTCTGGCGGCAGAGGTGGCCCCGTGTTATGATTGAATTATGGGACTCGACTGATTTATGGGCCATTGACTCTGGTGTCTGTCTTGGCTGGGATGGCTTACTTGAACCTGACGAATGACGGGACTATGCCACAGGAATAAGCAAATGAGGAAAATTAGGGGGATGGGAAATAATTTCTTTGCGTTAATTAAGGTGCACCTGGCAGAGGTGCAGGAAGTGAGGAGCGTCATATGCTTGCTTATATGCTTCAGTTTGATCTGAAATTTGAAATACAATATACATATACAATTTACCATTAAGCAAAGACATCGTTTGAATGGAATTAGCCTCCCAAGTTTGGTTTTTGATGGACTCAAAATCAATATGAATCCATGATTTTAAATACAAGGTCCTGAGATATACATTGGGTTTCATTTGAATCCACTCCGTTGCACATGAAAAACGAAAACGCAATAATTGAGCCACATTTCAATTATGGAATTTCCCAGGCTTTTCTGCACTCCCACTCCCAGTGGCCATTTCCTGTGCCCACCTGGATGCATCTACTATATAACTCGGCACACAATATATCTCTTGACCACCTGGCCAAGGATTTTATCTCGGTGCCGTTGCCTCAGCCTCAGCCATTGCTGCCTAAGACACTCGAACACATAGAAGCGAACAGTTTGTCTTTGCCACAGGCGAAAGTGGTTTGCCAATTGCCCCCACCCCCCCTGATCCACCTTTCCCCCCGCCCCCGCCAGCGCCTTCCCCTCTGGTTCGGCCAGCGACTCAGCTGCAGACACGTCATAGCAATTTTATGGAGCACAATTTATGTGCTCAGCATTTGCATAAAACTAATTTTGCCAAAGCGAAAACTGAGACGACAAATGGCTCGCATTGCACAGCCGAAAATTGTGAGGATTTTAGTTTCAAATGTAAAGTTTAAAATACTTTAGAATTTAGAATATTACATAGATATCTATCGACTTGACGAAATATTTCTTAGAATTATATAGAAATCATTTGCCCAAAAAAGGCCCATCGTTGTTTCACTTAAAATAATGAGCCGACATTTGTATATTCAAAATAGTCACACGAAAATTGTTATGCCTCGGCTTGTGAGTTTTCTAGCTGTGAAATGCAGATTTGTCTTTTTTTAATCCTCTTAGGAGACTACAGTTCTTCTCATGAGCATCTTCAGTAAATTAAAGGTCGAGGGCAATGTGTAGATTTTGTATATCTCTCTAAAAACTGACAGTCTTTCGTCTCTTACTCTGAAATGATCCTATAGGTATACTCATAGTTTCTCTTCTGTTGCCCTATCCTAATAACCCACCTTATTTTCTCTCAGTGCTTAACCCCGCTCAGCTTACGTAACTGTCGCCTGGCACACCAGCGGAGTCAGTCAGTCAGTCAGTCAGATAACGCCTGTTCTGTTTGCTTTGGACGATGTCTGCTGTCCCGCCCTGTATAACCCCCCTGCCCCTCCTCCTGCTGCCATTCACCTAAGCCTTTGGTAACCGCCTTTCTTTTGTGTATTTTTGCGAAAATGGATTAGCGTGGGTTCACACGAGCCGACCAAATGTTTGGCTTTCATAAAATTGTGACATGGTTAACCCCGCCGCTGCATATTCGCGCCGCCTCTCTGTCGTCCCTGTGCTGGCTGTGCTCCCTGAGCTCGCTGGTTTTCCCAGCTTTTCCCCGTCTATTTGTCCACGTTGGCGTGAATAAATATGAAGGAGAAGCCGAGCCAAGTCTGGCCTGTGGTGAGGACTGTTTACAAAAGTTCCCGCCAAAAAATGAGAGCGAGACGGCAACGAGCAACACGAAATCTGCAACGTAGCAATAATGTATGCGACACTTTTGCCGTTGCACGTGCAACCCTTCAGGCAACCCTCCTCAGGCTCTCTTCCCTGGCTCCTCCCCCCTTTTGGCAGCAGCAGCAGCTCCCCTTTCGTTTGCATCTCCTTCGATGTCAGGTTACACGGGGCGTTGTCGCCGCCGCCACAGGAGAACTGTTTACGGGAGGGATCAGAGATTCAGAGGGAACTTCTGCTGCTGGCGACAAGTGGCGCTGAAACCCGAGACCCAGACCATGTGGATCCCCCTGGAAGCCCCTCTATTCCGGCGCCTTATCTCGGAATTTTGCGCGCGCAAAAATTGAAAGAGCGGCAGACAAATGCCGAGTTGCAGCTTTTTTCCCCAGACTGAGGCTGGAATCGGATTTGCAACAAGAGATTTTGTTTGTTGTTATTCTCTGGTTTGTTTAGAAAATTTTCGGGCAAAAACTTTGCTGAGCGATACGGAATTTTAGTTTTGGAAATGAAGCGGAGCAGCCGAAGTCTTGGGAAAATGAGCTTTGAACGCTAATAATTCAGGGGAATCCCCGCCAGGCATGAGGCGCTAGCCGAAGCTTACATTCAATTAATGCCGTATTTCTTATTCATAGGCTGAGCATAAGCTAACGCTATTAGAGGGCAAGTTATTACAACCTTCAATAGAGATTAGAGAACTTTGATTTCCGGATTCAGTTATGCTTTGACGTCACGTTTGGCTTAAAAGGGGTTCCCCAAGAAAAGAGCCCTTGTTGTTTTATGCTAATCTCAATTCGGTTAGCCAGCTGGCAGCTGCACAGCCCCTCGCAAAATGTCGTTTTGGATATTTATTTATTTTTGATTTGAAGCAGGCGACGTGTTCGAGAGGCCAAAACTATAAATTTTGTAGCCGGTCTGTGCTCCTCCGGTTTCCTTTTCTTTTCCTTTTTTTCTTGCTTGACTTCGACTTTGCTCCAAAACGATTTGTTACGCATTTCGTGTCAACTATGAATAAAATATGGCCAAAACCGCAAAAGCCACAAGACAAACCAAGCCAGAAAAAAGGGAACACCGTAGGGGAGGGATAGAAAGGGACCCAATAAAGCACATTGAAAAAAAGAAAGGAAGCTAACTTCGGCAAGCCGAAGTTTAAGTACCCTTGCAGTAAGTATTTAAAATTTGGTATACTTAAGGATTGCGGTTCTTTTCGCTTTCGCGTGTTCTTAGAAAATATAAATGTTGGGCGAAACATGTTGACAGTGAAAAATGTTGCTAGCAACAAAGCTTTCAAAATAAATTAATTGATATACATATGGCAGCTATATGATATAGTAGTCCGATCTTAATAAAATTAAAACCGAAATTCTAAAATAATATAAAATGGCAAAGTTGTAATTTTTTTCCTAAAAAATTTCCGATTGTTCCTATGGCAGCTATATGATATAGTCGTCCGATCCGTCTCGTTCCGACATACATATATAGTAGTGAGAGCATAAAGACTATCTTCAAAGTTTCATTCAGGTAGCTTTAAAACTGAGGCACTAGTTTGCGTAGAAACGGACGGACAGACAGACTGACGGACAGACGGACATGGATAGATCGACTCGGCTGTTGATGCTGATCAAGAATATATATACTTTATAGGGTCGGAATGTCTCCTTCACCGCGTTGCAAACTTCTGACTAAAATTATAATACCCTGCAAGGGTATAAAATACACCAACTAAAACACAGAAGGCAAGTTTTTCAATAGACATTTATCAAACAACGAAAAAAAGCAGGGTAGAATAATTTACATTTTATTAAAAACTTCTGATACGGGACAGGGATAGCGGTGGGTGAGAGTGTTCCCAATAAGGAAGGAAGAGGGAGGAATGCTAACGAGGGGAGGAAGATAATACAAGTAACATATGGGAAACAACTAGGAAGAGTGATCAAAATAGGTCTATAAAACAGAGATAGGAAAATAAGAAAACTAAAAATAAGAAATTCACTGGTAAGAAAGCTGTATGGGAGAAAATGAGACCACAACCAAAAAGGAAACATTTTCGAAAGAGGATACAGATAGTAGAAGTTATTAGGAAAATCAAAACAAAAAAATTATGAGGCTTGGAAGCTAAATGGAAGATACATATGTACAAGTAAAAAGCCACAAGTAATACAGCTACCAGAAGGAAGACATAAGTAAGAAAGCCTTTTAAGTTAAATTAAGACTTTCTTCGACTTTCTTTCCGGTTAAAGAGACTTCTAGCTATCAACAAAATCATTTTAAAGACTTTCTAAGCTCGAAAGTCAACTTTCTCTTACAAGTTCCTAAAAATCCCTCCCGGGTTTTCCTATTTTCCGGGGGGTGTGTATGTGTCACATGACGCTACTCACAACTCCACCCTTAGAACGAACCCTCCTCCGCCTCCCTTTCCATTTGTGACAGACAGTCCACAAATCACGCAACAAGGCCTCCAGAAAAAAAACTCAATCGAAACAAAAGTTTTTAAATTTTAAAAAATTTCAAAAAGCATGGCGAGCAGGACGGGCCTGCCACCCGGCCCCTTATGTGGACATAAAAGGCCCACATGTCCGCCCTGCATAACATTCTCAAGCAGCACTAGCACTAGGAACACTCCCCGTTTCCCAGGCCCACTTCCTCCTACTCCGGCACGGAGAATGAAAACGCATGGGCACAAAATTTCCGTTTCCGCTTCCCGTTGCTGTCAAAAAACGTGGACAGCGGAGGAAGAGGAAGCCACTCCCTGCCATTGCCTGCCTCTCTCCTGCATCCTTGCCAAAGATGCGTAAAATGTTTCGGACCCAACTGACAACGCTGAAGAATAAAAAGAAAGAAAAGAAAATCACGAAGAACGCACGTTAAAAAAAATTTAAAAATGTGAAGTTATTCGGACTATGGGATACCTGGTATTGGGGATACTATCTTACTAAGAGGTTAAGGGTAAAAGTATAAGACAACGGACGGACAGACAGACAGACGGACGACAGACATGGCTAGATCGACTCGGCTGATGCTGATCAAGAATATATATACTTTATAGTGTCGGAAATGTCTTCTTCACTGCGTTGCAAACTTCTGACTAAAATTATAATACCCTGTCGTCTAATTTAAGGAAAGGATCGACAGAGGGACAGACTTTCCAGGGTATCAAGAGAAGGGAGGAGCAGGAGCGAGCGACCAAAAGCTGGACAAAGGCAGTGGCGCATGCCGCCAACAACGGAACGGAGATGGGGATGGTTTCTGGGGCTGCTATGATAGGACGAGGTCCAAAGGGAGCAGCCATTGTGGCGCACGCCATTCAAATGCGGAAACGGAAGCAGCAGCCAGTGGGGAGAGGAATATGCTGGAGCTGGAGCTGGGGGTGGACGTGGACGTGGGGAGTGCCGAGCGGTAGCCACAAGCCAAACACAATAAGCGCTTCATAAACGACATTTTTCACTAGAATGGAAAGCAAACACACTCGCACACTGACACACAGCGAGGGGTGGGAAAATGATTCACGCACAGGAATTGGGTCAAGTTTGTCCTGCCTGTGTGTGTGGTGCGTGTTAAACGATTTCGCAGTTTTCCACTTGAGACACGATATAAGAGGAGAAAGCTGGGGCCGCCGGAAGAGCAGAGGAGCTGCTAGAGGAGACTGTGTTGTTATCCTTGACGAGGCCAAGAGGCAGATTTTGTCTAGAAATGCGCCTTGGTTCTGCCCCTTTTCAGCTTCTTTTGTAGTGCCATTGACGCAGGACTAGGTTTGTGAGCGCACTGTTTCCACTTAGGCACCGAGCAGCTCCTCTTCTTCCCACAGCCTTATCCTTCTTATACTCCCAAGCGCCCTTCTCCGCGCTTCTCATCAGTTCAACGGATTATCGTGTGAACCTTGTGGTGTTTTTGCAGTTGACACACTTTACTTATACCTACAGTTTTTAGTCTTTAGCTTAAATTTATATATTATTCCGATAAATGTTGGTATTGGTATTCAGTATTTAAATGTATCTATAAGCATACAAATTTATGTATGTATGCTTGACAGAAAATGTGTGGTCCTTTTTCATTCACATATGAGAAATAATCGTTTTGGACGTTCTATTTTTGTGTCTACTTACAAAAACCCACCAAAATAAATTGTTTATTGAAGTGAATTTAAGAGGAAAATTGCTTTATATTAAATACTCGCCCATTCCTCCCAAGAAAAAAGAGCCAAATTCAATTGAATCACAATTCAGAGCAGAGCCTTAAGTGCTCAGTGGATTGGGGATTGGGAATGGGGAGCTGGGGTAGGACCTCTCTTCATTTTTCCCTTTTCCCAGTTAGCAGTTACCAGCTTGCAGCTCGCAGCAAGCAGTTCTCCTGGCTTAAGTGCCTCTGTCACTGTCTTGGTTTTCGATTGCCCCTCGGGGTTTATCCATCCATCCATTCACTCTCCATCTCTCATTCTCGCTCTCGGAAGCCTTCCATCATTTGCCTTGTCCAATCGCACTCAAACTAATTGCGGTAAGGCTGGGAAAATGCGGAAAAGTGGAAAGGCTGAGGGTGGCAGTGGCTTGTAATTGATAAATGTTCGAAAGTGTTGCTCAATTAACTGACCTCAGGTGGGTTCAGGCGGGAGGGTTTGGATTTAAAACATAGACTAACCGAGTTCAGGTGGCTTTTAGTATGCTTCAGATAATTTTTATTTAATATCTAATTTTTGATGGTTTTCCATTGAATAAGAGCTCTCCTCACACCCTTGGATATCTGAGATTCCCTTAAAGTTCACAGGTCCGATTTTACTTATCTCCGATCGTCGTCTTGACATCTGGGCATCTTCCTGACGCTGATTCCGACGTCTTTGCTGTTGTGTAAATATTTTCCAACGCAAATAGAAGATAAGCCGGGGAGCCATCTGCCGGCGACCTCAACTCCAACTTGTTGAGTTAACCCCGGCACTCGAGAACTCGAAATATCTACCAGATATAGCCCCGCATGACGTTGCACTTTTTAGTCGCCGTTTGTGTAGAAAAAAAGAAGAATGTAAACGAAAATCAAGATAATACAATCGCAGGCGCAGTCGCCAAGTCCCTCTGGACACTCTAAATTGAGTGAAATGCTGGCTAAGCACCCACTGGCACCCCAGAAACCCCTCTTTACTGCCATATAAAAACGTTTTTATGACGTGCACTCGCATTCAATGGAAAGCCCAAGCCAAACAAGAAGTCAACTTTTGTAATCTTTATGGCAGATAATGTCAGATCCATCCGTCTGAGCTGCTGCCCAAGAATGCCGTGCAGCAGGAGGGCATCGCCACCCACTCCCGGTCCCCTGTGATAACTTATCATTGACCCAGTCTCTCCTTCTCTGACAAATTGTTTAGGTCATTGAAATTGATTATTGACGTTTCTGTAATCATTCTTTGTTCACTCTTTGTTCCCCGACCTGTCAAAGTTTTTTCTCAATGAATTCTCCTCGCACTGCAGCTATCAAAATTGTTGTTGTCTTCTTTTTCGGATGATAAGAACCGAAATGAAAGTGGTTGTGGCATGCGGGGAAATAAAAGAATAATAGAAATAATGAACAGCTATCTTAGGTAGTTCTTGATGTCCCAAATAGTGAGAACTGTGGGAAGTGTTTAATTGGAAATCATTATGACTTAGTTCCCCAATACGGATAAAGTCGAATTAGGAGAAATTATATTTTGTAAAACGCAGTAATTATTCAGTATTTAAGGCAATTTTTATTATAGGGCACACCGAGCGGTAGGACGTTGATCTTATTCTGGGGAGCCAAAACAAAGCTTCCTTCTTGTATTTCCTATTTTAATGTGCTTCTTCACATTTAGGACTCCTAAATTAGGAGGAATAATTAATTCATTTAAAAATCAAATATATTGTTCCGTTGACATCTATGATTTGGTTTCAATATATCTTCTGCAATAATTAAGGTTTACTCTTAGCGAAAACGAATGAACTTTGTGGTCATCTTTTACCCTATTGAGTTTCCCAAATGAAATTCTCACTATCATCTAATTTTGTAACAAACCCTGGAATTTGGTGTCAAATTAAAGAAAGTAAATCGAATTCGGGAAAGTTTCGCGCAATTGAGTTTTCCGTGAAACAATTTTGCTTTATATTCTGAGTTGTTGCTTCCTACTTCCTTTACCTTCTAAGAACTGTTCGTTTTTTGCCACCTTTTTTGGACAGTTCTTAAAAGTTTTTCCCTGCAGGCGAATCGAACTTTAAGCCTGAAAACATATTCAACATGTGCACAAAGCCACAGGACACTCCGCACACTCCGCACACCCCGCCCCAGCAGCAATAATACGTGGGGTAGTGTGTGGGGCTGTGTGTGCTGGTCTTTGTGTTTGTGTAAACTTCACATTCAATTGAAACCAGCGGACACGGAGCGGAAGGACTACGACGACGAAGAGGGGACGTCGAGGTCCAGCAATGAATTTTTTAAAGCTCAATTTTAATCAATAGCTTAATGCTTTATTTATAAGCAAACAATTTAAGCCTGCCCCCCTCCTACTCGCCCTGTCGGAGCAACATGTTCTGCTGTCATAATCAGCAGCAAGGTAGAGAGGCTGCCAAAGGGGGCTGAGGAAATTCTACGGCGGGGTGGGGAAAGGGTTTTGCGTTCCCATGTGTAAAACAAAGGCAAGGACACGGCCAGAACAAAGCAGGCCAGGATCCCAGAGAACATTACCCACACTTAAAAAAAAAACATTTTGTAAGAGAAATTAGGCCAGATAACACTTTTGAAAATTAGGAAATAGTCTTGGATAATTAGGTTACAGTTATTAAAAACACGAAAAGTTGTATAATTTTTTAACCAATTTACTAAAGTTTGAGGCAGTATTAAACTTATTTGAACACATTTAGTTCAGATAAACGGAATTCCCAGATCTAATTTGTACTTTTACTTTACCTAATTTAAAAACGGATTATACATACATTTTTTCAAAGTGCCCCAAAAGTGTGGCATTAAACTCGCCTTAACCCATGTAAAACTTGTACATAATCGGTTGGCATAAGCATTACAATAAAAATTTGCATAACGAGCCTCGGGTGAGTCCCTTATGCCCATCCTCCTTTGTAGTAGTTGCGAAAATGAAACAGAAACCCAAAAGAAAATGGAAAATCGGCAAATGTCAAACTGATTTCAATGTCCGAGAGAAACAGGGGGAAATCTTTTGCATTCTGCCAGTTTCTCTGAACGCCGGACAACATTTTCCCAAAGTTGAAAGAGCAATGGGGAAGCACGCCACACCCGCACACTCGCACAGTCAACACCCACATGTGAAGTGCAGTGAGAGAGGAAAAGAGTAAGGGGAGAAAGGAAGAGATAGGGAGAGCGATGGGCATTTTCATTAATCGAAAATTTCGCGCCAAAGTTGGTTTATTCTCCGCATCTTCATTGCCTTGAGTACAGTAAAGTTTCAAGAATAAAATGTATGATTTTAATAGAAAAAAAATTGAAGTTCAGTGAAAAGATTCTGGTGGAAGATAGGATTCAATTTTCTAGTATGTATCAATACTTTCGGTGGTAAAATGAAATGGAACTGGAGAACTTCTGTATCCTTCATTTGAGAGTGCTGCCTGTCCTTTAGCGAGTCGCGTGAACAACAACTGCAACTTAACCCAATCGATATTCGCCGTGTTCAGCCACCAGGATTTCCCTTTCTCTGCTAAGCTCCTGCTCCTGCTCCCTGCTCCTCCTCATCTCCTGGCTGGCTGTTCGGCTCTCTTCGGCTCTTTGGCTTTCCCCACAGCAACCCCCAACAGTTGCCCCAGCATCCCCAAGCTCTTCAATGTCCTTTATTTGTTTGCGGTAGGCATGGTTGTTACGGCATCGCAGTCGGCGCAGCCTCCCTTTGTTGTTGCTGCCGCTACCCCTGTGGCTGCTCCTAGCTGCTCGTTGTGGTTCCTGAGCGCCGTACCCTGAAAATCCCGGACGGGGCCATGTAACGCGTAACCTCGTAAGCGTGGATAGGGTGCCCGGAAGCCGGCTTCAGAGAGGGGAACTAAGCTTGGGATAGACCCAGGCAAGAGGGATACAGTCTGTGTCAATGTAATTAGTCGAAACGGTAATTTGTTGTGATTCAAAGCTGATGTTTTTGGCCTACAATTAAGGAGCTGGTGTTATATTATTTCAACAAATTCTCGACCCCTGCCCTCCCCTCACTTCGAGGTTGATTGAAGCAAACATAAACCTTGACCGAAACTGTGTTAGCCTTCTTAATCAGATATAACTTCAGGTTGTCCTGTTTTACTTTATCGTCTCCCAAGCCCAAGCCCAATATTATCTCATTGCCTCCTGCGATCCCATTCACGGGCTCCTCTGTGTTCCTAATACATCTCAGACATTTACCTTAATCGCCATATTATATTACCTATTTATTGATAGCATCACTTGCCTCCTCTGGACTCCCATTATTTTGGAAAACGTTTGCAGCATTTCCCCAAGGCTCTTTTGTACCTGGTTTTTGGGAACCCCTCCGGTTTTTCGGTTTCCCAATCGATTTGAACTTATCGATTCCGCAAATATTAACCAGGCACCAAGAAGTCGCAGCCAAGTGGTTTCGCGCAGTCCGCAAAGGGGGATTCATTCATGGGAATTTGCAGAGTTCGAAGTTCGCAGTTCGCAGTCCGCAGTTCCCGTTTTCGCTCGTTTTCCCAAGTCGAGTTTCCCCGCTCGAAAGGCCTCCTTTACGATGTGTAATGTCGCCACCTTCGCGCCGCTGAGCGCCGCTGACTTTGAACGCTTATCTTGTAATTATGTCAAGGGATGGGGATGCAGGATGCTGGCATTCTGGCATTCTGGATGCTCCTGGTGAGCCGAGGTCCAGGTACAGATTTTCGGGGAAAGAGCAACGCAGAGAGACACAGAAAGAGAGCAGGAAAGAGGGAACACCATCCAGAGAGCTTTGGCAGCCAGCCGAAATGCCAAATGGAATTCGGATGAGGAGCCAAAGGATGGGAATGCTGCGAAGCCTTCGACAGCTGCCGCTGCCGCCGAGTGCAATGCCCTGCTTAAAACCCACACAGATACTCAGTTACAGGTCCGTCTGTGCGCCTGTCTTGGTACGAGGCCGAGGCCGAGGACGTGGACGAGTGGACGAGAAGCCCGAAATTTCAACCCCCGAAAAAGCCAAGCACACATCTAACAACCGAAAAAAGCCAGCCAACAAAATTCACAGCAAAGTGGGAATGCTGCTGCTGGGGGAGGCGAAGCTTCGAAGCAATTGCTACCCTGGAAATAATAAACCATTTATAATATGCCATTACTTTAAATTGCTATATCATTACGTTTCTATAGAAATACATAGTTACCTTTATATGTTTTTTAAAGCTTGTTGTTCTTTATTTTCAGATTAAAACAATTGGTGAGTTTTTAAATACTTGTACTTATTTATTTCTTCGAAAACGGGTTTCTTAATATCTCAAGTACGTTTTCCTTGTTTATAATTTGTATTATGCCATTTTCCCATCTCAGCAGCCTTTTAATATTGAATTTAAACGTTATTTGATCATAAAATCGTACACTATACTATTAGTATTTATGGATATGAGGGAACATGTCCCCGATACGGATCCCCTGAACTAAATCGCAGGGTAGAGAAAGCACCCAAAAATTCCAGACGACTAAAAGCTTTCATGAGAAACTAACGAAGGCAAACGGCGGAGAGTGGGGGAGGGTGGCTTACAAAGGAGGCTGCGGCGGTGTCGGTGTCGGCAGCTGTGGGTATCAGTGGGAGCTGGCAGATGATTAGGGCAGATGTCGTTCTCTTACAGCAGCCACTAGGCTAGGACTCTGGGAAGTCTGGTTCGGGGGTTACCCCTGCGCCAAGCTGCAGCAGACGTCTTTATGGCCGTCGCCGCCATCGCTGCCATCGCTGCCGCTAGTTGTTTTCCACGCTCGTTGACGACTGTACTTTGGTCGCCTGTTCCTCTGCTGCTTCTGGCTCTCGGATGCTGCTCAGGTCCTGTTACCCGCGTTCCGTTTTTGTGGGCCACGCCCTGACTCCTCTCCTCGCCTCGCCTGCCCGAGAGATTAATGCCAGCAGCCGGCCGGGCCGTGCTGTGCCGGGGCTGCTCCATAACAATTGATTTCCTTATTTATTCATGCGACACCCAAGAGCCCCATCTCCTGGCTGAGATCCTTGACTCCGTCTTAACGGAGTTTTATTGCTTTCGGATTGTCGTCAATAGGTGCACTTGTCTTTGGAAGTCAGGGAGTGTAGCTGGAGTTGGACAGGAAGCAGGCAGGTGGGCACAAAGGCTCAAGACTCATGGCTCAGGACTGCCTGTTGTCATGGTTGTTAATCCCTCAACCAGACAAGTCCTGAATCCCCCTGCAGGGTCAATAACATTGCCGGGAACTGTAATTAACGAAAGGAAAACAAGTTATTTCTCTTCAAATCAAAACTTTTGGCAACTCTTTTTGCAGTTCTGTGAAGAATTCTTCAGACTTTTGTACAACATTTTGAGGGTTTCGCTCCCCGAGATAAGTCTGGAGGAGAGCATTGAATAGTAAACAACACTTGATCTTGAATTCAACAAATGTTACGAACTTTTCAGTGCAAATTGGTTTTCCTTTGCAACCAAAAAGGTTGTGGAAACCTACGGAAAACCCTGGGAAAATCATAATATAGCAAACCGCAAAATGATAAGAAAAAACGGGTACCAGAAATTAAGGGGGGCAAAAAAAAAAACAAAAAAAACGAGAAAAGAGAGAAAATCTCGTGGCGCCTTTGATGAAAGGGTTTAGGAAAAAGCAAACAGCAAAAACAAAGAAAGAGTTGTTGCCCAGGGGCGGAGGCGGTGCAGGAGGTAAAGAGGGGGGCCAGAAGGGTAAGGACTGGTAATAACTCGATCCCATTCACGTCGCCACGCCATGCAAAAATAGGAAAAATGTCAAATGAAGCGGGACCGCGCGAAGCTCGCGTTTTGCATGTCAAAGAGTCGGTCGTCGGATGTCGGCCGTCCATCCTGGCTGCATCATAAGAGGTCCTGGAGAGCCTTCGAGGGTGCTCAGAGCCGCTGTGTGGAGGCTCTAGGAGTTTGCATTGACACTTGACTTTAAATTGAGCGAATGTTGTTTTCATAAAAAAAGGAGCAAAAAATCCTAGCATATTTTTAAAGAAAAAAATTGAATGGAAGGGAGGTGATGCTCATGAATGTGAGTTGTAATTCCCACTAAACTTTAATGCAATTTGTTTTTTAAGCATATGCAGCAGGTCAGGGAAAAGTTTTTCTATTTCTCCTTCTCCTCCTTCTTTATTTTCCCCTTGAGTTTTCTTATTCCCAGTTTTTCCTTAGTTTTTTCCACTTTTCAGACGTCGGGGCTTAGAGGGCGTGGCACGCGTCCTTTGGGCCAATATACAAAATGCAGTTTAGGGCTTATGAACTTAACTTTGATGGGATTTGCACTTCAAAAGAGAGTCCAGAGAGATAGCAGGGTCATTGAGGTGTTCCAGGGTGCATTTTGTATCCATAAAGTGCATTTCAAACAAAAATCTACTAAGTGACTTTAATTCTTAAAAGAGTTCTTAGAAAACTACAGTTAGAAAATTAAAAATTCAAGGGTATAATTTAATTTATTTAAATAAACCTAAAGTCATAAAGTCCTAACTTTAGAGACAAGCGTTTCCCAAAGAACACAAATGAATTCCTCTTGGAAGCTCCTCCAACACTTTTGATCTAATTCACTTATTTTAGCCTTATTTTTCTGTGAAAACCACGTTCATTCCCTAAATTAGTAACCGTTAAACTTTGAAATTCTTAAGAATTTGCCTGCTGCCTCCTGCATTCTCGCTGAGAACAATACAATTGAGCCGGTCAACGACTCGCGGCTTCCTCCTTGAACCCACACTGATTCACTACCATCATTCCGAGTTCAAGACCCGGGTCCCGTGTCCCGAACTGATCACCGCCGAAACATTTTCGTTAATGCGCCAAAAAGCGGCGAAACTTTTGTCATGTTTTTTATTTTATTTTTCCCCCTGCTCGGCGCTCTCGGGGCTGTATGTGTGCCTTAACTGACTAATTTAGTGGCCGGAGTTCAATGTATTCCATAAATTTCGACTAAACGTTCAAGGACAATACTGTGAAGCGGAGCCAAGGAGGCGAGGTTCGGTGGAGGGACGTCAGCGCGGTGTTTGTTTGCGAATTATGTTTGGCTTTATAAATGAATTGATTGAGAGGGCAGTGGAGAAAACGGAGAAGTCACCATCTCGGCGGCAAAAAACATAAACCGAAAGGGAAAGCAAAAATAGCAATGCTGCAAGAGGCACTGTTTGAGGTGTGAATACTTTGAATACTCTGAAATTTAATTTTAATTTGATGAAAAATTTAGTTGAAAAGACATCCCCCAATTCCTTGGTATTTAAAATATTTTCTTCGTTGAAGGCCCTGAGTATTAAATGAATAATATTCATATTCGTGGCACATTTTTTTATTATACTAATGCAGGCTGTCTGCTTATTTTCAAAGTCGGGGCTCAACCTCTATCTTAATTCCCAATACCTTTGCATATTTTGTGGGGTATTTTATGGGTCGTTGCCTTGGGCCTCGTCTTGCTCCTCGTAACCACTTCTCTGATCGGTGACTCCTCGGAGGCGAAGGAAGAAGTAGGGGCAAGATCGTTAAGCCTCGATGATGGCAGCGGAAGTCATAACGGTCAAAGCTGCAGCTCTGGCGAAGAATGTGGGAGAGCGAAACAGCCGAAGCCCCATCCGGAGAATGATTTATGCTTGTTGTGCAGTTTCTTCCCGGGGGTTTCTTCGCTTCTCTTAGCGCCATGTCTGGGGTGTCGTCTGCCTTCTTCCCGTCTCGAAAGAGCGAAGAGAGCTGGGTACTCCTCGTTTCATTGAGCTCCTTGAGTATCAGCAATCAGTAATTAATGGCTTTGTCAGTTCGCAGTCTTCTCTGCAGTCCCCTGTATACGGTCTCCATTTCCAGTCCCCACAACATGTGTATACAATTTTTGATTCTTAGCATTTCGTCTGCGATCTTCTTCAGTCTGCCAATCTGCACCCCGGTCACCGCCTTCGCCGCCGTCTACTGTCCGATCAAATGCTGGAATTTTGTTGATAGCGCCGCCAACCGCCAAACATCCTGTTGTTTTTGGATACCCTTCGAATGCCGCGGTGGGGTAGTGGGGTATATCCAACTGAAGGTAATCAGAAGATGGGCTAATAAAGGGAAATATCTCATTGAAATTGGAAACTTTACTTTAATTATCAAGGGACTTTAGGGCTCAAGGCGAAGACTACTCTTTTTAAGCTTATTTCAAGGGCAGGAATTTTACTGTTGTTCTCCATTATGTCACTGCTGACCATTTTCTCCGTATTAAAACCCACAGATATGTCTTACAGTCTCTGCGATTCCTGGGTAACTCCTTGTCGATATCCTGCTGATTGGCATTTTGTTTGTCTTGCTTTGTTTTTACTGCTGGCCCGCCGCCGTCGTTGTTGCTGTAGCCTCGATTGTGTCTTTTGCTCTTCGTTTGGCATTTGCGAACGTTTGCACGTCTGCATATCTGAGCTGCGCGGAAAGGGGTTAGGGGTAAAGGGGACTTCGTTAGAGCATTTGGCTGCTATTTTTAATGTTGACACGTTTGAAGATCGTTGACTCTCCGCAGACGGTCAATGTCCATTCAGCATCAGCGCAGAAGACCAGGGAATTCTGCATTTGGAAATGTGAATTGTGCGCCGTCGCGGTCCGTCGCGGTCCGTCGACGACAGGAGCAGGAGATCTGGCGGCCCGAAGCCCGAAAGGAATCGTGGCTTTGGGGAGACACGATTCTCCAGGCTTAGAAGCGAAAACAATGAGACTGACTGGAGACCAGGACCAATACCAGCAGGAGACCCCAAAATGCAATAGATCAGCAATCGATCACGATCGGCATTGGATGAGCAAATAGATCAGCGAGTGGAGAAGATAGGTTTGTTTGACTTCCATGTTGAGAAAGATCAGTGAATCATTCATGACGAGCGGCTCTCGAAAAGCCCCTCGTTAAGATCCTCACTTGACTTGGCAGACCTTTGTTATGAAAACCTCTACTGAAAGAAAAAAAAGAATCAATGCTAAATTGAAGAGCTCTCCCTCTTCAAAAAAAGTTAAAATGCTGACTTTGAACTTTCTGACATAAAAGATAATCAGTACTTTCTTTTCATTTATAGGAATTCTTCGATATATATTTGACAGATCTTTTACGATCACTCCTTGTGCGCGATGATCATTTCAACTGATCACGATTTGTATACCAGAGTATTTTAGTCAGAAGGTTGCAACGCAGTGAAGGAGTCATTTCCGGCCCTATAAATTATATATATTCTTGATCAGCATCGAAAGCCGAGTCGATCTAGCCGTGTCTGGTAAAATTCAAAAATTTTAATTTTTTTCGAAATTTTTTTGGGGTTAAATTGATAAAATTGTAAAAAAAAAATTTTAAAAATTATTTCTCAAATAAATTTAAATGCAGTATGCAGTTTTATTACCCTTATAAAAACTAACTCACAACAGTTTTCCGAATTGAAATTAATTAATTTTTAGCATAGTTATTATATTTTTAATCGTTAGTTTTCCCAAATTATTGGAGGATAAATATTTAAATTTGTATATTCCATACGGGGTATTATAATATCAGTCAGAAGCACAGATAGGTAAATAGGTTTAATATAGTTTTTCTTTTCATTAAATCAAAATTGTTTTATTAATAATGATCCAATCGTACGCTGCGAGGGTATACATAACTTCGGCGTGCCGAAGTTAGCTTCTTTTCTTCTTAACTATATACATAAAAGAACGTTATTCTGTGCAACCCCCAAGAAACAGAGGAAAAAGAACCGCACGATTTTCCTTGAAGTGTGAAGTTCACTTCTCTGGCCCTGATGCGACGGCTTCCTTTCACCCTGCGCCAATTTGCCTTGTCAGGATCGCTGCTCTGATCGGCTCAATTAGTCACAGTCCATACAAATCGCCTGAGATCTCCCAGGTCTCTAACAGATCTCTCTCTTTCTCCCTGACAAGTGACACGATGATCCACGGCGGCTGTCAAAAATCTCACCCACCGCGGTACCAATCTCCTCCAGGGGATTGGTTGGGCTTGGATTATTCCTGGAAACTGACTCTTCCTCTCCCGCTCCTCCCCCTTCTGATTCTCCTGCTACGCTTCTATGTTGGTGGTCAGAAAGGAGGTGGTAAAAAGTGCAAATCACTTCATTAATGTGCCGGTTGGACCGGCGTGTTGCAACATTGTTGCCACAGGGCAGCATTTGGGCGGCTGCCCATCACGGATCCTGCCTTAATGGATCCACCGGCACCCCACCTTCCATCCGTCCCAGCCGACCGGTAGAAGTTCCCAGTTCCCGCCTTCCAGCTTCGCCATAAAGATGCCAGACTCGGCACCATCCCTGTCCCTGTTTCTGTCCCCGTTGCCAGCTCCTTCTCACAGCGCCTTGCTCTCATCCATTTTTTTCCCTCAGTTGTTTGACCCGCAAACAAAAAAATGAAGAGGAGTACGCCGGTCGCTGGAATTCCTTGAACGATCGTCGTCAATGGGTTGAAGCATTTAAAGGAGGCCGAGCTGAGCCGAAAAAATGCACTCGAATAAGGGACGCCCTAGAATGAAGCAGAATATTTGGGAGAGTAGAAGAATATAGAACCGGAAATGTGCACCGGATTTCGATATACCGAAATCCACTTGTTGAAAAATCGTTGCAGTATCGATATATCCATTTCTCGGACCTTCCCTTCGCTACCCTGTAAAGGCATCTGAGTATGCACAAAAAACGCAGACTCATGCCGCGGCAATGTCGCTGTTGTCTTTGCTGGCTTTTTGCTGCTCTTGTTGCTCCTCTGCAACGCCCGATGTCGGCACGATATGCTCCTCTGCAACATTGTTGCATGGGAATGGAGTCGAGAGTCGGGTCGGATCGCCACTGGAGCTTCAGAGTTGGGAGGTTGCCAGTTGCATTTGTGGAATGCTGCAACTCATTTTGCCACATCCCTCAACGCCGCAGTTTGTCCGTTAATTGAGCGTGCGACGAGCGATAAGTGCTGATACCCCGTCTATTCAGATACAGATATCTCGCGGCTTCTTCGATTCCTCCGCCTTAATGTGGAGCTGAAGTTGAAGTTGGAGGTGGAGGTGGAGGTAGAGGTCAGCAGATCGACATTCGCCTTGGTTTCTTCTTTGGCCACTTTAATTGCTCTCGTAATTCTCTCAACGCTTGAAGCGATTATTATGGCGCATTGTGCCCATAGAAAGCCCAAAAACGAAAGCTTGCGACGAAAAGAAAACTTGAAAATTGTGTTAAGCATTTACACGTGCCGCTACCATAAAAGACCTCTCGGCCAAACTTTTTGCTGGGAACTCCCGAAGCGGATGCTCTACAATTGTGGATTCGGCAGGTGTAGGAGGTCGAGGAAGGTGAGCGATCGAAGTGGGATCGCAGGTGAGTGATCCACTAAGTTTTAATGCCGTGGGAAAATGGAAGCGAGGGTATATTACTTCGATAATGATAATGTTAAAATATTATCGAATTACCAGCGCTAGCAACAGGAGGATCCGTTACTTAAAGAGTTCATCGATAGAACCGCCTAATTTTGGCTGTTATCTTGAAATAACAGCTTATAACTTCCACTGTACAGTTTAGTATATTTTCTATTCTGTAACAACTGATTTAAATTACAAAAGAATTATAAATGTTTCTACCCCAACGGAGTAATCTTAAGGAGAGCTCTTGAGGTTTAGTCTTGGGAGCGGAAGGAATAGAATATACAGGTTGGGCCTAACGAAAGAGCTCCGGTTACTTCCAAAGAAATTTATAAATAGTACTATAAGTAACACTTAACCCGATGAAACTTCCCCATCATTAATCAATGGACTCCGATAGCTCCTCGCTTTATCGCTATAATTATTAGGGGCCTCACTGAAGGTGAAGTGTGTGGTCTACACTACAGTTGTTTCCAGAGGGGGCTTGGTCGGGCAAAGATCGCTCCTACCTCCGAGCTCCGAGCTAGGAAATTAAACTACGCAACGAAACGAAAAGCGCACGAAATAAATCTCGAGAGCAAACAAACAACAACAAGTGACAAGCACAACAAACACAACAAACACAAAACAACAATGGGGAAACAAACAGCGAAACATACGTATAGAAAAGCGAGAAAAAGGCATGGAAAGAGGGACAAAAATAATAATAAAAATTTCATGATTCGAATGGGAAAAGGTGTCATTGCAGGTGAGAAACGAGAGCACACGCGTATGCCACTTTGGGAGGCCAAGACAAAAAAACCTCAAACCAGCTTTGTAGATTATGACTTACTGGAAATCGAAGGCCCCGAGTAGCAGCAGTAAGTTTTCTTGGGGCAACTGTGCCCGGGTTTTCATCAATGAATTTATGAGGGTACTCCGCCCCCTTTTTTTCTGGGACTATTGCTAACCGTTAAATTGCCTCCGACTGCGTCTTCGTCTCGAATTTATCATTTTCCCTCGCACTCTTCATACTTTTTAATTCATAAATTATAAGGGGGGATATGTTGGTCAATTGCTTGTCGGGTGGACAGTTATGGGCATAAATTACTCCTCGCGTTGTAAATTTCTCCGAAATGCTAAATTAAAAGTTATTTATTGTATTTGATTTGCTCTACGTGCTCTGCTTGTGAAATATGTACGGCCAGAAAGTCTTGGCAAGCGTTGGGGGAGCGACATGTCATTAGGGGGACTAGGATGTGACCGGAAACGGTTGGGGGAAAGGGTACATTTTTTCGTTTATGGTAAATGGGAAGTGTTAAATGCTAATAAGCTGAACAATTAACCAGTAAACGATATTATTAAATGGTAATTAATATGCCAACTTCAGAAAATAATAATGTTGACTCCTTTCAACTGCAAAACTTTATTGTATAACAAAAGTTATATAAATTAAGCTAATAGTTTGAGGTTTAAAAAATATTATTAATGTGACACTTGGGAGATTTCAGTCTAAGAAAATGTTCAACAAATCGATTGTATTTCAAATTTCCATATATAAAACAATAATAATTTTGATAATGAGTGCCTCTTGATTCATTCCTGGGAAAAACAATTAACGCAAAAATATGTAATAAATATAAAATATATTAAAAGCACATCATAAACTCTCAGTTATTGAAACCTCTTAAAATTTCTTCTCCAAATGCTAATTAGTGACTTCCGATATCTATAATAGCCAACTCCTCCGCCCAAATGGAGCTCTATTTGAAACCCACACACTCGAGTCCTCGTACCCTCGTACCCTCTCACCCTCACACCCTACTATCCCAGCTCGTGTGTGGGATGTGTGACTGCTTCCTTCTTTAGGGGCGTGGCCAGTGTGTGCAGCCGCAACCAGTTAGCCATTTAATGGCTTGTCTAATATCCTTTAACTGCCATCGGGCCATTAAAAAGCATAAAGTCATTTGGTAATTAATTTTCATGTTGGTTCCCCCGTCCCGTCCAGGAGATAGATATGATGATGATGGCCGTGGGAGTCAGGGAAGTCCACGAAACAGGGCGCGGTCGAGTTTGGTTAGTTTCGGCCTCGCTGCCTGCTCTTCGCTCCTGACAGTGAGTCCTTACCCGTTGTATCCTTTTGCATATTAACAGAACAAAGCACCACACACACACACACACACACATGCAGTCGAAAAACGCGCCAAACATGTCCTACCTCTCGTGGATTTCCAGTGCGCACGACGACCAAAGCCAGGATGCTGCTGGACCTCCTCCGATGCCGATGCCGATGCAGTTTGTACCGGGTTCCCTTCCAGCTTCCATTACTACGGGCATTTTTACTACGTTTTATCGATCCGTCTGTGTGTATCCATCCTGCGCGCGCTCTTGCCGGCTTTAGTTGTGTGTATTCCGCGCTCTGTATCCTGTAGTCCGTAGCCCGTATCCCGAGACCTGCTGCTGTACGCCCAGCCAAAAAAAAGAGCAAAAAAAGAGCAAAGGCAACGAAAAGAGCCGAAGCTCAATCGGGTTTTGGTTTCGGGTAGGAGGAAGCTGGGAAGCTGGGCGAGGCCACATCAAAAGAGCACACTGCACGGGGGTTCCCCTCGTTTCACTTTCCACTTGATTCCTTGCGCTTGACAGCCACCCAAAGTAGGATGCAGCTCAGCTCGGCGCTCGCTCTCTCTTGCCGGCGCTCCGCTCTCGTCTCTCGGCCATTGACCTCTGATGTCAAACGAAATCGGCGCGCACGTATTAAGTAGAGAGGGGAGCAGTGCAGGGCAGCAGCGCCAGTATCAGGAGCAGGAGCAGCAGCAGCAGTGAGAGCAGGGAGTTGCAAGGGGACACTCGACCACGGTCCAGGGAATTGCAACTTCACAAGGGGAACCCCAGGCAGGACTTGGACAGGAGGCAGGAGTGGGACTTAGGGTATGGGAGCACGTTGAGTGGATTGCCGTGAATTGGATTCTGTGGTGTACCCGCTCATCCTCATCCTCGTCCTCGTCCTTGGCCAGAGTTGCCTTACGGCCAACTTCCGAGTTTGTTTTGTGTTGTGTAAATTACGTTATTTACGTGTATATTGTTGGCGAGAGTTTTGGCTTCAGCTTCGGGTTGCTTTTATTGTGTTTTGTGTGTTATGAGACGACGGGGGAGCTTAAATTGGATACTCCAGCAAAGTCCAAATTGTTGCAATTGTTCAAGGGAAAAATCACAATAAAAAACATCTCTACTTAAAGATCTCTAGCCTCTAATTACATTTATATATATTATTATCCCTCTTATTTCCCTGGTATTTATAACCAATGTTTATATATACTTTTTATTGGGAGTTATTTACAAACAACAAATACAAAAAGAATCAATTATTTAAGAGCTAAATCTATATATTGGGTACGAAAAATATCGACATGAAATTGAATAAACTCTACATGTAGAATATTGCATTAGTTAATTATGTATACACGTACGTATCTTACGCTTACATTTCTCATGGAAATTTAAGTTTGGTTTTCACCTCAAACGTATAGGGTTTGTGCTTCGGCTGACTTGCCTTGGTTTGTTGAAAATTGCTTATGGGTTGTCGTCACGACTAGTATTGCTTCAAGTTGCTGTAAAACTTTGGAACTCGAAATTTTAACCAAAACTCGACAGGGGAACCGAGTTTTCGCAGGTGTCCTCCTCGCTTTAGGAAAGAGATATTGCAGATACATCATTTATTAATGTTGGATTATAATATGGGATTAGTATTTAAAGGAAAAATGATCGGTAATTGTTGAAATTGTTATTATCGAATGCTACACGAAGTATGAGAACGTGTATGAATTTATAATCAATTGTAATAAATGCAACGGAAACTACCATAGCTACTTTAGTATTATTTAAAAATCAGTTGAAGGAATATGATAGGAATTAAACTGATAGTTCAGTCACATTTTGTAGCGCACTTTTGCAAATGAAATGTGCATACTGATTTTGGTAGACTTGACATTTAGCTTTGGTATTACGAGTACTGACCATAATCATCTTCTACTCACTTATCTATGCGTCGCAGGAAATTCTGGATCTGTTGATTCTTCCCAATCAGGGCGTAGAGTGCCGCAAATCCGTGAAAGGCCATGCAGAAGCTGACGGCGTAGTTGAGGTGCGACCACTCCTCCCGATAATAATTAAAGGCAAATGAGCAGACGCAAACGAACCACACGAGCGCCGTGTAGCCGAAGTACTTCCAAAAGGATCTGAAGCGATTTTTCTCAATGGACTCGAAGCTCTTCTCGGTCTCGATCTCGGGCTGTTCGCTGATGTAGATCAGGCTGAGGATGTAGAAGAAGCCGCTAATGGCGCAGGCCACAAAGACGGGGGCGTACAAGTACACCATAATAGACCAATTGCGGGCTGGAAAGGGATCCTTAAATTAGTGATCAGGATAGGATAATAGGATAGATCCTCAAGCACTCACGATCAAACCAGCAAGTATCGCCGCCAAAGATCAACCTTGAGCCGTAGTAACTGAAGCCTACGAAGAAGGACCACGCTATGGCTATCAACACGATCGGTGTGAAGATTAGCCAGAACATGAGTTTGGTGAAGACAACGCCATGGAAGCTGAGGTAGAGCTTGAACGCAATGAAGCTCAGAATGTAGAAGGAGAGAACCAGATACATCAAAGTTAAGCTGGCTAAGAAAACAATTAGCTAAGAGAGCACAGGCGTAGAGAGATGTAACCTCACGTAGGATCCTGCAAGCCGCACTCGAGAGGTTCGCCGGGTTGTGCAGAGTTAGGTAGGCCAGGGGGGCATAGCCCATGATCATACAGATGGTGTAGGCCTTGATCGCCACTCCGTAGAAACTGTTGCGCATCTCGGAGCACATCAGGTACACCATTAGTACAATAAACATGGATATTATGGCGATCGAGAGACCTGCAGAGAGAAACAAGTTGGACGAGAGATCAGCTGGATATATGCATGAATATCTCTGGCGATCAAACTATCAATCCGCACATCAGCGATTTCCTTGTGTTATTTTAGCAATTATTTTTATGAGGCGATGGGTATCTATTTTTACCTCAAAAATGGGAATTGAATTTGAAAGCATATTTGTGACTGTGTCTTATCGCTGGTGAAACTGGTGAAACTCACATATGGCGTAGGTCCATTCCGGCACGCCCAGTACAAAGTGTAACTTCTCCGGGGCGCATGCCAGGGGCTGCCAGTCCCAGGAGGCTTTGCCGTGGAGCAGGAGCAAGGGCGTGAAGCAGTAGTGCTTGGAGAACAGGTGGCCCCGATAGGTGACCGTTCCGTTCTGCAAGCAGAGACAATAAGAGAGAGTTCGCTCCTAATGAAGGAACGCCTTACCTCGTGAAGCATCCAGTGGACATACTCTGATCCCTTGGTAACCGCCTTCATGTGTTCACACGGCGTGCCCACATGAATGCTGAAGCGTGACCTTAGTTCTATATTCCTCAGGCTGCCGTTGATCAGCTCCACTTCCATGTGGCTCTCCGAGGGAAGACTGGGTAATCCCCGTGGTGGTACCTCGCACTGCCTGCTCAACAGGTCATAGGTTTGGCCCTCGGGACAGCAAATCCTCACGCACGGCCTCGTCTTACAGATACAGGCCCTGAGGTGAATGGGCGCCGGGATACGGATGCCATTCTCGATGACAAAGTCGTAGGCGGCCACCAGATGACGTGGAATCACTGTCCAGTTGTGGATGTAGGAGCCATCGGAGTTGAAGCTCCCCGAGATGTTGGCAGTGTCAATGAAGGCGCAGGGATAGTGCGTCTCCTCGTGGTGTCCCCAGCAAAGCTGGACTGTGCAGAGGAGGAAAAGGATCTTCGTCCCCAGAGTACACAACTGCGCCATTCGAAGAGACATTCTCGACTGATGAACGAATCTCAGGCTCTCCCTTCTCCGGGATGTGTTTTTGTTTACACTAGAGCGTCAAATTTATGCGTGTTTACCTCCGGGCGATTGCCAAATCCGAATCGAATTGGTATGGAAATGGTATCGAAATGGAAATGGACTGACCGACCGAATGGCACAGGTAGGGTAATTGTAATGCACTGATGACTGGACGGAGCACAGGTGCGAGTGAGCAACGGATCATCGTCAGCCTGCAACTGGCACTTGCCGAACTTGGACTGCTAATCCGAATCCCGGCGAACTCAATCGAAGGCAGGGCAGGCGTTCGGCCAGTGGTGGTGTAGTGTCTGTGGTGTGTCTGAGGCCTGTGTGCGGTGAGGTGTGTGTGGTGTGGCAAGGCGCACACCCACTTTATTTCGCGTCGTCCCAGAAACGTGCGGCATTTTGTTTACAACAAAAGAACAGAACAGAAGGGGGAAGCAGACAGTTGGCTAAACATCAAAATGGTCGGGAAAATGCTCTATAAATGCTTGGAAAAATGCTAGAAAAATGATGATTGAATGGATTTAGGATTTCCCCATGAGCAAAAGGAAAGTTTGAATTTCAAGTGTTTGATTTAGGCTTCTTCGGTGTTAGTGAACTATTGTGAGATATTGTTTTCTTTTTTTAGTGTACCATATTTTTTAAGAACCTCAGATAAAGCGAACATATCGAAGCTTACCACACCTTTATTTAACCTACAATAAACTTATCGCAAAGTGCTAATATTCAAGGAAAATGCCCATCAACTTGCAGTTCTAAAAACCCTAATCAAAACTTTTATAAATCTACTCCTATTTTATAATGAATTCCCTAAGAAACTGATAAATTCAGGTCTTATGGTGTCTCCACTATTTACCACTGAGTCACACTTCACTTAACTATTGGAAACTATTCGACACCGAACATTCTATAGACGGAGGCATGGAAACAGCGACAGATACAGATACTCCGGCAGATAGAGCGATACGGATAAAGTCAGCTCTCGCCCATTCTCAATTGCGTCATTAACCGAACATTTGTTGCGTGCCACTTAGTAGCTCTCCGCTAATCCCAAACCCAACCCAGACAAGGCACGTCAGAGAGTCGCAAAGAAGAGCCCTTTCTGGGTTGACATTCGAGGAAGACCGTTGCCTCGGGACAAAAATTATTCATCAGGCTAATAATAGGAGAAAGTTCACAGGAAAAGGAAAATGGATGAATTTATGAGTGAAGGTTTTTTCTGATTTGCTTTCAAGTGCAAACAATTAGCTTTAATAGATCAAAGTGGTCAAGGAATGGTACGACTGCAAAAATGAACTGTGAAGCATGAGAAAATCTAGACACTTTCTACAGTTTTGACTTTTGACTTAAATGCACATCATTTGAGTTTATTTAACAAACTTATACTGAGGCACTTATAATTTATGGACAAATTTGTGAGCGACGCCTTAAATGAATCATAAGACAAGTAGATACCAAAGTCAACTAAAGTGAGGTCACTGTTGGCTTATAGGGTGAGTCTGTAAAGCAAAAATGATTAGTTTTAACTTAAATAATATGATGTTGTATTTTTATTAACCTGAAGACTTGAGATCTCCTTTCTCATCGAACTTGTAGACGCGAGCATTAATCACACTCAGATCTGTTTGACTTGACTCACTGCGAAAGTAGAAAATATTTTGAATATTAGCTTTACACTTTCCGTTTGCCATTAAGTTAAAGTTAACTTACACATTGATGGCCCACCAGGATTTCACATGCAAGTTCTTGCCAAGTAAGAGAATAAATCCGGCTATAGCCAGGCCCAGGATGCAGATGCCACTCCAGAAGTCTATGATGAAGAAGTGCTCCCTCACTCTGGCCATTATGTAGACGACAATCTCACGGATCCACACGGCGAACACGCCCACTATGTAGGCACTGAAGGCGTAGAAACTGAAGAAGAAGGAAGAGGAAAGAGTATTCAAGGATTAACAAGAAGCATAAGAGATCTGCGCCTACTGTGTCTTGACGATCCTCAGCTGGGTTCCCAATATGTACTGAGTGTCCGGGAGCAGTTCGTAGATGGAGAAGTAGGCCTTGAGGCAGCACACAATACTAAAGATGAGCAGAATGGTAATGGGCGCGTAGTAGTAGATCAAAATGCCCCACAGACGAACTTGAATTGAGAGTATAAATTAATATTTGATATGATATATTAAGCTTCTTAAGGCCTACCATCAAACCAGCAGTAGTCCTCGC
This sequence comes from Drosophila bocqueti, assembly GCA_018151655.1. Taxonomy (NCBI): domain Eukaryota; kingdom Metazoa; phylum Arthropoda; class Insecta; order Diptera; family Drosophilidae; genus Drosophila; species Drosophila bocqueti. Next base: position 222,831 of record JAECXF010000230.1, read on the forward strand.
CAATGCCCGGCTTATAGTGCTTGGGCAGCTTGGAGTCCTGGGCAAAGGACACGAGGAACCGAAGTCCCACCACAGCCAAGACTGACAAGCCGTACCACAGACGACGCACCCAATTCCTCACCGCCTTCTGTCTGAACTTGAGTAGGAAGTCGAAGCTGCAAATGGCCAGGAAGACAAACGATAGCAGGATGCAGAAGTAGGCCAGAAAGCCTGAGTGGAGAGAGTTTACTAGGTCAAAGAAGGATTCAAGATAGAGCCTCTAGCAAGCAGTCACCTATATTTCTGCACGAAGCATGCGACAGCTTCATGGGATTCTTCAGGCTCAAGTAGACCAGCAGGGAGTAGCCCACGATGAGGGAGAGCAGGTAGTAGATGATCAGCTGGCCGTAGTGACTCTTCCGCGCGTCCCGCACCGAACCCAAGAGCGACAAAATGAAGATGTTTATAATAATGGCTATGATGCTGCCTGAAAAGGGTACAGTACATAGTTACTTTTTCGATAGCAAAAGTCTCTCTCAGCGAGAGAGATGGCGACTACTCACAAATGGCATATATCCACACCCGATAGCCCGTCTGGAAGCGCTCGCAGTTGAGCGGCGTGAGCTCCCACTCCTCCGGCTTGTGCTCCAACGGGGTGAAGCAGTACTCATCCGTGGTCCACAGCCGATTATCCCTCTGCAGGGAACCATTCTCGAAGAGATCCCACTGCCAGAAGCTCTCGTGCTTCTTGTCCACGAACTTGTTCCGACATCCGAGCTCTGTGCGTACCACAAATCGATCCAGGATGCGCACCTGCTCCACCGACCTATTGTTGCCGTAGGTCAGCTCTACGTGAGTAGACTCCCTTATCCGGTGGGGCCTGGAGCAGTTCCAGTTCTTGGCATCGAACACCAGATCCGGTGGGCAGCAGAAGCTGATGCAGGGCTTCAGCTGGCAGACACAGCCGCGAAGATGCTTCTTGGCCCTGTACTCCACGCCGTCGATCACCTTGAAGCCATATTCGGCCATCAAATGGGGCGGAACCACCACCCCGGCGTACGAGTAGGAGCCGTCCTTCAGCCGCAATCCATCCGTGATGTTGACCGTGTTGGCGTAGGCGCAGGGGTGATCCATGCTAGCGATCTCCAGCGATCGCACACCCACGAATAAAAACAAGCCCAAGCCCACGGCGATGATCCAAGACGAAGCCATGGCTCACGCGTGACGTCACGGAGCTCGATAATGAAATAAACAAATAAGCGAGGCGATGATCGTCGTCGAATTCTCTTTATGCAATCCACGCACACTCGCGGAATCCGAATCCGAATCCGAATCCGATTCCACAACAATTGGAACCCAAAAACTGACGAGGGCAGCGACGCTGTCTAAAAGCGTCTGTGATTGCGACAACGACAGCGGCGACAACGACAAAAGAACAACCATAAACAACGATGGAGAGACCGCGCGCTCTCTCTCTCTTAGACCCGGCAGTGGCAACCGCAGTGCCGCTCCATGCTGGCCAAGAATAAAAAACATACTAACTGATTAGCCAGCGAGCCCCAAAACCAGACGCGACCACAACCGGCAGAGCAAAACAGCAGCAGCAGAAGCGGTGGGGACCAGTCACTGCTCCATGCTCCCAGCCCCCTCTCTCTCCCGAAAGTGTGGAATCCCAACCAGCGCGACTGGCACATTCAAAATTAATTTTTTGATAGGCACCGCACCGCACTAGTGGTGTTGAATCAGCTATTTCTAGCCATTCATGAGGTAATCCCAGCGAGAGAGTAAGCATAACATGTGTCTTTCCTTTTCAACCAATCAAGGATCAAGACTTAAAATGAAACACTTTACAATAGTACATTTAAGATCACTGTTGCCAAAGTAAACTTTAAAAAAACTGACACGATTAAAACAGATTGCTTAAGACATGGCTGAGCAGCAAACTTAAAGATTCAAGTTAGTCAAACACTCTTTCAAGTCATACGGCAGGTTTTGCTTTCGTCTCTTGCGTGAGCGAAGTGTTGCCTTTGCCTGATTTAATTTTAATTTTTGGATATCAATTTATATCTTAAACTAATTCAAAGTCCTGTTGGTGAGACAGGAAAAACCAACACGATTTTCAAAAAGGGCCGACTCAAGCTTTACAAATTCCCAGCGGTTTATGTACAGGCTAGGAACTGGCATACCACTTTAATGGTGCATGCATTTGCTAAAATTTCCCTGCGATCAAATACATTCGGCATAGCGAGTGCCCTGCTAAATCTTTTCGGTTTATTCTATTTGTTCTCTAAAATTCCTAATTTTCTTCATTTGAATATCTTATCAGTGAACTCCCCCCACTGAATATGTTAATGATCCAATGCCAATAAAATGGCCTTAACACAGCAAATTTGTTGTTTGTTTTTTATCTTTGGCTTTATTAAGCTTGACATACAATTATAATTTCTCGTAATTTTTATTTTACCAATATAGATAGCGTATTTATATATATATGTAGATATGGAGAATGGGTACGCATATGCACAGAGACAGAACGACATAAAAGATATATAAATCTGAATGTTTCCAAGGCACATCTATGTTACGTACGTACATGCAGGTGGTTTATCTTTAAGATTTGGACTCGATTTGATCCCTCTTAGCTGGTTATAGTTTCATAGGCATAAATATACTAGATATGGCGCTGCTACGTAGGGTAGGGGTGCTTATAGAACTAATCAGGTTGTTCGTGGTGGTCACATGACATGTACAAAGAGAGAGAGAGCGTTGTGAGGGTGGTTTCTAGGGAGTTGGATGCATGGATAGGGACTTTCTCTTATAGTAGTGTCTTTTCGTAAAGTTCTATCCGAAATATGGCTGATGCTTATGCAGTGGGAGCTGGTCCTCGGAATGGGTTAGGATCTCGAACTCGATATCCCTTCCTACTTAGGACTCATATTCCCAATATGGCTTATTCGATGCTCGTCGGCCCAAGGCTACAACTGCTCCCGTGGCGCTCAGCGAAAGATGGTGGTGCTTCTCTGAGGATCCGCGACCATCAGCGGCTTCTCCGCCGCCGACGAAGGCTTCTCGTGCAGCGACAAGTTGGCCACGCTGCTGGACGTTGTCTTGGTGGAGTACTGGCTCTGTCGCTGGTTGCTGCCTTCGCGGGCACTCGAGCATCTGAGGCACGCGGATCGTCACGATGTCCATTGCGTGGGCAGAGTGGAATAGACAATGTTGAAAAATCTGATTAGAACGGGGTTAATGGATTACCAGTGTTTGTTAGCTAAAAGGAAATACATAAACCAAGCACCAATACATTAAAGAGGCTTAGGAGGTTAAAGTCTACGGATTAGAGCTAGTTTTCAACTAGGGGTTAGGTTAGTCACTTTCCCAAGGCGGAGGCAGTGTGGCAACTTCTACTCTCGGTTTTACCTGTGACCAGTCTGCTTAGATGGCCGCCTTCGGGCTGGAACTCGGCTTGGGATGCACAACAGCCCTTAAGGGCAGCTTTTTCGGCACCACATTGGAGTCGGAGGCGGTGGAGGTTGACGTGGTCGAGACGTTGGGCGAGCTCACACCATTCGAGCGTCTCTTCTCCAAGAGTCTTCGGTGGCGACGATGATGTAGATCGATGAGAAGACACATCACATCACACACATATGGACACACATTATAGACGCAAAACATAAGTAGGTGTTGGGTTAGGCTTGGCTAATATGCATAATGGACGGATTGGTTCTTATGGCCTGAGCCCTGAGCCTGGAGTCTAGCTTTGGGCGGCTGGAGATTCGGGTTTGTGTTGTCGGCTGTCAGTGTTGTTGTTGTTGGGGTGTCTAGAGTTAGTCTGCTGGCTGTTTCTGTTGCTGAGCTGCTTAAGGTTAAGCAATATCGAAAGCGGTCTGACAACGAGATAAGTACAACATAGAGGGGATATATAATACAAACAAGGGCTACAGCAAAAGCTTTCGGGTCTCTTCAGTAAGTGAGCTAAGTGGAAATGCATTCGTAAAACCCCTTAGAGGAAATCGCTCCATTGGGAGATTTTATTGCAGATTTTAGATATGCCCTTGATAAAGCTTTGTAGAGATTAAAGGGACACAATTGCAAGGCTTATCCTCAGCTAGAAAAGGTTAGTCGGAGGTCACGGCCACTACAATCGAGCAGTACAAAACCCACTGCTTACGGAACACTCGTCTCAGACATCGTGGGAGTGAATCCCACTGGCCGTGGAGCCATTGGCGAAGGCATTGCGGATGACTACCAGTTTTCGGATCTGGCTGGAGGCTTCCTTGAAGCGCTGCTTCATCGAGATCGTGCTCGGCCCCATCGTAACACTCTCAGTCTGCCGCAGACTGCGCACCCGTATTGTTCTGGGAATGGTCGTCGGGTTACAGATTGGACAGATACACAAGGGAACAAGGTGATGATCGATGATCGGATCAGATCGGAATTGGACGAGACAAATCACGGGTTCTGAAGCAGAACTGGACACTGGACACTCACCTGTTGGTAATCAAGTGCTTGACCTTCTTTTTCATTACGAACAGCATAAAGATGAGGAAGCCCTGCATGGCGTTGGCCAGATCCGAGATGTAGAAGATTTTCGACCAGTTCTTGTCGGCGCCCACAAAGAACGATATCAGCTCCGTCAGCCAAATGACACCCATGATGAGGAAGAGCCGGAGGAATAGGCCAAACCTAAGCGAAGACAAGATGCGACGGGCTCTCCTTAGGTGGGAGTTGGATGGAAAGTACTTCGAAGACACAACTCACTTGTCCTTCTCGGTTCGCAGGTTCTTGGTGCTGTTTTCACCGGCAATTATCCTGGCCATCTCCCGCTGCACGCTGTGGATCTTGATGGCTGTCATAACAAACATGATCGTATTGGCCACGACGATGACCAGTATGGGGCCATAGAAGTAGATCATGGCCGACCAGTTGGTCATGTCCAGCCAACAGAAGGTGCCGTCCCCGATGCCCGGCTTGAGGTAACTCGGCCAGGAAGTGAATTCCTGGGCAGTGAAGGTGAAGCCCAGGAACACCAGGGCCAGGCCCCACGAATACAGGGAGTAGAAGAGGAAGCGCTTTTTCTCCTGGAACCTGTTGATGCCCCGAGTGCCTCGGAAGTTGTGCCACAGATCGAAGCTGATGACGTTCAGCCAGAGGTATGCGGCCATGAAGAAGAAGTACGAAGTATAGCCGAAGGCCTTGCACGAATAGCTGCTCGGATCGATGTTCTTTTCCAGTTGCACAAAGGTCAGCGAGGAATAGCCAACAGAGAGACCCGCCAGGTAGCAGACCAGGCTCTTGCCATGCTGGTTCCTCAGCTCGGGGATCAGCAGGTACACGGCAATAGTCAGCACCATGAAGGGGATGGAGAAAAGCATTGCTGGAAGGACAGGAGATTAATCAGGGCCATCGAATGGAGGCTTCTCTAAATACTTTACTCTCGTCTTGCGGGGTATTCTGCAGTATTCTCAACACTCACCATAGGCATTGATTATCTTCACCGTATTGCGCTCGTCCAGCATGTCACAGTTGGCTGGATTCACGGTGTAGTAAAGGTCCGTATCATTCACATAGGTCGGCACCAGGCAGAACTCGTTCTTTTTGATGTACTTGTCATCGTCCATCCGCAACATGGACCCGTTCTCGAAAATGAGGTATCCATCGTAGTAGTTAATCTCCGGCTGTAGGGAGAACATCCTGGCGCACGGCCGGAAGCTCTGGATGGCGAACTGCTTGAAGATGTCCACCGATTCCATGCTGCCGTTGGCAAACGTCACGTTCACTATGACGGGATCCGGCCAGATGCGCTGATCCAGCGGATCGACCATACACTCACCCTTCTGGCTGTTGTAAACCTGGCGCCACGGACAGCAGATGTTGAGGCAGGCCTTTAGCTTGCAGGCACAGCCGCGCACATGGAGCGGCACCTCCACCCGCTCCGTGAGAGAACGATGGATGTAGTCATACGTGCCCACCAAGTGCTTGGGAATCAGCGTGCCGTAGTAGTCGTAGCTCCCGTTCGGGTAGACCGTGTGGCCGGTGAGATTGACGGTGTCGTAGAAATTACAGGGCACATTTGGGTCATCTATGGTGTGGTAGTGATCCTGGTCGGCCATAGCGAACACACCGAACGAGAGGCCAGGGATCAGGCGGAAGACTATTAGGCAGACGATTCCCAGAAGGGTCACGCCGCAGTAGAGGGATCCTCCACGTTGTTGGATTTTCTTTGGCATTATGACGGTCCTAAAATGTTAAGTGTTTCCTTTAATTAGGCCATAAATTGTCGTAGTTCCTATACCATATTCAACATTCTTAAGTACAGTTCTTCACTTAACCAGTGAACGGTAATTGAATTAGTTCTTAAATTGATACTACTCAGTGTTTTCTGTTTACCGCTTAGTTAGTCACATCACTAATTTGGGCAAAGGAGGAGCTCATCAGCCAGGCCAATTAGTGAATCATGCACGCGGCAACAGGTCGACGAAAGGACAAAGGAGCAGCAAGGAGCATTCAAGGACAGCGGCACAAGCAATTAGCAGCAAGAACGAGTCCAATGGGACTGTCCCACTGCGAGGAGGAAATGCTAACTCGGTCTCGTTCCCTGGCGCAGTGGGGCATCAATCATAAGGTCAGGCACGCGGGGAGCGCAAGCCAACATTTATGGATTCGTGTTAAATTGATAGTAACTGCCGTCGTCTGTCAATAGCGGTGACATCCACCCGACTTCCGACTCCACTTCCCTAGCTAGGATTACCTAGGTCTCTGGGGATGGCATTTCAAGCGCTGCTAACGAGCAGGCCATAAATTCATTAGCAGTTCGAATAGATAAGCCCACATCACCGCCGTCGATGGCTATCTTATCGGTTGCATCACACCGAGGGACTGGGGCTCCTAATTCATTGATCCCAGAGGGGACGAGCGGGGGTTACCTCGAACGCGTGGGCCACGAAATTACCATGATGGGCGATGATGGGTGGAGACAGTAAACACATTAAACTCCCATATAGATAGCTAATGGAGTAAATGGATACTGGGGCCCTGGAATGGGTATAGTGGCAGCACTTATCAGGCGATGGAAAATTAGCATAATTAATCGCTGAGAACGGACGTGCAGTTGGGGACTGACTATGAATTATATGCAACAGATCGGATATATATTTATTCTTTTGCACATATCAAGAGAGCTTTTCCAGTTATTTCACGCGTGTTTGAAAAATAATCAAAACATGTGGAGCATTAAAGCCATGAAAACAATTGGCCATAAAATTGAATAATGGGCAGCGATCCAGCGATCCAATATATGGATTCTCGCTCGCCCGCACTTTGATAAAATCAATATTTCTTCTAAAATCTTCACTCTGTATATATATTTTGATCGGCTAAACAATTATTCAGACCGAGAATGGTTTAATGCGATTTGAAAATAAGTCGTAATAGCACACTGGAAGAAACTAGGTAAAGGCCCAAAAAGCTTGATTGATTGGACTGATGAGAGTCGGAGAAGGTGAAATTAATGAAAGCGAAATAACTGCGATTTCTAAAGGTTTTCAGTACAGTACGGAAACGAAAAATAGTTATTAATTAACGCAGTTCATGGGATTCCCCTTCGGACACACAAAATTTGCATTTTTTTAAAAATAAAACCAAAGAAAATATACAAAGAATAACACATACATTTGATTTTCCAGATGCAACCACATTGTATGTTTGTTCTTTTTATATATTTATTAATTTTAATTTGGGCAAATACAGCTTTGAGCTATAAATCTTATTAAGAAACCACAAATAGGTATTTGTAAGCCTTCTCTCAAGAGATTAGCCTGGTAATTTTGTGGTTCTTCCCAGATATTATTCTCAGGTAATATTATTACCAACTCTTGATGGGTGTATTTTTGCGGGTCGACTCATAAAATGTCTTATTTGTGGCCGGTAACCGATAAGATAAAGTCAATTGGCTAACGGCGCTGCTGATGTCTGACAAAGGAATACGAGTTGCTTATTTATTTGTCTATACATATATCATATATGTATATGTGAGTAACGACTTATCGAATCCCCAATTCCGGTGAAATCGTGAACCATTCAATGCTCACTCCGGTTACTTACAGATGCTCTGCAATGCGACTCCTCAGGTGGTTGCTGCCACTCTGCTTGGACTCTTTTATTATTATCTGTATCGGTTTAATACTGATTATTTGGGGATTGTCCATGGTCAGGTAGTCAGTCAGGTGGTCCTGTGCTGATTATTGGATCTAAAAACTGGCGCCCTGAGTCGTCCGCGGGGTAGGTGCCATCAGAATACGATTAGACTGCAGCCCCGAGGCAACGAAGATTTATCGAAGGCTTCCCACACACTCGGCGTATGCGCAATTTATTACAATTCAAACAAAACAGCAACTAGGCGACGACAACGACAACGACACCGTCAACATATTAATATCGAAAATGACCGAACAAAACAAACATTAGCCGGCCAATCCTATTTTTTTACACGGAAGCCAGTTATTAAAACCCCCAAGTGTGACTTTATATATTATATATTTCATATATATATTTATATATCCGTTTTCGGTTTTGCCTCTTTGTCGTTGTGGGTTTTTCAGTTATTTTCGAGTGTTTTCTTATCACGTCTGCCACCAAAATACCCGGGCTCTGTCTTATATACACTATACGCCCATTATCTTCTCGAGGGCTCTGCGCGGTTTCTGGCTTGTTGTCCGTATCACAAAGTGGAACTAATCGGACGAAGACAGGAGGAAACCCAGCGCTTGAGGGGTTACAAGTCACCACACCGAAGGTGGACGGACTGTGGTGAACTGCGGTGGGTTTTCGGTCCAGATAAGCAGCGATTACAAAGGCGCCCCTTCACCCTTTACCTATTGAGTTCCATGCTTTCTGTTTTAGAAGCAAACAAACACTTGGCAAAAAGCAATTTTAATGGCCCAATCCCATTGACGGGCTGGCTCCTGTGTGGATTTTCGTGAGAAAATTCCAAACTAGAGTATTTTTAGACGCCGATGCTGTCTGCGGCTTGTAAACAAAGGCGGAAGCCCCGCAAAAGAGCTATAGACGTTCTATCGTTCTCGGGAGTGGGCTTGTGGGCGGGTGGCAAGTTCGCCAAATATTATTCCACTGACACCCTCCTCATGTGCCCCACGGCGCTCGGAATGGGTGAGTGGGCGCAGGAGAGGCGGGACAGTCAACAGATCGCCCATTGGGAACTCGAGACCGGCGAAGATAAACGGCCGTCATTGGGATATGTCTGTTCCCGCTCATTACTCATGATGAAAGGCTCTTTGGGCTGGAAGAAAGCCTCTGAATCGGACAATTAGGGAATTTTCAAATACCCTCGAAATGTAAGGCACATGCTTTTATCGTGAATTATTTTCATTGCCATTATCGGCTATACGAAGTAGTTATAAGTGCCATTAATTGAAGGCCACTTCTGTTTCTGAAACACCCCTAGGACTAGCTTCCCAGAGAGCGAAAACCATTATCCTTATCCAGACAGTGTTTTATGGCCACTATCAGGTGTTTGGCAATGATCCCAGCCAGAAGACGAGTCGAGTCATACAGCTGGTAACTGGAAAAGCATTTCACAATTAATTGGTAATTGCATTTAGAGCTTATCATGGGAATGCACAGCGGGAAAAGCTCGATAATATCAATTGAATGGAACGCGGCAGCTTGTAATATTTTCCAGTATTTAGATAATTCTCTGTGGGGGCGGGCGGAAATGTTTTATATAATCTAATATAAATACTCTGGAAGTAAGAGCAAAACTGTATTGAAATAAACAGACCTCAAAGCAAACAATAAACAATATTCTCGAGATGTGTTTCAACAACAATTCCCTCGCAGCGGCCAAATGTGCGAAACATTAACAAATACGAATTCGAATCGGAGGGAACTCGAATTCGGAGGCGAAAGAAACATTACCCAAGGTGCGGCCTTCAGGGGGCCGGCAGCCATTTCTCCCCGTAGAATAATTGCAAAATTCGTGCAGTGACTCAATAAAAGGTGCATCGAGAACAGTTGGGTAAACATGGTCGAGTGTTTCTCTTTTGTTTTAATTAGGGAATACCAGTCAATCTTTGACCAGTACAACCGAAAGTACAAATCGCCACAACATTAAGCAGTATTAAATACGACGTAAATCATGCTTTAATCTGGTAGAATCCATTAAAAATATATTCTCAGATGGACAGAACTAAAAGCCTATTAAAATTAACGTCACCCAATTCGGAAGGCATTCATTTTATTTTGATTTCTTTCGTTGACACACTTTTGAAAGTGGAAATTCTGAGAAATGCGGAACTATATTTTCTAGGGAGTATTTATATGCGGATCACAGCAGCTATAGCAATTCCCATAGCAAACTTACCCAGCTCTCAGGCAATGGAGGCTATGAATAATGTCAGCAACTTCAGGTTGTTTGCTGTTAATCAACAGAGGCTTCCTGCTCACTCACTCTCCAGTTAGTGGTTAATGTATGGCACTTGCATTTCACGAATCACGATAGCTGAGAACACTGACCACTGCCAGAGGTGGGCAACAGGTACTGGGTATAGATGGGAGAATAAACAATTAAATCCAAGTCGGGTCGTTTTTTCACGGGTTATTTTTCGCGCTGCGTTCCGGCGGTCAATATGTATTATCTCAACGAAACTTGGTATGTGTTTTAAGTTCGACGTGTTTGTTTTTTCAACAGGTTCCCTATGCAAATCGGCTCTGGGAAGAGTCTGTGGCGACGGCCAAGGTGGGTAACCACATAAACGTTTCTCAAGAAATATAAAATCCTCTTTTCGTAATGGCTTCTCTCTCTGGCTCAGCGACTCTGGTAAACACTTCATGGGGGAAATCCCCGGGAAGTGGGTGTGAATATGCGAACACACGCGAACTGGTTTCTGACGAAGTCGCACACGCTAGATTACAAATTAATTATCATTGGCATTCAGCGTTCGTAATTCCGATCTGTAGATATATCTCTATAACACACATCAGCGGTCCTCATCCGCTCGCCCGCTACGGGTTACTTCTCGAAAAGAACTGAGTTGCTGCGCGAGAAGCGCTCAAGGAAGTACCCGGTCGATAGCAGAGCTCTGCCAGTGCTGTTGGGGGTCTGTTATTGCTGTGCTGGGCGGACTAAGACTCGAATTTAAGTAAAGCAAAAAGTCAAGTACTACGAGAGAAGCTCCCAAGGAACTACCAGCCCCATTAGCTCTGTTAGCGCCCTGCTAGGCCCCTGATAAATAAACAAAAAGCCGAACAATGCGAAATATGATCGAGTGCCAACAGTGGCTCAATTGTGTGTCTGTTCGCAAACAAAACAATTATCGGACAAGTGAAGTTGTGTGGATGGACTTCTTGAGTGCGAAGTAGTGGTGCCGCGGGGGAAACACAGACAGACGACTGTCGATGACTCAAAAGTGTGTTCAACACGCTCGATTTGTGTGAATTAATTAGCCAAGCGCCAGTTGGAGCTTTCCCAGTTAGAGCAGATTGGGTTCCTCCCCCAAAAAGATAACAATTTTTAGCCAGACTTCTTTGTTTTGATCACGTGTTCGTCGCTTTAATAATCAACTTTAAATTTTAAAACTTAAACCCTAACTATATTCTTTGGGTGCTGTTTAAGCCTTGATTTCCGACACGATAGACGCACTTTATGGTTACTTTCCCAGCGTACTTAATCGCTATATACTGATATTTTATGGTTATAAAAACCACTGCAGCAGCTACATTAATGAGCCATTTAAAGGAAGCCAAATCCCACGTCTCAAATTCGGAAATCTAGGCATTAGCACGTAGAGAGCCCAGTACGGGGCGGCCAACACTTAATTTTTTAATAGTGCTCGACGTGTCTGCTTTCAGGCTATATAGAGACCTGGCCAAGCACAGTAACGATCTATTATAATATAATAAATATATAGGAAAGGAGCTTCTCTGGTATTCCCTGAATACTATATTTTTTTGCCGAACTTGAGAAAAAGACCGAAACTGGTTTTGGCATTGAGCCGGCGCGACACATGTACAAAAACCAAGGGTTCACCGAAAAACAGTACAAAACAATACATGAAGAGACAACGACGCGACTGTTTTTGTTGTGGGCGCAGATTCGCAGAGCCGAGCCGTCCGATCCGAGACATTAAAATCGCATTAAATTGTATTTGTGTTTTTGCAACTCAGCAAACTCCGAGGAGCGGAGGCCCAAGACCTTGTGCGAGGTAAACTTTACTCCGAAGTAATCTTTATTAAGCAGGATTTCGTAATTTGTTTTCAGTGCAAATTTGCTTAGTTAATTGGCCCCGATGGGGAAGTAGTGCTTACAAGTCGAGGGACCGCGTTTACGGCTAGATAAGCGCCGACTAGTCCTAGTTCAAATATTATAATAGTACTCCGTGTTATCGTTTGCCGTTTGACCCACGAACCCCGAACAGTGAACAGTGAACTTCTTCGGCGAGCGAATTCGCTGCGACTGAAGCCGCGCGCCCATGCTCCGGAGCTGCCTCAGCTCCCAATCAGCTGGAATGGAAAAGCTGCGGCGAAAAGCAAGCGGGGAAAGCTTTGCACGCTAGCCGAGAAGCACACCTCCCTATGGAGTAGTCGGAGTCGCAGTCGGAGATCCATGGAATACTCTTCAGAAAAAGTGTGGATATACTGAATAAGAATGGAAAATGTCTTGAATGTCCGTTTATCGGGTTTCACAAGGGAGCCAACCCTTTCTTTATTTCTAACCGTGGTAATAAACTATATTCATTTTATAAGGCGGGAAGGGAACATCTCAGACCTCGGCAATTGTACAGCAAGATGGGTAATACCATACGTTTTTGCACTCTAATTTTATTATATTGACCAGAGCTGGCTCTACACATTTTTATCTCACAGAAGTCCCTAACAAAACACTCACAGGGAAAGTCAGAGCTGAACTAGCGTGGGCTTTAAGTGGGGTGGCTTTTAAGAAACTTGGACTGCGCTCCCTATAAAAAATGTCATTTGTAATAGATACTATGTCCGTTGACTTCTGTAATATATTTCATAATTCCCAAGATTAATGGCGGGGCCCTTACTATATAATAATATAATCATAGGTATCGGCTAATGGCAGGTTACACGCCGTAAACACTCACAAAATATGAAAACACAGTTTATGACAGCCAATTATCAGTGCTTTTTGTTTTCCCGATAAGGTTAAACAGACTTCCGCCCTGGACAAGGGGACACCCACAGAATATTACACCCAGAGAAAAAATACCGCGAAAATCCGAGACCGCCGTTCTCACTTTCAAGACACATTTGGTATGTTCTTAAATATGGAACGTTTGTACCATTTGTGTCTTAATATGATACCAATTGGTCTTAATTGTCATACAAATAAATTAAAAAAATATTTTTTCATGAAAAATATTCTTTAAAATTTGTTTGTTGTATTTTCTTATACATTTAGAACAAATCCCCCACACAATTCCCCAAAAAAAAAAAAAAAAGAGAAAAAATCAAAAGTCAAACCGGTATTCGAACCCATGCACTTTGGATTGACAGTCCGATGCCTTTACCACTAGGCCAAATTTTGATACCAAATGTTCTGGGAAGAAGAACAAACGGGATTGCGCTGTTTTTAAGAACGAATAGACACGTTTTTGGTACATTTAGAACGTTTTTTGTTCTGAGTATACTTACATACATATGTTAATATGCACTTGTTCATTGTACATACTAATGTATGTACATATGCAAGTAGTTTTATTGTTTCGCTGATAAAAATATGACAATCTAAATCACAAATGTACAAACAAGCATTGATTTAAAAAAAATTTTATTTTTATTTTAAAAAGATTAAAAAAATAAAAAAAAAAAAAAAATTTGTCGAGATCGGGATTCGAACACGCTGCCGCCTTAGGAGGCAGTCGCTGAATCATGTATAACAATATCGGCGACGCACACTAAAACGCGTGCGTGGTCCAATGTAAGCTGTCGGTATGTTAAACACTAAGACGCGGGTTCAATCCCTGGGTGATCCTTTGAATTAAAAAAAAAATTGTGAGTATGGTTTTTCAATATAAATTATAAATGATATTTACTACAATAACATAATATGAAAAAATAAAACTTATAAACTAATGGACAATAAATAATGGACTAATGAAATAATACCGTTTGGTCATATTTTTTTTTATTGTTCTTAAATACATGAAACCATATGGTTCTTAAAAGAAGAATTTTTGTTCTTAAACTTAGACTGTTTGTTCTTAAAAAAATAAGACCGTTATGTTCTTAAATGTAGAACAACGGTATTAAAAATGTGATACCATATGTTCTCGAAAGAAGAAAAAACGTGATTGGGCTGTTTTCAAGAACGAATAGACACGTTTTTGGTACATTTAGAACGCTTTTTTTTCTGGGTGTACCTTTCCTTACGTATTTGTTTTGAAAGATACCCAGAGATTTCACAAATACCGTTATATTTAACAGGATTTGTAAGTGGATAACGTTGATAATTATCTTGTCATTAGCTGATAAACAGAGGAAGCTATGTAGCCTACTTCCTCAGCATCCCTACTGCGTCCTGCCGTACATCTGACGCAGCACCGCCACCACTGAATAGGACTTGCTGAGGATGTTGGCAAAGCTCGTGAGGGTCAGACCCATGAATCCGCCTGCGGTGAATAGAAATGGACGGTCCGCGTTGACCATGAAGATGACCAGGCCCCTCCGGAACCGAACGTCGAACTGGAGCCAGTCGCAGCGGAATCCGGAGGTTGACAGCGTCTTGCTCTGCCGAATAAGGAGTGAACTGGAGAAGCAAAGACATTGCTGGCAAGGCCACTCACCTGCTCGAAGACCTCGTTGCCGAACCAGCAGTAGAGGAATATCTGGCAGAGCACTCCGCTGAGCATAAAGTAGACGAGCATCGAGCTGCTGGAGCCGTCGCCGACGAGCATCTGGAACACCGTCATGGCCACCACAACCAGGGAGGACACGAACTGGAACATCATGGGCAGCCGGTACACCCGCTCCATGCGCTGACGCAGCCTGCAGAATGCGACAGTACGTATAATAAGCCAAGAACACGCATAATCTCACTCAATCAAGCTGCAATGGTACTGGACGATCGATTGGAGCCAACTGTGCGGGTCCACCTGGAGCTGCTGTCCCTGCGTATCCCTTTCCAAGGCATCAAAGGCCATGTTGAGCACCTTGAGGTGCAGGCAGATTTGATTCATCAGGAGCACGTTCATGTTGTCGATGGTGGGAATGCCGCAGGAGATCCAGATTACACTCAGGCCCATGTACAGCTGCTGAACCAGCGGAGGCAGGTATCTGGGCATTTGGACGCGGAACGGAAACCGCTGCCCGGCCATTTCGTCGGGCACTGCTCCAGGAAAGAGTACCTGAGGTTTAAATGGACTCGCACACCCTTTCAGACTCACTGATCAGCATCATGACCATGGCCGTTGACGAGGAGAACACCACCAGACAAAAGTACATGAGGCAGACCAGCTTGTTCTCCACTTCCACCGCGTGGAAGGTGCTTCTCTGGCGAGCAGAGAGCACGCAGGTCCTGGTGAGGCAGCTCAGCTGGCTGACAATCTCCTTGATCTCACCCTAATGGTAGCAGGTGTTCAGCACCTGCGGGATCATCATACTCAGAGCGTCAGAGCAGCACTTGGGAGCACCGCAACCCTCACCTTGACCCAGTATCCTACGTGGGTGAGTGTCATCAGCACGTTCTGGGTCATCACGTCCACGTCCGCCCAGTTCAGGACAAGGTCATAGATTTCCAAGCACACGTAGCAGAAGAGGCAGGGCAAGATGATGGTGCTGCGAGCCAGAATTCCCAACCTCTGTACTCTCGACTCGGGCCTGAGCCCTACCAGCGGTATTCCCGTCAGCTGAGCCAGCCAAGCGTTCAACTCCAAGGAGCCTATCCTTCCCGAGTCCACATTGGAGGCCCATATTCGCTGGGTCACCTCCTGCAGCCTGCTCATATTGCCTATAGCTGACGCTCCTCTTGCGACAGGTTAGCTTTTATAGAGCTTCCCAGTTTATAATTTGGCTTAAGGGGGCGTGACTGGCAGACGGTAATTGGACTGGTTAAGTTACATCGTTAGAAACTCGTGTCGGCCCTTTCAAAATGTTGAAGAGTATTGGGACAGGCAAGGGTTGCGGAAATAAGAAATGCTAATAGTAAAGGACGGCACGCTTCCTCCTTTTTATTTTCGTTAAATATGTTGAAAGGATCCCAAATAATTAAACCTTCATTCGTTGAGTTTCTGTAAGAAACAGATTTTATTTTTACATATCTTTGGTTTAAATAGGCTACATGCGAATCGAATCTTAGAATATATGGCCTACGCAGAGGCCTACGTAAATAGGCCCCCGCATTATCGAGGCTCCACGCTCTAGAACATTTTATTTCGAATGCGGGGAACAATCTGAAGTGATTCTATTCATGGGGCGTGCACTTAGGTTGCATATTTTAAACACTGCACCCATGTCGCCTATTAGATTTCTAAGTATAAAAGTATAAACTTATGACTCTCGATTCATTTACACAAATATGAACGGAGCCCAAAATTGTATGTCTTAAAATATGTATGTATTGTAATGAAATCTTAAAATTGAGAATAGTTTCTTTGCAATTTTCTGTTGTCAGTGGATTTTCTGCATTATGCAAGCGAAGTGACGCAACTGGGACACCTGGATTAAAGTGAGAGCATTTTAAAAAATTTTAAAATAATTTAAAATAACTCAGAACGATTTAACATGACCAAATAAAGTCGACTTAGGAAATCACAAAGTATTAGTTTTTGAACCCAAGTGCCAGTAGTACTTACCTTTCTTTACACAGTCGCAGGACTCTGGGCTTCAGAATGAACAGCACAAAAATAATGATACCCTGACACCAGTGAAAGTAGTCGGGCACTAGGAATACCACCCTCAGCACTTCATGGTTCTGCACCAAGTAGGAGATTATCTCAAGAATCCACGATAAACCAGAGAGACACGAGAGTCGCAGAAAGAAGCTGAAACTGTAAAAAGAGGTTGTCGGGTGATGGCAAGCCACTCGCTATAGGATCTTATTACGTCTGACTGTCGCTTTGGAACTGTCGCTGTTTGTCCTGTCCGTGGACACTCCTCAGCTCCCGCTGCACCACAACAATGCGAATGGCCGTCAAGACAAACACGACCAGGTTAAAACCGATCAGCACCACCATCGGACCGTAGAAGTAAATCATGGCGGACCAGCTGAAAACTATAAGTGGATAGAGATGTACCATAGGAAGAAGAGTTGCCGGCCTTCTAACCCACCATTGATCCAGCAGTTGTAGAGACCCACTCCCGGCAGCCACACCTCCCTATTCTCCGGGGAGTCCTCGACCTTCTCATCGATCAGGTATATAGCTCCAGTGAGTAGCGCTGCCACACCCCAGGCGAAGACGTTGCTGACCACAAAACGGTAGTTTGAATTCTGTTCACCCCTCTGGTTTCCACTGCTGCAGAAGGTACTCCACAGGCCCAAACCGATGACGGACAGCCACAGGAAGGCGGCCATGATGAAGAAGTAACCCAGATAGCCTGGAAACCAAAACAACAATGGATTATGCCTGGATATCCTTCAGCATAAAGGGTAAATACCTGCTGTCAAGCAGAAGTTTTGGGATAGCTTCCACAGATCAAGCAGGAGCACCAGGAAGCCAATGAAGAGTGAGATCATGAAACAGACGAAGCACTTGCCATGCAGATTATGCAGTTTCTCCAGAAAAAGATACACGCAGATCGTGCAAAAGAAGCCAACCAGCGATAAGTACAGCGCTGCAAAAATAATGTTATCATACATATGTCCTTCTGCTTTGCTCTATCATAACCTACCAATAGTCTTTCCAATCTTCTGCGGATCTTCCATGGGAATGGTGCAGTTGTGGGGAACCATACGTAAGATGTATAGGTCCCCCGAAGTGTCTCTATTAGGCTGGACGCAGTAGAGCCTTCTGTCCGTAGAGCCCTTCCGCAATGCCTCGTCAAACTCTGTGACCTGCAGCTCTAGTGTCGATGGTTCGTAGAATGGTCGCATATCATCGCACGGCATTGGGAGATCGCTCTGAAAGATAATTCCGAACTCCCTGCTCATCTCCTCCAGCATTGGCCTCTGCTCGACGCTTGGCCTACAACGTCCACGGTCCAGGATCTCATCCAGCTGGCAGCAGAGGCGGTAGCAGGTCTCCAGCCTGCAGGCACATCCACGCATGTGCTTATTTACCGAAACCCTGGTGCCATTCTGAAGTTCTGTGTGATTGTACTCAGCCGTGAGCTCCGCGGGAATGAGAAGTCCGTCGAACAAATACGAGGCGTTTGGATATTCATGACTCCCTGTGAGGTTGACCGTGTCAAAGTAGTCGCAGCCAGCGATTTCAGCACCGGTTTTAGCTGCAGTTGCTAGAGAGAATATCAATAATACCTGGGTACGAAACAAAATAGCAAGAAAAATGTTAAAATCTAACTTTCAATTTAGTCTTAAATTCTTAAATTTTAAATCCCAACTTTTGCTGTTGTTGGTTGACTCTGATAGCACACAATTTGAATTGTTCCCCAAAGGGCTATAAAAACTAAAAATCACATTGACTTTGGAAAACTTACAGCAAACATCGTCGTCGTACAGCAGTTGCACATGTTTCCGAACCGACGACTTTTGAAGAACTGAAATATAAATTTATGACTGAAACTTAGTTATAGCGGAGTCTGCTAACTCCAGATCTTGATAATGGTTTGACTGACTGAACACCCACACATGTAAACGCATATTTTTAAGTAAGCAGATTATGTATAAAAATATAAAGAGCCGAAGTTTTATGATATGTATAAATGTTTTATTCTGGTTGTGATTTTTAGTTGACCAAATTAGATGAATTCTAAGTGATACAATTGTAAACTGCTATTTCGGCATGCCATAAATAGTTTCCTATTTTGTTTTAATTCAAATCTGAAAGCTTTTTAGAAATCACATGACCTCGGAATGGCGTCCAATTCCCATAGCTCCACAAGAAGGATACGATTTTATATGACTATGTATTACCTTGTCCTACAATAATAAATAAAACAAGTGAGGTGAATTTTAGTTAATATTAAGTGTATTAATTACAATATTAAAGGGAAGTCGCTTCGTTTGCTTATGTCTACAATAAGTCTGTTATAAAATTCGAGTGTGTGTTATATTTACGGAAAACTGATTTGGCCTTTTTACTCTCGCGGCTTATCCAAGAAATTTCCACCTTACATTAGCCGCTGTTTATCTGTTTACCTGCAACAAGGTTCTTTGAAGTCGTAATGATAATGTTGGTAGTTGGTTGACCCTATAACTGGGGTGAGTTCAGCTTTTGGATAAATCGACCAGACGATCCTCCAGCAGAGTATGACTTAATGCTGTAAGAGCTCCACTTGTGTTGTTTCACCGGCCTGGGGAGGAAAAATCGTAATTAATTTGAAAGAAATATGCAGGATAAATAAGTAAAATTCTGCAACGTGCAACATTCAAGTTAAGCGAAAGAACATGACAAGGCACAAGACAAAAGACAAAAGAACAAAGACAGGCACAAAAACATCAAGCTGGTCAGAGGAAATATAAGAGCATCCAATCATAGAACCCAATAACTAGTAGATAGTAGATAGTAGATAGTACATTTTCCACCACCAAGTTAGCAGTTAGAAGCAGTTCAAAACGGTTTACCTATTACAGGAGACTCGGGGCTAATTGTGTCTCCTCGAGCGAGATTTCTTCCTCGCTGACGTCGGTCTCCGCTTCCTTGCTCCTACCCCTAATGCTGCTCAGGCAAGAATTTCAATGACACGACAGTACCCGGAAAGTACTGGTTACTCGAGCTTCAGACACAATCTACTCATAACACTCACCGGTCCATGCAGAGTTTCAGGGTGCTGCGCTTCAAGACGAACAGTACGAATATGATGATGCCCTGCGACCAGTTGAAGTAGTCGGCCACCTCGAAGACCTTCTTCCAGAATTCGTTGCTCTGCACCAAGTAAGAGATTATCTCGAGGCTCCACGAAATGCCCATGAGAGAAAAGATTCGCAGGAAGAAGCTGTAACTGTACGGCGGATTAGAAAAGGACGTAGAAAGGAGGTAGATGCATCTTTCGATCTGGCCTACGTCTGTTTTTCCGAGTTGAGCTTCTTCTTCCGCTCCTGACGCTGTGTGAAGGTACTCAGCTCCTTCTTTACCGTCACTATGCGAATGGCCGTCAGGATAAACATGGTCGTGTTGAAGGCGATCAGAACCACCATGGGTCCATAGAAATAGAGCATGGCGGACCAGTCAACAGCTGCGGGTGGAGAAAAGATTGAACGCTCAGCTTAGTCGCTTTAGATTCGCGAACCCACTATTGATCCAGCAGCTGTAATAGCCCACGCGAGGCATCCAGTCCTCGTTTTCGGGTATCCCACGTTCTACCAACGCATCCACCAGGTAAACGATTCCGGTCAGGATTGCCGCCATGCCAAAGGCGTATGCGTTGAAAGCCAGGAAGAGGTAATTGGGCAGAATGTGATTGTGGGTGCTGTAGCTACCGCCTAGCCCGTTCCACAGGTGCAGGCTAATGACCGAGAGCCAGAAGAAGGCGGCCATAACGAAGAAGTAGCCCAAGAACCCTGCCAAATAGATTTGACATCGTCAGATCTGAATTCGGGGCTCACGTTCTCACTCTATTACCTGCCGTGAGGCAGAAGCCATCCGACAGCTGCCACAAGTCCAGCAGCAGGATAAGGTACCCCATGAAAAGGCAAACCATGTAGCAGATGAAGCTCTTTCCTTGCAGATTCCGGTGCAGCTTCTTAACGCAGAGGTACACGGCGATAGTTAGGATCATGCATACCAGAGATGTCATCATCACTGCGAAGAGAGATGGGAGATGAGAGATGAGACTTAGAAATGAGAATATTAGAAAAGGATAGGGCCCGTAAAAAATTGGCTTGCATATGCCAATTTTAATGGCATATGTGGTCTTTCGTCTAATATGTTTTGAATTCCCATATCTTACCGACTGTCTGTCCCGTCTTTGGCTGCCATATCGGACAGTTGTGGGGCACAATGTGTATGGACTCTGGATCCTGGGCATCGAACCGAGAGTGTTGGATGCAGTACCCCCTCTTGTTCAACGTTGCGTTGTCTGTGTGGCGCAGAAAGGTTCCATTCTAGTTGACAAAATGGATGGTTAATTGGTTAACCACCCAGCAATGGGAAAACACAAAACCCACCTCGAACAGTGTGTACGTGTCGCTCTCCATCCTGTTGTCGAGCGCGTACAGGTCGTTACAGGGCATGGGCAAATCCTTCTGGAGAATCAATTGGGTGAGGAAGTGCCTCTTCACCACCGAACCGTCGGCGCGGGTCACATTCAAGTAGGGATCTACCTGGGCCAGTTCCTTCTCCATTGCATCGTTGCATTCACCGTTCTCCATTATCTGATTGTGACGGCAACAGAACCGGACACATGGCCTCAACCTGCAGGCGCATCCCCGCCAGTGCTTGTCCACCGACTCCTTGGAGTCGTCCGGCATTTGCCTGTAGTCATATTCCCCCGTCAATCGGTCGGGAATGAGGAGGCCCTCGTAGATGTACGAACCATTGGGGAGCCTCTGGCTGGCCGACAGATCCACAGTATCGAAGTAGTCGCAGTCGGGAATATCGGCCAATATCTGTTGGCACCCCAGCACCAGCACCCATATGAGCACCGCGGACAGCCGCATCTTTTTCCCAAGATTCTACAAATGAAAGAAACGCATTGTAATTCTCGAGGTTAATTTCTCCACAGACATTCTTGGAAACCGACATAAAATACAAAAATACACATATGGGTAAAGAGACACACAGTGCAAATCAACAAGAGCAATAATTTCAATTTTCTCGGAATGAAACAAATTATATGATGGTAGATTAAATTACTTGATGTCTTAAAAAATGCTCTTTGTTCACAGTGCATTGTGCGCTAAGCCAGACTGTTTATGGACAGACAAGTACGGTTGCGAATACAAATTAGTTCAAGCTAACAAAAAAAAGAAAAACAAAAATTAATAATTTAACCAGGGAACTCGTACTGTCGTTGTTAATTATGATTGTGATTAAAAAGGGAAACAGACATGATAAGCTCGTTACTCTCTCGTTACTTATGTATGTATATATATGCATAGCTTTGTGTTCTTTGCTTTAAACTGGGTGCACAGCAAGAATTGCATCGCAATTTTTAGCGATATGAAGGGATATTTATGTATATAAGAGTACCAGTTTCCGTAGAACATTTTTATATATTGACTCACAGTTCGATAGCAGCCTATAAATAGAAACTATAGTGTTATGCCTTTAATTAACATTTGTTCTCATGATTGACATAAGTTATTGTGTTATTACTATTATTATTATTTATTTTGTATATTTTTTATTATAAATTATTTAGAACGTTATACCGATTTAAAGAAGTTTTTATTTATTTATGTTCATATTTATTTAAATAATGATTCCACCACAACAATTTAAAAAGTGTATAATATTATACTCTTATAGACCATATGTGCATTTGTTTCCACTTGAACGATCGAATTTGAAAGCAATGCAAAAACAGCGGTCACTGAACCAAATTAAAATTTGCAATATATTCACGTTGCCCTCCGCAAAAAGATCCGAATGACAACAAACAGAACGCCAACACGCAAAGAGTAAAACAAAAAAATAAAATGTTTGTATGTACAGACACTCGGAGGCCAAGGATTATAATGCGCCTTCGTCGGCGACTCTATATGCACTGATCCATGTATTCACTTCTGGATCTGGCAGAGAGAACCCGACTGCCTCACTGACGGATGATAATGAAACAAGTTTGTTTGCCTTTTTGTTTTCTTTCCCTTTATACCCTTGCAGGGTATTATAATTTTGGTCAGAAGTTTGCAACGCAGTGAAGGAGACATTTCCGACCCTATAAAATATACATATATATTCTTGATCAGCATAAACAGACGAGTCGATCCAGCCATGCCCATCTGTCCGTCCGTCCGTCTCTCCGATCTATCGGAAAATTTTGAGAAAAAAATTATCCTTAGCCACTTTGATTTCGCTGTCTTTCAACATAGTTATCTGCTCAGAGATGGAGACATTTTATATTATTTTATAGTTTCGGTTTTAATTTTATGCAAATCGGATGATTATATCATTAAATGTAGCAGCCTTAGAGGCGATCGTTAAATGTAGAGGAAAGTGCAAAACTCTGAATGTAAAACTGTAACTGTAAAACTGTAAATATAGTATGTATAGTATAATTATTTTTATTGTGACTCTACAAAACAAAAGCTCATTGTTACAATTAAAGCAATATAATTGTCGGTTCAATAATATACTTAGTAATATAACGATTACTATATATTTACTTTATGCTTAGCAAAGTTTCCACTCTTTTCTTATCTAAGTTATCAACTTTTTTATGACGGCTAGAAGTGGACAAACATCTATGGGTACATCGATGCATTTATGTTCCTAAGATATTTAGAAATGTTAATGTTTTTTATCCTTTATTAATTTCAATAAATCTACATTAAAGAAATTAAAGTCATATATATCCTATCGATATTAAACACTAATATTGTATTTTATATTTATACACAGTTCTGTAAACTCATTAGTTTATTAATTTATTTTAAAACCTTTTTATTTTTGAAAAGCTAAAGTTTAACTGATTGCTTGCAACAACGGTCATACCATTTACATTTGTGGTTTGCGATATATCGATACCCCAATAGAAACCAAATTAATTGATAGTATCGATGTTGAAATGACTTTGTTCCCACCACTATTCGACGTCTCGGTTTCTTTCGGTTTGTTTTCGTTTCTTCCGTTTTTGCGCATATCCGTGTAGTGAGACCGATTAAATTTTTAAAAGATAAGTTCAATTCTCGACCCAATCCGTGAGTTTTGGTTTTGGTTTTGGAAAACACCCATTTTAAGTTGACTTCCACGAAGCGGCTGCTGTGCGAGTGCGTGTGAGTGTCGCTATCTGTGTCGGTGAGCGCGTTTTTGTGCCTGTGTTCGTTCTATGCTGCCTCTTCTTTCAGAGTCGAAAGAAATTTGGCAGTTTGTTAAAATAAAAAGGAAAGGAGCCATACTAGCGAGCTATATGAAAGTATAAAAATCTATTTTGTGCAACTACAACTACAGAGAGAGGAAGAGCGCAAAAACCAGAGGTAAGTCAGCTTAATATTATATTAATGATTCCTCTTTTCTACTTGAACTCCTTCCTCCCCGTATCATAATTATTGTTATTCTTCATCTTTATTCTCCCTTCCGCTCGCTTGCACACCCGCACATGCCGCCTACTCAGCCCGTCAGGCTCTTCCTTGTTTTATTGCAAGCGCGAGCGAGAGGGCGAGACCTTACTCGCACATACACTCATGCATGCCTTGCCTGCATCTGGTTCGCCTCACGGATAGCTGTGCAATGGAGGAAGTGGCAAAGGCCGCAGAAAAGAGGAAAGAGGACAGCGAAGATGTAGTTGCTGCTGCACTCGGTCTCGCTCCCGTACTCCTGTTTTCTCCCTCTGCCGCAATTAACCGTTTATTGTGTGTTTACAAATTCGTCAATTAACTGTAACTGTCATACCCGCAACTCTCCCGGCTCAGATTCACCCATCAAGTTGACTTTCATAAAACTGTTTGCTAGGCTAAACAACAACAACAGCAGCAGCGACAATTGCCCCAATCGGTAAAAATAGAGCATTCTGCAGTATGATAATGGTAGATAAGGGGGAGCTGAGACGGTAGGGTCATCAAAAGAGAAACAGAGAATGTAAATCAGCTGAGGGTCTGCACTGAAGAATCAAAATCTCAAGACTTTTGTTTAACTTGAAAATTAATTTACCTTTTATTAACAAAAAGATCAGATCTGCTTATTGGAACCTTGTAATATTCCTCGCAAAATTTTAAGTTCTGTGGCAAATGCATTAGTTTTGGATTCTTAGAATTGTTCTTAAGCCTATTGAACTTGTAATGGATCCCATTAAAACACTAAGCCATTACTAACTTTTGTGCCACAGAATGCGTTCTTGGTTGTGTGCTTGTGTATAAGTGTCGTTCGCCCGGATCTTGAGTCTTTCGCCGGGGACTGGGCTGCATGTGGAATATGAACACGAAAATAGCATAGGCGGAATGCTGAGCACTGAACAAACACACACGGGGTGTGCTTTGCTTGTCTCGCTCTCCTTCCCTGCCTGCTTGCCGTCCCTTCTTCGCAGAAGCAATAAAAATTAAAAGGCAAACAACGATAAGCGGACTAAACCCCGCCTTGGCCAGACTGAACCCCGTTGCGGGCCACCCCTTTCCGCGGTGTGTGCGCACACATGGCAACCCTGGGCAACAACATAAGCCCCACCAGCGGTAGCAGCAGCAAATGCATACGCCGGCCGATAATTAACGCCAGGCCAGCGTAATTGATGTGTCCCCGGCACGAGAAGAAATCAATCGAGAGAGTATCCTGCTCTCCAGCCAGGCAGCGACCTAGAGAGCCAACGAGACTTGGAGCACTCCTCCCGCACAGAGAAGCCATTTCCCAGCAGGTATTCCACAACCCCGGCCCTGGCATCGGGAAATTCTATTTGAAGCCCGATTGCGGGTTGGATTGCTGCTCCTCTTTGATACACACCCTTCGTAATCAAACTTGGGGTGGCTGACCATATTTATACAAAAACCAGAAAGCTCCATTAAAAACCACGTCAAATCTGCAACTTTAAGAGGTACACTTGACATACCGTATAAAATTAAAATTTTAATTGAAAACGTAATCTTTGTTAAGGATATTGGAATTTCAACTCATTTAACTAATTAAGAAACAAAATGAGTTTTTCATGAGGGACAGGCTTGTACTAGACAGTTTGTGTTTAAATTATGATTCCTTGTAGTTGTAATTGCTTATCATTAATATCAAGTAGAATTCAACTAAATTGCATAAATTATAATTTAACAAGCAGGAGCAATCCTCCATTTGGGCTATTTCTGTCCATTAATTTTGACTTTGATTGGGGTTGCCAGGCGTTGAAATCGGGTTCGTTTTTGAAATGAAAGCCCACTTGAGGGATGTGCCGAGTAATTGAAATGGAGTGACATCTGGTTGTCCCCCTGTCTAAAGCCGGCTCCCTCCTCATTCGCATGTGAAAGCTTATCTTGTCGCCTGCTTTGTTTGGCCTAGGCTTTGTTGTTTTCCTTGCGACTGGCTGTTGGGAGTCTCTCAAGTTACGCTTCCTTAGAAGTTCTCCA
This sequence comes from Drosophila bocqueti, assembly GCA_018151655.1. Lineage (NCBI taxonomy): Eukaryota > Metazoa > Arthropoda > Insecta > Diptera > Drosophilidae > Drosophila > Drosophila bocqueti. The sequence continues at coordinate 249,103 of JAECXF010000230.1, forward strand.
CGTCTGCGGTTTCCATTACATCACAGTGTGGATCCATTGTGCTGCTCCGGTAGCCCTTGTTAGGCTCTGCCCTATGGAATGGCATGGTTTTTTGATTGGAAAACAACCTCGAGTGATATGGCCCTCGACGGCAATCCGCCGTCGATCTCAAGTAGCGTCAGAGGTCATGTGGTTAGATGCTCTCAGAAAGTGCTGCAGCTCTCAACTGGTTTGGCAAGAGCTACATCCCGCTCCGAGAGCAGCGAACAAAGAAAGAGCCGCAGAAATAGGCGGAAGCTGCCCCCAGACCGTTATTTGGTCAGGCACAGAGATAGCGTTTGCATATGCAAATATGTGTCGCAGCGATTATTGTCCGCAGAAAGTCGGTCAACGAACCAAAAAGCAGGAAGAGCCACTGAGCGAGCGGTCGGTCGGTCACTCCAAACAATGGATGTGTCGCTCGCCTAGGTCTGTGTTGACCATTTCGATTTCGATTTCATAATAAAAAGTCTAGTACGTAGTACATTCATTGACAAGCAGCCCTAGCCGTAAATGGAATCCGAACTGACCAGCGACCATGGCTTCCACACAAATATGGTGACCACCTCTCCTGCTTCTCCGCCTCGATTCTCGACTCTATCGCTTCCCGTTCCACACGGCTCAGGTATTGTCGTAACCCCGTCTCGTGGGCGTCAGGGAATGACGTAAACCGTCCTCCATTTGTTTGTTTTTAATAATATTCCCGAAGTGTATGCTCTTTTATTTTTTTGTTTTGCCAACCTGTTGATAACGTAGGGGAATACAGTGGTGACCTGGTAAGCACTATCAAGAAATCAGAAACGTTTATATTTTGCAGGGGTTGCCTTTTGCGAAGGATCTGAAGGTTTTCTTAAGAAGTCGAAGCCATAAATATACAACAACAAAATTATAATAACCGAGTTAACAAGCCATTTTCGTTAACCACTGTACCTATACTAAATTAATATTATCGAACCATCGCACTGGCAAGCGTCGTGTTTACGCTAATAATATCGGCCAACTGATAATGAATCAAGCAAAGTGTCGATGACGGAACGGAAGGGCCCAAAGTCAGGGTGATCGCGATCACTTTGTTTCTTAAGCCGCATTTATTTATTGTTCGTTATGTGATTTCCTGTGCCAGCCAGCACATAAATTATCTACATGTCATCGATAATGCGCACAATTCTCTGGCTAAGTGCTAGATCGACGCTCATCTGTATCTTTCGCCTGACAACAGTCCGGAAATGTATTATTTTTATAGAACACCGAACATCTCTCTCCCTATTCCGAGATATTTTTACTACTTGCGACAATTGCGTTCTCTTTCTATGTGTGGCTGTTAAGCCAAAAGAACAACTGACACGCGAGGTTCTTGGTGTCCAAAAGAATTATACAAAAAAAAAAACCCGAAAAATGCCTCATTTCAATTTACATTTCGATATAAAGCTTAGTGCGCTTTGGCCTCCGATAACTATTGGGTTTCGTTCGATCATCAGCCCGAAAAAGGCGGCCGCTGAGTCAAGGGAACTAGCTAGTTATGCCCAGACTGATAATTACTGGCAACTGCATGAAAAAGCACTATTTCCCACTCTTCAATCGCTGTCCGCTTCGAGAAGCTCAACAAAAGCGGTTTTAACCCAGTTTAGAGGAAGAAAACGCCAACGTTTGCGGGAAAATAAGGTTGAAAGGTAAAAGACTTCGTTCGCGTTTGCTTTCTGTGTGCTTGTATCTACGCTTACAATTATGCACACACGGATAGTTATAGCTGTGTATATGTTAGTGAAGAGCATTTAAGCCAATTACGCGGTACATCAATCATCAGTGAAAGAAGATTTGTGGCGACTGCACTGGGAAAAAAAGTCAGCTCGAGTTATTTCTATTTACACTCGAATAGCCTTCAAAAAAGAACTTATTTTGAATTTGCTGAATTTGCGCGTTGATATATGCATTACAAGTGCTTAAGATCTATACTTTATTTAGAGCTTTCCATGGCAGTGTCCATAGCAGTTTTCCCTATCCCCAAAGCAAGGTTATCCGCTCAGGTTTAAAACTTAGCTCTCTGCAAGGAAATCGAATCTTTTCCCTGAGTGCTAAAATAAAAACAGTAAGCTCTACCCCCTCATTCTCTCGTACAATAGCTGACTCTGCCTTATCTGCCAGTTTGACAACAGTTATATTCTGGGCTTTCCGACGACTGGCCAAAGTGGTGGGGAAGAAGGTAACCCAGGGGGACCCGAAGAAAGACCTGAAGCACAATTGATTAGTCACCCTGCACTTGTCGATTGTCACCGACGACGACGACGACGCAGTCAGTCGCTAGCCGCGCTGCTTGGTTTGTTTGTCCTGGGTTTGTCTACGTGAAAATATGCACCATCTTCTGACCAGGGAGGGGCGAAATGGAAACGGGGGTTGGAAGGGAGTAGGAGTTACCCCGCTGGTTGGTCATAAAATAACAACTAGTCAAAATAAACATATGAAACGGAAGAGGAGGCCAAACGACACTCTTGTGCCTTCATCAACTGGTAGAAGTGACTTATTCATTTCCTTTTTTTTCAGTCAATCAGTGATCCAATCCATCCACATGAAAAGGAGCCGAAGGAGGCGGCAGCCAAGTTAACTGGAAACAAAACAAAAGCAAGCCAGCCAGCTGCAAAGCAAACAATAATACACACAAAATACTCTTGCCAATTTATCGAATAAACAACAGAAGAAGCCGAGCCAGAGGAGGGGCACCATCGCAAGGAACTACTCCACAATCACTGCGCCCTCCAAGAAACACACGTAAAACATACCGCCCGGAGCCAAGAACACCAAACCCGAATCCGAATCCAAATCCAAATCCAGAGAGCAGTCGGCAGTGCAGCATGGAGTTCGGTCATGTTTGAGCGCTTCCGATTGAGAAACCTGAGCAGAACTTTCCGCCTCCGTGGAGGCGGCACAGAACTGGCGCGCGACAAGAAAAATCCGCAACGGCAGCAATGCGTCACCGTCCTGTTCCTAGATGACATCACGCACACCTTTCGGATCGAGGTAACAGTCAAACAGTCAAATTAATTGCCCACGAGGGGTGAGCCTTCCCTGCTCAATGTAGTCCGACTTTCGAGCGAGTATTTCAATGTGTTTCCTATGAGGGTAGATATTAAGTCAGGAGAGGATTTCCATTAGCCATGCGCATAATTATTCAATATGCGAAATATAGTCAAAACAAAGAAAGTTTTCTGCTAATAAACGCTATTCATTTATTCACTTTTATCTGCGCACTTGAGCTCGCTCGCTTTCTTCATCTCGGCTAGCATCTCAGACACGCATTTGTCCGCATTGCTTCCCAATGCTCCATCCGAGGTTTCGCTTTCTTTTCACCTCGACGATGATCGAGTGTGTGAGCTGCGGAGATGAAAATTATAAGCAAAACGAAATCTGTGTACTGAAATTACCACGAAATTAAAGTAGTTTAATGCCTGTAATTGCAGGGAGATAAATGCGCCATAAGCTGAATCGAGTGGGCTTGGGCCCTAGCCTAAGAATGAAAATAATCAGAATTTATACCTTCTTGTCTCTTGCTCTTGCAGAAACGTGCGAAAGGCGCTGAGCTATTGGATCAGGTCTTTCAGTATCTCGAGCTATCCGAAAGGGACTATTTTGGTCTACTTTTTCCAGAGAAACCGGACGATGTTGTGGTAAGTCTTCCTACCTCTCTCAAGATATTTCTAACTTCGGTTCTTATTTCCCAGAGATGGGTCGATGCCCAGAAGCAGTTCAAGAAGCAATGCAGCAGCGTTGGCCTGGACAACAATGCCGTTCCATTATTACAATTTAGAGTTAAGGTGAGCTCGTACTGGCCTTCATCCTTGCGGATCTTATTAACTGGCTCATCCCCCACAGTTCTTTGTAAGCGATCCGAGCCGTTTGCAGGAGGAATTCACTCGCTATCAGTTCTATCTGCAGATCAAGCGCCACATTCTGCTGGGCAAACTGCCATGCTCCAGCAACACCCAGTGCCTGCTTGCCAGCTACACGGTGCAGTGTGAGTGCATCCCTCGATTCCATTCCATTTACTGTTTAATCTGTATTTCCATGTCTCCGTCTCCTTTCACAGCCGAGTTGGGGGACTTCAATTCGTCGGAGCACCAGTTGGGCTACCTGAGTGGCCTGCAGCTGCTGTGCGACCAGACGCCCGAGGCGGAGCGGAAGGTGGGCGAGCTACACAAGCTACATCGCGGCCAGCTGCCGGCGGACGCCGAGTACAACTATTTGGAGCACGCGAAGCGTCTGGAGTTGTATGGCATTGACCTGCACAGCGCCACCGACTCCAATGGCAAGGAGCTGCAGCTGGGCGTGTCGGCGGTTGGGCTGCTCGTCTTCCAGCACTCGCTGCGGGTCAACACCTTCTCTTGGAGCAAGATGGTAAAGGTGTCCTTCAAGCGGAAGGACTTCTTCATCCAGCTGCGCCGCGAGCCCAGCGAGAGCTACGATACCCTGCTGGGGTTCGGGATGCTTAGCCACAAGCACGCAAAGGCTCTATGGAAGTCCTGCGTAGAGCACCATAGCTTCTTCCGTTTGAAACGGCCGCACCGCCTCTCGCGCTTCCTCAACATCAGTTTGGGTAGCAAGTTCTACTATTCCGGCCGCACCGAACTCCAGGCAGTGCAGGAGTCAAAGCAGCGCGGCCGCATCCACAAGGTGTTTGTGCGCTCACCCAGCAAGAGATTCGTGGCCGGAGGCGGTGGCACATCGGGCTCCTCGGGCGGTACACCACTACAGCAGCACAGCGGCTCCGAGAGCGCTGCCTCCCACAATGGTAAGCTTTCCGCTGCCGCCGCCGCCGGAGGAACCATTCTGACCATCACCAAGACGAGCGGCAAGGTCACCTCCAAGGAGGCCGACTCGATGCCGCGGAAGGCCTGGGAGCAGCAGAGCGACGAGTACGATATCCAGCTGTAAGTTTTAATTTTTTTTGTTACAAAATATAAACTAAAATAATTGTGAAATCCTTCTAGCGAGGTTGGCTTCAGCGAGCAGTGCACGAGGCGCTTTGAGTCGGCCTCACCTTCCCCGATGCCACCCGCCTACAGCTCCGGCAAGCACAGTCCGCTCCTGCTGCCCACTACCATCGCTGACGCTGTGGGCCAGCCGGAAAGTGGCAGCGACCTCATAACCATCAGGCTGCTGGCCGACGAGCACGGACGCTACGGATTCAATGTAAAGGGTGGCGTGAACCTCAGTCATCCCGTCCAAGTATCCAAGGTGGTACCGCACACGCCTGCCGACCGATGCACACCTCGCGTCCGCGAGGGCGACGAGGTGCTCATGATCAACGGGCGCGAGGTGCATGGTCTGCGCCATGAGCAGGTGGTAGCTCTAATCCGCGATTGCCGCAACACGGCCAGTGGCGAGCTCCTGCTGACGGTGCGTCCCCAGATCTCAGTGCCGTTGCATCTGGAGGAGGAGCCGATGTACCAGTACGTTCCCGAGAGCGATGAGACCGGATCCCACTCGAATCTCCTCGATGGGGACGCACTCTTCAACCAGAGCGTGCTCCTGCTCAGCGACGGGCTGGCCTCCGGGGCTCTCCTGGCCCAGTACGAGCTCATGTACCGAAAGAATCCCGAATTGGCTATCACGGAAGCGCGTAAGCCGTCCAATGCGCCAAAGAACCGATATCGCGATATATCGCCATGTAAGTTTTGAGAGCTTTACCGCAATTTAGTGACAGAGTAATCGTTGGGTCGGCATTTCAGATGACTGCACACGGGTGTCTTTGGTCAACTCGCTTACCGGCGACTACATCAACGCCAACTATGTGAACATGGAGATTCCCGGCGGGGTGAACCGATATATCGCCACCCAGGGACCACTAGCAAGCACCACCACGGACTTTTGGCGCATGGTACAGCAGGAGAGCAGCCACCTGCTCGTGATGCTCACCACAGTAATGGAGGCCGGCCGGCAAAAGTGCCACCAGTATTGGCCGGTGACCGGCGAGGAGCTGCAGTTGGCGGAGGGTTTTTCGGTGCGCTGCCTCAGCGAGATGCCGGACGAAACGGGCAGCTTTGTTTTCCGCGAGTTCGTGCTGAACGACAAGCACGAGCAGCGGCACATCCACCACATGCAGTACCTGGCATGGCCCGACCACTGCGTGCCGTCCGATCCCAACCTCTTCCTCGAGTTCACGGAGCGAGTGCGCAATGCCCGGAAGCGCACGCTTCTCCAGGAGATTGAAGAGAACCTCAAGCAGATGCGCCTGATGAACGCGGATGCGGAGGATGACGAGAACGGCGGGCTAATGCGGGAGCGCAAGTGTGCAGCCAGCGACGGAGCAACTCCCGAAGACGAAACGCCCGTATCGACGAGCGTGCACCAGTGAGTATTCGTTGAGCATTCCGTAACATTGAACAAATTTAACTCCGATTCACTTGAAGATGCATTAGTGCCGCCAATCCACCTGTGATCGTCCACTGTTCAGCGGGCATTGGACGCACTGGAGTGCTCATACTGATGGACACCGCCTTGGCTCTGATGGAGGCCCGTGAGCCGGTGTATCCCCTGGACATTGTGCGCACCATGCGCGATCAGCGAGCTTGCATGGTCCAGAATGTGGTGAGTGATTCCTAGGAGATGTTGCCTTGCGTGTTGTTCAAGCCTGTTTCATTTCCCTTCTAGAGCCAGTATCGTTTCGTGTGTGAGTGCATCTATGCGGCCTACACGAAAATCTCGCGAAGCAGCGCGGCCATCGACGACGACGAGGACTGAACTGGAACTACGACAAGGGGACAGCGACAATCCAACCCAGCTACGCAATCTACAATCTTCCGCTTAACAACGCCCCAACAACAAACCATCCGACTTTTTCTTACATATAATTCTATCCTTACAGTTTAGTACCCGTAGACATATGATTAAAAACGATTCTATATCATTACTATTACCAACTTTATATATATATTGTATTATCAGCTCCGTTCATAAGTTACTCCTAAATATACATTCACACATATATCTCTTTAACACGCCGCAGGTGCTGCAAGGAGAACGATTCGAAATTTTACAAAGCCACACAGAATGGTAAACGAATTGAACCAACTACCTAATCAAACGAGTATACAAAGCGAAACGGAACAAATGGCGATTTATTTACACCAATGCTACGTCGAGAACAATACGCAAACAACAATAGATAATATGGATATGAGAACCTTTTACCTTTGATAAAGGGCGAGAAAACTGTTAGTATTTTAGCACCAAATCAATTCATAAATGTATTAATGCTAAACAACAAAAGCCAATAAAATCTGTATGAAAAAAAAAAAAAACTTGGTTTCCATAATAATTATAGCTCCGTCAAAAAAGCAATATTTACGATTCGGAAAACCGAATTTAAAATTTTAAGAAATCAAGATTTTTCGGCTCGATGCTAATCAATAATCTTTATGATTTATAGGCGGAAATGACTCCTTCACTGTTTTCTGTATTATAATACCCCGAATGGAGTATTAAAATTTAAATATTTATCTTTCATTAATCTGGCCAAATTAAAGCTTAAAAATACAATAACTAAGCTAAATATGCATTAATTTGAATTCGGAAAACTGTCCTGAGTTAGTTTTTATAATGCCAATAAAACTGCATACTGCATTTCAACTAATCTTAAAATTAATTTTTTTGCATTTTTTTTTTTACAACTTTAACAATTTAACCCCAAAAGTTTCGAATAAAATTTTAAATTTTTGAATTCTACCAGACACGGCTAGATCGACTCAGAATTTGATGCTGATAAAGAATATATATTATTTATAGGGTCGGAAATGACTCCTTCACTGAATTTTGTGCTTCTGACTAATATTATAATACCCCGTTTGGAGTATTAAAATTTAAATATTTGTCTTCCATTAATTTGGCCAAATTAAAGCTTAAAAATACAATAACTAAGCTAAATATGCATTAATTTGAATTCGGAAAACTGTCCTGAGTTAGTTTTTATAATGCCAATAAAACTGCATACTGCATTTCAACTAATCTTAAAATTAATTTTTTTCAATTTTTTTTTTGACAACTTTACCATTTTAACCCCAAAAAGTTTCGAAAAAGAATTTTAATTTTTTTATTTTACCAAACATGGCTAGATCGACTCAGAATTTGATGCTGATAAAGAATATATATGATTTATAGGGTCGGAAATGACTCCTTCACTGAATTCTGTGCTTCTGCTTGATATTATAATACCCCGAATGGAGGTACTCAAATTTAAATATTTATCCTCCATTAATTTGGGAAAATTAACGATTAAAAATATAATAACTAAGCATTTCGGAATGCAAAAACTGGGAAATCCACTATGCAGGATAGCAACTAAAAAATTATTATTCTTTAGCCAAGTTCCAAACCACATACTTTTATATGCTAACTCAAAAAAGCATTATATCGATACTCAAAGTATGAAATCGATCTATCAATACTTGCATCGAAGTTTTTACATCTCTAGCTTGTAAACATTAAACAAATAGCTTAATTTAAATAAAATGCTGTCTCTAACTGATGCGGTTAACTCTGTCGGTATTCCAGACAAGGCCTGGCAACCGCACTTTGTGACTCTTGAAACGAGGTAACATTTATAAATTAACATAACTGCCTAGGCACTGGAGGGAAATTGATATTTAAAAACATCTTTATATACCGAAGCATTGGAGAAATTACTGTGGAGCTATATTGGAAGCATGCGCCCAATACCTGCCGTAACTTTGCCGAGTTGTCCCGGCGAGGCTACTACAACAACGTGGTGTTCCACAGGATCATCCGGGACTTCATGATCCAGGGCGGCGATCCCACGGGCACCGGCAGGGGCGGCACCTCCATCTACGGCGCGGAGTTTGGCGACGAGCTACACAGCGACCTGAAGCACACAGGCGCCGGCATCCTTTCCATGGCAAACTCGGGGCCGGACACCAATGGCTCCCAGTTCTTCATCACCCTGTCGCCCACGCAGTGGCTGGACGGGAAGCACACGATCTTCGGGCGGGTGTACACTGGCATGGAGGTGGTCAAGCGGATAGGAATGGTGGAAACGGACAAGAACGACCGTCCCGTGGATCCGCTGAGGATAATTAAGGCGAAGGTGGAGAAGCTGTGAGAGATTAAAGCCATTTGAACTTGAACTTAACGTTTATTTTGCGGAATGACTAGAAACTCGAAGATTTTTTTTGATTGCATCAGGAGACTACATTGTGCTGTCCAGCATGTCGACCAGTCGCTTGATCTCCCGGCTGCAGGTGAGAGGGAAAACATCGTTAGAGCACTTTCTGGACGAGGTACCTACTTACATTCGCTGCCCCAGCTGCTCCGTCGGTTTCATCGACTTTGTTATCTCCTCAGCCTTGGCCAGCAGCTGGTACTGGCACTTGATGTTCGCGTCCAGCGTGTCGGTCAGCTTGTTGACCGCACTCCTGTGCACCTCCACGTTGTCGGCGGTGATCGAAGAGATGGAGTGCAGCAGGTTGCCCAGGTTCTCCAGCAGGTTGTCCACCGAGCTGGCCAGATACTGGGCCTCCAGCTCAATGTCGCTCAGCACGCTGCCATCGACCTCGGGCACGTTGCGGGACTGCAGGAAGCGACGCGTGAGCAGGCCAGATGATCCGCCGGCTTGCAGCCCGGGAGCCACAGAGGTGGACGGTGTGGTGTGCTCCGAAGAGTAACCCTCGCGTAGCTTGGCCTCCAGATCGTGGGCCACGAAGTGACGCATTCCGTCTGAGTCGCTGGCGCCCTCCAGTTCGTAGGGAAGATCTGGAAAGAATGAAAGGGGTCAAGATACACTGCCGTTTGTGGTGTTCAACAGGCATATTACTTACTACTCTCCGCCCTAAGCCTGTTGCGCTGCACATCTCCCGCCGAGCTGTCCTTGGAATTGCTGTTCGTGTTGCTATTGTCCTCCTCCTCCTCCTCGGGATCCAGATCCTCATCCTCTCCGTCCTCCGCGCCAGAGTCTAGATTCACGTAGCTCTCGCCACTCGTCCCGGCAAGGGGATTCCCGGGGGTGGCCGTTGGAGTGAGGTCCTGCAACACGTTCTCCGGCACTGCGCCCGGATACTGCGCCAGAAACGGAATCTCCGTGTAAGACGACGCGGGCGTGGTCTGTCCTGCTGTTCCGACTCCAGCTCCGCCTGACCTTTGCCGATTCTCCAGGCCACTCTCCTCATCCACGTAACCGTAGCGTGGGCGGATGGGAATGTCCTGGTGGCGGTGGGACATGGGGAATGCTATTTGGGGGCCTCTAAATCCCAATTCGATAAGAGACGAAATTTCGGTGGAACCAAAACAAACTCCTTTAAAATTAGAGTAACCAGAGCACCGGCAATGAGAGACGCGATTATTATCAGAACTTGCCATGGTGTGGAAAAATAGAGGTTGGCGGGAATTGGGCACTAGTTTTGCAATTTTTCAAAAATTTTTAACAAATTGCAAAGTTTATTATCTTTTCGTTAAAAGGATATGAAATGAAAGTAATAAATCTAATTTATTCGACTTTCTTTCTTAACTCGTATAATGGAAAAACATCGATGATTTCCCGTTAAACATCGATGGTAGCTATGTTTTGAAAACATCGATGTGTCTCCACCTCTAGTTTCCACACTTTGGTCACTCCGGCGAATGAGCGTTAAGAAAACAGCGATATTTCCGTTTTGCGGGCGGTTCGCGTCGCGCGCCTTGGACAAAGAAACAACAAACTAAATTACTAATTTAATTTGAAATAAACGTGAAATATCAGCTCGGCGCCGCTCTGGGCAACTCTGAATTCCATTTTTAACGCATTTCCTGATGACTCGCCGCGTGTTTAAAAGTCGTATTTTATGTTTTTGTTTGTACGCAAAGTGAGTTGCAAACAGTTGAGCCGCTAAAAAAGTGCCAAAAGGTGAGCAGAGCGAGAATAATATTAAGATATGCGGTAGAGAGAGAATGTGCAAAAAGGAAGCAGACGCAAAATTAACTTGTGTCGGTTTTTGGTCTCGCTGCCTCGCTCTCGCTTCATCCGCATCTGCCTGTGCCGTGTGTAAGTTGTCTGTGGTGGCGTCGCTAAAAGTGCATGTGAAAAATATTAAAGAATCCGCTAAAAGCGGGCGACCAAGAGTTGTTTAGAAGTAAAGGCTTAGACCGAGTTGGCTGGAAAAGTGTGAAAATCACTGGAAAAGCGGGCCTGCATAGGGTGAAGTCAAAAAAAAACGCAGCCGCCTGCACTTGTATATGTGTGTGCATGTGCACAATTAAGTGTGTATGTGTATGGAAGTAAAGCAAAGCAAGAAGAGAAAAAACTCTTTTTGCAGCCGGGGTACAAACTCCAATTGGAATCTGAAGGAGCTGGAAAATAGCAATTCAGCGCATGCGTGGCTGCAAAAATCAAAGTAAGTTGACTATGCATCCCACTTATTTTTAAAGCCTGTGCAAAAAAAAACTACTTCTACAGGAGAATTATCGCCTGTGCTCTCCTCCCCTGTTTCTTAAATGTGTGTGTGTGTGTTGTGTGTTTGTTCTTCCTCTTCTATTTGCTGTTGCTGGCGGGCAACTTTTGTTCTCGACTTCTGCTTCGTGTTCTTCGTTCGCCTTGCCAGTTACACTTTGTTTTCTTATTTGTGCTTCTTCTTTCTCTTTTAACTGCAAGTTGTGCAGTCAGCAAGTGTGAGAGCGAGCGCGCCAGATCGTTGAGTTTCTTCTGCCTCACTCCCACTTCCCAGTACCCACCCCCTGTCTGTGGCACTCCATTTCAATTTTATTATTGTAGTGGTGGTGCTTTGCTATCTACCGTTATGTTTCGATTGCGATTTCGTAATAACTGCGATAATATTTTCTTGGGCTCGCTCTCTACTGCTGGCTCCTCTTTTCTCTCCCATTTTACCACTCTCTTTACTTGTGATTGTGTGTGTGTATCTGCATCTTAATTGTTGTATCTGCCGATGTGCGTGGGTTGTTTTTTATTTGTGTTTATCAATCAATCGGCTTTGATATCTGTGGAGTGCAGAAAGCTGAGAAGTAAGCGATAAAAATGTGAAAGAAGAGCAGGAAAGTGCTTTTGATGGAATATGGATGGATATGGAAACAGAAAAAGCATGTGATTGGTGCTGTGGCATAACTAGTAAAGGGACGATTCTTTTTCGAAATAAGGTAAATTCCCTGAAAGCTTAAAATAGTTTGTTTTCGTGCAGTTAATAATTTTAATGAAAATATTTCAAATTGCCGGAAAAATATAAAGATAATATTTATACATATGTAAATTACGTTCCACGTTTTGATTGCATATTGCCCTCTTTCTTCACACTTCGGTTTTCAATTGCAGTTGCTGTAAATAAAACTCGGAAGGGTGCGAGAATTTATTTATATTGCTTTTCACTCAAAGAAGAGTGGAGGGAATAGGAGAAGATTTTCCAAATACTAAAACAGACGACACTTGACTCTTCTTTCCTCTCATTTTCCCAACTTCGCACAAGTTCCTTGCTCGTTGGCTTGAATGAAATTATAGTTTTTATATATTTATTTCAATATTCCATTCATCTCTTTCGCTTTCCCGATTCTTCGATGTACCAATTTGCCGCTCTCCCACTCGTTGACCCGCTGAACCAACAAAGGCAAAAAATAGAAAATCGTTTAAGGCTGTACATTTATGCTCTTCCATCCACATTTCCCACCCCATTTTGCCCATTTCCCAGCATTTTCCTCGGGCGGGGTTAAGGAGATGCCTTGCAGCAGATTAAATGCGCGTCTTAATGCGATTTGCATTCGTTTCCCTCCGATTTTCCCCGTTCGATTTTGTGCCTAGTTTGGGGTCAGCGACTGGGAAATCTAATTGAGGAAATTCATATTATTTTCCACTCGTCGCTCGTCTCTTTCATTTTCATTTTCCCCCTTTTGATTTGACCTCAAAGTGATTTGGCTTTTAGCGCCGATCCTCACGTGCCGCGTCGAGTCGGCGGGCCCCTCTTTGGGCCAACAAAATCCCAAAAAACCCATCTCATGTGCGTGGCCAATTTTGGCGAGGTCTTTCGGTCATGGGTCTCGTATTTTAGCCAGGTTTCTTCCTCTTTCGGCACTCTGTGAGATAAGCGTGTTAATGGCTCATTACCAGTGGGATGGTTTAGGTCAGTTTAGAGCCAAATTGCCTAACCGAAGACCGAAAACTTAATGACTTTCCAGGCCAAATACCTCTCCCACAGAGACGATATGTATGTGAATATGGTTATAAGAAAATCATTTTGAAGGAAGTTGGAAATTATTACCTTTTTTATATCCAAGAATCGGGGGGAATGATTGTTAATATTCGAATTCTATTAACACAATTGAGTGCAGCTATCCGTTTCTTTCTTTGATTTTATTTTGGGTCAGAAAAATAAGCTTGGAAAATAGAGCTTGGGATCAGACGGGAGATTTTGCCCGATCATCTCCACCATTTCTTGTAACTAATTTCTGAATGAATGTCCGACAATGCACCATAATTGTGCTTGATTTACTTGGTATATACGATTTATGAAGGAACGTAAATTCTTGGAACAGAACATAGATACAAGTTTCATTGGGCATCCTCAGCATCCTCTTGGAAGTTTTTCTGATACATATTGTTCGATGTGTCTGTGCCTCGCCCTAACCATAATGGCAGCGATCGCCTTTTTAAACCCCTCTTTCAGGGGTGTTTTGATAGTTCTTTCCGTTATTCTGCCACATATTTATAATTTTTCCTTATGAGATTGAATCTTGGGTTTTCCTTCTCTTCAGTTAATTACAACATTCTCATTGATTCAGTTGCTTCGCTGAACAAGCTCCCGGTTGGCATGATCTAGAAAAGTGGATTCTAAAATCGCCACATGATCAGCCCCACTCTTGTGGCTTTTAATTAACAGTTTTGTAAATGGTCGAATTCATTCCGCTTTTTTATAGCACAATAATCAGACTATAGAATTTATTGAGGAAACCTCGAGGAAGAATTCCTCTTTCTTTCACCAAGTAATTCCACTTTGCATTCGCTATTTTGCAATCATCAATCCAAGTTGCAAGTTCTGTAAACATTTCATCGCCGAATCTTTGAATCAATTGTGTGGTGCTCTGTTGTTTGTTCCACTTAATTCTGCCAATATGGATTGACCTGACCTCCTTTTGATTTGTTTACCACCAGCGGAAAATGGAAAGTGGAAAGGGAGTCCTCAGTTGGGTACAGGGGAGAGGTTGTGTCTGTCTGCTGCCTGCCTGCTTGTTATTGTGTGTTTTGTGGAAGGTGTAAAATGAAAAGCGAAACGTTTACCTGGTAATTTTTGTAGCAGCTCTAATTCGTGTTATCGCCGGTGCCTGTCGGTGTTTTCTTGTTGCTTGGTTTAGTTTTTCCATTTGACGCTGTGTTGGGAAATAGTTTTTCAATATTTTACCTAGTTTTTCTCTTTTCTTGATTTACTACCCTCTACAACCCACTGAAATAAGGTCAAAGCTAAGTAATAAAAAGTTAAATGAATGTACAAATTTATTGATATTGAATGGTATTGAATCACAATGGTAATGAAATTATTATTTATGGATTTGATCTAGTCAAAATAATATTCTTTGGTTCAAAATTAAATTTCTGGTTGGATTTTATGAATGAATCTCGATATGATCTGATCTATGTGCGGATAATTAAAAGTCTTTTCAATTTGTTGATCACTGGGAGATAAAGATGCAGCCACTATTTCAAAATATTTTGACCGCGCGCATTCTACCCTAGCCTTTTTAGTTTTCCTCCAGTAATGAAGAAGGAAAAATGTATTTCTCCCTAACAATGTCCGCATTGCTTGCAGCTCATTAATTTTCCAAAGGTTTTCCTCTCAATTTTCACCGCCTCTTTGATTTTTTATCTGCATTTCCGCATCAAGTTTTTTGTGTGTGTGTTGTTTTCAGCTTTCTTGACGCACACGAACATGCAACTGTTTGTTGCATGTTTTCTGGCCACGAGACGGAGGCGGGCTGAACCGGAGAAGCACACACGCCTACAAATTATGTCAAACAATAATCTGTTAACAAAAATCTCATTTGGCCACTGTGTCATGCAGCAGCAGCAGCTGCTGAAGTCAGTCAATTAATTAATTTCCATCTTCTTCAGGCAGCCACCGAAGCGGTGCTACTTTGTCCCAAACGAAACCACATCATTTGTAAGATTTTAGCGTTGTTTATATGCCTTTAAAGCTAACCTTGAAGTCGGTTGACAAAAGCACAAAATTTATGCGGCAAATTCACTGGGAACCGGTTCGCATATCGTTCAAATAGTTTCGCATTCTTTAACGTCTCCACCGAGCGAGTGAGTAAGGTGGAGCGGCTGAGGTGTCCGGCGGATCTTGTTTGCCGTATTGACTAAGCGCTTTGGGACTGCCGCCCCTACTCAACTCATTGAGCTCATAAAGCGATTATTGAGTGGAATTTGAGATTGAATTTTGCTGCTGCTACAGAATTGACAGAATTAAAACTAAAATTGCAAGGCAATACTACATTTTATGCAGAGATTTCTGAGGCCAAGAAAAAAATTCTTAGCAAATGTAAATGTTATAAAGTTATCGTTAATTCATTAATTATTCGAAAGAAAAGAGAAATTCTTTGTATTTCAAGCAATTCAGAAAAATGTCTAATAATTAAAAAGTGTTGATTTCAAAAACATTCCTTGCTAAAACAGGATATTTAGGACATCTTCAGAGATGCAAAAATATTTCTTCGGCTTGCTAGTTGCAACAGTGTTTGCGCAATTAAAGTTTGTTAGTCAGCGTCGCAGCCACCTTATAATTGAGGTGATTAACTCTAGTGGAATGTGGCGACGGGGCATCCGTGGGATACGCCACGAAGCTGCATTCTGAATTGGTGCCAAGTCCAGAGCGACAATTTCGACTTGCGCTATTTTCGGTATTTCGGTTTGCTGCTATCTATCTTGCATTTGCAAGCACTCGCAGGAATCTTTGTTTTTCTTGAATTAGGCATAGCCCGCCACTTGGCCGCTAAGATGCAGCCGCCAGATACATTTCAAAGGCGGCTGCTGCTGTGCGTATCTAAAAATACAAACCGAAGCCATTCCATCATGCCCAGAAAACAACTCTGTGTATAGAAGCAAAGGAAGCACCTATCGCCATCGCGCGACGCGACGAAGAGCGAGAGGAATTTTTATTATCAACTCTGAACGAGGGCGGCGCAGTGAGGCACACGTTCTACGCTTCTCCTCCGACATTTATCCGGATTTAATTGTGCATCTTTTGCCCTTCTCTGTGCTTCTCGGTCTTCGGATTTTAATGAACCACAGAGCGATAAGCGAAGAGTTGATGGGGCCAAAGAAGAACAGATCTCTGGGGGAATTCTTAGGGGGAAGGGTGAAATCAGCGTTATAAATAGTAACACCAACAACATGTGTGATATGAAAGCGAATTGCGGAGGGTCGAGAGCCTAGCCTCGCCTTTTTGCCATTCCCAAAGTCAAGGCTATGATTTACTGCAATTTCCTTTTTGACAGCTCGGAATCTTGCCATATGGAAGAAAAATGGAGGGGAACACATTCAAGGATATTTGCTGTCAAAGATCTCTGTTGGAATGCATCTGATGAGCTTTAAAATTAAAGTAAATTGTGTGTCGATGGATTGGAATTACACGCTTCAGGGGGAAGTCCCTTATCGGGGATTAAAGGCAGATAAATATTAAGTATAGTTTGGCTCATAAAGTAGATTACGAACTTACAATAAAGGGGGATATTATTAAGAAAATAAGCATAAGTAAAACTATTATAGCCAATAATTATTGATATGAAATCAAGCTTGCCATATGTATCCCAACTTTCAATGCATTATTTTTGCACTTTTATGCCTCTTAATCTATGGGTATATCACCAATATTGCTTTAAAAGTGATGAACTGACCAAATGTTTACATCCAAAAGCACTTTCCGGAGAGTGGCGACTCGTAATTACCCGGGCGAACAATTAATAACAAAAAAACCTGTGAACCAAAAACCGCCGCCTCGGGGATAAAAACAAATGAACAGGGAAATCCAAGGAAAAAACGCCGCCACCGCCGCCGCAGCCAAATGAGAAAAGTAAAAGTCCCACACACACTGACCTTTGCAGGAGGAGGAAGAAAATGTGGTTGGAAAATAACCGAAATTCCCACACACAAGCCCAAGCACACCACCCGAAGATCTCTTTGATTTTCTTTGTATTTTTTTGCAGGCTGTCAACTGAAGAATTTTCGTTTATTTTTCGGCTTGATTTTGGCTCAAGCGAAAGTCGCAAGTCGGCAGTCGGTTTTCCTTGCTACCATTTTCAGTTTTTTGTGATTTAATGCGCGGCTTTTCCACCTTCCCTCCGTCTTAGTTTTCCTTTGGACCAGCAGCGGAGATCCCGATTTGCATATCGCAATGCCTGATCGGCCATGGCAAATAAAAATTTATGCAATTAAGCAAATCGGATGGCGGATAACAAAATAAACCGATCCTTTTGACTGCTCCCCGAACGGGTGCCAACGGTTGCCTCCCTCGCCTCCTTGGCTTTGGTTCCTCCTCCCTTTCATGTGTGGAGTGTGTGCTTATCGAAAGTCGCGCTGGTTGAGCATTCGATAAATGGGCTACAGTTTCACGGTTGGCGATATCCACGTGACACGGCTCGAGGATATTTGCCAGGATACTTGCACTTTATACCCATATTTTGTTTTTAATATAATTAAATAATAAGTAATGATAACAGACCAACAAAATTGTTTGTGATTTTATTCACTTTATATCGTATATGCTAGCATGGATTGCTGGATGCATAATCGAGTGCCGCCTGCCCCACTCCCATCTCTAGCTAATCGCATTAGTCTGGCCCTGTTTACTGTTAGCCGCTTCGGACCGCCGCCGGATGCCAGGAGGGCGTTACGCTCCGTCGGGCGATAGTCATCGCATAGATCGCTAGGCTCATAAATTAAATTGGCGAGCTCTCGCGGCTCTAAGTTCCCAACTCTCGACTCCTAGCTCCACACACACGTAGCTCACTGGGGCCTATCTCGGAGGCTTTGAGCCTTGCACTCGGGCATTTGTCATCCAAAAAATGTGTGCCTGTGTGTGTGGATTGGAGTGGAGCCCCGCCCACACACCCACGAACGGGTATTCACTGGGAAAGGTAACACGGTGTCCATCAATTCTTCACTTCACTTTCATTTGCATTTTCGCAGGAGACTTAATTTTTGGTGGGTGTTTTTTTGTTTTGTTTTTGTTAGTGGGGCAGGTAGACAGGCACACTTTGCGTGAATTTATTTATACTTTTTATTTCGGGGCTAGTTAATTTGCCCGGCCATGTGAAAGTTTGCTGCATGCCACAAATTGCGCAGACGTGCGAATGTTGGATAGGCTAGCTATGGCTACGGCTTTAGTCGCCTTGGTCACCTGTCCCTCGGTTCCACATTCATATTTCATGGCGCTCAGAGCTTAAGGAGCCCCCGAAGGCAGGACAATGAGTCTCCACTCCATTCGCAGTCCATAAATCCGGCAAATGAGGCAGTTCATCTTGTTTTCGAGGAGCTGTTAGCTGCTAGCTGGTCTGCTCTAGTCAAGCGGATACTTGTGGTGGATAGTGCTAAGCCAAGATAATGGCCGGCTTTCAGTGGTTGTCTGGTTCGATTTAGTTGAAAAGTAAATTGAAAATTGCAGTTAGTCTGTAATGGGGCAGACAGAAACCAGAAAATTGGCCGAGTGGGAGAGTTTAAGGGCCTCTAAAGTCATTACAGACCTTAGAATTAAGTACATAGTTCATTGACAGACATCTATCGATCGCCGGGGCGTATTTATCGACCTCAAATCGCTTAATTCTAAACGCAAGTATCGTTTCGGGAAAGACGTACGCACACTCCAGTAATTTGTGAGGTTGTTCTTAATAGTTTTATCATGATTTACCATCTTCAAGCAACATTTATCGCGTAATTTATCAATGGATTTATTTATTCACTGCTTTAATGGTATTTTTAATGCTTAGATAAGTGCATTGAACTCACCAAACGCTTTCCAGTACCTGGTAGTATTTACCATAATGCCTTATAAATATCAACAAACTGATTGCGAACATTTTTAAGCCCATTCGAAAATATTTACCTGACTCACCAGCAGCTTCCATAATTTCCCAGGTTACCCAAGGCGACCATAAATCGCCTCATGGCTCCAGGCCCAACCCAAACCCCAAGCAGCAAACCTCCACTTAACCTCCATTTCCCATTCCCAATCCCATACCCAGACCCCACAGAAACATGAGCATAAATTGAGATTTTGCTAAGCATTTGCAAAACTTATTAAGACTGACAAATGTTGACAATTGACGAATTGGCAATAAGGAGAAGGTGGTGGGAATGAATGGCAGGCAGGAGGTAAATCTGTCAGTGGTTCAACAAGCGGTTTTGGCCCGGTCTTGTCTCTGGGTTTATGCGGTTTTTCCACTTCCCACTCCCAAATTGGTTTCTGCTGCCATTTCGGTGACATTAATTTACAGTTTGCCAATTGCTATAAAAAAAAGGAGGACAGCGGCAAAACTAATTAGGGAAACGCTCTGGAGGTAAACGAAAAAGAACTTGCACAGCTAAAAGGTAAATAATTTATGGCAGCAACGAATAAATGAGTTAAGGGAAATTATAGCATGTAATACGATCTGCCGGAGATCAATTGGCATAATCAGATGCGATCGTAAATTAGCAGGGAAACAATATTTTTTATGGGTCAATGCAAGAAAAGAAAGTGAAAGGTTATGGAAGAAGAGGATGTAATTACGAGTTATCAAAATCGATTCTTAAGATACACTTTTCAATGTTAAATAATTCAAGTTTTTTAATAAACCTTTCTTTATATCTATTGTACGAGGATGATTTTAAACAAATTCGGAGTTCAAACCTAAAGAAATATTTTAATGTTCTCCACGTTCGGTCTATAGATTCGATTAAATTTATCGCATTTGAGACCTAAGACTATGAAATGCCAGAAGAATTGCTCATTCATTTACTGAAATCTTTCCAGATTAATGAAGGGAAATATAAGATAAGCCCACACACAGACACATTGGTGGGCATTATGCAATGATCCTCTGACCACTCTGTGTTTTTCTCTTTCTTCCGCACATCCTCTGTCACTCTTGTGGTGGCCACTGAAGGAAATGAGGTGAATGCCTTCTTAGCAGGCGACAAACAAAACAAAAACCAACAAGCAGAAAGAGAGGAAGCAAGGAAGAGAGAGAAAAAGAGAAAGAGGAAGCAAAAGCCCAAAGTCCGAAAGCCAAGCGAAATCGATATTTTTCAGGGACGCCTCCTCCCTAACTCAAAGATTTCCCCTCCTGCTTGCCAACAATTTTCAAGTATTTTTACGCTTTTTCCTTCGCTTTCTGCTGTGAATACACAGAAAACATTTTTTCTAAATATATTACAAGAAGTAATTAGTGTGTTCCCTTGGTCACTTGTTTCCCTTGTTCAATTGGTACCTTGTTCATTTTATTAGTTGTAAATTTTGTTTACTTGTTCATTTGTTTTTTTTTTCTGTTTATTTTGCTTACTTATTGAATATAAATAAATGCAAAAGATCCAGAGAGAGAAAATGTTCTAACTGTTATATGAAAGATAGTGCCATCCAACATTAACTGTATATTATTATGTTTATTATTATGAAACAAGGAACAACTATGCTTATTCTTCAGTGTATTTCTTTTCAATGCGGTTTCAACAATTTTGTGCTCATTCACAGAGGGCTGACGCTCGAAGGGGAAGCGGATGGCAATCCAGGGTATGACTAGTTTCCAACTGGGCGGTTGTGACTCACCCACAGAACATTTGCGACCAACTTGCAGTTCTCTTCCAGTGCCCCTTCGCACTCGTATATGTATTTGAGACCGACCGAGTGCCTCTGCAGTGGAGCAACCGATGTTTTTTTTTCCTATCTGCGGTTTCTTTCGGTTGGTTCTGACACTCGTGAAGCCACATCAATCCGTCAGCCGACTTTTTCGCTTCAACTTGTCGCCTTGGCTGGTTCCATTCCTATTTTCTTCACAGAAGTGCAGATAATGGTTAGTTGGAGGCTAACAAAAGTGTTGGAAATTGTATTTAATGAAGAGTGTCTAAGGTTTGAGTGTGATTAATATAAAACTTGAATTAGATTAACACATGGACTACTCCTTAAAAAAATGTTTAAACTAATTTGTTTCTTGTTTACGAGCTATCAGAACTGCGAGGCAAGGTTTACTCTCACATTCACACTCCGTCGCCGGCCCCTTTGCTAGCTAGATAACATAAACCTGCTCAAAGTTATCGCCTCTTCTCAACCTCCGTTCCCAGAGCCATCAACGTGGCTCCTCCCTGGAGGCACTAGTCAATTACCTGCACTTGTCACAGAATCTCCAGCTGGCTCAGCTGGCCGGGATAATGACGCTCACTTAGCACATGATCCATACCATAGTTAGCAGTAGTTGGCTTTGCTGAAAAGCCCGAGTCATTGGCCCAGCATAGCCGACCAACAACCCAACCGATGATTAGCAGCAGACAGGCATAAATTCTAAGTCTTATCTTTCGGATTGCGTAACGGTCTTCTCCGGCCTTCCCCAGCTTCCGCAGCCGTAAATGGCAAACACTAATTGCTGCCTGGCCTGGCCGCTCATAAAAAGTGGGAATGTTGCAAGAGTCGTTGCTGCAGCATTATCGTTAAAACAAATGTTTGGTTTTTAGTCTCCGGGCAACTGCAAATATATATTCCCCAAAAGCCTTATGAAATTGCCGAGTACGAAAAAGGGGGAAATCCAATCGATCGAATGATCGAAATTATCCAGTCCGGTCCAGCCCTTAGCCCCGGGCTACACACTTGCTTTTTTGTTTCGGTTTTTTGGGAAAGCATCTCGGATATTGCATAAGTAGGACAACTGCATGCAGGGCGGGGTCCTCGAATTGTGGAATTTGGGTTACCAGAAACAGAGAAAGGAAACGTGGGGCCTCTGTATCTGAAGGAGCCATAATTTATGTAGACAACTTTGGGTATTCGGTGGATAAGACACTGCTGACCCATTTAACAGCCAAATAGCTGATCACATGTGGGTGGAAATAACAAATTCTCAATTTAAAATGTCACAAAATGTCACACGGATCGAAGTTGAGGCGAGTTACAGCGACGGCGACGATTTCACACCCGTAATGTGTGAACAAATATGTGTTTAATGCCACGCCCCTGCCTCTTTATAATATATACTAAATCACCGCCCCTCGATCTCGCCCAGAAAATGCAGCAATTAATTCTTTAAGAGCTGCTGCAGCCAGCCTCGAGTTGCAATGGCCTCGTTTTAGGTGTGGACTGAAGTCGTTTATGTGGGGCCTTCGAAAAGGGATTTGAAATATAGCACATTCCTTGAATTTCTGTTTATTTTTAGGCTCTGTGTGTGAAGAAAATTTATATAATATAGCTCTTATGTTTCACATAATACTAAGTAGTAGTGGCAAACTTTACTGATCAATTTATTTTCTCTTTGGTTTGAGTTAACCATTTCCTAAACGACCTCTGTCACGGATTTTCCCGCAGCCCAGTGAAATGTTGTCCCCTTTGATTTCCCAACTTGGCGCAGGCGGATTAAACAGCGGCTAATTATGCACACGTAGGCCGGATATCGGATATAGACAAAGTAATCCGTATGCTAATCGCATGCAGATGTGCGGTCAGTCTCTTGAACCATCCCGGTATGGAGCGTAGGAAGCATTACTTAAACTAAACTGCTTAAAGAGATGAGGATGCATACGAATTATACTGAAACCACGGTGTTCGGGCCAGGAAATTAATTTATTTCATCAGTTTACGAAAGACTTGTGTGGTTGCGATTATTTTGATGCACTATTAAAGATATTTGCATATATCAAAATGCATTTCTTTAATAATCCACCGAAATAACAGAGTATATTGTACTTTATATAACTTGTATGACTTTTTTCCGTTTAACTGGCTTTCACATAACGATTTGGTGCATGTTACTTTTCTTTTTATCGGGACTGCGAATACTAACACTCCATATGGGTATTTAGAAGCTGAAAAGTCTTACGCGACTTCGTAGTGGTTGGCGCTATTCTGTAGGGATCCGGGGGAAGGCGCTGTTTTTTCCGACGCGCTGCCTCCTTGGCCAGCTGCTTGTACCTTTGCTTACACTCCACGCTCATCTTTCGCCACATGTCCCTGGCCACTATTTGCAGCTGGACAAGATCCTTGATGGGCAACCATCGACCGCCGAGCGGATAATCGGGTGCCAAACCACATTGCCTACGCTCTTGCATTAGTTTTAGTTCGTAGTAACCGGCAAACATCTCGCGCAGGAAGTTCTTGAAGGCCGAAGGCACCGCCTGCACCACAATCTTCCGGTATTCCTGGTGGTCCAACGTGCTGGGAGTAAAGGTCACATGGCGCCTCACAGAGAACTTCGGTCTAATTCCTGTATTTTGAAAATTAACACCAAGGTTGGTGTTGGTTTGCATATTGCTATTGTTCTTGGACTGGGATGGATGAGTGAGGGAGTTCAGATTTCACTGATTTCTCCTGAAGTTATCAGGCATTTTGAGGTCTAGATGATAGGACAGGCATGGCCGCCTGTTCCACTCTTGTTTGCAAGGCTTGAAAGGTCTCCAATCCAAGTAGTCTATTTTTTTTTTGGGCAAATATATTTGATTTTAAAAAAGTGTCAGTGGATAATTCTGTGGTTCCCTTAGGATTGAACTGATTAAGGTGCATTTTCAGGTATTGGGTGATTATCTATGGGACAAACGGAAGAGTGCGTAGGATTTTATATAAACCACATATCTGAATGATCTTTTTAGCAATCGAAGAATTCATATCTATGAGTATTTATTCTTGTTATGGGTAACGGTTTACAAAGCAGTGGATCGTTTGATAAATTCAAGTGAAAGCGATATTTTCGGAAATCAAATTTCCCCCAAAATTCCTTAAGGCAATTCCAATCCATTACCCGTTGTTGGCCTTCATGGCGATAACGCTCTCTTCTCCGCAGGCCCCTAGAACGGTGCAGAGGAGGTCCTTGCCTTCCTCAAAATCGGAGCGCAGTGAGCCTCCGAGATCTCCCTCGGGAATTTTAAGATCCTCGCGAATCTCGCCGTTGTCAGACATCAGGGTGACATAGCCATCGTCACTGATATCAGTCAGTTGGTAGTCCTCGCGCTTCACATGCGGCACGTCCATGTTGTGAGTCGAGGGGCAGATGTCCTCGTACTTCTTCTGGGTGAAGATGTCCACGCCCACGAGATGCACCTTGGCGTGGCCATGCTTCCCGGTCTTCGAGGTGGACATCTCAACGATCTTGCATGGGCGTCCCTTGAGCATCACAAAGCCGTTCTTCCGCAGGGCTGAGCACTGCATGGGGAAGGTCTTCGAGGCACCAGAGTCCACGGTATCGAACTGGGTGTCGCCGTCGTCTTCCATGGCTAAATTAAGAGTTGGTTAACGGAAATTCAATATAAAACCAAAATTTCCTACTTATTTTTACCTTGGACCAACTCTACTTGTGACTTTGGGATATATATATATATTTTTTTTTGTATATCAATTACTTTTGTGAACTTTTTATCCAAAAAGTTAGAACGTATAAAATAAGAGACCTTCCTGCCCGTTTGATAAATTGTAAATGAGCCAAAGCTGTTGTTTTGGGCCTTAGCACCCAATGGAATGTCGACAGAAGGAGCACCGCCTGCCAAGTTCTGTTTGCAATAGATTACTAGATGTCACCTTGTGATATTCAAAAATATTTAAGCTCTTAAATGTTACGTTGGAGGTATTTAATCCTAAATGAGGCCGAACCTGCATCTTTAAAGACCTTCAATCGATCTTTCCTAATGCTATTCGTGTTCGCTATGATTGCTGCCAGATCTTACACAAATTCCTTAGCCTCATTAAGCAGGAGAAAATCTCGATCAATTTATCAAAATCTAAATCCCTTTACCCTGCTCGAATCAAAATAATTGGAGGTCATCAAGCAACGGCTTAGCTCTCTTTCTTTGGGGCGTGTCAGGGTCAGTTATGAAATCGCCTCGAATCGTTTATCAAAGTCCGGGGGTCGGGCCCTACAGATGAGGTGTGGTTTGGTTCGTGGCTGGTTCATTGACCCACTAAGGCAGAAGTTGTTGGAGTTGTAGCACCCAGACCAGGCTAGGGACCCGACTGTCTGAGGTGGGCCACCTGAACAATTCCAACGCTATTTGCGAAGAGTCTTGCCGGTTTTCCTCGACTGTTGCGTCCCATTTGCATTTTCATTAGTTTCTTGTGGTGTGGCTGTGTTTGCTTTATATACTCTATTTGCGAGGAATTGGTGGATTTCATCAAATATTCATTATTTTTGCACTCTGCGGTGGAAATGATTGTGGTTTTTTTTTTTTGTTTGTTTTAAAAGCAACTAAAATTTTCTAATTTTAAATAGTAAACAAGATAACAAGAGACTTTAAGGGGGGTTTCTACCTTGTGTGGTCGAAAAAATGTGCTTTTTCAAAAATTTTTTTCTTGGAATGTATTGAAGATAGACACTTCTAATTTTTTTTCAGGTGTATATACAAGTTTATTGTTTAAGTAAAAAAAAGTTTCAAATGGAAATATGCACAGGGGAGGGGGAGGGGCATTGAGCAATGGAACGCCTTTTTACGCTTACGGAAGTCCTGCTGCTGCCCCAAAGGATCTGAAACACAAAAATTAAATATATTCTTTCTTTGTATACTTTTGCGCATGGCTGGTACCAGAATTGCGAAAAAGAATGAAAATTGAAAACTTATGGTTTTAAATGAAAACTCGATTTTTACGCACTTTTTCGACATTAATTGTTATATAAAATGAAAATATTCAATATTTTTAAGATTTTGGTACCGCCATGGAGAAGCCTCTAATACACAATACTTTAAAATTTCGTGGCGATTGCTCAACTCGTCTGGCTTGATCACTGCAAGGTCAAAATGTCGTTTCGAGTAAAACGCGTTTGGTTTTGCTTCAGTACCTGTTTTAGGTGTAGGTGCTCCTGTTTTAAGGTGTAGGTTCCGTAATTCTTAAGATAACCAATTGAAATTTTGGGAGCGGACTCTAGAAACATATATCAATCCAAAAATGCAAAAAAAAAAAATTCGATTTTTTCGACCACACAAGGTAGAAACCCCCCTTAAGGTTCTATAGTACAGGGACTGAAATATTAAGTTAATACAAAAGCAAAGACCTGCCGTGCCTCTGCTGCACAACTACACTATAAACAAAAAAAACTTCGCTTTTTATTACTCATACCAAACTAATTCTGGTTTTGTGCTTTAAGGGTATTAAAACTTTCGTGTTACCACATCATTTTTCTTTATATATTTTTTTATGGCGTCGATCAGTCGGTTGAGGATTCTCCTCTGCATCTCAGCCTCCCTCTCACGCCTTTTTCTCTCTTTTTTAAGCTGTCTGTGTGGATCATTTTGAATTGACAGCAGCTCGTTTTGCTTCCTTGTTTGCCAATTGCATTGGTAAATGACTTGAAAGCATTTGCATTTGCAGAGAGAGAGGAGGCAGAGGAGGCAGACACTCACTCACTCAATCATGCATTCATTCAGTCAGTCGCTCATTTAATCATTCGCCCGCCATTCAAATTTTGTAACTGTTTTGTCTGCCAATTTGACATCTCAGCCAGCTATTTCTCTCTAGGGCTTTTCTAACTCCCCGAAAATCCCCTTAAGGTGTGTTCGAGCTTGGTCGTGGGGCCTGTGCGTGGTCTCGGAGTTCGGGATTTGCTGTCATGTCTTTGGGTTAACTGCAATAAATCTGCTAATACAATTTAATATGATTTTCTCGAGCAAAGTTCGTTTTCGTTTTCGGGAAGCGGGTTGTGGGCACTCCCTGAATTTAATTGGAACCCTGGGAACCCATGTGCTGCCAGCGGCGAATGATGTCAGAACGTGGAGTTTCTCGTGTTCGGTCCACAAAAAAGAGAAGCCAGAACCCCGGCCAAAACAAATTGAAAATTGAACAAATAAAATAAATAAAAAACAAACATTTGTGATATGTTGACAGCTCACAATTTAGCTGATGAGGGCGGGTCGCGTAATTGAGGAAAAATTGAGGGAGGGGTTATTGAAGGAAGGAGTTCGGGATGTGAGACTATGTCGAGAACCAGCATGTGTCACCATTTTTCATGTTTTTGCTGTTATTTATTTATAGGAATTGCTCAAGAGATTAATGTGGAAGGAAGCAAAGAAGAAGAAGAAGGAACTGGTTTCTTAGTTCTGAATTCATTTCAGCATTAATTTATTTCAATTAATTCACTAATAAAATGAAAACGAATGAGGTAGGCAAAATTATAATGTATTTCCGAGATCATTATGGTCAAATAAATCAACTAATTAAAAATATACATATGTATATCATAATCAATTTTTATTGTGATTTAAATAATAAATACATAGAATAATTTGTTAGGATAATTATTTGGATAGTTCCCCTGATCTTATTTAAGGTGAAGCTAATATTTTCTCATAGTTTACAAACAATAAATAAAATAATAAGGCATATATAGTATGTGTGTACCCTAATTCCCACAACAAACACACCCTCTCGCTTTTCCAGCACCCTGTCGCCTGCCTTTTCCCCTTATTTTTCATTGGCATAATATAATGCGTGCTGTTGCTAACATCCAAGCAACAGCAACAACTCAAGGAAGAAACTGCAAACCAATTCAGAGGCCACTCCCTGCCTTTTCCCCCTTCTTTCCAACTTAGCCAACTGACATAATTCCCAGGGAAAATGTTAAATGCATTGGAAACCACGGTTATGTCTCAATTAGGCGCAAAAACCAGTTTACAACAACAGCAACAGCTGCAAAAAACCATATCAACCACTCAAATTAAACTTTAAGAAGCGGCAAAACCAATTCATTAAAAAAAAAAAACAAAACACGAGCCCAGTTGCCAGCAACTAAAAAAAAATTTTGCAAACAATGTGCATTGGGGGAAACACTGCAGAAGGAAAAAAAGGTGGAAAAGAAAAACTCCACGCAATAGCGCTTTTCCTGCTTCCCATGGCCCCAAAAACACTAAAAAGAAAATAGTTTTTTATAAATTAATTTCCTTTTGGCGGCCCAGCGCAGTTATGGGAAAAATAAAGGATGCAAATAGCAGGGAGAAGGGGAAGCCTTTAACCTTAGGCTGCAGGGTTTTTCACTGTCCGTTTCTTGTTTTTTTTTTTTTTTTTTTTCTTTTTGGGAAACTCTGAAGACCCTCCGTTGTTGTTGTTGTTGGGGAAAACCCACGCAGCGTTTGCTATTTTAATGGAGACATCAAGCGCTGGTTTCCCTCTCCCGTTGTATTTTTTTTTCTTCTGTATTTTTGTTGTGGCGCCTCAATTGCTTTTAATGGTCACTTGCGGCGCTGCTCCTCCACCACGAAGTATGCCTCATATCTCTGTGTACACCCCGGTATTTCCACACTTTGTCAATGGCCACTGCACTTTCCGTTTGTTTAATGTCGCAACATTGTTGAACTTTTTATTTATGTTTGGTCGCTCCAAGAGGGGTCCCTCTCAGTGCTCAAGCAAGCACGCCCCCACTTTTCCGCCTCATCTCGTCCACATTTTCCCCCCGCTCAGCATGCCATTAAACGCTGCACTCAAATATTGCCCCTTGGCCATCTCACAGCTCTATTTATATTTTTTATAGATCTATACATCTATATAGGGCTTAATTGTTGTAGCGATTGTATCTGAAGGGACAGATTTTTACTGCCAAATTTTTGAAATGTTATCTAGCTCAAAGGGAGATAATTCGTACAACTGAAACTGAAAGAATACCATTCATATATGTATATTTACAGAATTATTAAATCGTCAAGGAAAATACCTACCTTTACAATATTTATTTATAAATATTCTTGATAACTTCTCCCATCGCCATCAGTATTCGATATTCGATATGGATTCCATGGGCCCCACTCAGGGTCGTTCCGCTTTGGCTGTCTGTCTGTCCGTCCCATGCTCTTGGCACGCAATTAGCATTAAAAATTGAATTTGCTTTTCCTATGCTGTGAGGTCTTGCCCAACTCGGCTCGGTTTGGTTGTCATTTGAATATTTCATTACCAAAGTCAAGCTGCATAATATCGCAGTACGGTTTTAATGGGTTTGGCTTTGAGCCAAGCGATACGTAAACGATAAAATGTTTGATATATATATATATATTTTTTTTAAATATTTTTATAAAGAAATCATTGAGTGAAGACACCTTGTGGGGGTATGTATGTTCTTGCAAACGGTAGTCTTACTTATATTTGGAAACGTGCTTCATGTTCTTATGGTTTCCAAAAAACTTATACAGAAACCTCACCCATAAAGATACCTGGGTGTGAAAGTCTGGTAAAAAGTGCATTTTAGTTTTTTTTACCAGCAAGTTTCGTTT
The DNA here is from genome assembly GCA_018151655.1 of Drosophila bocqueti. Classification (NCBI taxonomy): domain Eukaryota; kingdom Metazoa; phylum Arthropoda; class Insecta; order Diptera; family Drosophilidae; genus Drosophila; species Drosophila bocqueti. Next base: position 278,495 of record JAECXF010000230.1, read on the forward strand.
CCAAAGTTTCCAAAGAACTTTCGCGTTTCGAGTACTGAGTATAATTCAATTTTATGGCACTCTGTGCACACCCAGAACGAAATCGGCTTTCCTTCGCCGGCAACCTGTTCCCAAGTAAACCAAGTCCATTCATCAACCTGGCCAACACCCCGCCGCGGTTACCTGTGTCGGGGATACCTGTACCTGTCTCTCTGCCCACAAGTTCCGACACTCCACTTGACTTGACTTGGCGGCACGCACTTCCCCATCGGAGATAAGAGCAAAAACCGAATCGAAAAACCGAGAAACTGAGAAACCGAGAGCGCCACCGAGATAATATAGCCGACTTTCCAATTGACCCAGTTAACACGCGGCACAAAGGCCTGCTTAATCCGCTGCGAATTGGAACGCAAAGGGTTCGTTTGGTTGCGGCCCTCCGACATTATAAATAATCTCTGGCAGAAAGATTCGGTCGGACGGAAACAAAGTTGCGGCTTACAATTAATTAGAAAAACACGCGAGACAAATGAATTTTGATAAGTTTATCGGAGATCTCGGAGATCGGGCGAAAAAGATGCATTGCCTCATTAGCGCTTTCAGATATTTTTGGGGGATAAATAAAAAGTTGTGTTCTAGAAAACTAAATTAAGGAAGTAACTTACTGGAAAGGGGATATCGAGAAAATATAAAAATGAATTTTCTACTTCATGAATATCTTACAAAATTTCCTCCGATATTTTCTCAACCCAGAAATCAAGTAATTAAACCTTTTCCCATTATGGCAGCACACCTCAAAATTGATTTCTCAAATTGAGTAATTAAAGTTCTGCCGCGGTCGCACCTCTAACCCGGTGTGTGTTTATCGATCAAAAATCGAGTTCTAATTGAATGTTGAGGGCGTTTCCCATTTTCCGTCCTGCTCCATTTGCCGGAGACCGTTAGGAAAACATACATGATGGCGATGATGATAAGTGCATTCGCAGTGCATTTTGTATAGGAAAAACTGAAAAGATAAAACGTATCCATGACTGCATTTACCCGCCCAAAACAGCTGACTAATGGTGCAGAGAAAAGTGGGGGAAATGAGGTGGGATAGCATACGCCCCCTCCCACCGCCCATATTAAGGCGTGTAATTAGTTTTGAATAGATATCCGAGACGCAAAGGAGTTCGCCTGAGTGACTGACTGGCTTGAGTGATGGCCGCAGTGGGGAAAATATGGAAAATGGGGGAGGGTCAAGTTCATGGCGGTCCTAGACCGGTTCTATAGCTTCTCCGCTATCCACTATCCTTTGCCATGGCAATAAATGGCGAGAGCTCTCCCATGTTTATCCGCCCAGACAGACAGCGCTGGGAATGGGGAAAGGTAAAATCCTGCATTTATTATTCAAGCTGAAGTTGCGCGGAACAAGTGCATGCAAAGCATAAATCAATAAAAATTAGTCGACACTCTCTGACAATGCATTTTCAGAGGGAAAAACTTTGCCGGCTGTCAGCTCGTGACATTGATATAAAAGGAGCTCTGGGAGAAGGACCCATGACTTTGACTTTGCTTTAATGCATTTTCCAGGGAGGAACACTCGGGAGTGTGTGCCTGCCTGCGTCATATGAAACCATTCAAGTTGATGTGGGAAAACTTACAATCACTGTTGGGAGCTGTCCTGTTTGCCAACTCACAACAACATGGACTGAGCTTTGCCTGCTCACAAGAGAATGTTTGTATTATTTAATTTGTTAGAAGTTACTCACCAAAGACCAATATAGCAACAAGATGAGTTACGCCATACGACGCTTAAAGAGTCTTTGGTATCAGATCAGTGCAATTTACTACCAGTTCCCCCTGACTCCTCTTGGCCTGCCTCAAGTCATTGATCGATTGTCGATCGTTAGCGATCATCTGTGTCCATGTTAATCATTTGTCAGCGGTCTCTGAGAGCCTCTGCCTTGCTTGCTACTCCTCGAAACAATCGGTTAAATTAATTAAAACTGCCTAACAGAAGCAGCAGCGGCAATCAACCTGCAACTAGCAAGCGGCAACTGGCAGCAGCAGTGGCCGCATCACGTCATGTCGCTTAAAAACGTCATTAACATTAACATTAACCTAACCTCCTCAAACAACGGCGGACTTTTCACCTTGGAGTTTTAGCCCCAGACGCCCGCAGCGGTGGAGGCTGCAATTTTCCAAACGAGACAGAAATCAACTCATTAAAGCCCGCCTGCCACAGAGAGAGTCCAATGAAATGGAAATGGAAATGAAAATGGAAATGCCAGACTGGAGGAAAAGCAGGTGGGAGTCGGGGGAGTTGAGTTGAGTTGATGAGGAGGCCGAAAATCAATGCGAGTGTCTGCCAGCGTCTCCTTAAAGCCACATTCACTTGTCGCCGGCGTCGAAACAGAAGCAACATGCAGCGGCAGCGGATGGAAGAAAAGCATTGAGGAGGAGGAGCCGGAGTATGCGGACGGGAGGCCGTAAAGATGCAGTGGGCGTCCTGGCGATGGCTACTGTCACTGGTCAGCATCGGCTGCCTTGTATCCGCCTTGGCCAGGCACATGTGAAATGTACAAAATGAAATTTATATCACGTAATTTTCAAGCCAAGTGTACACCCACTCACATGAAACCTCTGGCGCCTGCGAACAGTGTGACCATCCTTCTGCGAAAGCATTTTCTTTTTGATGTAGGGAAAAACGAGAATCTTAAAAGCTAATACCCAACAAATAAACAAACTACTAAAAAGTATGATAAATATAACTAATACAAGAAAAGGAATTTCAAAAATAGACAAAACCGATTTAGACTTATAGAAAAACTTTAGAAAGCCGAGGGAAAATCCAAGACTTGAACATTTTCTTCTCGGGTACGCACAATTTGACTTACTTTTCCAACAATTTCTTGTCGCCAGCCATGTTTTTTCAGCCAAGTTGCTTTGCCTTGTGTTAAATTCTGTAATCACCTCTCTGAGGCCGTAAATTTCACCCATCAGCCCAAAAAGTCTTGACAAATTAATAAAACAACTTTTCAGGTGGCTTTCCGCAGAGGAACCTGCGGCTACTCATTCGGTTTTTGGAGGTGGTGGCTCGGCGGTGGTGCTGATATTTTGCAAATTGTATTCTTAATGGAGACTGTCGAGCCGCAGGCGAAAAAAGCTAGATGCAAATGACTTGGGCAGTGCCAATTGCAGCTGCAGTCGAGACAGGGGAAAGGGGGAAGGAATTTGGAGAGTTGTTTGCTCAGTGCCATGATGTCAAAACTCACGCGGAATGCTGTTGATTTATTTCGCAGCCCGAATATCAGAGGAAAGTGTTACACATTTGCATACACAACCGAAGTCGTCTTCCCTGCTTATTAAGAGAGATTTTACGAAACTATTATATAGAGAATTAAAATTTATTCAACTACTTAAATCCTACGTTTTGACAGATTTAAGAGAAATATACATAAAATTTATTTGCCAGCTAAAAGTTCATATTTTGATTCGAATTTTCCGATTAAAACTCCAAAACTTTCCACCTCCTTCAACCAATTTAATTTCACTTTGAAAGTAAGTGTCATTAAATGCATTTCGTTCGGAATACTTTCAATCGAATGCCGCCCTCGCATGCCAAACGGCTTGCTGATTTATGACTATTTAATTACCGTTCAGTTAAAGCAGCAAAAACATAAAAATGCTAAATTAGTAATGCAAATTGCATGAAAAGAGAAGAGAGTGTCTAAGGCGCCAGGTCGTTGAACGGTGCTCGCCCATCGAAAAAACGGTAAGCTGCTGGAAAATGTACAATAAAAGAGGTATAATTTTTTCAGTAATTATAAAAGGTCTGTCGTGCCGGCGTTTGCGTATTAGAAATGTGTTAAATTTTCGCTAAACGTTCAACGGGATAGACACACAAGTGCTGCTAATTAAAATTCAACATTCGCCTCCACCACCTTTAACCGGCTAATTTTTGGGGGTAACAAACAGCAGTCACAACAGAAATACAACCAAACAAACGTCGCTGTTGTGGGCTTCATTTTAGTGTGGTTTTTTTTTTTTTTCTTTTTGTAAACTTGGCCCAAACACGCGATGGGCTCGAATTTTTTGCAGCCCAATTCAAATACACTTTTTCGAAAACGGAACTTGTATTTGTAATACCCTTATTATTATTATTATTATTTTTACACTTGGTTATACTCAGGAACTTACAAAAAAATGGATACATTTTAAATTAAGTGTGAACATTTATTAACAACATAAAAACTAATACAGAAAAGCTTTACGATTGGAAATTTATTGATTCGGCACCCTTATCAAAGGGTATACAACTTTGGCTTCCCGAAGTTAGCTAATTTTTTTGAGTTTCTTTTGATTTCGATTAATTGAGGGGATCTCCAGCACATTCTGTATAACATTTTCTTCACTATGAAACTCTCAATAAATTGTCACAAACCTTCCAGAAAAGTCAATCACCGGCACTAGCCTAGGGAAAAGTTCACGTAGTTTGCATGATAAAGATTCATAAAAAGGTGAGTTCACAAACGAAACTCTGTGACTCTGAAGGGTGTAGGGACTCTGCTCAACATTGACATTCAGGAAGGACACACAAACACACATGGCGGGTGATAATTTCTAGGAAGGGAAGTGGACTATGTATTTGACCAGCTGTCGTTCCTGTGGCGCGAGGGAGGAATGATAAATAGCCACCTGACCCAAATAGGCTTCAAATGAACGATTTCTCCAGGTCCGAATATCTCAAGTTCAGACCTCGGCCCAAAAGAGGTAACCTTAACCCCCATGATTAACCGCCGAGAGTTACACTTACGGCCAATGGGGTTTCACCCAATGTGAAAGTGCCGCGTGCCTTGTGCCGCGATATGAACAAAAAGTACACACAATGCGAACAGTTCGCTCGAGTGTCTAGTATCTGCTGGATGCATTTATGAAATGCACTTTTCCGAAGTATTTTTTCTGTTTTTATTTTTTTTTCTGTACAAGCATTTTTCGGCGGGCACGTATTGCGTTTGCTTTTCCCAGCCTTGAGATCAAACAATGAGATCTACTTGGCTGGGATTGGAGTGGATCGGATGGATCCGATGGTCGGAGCAGGCCAGGTCGGGAACAGGAGTGGGGAGATTTTGTAAGACACCTGAGGCAGCGAGGCGACGTCGGCGGCCGTTGCATGTCATTTTCTGACGCTATCTCAATAATTCATACGCAATTGTATTGAACAATAAATTAATCACACGAACAAGCCGAAACAAACCGTGGCAAACGGGCAAAGTCAGTCTCTACCCAAGCCGAAACCAGCCACACACATGACTCTTTGGCTCCCAACTCTGGGATCCCGGACTGCCATGATAAACGTCATAAACAATGAGCCAAGTGAGTAAGTTTGTCGGGTGGTGGCATCGTGTCACGTTTGGTTAAAATTCAAAAGTCATTCTAAAATAAGCGGTTTAAAAAATAGTTCTTGGAGCTGATCCTAAGTCACTTGAGATATAATTTAGAATTTTCCTATATTTCATTCCGAAAGCATTATACAAATATGTACATATCTCTTTACCTACCTACCATTGCCACTCACGTTGCCATCTGAGGTCGAAAATCGGTTGCACAGATGCACACTCGGAAAAATGCATAAATATTAATATCAAAAACGATCCGGGCAGAAATGTCGGTGGAAATTAAAGGAGCAATTTTCCAATTGAACAAAGACGAGGCGGGCTGTGGCAAGGAGGCAACGGAGGCAGTCACCGAAGGAAGCAAAGATCAAACAATGATCGAACGTGTTTCGGGTGCAAAAGTCAATTAATCATTAGAGAAAAACAAACCGAAACCGAAACCGAAAAACAACAAAAGCCGATTCCATGTTGCATGTCTCTTGGCTTGATGGGGCACAGGAAGTGCTGCAGTTTGCTTGCTAGTTTGTTTAGTGGCCGAAGTAAAAGTCCCGAGTTGTGCGACAATGGCCAATGGTTGCATTTTTGCACAATTAACGAACATTTTCCAGATGCCAGGGACACGCTTGGATCCCCGAAAAAATTCCAACAAGTATCTCAATTTCAATTTCATGTCACTCAAAAGTAAACGAGTTTCTCCCTCCTGGTTTTTTTTAGTGCGTTGATGCCTTTTTAATTGCTCCTTGTAAAAAGTATAAATCCGCTTTGTTTTTATTACCGCAACTGGAGTCATTGGAAAATATGAGTCAGTTCGGCTGAGGCAGTCACTCAGTTACTCTGTCAAGCGAACGGCTGGTTTTTCACATGAGATGAGGACTTTACATAATCGAAACCAGGCGGCGACCTAAATATTAAAGGAAAACTTGATATTTAGCAATTTGGGTTGGTCAATTAAAAGCCAATTGGGACCGAGATCAGACGCCGCGGCCCGGCAAGTATCAAGATAGGAGAGCGAGGAGGCCAGTTTAGGTTCAATATTTGGTGCCGAGATCTTTATCTAGCCAACAGATCTTGAAAGCTAAGAGCTTTAGCCTTTAATTGCTCATTAACACAAGGCAACTTATTGATTTCTGATGAGTCTCTCAATTAATCCAACAAATAAAAGGTATAATTAAGGCTACAGATTTTATAACTGAGATACTGGATATGGATTGGCTATATTAAATTGTAAATTGTACTTAAAAGTCAGCAAGCAAGATCACTTATAATTCCACTGCTCTTGACATTATCTATGCCTCAAGCTTAACTGTCAGTTAATTGTCACCGCCAATCCAGCGTTGTTGATCTCTTAGCCCAATTGATGGTATCTCGATGCGAAAAGTCACTTCAAGTTGTCGCCAACTGAAGGAGATCGTATCTCATAGTTGAAGATCACTTCGGATCCATTAGTCTATGAAGAAGCAGTCACAGAAAAACGTTAATAAAGACCACCTGAAGATCGTCGACCAACGATCTCTGATCACCTGAGGACCTTTCACACTTTGGAGCAAAATGGAAAACGAAAGTGAACAGACCAAAACTAAAACAAATCGAGACTCTAATTGCTGGCTTGTCTTCCTCGGTTTATGGCTTGTCACAGCTTGACGCGGCTTTAATTGAGTTGCGAATAAAATGGAGCTGTAAACATATCAATTACCTGCCCGACCTGCCGCTGCCAGGCCCCCATCATTCGTTTTGGCCCAATTATCGGATCGGCAGACCGACCATATGAATGCCTCTTACGCATGGCATCCCTCAGATCCTCTCGCCCCGATTTTCCTAACGCCTAACTAACGTCTACTCTCGTTTCCTCTGTTTATTTCTCTGCAATTGCATTGGCAAAAGTTGGCTAGCAAGATTTATCGCCTGGCGCATTCGCGCCTGCGCCATCTCTCTTCCCTCATTAGCCCCTCGTCTTGCCCCGATTCTCACTTTTTCTTTCTTTGGATCCCAACTTGTTGTGCTGCCTGGCATTTTATCAAAAACGAATCTGTGGCATTACATTCGAGTCTTTGGTGCCTGAATACTGAATGCTGGATGCCGCCGAGTGCCGAATGCCAGCCCACACATATCCCCAACAAGTTGGCGATCATTGATACCCTTCCTGAATATGTAGTAAATTTCGAGATGAGAAGGTGCTTTAAAACTTGTATTATATTATTAACGGAAACCCAATCTTTCTCTGCATTTTTAAAAGCTTTATGAGTTGGTATTTTATAATATTGCCTTAATTCACTAAGGCTTAAAGAAGAGAAAATTTGTTTTATTGTCTTAAGAATTAGCGGATGAAATATCCCAACAAGAGTATAGACAACTCGGCATTAATCTCTGACTATTATTTTGATTCGTCCGATGTGTGGTGGCTTTCCTCGTGTGTCTCCACTTTCCACGTTGCAGTAGCAGAGTTTGTCATTGTTTTTTGTATACCCATTGAGAAGAGGCCGTCGTCGCAGTTGGAAGTCGCGTCATAGTTAAAGAAAAGCATTTTATCTATGAGTTGTCAATGTGCTGCGCGGAGGCATTGTTTTTTCTGCCTGGGCCGGTGGCTGTCTTTGGTTTCGAGGCACTCGCCGCTGGATTTAGCTGCCTTTGCCGGCTCCGAAAGTGAATCTCAAATATTTCTTGATGGCAATCGGCTGGAAAAGAGCCAAGGATGGCGTGGCGAGGTGGATCGGATGGCATGGCGAGGCCTGGGATGATGGTGACACCCATGTTCGATGTACGTCAACAGAATTTGCGAACAAGGTCATGTGTGAGCTGGTGAGGGGTCCGTCCATAGCACATACCGCCAGCATCTCAGCCAGCGGCTCATTTGGTATTATATATGGTGGTATTTTGTGTTTGGTATTGGTGGAAGAGATTTTCCGTTGTCGGTTTTGTTTTGCCAACGCATTTCACTTTCTATTGCATTTCGAAGGCATTTCATTTCACTCCACCTCGCCGCAGCTCTTCCTCTTTCACTTTCGTTAATGAACTCGAGTGGGGATTTTCTTCAAGTTTGTTCTTTTTCACACGAAACACTTGAATTGATATCTCTCTTTTTCGGCCGACAGTTCCTTGAAAAGCTCTTGAATTCGCTTTTTGTTTTCATTATTAATTTCTTTGTTTGCGCTAAGGCAGCCGAAAATGTTGCGTTTACCGACTCTCAGTCTCACCTGACAGAATTTCCGTTTGTTCCGCCTCTGGTTTTGCAGTATCGGATTAAATTTCGATTTGGCGCAAAAAAAAAAACTGAAAAAAGGAAACAAAAGAGTTACGAGAGCGTTGGATAAACGAATTAGAGAATGTGTCAAGTAATGGGTGATGGCACAAAAGGGTTCTAGAATTACGCTTAGGGATTTACATTGAAAACTAAATGAATGACTGTCTTAAGTGAGAGTACAGTTGAAGCTTTTGTTGAGAGGGGATTCAATGCAGAAGAATTTATAAGCTAAATATATAAAAAATAGAAAAACAAAACAAAATTAATATATATTACGTTAATTAAATTGATATAAATATAAATAAATTAATAGGAATGAAATAAACTAATAGAAAAAAATTGGAATGAGCAGGATTCCTTCCTTCGCGATTTTTGGATATTGATTCTTCTAATAACACATTTCCCTTTTCATTCCCTAAATAAATTATATTCACACATAATTTCAAGTCAAGCCATCTTTATAAGTTCCTTATGTTGGCACCCATCAACGGGCAAATTTCCCACTCGACCGAAAATGAAGTATATTGAATTTCTAGCACTCGCTTCCCGCTTCCCGCTGGCCCCTTGACTCCGTAACTCTGTAACTCCGCGACCGACTTGGAAAGGGATCCAATTATCGCCTGGAGACGTTGTCGTCCGCCGCTGCTGTTGCTGTTGTCGACCGCTGACGATCGACGTTTGTGCCCATTTCCGACTTTAACAACTTGACCACAGCAGATACCCCGCCCGCGGTTGTCCCCTTTTAGTTTAAGCTTTTTTGGGTTTTGTTGTTTAAAGTAAAACGCCGTTCATTTGTTTTTTTATTTTTTTGATTTTTATTTTTTCCTTCTTGTTCGTGCAAATTTCGCAGAGTTGCAGTTGTCTGTGGCTGCTGCCGTTGGTTGTTGCTTTTCACAAATTGCCTGTAAATGATATTTTCACAACTCGCATCGATTGAGCCCCCCTGGAGAAACCCCCTGTAACCCCTGGCCGGCCCAGAAAAGTGAGAGAGTTCGCGGAGGTTAATGCGACCAATAAATTGTTGTTGCCGATGTTGATGTTGCGATGCTTTATGAGCCATATTTTCCCTCTGTGGACTTTTTTTTCGGGTTTTGGGATCGGGAATGCCGGCCCAGAGTTGGGTTTGCTGTTAGCCTAACGGCGAATGACGGGAAATATTGAAATTTCGCAGCGTAAAATTGTTTTCAATTTAATCGACATTGTTCAATTTTTCATGCTCGGGAGTCGGTAGTTGTCGCTGTTTGAGTTTTTCTCAGTTTTCCTCGTTTTCCGTTTGTGCAATTTGAGTGCAAATATAATTAATGATAATGAATTGTTATGCGAGACGCCCCCGGTCAGAAAACAACAAAGAAAATCGAGCGAATTGCACCGAAAAAATGTCGTGCAACTTTGAGGTTTGTGGGAGTAGTTTGTTGGGAATCATTTGGCTTATTTTCCTTTTGGGGTTTTTTTCGGAGCTCGGTGCTGATTTATCACTGGAGACAGCTTCGAGGTTGTCTGCGGAGAGTGTCTGGCGAAAGGTTGCCATCAAATAATACAGAAAAATAGGGGAGAAAATGTGAAGGAACGACATAGGAAATACCCTTGTTCAGGGACTTTAATTTGAATAAGGTGCACAACGCGCATTAGCTCACTATGGTTTTTTACAAAATTTTAAACATAACATCAACAATAACAATATAAAAATAACATGCAATACATAAGATGTCTGAAAATGAAATAAAATGTATACAAATATGAACTCTGTATTCAACTGGATATTCCTGCTTTGAATTTTGTACCAATCAAAGGCATAGCATATCCATTAAATTAATATAAAGGAAGCTAGTTTCGAATGTGCCATCAAACTGATGATGGAACTCCCTGCCAGGGTATCAAGGCAAATAATGTTGGCGGGTAAAAGTTGATGGTTTATGCCTCAGTTTCTGCGGTCGGCTTGCTCTCTTCGCTAGCGTATTATGCAATTTTTGTGCCAAGTGCTAATCTCAAACATTGGTAAACAATTTTCCACATTTTCCACTCGACTGTGCGCCGCCGCTGTTGTGGCTGTCATTTGTCAAACTCTGCTTCCGCTCCATTCAAATTGAAAACATTTTCACATGATTTCGCTTATTTGTTTTAACACGCATTTATTTATCCCCCTCTAATTTTCTTCGTATCTCGTTTCAGCTCGGAAAGTGAATTGGATGGATTCGAATGGACGAATGGAAACACTGATTGTCCAATGAATTTCGACTTTCGCAAAATTTGCGCGCTTTTCACACTCGATTATGTGAGTAATTTTCAGTTAATTAACTTGGTTAAGTGTGGAATACTATAGATGGGTTTATTAGCTGCTACCATCTGTATCTCCGAATCTGTGGCTGTCATGTGAGTGTGCTTAATGCTCAGTGGCATAATGGGTTAATTAAGAGAGCTGAACTGCATGAATTGGAGTCTGGACTTGAGCCATTAAGTTGCTTTTAATTATAGAAAACTGGAAAACGAAATGGGGAAACTTTAACCATTCTGAAGTGGGTCAATGTCAGAGTCAATGGAATGAGGGAAATCGGGCGTTTTGTGTTAGTGAAGTGCAGTCCCAGAAAGGATTGATACCAAAAGAAAGTTGCATTTTCTGTGCGCAATATACTTCCTAATCATCCCCCATAAATTTAATAACTAAGCACTGATCTGAATACTTCAGAGTAGCCAACAAATCAGAATACATAATTAATCTTTGCTTTCCTGCTGCTAATTGGGATTCTGAATTTATGTTTTCTGGCACCACTTAAACCCCTAATTTGCTATAGGACACAGCGAACAGATCAGTGATCAGCCACTCTGGGGGGTGTGACTATGGGTTATTTACAGCCTCGCCACCTGTCACCGCCCGAAAGAGTTACCGCCTCTGCTCATTTTGTTCATTTGGTGGGTCATAACAAACGAACGAACGAAAGGCGTGGCAAATCGGGACTAGTTTTTCCTAAATCTTTTCTTTTGCTTAATTTTATTTTTTGTGCTTGACGGCCTTTTCTGTATGTGTTATGTGTAATGTGAAATGTGTATGTGGTGGTGAAGGTGGGGATCGCAGAACACGGGGGAAACGTGTTCGGACCGCAAAAGCGGACAAAAACACGAAACATTTATCATATGCTCAGGAATGCCGCCGATGGGGAAGGGGCATGTGTTGTGGCGGGCACTGGGAGTTTGTGGATTGGAGCCAAAAATGTTTATAAGCTGTAGACAAATTTCGTTGGCGACAACTAAAAAAAAGGCGAAAGAAGAGAAATACAGTAAAGCTACATCAGAAAATATTTAACTTTTTAAAAAGTAACTGTTGGGAATTTCAATTATTCAGAAGTTTTTAAATTGGAGATTAAATGTATAAAACGTTTAGTAAGATAAATCATTTTTGACTATTACAGATAAAAGGTACAACGTTTAGCGTATGTACATCGGTTGCTCTGAATCTGCATTTCAATAAATAAAAGACAGTCAATTTATTCGAAGTTGATTTAAATGAGCAAAACCTGTACTTATAAAAGGTGAATAGATCAGTAGAGAGGGCGGTGGCTGGGTGGTTTCAGTGGTTGGGAGGTGGCGACACAATGTTTGCATGTTTCCCAAAATTTGTCCCCACATTTGGAGCCACGATAACTTTTGTTTTTTTTTTCCCTATCTTTTGTCTGCTTCTATTTTACCTTAACTCCTTTTAATGGTGAACCACTTCTCTAATTGTTTTTCCAAAAAATCAACCGAAATAAATCCAAAACAAAAGAAGTCTTTTTCTGCGTCCTCAGTGTCCACCGGCTTTATTTCGTGTCCATGTTCAACGTTGCCATCTGTCGCACTCTGCTTGCAGTTGCCTTTTTCTTTGTATTTTTTGTATTTGTTTTATGTGCATTTATTTTTTATACATTTATTTTCGCTCCCCTTTCCCTTGGCGAGAAGGTGACAAAGTCAGGGGAGGTTCATGGCAAAGGCGAAGAATTTGCAATGTTTTCATTTTTCAGTGCGACATTCGGACAAATGTTTCCCAAGTGAGTGGATGTGGATACCCTGGAATTGTGGTGGTCTTTTGGGTTGCATAACAGATCAAGGATTACAAATGTTAGGAGAGTGCCTTTAAAGTGAAAAGGAAATATGGATTATGAAATATCTCAGGAGTCCTCTGCCAAAAGAAAATTATTATCAGTTTAGATAAACTATAAAAACTCCGAGAATTGTTTATGATAATAAATTAAAGCAACATTAATACCAAATCCCTGATTAAATTACTCACAAAGGCATAAATTAAGGTGTAATATGTCTAGATCAGGGGCTATCGGATATCTCCCGCTCTCCCTTGCCAAGACATATCTCATGTGCCGACCGATAAAAGTTTGTCAAAGCCCGACACGACCACAACAAATTAAACAATTCATTGTCTCGGAGTGCCCACGGGGACCCCCTTATCCCCCCTTAAATTAAACTGGGTTGCACTGGACCACATATTGTGATTGTTTTCTGTGCTTTTTTGCGGCTGGCGTGCTGCGGTTTGCTCCAATACCTTGGCCCCCAGCTTTTCCGAATTCCCCTCTGGTCGATATACTGTGAAAATATTTTTGCCGTTGGTTACAAGTCAATATGGTTATTGTTATTGTCGCCAGATTGGAGGTGATTATTTGGCCACTTGGCCAACATTCACGTGTGGCAAAAGAGACGCTGTCTTGTCCACTCTTTCTGTCTCGAAAAGCGAGGTACACACAAAAAAAAGTAAAACTGAAAAGGTATAATAAGCATACCTTGGCAAAAACAACATTAATTTTAGTTCGAAAGCATTTCTAGTTCAATTTAATTTGCTTCTTATTATTTTTGCACATTAAATTAGAAAATAAAGTTTTTATTAGGTTTGAGCGAATTAGAAAACCCCTGTAAATTATTTTGCTTCTTCATTTAAATAATAAATTATAAGTAATTACTTGTATGTTTCCAGCCACTTTTTCTCTGTGTGCACCCTTTCAATAATGGGTTCAAGCAGTTAACAATTCATTAGGTGTTGCTGCTGCAACAGCAGCTGTTGCAGTTATTGCTGTTGCAGTTGTTGTTGTCGCTGCTGCTACAACTGTCTTTGGCAATTGTCAATTTATGGCAAGTTGCCTGCCTTTGGGGGTCTCTCCCCGTGGATCTAATCATGGCTCTTAGCCTGGTCAACTGGGCCTGAATGGCCAAATGTGAGGCAAGCGCTGGTCAAGCCAACGTGATTCTTGGAAGAATTCAGCGAGAAGTTGTTGCTGGTCTGGCTCGTAAATATATACATATATGTATATAAACAATATAGCTCTGACTGCGATCGCAGTTGATGCTTGGTGCGATATAAACCATATTTTAATTACGCTTTGGTCTGCGGAATGTCGATTGTCTCGGTCTGGGTCTCCGATTGTCCGTTTCTGGCGTCGACTCATTGTCTGCAAGGGGGGTTTTAGCTCTTGTTCTTAGAGATGGTAGTTCAGTAGCTATAATCTTATTAAAAGAAATAGCGAATAAACCTTTATTCTTTAATTGTATACCATTCAGTAAAATTCTTACCACAGTTTACCACCTCTAGAAGCGATCTTATCTGCATTCTTGCTCATGACTTCACACTCAAAGCCAGCTGATGACTAAATTATAGCCCTAGACTACGAACTAGCGGCTCTTATCTGCACCTTGGTCCCAGATAATGCAGTATTTCTATATACTCCTATAATTGATTTCATTTCGGGCCACTCGAGTGTCGCGTATCGCTTCTATCTAATCTGGGCCCGAGTAGAGTTCATCGGAAGGAACCCACCAAAGTAATTGGACGCCCAATTGTTTGCACTTGATTTGCCTTAATTGGCCGCTGAGTTTTCCAGCGTGAGAATACACTGTGATATTTGCTGAGTTCTCACATCCGGTGGCTTTGGGGAGTTCTGTTGTCGGTGGACCGAAAGTAGAGTACATAAAGCTGTGGACGGAAGTGAGTGAAGATCAAAAGGGAAGAGAAATTAAGTGAAATGAAAACAGAAAAGGTTTTTTTTTCCTGTGAACTAGAACAATAAAAGTTTTGTTTTCGATTTTAAAGAAGTCTAAAAGGGAAATTAGGAAGAGATTTAAGAGTGTTTTCATGAAGAAGATTTAAGGAATGAACTTGGGTATTGAAAGTTATTGAAGTTATTACATTTCCTCCACTATTTCCCTTAAGTACATATTATACAAATATATATTCAAGTTATTTTGGTTTTCAATTAACATTTTCCTAAAATTTATATTAACTTGCAGACAACCTTGATTGAGTGAAAAAGATAATGGCATAAAGCTCAATGAAAATCGAAAGTTTGCTTACCCAAAACAGGCGATTGTGACGTCTCCAGAAATAGATTCTATTGTATTTTATAGCTATGAATAACAACGTAGTCCGGCTAGATTTACGAGCTTCTCGAAAACTTCGTGCCTGGCATAGACAATGTGGAACCCGCGATGATCTGGAGACCCCTTTATCGGATCTCTGGCCTCGGAACCACTCCCCACAGCCCTAAAACCACTTGGTCTACGCAAATATTTGTCTATTTTTAGCGCTCTTCCTCGTCACCGTCTCCATCTTCATCTTGGTGTCTCTTTTTCGTCTCTTCTTTGTGCCTATTAATGGCCTTTGCTGTGGCTTCTTCTTCTACTTTGGGGACGGTGCTCTTTAGGGTCTTTGCGGCGTTTGGCTTGTGGTAAAAAGTTTGGGGCCAAAACTATGTGCGCCACATGTGGACCATGTTTTGGCGGGGGTCTCGACTGTGGTTTCGCTCCGACACCGCTTTTCTTTGAAACCTTTGAAGGGGGCGAAGCTTTGGCTTTATTACCGAATGTTTACAGGTGTCTTACGCAACAGAGTTCAACAGGTGGACAAATAAAGGCCAGAAGAGATGGTAAAGAAAACCGCTGGGGCCCAAAACTAAGATATTATCAAGGCAGCAGCACAGTTGAAAGTGTTAAATATTTGGTTAATGCATAATGGGGAAAATTAATTTGCATATCTCTTTATTACGGTTTTTATTGTGTAATATTGACGTCTTTTGAACTTCAAACACTGATTGCTTGGATAAGATTACTTTCAAGCTTAGAGAGATATCTTTAACTCGATTCTAGTAATTTTCTGAGAAACCCCTGAAATCCCGCCATTTCCAGGCGGAAATCTATGTTTTAAATGCCAAACCCGTAAGCCGGAATGTTAATGGCAACGAAAGCTAGTGGGAATTCGCAATTTCCCTAAATGAATTGGTCGAAAAGGCGACCGAGGTCTGCTAGTGCCAGTCCTCGTGTCTTCCCTTATTTTTTTAGCTTCTTTTTAACTGCCGTTCAGTACAGCGCCGAGTCCCATGTTCCATGCGGATCGTGTGCTAAAATTTGCATAAAAGGGGAAACAGCCAAGCTGTGTGAGTCATAAAGCAAACGTACAATGGATTTAATGGCCAGCACTTAAAAGCCTTGCCACCTCTCTGGGCCATTCATTACTTAATTATGCAAGTAATGTCTCTATGAGACAAAAACATTTCTTCAAAGTGAAATATGTTATAAATAAATAATAAATATAGATTTTCTCAGAATATATTTCTGGATAAAAACTCAAAAGCTTGGGGTTACAAGTTAATAAATGATAAGTTTTAATGGTTTACTTCGATTGAATCTCGATCAAGTGCAACTTAAGATATGCTTGGGATAATTGTGCTTTATTATATTTATTATTGCACAGACCAATGCCCAAGTCTTCCATTTCCTCCTCCTCCCACCTGGTGTTCCCCATTTTATTATTCATAATTCTCCGCTCCCCCCCGGATCACAGTCGGATCTCTCGCTAAATAAACGCTTGCAGGCCAATTTAGGAGTTGGACAAGTCACCGCCTCCGTGGCTGTGGACCCCACTCTGCTCTCCCCACACTCCACTCCACCGACTCGAGCTGCCCCGTGAATTTGCATACGAATATGGCCCACAAGTGTTTTTCGCGACTAATTTCGTATGAAAATTTGATTGGGCCGCGATTAGAATCGCGTTCATTGTTTTTAATGCTGCTGTCTGAGAGTCGTTGACCAGAGCTTTGAAATTAAGTAATATTTGCATTGGTAATTATTGTAATTTCCCCTCCCGCTCCCCCGGCAGCCTGTGCCATTATGTAGTTAGCTGTCTGCCGGTTACAGTTGCTTTTAATTGTTTTTTACAGTTTACAGTTTACCGTCTCGCTTTGTTTGCTTGGTTACCTGGTTGTTGGTTGTTGGCTGGTGGCAGTGGGTGTGATATGAGATATGAGATTCTAGGGTCTGATATGCACTGCACTCGGGTTCTTTAGGAGACTTAATTATGCTAATGCTGGGGAGGACTGTGATAGGGGGGTTCTTTCATCACCGCAAGTGTGTGTTGCAACATCTGAAAAGTACATATTACAATTGTTACAACCCGAGATCGTGGGCGAAAATGTACGATAATAATAAATAAAATTGTGGAGTGCCTTGAGATAATGCGAGTAAGGCGCAGAAATTAATTAAAAGTAATATGTTTGATTTACTAGATTTAGAGTTTCTCCAGTAGAAGATATAAGGAAAGACAAAACATAAAAAAACAGGAGATTATTTAAGAGAACAAATAAAATAGGATACAATATATAAGAATTTAACATTTAAATAGTAAATCCAGAAAATACCTTCAATGTAGATTAAATTCAAACTTAAGTTCGACATTTCATTCAGAAGTGACTATAATGGTCCGAAATAATCATGGAATTGCAACACCACGATTCAGAAATGTACAGTTCTCCATTTAATGCACCTGTCGGTCCAAAGAAATGCCTGTAGGAAATGAATCCATATTAGAGGCGATCGCTGTGCAATTCGCTTTCATCTTCTTAATGGCTTTTGCCTATAGTAGTAATACCCATCATTAGTGGAAGGAAAATGAGAAACAAATAAATGAAGCCAGGCTAATTATGCTGCATGAGGTGGTCCCTCCTCTCCGATCATAATAACAATCATCATTTTATCTCGGCCCACCTATTTTCCTCTAATTAGTTTGATTTCCTTTCAACTAATGTGCACATTTTTTTCTCCTCTCTTCTTTTATTTTCAGTGGAACTAATTTAGATATGTAAAACGAAGCGCCTTTTTTCTTTTATCAAAATAACGAAACAAGTATTTTGCATAAAAACGAACGGAAATCGAAAGGGACACCACCTGAAGGTCATTGTCAAAGAGCGGAACGCCGGCAACGGAACGGAAACAATGCAAATGGAAATGAGAGGAAACCTCGCAGACATGCAAATTTCGGATTTGAGCTGCTCCACCCCAAATTAACATATCTGGCTCTCCATATAGTCGATTTGTACATGGAAATCGCTCGCATGCACCTGAAAATAGCCACCAAATAAAGCTGGAAAAGAACAATGGAAACACAACAGGAAAACGAAAGGGGAATCCCAGAATCAGAGAAGAAAGCTGAAGAAGCGATGACAAAAAGCAACCAAGAGACTGAAAAAGCGGCCATGATACGAGGTGGAAACGAAGGATCGGGGAAGGAACTGGGCCTGGAACTGCAGTCGTCGTCCAGCCCGACCCAAACCCACAACTACCACAACGAAACCCTTGAAATTTGACGGCATTTTTGCCGTGCCAGCCACGCCCCCAACCAGGGCGGCTGGGCTAACTACTAAGTCGGCCAGCAGTAGCCGCAGTAGTTCCCTCAAGAAAAAACGACGCGGATCGCGTGGAAATGCTAATGCAAACGGAACAGGAACTGAAACTGGAAACGGAAGTGGAGCTGCTACTGCTGCTGGCGCCACAGGCAGCGGACAGTTGAAATTCGGCACAGCCAGTGTTGGTAATGACTCCATAAAGCAATCGCAGTCCATGACATCACTGCAGGCCTCGAATGAGGAGCAGCAGGAGCGACGTGACGTCATCCAGGCCAAGCTCCATTTGGAGCGTCCCTACAACAGCCTCAAGGTGAGTAGAATCCAAAAATGGAAAATGGAATGGGAGAATGTGAGAATGTGAGGAGAGCAGGTATTTCCGAGGAGAGTGTGTGCGTGCGTGTGCATAAATTTGCAATTGATCAGTTGAGGACATACGCTTTGTAATAACAGATAGTAATATTTGTTAATGGATACCAAAACGAATTGCAGTTAAGACAGTCTTTATTTATACTGTTACTGTTATACTGTCTTTATTTATACTTAACAGATAGTAATATTTGTTAATGGATACCAAAACGAATTGCAGTTAAGACAGTCTTTATTTATACTGTTACTCGCTGTATTTTAACTGGGAACTGTGTTGGTAAACGAATTATGATTTTATCGATAAAAACCACATGCGGTAAAGAGCTTAGGGCGGTCACTTGTTGACTAGTTGACTAGTTGACGGAAATTCCAAAAAACAAACGAAATTTAATTTTTACAATTCAAGTGTGAATTCGATTTTCATAAGCCTAAGGGTATGTAAAGTTCGTGTTAACTTTTAAGTTGGCAAATTCCTGTTCTCCTCTTGTTCACTTAAGCCTGCGTTCCACACGCTAACGAGTTTTTGGTCTCTTAAAATGACAATCGACCGTTAGAATTCGCTCTTCAGTTATTTCTTGTGGCAACGGAAATTGCTTTAATAAATTATTAATAAATTTGCCGATCAGCATGTCGCTGCAGACTACCTGTAACGGCAACGTCGGTTACATAGGCGCCACTGGCAGCGGACGCAAATTGCTAATTTATGCCAAAAACTGGAAGAATGCATAATACTCAAAGCTAGCGAGTGAAAAAAATAGTGTACTTATGAGTCTAAACATTAGCTAATATGTAGTTCCATTAATAAGTTCCATCACTTTAGAGCCTAATAAATGATAATTTGCATATTCACCTCAACAGAAGAGGGTGTGTCCGAATTACAAAGAAATCTTATCGGCGGGGGCTGAATCACAAGATCTAAATACCAAACTGTTGTTTGTGGCCCCGTTCTCACAGCCATCGAGATATACATATATTTTTATTATATTATATATTTATTATAAATTTGCTGACTTTATCCCCCGATAGAAATCTGTTGAAATTTACAAGACCGCACACTGATTTTCAAGGCCTACCCCTGGTGTCGCAGGCAGCCTGCATATTTTTACAGCTTACTTTTGCGCAGACTTTTCTTAGTCACTCGGTGGGCAAAGTTGTATTTTTTTTTGTTTTATTTTTTGGCCTGAAATGCGAGTCACTCGGACCCGCGGCTTATTCACTTAATCAATTACTCAAATCAGCAGAAACAGCAGCAGCAAGCTTTGAATCATTTCATCAATACTTTTGCTGCTCCGATTTCGATTTCAGTTTTCAATTTTCAATTTTGTTTGCTTTTCGAGATTATGATGACATTATGCGCTGTGTAAATGAGGAATTTCCTTGCTCAGTGGCCACTTTCTTGGCCAAACTACAAAATGCATTAATTAATTGCGCGCGCTTGGCAATTTGGAGCGATGGAAACCAGTTTTGGAGTCGGATTCGGATTCGGAGGCTGAGAGGCTACTCCCAAGATGGCCAAGCATATTGTTCCGACCGTATTTGGCCCGCCTCAAATTACTTATTTATTAACAACTCTTAGCGGTTTCCCCCTTCCTTGCTCTTGAGCTTGTGCCGGTCTTTCGTTTGCTGCCATTTTTCCTTTTGTATTTCGTTATTTGTCACTTTGGTAGCTTTATTTTGATTTGTGAATTGGTTAATTCCATATTTAAATAATTACTTAATCAGCTGGATTAGGAAATACATTTCTAGTGACTTCCTGAAAATATTAAATATCTGTCTACATCACTTTGTTTATTTTTCAGTTCATTATTTTAAAAGGTTTATGTATAGTTTAGTTTCACAACTTTTTTATGAACATTTGATGCCTGCAATCCTCCGCCAGTTTGTCACGTCTATCACTTTCGTTTATTTATCCATTCCTTTATTTATTATTATTTGTATTTATTGAAATATGTATTTATTTATTTTTATATTAATTTTTTATATTTATTTTTTATATATTTTTTTTATATGTGCTTGGCTGGTGTCAACTCATTTTACACCAACTGATTAGACTCCTCAGTGGCGCCCTCAGCTATGTTTAACAAACATATTTGAAAAATAGAGGGCGCCACACACCCATAACCGGTTAATTATAAATTAATTTTAACAATTTTTGCGTTACGATAATATTCAACATTAATTACAACAGACTGTTTACAAATGTTTTAAAGCAATAACGATTTTGTTATTTTTCAGAAAAACTCGCAGGGCAACAATAAAATGCACCGCTATTCGTGGGGCAGTGGCCACAGTCAGTGTAGTTCCACAAGTCTCCACAGCAGCGCCACCTTGGGCCTTGGCTCCTCCGGCAAGGACGACCTCTGGGCGGTCATTCAAACGAACTACAATTATATTATGGACACGAACCTGCTGGATACCTGCAAGGAGGCACGTTGCGAGATAGAGGGCGCTGCCACTGTGTTGGAAAAGTCCAGCGAGTGTTGCATGAAGGTGAGTGTGGCGACCTCTTTAGGCGGATGGAGAAAGTAAATAACCTATTTAATTTCAATTTCTTAACAAATTTGTAGAACTATTCCTTAAGTTAATTCCACTTTCTGTGCTAATTTTTTAGATGCTTGACGAAACCCAACGACCTGAAGGTCTGTGTGAGGATCCTAAGGAGCTGCGGCGCTGGCTGCGCGACATGGAGAGTAAATTGGAGAGTTCGCCCACCATAACGGAACTCACCCTGTTTGGCAACGCGGAATTGCAGCGCCATTTAGCAGTGCACTCGGTGAGTTCAGAATTTAATATTTGCAAGGCATATCTTCAGGCGCAGACTTTTTAGTATTTGGGACAAGTATTTTTAAAGAGGCTCCGCAGCGATATCGTTTCGTGATTGTGGGGCATACTTTAAGGGGGCAACTGGTGGTCTGAATTTGCCAGTTTAGTAAGACATTTTTTTTTTTAAATAAGCGTATCTGCAGCGACATCTATCCGGGAACTCTATAAAACTATGGAAGAGGCTTTCTGCGTTGCCTGCTTTTCGGCCTTGTGTTTGAAATTAAGATTTTTCTTTTTTTGATATTTATTTTTTCCCCAAAAAGAAAGATAAAAAATAATTCCGTTTGCTCGGTAAAAGTATAACAAAACACACTAAAAATGCAATTTTACGCACATTATTTTCTCGTACCCCCTTTTTGTTTCTAGCACCCAATGACTTGTATTTTTCGTCCCGTTTTCCTTTGCTTAAGTTTTCCCCCGTCCGCCAGCGGCTTCCGTTGGTGCGTGCGGCGATGGATTGTGTAACTGTGGGTCGCTTGGGTATCTCAAAAAAGAAAACCAAAACAGCAAATCCGTCAGTCATTCTCAAAGCCTCTAACTGAGTGACTTCCCCCCTCGAAAATCAAGACAGCGCAACAATGTTCCCTTGTTTCCGCGCTGCTTTTCTTTATTTTCTTGTTTTCTGTTACGAAAATTTATTGAGCTGAAAGTGAAAATTGCTGGCAAGTCGGGGGAATTGAGATAACCTCCTCTCTGGCTGCTGATAATTGGCATTTCGGGCGTCTGCAACACCTTCGATCGGGAGTGAATTCGACGTCTCTGAATTGCCCACAGATTTGTTTTCAGCCTTTTCTGTTTTTCTGCGCTTTTCTTTGATTTAGGGGATTTTTATCGGAACAGTATTGTCGGAATAGCGAGGCTCTGGGGCTGCCTTCCCTCCCCTACCACATATTATGTAATTGTGTGTGAGAGTCAGCTCTTGCTTGGATCGGGAGTTGGTGAGGGAGATCTAAGACGGAAGAGAGTCAAGAGTCCCGCCTTTGGCTGTGATTTGTGTCGGATTCAATTGAGCTTTGACCATGACAGAAGTTAATCGCCTCGCATTCGAGGTGAGTTGTATAAGAATAGCGGCTAGTTGGGGTAGTGAAGGCGTTAATATGATAATTATGGCTAAAAATTCGCTCGTTATGCATCTTATTCCTTATATAGTTTTTCCCTCTGTTACGTAAAATAATTTTGCCCCAAAAACCAATAACTTTCTTTGCCCATTTTCTTGACCCATTCAGGAATGATTTCTTTGGTGTTTTTGGTGTTTTTATTTTTTCTTGGCTAATTGAAAATTCCTTTTTAGATATTTTCAATGGAATGTCCGGCAACACATTCGCTCTTTCTTCTCCCCGTAAAAAAGCCTGCCACGAGTCAAATGAAAGTAAACAAAATCGATTTAAAAAAAGACTTTAAAAGACTTGGGTTTTGCATTGTGGGCAGTTAGCATTTTTGGGCCAAAGAGTTGGCAATCTCTTGGCCAAGCTCCCGAGCTCCTAGGCTCCGAAACTCCAGCTTCCAACCGGCTGCCCCTGATTTACGACAATTGTTTTGTCACGTTGTCGATTGGCTGGAGAAGAGCGAAAGAGAGCGACTCAGACTCCGACTCCGACTCTGCCTGTGCCTCTGCCTCGACAACGGCAGCACAAAATGTCAATTGCCCAAAATGGTTAAACATATTTCCAATAAGTTGTTAGGCGTTTGTCTCTGTCAATTGTTGTGGCCATGCTGCTGCTCCTTCTCTCTCTCCAAAGGCGGAGACACGCATCGAGTCCAAGCTGTTAACTAGACCGGGCTCCACTTCCAATCAAGCCCCATGGCTACGCAAAAGGAAAGGCGGCAGCAGCCACAGCCGGGGAAGATGGAGATCCAGATTGCGATTGAGAGATGATCGCCGTGAAGCAAAAAGCCAAAATTTGTCAGCTGCCGGACAATGTCCGAGTCGCGCCACGCTCCCCAAGGTGCTGGCTGCAATCTCCTTTTTAATTGAACGCCACAGCCCCTAAGCAGAGCGGAGTCCAGAGAGAATAGCTCGATGGATTCATCTGAAACTTGGCACATATTTGTATTTGGAGAGATTTAGGCTGTGGGAAAGAGATTTGGGATGAAGATAAATCCAGGTAACTTAGGGCTTACCTAGCAGCATAACCGAGGGATGTTTCTCCGGGAAAATGAGTCCCAGCGAATGCTTTCGACTCTTCTGATAAAAATCGGAGACAACTGTTTGGCTTTTTGGGGTTTTCTGGCTAACCCCTTAGCGCGCACCTGCCTGGGGCCACAATGGGTTAAGCGTTCGCTGTTCTGGTTAAGTGAAGCGTAAACAATCATGTTGGCTGTCGCCACTCCGCCGAAAGGATGTCTTTGTTTTCGAACCCGAGCCTGCAACAGGAGGAGGAGGCTCCCTAAAATGGACAAGACAAGCAGCAGCAGCAGGAAAGCGCGACAAAGCGAGAAAATAAGTTTGTTTTTCGTTTCCCGCGCTGGAAAAGCGCCCGGAAAAGTGAAGGTGGCGCAATTTAGAGTCTTTACTCGGACCGCGCTCGATTAGCTAAGAGACAGTCGCGACCATAATCGCAATGACAATTCCGCTTTCGTGTTGTGCGGGAGTCGGCGGCGAGTCTAGGAAGTGCTCTACTTTATGGCAGTCATAATTCCATGTTTCGCCCGATGGGATTTCGATTCGGTTCGCTCCGGGATTTGCGGCCGTGTTGTCCGATTCTATCGAACGGAGTGTCCATTGTGTTGCCTTCGCCGCCAGATTTGCATAACAATTGCTGTAACCTTTCGCCCAGCGAGACTGGACGCGGACAGGGACCTGGACCTGGACCATATGGCCAGTTGCCAGATGCTGGTCTGGTTGCTGGTCGCTGGGCTGCAATAAAACATCGGAACCACCGAATTAGCCAGGGAGTAGTTAGCCCCACTTGGAATTCAGTTGCGATCGCAGCCTGGCTCAACTTTCGTAGAGCGTTAAGTGAACCTTAAAATAAACTTTCCATTTTATTTGCCATCGATTCGGCCTAACTGAATTGTAATTGCATTCAAGTGCAGTCCGTGGGCAGTTGGGCATGGACTAAATTGAAAAGTCAAATTAAACAATTTTTCACAGAACTTGAATTTAGTTGAATTATTAGAGCAGAAACGCGCTAGGTTATTGGTGAATAGGTCAAGCAGAGTTTGTGTTAGAGCAAAGTGAAAAATAATTTAGAATTCCCCTTTACCATATTTCGGTTGTTCATTAATTATTATTATAAAATATTTATTAATCTCAGATTTTCCTTTATCTTTTTAGTATAGTGTAGAAAAATGCTGGAGATCGATGAATAAGGGAACGTTGATATAATTTATACATATATGAAATATATAGACCCTATCCAGGTTTCGCGTAGAAGTGAATAGCATTCATATTCATTCCTCTCTTGTTTCCATTAGTATTTACCCTTGAGTATATGTAATAATAGATAGAAAAACCTCTTCAACTCTTCATTAAGATGAAATACATTTTCTCATAGTATTTTTCAAGTAAACCTTTTTTGGGGACTACCAAATGTATTTCAGATTACCAGCTCTTACAGCTAAATCCCCACTCCACTCCAATCAAACACAACAAAACCAAGGCAGTCCAATCTCATTATCGCCAACAAACGGATCACAAGACCTTTCTCTACTTCTCCACGAGCTACTTCTCTACAAGCCCGAAAAACACGCCCAAATTCCATAAGGGGAAAAAAGAGATGGACAGAGCGAGTGAGGGATCTCAAGTTCAATTGAGTTTCACTTTCCTTTGCGATGATAAAATGTTCGTGATTTAAATTAACAATTAAAGCGGATAATTAACAAAACGAAAACAAAAGCAGCCCTGGAAAAACATTATTACCAGCGAGCGAGCGGATAATTTATCAAACGAACTGCCAGCCAGCCGGGGATCGGATCCTATGTGGCCACTGGATGAAGTCATTACCACAGACAACAAAGACCACACAAGGGAGGTGGAGGGGCAAGCCCCCGAAAAAAGCAAAAGAAAAACAGAGCCAAGCCGCAGAGTACGTCACATGTGAAGCGGATCAAATGATTTCGTCATAATCGAGCGGCAAATTGCTATTTCTTTCCCCTCTAATTGAGGAGTAAAATGTAATTTGGAAGTCGATGTCATAGATCCAGAAAGGAAGTGGTTAGGAAATCCGAATGTAACTGAAAACCCAAATAAAAAGTGGGCAAAATTAACGAAAAAAATCGTTGACAATAAATCGTTTTTTGGCCATTAGAAAGACCAAAGCCAGACAATACAGAAAATAACCAACCGTTGAGCAGTCGCAAAAAGTCCCAAAAGCATGAACAGAAAAATTTACTTTCCAACACAATTTATTTTTATATTTTTCAACATATTTGAGAGTTTTTCTAGCTGAAAAACAATGCACAATCCATTCGGGTTCATCATTAACACGAAGATCGACCGCCGAGCAGGGAAAAAAGGGGAAAGGCTGACACAGTCTCGCCGGCTTTCGGCGGGATTCGGAGGAGGCTTTGTCGCCGCTTTAATTGGCTCAAATTAAAGACGAGCCGGGATTGCGCAGCAGCAGGCGTTGCTGTGTATTCCGCTGATTAATGAAGAAAATTTTCACCCGGCTCTTCCCCTTGTTAACGACTATTCGCGAGGTGAAAATTAAATTTAACAAAATGCGCCATAAAACGATCAATAAAAGTCCAGGAAAGAAGTGTGGAAGAAGTGGAAAATGTGGAAAATGGAAAGTGCAGGCCATGAACGGGAGTTGGTCCATTGTTGACACGAAAACCGCGTTAAATATAATTGTTAATTTATATTTATATATACGGTATTCGGTTTGACATGATAATCTGTAAGGGAAACTACTTTAAAGTTTACGTTTATGTTTTTTAAGTGGGTTTCAAGAGACGCCCAAGCAACCCCAAGAGCTTTTGCCATGCTAGGAAAGTATTCATGCGAAAAATACAATAGGAATTTCGTTTAATATTTAGTTTGTCATTTATTCGGTTTCAAATATCAATATCATCGGCAGCTCCCCATCTAACCGTGGTAGACGTGGTGACCGTAGGTGGGCACAGCATAGGACTTCAGCACGGGGACACTGTGGACCACGGGCACATGCTTCACCACCGGGACTTGGCTGACCACTGGGACGTGCTTGACCACGGGCACCTGGTGCACCACCGGGACATGCTTCACCACGGGCACAGCCGAAGCGACTGACACCACGCTGTAGTGGGGCTCAATGTAGCTGGGAGCAGCGAAAGTCATGGCCACCAGGGCGAGGAACACGGCGATCTAAAGGAATATTAATCAATTGAGATCAAGACTCCAAGGGATATCCTTCAGCTCCTTTTATACTTACGAAACGGAACATCTTGAGGATTTGTGGGTTTTGTAAGAATTTCAAACGAAAACTTGAGCTGGCTGTGACACTTGTGTGCTGGTCGAGTGACTGTTGATGGCTGACCCACGGATCGGTTACTTTATATAGCCGAAAGGCACGACAATAATGACCGTTCGATCTGTGACCGAGCAAACGAGTTTAGCCGCACGATTATTGCGTATAATTCTTTATTTTAATTGGAGAATGGACTTATCCGGTGACCCAGAGGTGGCAGAGGTGCTGGGGTCTTCATATAGGTCTTTTTGTGTGTACTTGGCCTTGGTTCTCGCCGAGCATCATCAATAGCGCGTGAAGCCGATCGATATAATGACAAAGGTCTTCTCGGGCAGCGGACAAAGATGGACAGCGGCACAATTGGAGAGTTATTGAATGGGGATTATGTCCAAAGGTTAGGCAATCGGCCGATAACGGGAAGTCCGAGTGGATGCGAATTAGAATGCGCAATATGCCCAAAATTAAGTATAATTAAACTGGTTTGGCGCGTGGCGCTTGAACAGAAGTCACTTTGCGTCTATTTCGGTCCAAGTGTTAACTATATATAATGATGCCGCGGCGGGTCAATCATCACAGTCACTCGACCAGCTCACAAGTGTCGGAACCAACTCAAGTTTTCGTTTGAAATTCTTACAAAACCCACAAATCCTCAAGATGTTCCGTTTCGTAAGTATAAAAGAAGATATCCTAAGGAGTCTTGATCTCTATTGATTAATATCCATTTAGATCGCCGTATTCCTTGCCCTGGTGGCCATGACTTTCGCCGCTCCCAGCTACATTGAGCCCCACTACAGCGTGGTGTCAGTCGCTTCGGCTGTGCCCGTGGTGAAGCATGTCCCGGTGGTGCACCAGGTGCCCGTGGTCAAGCACGTCCCAGTGGTCAGCCAAGTCTCGGTGGTGAAGCATGTGCCCGTGGTCCACAGTGTCCCCGTGCTGAAGTCCTACGCTGTGCCCACCTACGGTCACCACGTCTACCACGGTTAGATGGGGAGCTGCCGATGATATTGATATTTGAAACCGAATAAATGACAAACTAAATATTGAAATGAAATATCCCTTGAGTATTTACTCCTCAGAAGTTAAGATCCGCTAGTTCCTTTCGTTATGTTTGTATCTTTTATGGCATTCTTTTAAACGAAAACTACAAAGGGATTCCGTGTCCATCTGGTAACTTTACACATCCATTGAAGTTTTGCCAGCCATAAGGCATTAATTTCGCATGCTTCCCCCCAAAAAGCCATTAGTTTCCCTCCCATTGAATTGGCTCTTGCCTCGTTCGATTCGGAATTCTTCACGCCGAAAAATCTGGCACACAAATGTGTTTTCCGCAGTTCTTTGGCTGCAGTTTATTTGGTACGAATCGAGTGATAAAAGCCAAATGTACGCTGCGTTCTGGCTAACCGAGAGATAGAGATGCAGCGCTGGAACACATTTGGCAGGCTGTTCGGGATTGACGGAAGGTGATTAATGATCGTCCCAGGGAAGTGGAGAGTCGCAAGCTCTGCTATCCATGAGATACTCCCCGAACGGTAGTTAAAATCTGCCCAGCACGCGAGCCAAAGAGTGAAATGCTGGCCGCTGGCATTGAAAGCTTCTAAGATACAAAATAGAAGGCGTCCCCTCCTCAAACATTCTCCACACCGCTCCGGTTGACCCACATCTGGCAGACAGCGGAAATTTATTTGCCGAGAATTGTTAACTGCAGTTTAGTAGCTCCCCGAAATCCGCCAAGTGTATTTTATTGTTTGCCAATTGCTGTGGCTGCTGTTGTTGCTGTTGTTGTCTTGTTAACGCTTTTTATAGCCGCCTTTTGCTCTTCGGCAACTCTATTTGTCGAGTCTTACTCTGCGCTCTATGCAGATGTATCTCTCAGATACATTCATTAACTTGCTTGCCGGGGGCCACGCTGGCCCCCTTGCAGGTGATTTATGCTTTGTCCAGCTTTTGTTTGTATATTTAGACATTTCCTATGTGTTGTCACCTCAATTTTTCCCTGCCTGCGCACTTGCTCAACTTTTCTTCGCTGTTTATTGTTACTTCCCACTTCCCACTTTTCTCTCTGTCTTTTTGGCTAATTAAAATAACTAGGTAATTGTGCAGTTATGAGGAGTGCCTCGTATCTGGAACCTCTCCTCCTCGTCAGCTCGTTATGACTGACTATGAATATGCATATTCGCCTGATGAGATCCGATTTTCTTCTCGATTTTCCTATGCAAGTTGCAGGCGTGCCCAGGCAATTAGTTGCTGGACGGGCCCTTCTATAGATGATGGGATGAAGCGCTAGCCTTCAGGGCTATTTTAGCACGTTGTCGGGCGAGAGACTATCGAGAGGGGATCGATCTGGTGGGAGGCAGGACAGGAGTCCAATCAGGCCAAACACGTTCTCCACACCCAGCCGCAGAATGGAATGGAGTCGGAGGACCCGGTTCTATCATAAATAGAATAACTTACCCGCAGTTTGTGACTTTAATAGTTCGCACTTTAAACGAAGGAAGCTCTGGGAATCATGTCTTAATAGTTAGGCAGCCTCTGATAGCTAGGATCTTCTGCAAAAACCCTTTGGAGTCTTCATTTAAACCGCCCTGGACTATTACCTTGATTGCGTCAAAACACATTTAAAATAAACCTGGGACATAACCACGCTTGACGAGCATAAGTTCATAGTTAGGCAAACGGGTAATTAAAGCCATGAAACTACTCTCTTTGCCTACTTAAGCTGACACATACCAGATCACTCCTTCAGCTCTAAATTAATCCCAAGCTCCGAATCGTGATTGCTTTAACAATCTTTCTCTGTGCACATATTTTTATAGCTCACAGAGCGCACTCTCGAGTGGCCCGCTGGATGTCATCCGCTCGACGTTCGGTGTTTGGTGTTTGGTGAACAAATAAGGGAAAAACTTGCACACACGTTTCCTCACTCACTGCTTGCTTGGCTGGCTTCTTGGAAAAGCGGGGCCGCCGGCACAAGAATCTCTTCTATTTCCTTGGGAAATATCTCTGGCATTTGAGAGTGCCTTGTGCGTTGTCTTTGATTCCGATATCGAGCTGGAGCTGGAGCTGGAGCTGTATCTGGAGCTGGAGATTCTTCCTGCTCTCGTTTCGATCCGCTGAGATCTCTTCAAAAGGCAGTCGTTGCTCTGTGATCTACTTTATGCTTTGCTTTGTAGTTTGAGTCTTGAGTGCTCGAGTCTGAGTCTGGGTTCGACTTCGAGTTTGGGTTGGAGACGCGTGCGAAGACCACAAATCGATGCAGGAAATCCGATTTGTGGTAAAAGTTTTTCTCGCTGGTTTTCCCCCTCTAGTTGCTTTTCCTCATCTGGGCTTTGGCAAGTCGGCCGTTTAAAGTAAGCTGAAATATGTGCAAAACGCTCGTTGGTTGTTGTGGGGCTTCTGGGAAATCAAAGCCGGTGGTCTAGAGACGCAGAAAAGGTGGGCGACGGAGATGGCAGCTAGGTGTTAAGGGTTGTCGGAGGTTAATAGTCGTTAAACGTCAGCGGGGTCAGTGGCTTACCATAGTCTAAGGATATTTGAGATGGAGGCTAACAGGGAAAACAGTCAGATTAAAATCAACAAGATTGCCATATTTACATGAATTTTTAATGTTAATAAAGACACGTTTAAATATGTTTAGGAATCCCCTCAATAGTCTCCCTCAACCCCGAATAAGGAATAGAAAGTCAAATTGCATCACTAAAACTCACAGAAAACTCTTTTCTAACCCCTACACCTGTGCTGATTCCTTTGTTTTTATAGCCTGATCGAGCAAATAAAAACTTGTGCAGGTCATCCAATACATGCACTTAATTAAATTGAAGTCTTTACCTTTGCCTAACGAAGAAGAAAGTCGAAGGTACTCGAGCCAGTGTCTTCTTTGAGACTTGCAATTGAGACCTCTTCTCCTCGCTCACTCCCCCTTCACACGCTGAATAAAGAAATCTACGGCGGATCTGGCCTTTCTTCTCGGCTACGTTTGCGACTATCGTCGTCATTAAGGCAAAATCCGCAGAGCCCCAAAGACAATCTGATCGATTTATGCAAATGATCCTCTAATCTCGGAGCGAGCCCCTCTGCCGTAGCGAAGAATAACAATTCGTCATTATGGCAAACAAAGATCCAAGACGGTGGCGGAGACGAAGACTGGGACGGAGTTTTCACCTCCATCCGATGCTCTGAGCATCTAATGATGTTTACCTCATTTATCCTGATCCGTCGAGATCCGCTTGTAATCAATCCCCGATCCCGGCCGGGGGCAAGTTCAAGCTGCCATCGCCATCGCCACGATAGTCGCGTCTCATCCTTTCCACTCCAGGTGAAGGCCTGGCTTGAGTGGGTGGCTCATCACATCCCATCACGTCAGATCGCGAGGATCTTTATGATCTTTATGGGGGGATCTGCCGTTATTCCAGGCGCAGCTGCAAATGTAAAACGAGCAAAATAAGAGGCGACTTCAACACTCGACGTCGGCCTTAATGCAAAGTGCCGCTGAAGAGAGTGCGTGGGTGGGCCCACATGGCACGACAACAGCCACTCCGGGACTCCAGCTACAGCTCCACTTTGGGCTGTACACTGGCAAAAATAAAATAAAGTTCACTAGGAACTAGGTACCAATGAATAAGGAGAAAATTCCCCATTTCTTGTTAAGAAACTCCTGAAAAGATAAATTAATTTTCCCAGTGAGAGATTTGTACTTCATTAACACTCGCCAACCTGGCTCGTTTGCCGGAGTCTCTCTTTCTGTTTGCCGCAGTTTTTGACACCAAACTTGGCGTCACTTCAAAGCCCTGGCGATTAATCTTGAGCGGGGGGAATGGCAGCTGGAAGCTGGAACCTGGGTAGCCTGAGAGCTGCAGAGCTGGGGAGAGATATATTCCAGATCCGGTCGTGTCTGCAATTTGCAGGCATTTTGTTTTGCATTATCCGAGATTCTGTGCTCTGGCACAGCGAACAACAAGCGAGCGACTCATTTGCCACTTTCCACCAAACTTCACACCCTTGAAGCGGGGAGCACTTCCCCGGCAGGGAGAGAGCGGTGAGCTTTAGCCGCAAATGGAGGAGCCGCCTCATAAATCATCGCCCAGGCCAGGTGGGCGGCGTCCTCCGACGTCCATTATGTGGCAAGAAGTGTGCGCAGGCGCAGGACCAGCTCCAGCTCTCGCTCTCCGGCTGGCTTTTTCCCCAACTCATTGTCAGTTACAAAATTGCCAACGAAATTGAACAAACTTTATGGGTGATTTGGGGCCTGAGATTTCGCCAGGCTTACTCCACATTGTCCGCAACAGATTGCCCGATTGCCTGATTGTGGAGCACTGGGTCAAGTCATTCAGTCATTCAGGCAGTCAGGCAGTCAGTCGGTGAATTGAAGTGTGAAATTCTATGGAAATTGCTTCATTGTTCGCTGATTGAAATCAATTTGACGTGCGAAAGAGATCCAGAGATCCAGTCTAGCGGATATCTCGTTAAGCACTGGAGTTCAAGAGATCAGCAGGCGCTCTCTGTAGGAATTGTGCCTCGGACAATTTGTATATGATTAGGATTGGGTAATAATTGCCAGGCGGCGGCGGCGGAGGAGGAGTTCCCGAAGGTGAATGGGGATCAGAGACTTGGATTATGGTGGTGGCAAAATGTTAGTCGGTTAGTCGATTAGTCGATTGGGTAACCTCTGGCGTCTCTGGCTAGCCGTCATAAAATGTAATTGCTTCGGGGTCAGTTAGGTAGTCTTCGAAATGGGTTCAGGGATCAGTGGAGTTTGCCTAGAAGTTGCCTTGAAAATGGCTCAATCCGGGCTGGGGTATAATTTACGAAGATTTTGGAGAGAGGAGAGCTTAAGACTTTAAATGGGATTTTGTTGTGTAGAAATATAGAGTTGTAGAAATAGGTCCCTTTATTTGCAAAGTTTTAAATAAAATGATTTGAAATGAGAGTTGATGATAAGTGAATATGAATAAGTATAGTCTTAAGGTGTTACTCCATAACCTTTCGACAAACTCTAATTATTTCAATTTTAAATGGAATTTCTCACGAAACGATCTCAATTAGAGAAAATTAGTATATTTTTCCCGATTTCCTGCCTTTCCAGGCTTAGATTCTGCATTAGTTTTGGATCATCTCGAATACATTCGGAGATCTCGATTCACACCATCCGTTAGGCATCTCTGCGTTATGCAACTCGATCAGAAAGCGTTGCCAATTATCAAATTACCATCGTGTGGCCAGCCAGAGGCAGTTTCTTACCTCCGAACACGAAGACGAAGACTCTCCTCCTCGAAGTCTTTCCCCGTTTGACTTTGATTTCTTCTGCTGCTCTCCGGTGCTCACCTTTATGGTCCAATCGATCAGAGCCAATGGGCAATAACTTTGCGGCCAACGCAATGCGGCTGCAGTTCTGCTCTTTGATTATTATTTTCATTGCCTCGGCTGACTTTGGGGCCCAGGGCCCATCTATATATATTTTTTGTATGATGGAAGCCCCCTCTATAGCGCCGTATCTTTTCACCGCCTCTTTGCTGTTTGTTTGCTGCCGTTTGGGCTCCTCTTTTGCTTTTCTTTTCCCATTCTTTCACTGCAGAAAGCTGTGAACACGCAGAGGCCGCTGAAATTGACCGGGAAAATGCGGAAAATGGTTTCGGCTGCGCTGCAAAATGATGCCTTCAAATGCTGGAAAATGGAAAACGCATTTTCTGTTATCATTTGCCGCTCATCTGCCGAGAACATGAAAGTTGTTGTCGTCTTGCAGAGGAGCCGCAGAACTCGAGAGCTCCGAGAGATTTCTTTCGATGCTCGAAAAGAAGTGGTAGAAGGGGGAAAGTGAGTCCGTAAATCGGCGCGATTACAAGTGTGCGATGCACTATGAGTTATTGCACTCTGAAAGACAATTACCAATGAATTACCATTTAGAGAAGACTTTCACGAGTTGCCAAAGAATCACAAAACTTGATAAGCCCAGAATAGAACTAGCTCTGTCTCGTTTTATATCTTAATTTGCCTCTTAAAACGTATGGAAATTCGGTTGTTACTTCTTAAGAGTATTTATTGCTTCGCAGTGTAAAGTATTTTCTGTATCCTTGTTGCCGTCGCCTGGCTCACATTTTCGCATACCAACAACCGCCGCCAAGTGGGCCAGCAGCAGCCAAAGCAATTCACTTTTTCTGTTTATCATGAGTGGAAACTTAAGTTATATTCTCTGGCGGAGAATGGGAAAAGCGGAGGCTCGAGAAGAGTCTTCGTAGCTCTCCACTGCAGCCGCCAAACTTTCGCATGGTTCATAAAAATCGGAGCATAAAATCTTAACAATTAGACATCAAACTGGGCGGCAGTTGCTGCTGCTGCCAGTTTCCTGCAGTTGAAGGCTTCCTTCTGCCAGACTGACTCCAGTCCAGTGTGTGGGTGGAGAAAGCAACTGTTTTGTGGTTTAAACCCAAAGAAAATAAAAAAATTACAGCAAAACAGGGAGACAAAGGCAGACAAAACTGTAAATGCTGCCATCAATTAGGCTTGCAACCTGAATGGGGTTGCAACGGGTGCAACGGGGACCTCGGCTCAGAGCGAACTCAAGCACGGGACCTTGCGCTTCAAACTTCAATTAAATGCTGAAAGTCGTGCATAGACAATATTTATCAATCACCATTATTCTAACAGTATCTCTCGCTTCGCCAAGACGAACGACGAACTCCACTGAACCAAACTGAAGTGAACCGAACCGAACTGAACTGAGCTGAGCGACAACGCTGAGAGGCTTCGTTAGGTATTTAAAAAGGCAGCTCAATTTAGAGATGACACTTGTTTTGGGTAGGGAACCTAATTAATAATTAGAAGCTCTGCCTATGACTCCCTTGTCCTCGACCTGGGCAACTCTGTTCTGTTTGTTTATCTTAAAAAGGTAGTTTACTTAAAAGGTAAAATCTCACCAAAGTTATGTAATGTCAATTAGCCTAATTATTTGTAAATAAGCTTTTGTGTTAAAATTACAAGGTCGGGTTGTCACGCGCCCATCTCTGCGTTTTTAACCGATTAAGCAATTCGTTTTATAGGACTGCTCGGTTGCAACTCATAACGAACGTTTTCCGAGTGGTTCGCGCACGCAGGTTCAGTAAGAACGAGCGGCGGTGTCAGATGAGCTGAGGCTGAGGCTGAGGCTGAAGCTGAAGCTGGAGCAGGAACTGATTGGCGATCGGGAGTGGGATCCCGGCTGGGAGACTGTGGACCGAGGTGGCTGAGTGGGTAAACGGTGGCTACGGCGGCTCCTTGTGTTCCACTGTTGCACTCGCAGCAAGTTGCCTCTGCATTCTGTCCGGTGCATGCAACAATGAACTCGCAACTTTTTAACTGTTTTCATCGTCGTCGTCGTCGTCGTCTGTTTGCGATTTGTGAAAGCTTCTGGCTTCTACTTCTGTTTCTGTAGCCGCCTTGCTGAATGAGTCTAGTGGAGTGGTCGGAATTGGTAGTGGTCTTTGGTCTCTGGTCTTGGTTTGTGGTCGTTACGGCTCAGTGGCTCAGT
The DNA here is from genome assembly GCA_018151655.1 of Drosophila bocqueti. Taxonomy (NCBI): domain Eukaryota; kingdom Metazoa; phylum Arthropoda; class Insecta; order Diptera; family Drosophilidae; genus Drosophila; species Drosophila bocqueti. Next base: position 313,810 of record JAECXF010000230.1, read on the forward strand.
GGCTCAAAGGCTCGGTGGCTCAGTGGCTCTGTGGCAACAAACAAACGCAAACAGAACGCAAACACGGCGTCGGCAATGCATAAATTGTGCGCAGCGCAAAGGCCACAAAAGAGGCGACATTTCGGCTAGACCAAAAAGTGGCTGGCTGGTACTGAAAAGTAGTCCAGATTCGCACAGCTAAAGAGAGATGCAGATATGCTGATTTTATGCTAAACGCAAAAGTTTGGGGAATACACACACATCTCCTCACTCTCAGCTAATTATGCCTTGGATCTTATCTCGCAAAATGCATCTAAATAAATGGCCTCCGAGTGACCCAGTTGGGGTATCGCGATCTCGAAGATCTCCTAGATCCAAGAGTGGAGCATCCGGAACGCATATTCATTTGAAGCCAACTCCCCTATCATTTTGCGCATCATTTTGTTAAACATATCTTTCTCAACACTCGTTCCCCTCGCTGTTTTCTTTTCAGGTAAGCCAAATGTCCAACTTTTACCCACAGCTGATCGGTCTTAAAGCGCAGCTTTATATTTATATTATATACATATATATGCGAGCATAGTTTATATTGCCACGTAAGTAGCACAGCCATAAATCAGGCAACCATCTGGGGACTCTGGCGTTCGAGGTCTGGAGAGGAGAGCCCGAGGCCGCTTAGTCAGCTCTGGTGATGTCAATATTATTATGCAAAGCCCTTCACGTCTGGACAGCATGTACGATGCTACAGTGTGGAGTTTGCGGGGGAGATATGGCCATAAAGCTATCGAAAGTCAGGCATATAGACGGAAGTCGATAAATGTCATAAGTTTAACGGCCTTTTTATGATGCCGTCGCGGGAATATATTAGCTAAAGTAATTACTAATTAGGCATGAGCAAAGCATATTTAAAAACATCAAAAGCTGAGTGCGTAGTCCTGCGCCTAATCTTTGACTTAATCTAAGCCAATTAAAGTAATTTTCGAAGAGGTATTTTGCCTGTGAGATTTCTATCTTTCTTTCTGGCACTGTACATTCCTCTTTGCCTTTATAGTACAAACAATCAGTCACAAGGGATAATTCATAAGAGATAATTCTTATGACTATAAGAGGATTATTTATTTCTGTTCATGCGTTTCCTGCAATGTATAAGCAGTAAACTACTCTAATTTGTGACTCCCTTTAAGTATGCTTTAAATTTAAACTTTATCTGAAAACATATACTGGTCTGCCTTATTGTAACCATCTAATGGATATCATTAATCTGACATCGCGTTTAAACAGCTTCCCTTCAAGTCGACAGTCTTATTATATTAATTTCCCTTTTAACGCGATAGTTGCCCTCTCAAACTGGTCCACCTTCGCGATACCGATAGCTCCGGCTCGAATTTCCGCTCATCCCAGGGCCAGGTAATTGACCGATCTTGGGCCAATTTCGGCTCGCATCTGAAAGACAGGGCTTTGACAAATGGCCGAAAATGCATCAAAGTTTTATTGAGATTTCCCTTTCGGTAAGGCAAGACTTTCAAGCTTTACGGTTTGCCCTTTTTCGTGGCTCGAAACGACTTTTACGCATTATTTTTATTCAACTCTGGTCGTGGGGTGATCAGAGGGGGGAAATTAATGTGCGCCGAAACCAGGAAATGTTTTTGTGCAATGTTTTACAGGGCATTATAAATAATTGGTCTTGTTATGAAATTTACATAAATTTGATTACGCTTTCTGCTGGGCCCTGGGAGCTCTGCTCGGGGAGATTCTTCGGCGTCTTCTCGATTTTGCTGCCCTGGCTTCTGCTTCTGCTGGCATCCATCATTTGTCAAATCAAATTATGCCTTATTTTTCGTGTGTTTTTTCCCTTTTGTCTTAACATTTTCGCATTTTGTGCTGTCACCGCCCGGGGCCGAAATACCGAAATTTCGTTGGCCCTTCTCCTCCGAGAGGGTCTTAAAAAATTGCCGCCCAGTTGGGGGAGATTAATCAGTTTGCGGCCGAAATATCTATAGTTTTTCGGCTGTTATGTGCTGTTGTTGTGCGTGGACTTGATTAATTTGCTGCGATCGTAGACGAGTTAATAGTTGAGGATCATTAATAAGTTGGAGGGAAGGGTTCAAGGTGTGGTGATTATGCAAAAATGGGTGGGTTTTATATGGGATTTCAAAGTTTGAAATGACACTAAACCATTGTCTCCATTGTTGGATCAGTTTTAATCTTTCCGAATAATTTCCTTATCCCTGCCACTTAATGCTGTAGCTTTATTTTTTTATAATCTTATATTATAAACCGAAAAGTATGAATTTATTTATTTCATGTTATAAGAAAATAAAGAATTGAACATCAAAGGAGTAGTTTCCAGTATCTTAAGACCCATCCAGCTTCCTGGTTAGGACCCCTTCTGTGAGCCAATAAACTCCCATCTTTCTTTATAACCATGTTAAAAAATCACTATTTTCCCAGCATTCTAATTGCCATTAACACCTCGCTATTAATGTCGAGTCAGTGACCTTTTGGCCTGTCCTGGGAAAGCAGCGTTCGATATTTCTCTCTTTATTTTTTCCTACATACGGATTTTCCTGCTGTTGTGTTTTTCCGCCTTTGTTAATTTGCGAAATTCTTGCCGTGCCAACCACTGAGTTAGCACCCACATATGAACAAACAAAGCCAGAAGTCAAGACAGAAGTGGTGTTGCTGCTGGCAATTATCGAAACTGTTTCCTTGATTTCGGCATGGTTTCCGCGGGGCAAGAGCTGGCTGGTACCAACCAGGGGAAATACCGATTAGGCGCCCTTCATGGCCCATAACTATGGTTATTGAACATGGCAGGCATTGGTAGGGAGCTTCTGCATTGATAAACCCATAATAATAGAGCTTGTTATGTGGGAAATCATTCCAGAAGGCGTTTGATTTGGTTATTTGTTTTTCCAATTTTGAGACAAACTTTTATTTGAGTGCATAAATTAATTATTATTGATACTAAATCAATCAATTCACACTCAGTCACTCTTTAAAAAACCCCTAAATAATTCAAACAATTCAAACTAAATCCTTGCAACATTTTAAGTAAACAAAAGTAAATGTTGCTTCGCGGCGTGTTGCTGCAACATGCTGCCAGCGCCGCCATTGAATTCGCCTCAAACCGGCGCGAAGCGAGTGCGGCGAATGTATCTGCACGCGGCAAAGCAGCGGAGAGTCGGGGCAGCAAAAGTATCTGCGCAGCGAGCGCTCGCCTCAGTAACTCGCGAGCGGTCCACGCAACTGAAACTGGCATCGCCACCGCACCGCAGACTTTGCCGGCAATTCGGATCGGAAATGAACCGAAAACGCGCGCCAAGCGTCGCTCAGATAAATAAGATCAATGATCAGTGAAAATGCAGAAAGATCAATCAGACTAAGGTGCCAAAAGTGAGGTGGAGTGATTGAAGTTACCCATGCAGAATCCGGAATTATAATAAAAATTAAAAACCGGCATTAAGTGGCTCTCGGAAATGTGTCCAGAGATTGCCAAACTCCCTCACACAGATACTTGTGCTGCTGACTGAACGCATACACATAAACGGGCACAGAACAAACATCGAAATATACAAACATATAGCCGAGATATATCACAAGCCAAGTGCCGCCTGCATTTTTGAACAGAGAAGCCCGCGTTCCGTCCGCGTTTCGTTGACGTTCCGCCGCGTCCCCTCCTCAGAATTCTCTCCGCTCGTTCTCGCTCCCTCGCGTCAGTGTTTGTATTTTTATTTGTATTGGTTTCCTACCCCCAACTCCGGCGGAGCTGTATCTGTGTGAGCGCTGCAGCTGTGGCTGTGCCAACTGTGTATCTGTGAGTGCGCAAAACACTGGGACGACCAAAAGGTAAACTACCTACTTTGCCTGCTTTGAGTTGTTGTGTTGGGCCTCGAGTCCGAAAAGCAGCCGCAAAAGTGTACGAAAAACATACCGAAAAAGCGAAGAGTGCGGCAACAACAACAGAGAAACAGAAGACAGAAACATAGAGGGACAGGACAGAGGGAGAGAGGGACCTCCGACACATGGAAGATATTGTACAAACACATTAACGAATCTCGGATCTCGGGACGAGTGTGCTCTGATTTACGGCCTCCGAGGCACTTCCTCTTTATCAGCATCTGTGCCTGTGTGCCTGCATCTTCTTCTTCCCCTGGATATTATTCCTTCTTCACCGAATTGGATTTAACCCATCCCAAGACGCTCGGGTATGTTCAGATACTTTATTCTCGAATGTACTGAAATTGCAAGTGGATATTATGAATATTGTTGAAGCACTAAAGGGGAGACTATATTACCTTGAAATATCTTAGAGCTATAGATGTAGCTGTTGTGCGCACTAAATGTGCCTTTAGGTCCTATGGCCATCCTATATGTATTTGTTATATAGATAATCTTCCTATAAGTATCATACATAAATCATGTGGCTTTTGTATGAATTAAAAGTACGCAAAAATGTGTGTAAAAATGTGCTGTTGTGCAAAAGTTATGAATATTTTCGTAAACTAATTAAATAAATTAGGAGAATCGAATCATTATAAATAAAATCTAATAATTATCCGACAAGTATCTTGAATCCTATGGCTTTTGATGCGCTTAAACAGTGCTTTCCATGCACTCTAAAAGTTCTGTTTGTTCTGTTATTTGCATTTGGTATTAAAGGAAAACTAAAAGGTTTTTAAATATTTAAAGTGTTTGTTAGTTTGAATTATATTTTAAAATTAATACCAATGATAATAAACTATATAGTTATCAGAGGCATTGCTTTATGAAATCCAACATTCCTCACTATTTATTTCTCTCTGTTCGCTCTGTGGCTTTTCAAAGCATTTAGCAGTTTTTATTTATTATACCAGTTCATTTTCCACAAGTATAATAAATTAACAAAAAGAGGAAATATTTGCTCTCAACTCTCAGTTCTGCTGGGTTAAAGTTTTCAGCCACTGCTAATGACTGCTCCGACAACGACGACGGGCAGCTCGAGTCGTGAGTTGTTTTATTTTCTTCCTTTGCCCCGCTCTTTTTTGCTCTTCTCTATATATATAAAGTCATGTGTGAGCAGTTTTAATTATAAAAGTGACAAAAAGCAAACCAAGAGATATATCTGCGCGTGTGTATATATCTTTTGTCGGGGGGGTCTCAAGCTAGCTGGCCGGCAATTTAGGCAACATTTTTGCTGACTGCAGGAAAAGCGCGGGGGGATATATACCTACATATATAAGAGAACCAAAAGAAGAGGCCAATTTATAGTTTTTTATGTGTATTCATGGCGGGGCATTCTTGAGTTGCTTAATTATGTGGGAAACATGCTAAAAAGCCAAACGAGAATATAGGTTACGATCGCGGGAAGGCAGTAAATACAATGAGATGCATTCGTAACTCGCATAAAAATACAAATAAAGTTGTAGATTTGTTTATCTCACCCCAAATGAGCACACATTGAGGCGAATCGCAGTAAAAATACAATCCGTTTGTGTAGATACATAACTCCCAAAAAATGAGAGCACATTTTATTGGAGCATTTGTAGAACGAAAACACATTGTGTATTTATCTTCTTGGTTTATTATCAGCAAACTAAACCTATTTTTTATAGAATTGAACCAGTTGTTTCTTTAAATAACACAATAGCCTTGATTAAAGCTCTGATTTTCGATCCATTTTTTATACCATATGCTGGCAATTGAATCTCCGCGGTAATTCGATAAACGCTTCGGCAATTTTGGAATCCCTCAAAGCGGAGTTTACTTTGCCAGCTTAACCCTTAACACCTAACCATTGACAGCCGTGCAACCCCAAAAGCTGTAGTATTTGTAGGGCCAAGGGGCTTTTGGCATCTGCGGTTGGGTTGGCACTAAAATTCGCCACATCCTGTTGCATTCAAAGTCCTTGCGAAATCACCCTGGAAAAGGCAGCAGTTTGTGATAGTTGGAGAGAAGTTGTGCAGCTGCTCGAAATGACGATTCTCCGGGAAGAGTCCCTGTCCTTCCTGATGACTATTGCGTGTTTTGGTTTCCGGCGAGGGTTGGCCTCGTTCCATTGTTGTTATTGGTACAACAAACCGAGGCAATTTAATTTGATGGCCGGTCCCCTCAACCTGCAAGTGAGGGAGAGACATTGCTTGGAGGTGTCTGGTGGTTGGTTTTCCTAGGCCAGGATCCATCAGTGACCGAAGCAAATACATCGATTGGTTTATTGCCACTCCCCATGCTGTTGTTTTGGTGGAAAATTCGAACTAGAACTTGTCATCGCGCCACAAGTTGTTGCCCTTTCCCCTTACACTCTTTCAGCTCTCTCTCTCTCTGTTCACTAATTTTCGTCGTCTGCCTTTTCGTCTTTATCAGCTGCTGTTTATCGGCCTCTTCTTATTGAATTCTCTGAGGCCAGAAGACGACAACTCGTGCCTCGAATCTGTCTTCGTTCCTCAGTCCTCTTGGTTCTCAGCTCTCAGTTTTTGGTTCTCTGTTTTTCGGTTTTCTGCCCCTGTCCCCAGAATTGATTTTTTTAAGATGGGCAAAAACGTGTTTCGGCTTTTTGGCCGACAAAAACTCGTTTTAAGGACGTTCTGAGAGGCTTGAGATGTTTTTTTTCTGGCTTCTGTATATATCTGCATCTTCTCTTGGGTTTGTGTTTAAGTTTTATGACTCACTTTGCAAAGGTTTTTGGCTGGAGAAGGGATCTGGGGTAATTGTCAACAGCTGCTGCCGGATTTTGATTGAAATTGCAGGTGCTATTCAAGGATTTAATCGCTATGGCCTCGTGTCAATAGCAACGCCAGGTGTTGCTGACTGATACTGATTATAAATACATACACTTTCTTCTAAAGGGAAATAATGCAATCTGGACTGTGGCTCGGTAAAGAATAATCTTACGTTGAGAAGATAAAAATCTATCTGAAATTGATGTGTTTTCATGAACAAGCTTTTTGTGATTCAAGGCAGTCTTTAACTATGACTTGAAAGCTAACTACCGACGTTTAATAATGTCTCCAGGCGGTTTACCTAATAAATATAAAGACTAAAATTATAGAATATAATAAATTTCATGTACGGCTCCTTTCAGCACAGTAAAATATTTATTATTTTCCAGTTCATTTACTGCAATAAAGAAGTTACCATGGACTATCCCAGCCAAGCCACAGAGACATCTCTTGTGCAACATCATACTTCTCTTTAATGGCTTCCTTTCCTCAGACTTTTAGTTAAGTTTTCTCCCAATATTAAGCCCAGGTCGGTTTCACTTATCATCGTGGCTATCTCTCCAGGCATTATGCCGCACTCCACCCTTTGCCCTAACCTCCGTCTTAATTGCGTACTTCTCTGGCCTCAACTCCTAAAAAAAAAAAAAAAAATAATAATGACATCCTCATCCATCCCCAGCACCATCCTCCTCCTCAAGCATGTGCCCAACACGTGTCCATCTCAAAGAAGTTTTCCGTCATTTGCAGAAATGAAAAACATTTCCAGTTTTTCTTCAAAAGAGAAGAGAGAGAGAGAATGAATGCTTTTTTCCCTTGAAATGATGCTGCGGCCCGGAGAATCGCATAAAGAATCTACGAGTTTTATGTCCAAACCAAGGCAAACCAGTCGCCGCCAGTTGAGGAAGAAGAACGAGGTCTCGGATTCCCGCGTTGTCCAGCAGGGACTGGACAGGAGATTTATGAAATTTGTGCAAGGCTGACAAGTTACAGCTTTCGGACCTTGTTGAGCCCTAATGAGATTTAGTTTATGGCGTTTGCTTTTTGTTTCCCTGATTTTTCCTACACATTAACACCATAAGAGCAACGTTTCTCTATGCATTTCTCCACCCTCGTATGCACGGATCTCCGGATCTCCTATTCCTCGGATCAGTGAAGGAGGAGGAGCCCGACCAACCCACACTTTGACATTGAAATCTTTTTGAAAACTCATTCGGGCAAATTGCTTACAAATTCCGGATTAAATTACAGATCAACCTCCTCAACGAAAAAAACGGAAACAAAAAAAAAAGCCAACAAAAAATGCATAGAAAAACAAAAGAAAAGTGAAATTTACCGCGGAGCGGCAAAGAAAACTCTTTTGGGCATTTCTTGTTGTTGTTCGAAGGAAAGTGAAGGAAATTGCGCAAAAAGCTACAAATCAAATTAATAATCATATGTCTGCGGCGCAAGGGGGAGGTGGGAAATCTCTCCAGATCAAGCTCGTGCTTTCAATTCAAATTGACGCCCCCACAGATCGCTTTCCACAGCATCCGCACACCCCTCCCCCTGGGACTAATTTTTATGTTCGATCGCCGCCCCGCACGTAATTCCATTTTGGTATCTAGGCTTTATTTTTTGCGGTCAGCAATTTGGTATGGTCTCATTATTTTGGTAATGATCTCTTCTATATAAACAGTATATATACAGGGGCAGTTGGTAAACCTCTCGAAACCGAAACCTCTGTGGGTACTGCTGATTGGTTGGTTTCAGCGGTCCGACGTAAAAGGTTAGAAAAAGGTTAATTTGAATTGAGAATTTGTGCGTCCATTATCTAGGTAAATTACTGGCATTAAGTTGGGCTGTTAAAAGTGGGTTAAGCAATTATTAACATTGCAGCTTTAATTAAGAATTTAAACCACTAAGCTACTAAGCTTTTGAGTTGGTATTCTTGCCTCTTTTCCTATGCAAATTTCCCCCAACAAGAGCATAACCTAGGGCTATGTACTCTTTTCAGTCAATTAATAATCCCTTGAACGCAGATTTGTTCCTACTCATCTCCTTCAGTCTGTTTGCTTAGAGCTTGCCCACAAAGTTCTTCTCTTTCACAAGCTCTCCATTAATCTTGCGATGAATGATTAATCGCTGGCTCAGCTTGGCTTGGCTGTGGGTTACCCCCTTAACGCTTTTCCAGTTGGTTAATCCCTAATGATCGCGGCCTGACATCTACTTTAGGCCATCTCCGGACCTGGCCAGTGTTGCATCATTAACAATCGATTAATCGACTCGTGCTGCTGCTGCTGCTGCCCCAAGCACACTCGATATCTGTAATCGATTTTCGCCTCGCCTCGAGTTTTTCCCGGGCTCTAATTAGTGACTTCTAAGGGGGAAAACTAGTTTTGGCCAGTGGCGAGTTGCAACACCGCGCTTCGATTGCCACACGAAATATGCTGCCAAGAACTCTGTGTTTGTGTGTCCGCGGCAGCGGCAGCATGTTGCAATGTTGCTCGTTCGACGACAATTTCCAAGGAAACAGCTGAAACGTGCTGAATGCAGCTGGCTCCTGCTTTGGCTGTGGCTCTCGAGCGAGGAGAGAGACCAGGCCGAGGCAAAAGTGCCGGTCAGCGGCAGCTCCGCTTCTCCGTGTTCTGGCGATGTGTGTGCTCTGGATTTATTGCCACAGCAGGAGGCAGCATAATAGGGGCGATGGCCAAAAAGAAGCTTATTATCTGGGTTTCCCAGGAATTCAAGGGCACATAAATTTTGCGTAAGCTTGACAGCGAAAATTGATACAAATAATATCTGTATCCACTAAGATCTTGTTATTTATGCGGGCTTCCTTGGTAATCTGGTCTATAATTGAATAATTGAGCCTTCACCAGGGAGAATAAAGTATGGTTTTTTATTGAGTATCAAAATGTGGGAAGCAATAAACTTGTTTAATATCTTCTCTCCTCTTAAAAATCCTCACAATCCTAGTGTGGGATTGGTACAGGATTACAAATTAGAAGAAAATAGTTGGGATTAATTTGTATTATAAAGTCTCGTCGTAATAATCCTCAAAAGTAAAAAAGGAAACACCATAATCGTTCCCTAAACTGTACGTCGCCAGGTTGTCGTTCAGCGCAGACTGGGATCGGTAAGGAATGGGGACTAGGGACTGGGGACTGGGACTTTAGCCTGGCCATCTCCCAACCTCGAGGTCAATGGCTCCTTCAATGGTCGACGCTTCGTTCTGCGCTCTCGTACTGGTACTGGCTGGTGTGTTTGTAAAAAATGAAGCGCGAATTATTATTTTAGCGAGGCGAAATGGAAAATGTTGTAATAATAAAGTGACTTCCACTCCATTACGGAGGCGAGACTCGCGACCAAGCCCCTTCTTCTTCTTCTTCTTTTGCTGGGGCCGAGCCCCGTTCTTCTTACATCACTCGGCGGAGGGAAATCGGTGGAAAGCCAAAAGGGGCAGTCGTCGGGGAGGTGTATAGACAAACATTTCCGTTAGATTGCGTCTGACAAAACACGCAAAGCCCAAGCCCGAACCCGAACCACTCCGAAAATGAAGTGAGGAACTTGAGCGGAGCTTAGCCTTCGTTTTATAGAATAATCGCTTTGCCCAGCTCCGCTCGCTTCTCGGAATTGGAGTTGAGTATTATGGTATATAATTCAATTAATTGTGAATTGCGAGTCGCAGTTCTAGAAGGGTGAACACGGCCGCCACATGGAGTGGTGGAGTGGATGATGATTGAGCTGCAGATTGAAAGATTGAGTTGGGAAGAGTGATGGGAATTCCGAGTTATTGACCTTGTTGCTGCACCATCCATTAGCTCCTAGTCACACTCTGTTATCACTTAGTTTTAATTAGTGACCACTCCCCAGTATGTTCTCTTGGCTTCATTATTTATTCGTTTAATAACCATTTCAAATGATATACAATTTTATCTAATCGGACACGCCTCGTCTTGTTTGCTCTTAATGACTCAATTAATGTTTATCTAGCTTTGTCTGTGTCGCCACTGGGACTTGATTGATTGAGATCTGCAAACAAAGTGATATTCTCGAGTCTTTCGACCTCAGACAGAGGCTGAACGTTAAGCCAAAGTGTGCCACATGCCGTATGATGGCTAAAAAGTGGGTAATATGTCAGGAAAGAATAATATTATTCCTCTGCCACCTTTCGAAACTGTTGCGATACATTCCCAAAATCCATTAGAAGGCATAATTCTTTGCTTTCTGAATATTTCGACATCTGACTGACATCTCTAAGCTGCAACTGTCCAAACAAACTAAAAGCCAAGACTGAAAGCCATCCAAACACAATCTCCATATAGTGCTCTCTTGACCTCTGCCTTGTTTCGAAAATTTCACTTTTACGTTTTTATTTTATATTTTTTTCGGTGATTTTCTGGACTGCAGTTAATTGGTTTATCACGCATACGAGAGGAGGCTGCACTTGCCCGGCCGCCGGTTGGCAGCCGAAAACACTTTCGTTTTCGGGTAGAAAAACAGAAAAACAACAAGACGGAAAGTCGCCGTCGTTGGAAGATAACAAATCGTACAAGTCGGGGAAACAACAAGGGTTGTGCATAATGCTTTTATATAAATTTCTGCAGCTTCGAGGGCTTTTTTTGCAGTAAAACTGCGCTGTAATTGATACCTTTTACTCCCTTGATTATACACATCGGTTGGGGCAACCATTTAACCGCATAGACAGTGCGTTTCATAACTGTGACCGCCTTTAATTTAAGGTTTAACGTTTTCGTTTCAAAAATATATTCAAGCCGCGGCCTAATTATCGAATTATCGAATTAAAGCCCATGGAAGAAAGTGAGAAGAGGTATCAAAAGGCAATTGGAGTTGCAGAGGGAAGTCTTTTATCAAAGAAACTATATTTATTGATTCATTTTAAACTCGAATTGTTTTGAATATATAATAAGCGCTCTTAAATACATTTTAAATTTTATTTCGTTTCTGCATTGAATTTTACTTCTAAACTTTATCCTACATTCCCATACCATCCTATTTCCTTTCCTTTAATTGAATAGAAATATCCAGTCTAGTATAACAATCATGCCACGCACTGTACGTATGACTTCGGAAACTACACATAACTACATATAGTTGTACGATCCACGTATAGAGATATCTTTTCTTTCTGTCACAAGTTTCTTTGCTTATTTTTTGTTGTTGTATTTTTTATTTTTTGCACTCCTCCATAACATATTTCCCCCGCCTTTTTTGAAACCACAAAAATCTGCAGCTTGCAATCTCCTCGAGTGGCGTTTCTTGGCTGTAGCCTCGCTCTGCTCTGGCCCCTGCTGTGAGCCAAGTTTTGCATAATTTCTCTGGGCTGGTAAATGAAACAAAGACATCATCGATATCAAATGCCAACTGCGGACAGGGAAGGCAACAAGTTAGTTGTCTGGGGGCTCTTGTCCGGCTTCGGCTTCAGAGACTGGGAATGGGTATAGGAATGGGGCTCAGGAGGACTTATTTTTTAATTGCTCATAAAAGCCGAAAATAAATTGTGTGTTGTGTGTGTTGTTACCTAAGTCCACCGCACTTGCAACTACAAAACGGTTGAGCATTTTTAGAGCAACATTTCGAGCGAGTCACTCGGCTATCGCCGCATTCAAATCTCCAGCAATGTTCGCTCGAAATTGAAATTTTAATAAACATTTTGTAGAGACAAAGACTTTGTCCAGTCTCCAGTGTGATAATATTTACTTTTACAACTATTTAATGGAGAAAACTGCATTGTGCTGTGCGCTGGGATAGTCGGCTAGTTGAGGTTGCCATAAAGGCGTCAATCAAAGCTACTGTTGTTGTGCCCAGAGAGGTGTGAGCGAGTGTGTTTGCGGCTCTTTTGATGGCGTTTTTTTTGGGGGGAAAACGACTGGAAACGAAAGTGAAAAGTGTGAGGCAGCTACTGGCTTTTCCTTAACCCCCCATAGCTGTTTGAGATAAATTAACACTCTGTTTGACCTTCTTAGGGGCCACTTTCGGACGGAAATGTTATGAAATGGCAAATACTCAGGGTTAGAGCTAAAAGGGTTTTAATTGTTTTACTGTCAGATTTAGAACAAAGATTCAGGCCATCAGGAGGGGTGCTTTAGTGATCACTGGGCTCATGAATCATCTGGTGGGCGTTGTCGTTCTCCACTCTCTCAATATCTCTTTTATCAAATTAGTTCCCCCAACTTGCCTCAATCTGTAATTAAATTAATATAAAACTAACATCGTTAAACTTCACTCAGCTTTGTCGCCGAGTGGTTGAGTTGTGGGGAAAACTTGGCCCCCTTTCAGCTTTTCAGGTTTAGTACTCCGCCAACTAATTTGAAGTTTACGACTTTTGATCTGCCTTGAAGAGTCAGTGGCAGAGTTCAAAAGCACACACACACTTTTACCATTTTACGAGCCCTAAGATGAAACAGAAACAAAAAGAAAAGTCAACTAATAAAATTCTTAAAATTTTCTTTCTCTCTCGTTGCAGGTAAGCCAAAGCCAAAGTCCAAAGCTATTTACGTACAACTTAGCGTAGACTTTTCGTGGGGTCTCGTAAGTATTTCTCTCTGTTTTCGGCTTTCAGCTTTAATTGTTTTGGCCTGGCCAAGCCAAGCTTAGCCAAACCGCAAAAATGCCAAGTAGAAAAATTCCATAGAAATCGTTTTGTTTTTTCCAGCAACAAAGCTGCTGTGGCTTTTAGTTTTTATGTGTATTCGAGGGGAAAAATCGATACAATTTCGGCCGACAAAGAGCGATCGGGGCCTGGACAAAGATATATGAATGCATATCCCAGCCGTTACCTTAGCAATCTGTCATAACTGTACGTATGACTCGCTTTGCGATGCGATTTGCGTGCCTTTCAAAATCTAATTAGACAAACAATGGCCTCCGCAATATGGCCATAAGAACTGAGAACCAAGAACAGTTTTCCTCGTTTTTTTTGGGTGGAAAGTTTCGAGTTCCGCTTTGCAAAACAGGCAAGAATAAAAGCCAAGCCGAGTGGGGTCTGTGCCACAAAACGCGATCGCTTGCTGCTGGCTGCCTGCTGTTTCTGTAGACCAACAAAAGCCGTAAATGGCTTATGAGGCCAACTTAATTATACCGTTGCGGAGAGCCTCTTTGTTTTTCCCCTCGATTTCCCTTTGCTTTTTGTCTTTTACTTCATTTGCAAATTGCGGCATGAGTTCAAAAGGCAGGCCTGCCTGGCAGAAGGGAGGCCAAAGCCCGCGAAGGAGAGATTGTTCCAGTTTTGAACGCGAGTCGAAGTCAAGTTTTGAGGCATTAATTGCCGGGGAGTGAGTCTTGAAGTAGCCCGTGTCAGTCATGGGATTCCCTAAGATCGCTGTCAGATTTTCTGGGGAGGAGCAGCAAAAGCCCAGATGGAGCACTTAATTGTGAGAGTCTGTAAATGGCACTTTTAACTATGATATCACTGCCAAGTTCGTGTCAAAGGGAAGGCACTAATCATGGAGCTGTACATGCGGTCATGTTTCCAAAACTAAACCAAGTTCATGGACTAACTAAAGACATTTAGTTACATTGAATGCCACCAGTGATGTCACTTTACTAGGAACCCTAGTCTTATCTTTAGGCTTTGTTTAGAATCAAAAAACAATGAAATTATTATGCACTTCCCATATCATTAAATGATAGCTTAAAACCATTATGACTTCATTTTCGCCGCCTTTAATGGCAAATACTTTATCAGTCCGATGCGGAGCCAACTTGTTTTTATCAAAAAATCAATCGAAATAAATAATACAGCGGCAATCACTAATCAGAGGGGAAATCAAATCTAATTAAGTGGCTCATTAAAATTTGTGGCACCTGCAGTTGGTCACATAGGCCACAGGAGTGATATCCCCCTAAAATATATATACCCTGGCTCATTATAATGATGAAATATGGCGTGTTTCATGTCGGAAACCAGATCGAGGGTTGGAAATGCCCCTGATAAGGTTATGTGGTCACTTTTTCCGCATAAAATTCTGTGCAGCGAACAAAGTTTTCCAGGCACTTAGCGCAGCTTACATGTGTGTCTCCCTCCTCGCTCCCAACTAATTCAAAATAAAGTTCAACCCAAAAAATAATACCTCTGGTAGCAATAATAATAAAAACTGAAAAATGCGACCGGAAACCCTGCAACTCTGGAGCGGAACAGGTTTAATTCGGAGCACTATGGATACCATCAGGCTGTGGGGTTTAGTACTTGCTGTGAGGCAACACTAATTAACCCAGTTTCGGTGGTCACACTTACCGAAGCATTTTAATGATGCCCATGAATCGCGTCATTCCGCCCCCGAGCATGAAAAGCATCCCGTAACCTGAGATGTGATGCCGTGATTTGCTGCCGAATGATAAATTTGTACACTGACAGTTACTTAGTCGCGGAATGGTTATATATATGGGATAAATGCTAGAGAGACGTGGGATACTGATGAGACAGCTGTGTGGCAGAGGGAGGATACGAACAGATGGTCCCGGGGGTGAAATTAACAAAGCGAGGGAGCTGTTTAGCTGCTTTCATTGAGAGAAAAGCTGGAACAAGTTGAAGAAAACCAAGTATTGAAAAGAGAAGCATAAAAGATGTTTCTTAATTAAAAGATCAACAGTGAGAGGTTCCATGGCTAAAGGGGCTTTATTGGAGCTCCTCCGGAGCTCTGGTTATAACTTACTTTAATAACTAATTTACCTATAAATTCATCTAAGAAATAAAAGCCAACAAACTTGAAAGTTCTGGAGAATCGTAGGAATGATTGATGTGGATACTTACACCTCACGAACGGGGGACAAATTGTGCCGGAACTTGGGTGTACTTCTCACAAAAAGAACTTTAGTTTCCGCTCTCAATTCTCCGGCTCAGATCCACCCAAAAAACACAAGGGAAAAGAAACCTATAGCCAGCACATGCTACACTCATTATCATACTCAAACCCGGTGCAATTACCAGTTACATTCCCATTTCCACTGCTCATTTTCAGTTTTTCAACCACGGACCACAGACCGCCTTCGTTTCGCCTTCGTGAAAAATGCTTTCGTTCCAATTCACCGAGTTTCTCCCGGGGTTTCTGCGTACTCCCAACTTCCTCCCCCGCCGTCCAGCCACCTGCCTCCACTTTGCACCACCGCCAGCAATAACAACATAGTTTTTCCATCCATAAACACAGAAAACAATTTCCTTTTATGCGTTTTTCCATTGTTTACCTTGTTGTTGTTCTGGATTGAAGTTTTCCCCCTCATTCCGAGAGGAGGGAGCCGCCACCCCAGAAAAAGTTTGAGTGACGAACAATTTGGTTAGGGAAAAATGCACAGAAGTGAAATATTTGGGTTGCATTTGGAGAAATGTGTTTGGACGTAATTAAATAATTTATTTTATTTATGCTTTATAAAGTTGGTTTGGCCTTGTGAGTCATACTTCCCATATATTTGTCTGCCTGTGTACCTAAGATGCACCCTTTCCATCACTACTTCTTCTCCTCCCCCTCCGTATGATGCAACTAACTTATCGATAATGCATTTTCTGTCAAGAGTTCATTGCCGCCTTTGGCGTTGGCCAAATGTTTGGCTCTCTCGCTTAATTACCCCACCTGACCAAAAAAAGTCACGTGCCCCGGGGGATCCCCAGTGCCCAGTGTCGCCCCACCTCTAGCAACGCCTGCATAAAAACGCACTTGACGTTCGTGACCTTCGCCGCTGGCCAAGCCAAGCCAAGCCAAGCCAAGCTCTTTTCCCGCAGCTGAGTTGCAGTTGCAGTTGCCGCTTTTTCGCTTTTCCGAGAGAGACCTCCCCAAGTTCAACGGAAGCCATTAAGGAAAAGTCAACACACATACACACCGGGGGCACACTGAAATATGTATGCGCCCGGTTCCGCCCCCGCAAGCATAACATTACTTTTGCATTTTTTCGGAAGATGTCGGGGCTTTGATAACCCCGCCGCATCACCAAATTGAGCCAAAGACAAACCAGAAATCGTACCCAGACCCAGTCGAAGGAATTCCAGCTGCAGAGATAGCAAATTTTAATACTCTAAAAGCCTTTTTACACAACCATGGTTTACCAATCAAATAAAAAGGAAAACAAAAAAAAAAAAAGGGGGTTTTTTTAGGGGGTTGGGCGTGTTTTTTTAAAAGCTAGCAAAATTTTTAAAAAAGAAAAAAAAAAATAAAAAAAAAAGAACATTTAAAAAAAAAGAAAAACCCAAAATTTTAACCCCGGGGGAAAAAAGAAGAAACAAAAAGGAAGGCCAGGGGTTTGTTGGGGGGGTTTTTTTGGGAAGAGAAATGGGGGATTCTCCTACTCTTTGGGAGCCTCTACAAAAAACCCCACAATAGAGAGCCCCCCGCGCACAAAAAAAAAAAAAAAATTTTGGTGGGGAGAAACAAACAACCACCACCACAAAAAAAAAAAAAAAAAAAAAAAAAAAAAAAAAAATATTAAATAAAACAAGCCAAAAAAAAAAAAAAAGAAAAAAAAAAAAAAAAAAAAGGGCCTGGGCCCCGGGCGGGGGGAAGGTTAAATTTTTTTTTAAAAAAAAAAAAAAAAAAAATAATTTTAAATTAAAATTTTATAAAATTTAAAAAAAAAAAATTAATTTGTAATTAAAAAAAAAAAAAACAAAAAATAAAAAAAAAAAAACCAACAACCAGGGGGGCAACCAGCAACAAATAAAAATAAAATATAATTTTTTTTTTTTATATGAGAGGGATTTAAAAAAAAAAAAAAATAAAAATATTATTCAAAATAACAACAAAAAAAAACCAAAAAAAAAAAAAAAAAAACCACAAATCAAAAAAACAAAAATTAAATATTTTTTTTTTTTTGGTGGTGAAAAAAAAAAAAAAATAAAAAAAAAAAAAAAATAAAAAAAAAAAAAAAAAAAAAAAAAAAAAAACAAAAACAAAACAAAACAAAAACACACCCCCCCCCCCCCCCCCAAAAAAAAAAAAAAAAAAAAAAAAAAAAAAAATTACCCAAAAAAAAAAAAACAAAAAAAAGTAGGTATTAAATTTGTAAATTTAAAGAAATCTTGTATAGATAAACGGCAGCTAATAAGATCTAAAAGGATAAGCGTGTTCTCTAACACCTACAGTCTTCATATTGGAGAAAAAACCATACAGCTTAAGTTTATTTGAATAGTACAAGCAGTCATACCCCCCTTGCGAATAGGGTATTACCATAAGTTCGCGTTTTGGGGGCCAAGTAAAAGTCAGGCCACAGTCTTTCTCCGCTCTGCAGCGGTCTCCTGGGTTTTTCTTATCCGCTCGGGGCCATCTCTCTCTCTGAGCGGCAACTGAATGGGAAATTAATTCGGTTAACCCCTGTCGACACCTCCCACTTTGGTGGAGGTCTTCTCCGCCTCCTCTCAGCCATCTGTCACTGAAGAAGACACTTGGCAATTGGCTTTCACCGTTTTTTCGCCGGCTAATTCTCGTATCAATTTCGAAGAGTCTTGTATGCGAATAGCGCGACCTTCGAGGCCCTAAGCCTCCTATAAGACCAGACCTCCGTCAGAGGTCAGCTAATTATGCAAAGAAGGGACATTGTCTATGCCTTTGCCTTGAAGGAAGCCCGAAAAATGCTTGGCGATTGAAGCTAAATGATGACTGGGGCCCGTCTTAATTCCCCGCTATTTTCCACCCATATTACTGGAAAATTCGTTTGCATAATTAAGGGGTGGTGGTCGTCGATCTAAGAAAAGCCCGGAAACCATGAAAGCTATGCCAAATAAAGTCACGAGCACGAAAAACAAAAAATTGAACAATTCACGCGCAACTCACGCCCCACTTGGAATATTTTTACTGTGCGGAAAAGTGCACGCGGAAATGCAAAAATGAAAAGCATTTTCATTTAGCCAGAGTGTGAAAACTGTGTGTTGGGAAAACTTCAAGTCAAAGAATGTGTTGTGCGGGCGGAAAAGTGGCATTTAACTCGAAAAAGGAAAGAAAAATGGGAGGAAGTGGCGCGGGAAAATGGTTCGAGAATTTCGAGTAGGCAAATTGCAGACACTTGAATATTATTTGAGTTAAAATTATGAATAAACTGTGTCTGATTAGCAGCTTTTCTTTTGGGAGTTTGAATTCAATAAACCCTAGGGTAGGTCAAGGAAAATGAGCGGGTTCTCCAGAGGAAGCCCTGTGTGAATTGCAGGTCTCTCTGCCAATGAAAACTGACATTTGGCCTTGCCCCCCGTTGATTAGAGGTGTTAACTCTGCCGGTTCTCGTCACTCTGGAGACCAGCAAGCGAGAACGATTTGCTGGGGAGAACTGGGGAAAGCGTCAGCCTCTCCATTTTCGATAATGATTGCCTCAGCTGAATCCAATTTCCAGCTCCCGACTCCGCGGCAAGGTGTGAATTAGCGCTGAGTTGGTGCTACTTGCTACTGGGTTTTGGCACGAGTGCCGAAAGCACCTCGGGGTAATTTTCCATAATGAGAAAATTCGAGAAGTGGATCGCGCTGAGTTGAGTCCAATCTCTTCCGGCTCGGCCCCTTCATGGGTGTCATTTCCCAGGCAGAATCTCGCGAACGTGACCAGATCAGAGCTCAGCGTGCCCAATTATCGCAGAAAACAATCGCAATAAAATTTTCACGCGCCATTGTAAATGTGTGGGCGTGGTTATACAGGGGCGAGAGTCAGTGGAAATTGCTATCCTGTCAGTTGAGGAGCTGTAACCACCTGTTCACCTCACCTGCTGAGCCACTCAGCCTCTCCAGTCCTCAGCCGTGTATTTCGGTAATTGAAACTCTGGTTTTATTTCGGCTATAATTATTTTCAAAGAGTTTTTCAGTTAATTTATTAATTAAACGGGGAAAACAGCAAAGCCCCCAGCAAACATTAAAATCAATTCGGACCACCAACAGATGTTTTGATAATTAAAAATGTATTTACCAGCAAAAGGAAGTAGTTGGAAAGTAGTTGAGGATGGGGAAAGTTTGCAGCAAAACATTAAGTGGGTGGCAACTCGTCATCATCATCTCTGCTATCGGGTAGTTCGGGGGAGCTCCTCTCCAATTTCCACTTTGACATTGTGGGCGGCATCCGCTGCTTGGGGACCCACTCCCTGGTTCTAGTTCCTGACTTTCACCCGTACCTTATGGGCTGCCTTTTGGATCATCACCATCTGCATAAAACAAGGTTCGGGGCCGCGCAGCAATTTTCTTTGTTT
Source organism: Drosophila bocqueti (assembly GCA_018151655.1). Taxonomy (NCBI): domain Eukaryota; kingdom Metazoa; phylum Arthropoda; class Insecta; order Diptera; family Drosophilidae; genus Drosophila; species Drosophila bocqueti. Next base: position 333,631 of record JAECXF010000230.1, read on the forward strand.
TTCCTTTTATTGGCTTATCGCGATGCTCTTGAATTGCCAAATCGACAGAGTCAGAGTCCCATCCTCAGCGCCATTATCTCGTCGGCAATATCTGTTTTCCCGACAAGCCCCGAAAATGCGCGAGCGTTTCAAGTTGAAGGCGCAAATAAAAATTGATCGACGGGTGCGGTTCAGGCGCAACTTTAATTTATGAGAGTTGCCAAAAAACTGCGCAAAAATTTGTAGGAAAGGTTTGGAGGAAAGTTCAGAGGTTCGCCCAAGTCCTTGGCTTGCGTAACACAATATAAATCTCTTCAAAGCCGATGAAGACTTCTCCCCAACGTCTCCTCCTGGCGGTTTAACGTTTTCCCAAACATTATAAACCCATCAAACCCATCAATTCAAGTCTAGGAGTACCAGCATCGAAGATTCAATTCAATTTTCTGTTACGAGAAATGCGCAATCGTCACGCAACCCCAAATGACAACGTCATGGAGTGGAATTGCTTGGCTTGGATTTGGATTTGGGATCTGAATGGGATCCCATCCACAAGTGTTGCATGTCGTACTCGCATCAGTGGGCAGACTGCCCCGATCCTCCACAACAGAGTGTTGAAAACTTTATTATGCCTGTTATCACTTGGCTTAGCTGGGAGAGATTAATTTGTGCCTTCGACAACGCGGGTAACCACTTCCCATTCATTCTGTGTGGGCGTCCAAAACTCCCCAAACAATGGTTTCAGGGCTTGGTCTTGGGTATCGACTCACATGTGCTCCCTCGGGCTCGTATGTATGTGGGTTGGAAAAACCAGAAAAAAGTACACCAAAATGTTGGGAAATCATTTAAAAAATAATTAAGCCCATGTCACCGAACACGAAGAACCACAGGGAAACATAAAAAATATAAGCAAGAAGCTCAGCCCACATGGTCTTTTGGAATAAAGTAAATTGTTTTGTTTGGAGCTACAGCTGACACATGTAAGCTTTGTTTTTCCGATTTGGGAAGAACGTGAAAAGCATAAAGATTGGAATTGTTTTCACATGGTTGAAAATAAAAAAAATGCACTTTAAAAAGTTATAAATGATGCACTCGTCGCTTGGAGTTTTCTATAAAATTGCTATATATAAATATTTATAAACTCGAACTAACTCTACAATTATCATCACATTTCCCATTATCTTTCTGACAAATTCACCCTAAATCCTTTTCCATGAATGGGCAAAACTTGCTCCTGGGAAATGCGCTCCCAACTCAGGGGGAATTTCAATTAAAAAGTCGTTAGCCACCCACTGGGCCCAGCTATCCGGCACGGTTGTCATCCGCTGTCAGCTCTTTTGGTAAACTTTGACTCTATTTACGGATCGGCGTAATTAAAGTGGCCAAAAATTGAATTTTCACTCAGCGGGCAAAGGGGATCGCCGCGCCGGCTGCATTGAAAGTTGCAAGGCAGTTGCAATTGATGTTGCAGTTGCTTTTGCAGCAGTCGTAGCAGTTAAAATTGGCCGAATGGGAATGGGAATTGCGGTTTGGCTTCTATCGTAATTTATGACTTTTAATTTTTGCCACTTGTGAAAGATTTATGGCCAATGTGGCCAGAAATTGAAATGCAATCAAAAAATATTATGCTAACCTTTGAACCAGGGTCGCAGCGGCCACAAAGCCAAAAAATGATCACAGAATGTGGAAAACTCTGCCGGAATGGCAATTGCAATTTGCAATTGCTGCTACATAAATCTTCAGCTGCGACTGTGACTGCCCTTTTCTCTCAGGATTTCCTCTATCCTCGAACTGATTGACAGGCCATGAAATTGCCTTCAGATTTGCTGACAATTTGTGCCATATTTTTCTTGTTTATTATTTTTCTTTTAACCTTTGATCGGTACATGAATCCTTTGTGCTGCCAGTGCTTTCCTTATGGAAATACCCTTGCCCCGGGGTCAAAGACCTCCTCATGTCGATGCCACCCATACTTTTTCCGGTCATTTCCTACTTGCGGCCTTGGCTGGTGGCTTCCTCTGTTTACATAAACAATTTGCATATTTTCCACTTGCCATTTTCTCTCCCCGTTGCCATTCATGTGTCTCAGTCTCAGTCCCAGTCCCAGTCCCAGTCATGCGGGAATGTCTCACTCAACTTGTCTGACTCTTTTTCTTTTTCTGTCTCGCTGGTGCAACAATAAATCCATAATATTTTTAGGAGTTTGCCAATCCATTGGAGCGCATCAAAGCGTAGAAAAACGTGTGTGGAGAGTGGGGCTTATTGGGACTTTATGTAAACAAAAGTGCCTGGATTTTAGCTAGTCTCAACCCAGTTAAACCCTATAAATTGAAGTTTATATTCCGCGATTAATTACTCTCAATTCCCATGCTCATATACAGAGCTGACTTCGCTGACCCCCTCGGTTATCGCAAACTATGATGATTTATGCCTCCAATTAATAAAATGTCAGCCAAAACAATGAAAGTATAGAGAGCTCAGCTCCACTCAGCTCCACTCGGATCCAAACAGAAACCGTTATCTTATCGATTCCGTCTCTGCGCCATAATTTGGGGCAAAGTTTGTTGTTTGTCTCCGGCGTTCACTGGCTGCCTTTTATCGATTTTTTCCGCCAGTCACATTATTTGTAGGAACTTTCTACCGACTGCGGGACTGGTAAATGCATTCCGTAGGAAATCAGGCCAGGAGAGCCAAGGAGGGAGACACTCTATGAGTCGAAATTCGTCGCGTGCCCAAGCCCCCGATTGCTCCCCTTTCCATCAGCGCCGTCACCTCCCACTATTTTCCACACCCACGCGAATGTCACGAGCCAGAAAATTGGGTGAAAAGTCTTTTTGTTGTGACTCTGTGTGTTGTGTGTTGATACATAAATTTCCCAGTTGAGTGGAAAGCTTTTCTCGTTCGCTTTTCAATTAGCATAGCAAACTAGCCCTGTCCCCGTCCCCCGACTCCCGTTCGCATTCTGGAGGGCACCACTTGAGCTGGAGAGTTGGAGTTCCCATGGAGGCGGAGGAGCTGTCAGTTGGTGGATTTGTTTGTTGGTGGCCACCCACTGGAGGGGAAGAGAGGGGAGAAGAAATGCCTCTCAATCCCTAGACCCTAAGCTATCTAAACCAAACAAATCATCCGGTATTTGTGGGCTCTATTTAGTCATAAATAATATATTTATAGATCATTCTGGAAGTGGTTTCCCCCTAATTCTGCCATAAATTTTCCCTATTTCGTTCCCCTTCAAGTCGCTTTCAATTGTGTCACCACTAACTCACTTTCTCTTCTTGTCTTTCTGGGTTAGAATCCCACACGAAAGGCCTCGAGTCCTATATCTAAAGTCGTAAATCTAAGCAGGGTTGCGTAAGTTTTCCCACAAAAATACAGAAAAGGAGCAAATTTCCATCGGTTTTCCGTTGATTTGTTTCCGCAATTAAAGTTGCCATTTCTCATGTCCGAAACTATCAACAATATTTCTCTCACTTCGCGGAGTCCGCTCATATTTGCCATTATTTTTCCTACCGTTTTGGCATTGCGTGCAATTTTTAATTTTTCATGGCAATTTAAAAACGAAACCGAGGACCGAAAACAGAAAACAGAAAACCGAAAAAATGCAGACAGACATACTCGTTCATTTGCCAATTGGCAATTTTTTTTTTGGCGATGATGGACCGAGATTAAGGATTCATTTCGGACTGTTGAAATATTTGAGATTTTCATTTCATAATTAACATTCATTCGTGTCTTGGTTCATTGGCTTTCTCTGTGCCTTGTGGCCTCTTTTTGCGGTTGCAATTTTTTAATTGCTGTCATTTAGGCTTCGATCGGTATCGGTATCGATCAAATGTGGAGTAATCGTTGGGGAGCTGGTGCTGTGATGAAAGGAGAAAGGGAGAATTATAAAATAAACCTATAGGAACAGACTACAGAACTTTTTAAGAAACGGATTAGGTACCTGAATCCACACAATTTACCGCACGAAACAAAGTTCAACTGGATGTCATAGATCGATCGTATTGATAATTTTGGAGAATTTATTCCCAGCTCCTGCTCATGTTTATATTAGAAAGTTCACTTGTCGTTGACTTTACCACGTGGCGATTTTATGATAATGACCCCGCTCTTTCGCCACCATTGTCACGTAAGGATCGTACAAATATGAGGGTTAGGTGCAGCAGCAGCAGCAGCGGGATCACGGAGAAGATGCCCGATTCCCAGCCTGGGAGCCAGGTGCGAACAAATGCAAATAGCGAGCGAGGAGGCAAGGTGCCAAGAGTCGTGATGTGACTCAATCGCGGCTGCTGCTGCTGCTGGCGGAAATAGAAAAGAAAATAAGAAAAGGCTGGAGAGCTGGAGGGAAAAACCTTTTGGCATATCAACTGCAAATCGCCGAGACAAAATCTCTTTGACAGCCTTCAACGAAAACGAAAAACAAAACAACAACGACGAGAAAAACTGATGCCACAAAAACGAAACACAAAATAAAAGGAAAACATTGTGCACTGCCGGAAGAGAGTACACACAGCAAAAACAAAGCGAAGCCAAGCCAGAGAGCGAAGGGGAAAAAGTTCAGCACTAACAGAGTTCGAATTGTTTCCAATATCGAAATGCACTTTTTGCCTTTGACAGACAGCAACAACAAGAGTCGGAGATACACAATCTGACAGCGGTCCGAATCGGATTCCGACGAGCCGATAGATGGGGAACTCTCGATGGACGGTCGCGGGGTAATTTAGGGACAGGGGATCTCTACTTTACTTACATGGAGGGCAGGCACACTGCGATCTCTGCTTATGCTTCTTGGCATGTCGGAGAAGATGGGTGCTACGAACCCTTGCCTTCGCTGCTGTGTTTTGCCTTTATCAGCGACATGTCGATCGGGGAATCATTAAAGGGATCAAGCAAAACGATGCTTGTTTGTGAGCCTATCTATTCACTGATCTTGTGGCGGATTTGTAGTTAGAATGACTGCAATAACAGAGATCTGTCGGTATTGGAAGACAATTACTAAGATTAGTACAGAGAGCTTAGATTACCCTAAATTATACCAAGCTATTGTGCGAATGTCCACACTGCAAGGTTACATCCTAAATTCTGGCCACATGTTACAAGGCGCTGCTCCGACTCTTTTTGCCACTTGCTGCTTGCTACTCACATTCAATCAGCCGCATACATGAAAGAGAGGTGTGTTCCACCTACCGATACTCCTCCACTGCACCTACAATATTCCCTACCCTCGACGTTTGCCACCTCTATCGCAGGCTGGCCTCCGTTTCGTCTCGTTTCACTTCGTTTTATTCAAATTGGCAAATTGCTAATAAAGTTTTTCACCAATTGCTGAATTGGCAATAAATATTGGTTTTATTTTTACGGCCAAGCCGAGTTTTTATGAACTCGGTTGGTCTGGAGCAAGACGACAACAACAAGGCGGAGGAGGAGGAGGAACAAGGAGCTCGGCCAGCCTAGGGAGGTGTTGATGTGTGAATACGAAGGCGGTCGGTTATTGCGTGAAATCAATTGAGTTGAATAAGTTCGTTTATGCCTGTGGTGGCGGCGGCACTAAAACCCCAAGGAAGATCAATGAAACTTTCACTCCCGGGAAAACGTTGACAAATTAACAAAGCCCGGGATACTGTTCAAAAGATCTCTGGAAGAGAAAGTGGCTCTGAGGGATATAAAAATGTGACTTTATGCGGGCAGTTATGTTAAGTTCCCTTCACTTCATTTGATATCCTTACTACCCATAGTTCTGATCAGGGATAAACAGTTTCTCATCTTTTGTGGTGTTTCCCCCAAAAGCCGTTGAACCCCAGCATCACCTTAAAGACGATTATTGACGCCCCGTGAAAATTATTCATGTTTTGCGGTTAAATAAGCAGCAAATAATGTCGTCGAGGTTAACCGCCGCCGCTGTTGTGGTAGCAAATCACGTTCGCCGAAAGATAATCATCCGGATCGAAGCATCGATCGATTGATCGGCCCGGGAAAGTGTTTCCCTGGCCGAAATAACGTCAAAGCGAAATAACGTCTTGGCTTATGAAGGGGCGGGCGGGAGGTCAGCTTTCGGCTGAACTTTTACTTCGGTCTCCACCCTTGGAAGCAGCAGGCGAGGATGAGGAAGGCTCCCACTCTGCCGCGCTGCCGCGCTGAGCTGGGCATCTCGAGGAGGCTTTTAAAAATCAATTTGGGATCGTGCTCGCGCAGGTGCCTCCGCTCACATGTCCAAACTACGTCGTCATCATGGCTGCTTCGTTTACTTTTCGGCCTGACCCTGCGCCACCTCCTCCTGAGTTATGAACTTGTTTGGGGCCTAATGAGTCAGGGGCTCTCAGTCCCAGTGCCAGTCCCTGTGCCTCCGAAAAAAGGGGGAGGAGCTGTCGGTTCCGTGTGGTTTTTTCCGTTAAGATTTTCATGGCTTCTGGGCATGGGAAGCCGAAGTTAAAGCCGCTGCATCGCAAATTGAGGTGTCGTAATGGCGGGAAAACTCGATGGGATCTCGGATCGAAACGGATCGGATGGAGTCCGATGGGAGGCGGCATGTTCCATCTGCCAGGCGAGCCAAGCCGAGCCGAGATAGTGAAAGTGAAGTGTGGCGAGGCTTTCATTGTTCCGCAGCAGTCGCGGATCTTCAAAAGACCTCCTCTGCTGCGGCTGCTCCAGGCCTGAGGATATCCCTCCCCGAAAAATAAATACTTGTACTAAGCGAATCCCTGGACGGACCACACTCTCATTTGCAATGTTAACGAAATAACCAACGAAAATTTGTTTGCCATTTTTCACCCGTTTGGATTTTAATTTCTTTCCTTTTTTTGTTTTGTGCCCCTGGGATGTCATTTTTCAGTTGTTTTTATTGCAGCGCGTTTATCTTCAGCTGGAAGATCTTTCTGCAGCAGCTGCTGCCTCGGCGGATCGTAATTATGGGTATGGATTTGTCTTTTATGGCCACTCAATATGGTTAAATGTCAAGCGGATGAGTGGCCAGAGGGGAGAATTTTGGGAGCTTATTCTCTGGAGAGTGGGTTTACCTAAAGCCTAAAACCATAATCTTAATTGTTGCTAATTAAATGAGCATAGTATTAACAAGGATACGGTGGCGATTGATTGAGCATAATAGACTGCCATTAAAATGGCTTATTTCAAAGTATCTAGAAATGGGGGTTTGCAGCGATCTCTGAAGGCATATTTCACACATTTCTCGGTGTTAAATTTCAATTATTACCACACTGCATCTCTCTTTCCCTTTATTACTCAGTTTCGGGTTGCATTGCCGCTTTCAGCTTTCTATTTATTACACAATTAACAAGTCGTTAGGAGGGGCTTAGTTCGGGGTTTCTTGTTTCGGTTTTGGTAGCCTTTTGGGCTAGCCGGTAACTGATTTTCCACCGGCGGTAGTAGTACATTGACCAAAGCCAACAAAAACCTCCGAAGAAAAGCCGGCAAAACCACCGTTGGTAATAATCTTATTTTAATTGCCGCTGGCCCAAAAAAGAAAACCCTGAAAATGTCAAAATCACAAGAGAGAAGACAAGTCTCGAGACCGCTGGACCGGTGGAAAATCAAATGAAAGTCTCGTAATGAACGATTCATTGTCCGAGCTTTAGTTGCTCAATTTGGGCAGCCAAAGCCAGGGGTTAACCGGCACCGCAGCCTTGGGCCTCCCACTGCCACTCCCCCAAAGGTAATTGACGCCACCTGGTAACTACATTCGTGACCTTGTCTTTGGCCCCAGCTTGAGCTTTTTGTGTCAGCCAGCATCTTAATTGCACTCCAAAGAGAAGTCCGAAAAGTGTTGATGAGGAGATGGCCAGGCCGAGTTTGGTAATCGGAGTAGAGTGCAGACCACACGAAAACCGAACTCGAACTCGAGTGGTGTCAAATTCACGCCTCAGCGTCTGACTGCCTGAATATTCGTATAGTATCTGGGCGAACGAGGGAGAGAACCTCTCGGAGATGGGGCCAAAACTGGATTGGATCGACTGGCCACTCCACACGCCGATCTGCATCCATTCGAGGCGGCATCGGGCCAAAACAAAACCCCAATAAAACTTGTCAAATGCGGCACGAGGCGAAAGTAAATCAAATATTTTGAATTATTGAGGAAAAATCAACAACAAATTGCCATTTGTTTTGTTTGTCGCTTTACCGGGCAGGCGCACACATGAACACATGTTCGATTTTGCGACGAGTCGAAATCCGAGTCCGAATCCGATTTCGATTTCAAATCCAATTGTTAATGGCCAGCATATTTTTCATGATTGATTTCCATGGCCGAAAATGGAAAACGAGACAGGACAGGACAGCGGTGGAGGAAATGCATTTGCCAATGGCATTTTCCATGCAGATACACGACGCATTTTCACAATTTTTGACAGTTCACCCGGGTCAGCGACATGACCAAATGGGAGTCCGCGACAACGTCCACCACCTGGTGGCCCCCATACTTTTGTCTCTTTAGCTATTTTTCTGTGTATTCATCGATTTCAGTTTCGCCTTAAGCCTTCGCCAATTAGCCTAGCGATTGTATCTAATTATGTGCAATTAATCGAATGATCGATTTCGCTTTCTGAATCACTTCCCCTCGGGGGCAAGGCTCTTTCTGGGTGAGTCGTGCCCCGAAGCCAGAGTGCTGCATCATTTGCCTCGGAACATTATCTCTAATTGTTCAGTTGCAGTTCTATTCTAAAGCAACTGAAGGTCTCACGAAATTCTACAGATAAGTTCTGGCAGGAAGGTCAAATGGTTGAGAGATTTTTCCATGATTGGGGGCTGAATCAAGTGAACCGAGAAGGTGTCACTAGATAAGGCTGTCATCAGCTATCAGCTCAAGGTTCAAAGGATTAATTGGGGTTCAGTTTGGAAAGATTTACGAGGGTACTTTCAGTTTTATTTTCAGTTTGATGTTGATTTAAGAGATTGAATTTGGTAATATTTATACATATGTACGTGGAACCAAATACTCTTTAATGAACTTTCCCACAACACATTTTCTTTGCCCTACAGAAACTCAGAACGTGAGAGGGTCTCAAGACCTAATCGCTCTTGAGTTGACTAGAAAGTTCAAGTTTGAAGAGTAGAGAGCTTACCGCTTCTTCTCCTTCTCCGAAGTCACACTTCTTTCACACCAAATCAAAAAGCGCTTTTCCTAATTTCATTGAAATTAATTACGAGGAACAGTTAAAGAGAGTTGAGCAATTTCATAATCGGCTCCATGTAACATGTTTCTAATGAGACCACAATGAAAACACAAAACGAAACAGCGCTTTTCACGACAAACTTGTTCTGCGGCATGGCTTCAGCCCGAACGTGATGCCAACAAAAGCCAAAGACCGAGACGAGACGGGATTCCGGCCATCATCTGTGAACGTGACACTCGGACGTGATTATGTCAACGGAGGAGAATCCGGACTCCGGAGGGGGAGGAGATTCTGAAGGAGGAGGAGCTAACCCACAACTCCTTGTCCAATATACATATACATATGTTACTCAATAGGCCAAGTCGGGCTCTAACTGCAGACTCTTCACACATTCTCAGAGTCTGGTCCCCGACATCAAAGCGGTTTACCCTGTCCGAGTTAATTCCCGCTGCATTTGGTCCCAGCACGTCGACGACATCAATTCCTCTGGCTAAGAGAGCTGTGAGTGGCTTTCTGGGTCAGCTGATTAATTGCCCCTCTGGGGTCGTCTTTCAGTCGGGAGAATCGTCATCTCACCTTACCGACGAACGAACCGTTCTTCCCTTCCGCTTCTCATTTGTCTCGACTCCGCGCCTCCCAGCTTCCAGCAGCTTCTTCCTTTGGGTAATTAGAGTCGCCGCCCGATTCTTCTGCTGTCTAATTTCTAATTTCGTTTGAACTCTATTTTTGGTGCGATTTGGAAGTGTTCCAACTGTCGTCGTGACTACTTCACATAAAAATGTTTTGCAAAAATAAAAAGAGAAGCAACGAAATTTATTTTCTGTTCGTGCGTTCCCAATTTATGTGACATCTCGGATGGAAAAGTGTGTTCTCTGAGAGGCATTTCTGGGTGGAATTTTTCTGGGTTGTTGACTTCTTCCCTGCTTGTGTAAAAAATTGGCAATAAATTAGGTTTCTTCTGGGAACAGATTTATGGCGATTTGATAATGTTTCAAAGGTGTTTTTGTGTCGCTCGATTAATGGAATAACAATTAGCACAGTTGCTTTAGGTTTTTGCTACTTTTTTCTCTTCTGAATCTTATTGTTGTTGCCTTTGACCCACGACCAAACCTACCCACGTTTTGGGTGCGACTTTCCGCCACAGTTGCGGACATTTATCAAAGTCCGTGCTTAATTTTCAACAGTTTTGTTAAGTTCTATTCATAATATCACCGATGGGGAGGGAGTCTGAATCAGACAATAATAACCGAAGGCGTTGCCTGGGACCCAAGACCGAAGACCGATAAAATGTAAAGAAACGAAAATTCTAAAATTCTAAAAACGCGGTCGAGGTCACGCACTGACATTTCCGATAATGAATGTACGAGATCCGTGGGCATTATGGTTGCCGTTTCTCTGTGGTGTCTGTAGATTCGGTGTAGCCAATTCGGATTCCGATTGCCCAACTCTCTGGTCATTCTCAACCCAAAAATCCGACGCCGAATTACATACAACAAAGCCTCTGCCTCTGAGTCAACGAACCTCGCCGCAGACATCAGACATCAGGCATTGGGCATTCGAGAGATATAGAGATATAGATACGCGACGTGCCCAGCAGCGAGCGGCGGCTGGTAAAATAGTAAAAATAGCCACACGCATTAGAGGAACGATTTCGACGAGGGGCGATGAACATTTCGCATGAATAGGCAGCATGAGGAAATGCGAGGAAAACGAGGCGGAAACTCGCATTTGGTAGGCAGACTTTTGGAAGACAGTGTAAATCGTTTCAGTGCCCAGCAATGTGTTGCAATTCCTCTGACTAAGTCGATAAAAATGAGGCAGCAGAGGTGGGGAAAGGCAAATTAGCCGGAAGAAAATAAAACGTTTAGAAAGAAACATTCTCCAAGACCAGGACCATTTTTAAAAAATCATTGTAATTATGAGTTGAGTAAATGTAGGCATTAATCATGGTTCTGTGATATACAAAAATGTTATTCTTACAATAGATCAATTTTAAGAGAATCAAGATAAAAAGTAAAGATAGCTAAAACAGCTTAAAAGTACTACGAGCTATATCTAGTGTATAGTATTTGTATTAAAAATACATAAATTAGTAAGGAGTCCCTATAAAATGGTGCTATATTGGTCTGTGTCTTTACCAATGGTAATCTTATTAAATCAATAACCTTTTGGGGCTTCATCTTCGAGTTCTGGGAACACTCTGCGGCTTCTCTGGCATCACCTCAATCAGTTCAACAATTTCTGCCAAATCACGCCAAGAAATTGAGGCTCTTCTTGTTCCTACACTTTCACACCACTGTAAAAAAGGCCACACAACACATTCACTTTTCTTGCCATTCTCTAGAGCTCGCTTTTTATTTTCTGCATCAGATTTCAATCTGAAGGAGAACTCTCGGCGTCGCCGTCGCCGTCGCACTGACTTCAATTTGTTTTCCCTGATTTCTTTTATTATTTCCTACGCTCGCCAATAATCTTGAGACCTCTCAAGCGGGGGAAAATAATAAAAAATAAATCAAATAAGAAATACTTGTGGCCCCTTCTAGGCTGCTCCTCAAGTTCAGGCGGCGCGCGCAGATTAGTCACGAATTTTGCATAAAGTTCTGCATCTGCATTCTAAATTCTCATATTTCCAGCGCTCCTCGATTCAGTGGGTGGCGGCGGCGAATGGCCCGAGCCGGGCCCGGAGTCGTGCCAAGATTGGGAGTGGTTCAGCCTCAGTTTCGGCTCGACTTGGATCGAGACGGAAAACAAAGAGAAAGGCGTTCCTCCAAAAAAATAAATAAATACTCCATACAATGTTGTGGCTTAGGCTCTCGGCCAGAGGTTGAGTCTCGGCTGGGTTGGGTTCGGATTCGGGCGGGGGTTCGGGTTCTCTCTGGTCTTTCATTCTGGTAATGAGCCCCAAGTATCGCAAATAAGCAACCCACACCTGCCTCTCCGGCTCCGGCTCCTCCTCCTCGGTCTTCTGTTTCCACTCCCACTCCCACTTGAGGTCTTACTCACAGCGTCTTCGCCAAAGAGTTTCCAAAGTTTCTTGTTCTTGCCAGCGGCACAGAGTCTTCTTCGCAGTCGATGACTGCGACTCGAGTTGGTTAAGTTTGGGCTCACTTATCTATCTACTTACCTAACCAAGCAGGCCAAGCCCATGTCTCTCTGCTCCCCCAAGAATTCTATTGTGTCTGCTGTCTTATAATTAGATTTAATGATAAAATCATAATGCAAAACAATTTGCAAGTAGTCGTAACAATGCAGAAAATTGGCTTTACAAAGAGTTCAAAATCCCTCGAAACAATGTTGAAGAAAATGTGGGGACAAATTTAATTTAATTTCAAATCAGTCATTGAGAATCATTGAGTATAATTACATTTACTACATAAAGATATTTAAAAATGAAGACGCAGCCAGTCAAAACTTTCCCGCCACTTGGAGAGGAGAGAAAGGGGAAGATTTTCCTAACTTCCAAAGCTTCCCCATAAATCTTACTCGCGGCGGCGCTTTCTCGGATCATTCTTCAAAATGAAAATGCCAGACTGAAGTTGCAGCAGGCTTTGGTTTTCTTTTCTTTTTTTGGCAGCTGCCTTTGAGTGTCAATTTGGCCATTAACTGAAGTAAACCAAGGAGGGGTGCTGGTTAAGCCTGGGGAAAAGTCAGAAAAGCTTAGCTGTCCGAGGAAATCATTTCCATAAATTTTGCTGGCTCCGAAGAGCGAGGCCCAATCTCTGCGACATTTCAATTTGCCAGCTTGGGAAAGGGAGTCAATGAAGACATCAGGCAGGTGAAAATTGAAATTTATGCTCGGCTCGGGCTCCGTTTTTCTCGGGTTTGGAGCTGGGTTGAGTAAGGATGTGTCTGGGGCCATAAATAAACGCTTAAGGTGAAGAGGTTGTCTCTTAGAGTCTCTCCCCGACGAGTATTTATCGATTTCTAATTTCCAAAAGGAAAATGTTACTTTTTTCTGTTGATTTTTCATATTTTGCCAGTCCGCAAGTGACGCAAGAGTTCGCCGGGGTTAAACTGTTTGTATGGAGATCAATGTCCAAGATTGGGGAAGCCAGCCATCCAGTCGTCTTGGGAGTTTCCTTCGCCTTCGCCTTCGCCTGGGACCATGTGTGGGTGTCACTTTCCGCCTATTTCCACCTCTGAACCCTCGGCGTCAATTGTCTTGTAATTATTTTTTGGATGTTTGATAAATTGAATATCAGTCTCTGCTCTCTCTCTCTCTTCCCTCCGGACTTGTGATTAATCGCGGAACAATGGCACAGAGAGCTTATGCAATGCGTGGGATTTTCCAGCCTGACCTTTGGGACGAAGCTGGAGATGGAAGTGGAGATGGGGTTGCGTTGGGAGGATAACCCGGAGGCAGCTGTTAAAGTGACAAATGAGCGATGGCATATCGCGGCGGCAGATGGGCGTTAAACGTTAGGAATTGGAAAATGTTTGATTGCGTGATTTGTAGGCGATAGGAAAATCTGCCGCCCAGACTTGGTATTTAATTGGGGTCTTGAAGATACGAAAAACAATTTAAGAATCGATTAATTAGCTAGAACCATGGACCTTTAGTCTGGACAAACATCATATTTTTTATGAAGAAGAAGTTTTTGTAAACCAGAATGGGCTGAGTTTATTCATAACAAAGTGTAGATTTTACATTTACAATTCCTAGTTAAGCTCGTAAATTAAAGTCGTAAAAGTGCTTATAAACATATGTCCTTTTAAGTCAAGCCTTTCCCTAACCTTTGGCTCCTTTCCCTTTGCCTCGAGTTGGCCTAATCAATTAGCCGCCTGGGCGTATCAAGTATACGTCATGTTAGCCACATAAGTTGAGCCCACAACGGACACCTTTTTAATCTCCTTTCCGCTTTCATTCCAGGTGTTGTACCATGAAATTGTATCACACGCTCGAGTGGTGAGCTCTTGCATTCGAGCCGCGGAAAAGGAGCAACAGTTGCAGCTCCAGCTCCAGCAGCAGCAGCCACATTTGCCGAGTCAGCAGCAACCCGCCTCATTGACCAGCAACTGCTCCAGTGAGTCAACCAGCGAGTCGGCGGCCACCAAGTCGCGCAGCCTGAGCAGTGGCTTCGCCTCCGATCCGGCGGTGACCACACCCCAAGCAGCAGCAGCAGCGACAGCTCCCAGTAACCACAGCAATCCCGCCTCCAAGAAGGGCGAGGGCAACTTGGAGCGACTGAGGGATCGCTATCATCTGTTGTATCTAAAGGCATTCGAGCTGCAATTGTGCCTGGACAATCTGCTGAGGAAACGCAGTTCGGCAGCGGTAAGTCCCACGAATTTATTGAACCAATTTATATCTCTCCCTACCCTAAACCACTCCGTATGTGTTGAGTATCCGCTAAATTTATGGCTCATCTACATGAACTTGAATCGATTAGGGATTTTCATCTTCCCAAAATAACCCCCGAGAGGGCGAGGTGTGCCCTTGTCAGTCTGAAGATTATCTTCTTGGAAATAAAATAGGAAAAAGAAAACTGTCAGCCCGAGATGCCAGGGATTCTTGGAATGAAAGAAAGAAAATGCATTTGGCGCCGCTTTCCTCGCATTGCCAATTGTGGAAATTTCTAATTACATTTTTGTGATTTAATTAATTCATTTAGTGAAAATGCCGGCAATGCGACAGAAAACGTATTGGGAAAGCTGAGCTGACGGCGCTGAGTGCAATTCAATTGCGAACTTGGAGAAAGATGAAAGAGTTTCGCTTCGACGACGAGGCGTGACTTCAGCTCTCGGTTCCTGTTCGATGGGAAGAAGATGACTGAACCGAGAGCGAAGAATGGTCTTGGAAAATATACTTGAAAAGCGAAGGTGCTTAGAGAAATTGCTTTATAGAATAGTTTAATAGATGACCTATGGTTTGAATTCAAGCATTTGTTTCGAGGTTTGACTTGAGCTTATCCCCACTTCCTTTCGCGGACCAAGCACCTCCTCATTTATTGATCATTCTGTTCCCCTTCTGGCATCCGCTTCGTGTCTAGATATAAAGTGAAAGTCAATTCTGCCTCATAGGCACAATGACCCAGTTTCCAGCAGGGGGCTGTGGATCCTCCTCGGATCTCTAAACGCTTCCTGGTTAAAGTTCTCTCCGTTCGCTCCCCTCGCCTGATAATTGGAAAGCGTTTTCCATATTCTCCCCTCTTAATTGCGGGTAATTTGCAGTAGTAGTGAGGCCGATGTAATTCACTCGAGGCACGCACTGGCTGAGAAGTCTGCTCCTATTCGGAGAGCCACTCTTCCTCCCTCTCCCCCAGTGGAGGACCGCCGGCTGTGGGGCAAGCTAACCTTTTTTCTGCTGTGGACCGATTCGCCTGGGGCAGGCTTTTATCCACCTCTTCTCGCCACGGCGTCCCCTTTAAGATTTTCCGATTTTCCTCGTTGCCGTTGAAACAATTTCATTTTCCAGCGCCGCCGCTTGTGCTGATGCAATAATTTGCATCCCCCGCGGGATCGCTCCACGGTTAATCTGTGTATGTGGGCCGATCCAGTTGGCAATTTTCAACACTTTCCTGGCCACATTTAGCCATCAAGCCGAGGGCGGCCTTCGCTGCTCCACATTTTGGCCATGCATCCAATTTCTGGCCAAGCGGAGATTAGCTGCTGCTCCGTTCGGTCCGAGATCAGGCCAAGACTTCAAACGAAGGCGGCACCGGCAACGGCGACTATAAAAACAAAATAGCGAATCGGACGAGGGCCAGACGAATGTGTCACAAGTGTATTCACTGAGAGAAATTATAGGCAGCAGAGGAAAATAACAATTACAATTTATTTTTATAAGGGACGGTAAGAAATTTACAGTAATCCAAATTTAGAAATCATAATTCCTCCAAGTGCACTGCACTACTTACCACCATTTCGTAATAAACTTACGGCTTCGCTCAATGGCTTTTCTTCTGCCGTGAAAATTCACCCGCAGCAATGGGGTTAAGCTTTAAGTAGCTGCCATAAAGAAATGTATTTATATCTAAAGCAATATAAAAATCAAAACTGCGAAAAGTAAAAGTAAAATTTATTCGAGGAGGAGGAAGCATGAAGGAGCTTGGCGAGTTCACAAAAGTCAACGGCAAGACGGTAAACTTTGAAATCAGCGGCGGAATCAGCTCCGAAACCGAACGAAAGTGACCGAAATGCGCACTGAGCAGGGCCAAATGGTAATAAACCAAATCATATTTACGACGTGCCTTTGGAAATAATCACGGCAACACCAGCAGAAAAGGATAGGATGGGTAGGATAGAGGATGCTGGATGCCCTATAGGATGCTGATTGAGTTGAATATCCTAAGGCAGTAAACTGGTATCCATAATACTATAATTCCAACTGAAGTAGTTAATTGTTTTCTTTATAGAAAAAAATATATATATACGTAGGCTATCTTCTTCCAAAGACCAACGATTTATTATATTATCTTTGGTAAAACTGCTCTGCATTTTGAAAGAGTATACCAAAGAAACCCAGCTCTTTTTGCTCCGACTTTTCCGATGTGCTTTTCGTTTCATTTTGCTTTGTTGCATCTTTATCTCTCAGCCTCTCCGCGATGTTTCCCACACATAAAAAGGGGCAGCAGGCAACGTGTTGCAAGTGGCAGCCGCAACAAGTTCGATAAACAAATGCAGTTGAATTGCATTGAATTATGCCCCATTATGGCGGTGATTATTGTTATTATATCGCGCGACTCGACCTCCTCTCGCCTTGGGATTACGTTGTTTATTCTTGGGAAATTGTGTTTGTTTAGCAGACCAGAAACCAGAAACCAGAGAGACCTCTGCTCCTCATCGGGTTGAAGGTTGAACTTTGATGGAGGCTGGGAAGCATCTGTCGGAAAGGGAAACGTCTTGGGATCTCTGAATTCTTTGGGAGAATAATGGGAGGAGGAAATCGAGTTGTGTTGCAGCCTTGAGGAGCTGTCATCATTTTTCTAATATTACTAATTGGCAACGCCGCCAATTAGCGTCCATCACAGTGGGACTTTGTTAACAAATATTTATGAATTTAATTGGGCGGCCCCTCATCATCGACATCAATCAGAGGCCGACATAAATCAATCCGCAGACCGGCTACCAGTCCGCAGGTCCACACCCAAGAGCACAAGAAACCGATCAATCGAAATGCAAATTTCGTTTTTTCCCTCCTGTTTTTTACTCGAAATCGAAACGAGGCTTTCAAATGAGTGAATGCAAATCGCATAATAATGGGGGGCGGTGGTGGGGAGTGGCTTTGGCCATTTAGCTGGCAGTCACGTCGGAATCGAATCGGAACTGCAATTTAATATGCATACCGAATGTTGATGGCTTACACATGTTGCAAGTTGCTAGTTGCAGGTTGCACACGCCGCATGCTGCACACGTTGCATGTCCCGGAAAGCAGCGCAAATTAAATCACAATAATTATGTAAAATATAAGGCTTTACACACACCCCCACAAAAGAGAAAAACCATTCGAGAGAGCAAATACGGAAGAAAACAATGCGGCTTTGATGGTAAAAACCAAGTCTCAGTCTCGCTTTCGTTGGCTAAAATGTAATTAGCTGCCTGATCTTGGCAAAAAGTTGGCCTGCAACCGCAAGAGTTGGTGGCGAAAACAAAAAACGAAATTGGGTGGCTCCGAGAGAAATGGTTTTACAATACGTGTGCAGCGCCAACCGTTAGCTGGTCTAGTTTCTGGATCGGATAATGATTGGTTCAGATTGGCCGGCTCTTCATATTCCTTGGGGTTTCTTGGCTCGCTTTTCCCCGGGCTTTTCAATTACCCCGACTAATGATCGAACGGTTCATTATTTTATGCCCCAGCTACGACTCGATCTAGGAGGTGTATCGTATTATCGCGGCTGAGATTGGGACTGCGATCAGCGCCGGGTGTTGCCTTGATTTCTGGGCTGCATTCGGACCATTGATTTATGGTCGGAAAAGCCATCAAGAAAAGCCAAGAATAACACAATGTGGCAGTAACAAAGGCAAATTGCCAGCAGCTGTTGGTTAAACGCTGGCCAGATCGAACTATGAGGAATAGCCCGAAAGAGTGTGGAGTAGAGGAAGAGATCCCAAAGGGGGAATTCCCGAAATCCAAACAAACGAGAGCAAACACCATGGGATGCTGCTGCTGCTGCGGTGTCGGTGTCGTGTGGCGCAACTGCGACATCTTCAAATGCTATTTATTGTGCTGTCTGTCTGCAACAACTGCAAATGCAAACTGCAACTGACATTTGCCAAATGTCAGCTCGCGACTTTTGTTTAACTGCCTTTGTCTTCGCCTTCGCCGCCAGCCTCTGATTCGTCTTTGATTCGCCTTCAATTGTCAATATTTCATTTCCATTATGCCGGCAACACCTTGCTTCGGATGTCTCTCCCCATACCGAGCTGTAATATGTGGCAAGTTATGGCTGTCAGCTTAATCTCTTCTGTCTTGAGCCGAACTTTATTAGCCGGATTTTCCTTTAAGTGTACCCCTGCTCCCTATCTCCAGGTGAACAGCAACCAGCAACCTGCAAATTATGAGCAATTGCGTGGCCCAAGAATCGGGCATTAGCATCTCTGCTCTGCGTGGGGACTGCCAGCGCGTGGGCCCGGCAACACCCACTCCCACGCCACACGATGATCGGGTAAATAGAGCCCCGGAGTGGAGTGTTGCACTGTCCGTCCGCCGATTAGGGTCAGAACCGAGGAGCAGCCCCCGAGTATCGGCAGATGTCCGAGGTGGAAATATGCAAACTGTGGCCTGTTGCAGTTGCAATTTCAGTTGCAATGTCTGCACTTTTTGTGCTCTCTCCTGCTAAATTTAGCATCTAATGCGATTTGTAATAGTTGAGCTAAATTGTGGACGTCGTCGCTGTACCAGGAAATGTTTGCCGTACGCCAGCAACTGGCAACTGGCAACTGCAACACCACCAGCAACAACAACACAACAACAATGAAAGTAATAATATTGTCGCTGCTGTAGATTGTTTTTGTTTTTGTTGAGGGGGTGGCTGTGTGATTCAGTAGAGGGGGAGGGAAAATCTCTGGTATGGAAAACTCTCTGGATGCATGTTTGCCCGTTTTCCATATGACTTGGAAGTTTTTCATGCTGCCCATGTTGTTGCTTACTCAGCTTACTCGTTGTTACTGTTGTTGTTGCGGGTTGTCAACGCTCTCATGTTGTTGCCTAATGTTGTTGTTAATGCTATGCATTTGTTGGCGTTGTTGTGTCTGCAATTTTGTCGCGCCATCGGAGAGTTTTTTCCAGTTTTTAGCTTTGTTTTGGATATTGCTGGTGCTCTGTGTCGGCGCTGGATTAAAATTCATTAAATGTTTTGTGGCGAATTGAGTAATTGTTGCGAAATTATAGCTTAGCTTGAAGAAAATTGGGGAAAGAAATCGGCAGTTGTATTATCCTTGTCTCTCTAAGAATAATAGTGCTGCATTGCATAGTTTACCAACATAAAACAATTCCCAATTTCCCAAGAAAATGCAAATAAAAAATTAAATCTGCCGAAACTATCTTCCAATAAATTTCATGTCTTGCCTCACCCATCGATCAACTTGCAGAGCAACCTCATAAAGCTACCCTCTGTATAAGTTTGATATCTCTGACGAAAAGTCCGGCATAGATAGAAAATTAATAGAGTTGGTCGCCGACGAATGCAACTCACGTTTTTATTGCACGATAATTACAGTCATACTCGTACAAGCACATGCTAATGAAGACTCTGCCCCTCTCTCTCCGCTTCTCAAAAACCCGATATCGACGATATCCATCCAGCCATCCAGCGTTTACCGATAATTAATCGCCGGCGTGTGAGAAATTCATAATTTCAAACACAGTGGCAATTGTTTAAGAAATTTTCCCACACAATTTAGTTAAGACGAGATATATCGATGGTTATCGCTCCAGTTTATCGTCGCCGCAGTGACAACAAAATTGTAACAGGGCTGGGGATTGCGTGTTGAGATCGGTATCGGAATGGGAATGGGAATGGAAACGCTAGTTCCTGGAGAACACACTCTCTGGTGTAAATGAGGTGCTAAGCGAGTGGCACGACACGTTCTTTCCTTGAACTTAATTTCCAGGTAAATGGAGGCCCTCTGAGGAAAGAGAGATCTTCTTGAAGACTTTCTCGTTTCCCTTACCTACTCTGGCATAATGATAACATAAATCCCACACTGTAAGGGGTAGTCTAGACAGTGATTCTTTAAACCGAAAAGCATAACAAGATTATTTGGGGATTTCCCTAATCAGTTTCATCTTCTGGATTCCAACGGACTTTTCCACTTAATTTGTTTTCCATTTAGTTTAGTTGAGGGCTTAACCAGATTGAGATGAAAGCGTGGCCAGAGATACGGATTAGAAGTTGGGGGAGATCAGAGATTGCATCACCAAATGCGGGTGTTATGCTAATTGGGAGAAAGCTCAGAAACCAGATCAGGTGGAGAAAGGGGAAAACTGTCGGAGATCCGATCCGGAGATGAAACCGATATAGAAAGATACAAATTAGTGTGTAATAAACAGATTCTTTGATCCGCAGCAGATACGATGTGTGTTTCGAAACAAATTATAATGCTCTTGCATTTTGTTATGAAAGATCTGCCAGTCAGGGGAAGTCCCCCATACACCTTTTCGCCAGTCCAGCTCTTTGTTTGTTGTTTACCTGCCATCACTTTTGATGGCTGACTCGTCCCCCTTTTACTTCCCTGTTTATTTACAACACTTGGTCCATTTACACAGTTTTCCCCTTGAAAGCTCAGGAGCTACGCCGTAGCCTCCTTCGTGTTTACCATAAACACAAACAATCGAAAGGCGCCATTTAAGAGGTGAGAGCTCCATCCTCGGCCATAAATCATCTGGACAATTAGCTCTACGTAATCTGGTGGATACATCTTTGAAGAACAAGCTGCTTCGGATGTTAATAGCGACCTTCAGCGTGGCCTCCGATGGAATGTGTTCGAATCCAACGGAATGAACAAAATTAACAAAATTACGCAAATCCGAGAAGGCGAAAAGCGAAAACAAGCACTAAATTGCCCAGCTAAAGCATCTGATGGCCATAAAAGCCATTCCCATTCCCCGGCTGATTGCTGATCGTCAACGGGGTGAGGTCTTGCGGGTTAATTGTGGAATTTCGTTAGTTTTATTTTTTATAGAGTGCTAAGAAAACGTCGCTGCAGAGTGTAATTCGTAGCGGAGATGGACCAAGGTCACTTTAGTTTGGACCAGGGGCCAGTCTTTCCTTAACAGTTCTTGTAAAGAGCAAAACATTTTATGGAAAGCCACCAAGGCCTTCTTTTCAGACGCCTCTCACTTCTGTGCGTGTTGTGTGGGCGGAGACGCGAGAAAGAAAAGGAAAATTTTGTAAGAAGGAAAAGCCAGGGAAATGGTGATGCTTTGAATACTCTTAACAATCAGAGAGCGTTGGTAATTAGTTTATATTTTCCTTATTTGTTTAGGTTTATTGTTTCTGTTTCACTGCATCAACTCTTCAGTAACATAATTTTTGCAACACTTTATTAATGGAATTAATCCCTCCCCTTCTCGTTCTTATTAACTCAAGGCAATGAGATAATTTAAGATTAATTATATTGCCCAGAGACCCCTCGAAAATCTTAAAACTCGGGTAGAGTATGAAAGCAAACGTTTTTCTCGCCTCTTGGCGTATCTGACATCTGTCTGGCCAAGTGTTTGTCCATTTGTCTCCCTGTCTGCCTGTCCGTTTCTGTGTCTACGTCTGTGTCTGTGCCCATGTCCAAGTCCACCCGCTGATCGGAGGCGAGAGCTTCGTGTGTCGACAATTGAAAGCAATTATAATTTTAGCCGGCTTATGGGGGAAGAGGAGGAAGTGTTACGTGATGGAAGCAGGAAGAGCAAGTGAAAAGGAGACCGGACTTTCCCAGGCCAGCATCAAGATCACACGAGTGATATTGTGTTGGCCAATTAAGGCACGAGGCTCATATTCACAGCTTTATTGAACTGAAATTGAAGAGAGACCTTATCTATTTGCACCTTTGTTTCCTTGCAGAACGGACTGGATGACGACGAAGAGGAGGAGGACACAGAAGACGACTCCTTTGGCTACGAGGGCGAAGCCACCGAGGACGATCTGAACGAGGTCAACTCGGATCTGGATCTTGAGAACAGCCTGCCGGTCGGCGAATCCCAGTCGGAGCTGATCCTGCAGCGCTGCCAGATAGCAGCCACTGAGATCGTCTGCGGCCTGGACGGGGAGGAGGAGTCCCAGAACAAATCCCAAACCGAGTCGGAGTCTCTGTCAGCGGATCAGCCACGCGATTGTCTTGCACCCCAAAAGGTAAGTCTGGCCTCCGAATTTGAATCTGAAGCCAAATCCGAATGATTTGCATATTCCTCCGTATGTTGTATGTAGTTGCTGTTTGTCTGTTTGTTTGTTTGTTTGTTTGACTTGTCGTTGTTGCGATGTTAGCTTAGTTGCATGCCTCCTCCCACAGTATTGTCAACTTCTTGGCCTGACCCTCAGCCTAACCCCAGCCCCAGCTAACCCCGAGTAGCTCAAGAAACGTTAACCTAGCAGAACCCGTACTCCAAGCTAACCATAAACGGCAGAACAGAAAACTTGGCAAATGATGTTGCCAACTTTTTTGGTCATCATCTTGAGGCAGAAGCGAAAGAACAAAATAACATGTTTTTGAGCAAGAAATTCAAAGGTTTTAGGTAGAGGAAGAGCTCTTAAAGTTTGCAGTATTTTATTTACTAAAAATCCTTTAGAGCAAGCAAGGAATATGTTTCAATGAAAATGCTAAAACTAGAAACGTTTTTACATAAATAATAACCAACAAAAGGGTTAGGAAATCCCCAAAATTATCCCCACACTCTTCGGCGCTGTCCCTTGCACTCCTTTCCAAGCCTGAACCCCAAAGCCAATAGAGGTTGTCATCACTCGAAGGGCAGAGCATGAAGTGTTCAAAATTTGTGTGTGTGCGTGTGTTGAAGCAACCCCTGAAATCCACGTTCTCCTGACCCAATAACCGTCAAACACTCCTTGACTCCCCCTTGACTTGCATTCAGCCCGGCGATGAGGCCGACGAGGAGCTAGAGGAGGAGGACGAAGAGGAGGACCTGCTGGGCACCGACGTGGTGGACTTCCTGATCGCCAAGCGATCGTGGAGACAGGTGAATCAACATTACCACCAGGCCAGTCCCAGTGCAGCGGCCACTCTGACCGACTTTGAGGCGGACTCGGAGAGCAGTGACTTTGAGCAGGTGCAGCAGCTGAGCAGGCGGGGATTGCCGCTGATAGCGACCAGTGTCCGGAGGGTCCTGAATCTAAGCCTAGCCGAGATGCCGCAGAACGGCAATGTCATCAAGGGCGACTGCAGCAGCAGCAGTGCCCTGCTGCAGCAGCGACACCACCACAACCTGGGCAACAAGATGCACAACAAGAACATTGCCGTGGCCGTGATCACGCCCAATTCGCACACCAGCAGTCATGGCCATGGCCATGGCTACGGAGGAGTCGGCGGCCACGAGCTGAACAAGTCGCCGCTGGGCCTGCGGAAGACGCGCCATCACCACAACGACACCTCCAAGTTCAACCGCTCCAACCGCAAGTCCAAGAACTGCGCCATCTTCTACTTCAAGCACTTGGACACGGACAACGAGCAGGGCAATGCGGCGGGCAGTGACCTCCAGAGCGAGGAGGATCCCTGCCTGGTCCGCCGGCGAGGAGCTGGCGGCGACGTAAGTACCGATCTCTCTCTCTCCCGGTTACGGTTCGTCGGCGAATCATCATCGGGCCACGATTCGTTCCACGCTCGGAACCATCGGAGCCCCGAAAGGTGTCGGGGTCACGTTCATCAATGCCAAGTTGGGAGTCGGTCTCTTCTCTCCTCTCCCTGAGTATTTTCTGGCCAACTAATTAGCATGATAGCTTGCTATTTCGCTGTCTTGTAACCTAACTGAATACTCACAAATACATATAAGCAAGTAAGCATATAAATATATCTATATTGTATTGATAGTTTCTTTGGCATGCCTAACAACTTCTTAATTAACTTTTGTATTCCATTATTCGGTAGTCTTCATCATCAACTAAAACAACACCAACTACAACTAGATCATTAATCATAATCACAACAGAAACTATATTTAACAAATACTTCAAAGAAGTAGAAATACAAAGTAGGAAAAAGTAAAGCAAAAGCTCTTTTGAGGGCAAAATCCAGGGAATAAATATTATTTTTATGCATAAATATTTTTAAACCATCCCTAATTAGAAATTACTTTTATCATGGCTCTAAAGTCTTGAGCAAGAGCTCTGTAAATTGAGTTGGTATAAAAGAAGACTCTTAAAGTCGTCAATTTCACTGAAAGAAAGAAGAATCCCTCAGAGATGTCGATCTCCTCTCTTCTCCTTAACCCGACAACATTCAGACTTAATTTGTTTGTTTGTCTGTCTGAGACTTCTCCAACTTCAACTCCAAGACCAAGTCCAACTCCAACTCCACCTTCTGTGAAGAATTCTGCAGTCCTCCAGCAATTCTTCACTCTTCCTCCCACATTTGACAACTGCTGAGGTCGTCACCATTCGAAATGGAAATAAATTGCCAGCAGAAAGACAAAGACCAGTCCGGGGGAATGGGAAAGAGGAGTCATGGAGAAGGCGTTGCAGTCGGCAAGCAAAGCGGGGCTTCAAAGATGTTGCTCATGTGCAGCAGCCGCAGCAACTTGGAGTTGCAGGCGCAACAATTTGCCATTTTGCGCAAGTAACGCTAATTAAACTTCATTTTCTACCACTTCATCTTCATCGGAGTTTCCTCCGCCGTTGGGTTTTCCTTTTAGCGAATTTTGTTACCACTGATTTTAATGTTGCATTGCGTTTTCCCTTCCCTTCCCCCTCCCTGTGACTTTCCTCCCATATTAGATACTGAAATCGGCTGATGCCTCAACGGATGACGACGACGAGGGTTGGCTCTACACGGCGACTGCAGCAGCAGCAGCAGCAACAGCGACTGCGACAGCTACAGCAGCAACATTGGAAGTTGCAACTGCAACGACATTAGCCACAGGAACGGCAACGGGCATATCCATTGTGGATGGTCTGCAGTCGACGGCCATTTCCTCGACCACGGTTACCACGGGTGGAAAACTGCCGCCCAGCGACGACTCGGACAAGGAGAACAAGGAGTCGGGCGGAGTCACTACCACGACCATTACAGCAACATCGGCATCAGCGGCAGCAGCCACAACAAGCAGCAACTACGACAGCAGCAGCGCCTGCTCCTCCTCGAACTCCAATTCCAACTCCAACGGCAGGCACACCGAGACCTCGGCCACCTCGCGAGTCACTCAGCTGCAGATGCAGATACACTCGCAGATGGAAGCCGAGATGGAGTTCCAAATCAATGGCAATGGCACTGCCAGCGATGGCACCAACAGCACCAGACACATCATTAGCAACAACAATTGCTACAGCAACAAGCAGCAGCAGCAGCAAAACAACAACGAGGGCGAGGCTGGCGAGGATCTGGGCGTCGATGAGACAACTGTTGATATGGCAAATGGAAATCTCGGCAAATTGCAGCAGGTGAGTGCACGATTGCAGCAAATGGGATGGAATTATAGGGTCAACCAAGGCATATTTAAACAGAATAAGACAAATACTAGCTGGGTTTATAAAAGGAGTAAAGAAGCTTAAGTAAGTAATCACAAGGAAAAGTTCTTCGAAGATACTGTTCTCTCTTGGAACTCTGCATAAATCACTTGATACACTCAAGTGAACACACAAATTAATAGAACCTCTAAAGAGTACCATACTGAGAAGCATCCCTTGGCTGCCATCGCGGTCAGATCCACTTCAGATCGGAGTCGCCGCCATTTGTGGAGCACTGGCTGAAGTCCGTTCCCCGTTCGACTATTGGACAAGTTCCCACAGTCAGTCAAGTGCCAAGTGCTCAAGTCTAGTGGCCATGTCTGTGACTTGTGTCAATAAAAGCGTTTTGTTTGCCGTAACTCCGCGCCAAGGAGCTGGTCGAGAGCGGGTCGAGCGAGGGATTGGCAGAGGGATCGGAGGAGGGTTTGGAGGAGGCATTTTCAATAAATGGAAAACCTCGCCGGATGATTAAGCAGTTGGGTTAATGAAAGCGAATCATGCACCGACTACTCCTGTCGCTCGCAACGGGACTGACTACCAGGTGAGCCTCGAGATTGAGACCACGGATTCGGGACCGGAGACTGGAGGCTGGCTGGAACACTGAGCCCGAGCCTGAGCCTTAGCCCCTCGATCGATGACTACCGCGAGAGACATGGCATGATGTCGTGGTCCAGGAAAAACGATCGCCGCGGAGCACGTCAAAAATGGGAAAGTACGAAATTAACTTGGGAAACGTGTGATTTATTTCTTCATTGAAGGCAAATGAAAAGAAGCTCGAGCCTAGCGCTCGACGTGACGCGAAACAAAACGAAACAATTGAAAGGGACAACGGGAAAGATGTTGTAAACTTTGGGATTAATGAGTGGAGAGAAATCTTACCTAAAATAGTTTATATTTTACACCAAGGGTTTCATTTCAATCCTTTCTTTTTTTCCCCCAGATGAACAACAGCTTCTATAGCCGTGCGGACATCTGCAATATCAGCGTTTGGCCAGCAGAAACTGTAACCAGTTGCCACTTGCCTCCCAGGTCCCCAGCCAAGTCGGCCAAATCCTCCAAATCTCAGGCCAGCAGCAGCAATGCCACCATGTCCGCTTCGCCCGCCAAGGTAAGTCTTAACACATATTTTGAAATCACATGGAAAAGAAGAAGGAAGTTCAACTTCCGTTGCAAGAGACAGATTGAGACATTAACGCAGGAGGTTTTAGTGGAGGGAAGTTCGGGTTTCTTGGTCTAAGATAATGAATATTAATGGGACTAACTTATTTGACTTTAGGATTTTTAGTGAAGAAAAAATAAAGAGATCTTTGGGAAATATATAATTTGCTAAATAATATTCAGTCTAGAGTTCTTGTTACCTTTTGTAGAGTGTTTCAATAGATTTTTTAGTTTTTTTAGGGAAAGGCAATAAAGCTTTCTTTTCTCATTTGACTTTGACTTCAAAGGGTGATAATGATCTGTAGTTCTCGGCCAATTCTTCCCCTTCTTTGATCAATTATGAGTATAAGTATGAGTGTATATCGATCGTTGGCCTATCTCTAATCGATCTTTGCTGGTGGTCCACTCCCAGATCCACTTCCACTCCCACTTCCACGTCCAATCGCCTTTGATTTAGCTGTTTGCGTGCGTCGCATCGAATTTCTCCCAACTGGCATTTTTGTGGTCGCCTTTTTGTGCGTGTAAAAGCGGTGGTAAAACATGCGACTCTGACAACTTGCTGAGCGTAATCGAGTGTAATGCGAGCTCCGAGCCCCGTGTGGAGGTGTGGGAAACCCGCAGCCAGGCAGCCAGGAGGAGTGCGTATCAGTGGTCTCGGGCTCCGCGGTGCTCCCATCATTTGTCGCCGCCTATCAACGTCTCCCTGGGCAGCGTGTGTCGGGCACTCACTCTCACTTTCCTTGGTCAGCGAGTGACGGAACATGTTTGTGCATTTTCGCAGTTTCATTTGCATTTCGCAGCAGCCCCAGCAGCCGCAGCGGCAGTTGTCGCACGCAATTTTCACTGTCATTTTCCTCCAGGCCGAGGGCAGGCAGTGGTTTTCCCTAGCTCCAGCGCCGCTACGCATGCGCGCGTTCGCTGATTTATTGAGAGTGAAATCCCGCGTAGCTTTGATTAATTTTGACAAATTTTACATTTTCGCAACTCAAAGCCAAACTCGAACCTGAACCCGATCCTGAGACACTGAACCCCTCCAAAAAATAAAAGCAAAGCCATATATCAAGTCGACGCAACCGAAAACTGATTTCAACGATAACGAAAAGCGGCATGACGTCGCTCAAAATATACAAATAAATCTTGCATTTAAATCGCACTGTGAGCTAAATTATATATTATATATCTTATCGGCGGACACGCATGCTTTTTGTTTTGAATCGCAAATTAAAAGTTTTCCAAGTGATAGGCGGCCACAAAAAAAAACGAACGACATCTGAGAGGCACAAGAGTGACGCTCGAGAAAGCCCCAATAAATAAATCGCAGACATTAAAAACTGATAGACAAGTGCATTTATCATTTATCGATAAGATAATCGAACGTGAGTTTTACGAATTGCCATTTAAAGGAAAGAAATGATACCAATAAAGCCAGAAAGTAAATACCGGAGCGAGCAAGATACAAAATTAATTAATTATCATTTTAAAGGTGCTTTTAAGCGGTATTTGTCGATATTTTTATTTTGCGGTAATTTTATTGGAACGAAAAGTGTGGTTTTTAACAAGAAATAATCTCGAGTGTAATACAATATATAACTTATATGTATATCTTCCTACCTATAACCACACTTCACTTATCTTATCGACGGACACAATTCAGTTGAAAATTAAAGTGTTTAGCAAAGCGAACAAAAAAATTATATAGCATGAATGGAAAACAGAAAGGAAAATAATGTAATAGAAATCAATTCGCTCCTCTCCCCGACTCCGATTTCAAATCGATTTGCGGAGTATATTATCTTATCAGCCCGCCCGTCCGCCCCATCCCCCCCATTAATTCCCCCTCGCCGCCGCCGCCGCAGTGCTATTATCAAACGCATTGCGATTCGACAGTTTATTTTAATTCGCTTTATGGCAACCGTTGTGCCTCTGAGCAGCCTGACGACTATATAGCCAGAGCCGGCAGAGTGTTGGTGCACTCCAGAGCCAGAGCGTTAGCCCCGCCACTACTCAGTGTGATTCGCAACGCTGAGGCCGACGGACGGACCGAAATCGGGGAGCGGACTTGCCAAGATAATGGCGAAGGCAAAGGCAAACAGTGAATAAAATAACTAGCCAACCGACAAACAATTGCTCACAAACAAACAATGGCGGGAGAGCGAAATGTGCTTATTTGCATTAAATAAATAGTGAATACGGAAAGTACCAAAAGCAACAGTAAACACATCATCTGAAAAGCTCATTAAGAGCGGTAATGTGCAATAAATAAATTAGCCAAAGTGAAGTGAACTACCAATGATGTCCAGCTGTGGCTGCCAAACTGGTTGCAATCACACTAAAACTGCTATAAAATCGAAAAATCACTTAATCCAAATTAATTACCTGTAATAGTCGCCGTTACTGGAAACCAGTGAGCATTTAAATCAGTCGAATGGGCCAGACAAAAAGATAAAAGGTAAAATAATAGAATTTGAATTTAAGCCGTATCCACCAGTTGTGTTGACCTGAATTTCCCTGCCTGAAAAAAATTAACGCGATTAGATTTTGGCAACAGAAAACGCAACCATTGCGTGTGAGTAAAAAACATAAATAAAAGCCAAGTCAGAGAGTCAAGTGGGTTGACAAGGAGCTGAACTTGTATCTGTGTCTGCACGCGTGTGTATCTGTATCTTGAGGCTGCGCCTTCCAGTTTTGGGCCTAATTGGCATCCCGGCGCGTCCGCACTCGCATTAATAATTGCCTTTAATTATCGCTAACGCCCAATCGCAACTGTAAACAGCAAAGCAGCAATCTGCAAGCTGCAAGCTGCAAGCTGCAAACTGCGAGCGAACAAAGTAAAAGCATTAGAAAATTGTTTCCGTTTTTTGTCGGTGACTGGCCAGTGGCTGCCAAACCTGGCCTCTCCTCCGATCGCGTGCCTCCGCCGTTGCCGCAGGAAGTTGTTAATTAAATTAAGCCAAAGATTAGCCATCCAGTGACTGCCAGAGCGCGTTTTTGGACGAACTAAGAAGTGATAAAGACAGACACACAGCTGAAAGGCAGTGAGAGATGCAAAGATACGAGGCGGACAGTGCGCGACATCTGTCACAGCCCAGCTACCCGATAAGTAAAGCCTTCAAAATGTTCAATTGACCAAAATAAGCCCGAAAAAGACAATAGGATTTCGTAATTGTAATGGAATAATTAGGCACGCTTCAGTGATTGATTGGCAGGCAGGAGGAGGAGGAGGCATTCGGCGACAGAAGCGACAGTGAGAAATCATGTTTACCCAAAGATCTGATTTTCTCGAATTATCATTTCGGGTGGGGAGTCTCTCCCTCGGTGGCAAGAAACCACCAAAGCGCGTAGTTTCCATAAAAGGTGTTTAGGCCCATTTTGGGTAGCTCTTGCAAGTCAAAGATAGAATAGTTACTAATAAATAAAAGCCTAATCCGGTTAGAGTTTGTTTACCAGGCAAACTCACGCTGATAACTGCAGTTACTCAACTCAAAGTTCTGCCTAAAATATAAGTAATGGCCCCTGAAAATAATTTCTTTAGTCATCATTCCTCCTCGTGAGTGTGAAAGAGTTGTGCAAAAATAATAGAAGGTAGAGTGAGTGGGCGAGCAAAATAAACAGAAGTGCACTTGGCGTAGAGACCCACCGTGATGGGCGTGGTCAGCGTGGGTTCGCTGAACACATCCGCCAGGGCCGGGGAGTACAGCTCGTAGCCCAGCATGCCCTCCGAATCCTCGTTGGTATTGAGTCTGCGGGCTCCGAAAACCTGCCCCAAAATGGTCTTCTGGTGCAGCGAGTCGTGGTTGTACGGTGTCTCGCACGCCTTATTGGCTCGGTACAGGAGCTGGCTGTGCTTGGGGTTCCGCAGCAGAGCCTCCACAATGGCCTTGCTCCTCGCCCTCATGGCAATATGCAGGCAGGTGTCACCTCTCTTGTCGCTGGCCGTCACCTGGCCCTTCCGGTCCAGGCAGCAGGTGCACAATCTCCAGATTGCGATTCCTCACGGCTCGCAGCAGCGGTGTATCGCCGTCATTGGTGGCGGACTCAAATTATGCCACTATAAACTTATAATATGTATATTCATAAGAAAAGTTTTGAACATATATTTTCTGGCCGAGTCTAGTAGCCCTGGCGACTGTTTTCCTGCTTGGAAAATCAGTCGTCAGGGTTCATTCAGTCTCGAGCACGAATTGCGACTAGTCTCCCTAACTGAAAGAAAAAATGAAAAAAAACGGAAAAAAAATAACTGAAAAAAAAAGAAAACTGAAAACTGAAATTTTTTTCTCTTTTGAAAACTTTTGGCCTTTTCTTTTGTGCGTTCGGTGTTCGCCTTAAAGGCACGTTGTTTATAAGCGAGTGTCGCGGATGGGGGTATTCCCCCTGTTTATCTTACTGCGTGTTCTCTTTTTCTTTCGAAATTATTTTATTTATCATTTTATTTATTATTTTATTTATTATTTTATTTATTGTTTTATTTATTGTTTTATTTATTGTTTTATAAATTTTGTCTGGCTCACGCAGACGGTCGCAGCTTTACAGTAACGTGCAGTGTGCCCTAGCTTTTGGCGTCGAGACCACACTGACCCTCTGGCTACAAAGCTCACGCAGGTCAAAAATCCCCTTGGAGTTCTCATCCCTTTCAATGACAATGTCAAACGCATTGGCCGGCGCCTTGGAGAACCTCTTCTTGTGCACTCCTACGTACTGGACCTTGAAGCTCAAGCCAGCGAGCTCTTCTCGGATCCAGGCTGGGTCAGTGGATTGGCAGAGGCTTTTGATTGTTACTCTCAGGCCGCGTTCTCTGTCCGATTGATAAGTAAAGCAGTCAAAGGAAGTGGATTGATCATTAAAGATGTGCTCATATAATTTGGAGTAAGTTTCTTGCGTGTGGCAGAACATCTGTCTTAGTTGGAAGGCAAATTGGTTTTGGTTTTACAACCTTTGGAGCAGCTGGAGGAGTAGTCTTCTCCAATGGCACAGTTGTGGGAGGAGCGGGGGAACCAGTACACTCATCGCCAACAATCATATCCTCGAAATTATTTTATTTATTATTTTATTTATTATTTTATTTATTATTTTATTTATTGTTTTATAAATTTTGTCTGGCTCACGCAGACGGTCGCAGCTTTACAGTAACGAGCAGTGTGCCCTAGCTTTTGGCATCGCTTGCACTGGGTAATCGGAGGGTTAGGCGTCGAGACCACACTGACCCTCTGGCTACAGAGCTCACGCAGATCAAAAATCGCTTCATTGGAGTGTCTCAGCCCTTTCATTGACAATGTCAAGACGCATTGGCCGGCGCCGTTGGAGAACCTCTTGTGCACTCAAACTACGTGATTGATCGTTGAAGATGTGTTCAATTAAGCCAGCGAGCTCTTCTTGCGTGATCCAGGCTGGGTCAGTGGATTGGCAGCAGGCATTTTATTTATGATGTAGGTCCTCAGGCCGAATGCTTTGATCCAGTTTATTGATCAGCATAAAGTCAGTCACAGAAGGAAGGAAAGTGGATTGAGGCTTTAAAGCCTTTGGACTCATATAATTTGGGGTAAGTCTTCGTTGGCGTGTGGCAGAACACGCTGCCTCCGCCGCTATACATCTTATTTATGATGTCGGCTCCTCTGCCAAAATTGCAAATTTGATCCAGTTCCTTGATCAGCCAGGCGCTTAACATCTGTGACAGCAGCCTTTGGAAGGCAAATTGGTTTTGGTTTTACAACCTTTGGGGCAGCTGGAGGAGTCCTAGTCTTCGCCAATTTGGCACAGTTCTGGGAGTGAGCGGGGCCCCAGTACATTCAAGTTTTTTGACGTTGGGCACAACAATCTTATACTCCTCTGACATTATTTGGTATGGCTTTATTATTTTATTTATTATTTTATTTATTATTTTATTTAAGGGAAAGTTGTCTTTAGCTAAAGTTTTGTGCTGGCTCACGCAGACGGTCGCAGCTTTACAGTAATCGAGCAGTGTGCCAAATGTAGCTTTTAGCAAATTCGCTTATACATGGTTCAACTTCCGGAGGGTTAGAGGTCCATATCACAATCATCATCAGTCTCGAGGTCCACAATGCTCAGCGAAGAAGCCGGTCTTAAATATCTGCTCGTCCTGGTCAGTGGAGAGGGGTCAGAGGTCTTACTTGATGGTAACCGTTAAGCCGCGTCCTTGCAGGACTGGCCGACGTATGACGGCGGAGTCAAAGGCAGCATCGCTGATCGTCTTTAAAGATGTGTTCAATTAATGGTTAGGGCATGTCTCTTGGCAAGTGTCCATCAGAACACGTGCATCTCGGCCCTGGCTCATGACCATCTTATTTATGATGCCAAGGTCCACAGGAATTCCAAATGATAAATTGATCCACAGTAGCTTTGAAATAACCGGCATAACGTAAAATGTCACAGAATGGAAAGAAAGAATCACCGGCTCTTAAACAAGATTAACTCGCTCGAATTTGTCCCGGAACTTCCGACCGCGCAAGGGAACTCCCCATTCTTCAGGCTTCTTTGTCTGGAACTCGCTGAGTACAGTGGCCTTTATTACTAATTTTTACTGTTTTGTACAATTTTTTGCTAATTCGGAAATTGGGTACAGAGACCAACACTAAACAATAAATAACAGTAGGGCTCAAACGTGGCACCTAGGCATTTCAGAATTGACATGAATAAAGGCAATCAGTAAATTAGCAAAAATTGGCTCACCATCATAGAGGAGAATGTCCACTCCATGCTCTGGCAAGACATCACCAAAATAATTGAAAGATATTGAAGAAAATTTAATAATCGTAGCTTGCCGCGGCGTTAGCATCGTCCGCCGCATTTGTGGTCCTTCACTATCGCAGGGGAAGGCAACTCAGAGTTAGTCGCCATCTTCAGTGGGCGCTTTTCTGCTGCAAGAGCTAAGGCTCGTCTCCTGGCAAAGAGACTCCCATCCTTGCTGCATCTTCATCCCTCCCGACAATCCATTCAAATCCACTCAAATCCACTCGACAGTAATGACGTTGGAGTGCACTGGAAATGGGTGACAAATTGCGATAAGCGGCGGCGGAGCTGGGAGAATGAGAGTTCCCAGCGATAAGGGAAAACATACACTGCCACGGCACCCCCTCACTGATAAGAATAAAGCGCGCTGTCTCACTTGCAATGCATTTTCTATTCAGTTGACAGTTGAACTTGCCCAAATCGAGATGTTTTTTAAGAGCTGTCATTTCTAATTTAACTTTGATACATGGAAAACCTTCTCTGAAGTCTTGAATTTTGTTGTAAGTAACTAGGGGGTTGAGTAGGAACAATAGTCATGAAATAAAATAATATTACTTATCGAATAAAATAAGTTCTCGCTAGGGAAGTTGGACTGTAGGTTTAGTCACAACTTTATGACTTGAGCAAAGAGTGAGACTGTGACTACGATTCCGATTCGGCACGCTCATTAAGTTCCGCTCTCTCACTCCGCAAACAGTTTCTCAGTTTCTCACTTTACATTTTCCATTTCTCCATTTTCTCCGCACTCTCTCTTTGCCCAGGGCAAGGTCTCGCATGATTCAATCAAGCAGTTGGTACTGGAAGCAGAGCATTTGGTGCGCGACGCCCAAGAAGCGGCTCTGAAGACGCCAACGAAGCAGAAACATTCCATCATTAAGATCTCGTCGACGGTGAAGAAGCGCGAGGTCACCATGCCGCATCCCATCAAGCAGCGCGTGGAGGTGAGTCCTTTGTCTGTGGTATTCCTATCATCCCATAAACCTAACATGCCCCTCTCTGCGTCCCCCAGGAATGGCTGGAGCACCAGCCCTCGACGCCGCAGCTGCTGACCCGCAGCCACACGCACGAACTGCTGCCGGGCAGCAAGCCCGACGATTGCGAGGCATCCGGCGAGGCTTCCGAAACGGACTCGGTGCCCCAGACCAGCGGCGGAGGAGCAGCTGGTGGCGGCGGAGCGGCGGGAGGAGCTGCCGGGTCGGACACCTCGGAGGGATTCACCGATTCCATTGCCACCTGTATGCAAACGAGCACGAATTCCTATGGGAATTCCACGGAGAGAATCGGCGGATCCGCCGAGCCCATTGGCCAGCCGAGCCCAGTGACGCCTCTGGGCTTCGGGAGTAGCAATCAGAGCCTGAACGTGAAGATTGTGAAGCGGCCGCAGTCGCGTCGCAAGTCGGAGAGACCCTGGTCCGTCTCGTGCCTTTCCCAGCTGACCACGGATGCGGCCCAGATGACCACGGCCCGAATTGTGGAGAACTCGCCGCCGGGACTGGCCAGCCACTCGATCAGTGAGAGCGCCTTGGATTCGCTTTCGCCGGGCCCCAGACCCCGGGCTGCTTCTTCGTCGGGAACGGGAAGCAATGCAGCCAGGAAAGCGGACAGCAAGGGCTCCCTGAGGCGGCGCAAGGCCAGGAAGAAGCGCATTTCGGCAGCCTCGGCCGGCAGGAAGTCGGACTCGGGTTCCGAGCTGGGTGGCGATCTCACCCAGACCCTGATGAAGTCCTGCGAGTCGATGTCGTCGCAGCAGCTGCAGGAGTTCACCAATGCCCTGCTGAGCATCCAGAAGGGGGCAGCCATTGCTCCCCTGAGTCCCAAGGAGCACGCTGTTGTCACTATTTTGGCGGAGGGCGGCGAGGCAGGGGAATCGCAGCTGATGCTGCCCAAGTTCCGAGTGGGATCCTTCACCACCGCAGGCCTGCTGGCCAGCGAAACGCGCCTGGGCGCTCTTGCCGCCCTCTCCAACTACATGAACGAGGACGAACAGCAAGCAGGTGAGTGGGAATCCCTGAGGGAATCTTATTAGGCTTCTCGACTTCTCGTTCTCGATCTCGATCTCTATCTCTGTCTGTTTTTCTCACACACAAGCACCCAAGCCGGCACAGAGCAGGCTCAAAGGTATTGCCCTCGCACCACAAACCCCTCTAAGAATAATCCAACCCAAGGATGTTTCGTATCCCTGACCAAACCCCTCCCAAGAGCTAAGCATTGCCAGACCCTAATAGTTCCCATAATAAATAATCCCGCACAGAACTCAGCACCGAGGACCATCACAGCAGCATCTCGGAGACGGCCTGGGACAACTACCAAGAGAAATACAACTCGGAGAACTATTCCGAGGGCTTCGATTCGGACGCCGCCCGCCGTCTCTTGGAATTCGGCGATGACTATCGGTGAGTGTCGTGCGCGCCTTTGTTATTTTAATGATGAGTGCGACCTTTGAGGCCGTGCCAAGAGCTATTTTTAACCGCTCGAAATGCACCCATCCACCCATCCACAGCAATTTCATCGACTCGCAGTCGGACTGCTGCAGTTCCCTGTCGGCGGCCAACAATCTGGACTCGTTCTCGCCGCCGCGCATGGACTCGCTGCAGAAGCACGAGGTGAAGACGCTGCACATAAACCAGGACACTATCAGCAGCAGCGTGGACCACGCCCGTCGCCAGCGCGCCCTTGAATTGCAATACGAGCGTCGTCGCAAAACCCTAGAGGTTAGGCGCAAATCCTGTCAAGGTGAGTGTAGCCCAGGTTTCATTAGGGAATTCTATGCAATTCTGAAAATGTATTTTCATGCAGACATGGATGAATGCACCATGGCAAACACGGCCCAGAAGGAGGAGCAGCAGCAGCAGTCACAGCAACTGCAGGCCCAGCCCTCGTTGTCTGCCTCCGCCACGGCCCTGATGACCACCACCACGCCCAAGACACAGTCCACCCAGCACCTGGGCCAGCGGACAGAGTCCGTGGGCCGCAAGCTGGAGTTCGGCGGCATGAGCCAATCGGCCCAGTCCCTGCTGCGCCGCACCTCCGAGAGCGACACCTCTACCCGGCGGCGACGCACTGTGACGGCCGACGAGCGAAGACGCTCTTCGCGCAACCTGGAGAAGTGCATCAAGCTAATACCGGCCACCACGTCGTCGTCGAGTGGCTCTGACTCCGAGGACGGGGAGCAGGAGATGCGCTCCCTGCTGCAGCAGAGTCGCGACCGGCTGGACGACACCAGGGCCCTGAAGATCCGGTGCCATCTGCTCAGGCCAGAGGATTATGTGAGTCCCAAATGAGTCCCTGCTTATGCCAACTTAATGCTCATTCCCAACGCTTCCCAACCAGAACGAGATCATCAACACTTGCCGCGACAACATCCGCTGCCTGGAGGCCGTGCTCCGCGGTCCGCCCGGCACCGTGCTGTCCAATCACTGCGCTGGCCAGACTAAAGGTGAGTTCCAGCCTCCACCTCCACCGCGCAAGCCATCAGCATCGTCGGTGGCCAGCGGCCTTCGCCGACGGCGTCGGCCACGGCCCGAGTTCGAGCTGCACCTGGCCGCCACTGCCACTCCGGTGGAGCAGACGGGTAGTCCTGTCCCGCTCGAGATGCACTTGCAGGTGGCCAGGGCCGAGTGCCAGTGTGCACCCATTACGCGCTTCGTGGCGCGGGTAATCGAGTTCGTGCTGGACGTGGGCAACATGCTGGAGCACTTTGCGCTCTACAGGTTCCTGGCAGGCACGCTGAGATCCCTCTACGAGCTGGTCAACCGGCCTGTGGGCGGACGCCTCGGGCGGTTCTTTGGCGGCCTCCGCGGGCTGCTGTAAGCGGAGAGAACAGAATGTGAAAGCTTTAAGCATGTATTACTACCGGATGCCTTTGATCGCGGTACAAATACTAGATCTTTAAACGCATATAATGTATTATGACCTTTGAAGGATTTTGTTTTTGCATTTGACAAAACGCATTTCGCATCGAATTTAAACTCGTCATCCATCCATCCATCCTCCTTTTATATTCTCTGTCTGTTCGATTCGGTTTTGTATTTATTATTATTATTTTAAATAATCTTATTTTACTCTATTTCTGTTCAACTTCAATTTTTTCTCTTGCGCATATTTGTTTCTCTTACTCTTATTCATTTTTGGCAAAATAAAAAATGTGAAAACACCAAAAGCAAAACTAAAATTGTTATAATTATCAGCGATTGCGTTGCGTTTGTCTTTTGTCCCGTGATTAGTTTTATTTTGGTGTTTTGTTTCGTTGTCATTCTGTCATGCTTCCAATAACTGTGTAACTCCATGTAAAGCTTATGCTAATGTGTGTACTTTTGTCAAATGTTTTAACAAAATTAATTGAGTTAATTGAATTAATCGGTCATCCCTTAACAGTGTCTTCTGTTTAGATTGCTTTCAACTAGTTTCTGTTGAGCTCTCATCCTAGTCTAGCACTAATATCGATCCCGGTCCAGAAGCGGTAATGGTTTGCACACGACTCTATACTATACACGACGACTATACTAGTATAATGATTATCTAAACCCAATTTGTCTAGTTTTAAGCATTTCATTTACACTTTCACAGCAGTAACTTCTTTTTTAAACTGTTTAATTTCCATAGAACGTGCGCAGAGAGAGGGGAATTTGTGTTTATATTTACCCACGAAATCTTTCAGTATTTGTTGAACAAAGAAATAGCTGCCAGAACTCATTCCTTTATAATTTAACGTTAAAAAGCAAAAACTATCCAACTTTTGAGACTTTATGTAAAAAATCTCTACATTTTACGCCATGTCTCCAACTACAGGTTTGAGCCCGTGATTAAAGTTTGGGAAGCACTGTGTCGAACCGTGCTTTTTATCCACTTTTTACTTAACAATATCTCCTCATTATTTATTAGAGGTACAAACATTTACATTTTCTTAAAAATTTTCCACATTCTTTGAAGTCTTCCCCGAAACGACCAATAAATCTGCTTAATACGCTTTTAGCTTACCACTTTAGCCAGCTGCTTAGGTTCTGACCCCGACCAAGAGCAAATGTATTTTCGGCGGCTGACGTCACACTCGCCTGAGGGTAATATTTATAAACAAATGTGATGACTTGCTGGGAAATTAATTTATACAAGCGAGGGTGGTTTTTGCAATACGGAAAATTGAGTGGAAATGTTTTGAATTAAATTTTAACTAAAGATGGACCGAGGCTTGTGCCTGTCCAATTGCAGCTTTGAGAGGTTACTCAAGAAATCACTAGGTGGCGCGTTGGTAGTGCTCACAAACTGTGGCTTTAGGTTTTGAGGGAGTTTTTTTTTGTGTCTGTGTCGTCATTTCAGCTTTTCTCATTGTTGTCTGGTCCGGTTTTCGGTGTCTCTTTTTTTTTGTGTCTGCGTTAGAAATGACGTCGTCTTTTGAAATAAAAGCGCCGTGCCTTTGTTTTTGTTGCTGCTACTGCGGCTTGGCCTTGTATTTGCCGCCGAATCTAATGAGCGGGCCCTCAAAAGCCCTCATACATATATTTATATGTATATATTTATAATATTTAGTCTAGTTGTGTGTGTTTTAGAGATTAGGAGTGACGAAGCCAAGTTCAAAAGTTCTGTAAAGAGTTTTCTCATTCTGATGTTTGCGTGTTAGCTTCTCTCGGTTTTTTTTATATATTTTTGTACACGCAGCAAAAATGCGTACTCTTCAGGTTTATTTTATAAACAAATTTTAGTGTTCAAAGAAAATTTGTATTTTCTTAAATTTAAATGTGCTTTAAAAGAAGAGTTTTATATTGGTGAAAACAAGTTATTTGGATTATTTTTGTAATACTATAGGTGAAGAACCCTTCTGCAATATCTATCATTGTGGAATTTATTTTGTATGCTTTACAAGCTCTTTACCTATATTTTGAATGACAAGTTCTGAAAACTGTAGTATACAGGTGATTTAAATATACTTTGGATTGTTTTTTAAGCTTTTAGAGCTGCGTACAACTTGGCTGTTTCAAAAACAAGCAGAATGCAAAGGCATAAACCTACTGTAAGTGTGCTGGCGAGCACGTTTCTGTGCTTCTCTGCTTTGCCTCCCTGTTTCAGCGCTTTTTCTCAGCTGTCTCCGCTGTGGCAGTCGCCGCTCGGCACATCTCTCAGTTCACTTTCTGCGCGCGTTCCAAGCGGTCGTTCTGCGTCCATAGTTCCTCCTGCCCCTCCGCCGTCTGTCTGCTTTCGCATAATTAACTTTTAACGTGCTTCCGCGAAATTGTGCGAAATAAGCCTGCGAGATTGCCGCATAATTCCACCAAAAATACCTGTGATAAATTCATAACTAAGCTCTCTTTATAAACTTAAACATATCACCGAACACCCTTCCTCGGAGGCTCAAAACATCTGTCATTCATGAAACCCAAAGTCGCGTGCTGTTCGTATAAGAGATTGACTGTTTCCCTGTATAAGAGTTTCACGAGAGTTTTCCCTGAACTTTTCGAGGTCGCCAAATAAAATTTCAATGCAGCATTGCTCAAATCACGCTGAAAATTCCCATAATCTCGCCGCGCTGTGTTTGTGTGTTGCGTGTGTGGAAATGGAAAATCTTGTAAAACACAAAATTGATTACGAAAATTGATTTCAAGTGGCGCTTGTGGTTCAAAAAGTGGGTCACCCTAAATGAGAGCGAGAGCGAGAGCGAAAGCTTTTCCTCTCCGCCTCCCCAATTTTCCGCGTTTTCCTGAGGGCCAAGGGTAGAAAACTCCGCGAAGCAACATGGGGAAAGTTAGCGTGGCCGTCCAAACGGATATTTCCGAAATGCTCTCGGCCACCTCTTCCACCAACACATCGCGCTCGTCATCGGAACAAGGTAAACACAAACACTCTAAGCCATTAAACCGTCCATCCAAGCAGCCGAGCAGCCGAGCAGCCAACAATGGCAAAGGCAAATCACTCTCCAGTACTCACTCTTCCGAAGAGATATGTGCCTAGTAGGGGCCGAGAGATAGATGATGTGCTGGCCTGGTAAACATAATTGGGAAACAGGTGTAAAGCGTGTGTGCGGCGGGGCCAGGCGGGATGCGGAGGCCCTGACTAGATCGCACAATGCGATAAGAGTGAAAACGAGCAGAGCAAATTGAGTCGCAAAGGGGTAGAGCTGGGGGAAGGGAGAGGCAAGAGTGGAAGGGATTGGGGGAAAGGTGTGCTGGTGACTAAGCTGGCAATTAGTGGCATGCGGGAGATACTATCCAGAGACTGGTTGGGTCTGTTTTAGGTGAAACTTAGGTACTATCTAAGCTGTAATAGAAACTGTTTTAAAATGGGTAATAGGAAAGGAAAGAGAAATCGAAGCAAACTGTTAATATATTGTGTAAAGATCTTAAGCTAGAATTCCATCAAAGTAAGAGATCACCTTTAAACAAGGGAAAGCCTAAGTAAGAGAAGGTAAATTGTATATTTCAAAATTTTCTGTTCACTCTAGAGATTTACCTTCATTTAAAACCCTCTTAAATAGATTCAGTTTCAAATTATTGCTTTATAGTAATTAATTCCATCTTAAATTCTGATTGGGTCACAGAATAAATAGCCCAAAAGAGTTGCCCTCTTGAATCTCTTCAGACCATTAAGCTCTTGATAAGGGTCTTACGGTACTTGGTAACCCAGAAAAACATTGCCACATTCGAAAGAGGAAAGAAAAGCAGCAGCAATGTTCCAGATCATAAATCCGCCACTCGAGTGCTTGACGATGGACGATCTCTGCTCCACTCTTAGATCCGCTAACAAAGTAATTCACATAGAAAACTCCAATAGAGAGTCTC
This sequence comes from Drosophila bocqueti, assembly GCA_018151655.1. Lineage (NCBI taxonomy): Eukaryota > Metazoa > Arthropoda > Insecta > Diptera > Drosophilidae > Drosophila > Drosophila bocqueti. The sequence continues at coordinate 374,998 of JAECXF010000230.1, forward strand.
AAGTTGATGGCCAAGAATCAGACTTCGCTGATTGCCGATTCTTGTCCCAACGATTCTTAACAATTCTTAATTCCTGCAGACACAGTGACCGACTTCGGGCCAATTGGCACTTGGCAGCCTGCCAAATCGGGCTTGCTTGGCCAACTAATTAGGGTTAGCCGGTGCTTACTGTACCGCTTCATGCCCCGCTGCCGCTTGTCTTGCCGCTAATTAACGGTAAACAGTGGGCACTGCCAATGGTTAACTCTTTATGGCATGTACAGTGGCCTTCTTCTTTGAAGTTTTCCTTTTGAAGCGAGCAGAGAGAGAGAGAGATGTCGGAACCGGTTGCTCAATTACCTCATATAACGCGGCTAAGTTCAAGTTCTCAGTTGTCATTCGGCGACAGAAAGCATTAATTATAGATCTATCGATCGACGGCTGCCTCTGCTCCATTTGTGGCTGACCTTCGCTTGATTGGAGCTGTGGAGTTGGAATTGTTTATACACTCCTCTAAACGGGATCAAATCGATTGCGGATTGGTTGCGGTTGGCTTTCCACCGCGGGCAGGGCATTGAACCTCCTTTGGCCGGAACCGCTGAGGGGGAACCTCCTCTGAGGTAACATTTCCATTTTCATTCCCATTTACATTTGCCAGGCAATTTCCGTTTGTGGATTTACGGCTGGAAGCGAGAGATTTATTACCTCATTCATGCTAAAGCCAGCCGATTTCCACTCACATTTTCAACATCTTCAGCATTTTCAGCATTTTAGCATCTCGGTGATAATTTCACTCGTTTGCGGTTCTCTTCTCTCTAATCAGCATTTAAAAATATCCAGCAGCGTTGTCGTTTCTATATATTTTTTTTGCTAATTGTCTATAATTGTTGGCCTCTCACACACACACTCGAGCTTCTAGCATTTTTTGGTCTATAATTATTCAAGATTAATTTGGCAAATATTTTGAGCTGTGCCTTAGGTCAGCCACTGACGTTTTTGTTTTGTTTTTCTAATTTTGGCGGTTGCCTCTGTCGTTTCTCTGCTTACCTCACCTGGTGGTGGCTTTGTTTGCTTTTCTTTATCTACAGAAGGGAATATTATAGTTATTCCATTTAGGGTATAGGTATTTCTGGATCTAACGAATCTGGAACACACCTTTTTCTGGCTCCTCATGGCTCCTTGTCACGCCATTCCCCGGGGGTGTGTGTATCCTTCTTGCCAGTCGCAAGGAGTGCGGAATAATAAATTAAATTGAGACACTCACAGCTCTCTCTTTTTGGGTTAAGGCAAAGTAAGTGATTACTATAAAAATAAAATCTAATGGGGATAAACAGGAAAGGAAGCATGTTTATTATATTTTCTAGTTTTCGCAACGAGTTCAGTGCCGTAAAAAACAACACAATAATTTGAGTTAACTGCAGTGCTTATTGTCTGCTAATTCTGTATTCTCTCTCGTAATACAAATATTCTCCCATGGCTGCAGCCAACGTCAACGACCTTGGCCCGAACCCCTCCCACTCCCCACGTTGCGGTCTCTGCACTTTTCGTCAGCTATTTGCCTTCAGCAGCTTTCGTGACGAAATGAACGGCAAATAGCGCAAATAAAGCACGCCTGCACATTTGCATGTCGGCAGAGAAGAAGCTCCAGCTGGCCAAGAGGAGAAAATAAGCAAATTTTCAGCTGCAATTAAAATAATGCAGTTGTTGGGGTAGGTGGGGGGTTTCCCCGCTGGCAGCTTAATTTATTTTCACCACCGAGATATGAGCCGTGTTCATGCTGCTTGCTGCTTGATTATCGCGAAGAGAAAGTCTGGCCAATAATCTCCTTCCTCACTTAGCCAAGTTAATAGCTAATCAATTTTATGTGCACTTTTTGCGGCTGTCGTCGACCCATTATCTAGCGAAGATTATTCAATATCTGCCGGAAAGCAGGTGGAGCCGAGTGCACGCCCCGATCCGAACCCCTCTGAGCCGGGCAACTTCAACTTCTGGCACGAACTTGCAACGACTTCGAACCAGATCACAACCAAACGCAACCAAGTGCGTAAGTTGCGCCTACACTGAAATAAATCTAGGCATCAATGGAATATTTATCGAAATATAGAGGGAATTTAAGTTCATAAGCTTGGTTCTGGTGGAGAATTCTTCAAAGCTTAGTGTGTTTCTGATCAACTGATTTGTTTGTTTGGTGATTGCATACATCTTGTATCTTGGGAAGTATTTGTAACCCAAAACGTACTCAAAATATCATAATTTACCAAACGATTCGCAGATTTTTTGCCCTGTGCAAGTATTACCCAGTTGAGCGAGCACGTAAACATCGCGAAGCACCCCCTTGAAGCACCCCTTTGTGCTCATCCACTTCTCGATCGCTTTGGTTGCGCTCCACTTGGGCTGGGGCTACTCCGATCCGAGCCCCGCCTGGCACCCAAAGCCAAACCCCCGATCCGAGTCGCACTTCGAGCTGCGATGCAGCTGGCACTCTGAAGTTCACTCAACCAGTTTCGGTTTGGCTGCCAACAAGTTCGGTTCGGTTAGGTTTTATTTTTCCCAAAGTGCGTCAAATCCTCAGCGGATTTTGATTGCAAAATTAAAAAAAGAGAAGAAAAAGCAGAAGAAAACACCGATTTTGGCAAGGTGAAAGTAATTTGTGTAAAACGTGCATTACGCATTGCATTTCAATTACCCAACCGGGCCACACGCACTTGTCGCAAGACTCAAACAAAGAAGTGTTTCAGTGGAAGCCTCAGGAAAATATACTCAGGACTTGTACTCCTCAAGGGTGAGTTGTTTTCGGTCAGAAATTTACGTAAATGTGTGGAATATAGAGTCTTTGATGTATATGAGATGAGTTTACCTTCCATCTAAAACAATTTGGGGTGTGGTTTTGAAGGATCTCTCATTTCGAATATCTCAGAGAGCACAAGAACTCTTTAAATATGAGCTATTTCCCCGTCAAGTAAAAGGAAAATCATTTTTTTTCCTCATCACTCTGCCTCGTTGGCTCGTTAGCTTTTCTTTTGTTCGGTTCTGGTTCTGGTTCCAGTCCGCCCAACGTTCGATGCAGAATCAGAATCCGAATCCATCTGCAGCCGATCGCAGCCCACAAAGCGAGCATTCCATGTGGGACCAGAGAGCGGAAGCAGAGGCAGGAAAAGGTGTGTGAGGCAGAGGGGGGAACCTCCACTAAATGCATTTCAATTAGAAAACTTTTTGCTTGGCGGCGTGGCTCCCACAACAAAAACCGCACAGCGGCGATGGCAAACTTTTAAGCTGTTGTTTTTGTTGATTTTCCGCGGACCCAGAGTTTCACTTTCCGCTGCGATTTTTCCAGCGTTTAGAGAAAGGTATTCATTACCAAGGGCTCTTTCCAAGCTGGCATGGGGAATGGGTCCCTAAATGGGAATGGGATGGAGCCGTAAATGGAAATGAGACCGAGGCTGAGAGACACCCAATTAAATTGCCTTTCTCTCGACACGAGCCCCACTTTAGCCACCGAAAATAACCCCCTGCACCTAACCAACCTCATCCTGAATCCCCAAACTCGTTGCTCTCCTTTTCCAGACCTGCTCGCCGCCTGGGAGGATCTACTGGGCTGGAGCGAGAATGCCTCGGCCGCCCGTAAACTGCAGCAGGAGATGACCGCCTTGAAGCACTCGCTGCAGCGACTGGGGGACAAGTCCACGCCAGAGCTGCTCGACACGGAGCCGGCCATCCAGATAGCGGTGGAGGCCCTCAAGGTGAGTGGAGGATCTATTCCACACCAATTCGCACTAATCTTTATCTATATATAACCCGCAGTTGGAGCAATCACAGCTGTCTAGCTACAGGACCAACATGCTCCGCCTCAACGCCTCCGTCCACAGCTGGCTGACCCGGCAGGAGCGGCGTCTGCAGGGCGCCTTGGAGCAGCAGGAGGAGCAGGAGCAGCAGCATCAGGAGTCCGAACAGCAACTGAAGCAAGAGAAACCCCTGGAGGAGAAAAGGGAGAGTGGGAAGGAGAAGCAGGCGGTGGCCATCACGGTCACGGACAGCAATGGCAACCAGGTGGAGGCCACAATGGCCGCAGGAGAAGCCTCCACGGCGACTTCAGCCACTTCCACACCGGGAGCCTGGGATGTCCACTCGCTGATGTCCGCGGAACAGGAGTTCCACAAGCACCTGAAGAACGAAGTGAGCGACATGTACAGCGCCTGGGACGAGGCGGATGCCAGGTGAGTTTGCGCCTTGAATACCTCTGCGAATATTCTCTAATCCGTGCCCTGCTACAGGATCAACACACAACTGGAGGTGCTTACCAACTCGCTGATTGCCTGGAGGCAGCTGGAGTCGGGACTGAGCGAGTTCCACTTGGCCTTGGGTCAGGATAGGGGCACTCTGAAGGGCCTGGAAGGAGCTCTGGACAAGGGACAGGCCACGCCCGTGGAACTGGCCCAGAACGTGAAGCTGGTGGCGAAGCTGCTGTCCGAGAAGGTGCACGTCAGCCAGGAGCAACTGCTCGCCGTGCAGCAGCACCTCGACCCCATCTACCACATTGCCAAGTTCACGGCCTCGAACGGTTCGCTGTCGGACTCGGGCATTTCCGATGGCGGTGCCACCTCCGACGGCGGCTTGTCGGAGAGGGAGCGACGCCTGGGCGTCCTCCGACGGCTGGCCAAGCAGCTGGAACTGGCTCTGGCCCCCGGCAGCCAAGCCATGCGCTCGATTGCAGCCAGAATGGAGAGTGCCGAGGCGGAGCTGAAGCACCTGCAGAACACCTGCCGGGATCTGATCGTGCGCACGGCAGCCAGCCACCAGCAGAAGCAGCAGCTCCAGCAGAGCCAGCAGCAGGAGCATCAGCCGAGCTGCCAGCGATCAGAGAGTGCACCCAAAGCCAACGGACAGGTGAAGCACAAGCAGGCGGCGGTCAAGGGACAGGCTCAACCCCACTCGCCCGGCAAGCGTGGCAAGAACGCGCGCAAGTCCCGCCAGGCCAAGAACGGGGGAGCGGATGAGGTGAATCAGGAGCGTAAGCTGACCCCCGAGCAGGAGAAGCTGGTGCTCAGCCAGATCAAGACTCTGACCAGTGGCGACGATGGCGGCGATGATCCCTCCGACGATCCATCGCTGATCTTCAGCCTGGAGAGCGCCGAGGAGGATGGAGCCGAGGAGGACGCTGATTCCGCCAAGGGATCTCGTCGCGGCTGGGCATGGCGCATCGCCCGGGCGGCAGTGCCCATGCAGGTGGCCCTCTTCACCATCTTCTGCGCCGCCTGCCTGATGCAGCCCAACTGCTGCGACAACCTGAACAACCTGTCCATGAGCTTCACGCCCCAGCTGCGCTATATCCGCGGACCGCCTCCGATCTGAGGGCCATTGGGCGACCTTTTAGCACAGGATTACAGGATTAATTGTTGTAGGTTACCGTTACGTTATGTTGTAACTAGAGTTAACCCGCGCAACTAGCCGCCCCTTAAACTTAATGAAAAATGAAATGTAGAGGAAATATGCGAAACATATCTGTAAAACTGTAAATACAATGTATTGTAATAGGTATAAAAAAATATAATAGGTATAAATAAAAACTTAAAGCAAAAATAATAAAACATCCTAAAAGTATGCTACACTACATACATGCGCTCGATTGCAGCCAGAATGGAGAGTGCCGAGGCGGAGCTGAAGCACCTCCAGAACACCTGCCGGGATCTGATCGTGCGTACGGCAGCCAGCCACCAGCAGAAGCAGCAGCTCCAGCAGAGCCAGCAGCAGGAGGACCAGTCGAGCTGCCAGCGATTAGAGAGTGCACCCAAAGCCAACGGTCAGGTGAAGCACAAAGCAGGCGGCAGTCAAGGGACAGGCTCTGTATAACAAATTTTTAGATTAAAAAAAAATATTTATTTTTTTTATTTTTCACAATTTGAATGATGTAACCCCTTTCCAAAATTTCAAAAATTTTATTATTTTTTGTTTGTTTCAAAGAGAGCTAGATCGACTCTGCTGATTCTGCTGATCATTAAGATATATGTTTATAGGGTCGGAAATGACTCCTTCACTGTGTTCTGTGCTTCTGACTGATATTATAATACCCCGAATGGAGTATACAAAATTAAATATTTATCCTCCCTTAATTTTTGGCAAATTAAAGATTAAAAATATAATAACTAAGCTAAGCTTCTGAATAAAAGTATAACTCCCTTCAAGAGTATAACATTTTTGATAAATGAAGTATATAAATACGGTCTATTTCCAATATCCTGTTCCATTCAATATTACGAATAAAATGCAATATAATTCCGGAGGATTACATTTTCCAAGATAAGGTTAATGTATACAATTTTCCTGGCACCGATTTTCCTTTCCGATAAAAGTGTACACCCTTCACACGATATGCTATATCCTGTTGCCTCTGATTCCACGGAACATCCGCTGACGTTGATGGATCTGCGTCGAGTGAATACGGAGCTGCGGAGTCCAGAGTCCGGAGCTGCTGCTGACCTGAACGAACGGGGAAACGAACAGTTAAGTGGAGCCAAGGGAGCCCCAAAGTCTGTGCAAAACGCTCAGGGCTGCGCCTATGTAAAGTCTTTAGCCAATGGGGGAAAACCAAAGTAAATAAGTTACATTTCCCCTCTCTTGTGAGATGTGGTTATCTCTTTTCCGCGCACAGGCTTTGGCATACATTCACCCCCTTCAAGCCGCGAACAAACTATATTGCAGTCTCTTTCCGCTGTTAAGTGTCAAGTCGGGACACGAACCGCTGTTAGCCAGCTGTTAAGACTGGAGTTAAGCAGCGGAAGTGTAAGGGGAAAGGCGGTAGAAATAAGTAGAGGCCATAAATTGAAATTATTCTTCATTCTGTAAGGTGGTAAATGAAGTCTAGACTTGCCATTTAATGACGTAAGTATTTTATCTGAATTTTATGATTACAAAAATAGTAAAGGTTAACAAAAAAACCCTTAAAAAGTTTAGCAGAATGCAATATAAAAAAGCCAATTCTTCTTTAAAAATTACTAAACAAATATATATTTTTCAACTAAAATTTCAACCTCAATGCGATCCTCAACCACCGCAAAATGATCAATAAAGTGAAGCGTGTCAAGTGCGTGAACAATGAAAACATAATTTTGTTTACGCCTCGGGCGGGGTTAATCCCTCACAGAGTCGATGCAAAAAGTCACCACCACCACACGGAGTACCAGGACGGAGGACTCAACAATTATAATAATATGCTTGCCTACCGTCAAGGGGCGTGGCTGGGCCCTCAATTCGCGTGCCAGAAAATTGAATTTGCATAATTTTTAGCCGTGTAGAAAAAATAAGAGGCTGATGATGATGGCTGAGCAGATTACGGGGACAAGTGGGGGAATAGTGGTGAAAGCGGGAAATGGGAAAGTCAGTTCGATACAGCGATGATCCCATTCAGAAGAGAGGAACTACTAGAAGAGTTTCAGCTAATTGCATATGTTCCAGATTTTGGAAAATGATTTTATAAGCAGTTTTCGTATTTCCTACGAAAATAATATTTAAATGCGGATCACCAGGATTAAATTAATCCATTTACTCTGTGTTCCACTCATTATAACTTACGCACTATAGCAATACCTTATAACAACAACAACAGCTGAAACTGTGACCGAACTATGCCTCAAGGAGGCCTCAAGGACGGAGAAGAAGCTGCTGCTGGCCACTCCCGTCCCGCCGGAGCCACATCAGCTTATCAGCAGGAGCAGGAGGAGCAAGAGGAGGCAGAGCCTGAGCCTGAGCCTGAGCCTGAGCCTGAGTCTGAGCCTGAGCCTGAGCCTGAGCCAGAGCCTGAGCCTGAGCCTGAGCCAGAGCCAGAGCCAGAGCCAGAGCCAGAGCCAGAGCCAGAGCCAGAGCCAGAGCCAGAGCCTGAGCCTGAGCCTGAGCCTGAGCCGGAGCCAGAGCCAGAGCCGGAGCCAGAGCCAGAGCCAGAGCCAGAGCCTGAGCCTGAGCCAGAGCCTGAGCCTGAGCCTGAGCCTGAGCCTGAGCCTGAGCCTGAGCCTGAGCCTGAGCCTGAGCCTGAGCCTGAGCCTGAGCCTGAGCCTGAGCCTGAGCCTGAGCCTGAGCCTGAGCCTGAGCCTGAGCCTGAGCCTGAGCCTGAGCCTGAGCCTGAGCCTGAGCCTGAGCCTGAGCCTGAGCCTGAGCCTGAGCCTGAGCCTGAGCCTGAGCCTGAGCCTGAGCCTGAGCCTTTTCCGGTTTGGGGTAACAGGCGAACAGAAGGCAGCAGAAGGCGACGCAAAACTGTTATAAACTGTTATACAAACATTTCGTGAATTTTTTGTATAGCATACTTTTGGGGTTTAGTGTAGCATACTTTTAGGATGTTTTATTAATTCTGCTTAAAGTTTTTATAACAGTTTATAACAGTTTCCAGTTGCTTTCTACTGCATTCTGTTCGCCTGTTACCCCAAACTGAGAAATGGATAAATTTGTACTGAAAATGACAAAATTTAAGGAGCAAATTGACCGTTTTCCGGTTTGGGGTAACAGGCGAACAGAAGGCAGCAGAAGGCGACGCAAAACTATTATAAACTGTTATAAAAATTTTCGAATTTTCTGCTTAAAGTTTTATAACGTTTATAACGTTTGTGCCGCTGGCCTGCCCCAACTAGAATGGATAATTGACTGAAATACATTTAAGGCAGACCTTTGGGATTATAAACTGTTATAAAACATTTCGCGAATTTTCTGCTTAAAGTTTTTATAACAGTTTATAACAGTTTCCAGTTGCTTTCTACTGCATTCTGTTCGCCTGTTACCCCAAACTGAGAAATGGATAAATTTGTACTGAAAATGACAAAATTTAAGGAGCAAATTGACCGTTTTCCGGTTTGGGGTAACAGGCGAACAGAAGGCAGCAGAAGGCGACGCAAAACTGTTATAAACTGTTATAAAAACATTAGCCTTTTGCTTAAAGTTTTTATAACAGTTTATAACAGTTTCCAGTTGCTTTCTACTGCGTTCTGTTCGCCTGTTACCCCAAACCGGGAAATGGCATCTTACTTATTGCCATTGCATACTTTTGGGGTGTTGTATAATTTTAGTGTAGCATACTTTTGGGTGTTGTATATTTATTGTGTAGCATACTTTTGGGGCGTTGTATTATTTTTGTGTAGCATACTTTTGGGATGTTTTATGATTTTTGCTTAAAGTTTTTAGAACATTTTCCTTGCCAACAACAAACACTATAGGACAACAACAACAATTTTACAACAACTGTACAACAACCAACTACTTTTTCCCATCCAATTTCCTTGAAATCTGCGAGCAAATTTACTGTTTTCCGGTTTGGGGTAACAGGCGAACAGAAGGCAGCAGAAGGCGACGCAAAACTATTATAAACTGTTATAAAAACATAAGCCTTTTGCTTAAAGTTTTTATAACAGTTTATAACAGTTTCCAGTTGCTTTCTACTGCGTTCTGTTCGCCTGTTACCCCAAACCGGGAAATGGCATCTTACTTATTGCCATTGCATACTTTTGGGGTGTTGTATAATTTTAGTGTAGCATACTTTTGGGTGTTGTATATTTATTGTGTAGCATACTTTTGGGGCGTTGTATTATTTTTGTGTAGCATACTTTTGGGATGTTTTATGATTTTTGCTTAAAGTTTTTAGAACATTTTCCTTGCCAACAACAAACACTATAGGACAACAACAACAATTTTACAACAACTGTACAACAACCAACTACTTTTCCCATCCAATTTCCTTGAAATCTGCGAGCAAATTTACTGTTTTCCGGTTTGGGGTAACAGGCGAACAGAAGGCAGCAGAAGGCGACGCAAAACTATTATAAACTGTTATAAAAACATTGTGCGAATTTTTTGTATAGCATACTTTTGGGGTTTAGTGTAGCATACTTTTGGGATGTTCAATATATATTTTGCTTAAAGTTTTTATAACAGTTTATAACAGTTTCCAGTTGCTTTCTACTGCGTTCTGTTCGCCTGTTACCCCAAACCGGGAAATGGTTAAATTTGTACTGAAAATGTTAAAATTGAAGATTTGTGATTGCCAATAACAACAACAACAGCTGGCATCTTACTTACCGCCAGAGATGCCCATTTAGCTGTGTTGCAATATTGGGACAAAATGGCATCTTACTTGCCGCCAGAGATGCCCATTTAGCTGTGTTGCAATATTGGGACAAAATGGCATCTTACTAGCCGCCAGAGATGCCCATTTAGCTGTGTTGCAATATTGGGACAAAATGGCATCTTACTTACCGCCAGAGATGCCCATTTAGCTGTGTTGCAATATTGGGACAAAATGGCATCTTACTTGCCGCCAGAGATGCCCATTTAGCTGTGTTGCAATATTGGGACAAAATGGCATCTTACTAGCCGCCAGAGATGCCCATTTAGCTGTGTTGCAATATTGGGACAAAATGGCATCTTACTAGCCGCCAGAGATGCCCATTTAGCTGTGTTGCAATATTGGGACAAAATGGCATCTTACTAGCCGCCAGAGATGCCCATTTAGCTGTGTTGCAATATTGGGACAAAATGGCATCTTACTAGCCGCCAGAGATGCCCATTTAGCTGTGTTGCAATATTGGGACAAAATGGCATCTTACTAGCCGCCAGAGATGCCCATTTAGCTGTGTTGCAATATTGGGACAAAATGGCATCTTACTAGCCGCCAGAGATGCCCATTTAGCTGTGTTGCAATATTGGGACAAAATGGCATCTTACTAGCCGCCAGAGATGCCCATTTAGCTGTGTTGCAATATTGGGACAAAATGGCATCTTACTAGCCGCCAGAGATGCCCATTTAGCTGTGTTGCAATATTGGGACAAAATGGCATCTTACTAGCCGCCAGAGATGCCCATTTAGCTGTGTTGCAATATTGGGACAAAATGGCATCTTACTAGCCGCCAGAGATGCCCATTTAGCTGTGTTGCAATATTGGGACAAAATGGCATCTTACTTACCGCCAGAGATGCCCATTTAGCTGTGTTGCAATATTGGGACAAAATGGCATCTTACTTAGCCGCCAGAGATGCCCATTTAGCTGTGTTGCAATATTGGGACAAAATGGCATCTTACTTGCCGCCAGAGATGCCCATTTAGCTGTGTTGCAATATTGGGACAAAATGGCATCTTACTTGCCGCCAGAGATGCCCATTTAGCTGTGTTGCAATATTGGGACAAAATGGCATTTTGTTTGTTGCAATATTGGGACAAAATGGCATCTTACTTATTGCCAGAGATGCCCATTTAGCTGTGTTGCAATATTGGGACAAAATGGCATCTTACTAGCCGCCAGAGATGCCCATTTAGCTGTGTTGCAATATTGGGACAAAATGGCATCTTACTTATTGCCAGAGATGCCCATTTAGCTGTGTTGCAATATTGGGACAAAATGGCATCTTACTAGCCGCCAGAGATGCCCATTTAGCTGTGTTGCAATATTGGGACAAAATGGCATCTTACTTGCCGCCAGAGATGCCCATTTAGCTGTGTTGCAATATTGGGACAAAATGGCATCTTACTTGCCGCCAGAGATGCCCATTTAGCTGTGTTGCAATATTGGGACAAAATGGCATCTTACTAGCCGCCAGAGATGCCCATTTAGCTGTGTTGCAATATTGGGACAAAATGGCATCTTACTAGCCGCCAGAGATGCCCATTTAGCTGTGTTGCAATATTGGGACAAAATGGCATCTTACTTATTGCCAGAGATGCCCATTTAGCTGTGTTGCAATATTGGGACAAAATGGCATCTTACTTATTGCCAGAGATGCCCATTTAGCTGTGTTGCAATATTGGGACAAAATGGCATCTTATCCTTGCCAGAGATGCCCATTTAGCTGTGTTGCAATATTGGGACAAAATGGCATCTTACTTATTGCCAGAGATGCCCATTTAGCTGTGTTGCAATATTGGGACAAAATGGCATCTTACTTATTGCCAGAGATGCCCATTTAGCTGTGTTGCAATATTGGGACAAAATGGCATCTTACTTATTGCCAGAGATGCCCATTTAGCTGTGTTGCAATATTGGGACAAAATGGCATCTTACTAGCCGCCAGAGATGCCCATTTAGCTGTGTTGCAATATCGGGACAAAATAGCATCTTACTTGCCGCCAGAGATGACCATTTAGCTGTGTTGCAATATTGGGACAAAATGGCATCTTACTAGCCGCCAGAGATGCCCATTTAGCTGTGTTGCAATATTGGGACAAAATTTATAGCGCTCTATAGTAACAATGTGTAATTCTAATTTTTTATATTCAAAATTTGCACCCAAAGTAGAAAAGTGAGAACAAATAAGTTTACAGAACTATGATATTAATAAAAATATATTCTATAATGTAAATTTGCTGTTTAAACTCTGAATTACCTTTTCATTGTCCTCATTCGTTCCCTTTTACACATTGTTACTATAGAGCGCTCTAAAAAATACTTTTTTTTGAGTGGGAAAAATCGTCATAACTTCATCAATATTCGTTATTTTTTCATGAATTTGCTCTTGTTTTATTCGTAATTGACTAGGCAACAACATTAGGTGCGAATCATTGCGAAATATTGGTGATTCGATTAAAAAAAATGGCATCAATGTCAAAAAAACACGGAAAAAAAGTGCGAGATGCATATTTCGAAGCAACAATTTTGTCCTTCTCATTCGAAACAAACAATAAGTTATTTTTTTCCTGTAAGCTACACTATTAAGCTATAAAAAACTCCAAGAGTTTTTCAAATTGGTCAACAACTTTTTGAGCAGGAATTTTTCAAATTGAAAAAGAGCCGAAAAACGGTTTTTTGACCACAACTCAAGATTTTGAGGGTGTTAGAAGAATTTCAAACATGGTTTTGTGTTATATTCGACCTGCTTAACGATCTCTACTAGGTCACTGCAAAAGTGCTTTTACTTTTTTAAAATTTGTTACACTGTGTTATTGGTGTAATATTAGTTGATGCTGTTGCAGCCAACAAGTATTTATTTCTTATTTAATCCACATTTCAGTCATCCCGCCAACATATCCTGGCATTTGAGATTGTTTTCCATTTGGATTATGGAAATCGGCGGGACTGGCTGATTGGGGATTGTCAATAAGCTGCAGCGGAAGTTGACCGAAGGCGAGGAGACCGCCTCAACCCTTAAGCCATTCATTAAACTTTGTGATTAAACTGACCACAGCACGGACCGAAGGGTGGTGTGGCGCACATCCCTTGGCCCGATTCCGATTCCGATCCCTTAAACCTGCCGCAGAAGTGAAGGGAGTAAGCGAGTGGCGTTGACTGCTGACATGCTCATTAAACGCCGCATTCAGTTGTCCTTCGGCTCGTGCGACTTTTCCTGCTGGCCACAGGCCAGAGTCAACACATCGAATGAGTTCCTCTCTGAATACAGCTAATTTTCCAAGCTCAGCCGTTAAACTCGAATTTTCCACTGGAGGAAAAGAGGGGGAAAAATATGAGCAGACAGCAGAAACCACATAAATAATACCGGGAAAATTGTAGAAAATTGCCGTAACAATTTATGTTGACATTATCTCGAGAGACATTTTTCTATCTGGTCCTGTCTGCCTTCTTGTTTTCCTTTTCTTTTTTTGCGATTTCTTCTCTTCTGGATGATTAATTACCGGCAGTAGAAAAATATTTGAATATGAAAAACGATGCGCGAGATAGGCTCGGAGGGCGGGTAACTTTTCCTTATTGCTCCCCAGTCGCCGATAAAGTGTGAGGACTTCTAATGAAGTAAGCATTTCATCATCTTCCTGGAGAAACCAGGATTTAGGGAAGTGAATTTCACTGGGAATCCGAGTCAGGTGAGCGATTTATTAGCTAGATTATTTAAATTGAATCTGCGCTTGTTTTTTTAAGAGATTTTTGCAGCATTTCTCCAATATTCTCAAATTCTGAGCCCTTTAAAGGCTTTCGCTTGTACGGTGACATTTTTCTTTCTTCCCCTGTTAAAGGTGTCCCATTAACGAACGGAGTTTCCCTTTGTGGTCCATTTATTTTCAACGCTTCCCCAAATGGCACGAGTCCTTAGAACTGCAGGATTCACCTTTCCTTAGGCCTGTCAATAAAATTCGATTTCTGTTGGGGTTACACAGGGCCTGAAGGCGAGAGAGAAGCCAAGAAAAGGTCGTGCCATTAAATGTAACTGCGCTGCAATTTGCATAATTTTCTATTCATTACATAATTCTGTCAATTTCCAATACATTATAATTTGTTGGGAACACACAGCGGCGGAGGGAAGTCGAAACAAAAAACAGGGACAGGAAAAATATGCAAAGCAGCGGCGGCCGAGGAAAAAATGGAACAAATTATATAGAAGGCGGTCCCAGGTCCCCTCCCTTTGTTGTCGTTCCTCTTATTTGTAATTTGTTTTCGGCTTAAAAAGATTATTTTATGGTGAAAACAACCCGAGGCCAAGTTGTTCCAATTTTTATGCGCAATCTGCTGGCATCGAGAGGACAGGACCTGCTGCCATATTCGGGCTGGGAAATTAACACATTTGGCAGGAGAGATGGTCGAGATAGGACCAAGAAAGTGCAACTGCCGGAGCGTAACCTCTCGGCGGCGGGGTAAAAGGAAAATGTATGGAAGATGAAAATAAAAAGGACCGCAAGCCGCAAACTTATCTAATCCGCAACCGGAACCAACACGGCAGAGGAGGAATCACGTAGCCATTATAAATGCAAATCAAGTGTCAATATTGCACATTTGAATATTTTCGCCACAAGGATTTTCATTTGCCAAACGAATGCGAATTTTCCGAGTTTTCTCCTCTCCACTTATGGCTCTGCTTCGGTGGAAATCAGCAAAACAAACATCTGAGACAAAGAGGAAGGCCGAGTGCGAAATCAATTGGAATCCCAAATGTCAACTGAGTGAATTCATCGGGAGTTTCCAGGACATTTGCCAAACATCTGGCCGGGCATACTGATGAGGAGCGGGGATAATGATGGGTTTGCCAAATGAAGGGCTCTTCCTGGTTGGAAAATCTGTGCGAATTATAGCAGGTTTTATCTGTGGAAATAAAGTTCCAACGAATTCCCAATTCCTACAATTTAAGGACACTTTTTTATGTATTAATATAAATACTGCCTGAAATTTTACACTTAATTCCGTCATTAAAGTTGTCGCCCTCCGAGGGAACTTCCTTGGCAACTACTTAAATCCTCGGTAAAGTGTGAGCCTGGCAATCCTACGTGCCAAGTGGCTGTCAACTTTTGCCGTCTGATGCGGCTCCTCCCTGCCACGGATGGCCTCAGGAAAATCTCCCGAAAATCCCCTGGAGAGCCCCCTCTCGGCTAATTAGCATTTTGAGCTGCGGCAAACTTGCAACTTGTCGCCGACCGAAAGTTTTCACCGCAGCAGGCAGGTTAAGGCAGCGGCGGGCCAGAGGCCAAGTCATGGATACTGGCTCCCCCACTCCGCTCCTCTTAAGTAAGTTGTCATGATGAGAGGCACAGGGCGCCGCCTTGCAGAAATTATAAATATTTGAAGGCTCGTAACATGAGATTCCATATTTCCCAGCCCCAGAGATCGGGAGATCTGCATTCGTGACTCAAAACAATGCCGAAAAAGAGGAGAAGTAAAGACAGCGAGTCACGCGAACGGATCCCGCCGAGGTATTTGAAGGCGGCTTTCCCCGGCAGCTCATAATGCTGTCATATATGTCCGGCGATGGGTTTTATTGGGGAGCCTACATTAGCTGACACGAGGGAGTTACTGCGAGCTGTACGGCTGCTGCTGTGTCTTCGAGGGGATCGAGTGGGGTGAGTGACTCAAGGAACGAGGAAGAGCATCTTGGCCTAATGGAAGACAAACATTTTATGCGTGGCCCCTGACCCCTGACCCCCCTGGAAAAGACACACATAGACACGCTTACGTATTCTCGCTCATTCAATTACATTTTTGCGCACACTCAGCACTAAAGGGACCGCTCATAAAGCGTCAAAATTCGGCCAAATGAGCTGGCTCTATCCATCTCCTGCCTCCCGCCTCCCGCCTGCCGTCTCCTTGTTGTCCTTCATTAGAAACTGCTCCCCGGGGTATTCGATTCGTCCTCTGGCCACACACACATGCGTCCGAGTCGGGCCTTCGAAGGACATGCCGTGTCAACGCCATCAAAGTGTTCGCTCGGCCTCTATTAAAACTGACAGCCGAACGACTCGGCCTGGTCTTTTCTCCTCCCAAACTGCCGACAGGACATCCCCTCGTCATGGCACTCGTCATCAGCTGAACCGCAGCGTAAACATTGCGGCCGCCTGAATGGTCCTTGGACCTCGCTAGCTGACCGGTGCATTTCCCTCGGGGCGTCAGGACACAAACACTTTGCCACACTCAGCAGTCTCTGTATGAGTTTATCAGCTGAGAAGTTCCTTTTGATTGCCTTGCCATTCCAGAGGAAATAAACTCAATTAAGAAGCAAGTTATCCTTCAAGTTCTTCCTGGTCTTAAATAAATGCTAATTTTTAATACAGCAATACATGGAAACTCGATTCTTGAATGCAGTGTTTTGTCATTCCGTGCACTTCATACTTCAACTCAAACTTTTGTCAACGAAATGTTCATCACGTTTGTGTCATAAAAAGGATTAACTAATTCCCTTTATCATCTCACCAAACTACCGAAAATAACACTAATTTTTCCCCGCACAGAGTGCACCTCTGACTTTTCATCTCAACCCTTGCTCTGACGCTTCTACGGGTCACCATTTCCATTCATTTCCACCCATTTCCAGCTCTATTTGTCACGCCCGAATTGCAGTTTGTAAAAGAAAAAAAAGTAGCAGAACAGCAGAAATTTTTATGATTTTTCTATGCAAATAACACCACCACCTTTTCGTCTTTCCTTCCCCGATTTTAGGAGGTTTGCCTCTTTTTTTTCAGACTGCCTCACAGGTGGCTGATTTAATGATTGCACTTTATGGACTGAGAAAGGATTTCAATGTACAAAAAAAGGAAGGTAAAGTTTTGAAATTGCACAGCTATAAATTACAGAGAAAATATAATTAAAATTGGCCACCCATAAAGATAAATAAATACATGAAAAACATAGAGAAGTGAGCCCTAAAGAAATTATTTTTATGAAAATAAAACAAGAACTAAGTTTAAAATCGTATAAATTGTAATCCCTGTAATACTTATACTTATAACAGGAATATACAATTCGAATTATGAAATAACCTTCTAATTTATTGAAGCGCGCACTTTTATACACTTTATTCTTCTTCTTGTTTTTCACTTGCACTTAAAAAAAATAAAATAAAATTCACTAGATACATGAATAAAGAAAGAATCCTCAAATAATGTAAAAAAAATAAAATAAAATTCACTAGATACATGAATAAAGAAAGAATCCTCAAATAATGTGCCTTCCTCCGTCTTAACCCTTTCATTTCCTTAAATTTCTCGACTATGCCAAATTCAGTTGCAGATAAGCTCCCAGCGAGTCATAAAATATGTCATATTCTGGGCTAAATTACAATAAACCCATTAGGGTGTGGCACTCACCCCATGGGGGTGCGAGTGTTGTAATTAACCCATTTGGTTAAAGGATAAAGTGGGGATTCACCCAGAATCTGGCGTGAAAGCATTTAGCGCACTCTTGAGGCTTGCCACATGTGTAATTAAGCGGCGCTGGAGGAGGAAGTTTACAGCCAAGTTTTCCAATTATCTTAGCTGAGATTTCTTATACTGGGTGTTTAGTAAATGGAGCAGTAAAATATAATAAAATAATATAATTAGGCATCTTATATCTCAGCGTTTACCTTAATTACAAAATCCAGAACCATGTCTAGATTTTATTTTTCCTACTTAAAATATAGACATTCTGCGATATATTTTAGTCCAAAATGTCTTTCATTTATTTCCCCATAAGAAAGAAAGCTCCTTCCCCTTCAAGGACTCACACCTTCCGTAATGCCTTGCAAATTGACACTTGCCCAGCTCCCAGCCCCGCCCTCCCAGCACTCATCCCTGGTCGCGGAGGACTCGGACTCGGACTCAAACTCGGGTCCATCAGGAAAGTGATGAATGTGCAAGTTCCTGGACGCGGGCCAGCGTCCTGATCCCGTGTGCCGAGCTGGGTTGGCATCCGGCGCTAAATTGGATTGCATATCATTACTTTGCACTTGTCTGGCAGCAAATTTTCGCACTTTCCCCGGGAAAAAAAAACAACGTTAAAGAAAAGGATAATTTATGCGTCTTCGAGGAAGTCTCTTTGATGGACATTCCTTTCAACTGCTCCGGAGGGGGGTTGGTGAATCCCCTTCTCTGCCAGACACAATTGCCGGCAAATCCAATAAAACAAACTTATTCCTCGTCGTGTGTGTAAGATAATATTTGTCCGACTTACATCGACATCGATGGTGTCCTTTGTGAACAATAAAAATCAGCATGGAAAGGCAATTTATTGCCTAACAATGATTAATGTATTCTTGTGGAGCGAAAAAGCACAGGGTTTATCGAGGCAACAGACTATAAATACTGGAGAAAGGTGCTTAAAACAAGGAAAACTAAAACATAAAAGTAAAAGAAATTCATAAAGAAACAAGTGTGGAAGTCAGCAGGATCTCCAAATTAACCTTGTCAAATGTTTTCCATATTCTTCTAGTACATAAACTGCTGACAGCTGAACAGGGAATCTTAACCACAAAACGACCTTCAATATGGGAGCCCCTCCCCATTTTGGGACACATTCCTCATGTCAAATTTGAATTCCTCCCGAATTGTGTGTAAATCAAGTTGAGCTCTGCTCTGTCGGCTTATAAACCAAATACTTCCCCTGCTGGGGGTTTGTTCCAACTCCCCCTCATTACGCAATTTCCCGGCACAACCTCTGGCTTAATTCGAAATTAAATTTATCATCAATGCAATTAGTGGCCATAAATTACGGAGCCGATTGCGAATGCAGAGCCGAATTCATCTCCCAGCGAAACTCCACTGTGTGTGGTGGTCACAAGTGTGAATTATGGCCGCAGTGCCGCATATCCTTTTCCGCAAGTCCTCGTGTGTGTGTGTGTCCTTCTGCGGTCAAATTAAATTAAATTGTCCTTTTTCATTTCGATACACTTTCGAATCTCCAGAGAGCGAGCGAGAGGGAGCCAGTCCTCTGCCGCATCCTCGTCAGCTCCATTAAGCCAATAAAGCATTCGTTTCATTGGATTACGTATGCTGATGTCGGTGGAAGCACCATTTCTATTTGCCATGATGGTGCAGGGGACGGGGCCTGGGGATCCGGTTTCACACATGGACACGGTCAGAGGGTCAGTGGGGAGCACTCCTCCTCCGTTATGTCCTTTATTGCCGGCTCAATTTGTGCTCTGATGAATGGGTCAAAGCATGCTCAAAGGAATCGCACAGAGCCACGCCAGGAGTAACCAAAACTTGTATACAAATATTCTAGAGTTGTTATTGTGGCAATTAAAATATTTGCTTAATATGGAACCACGGAAAAATATATAGATAAAGGTTAATAATTGAATGCTCACAGAAAATGCTAGACTTTAAAAACCATTTAAAGAGTTTGCAAGTATGCAATACAAATAAGAATACTGCATTTATAATCACGCATAAAAGAAGGTGTAATTCTTAGCTGTTTAGAGTAAAACTTGGAAAGAAAACACTTGATTTAAAGTATACTCAGTTAAGCATTCCAAACAATCCATCCCCAGAACTCCTAGTGACCCGACATGGGTAAGGGTAATTGCTCATCTCCATCTCCATATCCATCTCCTTGTCCACAGTTGTGTTCCCCCTTTCTGCTGGTCAAGTTCGGTTGATTAAATGCCCGAGATAATCATTTAATCCTCGAGAGCGAGTCGGCGGGCGTTGAAGTTGTTCATGTATTATTCATCATTTGGCTTTCATTACTTTCTCCGCTTTAATTCCTGTTGCCTCCGTCCTGCCGAAATCCAGATTTAATAAGAGAAGTGCAGCGAACCTAATGAACATCCTGTTTGTCCTGGCTTCCTCGCCTTCCTTCTTGATAGTTCCCTTCATTTTGGCCTCCAGCCAAGCAGAAGAGATTTTCCCCGCCCAGTAAGCGTTTTCCGCTTTCTCTGCTGCTGATTGTGATGGATAAACTATTGGGAAAATTGCCTCGGAAGATGGCAGAATGACAGAATTCGGTTCAATTGAATGCGTCTCAATTGAAGTTCACTTTTCCTGCTCGTGGCACTGAGTTTTCAAGCAACGCCCCCATTGAAAAATAAGACACTTGCCAATGGCAGGATTTTCCATATTCCAAGCATAGCCAGAGAATCATAAATTTCGCAGGACTACAGTCGGGGGGATCTCTTAAATTGCGAGAGCTTAATTTTTCTTGGGGTCAGACAACTGGCGACATTTTAATGGGGACTCTTCACAGCTCCACCCTTTCCCAGCTTGGCAATTTCCAGGCATTACATAATAAAGCATGCTTTGTCATACAAACGACTTCATTAAAAGCAACTCACAACTTTCGCTGCGCCAAATATTTCCTAATGAAAGCGCCAAACAGTCTCCAGTCTTGAATTCGAACATTCCACGCTTCCTGACATCATCTTCTTGGCCCAGAATAATCCTCAGAGAACACTTCATTATTATTATTTGCAGAGCATTCACCTGCTGCTGGCACACAAAAAACAGGCAAAGGGCAAGTGCAAGCCATTCAATAGAAATCGTTTTTCCTTGAATTCCTTGAATTATTAACCGGAAACAGATTTTCGCAAAAAGAATCCTCAGACACGTTCCATTCCAATTTGAATGGCAATAATCGATCCCTGGGCCTTTCCATCCCAGAGAGACAACCCCAAAGGACTCGAGTCCCAGAGTTTAAAGCTGGTGTTATCTGAAGTGTGTTTGCCTTTGACTCTTCGTGTCCCTTTGTTGTCGGAGGATTAAAAAGAAATCCACTCGAAATTGAATGCGATTAAATTCGAAATTGACCTCCGCTGACCATATGCAAATGCCCAAATAATAATCCCGGAACATCCCACAACACAAGCGCTCACCCCACCGAGCTGTGAAAGAGTCAGGAAGCCGGAAGCACGCCGCGACACCCGTTTTTCCAATTGTCCTTGTCCTTTTCCCTGTTTTAAAATCGAATTTCCAGCCGCAACAAAAAAGGGTGGAATAATGCCAAGGGAGAGAGTAGCTCACTGGGCATAGGGGTCCCCTGCACTCATAGGGGTTGTGGCTCTCGAAACATTATTACGTGCATGTAAACAATAATTTAATTTCGCACTAAGGCAGCAAATTGGTGGGCTGATTGCGGGCAGGGCTAACGAACTAACTCGCAGGGGAAGGGGTTTTAAAATTCCAGAACCAGCACCTAGGGGGTTTAACCTCTACTTCAGTTGCAAAATATATTTCTTTAACATTTATCATACCTTAGAGCACATACAGGAGCACCCCTTGGCACATTTTTCTTTCTGCAAACTTTTGTCATGTGACAAATTTTGATTTCTTTTTTGAAAGATTTATGAGGCGAAACCCTTTCTCTGGCTGACATAATGCCAGCAAATAAAATAAATTATGGCCCGTAGAATAAATCTTGTTTGGGTCCAAATCTCATTGCTTAAAAACAGGTTAAAGATTTTGAAACATATTCTAGTTTTTCCCAACTTTCTCTCCTTAGATTTCCGCTGGTAATTAACATATCGGAGAGAGAGGAGAGGAGTCATTTCTCCGGGAAGAAAAGCGGAAATCCCATTGAGTTTCGGCTTCGGTGAGCAAACATTGTTCCGACTCTTAAATTTGCATAATCAAAATCAAAAACATCACTTCCATTGCCTCCCCTGCTGGCTGTCAATATGCCACTTGGAAGCCACAGTTGAGCTTTTAAAATTATGCAAATTCAATTTCGAGACACTTTCCACCCCCAACTCCCGACTTCCTTAAATTTGAGACATAAATTCGAGTAACTGTATTAATATAATTGGCCCGGGGGGTTGCTCTTAAAATTAGATTTAGATCTCGACTTTCCCTTTTCGGTGGAGCGGCAGCACATCCCTTTGATTACCTTCTGCTGTGCTGGCCAGGACGAGAGTCCTGTGAGCTCCATTTAGCCTGCAGTTGGGGGCCATAATTTAAAGCCAGTATCTCCTCGGCCATAATTCGTTGGAGTTCGAGGCATGAATCATGTTTAGTTTTCGGACCTGCAAATCGTTTTATTATTCAGACCCAATTGCGCCCGACTATAAATAATTAATTTAGATGGCTTCTCGGGGAGAGGTGTCCTTTATTTATGTGTGGTCTGCAGGCTGCAGGATCCGGGCTTAACTGTTGCTTCCCGGCCAGAGATTTGTGGTCTGCCCGAGAGAGTTACAGAGTTAGGGCCGCCGTTTAGATGTTGAGATTACCTTTAATGGTTTGGAAGAGCAATTGTTATGCCCTGTAAAAATGCCTAAAGGAGCCTGTACAGGATCAAGTTTGTGGCCAAACTAAAGTTGAACAAATTATCGTGGGAATTGCACGGAGAAATTTGAGTTATTACAGGTCTGGAGGTATGTTTCTTTAGGAGTTCTCTGTATTCAAACTTTGGCTTATTTTGTATAGTTTCATTTGCAATAATCTCCTTCCAAATTCTGGTCTTAACCTTTAATTCATTTCCCATTTAAATAATCTGATTGACATTGATTCCAGCACCTCCTCTCCTCTCCAGAGCTGACTAAGCCCACATTGGCATTCGATTCCACTTCCCAATCGGCGGCTTCCGCCTCTTCACACCTTCTCGGTGGCATCTTTACGGGATTCCGGCGATGTCCTGACTCGGGGATAATGCGTTTATGGAAGCTGCAGCCGTTAACTGTCCATAAAAGTGCACATTATTGTAATGTTGCACTGTCCTGGAACGGCAGTTTGAGCCAGGCTAACGGCAGGACATCCAGAGCGTCTTCAAGGAAGTCTTCCTGCGCGATAATCTCGCCCCAGCAGAGTTGGCACTTTGCCCGGCAGGACATCGACTTGCGAAGGGGGCCCAGTGTAAATGTTTTAGTGGATTATCGCTTGGCACGATTTTTATCATCGAACGGCATTCGATTGGAATGTCCTTTGGCCACCTTAAGCCGGCACATTGCAGCCAGAATCGGAATCGAAGTGAATTGTACTTTGACCCGGCCTTAGTTACTGGCCGGACCAAGGAGCATCCATTAGAGCAAAGCCGAAACCATTTCAAATCTCGTTAGCCGAGCCCCCGCTCCCGTTTTAAGGACATTCCTATGCCTGCCGAGGGTGGAAAGTGGAGTTCATATAGAGAGCGGGACCCCGCAAATGTCAGCAATAAAAAGATAATCATGATTTACAGCCGCCTTCAATATGTGGCCTGGAATTTCCAAAGGCATTCGGGAAAAGTAGATGGGGAGTCAGCCCGACGTCGGGCTGAGTCCTTGTTCAACTGTCATTCGGCATTTTATTAGCATATTAATTATAGCTTCCCAGCTTCCCGGGCTCCGCAATTAAATGTAGAAGCTGGAAACCATTTAAACTTTGACACCTGAACTCGCAGCGAACTTTTATTGGCTTGAGACCCGGGAAATCTCATTAATCTTCCGCCGGGGCGTCCGCAGAGGTGTAAAACGTAAACAAATCTCTTTTTTATGGTAATTGAACTTTTTTATTGTCTTCCCTGTCCGAATTCGTTGCTGTTCCTTTTGACTCGGATCTCTGTTTCGTCCGGATTACTTATCGATTTCATTTAATTAGTCCGACTTGGCACTTTGCATACAGGTCGGACACGTTACAAGTTGGCCAGTCGGGGCCTTCCCCAGAGCCCGCTCGGGGACCCCCATTTCCCAGACGGGCGGTAAACTAATTTGTATAAACTAATTGAGAGATTTGCGCTGGACAAGCGCACTTTATGACGTGTTCTCTCATTAGCAATAAAAGCCAAATGGAAATGGCCTGATTAGCCCCTCGGAATGGCATTGCAATTGTGTCCAGTGCTTCCGGGGGCAATTATCCCAGGGGAATGCGGAATTACGAGCACCAGCGGAGGAGGGTCTGGCCGGTCGCTGGTGTAACTAATTGCATAGTTTCGGCACCGAGGGGGTGCGAATCGCAGGACTCGAATTGTATTCAAAATTTCATATATAAATAGATACAGAATGCGATTGTTCTGGCAACAAAAGCGGCAATAAACTAATTATTAAACAAAGGAGAGGATGTACAAACACTATTTACAGAATAAACTTTGATAATGATAATCAAAAATAATATTTTAAGCACATCGGAAAGACATTTATTTACAGTTAAATATCCCTTTCGCAATATGTGATCAAGCAGGTATATTTTTCTTCCTAGCTACGAATTGCACATTTATTCTGTGTATACAGAACATTTCTTGTTTAAACTACAGAGCAAATAATTTGCAAACTGATACACGGCAAGGCACTACCTTTAAGAATAATCCCACTAGAAAACATCCTTTTTCCCCTCCAAATTAATATGCAAAATTAGAGCTTCCCAAATTTCCCATTTTCCCACTCGCAACCTTCGCTATCTGCATTTATGGACTAATAGATAATGGCAGCCAAGTTTTGAAATTGTTTCCCTTGGCCCAGGACATTGCTCCTTTCTGGCAAGGACTCATTACGATGCGTCGTTATCTGTCCCATATGAGAATCCCGGGGACGGGAGGGATCTGGGGCATGGCGAATGGCTTTATTGTAATTGTGCTGCAACATTTTGTTAAAATATGACATATTTTATGGCTCACAGAGTGCGGTGGGCGGTGGGTTACTTCTCGGGGCTTTTATCATGCGAGTGGGTAATTTGCATTTGGAATCCCGGGATCCTTGGCTCCTGGTGCGCCAAATGAATTCGAATTGGTCCCATTTGTACTTTATTAGGGTTAAGTTTTGGTTATTATCGCAGATAATGAGACCTGGAGAGTGGGTGCAAGGGCAAGAACAAGGAATCCTCGGCAGGAGCTCAGGTACAAAGGGAGCTGCGGTCTGGTAATGATGACTACACTGGGAAAACACTGGAGAATAACTGAGCTTGTAGCACAAATCTCTCCAATGTAGTACTTGAATATCATCTCAGTGTAAAGAAGTTCTTCCTGGGGCTTCCACGCTGCCCGGTTTTTGTCTCTTAGTTTCTCAAATTGCAAAATATGCGTGGAATTTCTTGTACTCGAAAGGTCTGCTCCCAATGAAAAAACCAAAATGTATTTCGGTCTCCTCGGGGTTTTTGTCGACGCCCGCAGATGATGTCTGGACCTTGGGCACAATTCTGGACTCAGAACCAAGCCGGGGCAGTATCGGAGTATCGATGGATATCAACCGCAAAAGACTTTCGATAAATTAAATCAAATTTTTCAGATTTTTGTGCCTGTTCAGCGCGTGAGCAGGAGGACGCACAAATATAAGGAATAATTGGCCGCCAGGCGAAGGAGAAATCTATGCTGGCTCTTGCCCCTCCCCCAGGCCCTGGTGAATTCAATAAAAATGCCACAAAAATGTCATAAGTAAATTATTCACAATAGATTTCCAATTGATTGACGTCAACACGCGTCGCCTTCATTTCGACTCGCTTCCCGGGGCACAAATCGGGGCAGAAATCGCCCCAAATTATATAGAGAAGGAAATTGCCGGGACACGTGTCGCAGGATAACCTGGCAAATGGAGGAATCAGCCATCAGCGGGATTAGTTGAACTGCGATAGCCAAGGCTATATTTTAATAACTCAACTTGGGCAAGTGTCCCCGACAACAACAACATCCAGTTGACAAATGTCTTAATAGAGTCTCGAGACGAATTATATCCCCGAGGAGGTGCGATTCTCCCAAGACATGCAAATCAAAGAAGTCATCATCGCTGGGGCAGGGGCAGGAGCTACGGATTCTGGTCTAGTTCATCTCCATCTCTCTTGGCCGATGCGGCCAAGTGTAAGACTATGAATAATAAAAAGGGTTAAATTAGCATTTTCACATTTATTTGAGCGATGACATGGCACGATGCGCCGGAAGGGGCGGGGCTCCGTCTCGGACGGAACGGGTTATCTTGGGGTTGCTTAGGGCCTTAGACTATATAGGCTTTTATCGGGGAGTATCGGGGGTTTATTAGCGAACGCGTGCAGCGGCAATCATGAGGCGTGTTAGCGATTGGGGACAGTGTGTAGCGACTTCCGATGACGTACATGAAAAGAGTTGGCCCCTTCGGGATAATCCTTAATGATGCCATTTCCAAGGACATTTCGGGAAGGCGTTTAAGCATGGTGCCAAGAGATTATGGCAGTTCCTGTTAAAGGATTGCAACAGCGATGACAAGGGGGATAAGAGATGATATAAAAAGATTAATAGAAGCAAGAGTTTAGAGGATTTGCGAACGAAGTAAGCTCTGTGCAGTTGAGAGCTCTTGAACCGATTCAAAAAGTAAACAGCGAAATTGTTGTGATAGAAATTAGTATTAAAAATATTTTCAAAGAATTCCTAGACCATCTTTCGCACATTTATCTCCATCAGTCCACCTTCTCCGGCACTCTTGCGGTTAATTGCTGTGTAAATCAAATCCATCCTCCGTCAAAACACGGATCCATTTTATTTTCGCCTCAATTCGAGGCATGCTGCCGCTGCCTACAAGGATTGCCCATTAAAAATGTTAATTAGTTGCACAAACAGTGAGCATCGTCGGCAGGCTGGGAGAAGGAGAAATCCAGAATCCAGAATCCAGAATCCACATGGAGGCGAATCCAAAGTCCAGGCCAAAAGCGTGTATGCAAATTGAATCCGCCGCTGTCTCTCGGCGTCCTCGATTGAATGGCAATTAAGATAAATGTTCGCGGCATGTCCGCACTTAAGCCCAACATGCCGCCGAGTTACACTTATTTTGGGAGGGGAATAAGCCGCAGAAGAAGCTCAGACTGGCGGGATTACTTGAAGCCAAGTCATTATTAACTAATTTCTTTGGCATCGAACTTTAAGGAAGCTTAACGGCTAAGTAGTGTAAAAAATTAGGAACATTGAAGTGAAAGAAATCATTGTTCACTAAGAAGAAACGAGATTATTAGGGGTGTGCCTAAAGGTAGCTCATATCCGAGGCTCACTCCTTTCTCAGAGATTAGCCTTATCGCCCTGCACTCCCTGCTCTTTAAAAATGACTTTTATTTCTTTTCGCAGGTCACTCTTATCAAATCAGCGATTCGCGTCACGTTTGCAGCGTCTGGCGAAAATCGATACGCGGACAAAGGAAAGGCCAAGGCGAAAACTGGACCCTGGACTCTCCCCGGAACGGTAGCGTAGCAATCAGCTGGCTGTATTATATTCCGCCGGAAAAAGCAAGTGCAACGAACCGACTTAAACTCCTCGAAAGCCCGAAATGAAATGCCCTCCATTAATCCCCCATAGAACCCAGCAGATATTAGATGCGAGCTGAGCGAAAATATTTTTATAATTTCGACTTTTTGATAAATCACAAGCGGAGTGGCATCATTTGTCAAGCGGCATCCCTGGACGAACTAGAGGAGGTCCTTCCAATTCCACACATGTCACTGGGGTCAAAAATGCGACACTTTCGTCATGGAACGGAATGCATCGAAATGAGGGGGCGCCGAGCATAACATAACAAATGACCTTCTGCCGCCCGAGGGCCACCGGATGAGTTATGGTCCTTTTGTGGCACTAATAATATGCCAGGACATGCCCGCCTCTCGAACCCTTTCTGCGATGAGCACAAATTAAGTTTCTTAGTTCACTTCCTTTGGGACTATTTGTACCTGGAAAAACAATTGTCTTGAGAAGGTTATTCTTCATCTCTCTTGTGCTCTGCTAATTGTGCTGACAATTCTTTGGCAGGACCTCTAAAATATGGGTATATTATGCGGGTTTAATGTCGGCAGCTCCATCTGCCACCAGCTTTTATCAAAAAATTAGAGCGTGAAATAAAGCCAGGGAATGTGTGGTGGGGAGGAGGACAAGCAGCTCGATTTATTAGGAATCATAAATCATAAGCCGAAGCAGGGGCTGAACAGAGAACAGGGAGTTGCAGGGAGCTCACTCCCATTGATGGCAGAACTAACATACTTAAAGAGTCCCGTCTCCGGCCCAGTGTTTGTTTCATTCATAAAGTCCGATGTTGAAAATTAGTTGAAAATTTCAATCACGTTCATTCGAGAAGTGCCTCGATAGCATCTCCCGAATCAAACAGAATTTTAGATAGAATAGAATTAGGAGCGGCGACCGCAGATGAACAGCGGGAGATACCTGCGATATATTTGTGAGGGTGTAGTCCCTCTCTAAAAAGTGAATGAAAAGTTCTCGAATTCCGAGCGCGTGCTAGCGGGGATCAGAGGAGATATCATCTGAGTTTTAAGTCCCTCGGAATGATGGCTTCATTCATGGGAAAGCCAACAGGTAAGAGCGGAAATGGGACATTGAGGAAACTCTTATCTGGGGGCTATATCTCCTCCTGTCTCGGGGGAGGAGACACAGACACAGATACTGGCTCCAGATCGCAGCCATAATGAAATTTAACCAAATCCGGTTAAAATTGCGCGCTGTCTGCGCTCGTCGCCATAAATCGAAGTCGAATTCCGCGTACGATCGCCTCGGCATCCTTATAGGCCTTGTGGCTCCAAGAGAGCGTGGCGTCGCCTTCTAGGGACGATCGGTCAGATCGGTCGGATCGGTTGGAGCTCTAAATCTGGCTAGCGGCGGATGGACACGTGCCCTGGCTAGATCGCTGGCTCCTCTTCTGGCTTCTCTGTCGGCTGTGCAATTTAAATTTTGATTTCCTTTTTAATTGCATTCAATTAGTGGCTGCCTCCGCCTCTCTTTCCATTTCAATGTCAATCATTATGATGGATTGTGAGCCAAGGAGAGGCCAAAGATGTCTGCACAGAGTTTTCAGATCAAATAGGGTTCGAGTGGAGTTTGTTTAAAGAAGGATTTAATTATTTACACAAGAATTCAAAGCTGGAGAGTTCATTTGGTCTTGGATTTAGAAATATATTTTCTTTATTACTTATAAAAATAATTGAAGTGTTGCTTTTGTAGGTATTAATAGGTAATTTTCACAACATATACATTTACAGATTAATTAAATTTGCAAATAGAATGGTATTTTTAATTATTTGGAAATAATTTCCGTGAATTGTAAGGCCTTCTGTTTTGTCTTGTGCTTCCCTTGACCAGCTCTCAATTAACTACTCACGACACTCCTGAATCCTTCTTGGTCGACGAAGAAGTGGGTCCAACTCTTAAGGCCATTTAAGGCTCAAGACTTGTTTTTGTCCCCGTCGCGTAATGTGACTAATTGGAAGAGCAGAGTCGCTGGCATAATTAGTTCCCAATCAGAAGTGGATGAACCCACCTTATCGGTGATGGTTCAGGTAGATATTTGGCAGGTGTGTTGGGTGAGTGTGACAGTTTATGAAATTTATGACATTATTTTCCACTCTCGACCTTTCCCTGGAAAGTGATCCTCCTCCGGTGGCTAACTGTTTCCGAGGCGAGGAAAACAATCGGGATCAGCGGGGTGCCCTTTCCCAGACGCTGCCCTGGCGCTGTCCTCGTCATAAATGTCACAATATCACACACACAGGAAACACAGAGCAACTTGATTATTATTCTTGCTTGCTGTTGGTTGGATCAGATATAGAAACACCCAAAAAAGAGAGAGTGCAAAAACATATTGGTCCTAGAGATCTCAGAGATTATCCTAGTCCAAATTGAGTTCGAGGAGGGGTCAGCACGGGTTTAATCTTAATTTTCCATCTCACAAGATGAACCCTTTGCCCAAATCCCGTCGAAATTTGTTTGCAAATTAACCATTTGAATAATTCTCCGCACTCCTAGGATATTTATGAGCTGGCATTTCCAGCTCCATGTCCTTACACTCGGCCTCAGCTGTGGCAGAGTTACGGGCCAATTGCGTGCGACATCGAAACTTCTCGCAATTCCCAAAATGAACTCGTATATGTGTCCTTAAGGGGCCCGAGTCCTTTGTCAACATTTTAAATGCATTTTTATTGAGATTCATATCGCGAGTTCGCACAAAGAATCGAATGCGACTCTGGATTGACTTCAAATTCCTTAAATTATTGCCTATCCCCCCACCGCTGCCCAGAACGGGGACGCAACCCCCAGGACTCCATCAGGACTTTTTCGAGTCAGGTTTTAAAATCGTTCCGGCAGCTCGCACGTTTTATGCGAATTTGAACGGTAATAATCGATCCCTGCGGCATTTTAAAAAATAAATCCGTTTCGCAAATGGAAATGAAAGTGGAAACTGGGGAGGAAGCCCACACAGGACTGAGTTTCCCTTGAATTATGGCAGTTGCTAAGCCTCACTCACATATGGAACAATGGAAACACATGGTTGCCTGCGAACCCTGGCATTTTATGCGTTTCTTATCTGACTTTGATTCGGCATCCGAATTGCAGTAAATTAAAAAGTGCAAACAAAACACTTTGAAAAGAAATCTTGGCTTTATGGGCCCAGACGTTGTCAGGAACTTTACAAGGGGGAGGAGAGCAGGAAATGTGGCTTAATTATGGGGGCGGCGGGGGAACATGTCTCTGGGTTAAACGGCATTAAATAGATTTTCGATAAAAGTAAAGGCTGTAAAGATTGAGGGCTGCACGCGTTCGCTTTGTCGTGTTTTACAGTTTTTTACATTTCGTAGAATAGCTTAGCTCGGAGGAAGCCACTTAGCCTCTGAAGTACTTGGTAATGAAACTATTCTACTATTGGAATGCTTTAAGATTCACCCAGTTTTTACTGCTTTGCAACCATCTGAGTGAAATAGTAAGTAATGCAAGGGTATAACAACAAAGTCAAGACTAATTAATGTTTTCCTTTCCTTTGTGAACGCATTTCCCCCTTGCCTTCCTTTGAACTATGCAAATTTCCTTTGTTCGCATATTGACACCCATAAACTCAACCTCTTTTTTTCCGGCAACCCCTTTTCCACCAGTACAAATTAAGCGCATTAGGGTTACCCTTTCCCCGCCGAAGCAAAAATGTAAAATGCAAAAGGGGGAATGGCGTGTGTAAACAATAATTTAATTTCGAGACTAACTCTACAAATTAGTGGTTTCAGCCTTGCCTTTCCCTGACCTAATGTTAATTCAATAAAAGGACGTGGGAGTCCGACTCCTGGTCGTAAATTAAGGCTGAATGCCATTAATGCCCTTGCCTTTCATCAATTAAGCGGGAATTATGAATATTTCGCATTGGAAAAACTAAAGAATTGATCACGTTCTTCTCCCTGCATTTTGTGGCTTAACTTGCCCCGAAGAAGCTTCTCCGTCGATGTAAATCATGATTATCATTTTATTGCCGACACATGTTTTCATTAACATTTCGCTTCCCTTATTCAGGCGAGAGCCACCACCGAAAGCCCATAGTTCCCTGCCAGAAATATGATGACAAATGACGTCGGACGACCGCTGCCCATTTTCCATAATTTCGCAATTCTGCACACTTGCCGTCGTCCATCCCAGAGGTCAGCGGGATTTACATAATCGGGCACTTCCGCCCAGCTCCCGACCCCCAGCTGACTGTCATCAATCAAGTATCGCAACAAGATGGGTAAATAATCTAGCTGGATGTCCTGCTTGGTTAAGGGGAAAAGGGAGCTCAGGCTGCTACCTTCGGCTTGTCTTTCGGGAAATAAAAAGTAAGTTTTTCAAAGGATAACGATTGAGTGGGTCGCCTTATGAAGTGTTTTCATAAGGGTATCATTGCACATTACTTTAAATTTGTGTGTTTGCTTTTGCTTCAGTATTTGTTTTTTTCTCTCATCAGATTTGAGTATAATTAAAATCGAAACTCTGATATAATAAAAATTGGCCATTCATAGAGACTGGTTTGCGAAAAAAAAACGGACAGACGGACCTGGGGTATATCGATTTGGCAGTTGATGCTGCATTTAATTATAATACTCTGCAAGAGTATAATAAATATATAAAATATGCAAATCATTATTGTCATAATAAATAACAATATCCGAACTTAAAGATTTCATTGAAAGTTAATTTATTAATTTCCTTACCTCTGAAAAGGCATCAGAAATTAAATATATTTCCCGTTCAAATTCTTCAATTATTGTAGAAATTAAAAATATAAAAATAACTTTATAATCATATTAAATATGGATAATCTATGCTAAATTTATGACAATTTATTAATTCCCTTACCTAAGAAAAGTATTATTTATTCCGTGGTATTCAGGGTGTATACATAATTACATACATATTCTGATGCATGTTTGTATGTATATATGGCACGTAGCCCACTTTCGTCCAGACGGATATTTTAGTTGTTACCGCTGCCCATTCGCTTGTGGGCGCCCAATAATTGCCACGGCCAAAAAAAAAGGAGGGGAGGGTTCAGCAGCACTGGCAGCTGTAGTGTTTCTAAAGGAAAACATGAAATTAGCATCCCAAATATTAAATTATACTGTAATGAAGTGCGAAAGGAGCACCCGCAACAGCTGTCTCGCTCTTTCTTATTGGTCAAAGAGATCAGCGGAAGCAAGGTGCCGCTGGCGAAAATGAAAACTCACAAAATACGCGTTAATCTTTGCTGCTTCCATGAACTACTATAACCCGCACTTTGTCCACACCTTCATCTTCACTTTTCTAGTCTTTTTTGCTTATTCAATTTAAGAATAACTACTTAAAACACGTTTTTTATTTTGGCAATGAAAATTACGAAAAAAAGGGCGAAACTATCGATATTCGACAAAGCAATAAGTGCGTGGGAGCGATGTCCTGCACCCACTGGTTTCGATTGCATTCTAGCGAATATCGATAGTTCCCCCGCCATTTCCTCTGTGAGTGCAGTTCATATAAAAAATATAAAAAGCATTTATTTAGTGGTAATTCCTAAATGAAATAAGCCGAAAAGTATTGAAAAGTGTAGATGAAGGTGCAGAGAAAGTGCGGGTTATAATAGTTCATGGAAGCAGCAAAGATTAACGCGTATTTTGTGAATTTTCGTTCGCTGATCTCTTTGGTCAATAAGAAAGAGCGAGACAGCTGTTGCGGGTGCTCCTTCGGACACGGCGAGACTGCTGCGGCACAGCACATATTAATTACTGGATAATATGTGCGATGATCATTTTATAAACAAAACAGCGGCCGCTGCTGCTTCCCCTTCCCTCCAGCTTTTTTGGCAAAGACAAGCGAATTTTCAAGGCGGTGGCAGCGGCAACATCTTAAATATCCGCCTGGACGAAAGTGGGCTATGTGCCATACATACAAACATACAGAGATGATGTCTAAGTACACCCTGAGACAAGGAAACAAATTATACTTTTCAAAGGTTAGAAAAATAATAAATTAACTTTAAATAAAATTTAATTTTTATATTTTATATATTTTTAGTTTCTACAATAATTGGAGAATTTGACCGGAAAAAATATTTTATTTCTGCAGCCTTTTCAGAGGTAAGAAAATTAATAAACGAACTTTAAATAAAGTGTTTTAGTATGGATAATATCGGCGAGCCGAAATTAGCTTTCGCTCTTGTTAATTTTCTATTAAAGTAAACCTATAAAATCCACAAAAACATTAACTAGTGTAAGATAATTTATATAAATATTATACTGTTGTCCCCAACTTCTGGCCTTAGCAATTTGAATGCTAAAAGCCTTTGACAGCAGCTGCCAGCGCCCCAAGATGGTGTCCCCTCATAAAAAAGCGCTGAGATTCGCTAATTAAACGAGGAAAAGCCGAGATAGGAAACCCTTGTGATTTCCAAAAGGAAAACTCAAATGTTAAATGGTTTGTGACCGAAAGGGGTTGAGAGTCGCCTTGGAACCTTGTTGAAATTAGCATTAATTGGCGATTGCAACTGGCCGTGGCCAGGAACTGCCCTCCGGGGAGCTCTTTTGGAGATTAAATAACACCAGCCGAGAGGCCTACGTAGAAATCGAACCATAAAAGGAAAAGGGTCGGGAAAAGCGGCGGGAAAATGGGAAAACAAAAAGCTTTAAGATGAGACACAAGTACAACATAATTTGACAAGTCATAATATTGATGGCATCGGCCAGGATTTATGGGCCACATCATCTGCGGATGTCGAGGCAGGGGATTCGAGTTTTCGATTATATGGCCTTGTAATCGAAGCAGATCGACAATGGGGCCATAAATCTCTTTCCCGGACGACCGACCCGACCCCTTCCTGCTACACTTTAAATCGAAATGGAAGATTTATTTGCCAGCCACAAGTGCTAACCCCTTTCACTCCTCGATTTTTCAAGTGGTTCGAATGCAGCATATGTGCGGGTCCGGCTCCGAGTCAAAGGGTTGTTGTGATCGGGGTTCTGCCCGCTCCCTTATCCTTTTTTTTTTGTTAATATAACCCCTAGTTGAACTAATTTCCCGGCCCCTTTACAGACGATAAATTTAACGCAATTTTTCCCCGTTTTAATTTCTCAGAACAATTGTTAGTCCCGCAAAACGCCTTGGAATTTTCCGAGGGTTCCGAGGGCTCGAAGAAGGTACAAAATATGCAAATGTCCATGAAATTGCCGGGGAATTGGTAGGAAAAATGCTCGAAAATAAAAGAAATTAACAAACATAAAATTAATGTTGGCACCCAACAAATTTTTTGTACTTTTGGTCCAGCTCTAAATGCAACCCTGACGCGAAGTTCTCTCTAAATAAAAAAGGGAGTATGGGAGGTGTTGGAGGGTTGGGGTGGGATGGCTAAAAGGTAGCGGCAGAGCTGTGTGTCCTGCACGTGTTTCCATTTGCGACATCATTCGACACTTGGCTGGCTTTTCTTGCGCTTTGTTGCGAAAATTGTTTTTCCTTCGCTCTGCCTGGCTCTTTCATTCCCTCCTGGCTTCTTTTTTACCCCGTCAGCGATGATAGAAATCGCATCGAGAAGCGAGTCAAGGAGTCAGCGAGGACATCAGAATGCAGAAAATGTGGCCAAGTGCCAATAAGAATCATCGTAAATGGCCAAAAAGAGTGTGGCGACATGAAATGGGAACAGTTCTCGTGTGGCAAGTGTGCATTGGTTGGAATTTCCGTATACCTGTAAATATTTTAATGAAACTTTGGCTCATGTCTATATGATTGTTGCATAAGCAGTAGTACCTTTCGGTACTGAACTGATTACTTGATAATATTAAAATGTATTAATAAAGTTCAGGTTTTTCCATCTAAATGGGACCCCCAACAAAGTACTCCTTAAATTCCTTTGAAATTCATTTAATTGCTTTCAGAAATTGGGAAATAAATTTGGTGAGTTAAGCCCGCTTCTCTCTATATCATCCTTCTTTCACCATTTAAGAACCGGAAGTTCGTTAGTCAGAAGAAAATTTCTCTTTATTAAATTTTCACTTGCTGAACGGCGTTTTTCGGGAGAGGAAAACAACAACAGGAAAATGAGGAAAAATGCGTGAGGCCGTGCAATGAATAATGCATGAATTTGTCTCTCTTTTAAATGGTGGCTGCCAAGGGGGTTGGGCGGGGGCGGTAGTGATTATCTGAGCGCGTGTGTGGGTGTGTGCGTGTCATTAAGACCCTCGCATGTGTGCGGGTGTTTGTCCTTTGAATGGTTACAATTACCCAAACCAAGGCTAAAGCCAAAAGCAAGCAGATCGAGGACAGTCGTCAGCAAATTGCTAACAAAAATACAGGGAATATTTGTGGCCAACGTCAGCATGGGTTAATAATAATAATAATGCTGAGTTCACACATAATACATATGCATATAAAATAAATACAATATATTTCTTATATGGTGGGTGTGCAGGTCAATTAAGGTTGTCTTGTAATTATAGTCGTATTCTTTAAATATGTATCACGGCAATATTGCACTAATTGGCAATATTTAGCCTTTTCTAAGGTACTTCAGAAATCAATAGGCCTTGGAAAACCCTTTAAAATGTGTCTTAAAGTTGGCAAGGCTGTTTTGAGATACAGAATATGTCGTAATTAGTGATTTCTGAAAGTCCCCGTATAACTTCCTTTTTTATCTTAGCATAAAATAGTATAAATAGGTAAATATATCCTCCTCTTGATTGGCATTCCTCTCTTCTGCGTACAATAATTAATCTGACATTAAAAACCTGCTGTGATGTTCCACTAATTCAGGCTCATCCTCCTGTTGCTTTCACAATTAGCGAGTGGCTGGTGCAGGTTCTTATGTAATCCTGCTCATCATCCTGCGCTCTTTTCTGTTTGCTCAAATTGATTGACACTGATGTTTGCTCTCCCCCAAGCGGTACCCGGGCTTTCCTTCTGCCTTCTGTCCCCTGAAAATGACAGCCAACTGACACCAGTCGAACTTCACGCACACGCATCCTGCATCCGCTGCTCCTTCGGCCCGGACTCGAGCACACATGATGTAACATTCCGCCCTTCCTGCACGATGTCCTGTCCATATGCTTTATTAGTTTATTCGTTCCAGGGGTGGATGTCGCTCCTGCCGAGGTCCAACAACACACACGCTAATATTAATTTATTGTCGCCGCCTCCACACACACACATCAGAATGAAAAAGGACAATTTAATTTCATTTACCGCAGAGGATAAGTCAGGAAGGAGCTTGGGGATTGCGGATCAAATGCCATTATTAACACTTGCGACCACAGAAATTCGGTCAAAAAGTCCGCAACTTCAACTTCCTGGTCATGTGCTCCTCCACATGGACATGGAGGGGGACAGCAGATTGGAGTCTAATTATGAAATGATGAATCTTCTCCTCGGGATGGGGAAGGACGGTGTCCTGGCCATTCGTTCCGGTTAAATAATTCATTTTGAATATTTTTCGCTTATCGCTGAGGGAGAGATTTATGTCCCGGACCTCGTAACCCGATACACAACCCTGCCACCTTGGCGCACCACAGCTCCTTATCCGAGTTGGCCAACATGATTTAATGCTCACTTACAGCTCACGGCTCCTGGACTTTTCCCAGTGGCGCCATTAAATCTCATTAAAAAGTTCCGCTTCTCTCGGGGAGCAGCTCCCTCCCGACCTGCGATGCAAATTACAAATGTTTTCACATTTCTCTTGCGTTGTGTTCTCTCTCTGCCTCAGTGGGAGAAATGCAAATGCAATATAGAGCCACTTCCCAGGGAAAACTCGATGAAAAGTTGCCTGCAAATATCTCAAAGTTGAAGGAACCATTCAAGTCAAGGTAATAGGTTGATTCGATATATGTTAGTCGTGGTCCCTCATTAGAAATGCATGGAATTGAAATCGGAGGAAGGGGCTTGATCGATTTCTGTTTACAAATGTATACAATAGTATATTTACAATAGTATCAATCTCAAAACCTGCTAATCGCGAGTGTAATACCCACTTTACATTTTCCCCATTAGCCGCATTTTTCAAATATTATTTCGTTCCACAATCACTATAATTAAACCATTATTAAGAGTTCAATTTAGATATAGATCACATCTCAATTAGATTATCATTTGTGGCAAATGAATGTTATTAATTATAATAATAGCAATTATCACCAGCTAAACGTGATGGAGATTAGATTTGTCCCTAAACTGCTGAGTGATGTTTAGTAAT
Organism: Drosophila bocqueti; assembly: GCA_018151655.1. Lineage (NCBI taxonomy): Eukaryota > Metazoa > Arthropoda > Insecta > Diptera > Drosophilidae > Drosophila > Drosophila bocqueti. The sequence continues at coordinate 412,414 of JAECXF010000230.1, forward strand.
TTTCTAAATGTGGCAATGGGACCTGGAAATGCGTCACTACAAGTTTCCATTCCGTTGGTTGTGTGTCACCGAATGACGTCGAATTTTGTATTAATCATTAATAAATATTTCTCTTTTATTTTCCATTCTTTATTATTAAAAGCGACAACAAATAAAATCAGCATAATAAATCCACACATCCTTCCCTGCGAGGGGCAAACGAAAAATTTGTCGGCATTAAAATTTCAGTCACATTTCAAAGCGGGGAAAAAATCCAAACACACACAAAGAGACAGAGACGGACGCAGAGGGCCAAGACAAAAGTAAATAAGTAAACAGGGAGCAGCTAGACAAAGAGGCAGATACTGCGGAGTTGGAGCCGTGCTTTACATAAGCAAATAGAATACAAATGCAGAAAGGGACAAGCTCGGCTCCTCTCTATGTACATACGTAATACATACAAGCCATTATGTACCGGGGGATATATATTTACTGAGCTCTGCTGGGAGCTCAGTCACGTCCCGCCCATTCACTTGGAAAGTCGATGCTCGATGTGACTGATTACTGCGTCCATGTTGCCGCCGTCGATGTTGTTGATGTTGTTGATGTTGCTGCTGCGACGGCTGCTGCTGTTCATGTTGCTGTTAATGACAAACAACGTCTGCCATTTTTAACAAAAGATATCGGCACAGTTGAAAAAATAAAGATCATAGTTTTCGAACTCTAATAGGAAAAGGTAAAGAAGCAGGTCTCCCACTTTCATCATCAAAAGGATGTATTATTAGAAATTGAAAGGTTCTGTAACAATTTATCGTTCAAATTATAGACACATTCCCCATAATTGAAATAAACCACGTTAACTATTTCCATTATTATTATTTCTAGAAAATATTTTCTCAGTTTCCTGCCTCTAAATATAAAATAACATAGTGAGGAATGTATGTCCTTCTATCGTTCTTTATTTATAAAAAAGAAACCCGGCTATGATTAGTGTCAATCTGACTTCAAATATTGTTAAGAGATGTTGGGGAATATTTGCATGAAACAAAATCTATTTACATTTTTAGGTTTCTAAAATATAATAATTAATCTGCTATATATTGCGTATACGCAATGTAGATTCCAAAAAGTTTACCTTTACCTAAATGTAAATCGTGGATATACATATATCTCTTAGCTCGATCTGGAGTTGTGAAAGTTCTCCTTCAATTTAACCCATTTTTCCCGAACCCACCAACTCCGTTCCCCCATCCCATTCGCACTCCGACTCCCACTCCCACCACTACCATTCACATTTATATTTATTTCTTTTGAAGAACAGCTCCCAAAGATTTTTGGTTATTTTCAGTACTGGTTAATATGTAGACAGCGTCGTAGTCGGGTCTTGATTTGAATATTCGGCTGTTTACTCCGTATTGAGGTTGATTTTCCCCTTTTTTCAGTTACTTTTTTTTACCCATTTCTTGGCTCTCAGTACCTTGACGGTAATTTGTCTGCGGATCAAACACAGTCGGCCGCTAAGGCTGAGGAAAAAGGTTTATGCAAATGATTGAAGGGAAAACCCCGGCATGACTTACACTCGGCTTAAAGCCCGAGTGATAATATTGTTAGTTACTTATTCATCAGTCACTCGACACTAATCAGGCAAAGTGACTACGCCGAGTCCTGGCCACGGGAATTGTGCACTCGCAGCCACAGATCCTTGGGAGCACACTCACATAAAACATTCCGCTGCATAATTGAGGAGGATGGAGCACCGAATTTATGGCAGTCCTGACTCATATGTCTTTGGAGACTTATTTGTTTGCCGGAGAGGTGGGAGCACCGACTGCCGGGCTCCAAACAATTGTCATTTGAGGGGGACTCAGGCCTGGATGAATCCACGACAATTCCTTTTGCATTAAATATTTTTATGGCCTCTAGCTGCTTCAACTTTTATTGTTTTATGGCCCGGGGCTGCCGTGTCGGGTTCATGAATATTTCACGGGAAAAGCCAAGGAAAAGCCACGCCAACTCTCTGCCAACTATGATGGGCATTTCCATAGAGCCTAGAAGTTAATCTCTTTAAGTAAAATCGGGCGATGGAATTAAAGTCCGGGGAGGCGGTGAGCGAGGGAAGGAGCAGAGTGCTCCTCCTCATACGGATGCCGCTGCAGCGAGAAGTCAACGACGTCGTCGGCAGCTCCTTCGCCGGAGAGACTAACGCTCCACGCACGTGACGCGCATTTCCAATGGGATTTATGATTTTAATACTTCGTATTTTTTCATAAAGCCCCGTCTGCTCCGTCGTCGTCTTCTGAAGTAGCTCCAGCTCGCAGGCAGCTTGCAAGTTATGGCACTGCAACCGGCGGCGGCGGCGGCTCGACTCCAAAGTCTCCGGGGGGCAGCTGGCGGAGGACTGTATGCCGGGAGATACGATCAACCAGGAATTGATTCGCGACCGATATGCAGATGAGCATTAGACTTCAAAGTGCGGATTGCTTTATGGTCGAGGATGGGCTCTAAATCAAGTGGGATATGCTATGGGGAAGTGGGAGCATAACTTCCATAATAACATGTATCAAAAATATGGATTTTAGATGTCTAAAATCAATATATCTTAAGATATAGAATTATTCTAATTAAGAAAAGGTATTTTAACAAGAAAGAAACCTGTTAAAATCGCTGCATGCCTATACCGAATTTGTTGGGGAATTCCTAGCGTCAAAGTAAGGCCAAAAACTTTCGACTTTGCTAAAATGTGTATTAAGTTTTTCACTTAAACCATTTTTTTAACTCTTTATCGAAATGATCAAAGAAACCCCCTGTAAAAACGTAGTATAGTAAATTTTCCCCTACGGAATTTTCCCGCCGCTTGTCAGGGATTAAAAAAAACCCAGCAGATATCATCGCTTGTCCTCAGATGATGACTCCATTAACCCCTTAAAGTCCGCTTATATTTGCACATTCCGCCGCACTAGATATACATATGTACATATATTTGTAGGGACTATCTCCGATCTGTTCCCAAACCCAATTTGCCTTGCTCGTCACATCGAATGGGCCATAAAATTTGTTAATTCTCCGCGGCGAGAAACAGAAACCGAAACAAAATCGGGCCAGATCTAAAAACGAAACGAGAGCACTGTTTTTCGGAGGCTCTCGATCGGATCTTAGCCAGTTTGGGTTAAGGTTTTAATGGCGCACAGAAGCACCGCCCCGGAGAGGGGGTGGTGAGGCAAGGGGGAGGTTACCTGATGCCTCACCTTATCTCAAATGGGAAATCATTACGTTGCTCTCTCTCCGTCTCTTTTGCTCTCTCTGGCTTTTTATGGCTTTCTGGGACAGAGACAAATCGGAGATTTCGCTTCTCGACACATTTTTTATGTCCCAACTTTTGCCGTAAAAATATTTTTAACAACATTTCACGTATTTCCAACGACGACAGGCGGAGTAATTACAAATTTTTTAGTGCACTTACACAGGTATTTCTCACATTTTTAAAAGAATTTAAGAAGAATTCAAGGGAAACTCAAAGAATAAAACAGATTTGAGGGAGGATAAAAATAAAATAAACTATATAAATAAGGAATTGGCCCAATAAATAATATTTAGCCTAATGGAATTATCATTTAAATTATTAAATAAATTGGGCAAAGTCAGGTTACGTTTATTGACCTTAATGTTCAAGTTGTGCTGGGAATATTACAGTTTAAAATCGTTAAATAGTTAATTTATATTTGAAATTACAAGGAGGAAATATGGCAAGGCAAAAGCTTAGCAAGCTAACAGAGCACAAATCACTGACCGAAATATTACTTTATAATAAATTAATTTGTTTAAGTATCTATTCAAAATTAAAGTGCACTCTTTTGATACAAAACTCCCTCCTTGATAGACACCGCATTAATCTACTTAGTTCGGTAAATGCTAATAATCACATAACATCAAATTAACATGGCCCAAGGGGGGGCATCTGGGCTCAGACAAATTGCAGTTTTATTTAAATGAATTCTCGCAATGCTGCCAAATTGCGAAAACGGAAAAACTTGAATAATTCACCGTGAAATTGTTGCCGCGAGAGAAGGCCTCTGATAAGGCGCTAGGGAAGCGGCGGCAGTTCAATTCGCGATTTGATAAATCTCCGACAATTTCGCACACTCGCGTGTATTTTTGGCACTCGCTTCCTCTTATTGTCAAAACAGCAAGCAACAAAAAAGTGTGTAAAAAGCGGGGCAGAACCAGAGCCAGTAGGAAATTGGTGACAGTTGTTGTTTATTGACATTCGCCCGAAGCCACCGTGAAAACATTTTAAAATTTTTGTAAAACATAAAAACAAATCACAGAGATCGGAGTGGGAGGAGATGAGGGTATGCCGAAGCCGCAACAACAAATTCGCATAATATTTCACACCAACTTTGGGTTTTTTGTCGCGTCTGATTTTGTTTTTAAGAGTGTGCTGTTTCGGTTTAATAATCGGCTTGTTCCACTGCGGCTGCGGGTAACGGCTGTTTTCGTTTCATAGATGGGACAGAGATCTGACATATAGATATAGTTTGCAACATATGCCGATAATGGGGAGAAGAGACAAATGGTAGAGGAAATTTAATAATTTTCCAAAGGGATTCTTTTTGTTTTTAAATAATATTTACGAGTTTAGGAAATTGGATGGGGAAAAGTGGTTTCTTTATTTTTGATGACATGTCGCAAATTTCAGCATAAACTACAAAAATATATTTTATTTTTTGTTATAAAATATAACATTTTCAAAGTATCTTCTAATGTGACATTAAGAAATCATTGTTCCACTGTTTATTCGTCTATCCCTTTGATACCCCACATACCCTGGCTTCACATTTTAGTAGTCATTAAAAACTTTCCAGCTAATGGATGTCAAACTACTCTCTTTAGCCATGGGTTTTCCTCTAAAAAGAACGTACATTTCCACCCTAGAACTAGCTCACATGTCAGTTCGTTGGCTGCAGCAGCTTTCAATTAGAAAATTCGCGCTGGCTCAGCAAGGAGCACTAAAGGGACCCGCAAGGACATCATAAAGTGACATTAAACTTTCGGCACTCTGTCGCCCGAATGCGTGACTTCTTGTGAGAAAGCAAAGAAATTAAGCGAAGGAGTAAGCCCCAGAGATACGCATGCTGAGGGAAGGACAACTAAAGGACAACTGCTAAGATATGGAGCTCGAAATAATCCAGACATTAGCATACATAATACATAACTGGCTGATAAATCGCCCACAGCAGCCACTCGCATAATTTTCCAGCTAGCTAAATAATTAATTTAAATGGCCGCAATCTTCGTCTTTTGTTTTATTTCAAAACCCAATCGCAAATCTCTGGCCAAGATTTCGGTTTCGGCTTCTGTATTTCCCTGCGGTTTCAGCTGGCCAGCGGATGGACCGAAGCCACTCGACCATGTCGTGGAGATGGCTCATTTAGATGGTAGATTAACTTTATTGCCCCGAAAACTTCTTGCAAATTGTTTGCGTAATAGAGAGACGTGCTGGAGAGTGGAGAAATCGGAAGTCGAGGAGTAGGAGAGATCTGCTCCTTAGTTTAAATTATTTTACAAGTAAATCAGGCTAAGAAACCTCTCTTGAGACCAAAGAGCTGGCCGAAAAAAACGACCTACGATTTTTTGTTGGTGTTATTATTCAAGATTAGCCAGATTATCCCCTTTAAGGCTCGGCTGGATTTTCCAATGTTCGAATTCGATTTCCATTTCATTGGACAATCGACTGACTTGACCCTTGAACCCCTGGGGCTCCTGAGTCCTGCGTGCAGACAAGCGAAGGTAATTCGCTTCCTGCCTTCCTGCTTCCACATCCTTTGCTCCGGCCCCGAGGCTATATATCCAAACCTAATGAAGCATTGGGCCTCGAATGGGGCAGGTCCTGGTGTCTACGAAAAGGGGTAGTTAGTTGGGGACTGAACTCATACAGTTTTCCGCCTTAATAATATTATTTCAGCACAATACTTGATTGATTAACTTAAAATGCGGGAAAAACAAAGAGTCAGCTTAAAGGTGAGGAATAAATTATTGAAACCGTAAGCCCCTTGAAGCTGTGACAAGCCCAGTGACTGCTCCCACTCCGCTCCTTGTTGTGACTTTGTGTAAATTTTTGACAAATTGAGTTATGTTCCAAGCCCAGCACAAACAGAAAACAGAGAACACTGAGCTACACAGATTATTTCATTAGTATTCGTAACGCTGATTGCATTTTAATTAACAGGCGCCACTCCTCCTCCTCCCCTCCGCCGGTTAACCCCTTCTAGAGAACACCGGGCAAAACCCGTTTGACACGAAAAACTGCAAGAATCTCGAGTGATTTCATTTTCGTAATAACTCAATTTGGCTCGGCGGCGCACAGCTCGTTTCCTTAAATTGTTTTTAGAATTCCGAAGGCGATTGCAAATCCACCTGAAGCCCGTCGATACATATAATTAAAGCTGCATGCAACTTAGGCAGACGGAATTCCAGGGGAAAATGCTTCCATATGTGGGGGCCCCTGGAGAGGGATGAACACTGCGCTTTTTGAGGGTTTGTTTTACGGACTATCCACATCCACTCGGTGCGGTGATGACCAAGTGATGATGACGAACCGAAACCGATTCGAACTGGAACTGCCGCCGGTCAGCCAGGGAAGTTGGGAATGTTCGAACTGGGAATTTCGATCGATCGTAAAAACAAAATGGCAATTGCCGGGGCGTCGCGCTGCTCAGTTTATTTGCTGGCCAGCGATAAAAATTTTCATGAATTATTAACAGGTATCACCGAGAAGGAGTCTGAGTTCGAGTGGTGTTCTGAGGGGGAGTTGGGTTATTGAACCCTTTGCCGGGCAATCGATAGCAATCATGATTGCTTACAAAAATAAGTAAAAGCGAATATGTTGTAAAAATAAGAATTGCATTATGGTTACTATAAAGAACATTATTGCGTAAACAATGGCTCCCTTTCCTTTCCTTCCTCGTGATATATCACGAGTCCGATGAAGCCTATATAATAACCTGACTTTTCCGACTTTTCCTCTCCTTTCACCTTACCTTTCCCCTGCCTTTCGCCTTGTTCTCACAGTTGTGATTACACAAGGCGATAAAACAGAGCAAACGCCCCTATATCACCACAAGGTCACTATAGTTTGTCCTGGGCAGGTCCTTGAGGTACATTCAGGTGTTCCTTTTGACACTTTATGAAATTTATGACATTATTGGACTCACTGCTCCTTTCCCTAGAAAGTGAGTCTAACGGTAAAGGCCAAGGACAACCGAAGGATGTGAGATAACCACACAGGCACAGGCGCGGGCACACTGTATCCCAGCGATAAGTCAAGAGCTGTCCAAACATTTTCCTTGGTCAGGGGAGTGATGATATATTTCTCTATTACAAACCTGATCCCAAGATTCTTGCGATTAAAATCTCCCGAGAGAGAGGGGGAGAGTAGCGACATCTTGGAATCAAAAGCGCCGGCAAAAAGCGTGTCTCTCGGAGCTCAGACGGAAGCTCAGCTCCGGCGGCATAAATTATCTGCGCTGTGGATCTAAATTAAACAAAAACATTTGACATTGCCAGCCACAGCTCTTAGGCAAATCCTTTAAAGACAAACAGAGGCAAGAGGCTGCTTCGCCTTCTCCTGCTCAGTGTTGTCTTACAAGGATTCGCCATTAAAAATGTTAATTAGTTGAGCAAACAGTGCGATTGAGCTTCAACTGTGGCTCTCTCTGCTACCATGGGTATAAAATGTGGGAAATATGACAAAAATAAAATACATAGATATCTGAAATGTAGCTCCTACTTATTGCAAGTTTAAAGACACCACCTAAGAGGAGTTCCCAGTTCATTGTTTGCTCCTCCGATCGATCCCACTGTGCCCTAATGTGAGAATGTGAGAACGTGGCTACCGAGTTGCGCTTCCAACTCGTCTTGGAGGTGCAGTCGGAGGCCGAGTCCAGAGGCTGGGGAGCTGGCGGAGTTCGACTTTGGCCAGCGGACATCGCGTGTGCATGCAAATCGAAGGCAGCCGGAGATTGAACGCCAATTAGGATGAATGTTTTGGGGCATGCCGCTCTGCATTCCCCATTCCCCATTCTCCATTCCTTGGAGCCGCTCCAGACTGCATGACGCCGCGTGCCAGAAGATGAGAGGAGGAGCACAGCAGCCGAGAGGAGGCTCTCGGCGAGGTTGGCCATCGTCAGTTGTCAGTTAATTGCTAAAAACTGTTCACACGTTCCAGGTGCGACTTTTGCATACTCAGTCGGGGCCAAAGGAAGGGGAACTGACCACCGATTCCAGTCACGTTCCGCGCCGCTCCAAGGAGCGGGAACTCTCGGGAAAATCAATATCAAAGAAACCCAATCTTGCCTTCCGATGGCTTCCGGACTTCATCCCCTAAATGTGGCCAGGATGGTGCCTTCTCCCTCTCCCGCGCCGCCCTTTCTCCGGAATCGGGGGCGTCGAAAGTTGTTTCTATTTGCGGCCATCTTTCGTTTGGAAGAAATTAAGCATGTAGGGGCCGTGCCGAGAGACCCAGTTATGCAAATCCAAGAAATCTCAGGCTGGCGGCCGGCAACAGCAGAGACTCATAAATATCGACGAATTCTACGGAATTGGTGGGGTCGTCCCAGGGTCTTCTTCGGCAGGTGTGCTCTTTAAATGCACGGCGGCAACTGCCAAAAAATAAAACGAAAAACAAACCGGCGTCCAAAACAAACAAATTGTAGGCCCCAACTAGGGTTTAAATACACTGGGAGAAAAGGTATTGCCTCCATTGAGAAAAAGTGTGGGAAATGTGCGAAGTGTGCACATAATTCCAAAGTCCCTTTACAAAAAGAGTTTTATTTTGGAAGCTAAGAAAGCTGAGATAGAAGGGGTAGAAAAGCAAACAAAGAACTCATTACAATTTGGGAAGTGTGCTTATTGCCCAGTAATGTTTTCCAGAAAAGATACCTCTTGCTAGTCAAGATATATTTTATTATATCCTTGCAGGATATAAATATAAATTAACAGAAATTGAAATGCAGAATGCAGTTTTATTAGCCAACTCAGAACAGTTTTCCGAATTGAAATTAATGCATTTTTAGATTAGTTATTATATTTTTAATCTTTTATTTGCCCAAGTCTCCCTATATTTGTCTAGTGTAATCTCAATGCCCAACCCTCGCTCTAAGGGGGGCTCTTAATATGGCGAACACGTACCCCTCAAAACCGTTCGGATCGGTGGATCGCAGTGCGGATCGCCTCGATTTATACGTTTGTTTTGGCTTGGCTTTTCGTAATTTCCATTCGTCGCACTTTCAGCGAATCAATCAAACCGATCCAATCCGATCCGATCCAGAGCCGAGAAGGTCTTTGCCACATTCCCCGATGGGCAGAGATAAACCTGTCGTCCGGCCAAGGGCATAAATCAATCGGGGCATAGTTTCGTTGGCTTTAAAAACTTTACAAATTAGAATAGTCCGGCACAGGAGTTTTGGGCAAACTTTCGCCACGAAGAAAATCAATACTCATTCCCGGGGCCAGAGTGAGAATTGTAATCCCGGAGCAAAGTTTCTTCGCAGCCTGCATCCTGGTTCCTGCTCTCTTATGCTCGTCACGTGCCGCAGGACGAAAAATACTCCCCATCTCCGGCTCAAGTTCTGTGTACATTTTAGCACATATTCCGGCAGCCCGAAGCCTCCACTCGATATCCTGACAGGTACATAGGATGGATGCATGTGCATACATAGTAAGTATGTACTGGGCTCTTAGGTAAGGCAATTACATGGCCAACGCGTGACTGGAACATTTTTCGATGCTTCACCATCTCCTTGGATGGGTAATTCATCTTGATATGCGTTTAGTCTCCTTCCTTCCAGTCGGGATGATGCCAAAGAGCTTAGTTTTGATTACTTTTTACTCGTTTTGAGAGGTGTCGTTAAACTTTTACTTATTTTCGGGTTCCTCTTCTCTAAAATAGTTTTAGAGCTGGTTTTCCATGATAACAAGGAGCTTACATTGATTTGTCTCTCCATTTCCTATATCTTTTCAATCGATTTTATTTATATGACACCCGCCTTTGAGCCCCTTACTCGGATATCATTCTCATTACTGCCAAAGGTCAGCTGAGGGGGCCAAGGCCTCATTTCATTTTATTTTCCGACTCGAAGCAAAGTAGCAAAGCAGCAGCAGCAGAGGCAGCACGCTCCAAGCACATTTGCCATGTTTAGAATTAAGACTTCAGAGATGCCCGAGATGCTCCAAAAGAGCCCAAACAGCCGCAGAAAATGGCAACGGACGGCGGACAGAACCAATTCCGAAGGCAGGCCAGCAGCAGCCTCAGGCTTCAGGCCTCCAGTCTCGGTCTCGAGTCTCTCTCCGGTCTCGGGTCCAACTCATGTTACTCACGTTCCAAACGAGCTTTTGTCAACTTGTCTAAATGATTTTTGCACACTGTAAACAAGCCAAGACACTGCGACAACGGACGGCTGCTCCATCGGACGGACAAACGGACAGACAGACGGACGGGCTTGCGGACAGTTGGAACGGCGACAACATTCAGTATTGACGTTGACCCTGCACGATTGCGATTCAGAAGTTGGGACGACTCCTCCGACTGCCTGGGGCTGTGTGTGTGAGTGTGCTAAGGATTCCCAACCTGGAGCTCAAGTCGTGTGTGATGATGGGCCAGGAAAATAGACGGGGACGAGGACGGGAGCAGGGAGCAGGGAGCAGGGGCAGGGGCCGAACCCGAGAGCATTCCCCGTGGGAGTCTTTTGTTATTGTTGCGCTGATCTTTTGCGGATTTTTCGTTTCGATATTGTCGTGTAATCACGAATTTATTTTATTGAAAATCACTTGACAGGTGGCGCCTTATTTAACTAAGTTGTCAGGCCGTGGCTGCTCGGGACCCAGGAAAATGGTAATGGTTATGGGAATGCAAATATGGTTAGTCATAAATGTTTCTTTTTGTGGGAACACAGGTCGGTTCGGGGACCAGACATGTTTGGTGTGGAAAAACGAGGCTTAGAATTGCGCAGACGGGTTTATGAGGAGGCTAAGAACTTTTAATATAATTGTGATTTGTTAGGCATAGTTACTGGAAATTGATTTGGTTAAGTTTACTATAGGATTTCAATTTTATCATAACTCAGCAAAAAATGCATTAATATCCATTCGGACAGGTTGCCTCTGTATATTTTTATACGGATAATAAGGCTAAAGACTGGACTTAAAGTTTTTACAAATTACAATATTTGTTAAATTTACTCTAATTATTAAAAAAATGTCCCTATACTTTATTATTGAATTCAGATTTAATTTGTGAGTCGGAGTATATATGGCTTTTAAGGATCATATGATTTTTGGCCATCATATGACTGCAAGAAAACATGAATTAATTTAGGGACTTTAATCAAAATCAAAATCAATTCGAGGCATTAATTTCATATACATTTTTTAATAAGTTTCTTTGGGGCTATTTGCCAATTTAGAAGAAATCAGAATACCCAAGGATCGAAATTATATTTGAAAATTATATGTATGATAATATTACTATATGTCTGAATATTTAGTTAACTAAGATTTTAAATAATCTTGGTGCTTTTGTCCATCAATCTCAACCTCAACGGTTGCTGACCTATCCTTATGCCAGACACTTGGCACTTTTCAGCTGGATCTTGCACTGCCTCAGCCACAGCCTCAATCGATTCCAAATCGAATCTCCATCTCCATCTCCATCTGCTTCCCATCTCCCATAATGGGAACAAATGACTCCCCCAGTAGGCTTCCTTATCGCGCCCTCAACAACATCTCGCACTCCATCGGAGCCCAGAACACAACATCGTCGCCGAATTCTCCAGAGAATCTGCGAGCAAGCTGGAGAGAGAGAGGGCCTCTGTGGAGAGTATATGATGTGTGGATGCTGGAGAGCCAGAGCCAGAGCCTGGTCCCTGTGTGCGTATGTATCTGTGTGCCGGCTCTCTGATGCGAAAACGAAAAGGAAAAAAATCAGCAAAACCTGCTCCACCACCATTTGCAGCCTGCAGTGCGCCGCTCCAAGCTCGGCTTCACTCTCCACGCCACGCCACTCCACTCCGAGAGCCGCAGATGCAGCGCCGCCGAGATGAGATGACGATGATGATGATGATGATGACGACGCTCTGGAGAGGAGTCGCCGCCGAGAGTCGGACCAACAACATGCAACCAGCAGCAGCAGGCAGCAGCAACCTCCATCCAACCAGACCGACGACCAGACCAGGCCAACCGACCAGCGACCGAGGCGACCGACCATGTTTCCTGATGCGAGGCGATAGTTTATCGCCAATTTTCGTGCCGTGCAGAGGTGAACGCGGACCAAAAACGTGCGAAAGGAAAGCTCTGCTCAGCTGAGAGAGTTCCGTAGCCTCCGAGGCATCCGTGTCGCAGCATCCTCCGTATCCGTGTGCACCCGTACATCCTGCGGGGTCTCGTCTCCCTCCCCCCCAAGGCTGACTTTCTGTGACTCGCGACTTGCCGCCTCCCTTTTTTGTTGGCCAGCTTTTCGGCTGCCGTCGGAGATAGTATCGTCTGGCATAGGGACGGGGATGAGCTGAGCTCAGCCAAGGACTCCGACGACTGCGACTCCGGCTCCTCCCGACAAAACTCCCCCCAAAAACGGCCATGCGCGTTAACGGTAAATAATGGCCGCCATCTTGGCCCGAAACGGAATGTGCAAATATGTCTATATAATCCCCAAGTGCTCAGTGTGTGCGAGAGAGTGTGTGCGTGTGACGACCCCAAATCAAAGATAAATAGCTAAAAAGCTATCGCCGAAAACAAAATAAATAAATACTTAACAGGGTGGGTCGACTTCTATGTGGAGAAAATATATATTGACAGATATTTCTAGGGGCAGCTAAAAATGCTGAGGATCTGAATAAGAGGCTCTTCTTTACACACAAGATTTTACAGATAATCTTTATGATATTTAAATAATAAGTTTCTTTCAATATCACTAATAAATTTGAATTTATTTATAATTAAAATTGCTCAATCTGTCCAGGGTTTGGTCTATATTTTGAGACATAAGCTGCAAAATTAACTATTCCCACCTAAATTATTGATTTTAAGTAAATTTCTTTTTAGAAAATATTATTAAATATAAAAAAAATTCAGTTTATTTATTTAACGGGGAATTCATTAATTACCTTATCCCAGTTTAATTAAAAATGATAATATAATAATAAATCTTTGTTATTTACCACCCTAAAATATTGCTCTTGAATATCTTCTCCGTCAAAAAAACTAAAGATTCGACCCACCCTAATGTTCCCTAACCATATCCAAAAAAAATACATATAGCCCCCGATAAACATATATATAGTATAGAGGAGAACCCTGGAATGGAGCACCACGGCAGTGGGTTCGTGGCCTCGCCCTGGGCCGCCGTTTTGGGCCACCACTCGATGGCCTCCGATGCAGGATTCGCCGCCGCCGCCGCTGCGGCGCATGTCCAGAACCACTCGATGCACCACCCCATCCACTCGCACCACCACCACCACTCGCACTCGCATCCGCATTCCCATCCGCATCCGCACTCGCATCCGCACCACCATCCGCACCTGGGCGCCGCCGGTGGGATGCCAATGGATCTGCATGTGCCGCAGGGATTCCCGTACTACAGGTAAATAAGCTACACAGGAGCCACATCCAGCTGCACCTGGCACCTGGCACCTCTCTCTCGCTCTAGCTATCCGCCTCTCTCTCTCTCTCTCGCCCTCGTTTTGGCATGCAAATTTTTGGGGGCGTTGCCAGAGTCGGGAAGCGTCATCCAATGGCTAGAGAAGAGTTGATGGAACTGCCCCTCACTAGAGGAAATTAATCCACTTAAGTGCTTCCGCTTCTGGGGGTGACTGCAGGGTAATTAAAATGGAACAAAAACGGGGTGTAGGGAGAAATGTACTTAAGGAGACTTGAGGTGAAAATATATAGGGAAACGCTTTAGAAAACATGTTCCCAGAGCCACAATCACATTCTTTAGGTTCTTCAAGCTAAGAACAAAGATCTTGCATGTACTTCTTGATTTTCTAACAAATTAATTTAAGCTTAAGATCTCCCAAAAAGTATTTTTATGAATTTTAAAGAAATTTGCTTACATTTCTTCTATCCTTAATATGTAAGATCCTGCTCCTGCCTTTTCGATTAACTGAAATCGCTAAACGAAGTCACTTCTGACTCTGGCATGTCTCACACCTTGCCACCTTGTAGCCATCGCTTAAGAAAACCACCCAAAAAGTGGCTTTCGCCGCTCGAAAATCTGCGATAAAAGGCCGAAAAAATTTAATTTACCCACGAAATAAGGAGCAGAGCAGTAGGGGAAGGTAGAGGGCAGAAGAGGGCCCTCCAGAGGTGCCAACATCGATGAAACTCATTATTAAACTAATTGAATTTACGTGACAATAACACTTTCGACACTCACTCAGCGGCGGCCAATGAACGCCTCACGAAGTCGGGCGATTGTCACGAGATAAGTTCCCCTGCCTTGCTTCTCTCTCACTTTCCCCTTTCCCGGACTCTCAGGTTTTCCTCTCGCAAGACTCCTCCGTAATGCATGGTTATTTTCAATATCGAAAAATGAAATCGGCATCAAAGAACATTTCGCCGCGAACATAGCCACGGAACCCAAGCTCGGCTCAGCCCAGTCCTGGGCTCTTTTAGACATTCCCACAACAATATTGCAATGGCGATGTAATTCATGAACTCTGATTGGCGGTGCCCTGCGAATAAGCCGCGGAGAGGTTGTAGTTAAGACCGGGACGGATATCGCGATACTCGAAAAGTCCATGATCCCGGCACAGCAGCTTTGACTACCAGTCGCTTTTTGGGCTTAGCTGAGTTAGAGATGGGCAGGATCTCTGTGGAGTTTTAAGCTGAATAAAATATAATTCTTAACATGATGTGTTCATGTAAACAGTAAATATTATATATCGATCGTTTTTATGCTCTACAAATTTCTATAATTAAAATAGACGTTTCAAAGAGAAAGAACTATTGGGAATTTCATTATTAAATACATTTGAATATTTATTAACCTCTTAGTAGCAGGTATAATCTTACCTACACGTATATTCGAAAACTGTAGTTGGTGTTAATGTATCTATCTATCTCCTTCAACATATTAGCAAAATATCTCCAGCAAAGACAACATGTCTAGATCACACACAAGTCGGTGTGTCCCTATTTCCAGACCTTAGCTTTCCACTCCAACCCCGAACTCTGGCCACTCTCCGCCCAACTACTCTGCGCTCACACAATCAGCGTCTATCAGCATTTTTCAATTATATCGGAATAGCGTTATCCGTGGCTGGATCGCGTCAGAACGCATAATTACTATAATCACCTGAGTTATTACCTTGGCGAATATTGGCCGAGACGTGGAAGTAAGACGGGGAAGTAATATTAAAAGCAACAACGAGAGAGGGGAGGGAGAGGAGGGGCAGCCAAAAGGGTGGAATACAGAAATCTAAACTGTGATTGCTGGTCCCCCCTTTCCGCACGCCCCTGTCCCTGCCCTGCCCCTCGTCCTTTGATGGGCTGCCTCTCCTGATGACGTTGCTGCCTCAATTTCATTTTGGTCTTTTTCCCATTATTTTCATTTTATTTTTTCGCTTTTTATTTTTTGTATTTTTATCTTTGCTTATGCCTCAATTCGTTAAAGTTACACTACACTGAGCGAAGAGGAGGGATGTTCAGGGGGGTCTGGAGACTGAAAAAGAGTTTTGACCTAACTGGAAAATTGCAGGGACGTTTGTTTTTCATTACAGCCGACAACTTTGTTGCTGTTCTTCTTGCGGGAAGGAAGCTGGGAAAAGGGGGGCCTGGGGGAGTGCGCGCCAGGAGCACGAACCGCATTTTCATTGCACAAAGCGATCTCCACACACAATTTTCCACGGTCAGCCAAGGGGGATTCCGAGCTCTTTGCGGTTTTCGAGGCCAAGTCAGACCCCTGAGCTTCCCCGCCCCTGGAGCTCCAGGAGGGGGCTTTTAAGACCCCATCGCAGCAACGGTAACACCGCAGAAATGTGCAGTGAAAAACCATCATTTCAACAATTTATATTTCGAACGTGATTGGTGGACCTCTCGGTACATCCAGCGAGGATGAGCTCCGCCAGGGGTACCAGGGTTAGTAGCACTGCAAGACGGCCATTAAGAAATTGCTGTAAAGCATAAAGAGCAAAATGAAACCGAGCAAAGAGCACACAGAAAGCAGCAGAGCTCCTCGGCGCGAGAAAATGAAATAAAATGCAGCAGATTATGATTGCGATTATGCTGGGCCCCATCGAGGGGATATACGGCGGGGATAATGGCGGGTATATGGGGGGATATGGCGGGTAATATGACGGGGATCTGGCGGGGGACACAGACACATATAAACTTGATGATGGGAATGAGCATATGAGCAACGGCGAATGGACATCAAACGCGGGAACATCATCAGCAAATGGATATGGAGAAACAAATGGGGAAAATGAGAAAACACAATAAACTAAGAAGGAGAGAGAGAGGAGGCGGAGGTGTGCCCAAGATCATGATTCATGGGATCCTCCAATTGCAAAAATTACCACTCAGAAGAAGAGGAAATGAGATTAGAAATCTGTATAAAATCAGGACTAAAGGCTTTCCAATTCACTGAATACTTTCCCCTCATTCGGTTCATTCAAAAGGCATCTCAGCCTTATCCCAGCATCTCTCTCTCCGGCAACAAAAGAAAAGCCGCTGTTCAATCAGTAGTTTCCATCAGAAGCCCATCTTCCGCCCGCCAATAAGGAGAGGAGGAGGAAGGCCCGATCCCGGCCAACAGCGAAGGTGTTGCCCAGGCCCCACCCAAAATGCATTACGGACTACACTTGTTCAGTGGCTCCTCGCCCGCCACCACCGATCAAGAGATCCACTCTGGCCCAGTGGTTCCCAGGCGGCATCCTGCGTTCTCCGCCTTTTGCGGCCAACGTCACATTCAATTAAATTATGCAAATCAGGCGCAACACCAAGCAGCTTGAGCAGGACGAAGCTCTTTGAACAGAAATTGACTTTCCACCGGCAGCCCCCTTCGATTTCTCACAACACTCCACCCACTCGCCGCCGCCGCGCCGAAGGTGCAACAGCAGCAGGAGCGGCGGCATCAAGTTGCAGGTTGAGGCAAATTACAACGTTGCCTCGGGCTCCTCAATTGGCTAAAGATGCAGCTCCCAAGGTGCACTGGGAGAAACGAGGGGGACCAACCAAAAACACGAGCCTATAAAAGAGCAGCCTTATTCCAAGAAAGGCACTGCCAAGAAGCTTACATAAGTCTCAATTTATATTTAACTTAGAAGTCAGGAAAACTCTTGAAATTACTTTCTATTGCCACAACTTTGTCCCCTACATTTTCCTCCCAGTGCACTCAAGCATTATCTGGTGTGGATGGCTTTTGCCATAGCAACGTTGATGAGCTTGATGTTCACACAGCCGGCAGGCATAAAGCTATTACACGGATACCACACTCCGCAGTCGCCGGCAAGGAGGATGTCCTTGCTGCCGGCGAATCTCAAAGTGAGCCAACAATTTCATCAACGCCAAGACAACTCGCCGGCGAGCTCCTCCTTTCGGGCTTGGGTTTGGGTGCGGGTTCTTCTTCTGGTAGCGCGCAAAAATTAATTGAAATTCATGCCGTGTTACAATAACAATCATTAAACGGCACACACACCACACACACTCGGCACACACACTGGCACACCCAAGGGCCAACCCTACAGAGCCAGCCTGCACACCCAGAGTGCAAAAGTACAAATCCCTGAGTGGAATATCAAGTGCTGGATTAGCGCGATGATTAGCCAGCGATTCATAAATCGATGGGTTGCACATTGGACCAGCGACTATATAGCGACTAACGACTCCCGAGTTATGACTTCTGACTATGCGTAGATAGTGGTATCTGATCCGAGGTACATACTGGGAGAGGAGATTCGGGTATTGGGTATCGCCTCCTCGGCGAGGAAAGTGCCCTGTTGCCGGGCGATCAAATAATTGAGATAAGGTTCCAAGGGACCAACCCGAAAGTTCTTCAATAACCGTCGACAAAAATCAAGTTAAGGAGGCAGGTTTCAAGGGGAGACCGAATTTTCACATACTCTAAAGGTACAAGATTTAATGATAATTTACATTTTAATATCAGAAGAGTCTGTCAAAAGTTTTCTTTGCTGGCACCAAAATTTAATTAGGACTATTGTTAAATTGGGAATTAAACTCATAGCTAAACTTACATAAATTAATAAACATTTCTCTCACGGCAATATTAATTTCCCGAACAACTAACCCATAATAAACCTTCAAGCCATTCTCCTCGAGTGAGTGTATTACTGAAAAAGTTGTAGGCTGAGCTTTACGCTTCCTTTTTCTCTTCCTTATATTTTTCCTTTTTCTTTTTTTGCAAAAAAAAACTTTGCTAAACTTATAAATATGTATGAGAAGTTTTCGAAATTGTTGGAATCCCTGCCGACAACAATAACTGCAGCAGGAGCAGCGTCCGCAAGGTCGGTGGAAGACAGGCTGGGATCGACGACGACGATGATGATGATCAGCGGAGTCCAAGTCGATCACTCGAACAGCAGTTCGTCAGTCAGTCAGTCAGTCAGCGGCCTGTGACTTCAAAAGGGAGCCAGTGAGGGTTCGCAAGGAGGTGGAGTTCGGGCTCGGGTTCGGCAACAGGCAATCATTGATCAGCGGAATTTAGAGCGAAAATTTGATATTAAGGCCAGGCGGAGGAACGGCAGAAAACAACCGAAACAGAAATTACGTTAAAGGCAAAGCCAAAAAATAAACCTCAAAATTGTTAAAATAAAATTAAGCAGAAATAAACGCCCCACAAAAAGGGACTTGCCAGGAGGTCAGAGATTGAAAATTGTCGGGAAACTACTTAAACAACTTAAAAAGCTAGTCAAGACCCAATAAATATCTATGAAACAGCGGAGTAGTGCCCAGTTTGCTTTTAATATAAATAATTGTCCACCGCTACCGCAAGCCCACCTCCTACATCAGCGCCTCGTCTCTTTTGGGCACAATCAATAATGATAGATAGGCCACCGAGGGGAGGCTGGGGAGGATTGGGCTTTCGGTTGGATCGCGTGTGCGATCAGTGTCCAACCACAAATCGCTTTGGGGCCTTTGACAGCATCATTCAAAAAGTAAATACGATCTGTCGCCGCTTCGGAGTGGACCATGGAGCACGGAGCAGAGCGATCCGCGATCGACAGTGGAGCGGGTTTTGCAATGATCGTGATGAAATTCGCCAATCGAACAGCAGGAAGCTATTTGGAGGCGATTCCATGGTGGCGGTGGGAAAATCCACTTCATATGGGGTTTGTTTCTAGGCGGAACAGAAGTCGCAGGGGGAGAATTACTTGTTAGACAGGGAGTTAACTCTAACCGAATCATACCAGGACCTAAACTTGACATAAGAACATCCTGCCATAATTATATACTCAATATTAAGAACCCTTTCAAGATCTGCCATCCCTCCGCCCGATGACAACCTTACTTATCGCTTTTTAAGTATGTACAAACATCGTAACCCCAATCGGAGGGCGACTGCAGGGGCTAGCTAAATGTGCAGATTACACACCTTATTATTATGAAATATGTTCCATAATTATGGCCACTCCGGGTGAGCCCAGGGACAGCCTCTTAATAGTCGGCTTTGGCCAGCCCTTATGTAATTTCCACTGCCCAGTTTGAGAGCGGAGCAGGCCCTAGACCGACCTACCTGCCTCCTTATATTGACAGTCCTGGCGACAACACGGTGTCTCGAGAGCCGAAAGGGAGGGGAACCGCGACTTCGGCCACTGCTGGCTGCTGTCTTCCTCCTCTCCTGCCAATTTATTTATGGTGCGGTACAAGTTTTTACGCACTCAAGTGCTCTGAGACTAATTGGGCACGAAACGCAATCAAAGTGACGACGACAACGATGCATTGGGCCGATCCAGCTCCCGCTCCCGCTGGAGAACCGGGTGACACTCACTGGAATCGATGGATGGCTGGCTGGCTCGATCGATCGACGGCTGGATGGATGGATGCCAGCCAGGACAGACGAGGTGCACAGAAAAACCGAACGATGAGCGAGCACTCAGAAAAATGATATATTCTCAGATAAAACTGTATCCAGTGGAAAGGTTTTACTAGGGAAAATCAATATCTTAGGTTTTTTGAAATGGTTTTAACCAGTTTCATTGTTAGTTTCTTGCAGAAACTCAACACTTAATGTGAAGTATTTATTGCTTGTTATTTTATGAAAATCTTCAATTTTGTTTTATATTTTTCCAAGTGCTTTAACTTGAGAGGGCGACCAGAGAGTACACCGATCGATGTTTCCGATCACTTGAACTTTATATCTCTGCTGATGAGGCTTTGATTTGTGGCCCTCAAGCCCGAGCTCTCGGCCAGAACCGGAGTCGTCCGGCCAAATAGTTGGCCTATGTTCTACACAATTATCTGTTATTATCGAGCTTTATTTTAGCCCTTTTTTCATTGTGCAGCAATGTTGACATCTCATTGCTGCAGGAGGAGCCTTTTATGCCAACACTTAAAAATAGCAGCCACAGGAGATGTTTGCCTGCCTCCTCGCTGACGCTCTTTCTCCGATCTTGGAGAATTCCTCGGCATTCCCCAGCGATCGTTGAGGGGGAACACGTGTCTCCCAGTAGGTTGGAAATAATGGGAGGTGGGTGGTGGTTGAGTTGGGCTTTGAGAATCGAGTGAAGGAATTTTTAGAGCCTGAAAAAAGTTAGACCACTTTATCAAGTGGTTTCATATTTTTATACAGAAGATGAAATGCCATAGATTATAAATTATAAATTATAAATTGGTTGCTTTCCTAGGTAAACCCCAACCCAAAATAATAGTTGAAATCTCCGCCTTTCAAATACTCCCAAATCAAATCTCTTTCCACCATAATTGAAGACTTTCTTCCCCGATCTACTCTCACTGCCCCTTTCTGCAGACTCTCCTCCCTCGAGGAGAAGCTTGACCTGCAACTACCGATGATGAACTCAATCAAATCGAAATTAAAGGAAGCCGAGAGAGAAAATCCGCGAAGCAAATTACAATTTTGATAATTGCCCCCGAATGCTCTCGACTCGGATCACTTCCTTCCCCTTGGACGGCGTCGATCGATCGATGGAGCCACAAAACTGCCGAAAAAGGGTCAGCAAATTTTCGGGGAAGGAGAGAGAGAGACCGCGAAATAGGGTTATACCTTTTGGGGGCAATGATTTACGACTCCAGCGAGCAGTTCGAGCGGACCGAGGGACAAATCAATAAATTTTAGATCGGTGCCTTGCACTTGATTATAAAGTGGAACCCCGCATATAATGTCCAGTTGTAGCATAATTTGAACAGATTGCCGGTTTCTTATGCGCCGCACTTCCTCTTGACCTTGTGGTTTCATCAAATATATCTTCGCCAATGCTGTGCTTTGATTTTCCTGGCAAATATAAGGATATATGAAATTAGAGGGGAATGTCTATCTGCTGTTTGCAAAAACACAAAACTGAACAATCCCTTCCAGTCTTTTGAGGGTTTCATAGAAGCAACAAGAACAACGGACAGACTTCCTGTTGACCTTGCAGAGAATGTTGTGTACTTTCTGATAAATAAATAGAACCCCGCTAATGCTACGATCCCATCTCCATTGCAGATACCGCGAGGATGCTCTGTGCTGGGGCGACAGGTGAGCGAAGCCAACAAGTGAGCCGAGACATTTATCGGCTAATTTAATTTATTTAGAAAATGCCACAGCTTTTTCCCGCCGTAACAGCTTCACGCTAATCGAATTCAACAGCGCGACTTAAACGCGATCTTTTTTGCTGAGGCTTTCTTCTGCCCGCCCGTCTTCTTACCCTTCTTCTCAACCATTTCTTTTTGCAGAAAGTCCATGGAGGAGATCGGCGCGGCCCAGTCCTCGGTGAATGCGCGGTAAGTGTTAATGTTACCGTAAATGATTCAGTTCCTCCGATCCAGCCCCGACCGCAGCCCCTTTCTCAGCGCCACCTGACTTGGCGGCGACTGCGCATCGCATTTGTTAGCATAAAATTATTGAATGCCAGAGAAGTCGTCGCCGCCGCTGGCTCCATCGCGCTGCGAGTCCCAGTCCCCATCCGTAGCCGTGTTCACCAGTCGGCGACAGACGTCAAAGGCGCATCTATGAGATACCTGGTATCCGCGGCTAAGACCAGAAACCGTTGCTGCCAGCTTTCAGGGTATCCTAGTGCCAGGCGGTTAGGTTAGCTAAGCGTTTTGCTAGACTCCATTGAAATCCCAAGAATTTTTAACAAATAAATATATTTAAGTGAGAAAACCTCGAAGCTAAAAGAAGGGAATTTATTGGTGTTATCAATTGTGACTACCATCCCAAAAAGAGGGCTATCACAGAGATCTGTACATTCTCCCAGCAATTCTCCAGAGCTCTAACCTAGTGTAGAGAAAGTTCGACTCGATGCCAAAGCTCTGGCACTTGATGTGCGCTGTCTGCCCGTTTGCTGACTTGTTGTCTTGTTCTCGTTTTGTTATGACATTTTACATTTTTAATGGGAATTCTCACATAAAAAGTACAAATATCGGACTAATTGGATTTATCTCGGGGCTGTCGCGCGTTGTCACACTCTTTTTCTTGGCTCGATGCCGGAAGATCTGAAGAAGACTCGCTGAGCAGAGGAGGAGGAGGAGTAGAATCCTAGACGAGTTCTCCTTCTCCCGGTTCTCAGACTCTGTACTCTGGAAGGCGAGTCTTGTAGCAATTAGCTGTAACCCAGCAGTGGCCAGCAGCACAGTCCCAATTCCTTCCCGAATCCGAATCCGTTTCCAATGAATCGATCAACTGAAGAGCACAGAGCGCAGAGCAGTAACGAACAATGCAGCAATGAGGTAAAGTTGCATTGCTCAAATTGATTTCTGCAATTAATTGAACAACGCAAATGACAAACTGACAAAAACAAAAAACAAAGCGAGGCACAAACAAAGCAAGAGTGAAGCGCAAAAAAACCTGGAGCAAATTCCAGTCTTCCAGCTCCGCTTCAGGGCCCCTCTCCGCCGATTTTAACCAACCTCGAGCCATGCCAAGAATGCACTTTGGCTCCCGAACACGCTTCCAGCTCGCGAGCAGCCGCAGAGAGGGTTATGGCGCAGCGGACAAGGTCCTGGCGCATCTTCAGAGGGTATAATTGGAGGGTATATCTGACTAGGGCAAAACTTGTACTTAATATTCACGAATACATATATGTACGTATTTAGCATACTTATGAGTTCAAACTATTTTTGTTTCTTGTACATTTTTTAAAACTTTGTAGGATTCCGTATTTTTAGTAGTTTCAGTTCAAATGTTAGTATTATAATTTTAAGCCCCTAAGCATGTTTTTGTCCATGTTTTTAAATTTACATATTATACTTTCAAGGTAATTATTACAACCATAGCTGAGTACAGCGGCTCTCCCACAATATCCTTATTCTCCGATTCCAGTCTCTATATTCCCACCAAGTATCCCCTTTTTTTTCTTTGTCATGGTCATGCAGTAGTTGCTTTTTTTTGCTCCCACTTGACTCTTTTTATGATCTGCGCCACATTGAAGAGGCAGCCGGTGGCGATACAGTTTCGGAAGGTGCAAGAATATTAATTATTAATTCCGATCACAACTGAACACTTTTGTGCTGCCGCAGGAATCCGAATTATTTAGCTAAATACCAGAAAAGTGAGCGACAAGCTAATGGAAAGCTGAGTTGAACGGAGAGAAAGAGATTGCCAAAGGGGGTACGGCAGAAGTTTTCAATTAATTTTTTATTTATTGCCACTTTTCATTGTTTCGCTGATTTACTAACCAATAACGGAAATTTTTAAGCACACGAAACGTCAAAGTTGGACTGAAAATTGTTTATTCAAAGACAACCAGGAAAAGAAATTGATTAAAGCCATTTATCAAGAGAAGACAACAATGTTTATTAAAAAAAAATAAAGAAAGCCAAGCCAAGTCTAAGTTTGCAGTTGGATCAGGGGCCGAATCTAAAATTTATCATAACTAAGCCAAAAATACATTAATTTTGATTCGGAAAGCTTTGCTCTGTTGAATTTCATTTACAAACCAGCAAATAAATTAAAAAATTTATTTTTTATTCATTTTTTTTAATTTTAAAAAAAGTATGAAAAATCTGGAAAATAATATTAATTTTTTTGTCATTAGATACAGTTTTATAGAATCTGCTGTTGATGCTGATGAAGAATATATATGATTAATGGGGTCGAAAGGGATTTCTTCAAGGTGTTATAGCTGCTGACTAAAATACAAAAAATACTCAGCTATCATTGAATATGCAGTTCATTTTTTAATAAGATCGCACAAGATAGTATGTTCTTAAATTATTCCAAGAAAACACTATCATATTATATTATAACTTGGATCCTATCCTGAATTACATTTAAATCCTTTTGGAACACCATTTCTGGTGGACCCCACGAACCATCAAACCATATTCATCATTTTGGGCCGAGAAAGTTATTACCCAAGCTCAGAGATCTCGAGATCTGAAGACCTCGATGAAGAGAGCATCCCAAAGAGAACGTTTCATCGGAAGCACGCACAGCGGCGATAAAGATCACGCTCCCGAACTGCACTACTCCGATTTCATGGCCTCCTCGGCCTGTTGTTTTATTGCTTAATTGTTGATCTCGCTGTGGTTTTGAATTATGAACTTCCCCGATGTTTCTGTTGTCACTGCTTTCGTTTTGTTTTGTTTTGCGTTGTGTAACACACAATCGAGGAACAGTTAGGCCATAAAAAGAACCTCCTCAGATCTGACAAGCAGATAATGCATTTCTCCAGGCTACTCTTTTCGAGCGAGTGGCAGCCACATACACTGGAAACATTATTGTTATATATAATATAGAAGGAGAATTTAATCCTATATCAGAAATTATATATCGTTAAATATACAGATTATTTTTACTGATCCATATTCTCAAAAAGGCCTAAGATCATTCTTTCAAATTCAAGTTCCTTTTATACATTTAAATTGCAGAAATTCTTTTAAACTTTACAGGTTGGATTAAATACCTATACATATTTTTTTTAATATAATAAAATCTATACAGTTCTCCCAAATTTCTTCAAGTGCAGGAATGATTCTTCTGGAAATCATTTTGTTTAGCTATTTTATCACCTCGCGTCAGTTTTATGGGGGCTCGGCACGCCTCCTGGTCACTAAAGTCCAGAGAAAGAGAGTGAAGAAAGGAGAAATGGTGACAGATCAGCGATCGCGGTTAGTTTATTGCTTCCTCCTCTGACTCCTTTTTCCCCTGAGAATCCTCTCGCTATCTTATCGGGACGATCACGTGTTTATCGATCGCTTTTGAGGCGCCCTTAATGCTTGCTCTTCTGACTTGGTTTCTGTTTTTGTTTCTGCTTTTCGCATATATTGTTACATATGGATCTGGCCTGACCATCATCACGTTCACGTTCCTATTTGAAATGGACGCCTCGTGTGTCCGAGTAAACGTGATGGATGCATCGCCTGCCAACTTTGCGGAGTCTAACCCCAAAGCCCGCAATGTTTCTGACTCAATTCCTTAACAGGTTCCCTTTTGGCTTCTACTGTGAAACAGTATGCGATTTATCAATTTATCATTTTACGGTTGATGCGCATCGACTTTATCCCATTTAATAATGTTTACAAAAATATAGTAAAGACTTCGACTTTATATAAATTTGTAAATAAAGATTAACGATTGCATATCAAACCCGTAGAGTGTAAATCCTACGGATATTTGAGACTCTGGTCACCTCCGATGATTACTGTGGTGTCTCCGTGAGAGACGTGATGTGATGTGATGTGAAGGAGCAGGCCCGGCGCAGACGTGCGCCAGTCACTTGAGCTTTAGTTCTAGCCGCTCTCGCTTTTTCATTCATAAAAGTCATGCAGCGAATTCGAGGCTCCTGACTGGAATACTACAAGTGTTTTTCGAAAAACCAAAGCAGAAAGCGCAACTGAAACCGAAATGAAAATTCATGTCCATGTTCCCAGCGTCGCCCGCAGCACGCACACGCACCTCAAAATGGCGAGGGGGTGGTAGCCCGGTAGGTAAGTGGCTACTGGTAGGGGTATGGGGTTGAGGCGCCACGCCACACGCATCGTTGCACGTCCGTGGCCATTGTCCTCGGGCAACTGGAAGCCGTCCACAATCGCCATCCACACTCGCATTCCACACTCAGTCCACACACTCTGAAAAAATGTCAGGTTTTTTATGATCTTCAATAGATTAGGACAGCCTAATCTCTGGTATTATATTGGACACCATCATTAAGTACAACCTCTGAACTCCGATTAATTAAACAAATTATTTATCGGAATCTAAACGATTCAAGAAGTAAGCTTGTCGGAAAAGAATGCCATTCTTTTGGAACTCTAAAATCAAGACTTAATGACATATTTTCGCTCAGTGGGCACGCATTTGCCAATTGCCGACCTACAGAAGAGGGTTCTTTCACGCGCCCCCGGACAATTTCAATGCCGGCCTGCCGATGACGATGATGACCACGATGTCTGCTCGGTGTCTGGACGTGAACGTGAACATGGACGTGGACGTGGATGTGGATGTGGATGCGAACGTGGACGTGGATATGGCCAACAGCCCCCGCTTGGCCCCGCATCCTCGCGCTTATTCCGGAAGCGCGAACGCTTTCCACGTTCGATTTTTATGGCGAGCGCGCTGGATTCGAGTTCCTCATTCATTGTCTACTCGGCCGGCCACCTCTTCTTCCTTGCAGCTAGCTCTTCTTCTCGTTGGACACTGCCCCCGTCCCCTGCAACCCCCTGCGCCTGACCCAAGCACTTGGCACGTTTCCTTTTTAAAATTCACAATTGCCGCCGCCACTGCCGTAATTGTGGGAGAATTCGCTACGCCAACTTGTCTCCTCTCCGCCATCTCACTCACTCTCTCCCGAGAAATCGATCACGTTTCGGTTTCTACACATGTTCCAGTTACGATACGCTTACGTAATGTCTGCACCACAGCTCCTCCTCCCTGGGAGTGTGGCTGGGGGTTGGTGTTGGGGTTTCCGAAGGGGGCAAGCTTCAAATTGGCCGTGGTTAAGGCCAAGACAACGACTTTGCTCTAGTTTTTGCGAAAACAACGGAAATTGCCAGTGGAATTAGGTATCAGGGAAAAGGATATTAGGATTTAAAGCCACTTATTAAATTTATGTTTTGTTTATTTATTGAAATATGGTTTTTGGGGATTAGTATTTTTCTATAACTACCAATCAAACAACGTTTTTCTTGCGGTCCTTGCAACGTTTCAGAAAGTTACTACACCGATTTGTTTAAACTGTGGTTTGCCAAAAAATTATCAATAATGGTAAAAAGCTAATGTCTTAAATTTAAAAAATTTTAAAATGGGTTACATTAAAAATTATTTAAAAATTATAATAAAAATCTATAGAATGAATAACAAAAATTATCAAGTAATTTGTATGCCCAATAAGGAATCAGTACTCAAAGATTATAAGAAAATATCATTTTAGCCACCCTTTAATCCATGTTTTTCCGCATTTCAATCAATGTCCTTTGCAAACTTTCCCCATATTCCCCATTTAGTTTTCAATGTTGCCAGCGAATGGTGACCCACACCTTGATTATTGCGGGGCCTTTCTTCCGTGGAAATTAAAAGGATGTTGCTCCTCCCGCTCTTAGTAGAGGGGGGCAACTGTGCACATAAAAGAGACAGCTTCTGTCTGTGCGAGCCCGGAATAACAAAACGCTCCCCCGCCTCTGCTACCTGTGCCCCCAGACCCCCGCTCTCTGCTATGTGCCGCAGGTTCCAGGGTTCAGGTTCATTCCACAGGACATCCATCCGTAGGCTTTACTTCTGCGCTTCTCATTGGCATTTCGGTCACATACACAAACACACATAAAAAGGCGCGGCGACGCAACAACACCCACGCAGCAAGAGAGAGCGAGAGAGAGGCGAATTCCCAAATGTGTAAAGAAGTAAACTAATTGCTGCGCGTGCAGCAGCGCCAAACAAAAGCCCCATCGCCCTCTCTCTCTCTTTCTTTTTCTTTCTGCCTCTCTGTCTTTTTTTGGAGTACATAAACGCAAGCGAGACGGGGCAATGGGCGAGCGCGAAGGAGATGGCGCTAGGACAAACCAGTTTGCCAACAGGCACGTACATGCAGCCATCCCTTTCAGTCGCCTCGCGCTATCCCGCTCGCTCGCCCGCCACAGATGCGGCTCATTTTGTATGCGCACTATGTCGATTCCGATTCGACGCCGCGTCACGTCCCGCCCATTTGCACGCACACACGCTCCCGCCCTGTCGGTGTGTCGGTGTGTGTGTTGGAAAGCGTGAGGCTGCTTAAAATGCTACTGGCGCTGCTCGCACATGACTCTGCAGGCGGTCAGGTGCCGCTCACCCACACAGGCACATGCACCTGAGAGGGCTAGGGTGGATCAATATTTGTAAAAAAAAAGGATTTCGAAATGTAATTTTTATAAAGTTCAGGATTGTATAGATTTTACATTAAAATATTCAATCAAAGTATCATGTGTATACCTTAAGACATAGGAAACCTTCTCTAAATCCTTCAATATAACATCAATTTTGAAAATCAGTAATTTCAGTAATATTTACTGATGAATTTTAACTGCACTTCCAGCCCTACCTTTTTAATACTTATAATGTCGCCTCCTTTGAAAACGAGTCACCTTGCTGCACTTGGCTAAGCTGGCGCCGCTGCCTCGGCTGCTCCACCAGCCTTCGTGCCGCGTCTTTCAGCTTCGGCTGCGAGTTGTCACCCCCGAATTTTAGCAGTCTTCTCGCTCGCTCGCACGCCCGCCTCTGCTGCTTCGCTGCCGCTCTTTTCCTTTTGCCCTGCTTTGGTTTTGTTCGGCTCGGACTCGAACGTGACTCTGGGATTATTCTGCACGTACTCTTCGCCAGCGACGGACGTACCGTAGCTCTCCGTACTCGTATTCCGATTCCGACTCCGTATTCCGTATTCCGTGGAGCGTTCGCCGTGCCAGCGTCATCAGCTGCAGTTTCACGTACGCAGCCCGGCCGTGCAAGTGCCTCCATATCCGTCCCTTTCGCTCCTGCTCCGACTCCGGCTCTCCAGTGCGTACCCGTAATTGGCAGGTCTCCGTCGAACCCGAGAACGAACAGAAGCCCGGAGACGTGCCAAGTGCCGGAGATAAATGAACTGGACGCGGCGCGCCTCATTTGAATGCCAATCGATTGACGGCTAGTTTCCCGATCCGGATCCACATCCGCATCCGTGCAGTGCGTGACCCGTAGACGGTCGCTGGATAATTGGGGACACGTACCACACGCGCGTCTGGTGTCACGGACACAAAAGGATGCGGCGGCCTTCGCAGCCCTGAATCCTACCTAGCCCAAGGCAACCAAAGCAACCAAGTGCAATATAAAGTAGTGAAAATGTGTTAAGTGTTAAGGACAAAAGGTCCTCGCCCACTGCGAAAATCTCGAAAATACTCAAAAAGACCTTATAGTCCAAAGACCCTTCGATAGCCAGAGCGACATGTTGCCGTACCAGGCTGCCGTGGCCATGGACTACGCCGGCTACCAGCGCCAGCCAACGCCCGGGCATCCCGGCTCCCACATGGCGACCATGGGCTCCCTGGCCATGCCGGCTGTGCCGTTCAGCCACAGCTGGATGGTGCCCACCCAGGACCTGTGCGCCATGCCGCCATACAACAAGATGCCCGGACACCAGCAGCCGCCAGGACCCGGCATGCATGCCCAGCAACAGCCCATCGAGCCGGGGTTAGTAGTCCGCGAAAGGAGAATCTGTGTTTAGAAACTATGTAATCTGTTAGGAATCGGGAATTATTAGGTTACCACCTTATCTGAAGAAAATGATTTAGTAATATTCCTGAGAGGCCTTTAGTTGCAATCTAAAAAAAGTCCCAAGCTTGAAGTCGAATTTTAAGACCCATTTGTCACCTTAGGATGTATTCCCCATATAGTAGAGCATGGAAAATCCGAATACTTATTGGCTTCCTTTTTTTAATAAATCTCAAGAGAACACGAGATAAATTCAGAAGAATCTTTAGCTTAAATTCGTAGGATTCGAAAGGATTGAAAGTCTATACTAAAGCGTTTTATGTTTTACGAAATTCTTACATTTTTTTCCGAAGAATACACAAATATCTATTTGAAGCAACACTGACAAACTTTTAATTCTTTGAGAACAAATAGTACTTTATTTAAACAACTAACATTCTGTGATGATTTGTTAATTTTAAAACTGTCACAACATTTGATTATTGTAAATTGTAAATGATTCGGTAATGTTGTCAACTAATAATTTAATACGAAAGATGTTCTTGTAGGATCTAAAGCGCATTGCTTGACTGATACCAATCGATCCAATGAATCCTAGTTGATGCTGACTTGTAAAGAAGTCTATCAAGATAAAGTCACAATTTGTTACCACCGTAGGGCATTCAAGAAGTCCGAGCAAGCCTAAACCGAAATTGTCGTCTTCATGTGTACATTTTGTGGGCTCTTAAATTTATTTTAATGCGCTCATCACCGGCTTGAAGCTTCGTTTTGCGTAGCTTTATCTGAAGCCGCGCCGGCTTCTGGCTCTCAACTCGAGTCTCCGTCTGCAGTCTCCAGTCTACAGTCTCGAGCTCCATCTCCAGTTGTAGCCTCGGTCCGGATTTCTGCGTCTTCGGCTCGGGCTCTGCGGCAATGGAGCTGGAGATCCGTATCGCAGCCGAGAAACCGTCATAAAAATATTTTTGATAATTAAAAAGAAACCCCGACTTGGGCTTTGCCACGGGCCAAGCCAGTTTTCCCTTCGCCACTTGCTTTTTGTTTAAAAAGACACAAAAAGCGGAGGGCATCACAACAGCAATTTTAATTAGTTGTGTTGAAATTACGTTTAGTGAGATGTCAGTGTACCTGGCGGTATGTTACAGGCCGTGTAAATGCTTTCCTAATAAAAAACGCCAGCGTTGAGGGAAACCTTCTTTCCAAATTCAATTTTGGGCTGGAAAAAACATTAATCTTGGTCTCGTCAATATCGTCAATAACGAAATGCCATTCAAATCAGGCGGGGAGTGAGATGTGTGGCCGCATCGGAGGTGTTGCCTTGACAAATGATGTGCGGTCTCGATTTTAATTTCGCACGAAATTCGCCACTGTCTAACAGAGGAACAAATTGCCTGTCATTAACGAAAATTGCCTAAAATTTCGCACAAATTGCAAGTTATTGGATACAGATGCATTCCTTTCGGGTATTTGTTTTTCAAAAAGACGATTAGGAAACCAGTTTAAGAAAGAATTACGACAGTATATATCTCTTTTAAATATTTATTACTTTTTTAGGTAACTCTCATTTGTGAGTCCCCACATCATGTGTGTGAAATTTTCATCTCAATCCCAATCTCTCTATCGCAAATCCCTTGGGGAACTCCTTTTCCACTTGATTGGCACTGAGAGTGCAAATATTTTTATACTAGAGCCCCGATAGGCAATTCGATTAGCGGCTTAATGCGGGAATTACAGGATCCCAAGACAGGGTAAGCGGCTTACTGCGGTCAGAGAAGGAGAGCGAAAGTCACCCAATCTTGCTTTTTCCTTTGTTGAAGCCTGGGCTCTCACGACCCAGGACAACACAAGGATAAAGGCTAGGGAATAAAGGATAAGAAGTGTGGCCCCGAGGCCTTTGTCAAGGTAAAAACAGCACTGAGTACCGTTACTGCTTTATCAGTGTTCTGTCTCCGTTTTACACAGCCCAAGGACTCAGCGGGTCAGCTGTCCTTACGCAATGGCAATTCGAAGAAAACTAGAGAAGAATTATTACAGAAGTGTTTCAAATAAGCTAACGGAGATGTGTGTGTGGGATCTTTAAAGGAACTATTAATATATAAATATGTTTAGGACTCTCTCTTAAATCGCCATGCCCTGCGAAGTTCGCGTAGCGCACACACTGATTTCACTGCAGGTCAAAACAGCAACCACAAAGAGTTGTCAACAAACTTAAATTATGAAGGCTTGAAGCCAGGTCTTTTTCTGTTTCCGACGAAGATGCTCACAGAGAGATGGCCGCCAGCAGATAGCGGAACCGCAGAAGGCTGAGCAGATCCATATCCACATTCACATTCACAACCACAGCAACTGTCTTGGGGATCGGCGGCGGTGAATGAAAAGTTTTCTGGGCATTTAGGGAAAATAACACAAGAAGACTGGAAATTGAGGAGGAGATGGGATCGTTTTGGGGGGCGGCGGCATTTTCACAGAGATCCGGGGGAGATGTGTGTGCTGGGAAATCGTAATGAAAACGTCAGTGGTCGACGAGAAGCTCGGACTGGGGACTGGGAAAAACTCTTCCACTCGCTCACTGGCGACAAATGAGCTGCCATTTGTCCAGGGACAAACTGTTGTCTCTGCCAGCTATTGTGCCCGAGAGACCCTAGGAACCCTTCACCCCACCCCCGCCGAGAGCGCTGAAAGGCTGACAAATGTCGGGCAATTAGTTAGGGTTTCGGTTTGACACCATTCCATCACAAAAGCCGTCGGGTTTGGCCAAACAAATGGCCGAAGACGCGGCTCTGGCAGGTGCGAAGAGGAGTCTCCTCTTCGGACCGATCGGGCTCCCCTATTATTACACCTCTCCGCCATTCGTCAGTGTCTACTTATGTAAACTGATTTATTTTCCTCTATATTGTCCCTTTAATATTGTACTTATAATAATTTCTCCTTATTTATTGACAGCATCCTGGAGCTGCGCAAGGAGAAGTCGAGGGATGCGGCGAGATCGCGTCGCGGCAAGGAGAACTACGAGTTCTACGAGCTGGCCAAGATGCTGCCCCTGCCGGCAGCCATCACCAGTCAGCTGGACAAGGCGTCCATCATAAGACTGACCATCAGCTATCTGAAGCTGAGGGACTTCTCCGGACACGGCGATCCGCCATGGACAAGGGAGGCCTCCAGCAGCAGTAAGCTCAAAAGTAAGTGCAACCTGGGGGTAGACGGTTATACATTCCTATTAATACATTACTAAGAGAGCCAAGATAATTTCCATTTAAATGTAATTCGTCCATCAACAAACAGTATTCAAGTGACTTCATCTGTGGGGGCCCGGAAACTCGAGATACTCATTTAGTAAACTCCATTAAACCCCACCAAAAAAGTGTGTGTATTTAAAGAGAAATTTCCGTTGGCTCATTTGCATTTGGTGGCGGCGACTGTACGCGAAGAAGACCGCCATATTGGCGGCCATTGACGATCGGTCGTTGTGGGGGACTAAAAGAGATGGCGGAGGGGTCCAATGAGCGGCAATAAAAACCGAAAGCGGAGACTTGGCTTGAGTGAAATCAAAACTATACTTCATTTTTTGCGCAAGCTGCCTATGACAGAAAATATGCTCATAACGCGCACCTCAAAATGCGGCTTAGCCAGCTCAAGTTATTCGTTTTCAACTGCTCGTTTCAACTGCTTTTGCGCTTTGTTTTGGGCTTTAGCCAAATTTGCATAAAATATCGTTATTAAGCGCAATTTATTTTTATTTGCTGCGCATGCGCGACCATTTTTGGTGCCAGTCCTGCGTGTGTGTCGCGTTGTGTGACAGTTTGTGGAATTTCAGAAGGCCCCATTAAAGTGGCCGATCGATTGGCTGCCAGAAGCTTGAAAAATACTTGGAATAAACGGAGGATGAAGAAAGAGATGGAGTAATATTTACTCGTAGCGCCATACCATTTTCTAGAGCTAGGACGAATTTAATCATACATTTCAGTCAAACCTTATCCTGGTGAAAACCGAAATATTTAGATAAATAAATTTAATTAAATCCCGAAGAAGAACCCTCACTGTTTGCCCTGTTTAAAGCCTAACTTTGGGGCAAAGTACAGATATATTCGGGGGAATTGCGTTGCCCAACACAGCAACACAGGGTTTATATCGCCAGCTCCAAGTGCTATGTACACCATTCAAGCAATTCCTCAGCCAAGCCGAGCCAAGACACGTCATGCTCCGGCGACGTTGACAATGCATTGTCACGTCAAGAGGAAAAGGCATTCCACGACGACAGCCCACGACTTGGCCAGGTCTCAGACAGTATTCAAAGGCTGCCAACTGGCAACTCAACTGGCGAGAAGTGCACTTGCAGAAAAATATATACCGAAATAAGCTTATAATAATAAGTTACAGATGCGAGAGCCAGATTTAATTCATTCGAAAAAGGCCTTCATTTG
Source organism: Drosophila bocqueti (assembly GCA_018151655.1). Lineage (NCBI taxonomy): Eukaryota > Metazoa > Arthropoda > Insecta > Diptera > Drosophilidae > Drosophila > Drosophila bocqueti. Next base: position 446,635 of record JAECXF010000230.1, read on the forward strand.
AGACCGATTTATACGATTATAATTTATATTTAATAATTAAACACATTTCAGGGATAAAACCATGAAGAAATTAGCCATTAAATGCGCATTGAATAATACTTATTTTTGTTGCCGTGCGTCAACTGCCAAAGTGGCCAAGTGGAAGCGCACAGAGCCAGCGACAGGGCCATCAAAAAGCCAAAAAGGTAGTCAAGGCACTAAAAAATAATCCAAAATCAATGGGGCGTTATGTATGAAAGGAAGGCGGCGGAAGGCAACGCCTTCATCCATTCAATTGGATTATTATGCGAAACTAAGCCCGGGAAAGCAGAAGGAGCGGGAGCGGGAGCTGGAGCAACAAGCTGCGGGGCAATAAAAAGCACTTCAATTTGACCCACAGCCGCAGCAAAAAAGAGCCAGAGAGTGGGGGTGCCGCTGCTCGGTGGGTGGAAGGTCATTAAGGCAGGCATAGCCACATATGGCAGGGTCCGAGCGGAAGCGGAAACTGTTTGCCAACTTAGCGCGTCGACCGCTGCAAGTCGCTGGGGAATCGCTCTCGAATCCGAGATGGAGAATGAATGTGTTTGCGGGGAGAAATATTTGAAATGGTCCGAGGGCCCTTCGATTTGCACTTGTGCGAATTATGACGGTCGGTCAGTCGTCGTCCATAATCGTAAAATTCTATAATTGAATTAAATAAATATACGCCTCCTCCGCTGGATGTGTGGTTGGTTGGGCATCAGCTGAGGAAATATTGAATGTCCGTTTTGGTATTTACGATGCCCTGCGGCTATCATCCTCCTAGTTCCTGTTGTCTTCTCCTGGTTTGCTGGGGGAGTGATCACTTGAGTGGCATTTTGGGTGGCAAATAGGGGTTCGACGAGGTCTGGGAGTGAGCCATAACTCAAGGGGGTACCGAAACACATGCTTACTGGGAGGCAAGAGCATTTATTTATTTATTTCTGCCCGTCCTATAAAATAAAGGTGTAGGTACAGAGGATGGGTTTCTGAGAGGGATTTTGTGGGTGTTAACAATGGGAATGCAGCTGAATAACCATTTTTTAAAGGAATACCTTGATCCTAGATGACTAGTTAGCTTTTTATGACATATTTTTCCCTGTGCATACCTTCCAACCCTTCCAAAACTAAACCCCGCCTCCACTTTCTCTCCAGGTGCCGCCATTCGTCGCAGTCCCGCCGTTGATTTGTTCGAGCAACATCAGGGCACCCACATACTGCAGGTAAGCACATCGCAGGGTTCGCCGTCATGACGATATGCTAATCCAGAAACCCCAACCCCTCCCCTTTCAGTCGCTGGATGGCTTCGCCCTGGCTGTGGCGGCGGACGGGCGCTTCCTGTACATCTCGGAAACGGTGTCCATCTACCTGGGCCTGTCGCAGGTGGAGATGACGGGCAGCAGCATTTTCGATTACATCCACCAGGCGGATCACTCGGAGATTGCCGAGCAGCTGGGCCTGAGCCTCACGAGCGGCGGAGGAAGCAGTGGAGGAGGAGGTGGTAGTTCCGGTGGAGGCGGCGGTTCAGGAACGGGCATGGCCTCGCCCACATCCGGAGCCTCGGACGATGGCAGCGGCACACACGGTACGAATAATCCCGACGGTGAGTCAAGTCCGAGTTGTCCAAAGACCAGGAGCGGGGAGAACTCCTGGGGTGGGTCGTCAGCCTGATATCCTCCACAGGGGATGTTCAGGAGGACACTTCCGCGGCGAGAAAGACTGATAGGGATTTGTGCTAAATTCGAAATGAAGAAATCCTACCCAGAGAAAGAGACCGGGACTTATCGCCGTGCAAGGCCCCAAACTAATCCGAGAACTCCTTCCCAATTCCATTGCAGTGGCCGCCTCCATGACCCAGGCCTCGACGAGCGGCTACAAGGGCTACGACCGGAGCTTCTGCGTGCGGATGAAGTCGACGCTGACCAAGCGCGGATGCCACTTCAAGTCCTCTGGATATCGGGTGAGTCCCCAGTTCCAACTGCTTCCTATCCGAGCTCCTGCTGCTATCCCCGAAGAAGCTAAACCCCTCCGTTGTTATTGGTTTCCCCCTCGTTCTGTTTGTTTTTATTATTATTGTTTTTCGTAGCCATTTTGCTAACGAATAGTTATTGTTTTTGGGGAAGTTATGTTTTCGTTTGACTTGAATGTAGAGTGTAAGGGAGTAAGAGACTAACCCTAGAAGCCTAGAAGTTGTGTTGTGTAACCTGCATTTCTGTGCATTTCTGTATTACGTATTACCATCCCATCCACTGCTTATCTACAGGCCAGCGATGCAACGAGCAATTGCAATAGCAACCACGCTAGTAACAATGCTAACGCTAATTCAGCGAGCAATGCTAAAAACGTTAAGAATCCGGGCTCAAACTATTCGGTACGTATCAATTGAAATCAGTAATCAGTAATAGCAAAATCCAAATCAAACCAAATTTATCAAAATTACTTACTTACTGAGCAATTCGTTTTTTAAGTTCGTTACCAACTATTTCGGCCATAACTTTTGTGTTTGCTAAATAAAATATGAAAATATGAAAAGAACAAATGGCAGAGCCACCACTGACTGATTTTAGATTGATCAGTATCGAATAACTAGTGCGGAAGCTGCTTCAATCATCCACCAATCAATCAATCAATCAATCCACCATTCATCAGCGCGATCACCACATACGCTCTACCCACAAAGCTCTACAGTTTTGTTTTGTTGAAAAAGAAAGTCTTTACACTCGGCTAAAACAAACTAAAAAATGGTCTCTTTGGAAGATAAAACGCTTTAGATTAAAAAAATAATAATAATCACCACAAGTACTGTCCAAAAATATGTTTTTGAATGTTAAACCAATTCACCACGATCCTACATACATCGACCTTTGAACTTCTGAATTCTGAATTAAATTTAAATATTTTAAATATTATTTAAAGATGCAAAAACTTAAATTGCCTGAGTGTAAAGGTGTTTCTTTGCCCGAAAAACCTTCAGAATTCCTTCTTCTTCGCTCAGCACACCACGTTAAGTTCCGCAGGCTTCTCTGGGAGGAGCCGAGGATTACGATGCTCGAACTAACCATCTCTTGGCCTCGTTCTTGGACCCGTTGCAGGTTGTCCTTCTGCTGTGCAAGCTGCGCCCCCAGTACACCTTCTCCCACAGCCGCAAGTCGCAGCCGCCGCTCCTTGGAATGGTGGCCTTGGCCATTGCCCTGCCGCCGCCTTCGGTGCACGAGATTCGGCTGGAGTGCGATATGTTCGTGACCCGGGTGAACTTTGACCTCCGAGTGGCCCACTGTGAACCGAGGTAAGCCCTCACGAGCTATACTTTTAACACGTCCCCAACTAACACGTGGTGGCCATCCCGTAGGGTTTCCGATCTGCTGGACTACACGCCGGAGGATTTGGTGAACAAGAGTCTGTACTCGCTGTGTCACGCCGAGGACGCCAACCGCCTGCGCAAGAGCCACACGGATCGTAAGTACATTTAATTGGAATTTATAAGCGAAAAGCTTATACCAAATCTTCCCACGTCTTTCCCTCTCCGTACAGTGATCGAGAAGGGTCAGGTGCTGACCGGATACTACCGACTGATGAACAAGAGTGGAGGCTACACCTGGCTCCAGACCTGCGCCACCGTCGTCTGCAGCACCAAGAACGCCGATGAGCAGAACATCATTTGCGTCAACTATGTGATCAGGTGGGTTTCTCCCTACAAACACCTCAAAAGTCAACCCAACTGATGCCTTATTCTATCCGCAGCAATCGGGAGAACGAGAACCTGATCCTGGACTGCTGCCAGCTGGAGCCCAGCGTGGACAGCATCAAGCATGAGGAGAGCTTGGGCAACGACAAGAGCAGCGGCTCCCCCGGCGGCGATGCCCCCGGAGAGGGCAACTCGCACCTAAGTGCCGGCGACATGAAGCTCAACTCGCCGAAGACAGATCCCGATGGCCATTCGCACCGCGGACGGGGGCGCAGTGCAGCGGCCTCGCACGGCAGCAGTCTGAATAGCCTCAGCCTGATCAAGGATAGTCCCACGCCGCTCGGTGTGGAGATCGATGCCGGTGTGGGCGTGCTTCCCACCACGGTGGCCACGCCAGTGCCCTCGGCAGCCACGCCCAACGGCAGCACCTCCAACGCCAGCGGCAGCGGTGGGGCGACCACCAAGCGGAAGCGCAAGACCAAGGCGGCCCAGCAGGCGGAGGATCAGGAGCGTCAGGAGCAGGCGATGCCAGAGCAGCCACTGCCCAAGCTGCCGGCCATGGAGCAGCGCGACCAGCAGCAGCCCCGCAGCCGCCTGCCTTCGATCGTGGACGAGCAGCAACCCTCCTCCTCTGCGGCGGACTCAGCTGTCAAGGACCTGGAGCACGCCATGTCCAAGCACCTGCCTTCGCCGGTGGCAGTGTCCGTGGCCCCGCCCCCCAGCACTGACTTCAGCGCAGACTCTCTGCTCAAACAGCAGCAGCAGCAGCAGCAGCTGGATCCCAACGAGAAGAGTAGCACGATCCAGTGGATAGGCACGCCCTACCAGCAGCCGCCGGCGCCGATGCCCGCCACGGCGCTCCTCCGGCAGCTGTACGCGAACCGGGAGAGCGTGATCCGGGCCACGGCTCGTCAGACGCCGACCGGCGTCGGCCCGGGCGTCTTCTACGGGGACCAGCAGACGGGACCCTTGCCCACGCCACCGGGCAGCGAGTCCTCGTACGAGAACCAATACCTGCAGCTGCACTCGGCCGCCTCGGCTGGCGGACATCCCGGCAACGGGCAGAAGACCTCTGCCGATGCCTTCACCAATCTGGTGTCCACCTACGGAGGCTATCACAGCTCCATCGACTACCACAACGCCATGACCCCGCCCAGCTCAGTGTCCCCGCGGGACTCCAATCAGCCGGGCAAGACGGCTCCCGTGCTCACCTCCAATGGCGGTGGCTACGCCGACTACGCCCCCGATCCGCTCCGAGGCCAGTATGCAGCGACATCTGGAGACGGAGGAGTGCTGCCCGCGACGTTGCCCCTGAAGCCGCAGGCCTACACGGCCACCATGCACCCGTCGACGACCACCACCGAGGGCGGGGTCACCTACAGCAACCTGGACCAGCCGCAGTACTTTGCGCCGCACTCGAGCTTCCATCTGTACCACAAGGGCAGCCCGACCAGCGGTTGGTACTCCACGCCCTCCTAGGTGCTAGACGATCAGGGCCACTCCTATCAGGAGCACCACCACCACAGCCTCCAACAGCAGCAGCAGCAGCCGTACCAAGACGGCAGGCAGATCCAGGCGCCGGGCGGCGATAGGTGGGACTTTGTGGGGGCGCTGGGCAAGGTGGCCAGGATGTTCTTCAGCGCCAGGAAGGGGAACCCGGGGTAGAGCTAAGCTTTCTAGCTTTGCTCGATTCGGTTTCTTGTCTGGAGGTCCCCTGAGGATGCGGCACTCCCCCACTAGCAATCCTTAAGAGCTAGACTAGGCATAGAGCGTTAAACAAAACATTAAATGTTGTTAAATAATTTTAAGTCTGTAAATTATGAAACACACTCCGCACACACTGAGACACCCAATGAAATTATACGCAAGAATACTCAACGCAATTCAACTAAACACCCAAACTAAATAACGAGTAACGAGTGACGAGCGGCGAGTAGCGAGTAAGGCTAAACTTAATTAAAATTAACTAAATAAACTAAGACTTGCATAGAGTGCCAAGGAACAAGGAAAACGCATAAAGCATGAAACCCAGCTTGGAGGAGAGCAAATCGAGCGGCTTGAACGTAACCCCCTCTCTTGTTATTAATTATTTAAATAATTGTAATTTTAGCGACACATTGACACGCGCGTATATAAGATTAACTCATTATAATATATAGTATCCCCACATACACATAAATATATTTAAAGACATTTTTACAACATATCAAATGCTTCCTCCTGTAGGTCTAGGATTTATCTGTAAACGAGAAGCGACTCGACCAGCTCTTCGACTCGGTTATAGTATCTCTAAGAGTTCTGCTAATGTTCGTCTAACTCCGTTTCTTCCTATTGTATATTTAATGAATCTGATAGCTAAACACAAAACAAAATACCGAAAAAAATAATACAAAACAAGGGCAGAGCAAAAACTGTAATTACATTTTGTATAAAAGCAAAAAGAAAATTTCTCCCATTAAAGGCTTAAAAAAATATTGAATAAAAAGCGAGTTTTGAATTTTATTTTAATCGATTTTTCAATAGAAATCATTGAGTTTTTATTTTTTTACCATTATGTGGCATTACATATGCCACGCGTCACACGACTACTTCTATGGAAGGCCAAGGATAAGGAAAAAACTGAAATCGAATTTGATACAAAACCTTTACCGATCGACCTTTATAGATGTATAAACATTGCATATGTACAGTAACAGATTCTTAAGGAACTACAGTAAATATGTACAGAAACAAAACAGACAAAAAAGTTTCAACGTATAAATGTATCTTTGGAGTAGGCCAAAGTCTTAGAGAGGGGTCCTATCGAGGGGGCAGTAACATTCAGGGAAGCATTACCGACTTGGTTTATAAAAATCCACGGACCGATGCTTAACAATATTTGTATCAAAACCAGTAAGATCAACAATTAAATACCCGGGCATAAAATTAAAGGAAACACGAGATCCTTGATTAGAAGAACTTGGAAGTTGTTGGAAGAACTTTCTTGGGTAATGACTTCCACGATTTTGCAAAATTATCAAATAGCTTAGTTACTGTTTTAAATAATCTGAAGAAGTGTAAATTGTTTAACGGAAACTCCAAGGAGAATTCCCCCTCGAAACAGACCCCTCTCTCTTTCTAGTGCCTCTTCAACTGCGATTTTGGTATAAAACTCTCTCACGATAAACACTAAGCGGCACTTTGTGTGTGTTTGTTAAATCTCCCAAAGAAACCTCTCCTAGAATATGTACAATTGGGTTCTTCGGGTTCTCCTCCTTAGGAAGCAGCCTGCAGGTCCACCTTTGTACTGGAATGTGCGCGCACCGCTTCTTTCTGGCTTTCTACCTTCACCTGGGAGGAGTTTGTAGCGGGGGCTTGAGCGGGTGCTGGTGCTGATGCTGGTGCTTCGTGCTTGGCCTGGTGAACCTGCAGCAGGCCTTGATTGATGCTCGTGAAGCTGCACTGGTCGCACTTGTAGATGATCGCGGACAGCTCCTGCTCGGGATGGCGCTTCTGGAGGTGTATCTATATCGAGGGAAAGGAGAGGTAAGCAAATGTTTAAGGAGAGCTCACCGGATGCGAACCCGAAAGGCGGTGCTCTGGATGGCCTTGAAGTCGCAGTGGGGGCAGGAGTAGCGTTTGTGCTCCTTGTGCGTACCCAGATGCCGCCGAAATGCGTTGTGATCGCTCGTCTCGTGGTCACAGGTGTCGCAGCGGAACCGCTTTCGCTCCTGATGCGTCCGCAGGTGCAGTCGTAGGCTGCTCTTTGAACCAAAGACGCGCTGGCACTCGGGACACTCGAGTTGCTCGTTGCGCTCCTTGCACAGATGCTCCCTCAGGGTTTTCCGCTGTTTGAACGCCGCGCCACAATCCTCGCAGCGGTGCATCATCACGGCGGCCTCCGAACCGGGGGGGAGGGAGCCCCCCTGCTGCTGCTGCTCCTGATCCGCCTGCCCATGTTTGCCCATACCCAGCCCCTGGGTGCGATGCAGTCGCCGGTGGTTCTTCAGCTGTTTGGTGTTCTTGAAGCCCTTGCCGCACTGCTCGCACTTGTAGTTGCGCTCCTCCGAGTGGATCTTGGCGTGCGTGTTGACCAGGCGCGAGTAGATGGGCGTCTTGAAGCTGCACAGCTGGCAGCAGTACAGCTCCATGTCGATCTGGTGGGTGCGCCAGAGGTGCGTGTGCAGGCAGTTCCAGTTGCTGAAGTCGCTCGACCTACACTCCGGGCAGACCATCGGCTGGCTGGAGCTGGGCAGCCCGTTGTGGCACCTTCCGTGATACTCCAGGGTGGTGGGCGACTTGAACCGGAACATGCAGCCCTCCACCTGGCACTTGCCGCCCTCGGACACCTGGCTGGAGCCTTGCGGTGGCCTCCTCTTCGAAGCTGCACTGCCGCCCGAGTGCTTGGCTCCGTAGGGACGCCCGCGGACAGATGTTCCGCCGGGCAGTGGTGGCTCCACAGCAGCGGGCAGAAGATTGCTGGCCACATATATGCGGGCGGGCTTTTCCGCCGGCGTTGGTGTGGCTTCCGCCGCCAAAGGCACGAGCGGAGGAACCGGCAAGCTGCTCAGAGTTGCGCTTTGGGCAGCAGGCGTCCCTCCAGATGTTGTAACTGGCACCAGAGGTGGAACAACTGCACCTCCTCCTGCTCCCACTTCAGCCCCTGCGCCTTGAAACTCCTCCGGGGGCGAGACATACAGCTGCGGAAAGTCCTTTACCAGCAGATCCTCTGCAGCGTGTGAGAAGCCCTCGAGTTGCGGTGCGTCCACGCCTTCTCCGCCTGCCACCTCGTTAGGAGTGGCGAGTGCATCTGGCACAGGTTCCTCCATCCAGGGCCAGCCCTCGAGGTCCTCGGCCAGGTCGTAGCCATCCTCGCTGGGCCAACTCCCGCTGATGGAGGGCTGGAAGTCGCCCAGCGACTGGGGATCCAGCTCCAGTGGCTGCTGCTGCTGCTGCTGTTGATGCTGCTCCACGGCCGACAGCTCCATCATCGACATGGCTGTCATGGGCTCCAGATTGGGCACTATCAGGTGCTCCACCTCGGTGCGGTTCATCAGGTTCAGCTCGTCCACGGTTCGCAGATGCAGCGTTCCCCTCTGCGGGGCCTTGAGGATGTCCACGTTCTTGATGAAGATCTTCTGCTTGGTCGTGATTGGAGCAGCAGCAGCCGTGGGAGCCAGGTAGTGCTCCAACTGCACGGGCTGCGGCCCCATGCTTGACATTGGCGGCTCCATGGGCCCATTGAGAGGTGGCGGCAGCGGAGGAGGCGGCGGAGTATCGTCCGAAACAAAGTCCACGCCAAAGTCAAGGTCCAGAGCGCTGAAACGAGTGTTGTCTAGTCCGGAAACCGCCACTCCTCCACTCCCACTCAGAACCGAGTCAAAGGGAAAGACCTCCGAGCACATTTGGGCCAAGGGGGCGAGGCTAGGCTCGAATCCCGGCAGCGGGCAAGTGGGCGTGAGCAGGGGATCTGCTTGGAAGACGTCACCACCTCCTCCTCCGTCGCTTGCTACTGTTCCCGTATCCCCCGGAGGCACTGCAGCCGGAAGACCACCGTTTAAACCCATTCCAGGCAGGGCGGATGGCAAAACCATGGGCTCCTTGAGGATGTCAACGTTGCGGATGTAAATCTTTGGATGCCGCGGCTTCTCGGGCACCACTCCCACGACTGGGACGTCAAGCAGGCTGTTGGCTGCGATAAGCGACTGATTCGACAGCTGGAAGTCGAAGGGCAGCAGCGCCGGCTCCCTGAGCACGTCGACGCTTTTAATAGAGATTTTCTGGCTGGGTTTCGCCGAAGGTGCTGCTGATGCATTCGCAGGTGCCGGCGGCATGGCCTGTTCGCTGGGCGAAGCACCCACCGCCACGCCCTCGAGCAGGTCCAGGATGTTGCCGGTACAACCGCTGTCCGACATTAGGGGCGGGAAATCCGGCAGGGAGTTCACGTTAACCTGTTGCTGCTGCTGTGGCTCCCGCAGGCAGTCCACGCTCTTGATGAAGATACGGCTCTTGGGCTGGTTTTGGCTTGGGTTCTGGCTCCGCATCTGGGCCTGCGCCTGCTTCTTGGCGTGCACTTCGCTGGGCTTCTCGCTGAGCAGCGCAGGAATCTCGTCGTCCTCCATTTGGTGGTCCAGGCTGAGGTGCATGCTAAGAGCATCGCTGCTGTAGAATACGTTGGAGCAGCCTGACGGAAAGCATACGAAAATTATGAATAGGAAAACCTGAAGTACTCGAGCATGACCTCACCCGGACACGATCTCCTCTGCTCGCTCAATGCATAGCAGCTGGCCAGGTGCAGGTGCTGCTGCAGCCGCACTTGACACAGACTGAGGAAGGGACAGTTGGGGCAACGGAGGATCAGAGGCGGAGCAGAGCCATTGGCCTTGCCCTCCACACTCTGGCAGCTGGAGTTGCGGGTAGGCGGCGTGGGCGTGGCATTCAGACGCTCCTTGGCGGCGGCCTCCGCCTGCTCCGACTTAATAAGCTCAGCCTCCGACTTGATCTCAGCGGTGCGCCGGCGAAACCCGTTGCGGTAGCTCTTCTCCGGCTGCTGCTGCAAATCCGTCGTGTGGATCTGGACAAAGGGAATGCCCTCCGTCGGTGGTGGGGGCGGCGCTGCCGTTGCGTCTCCATCGGGCAGCCAGACAGCGGTGGCGGCTATGTTTCCAGGTGTCGCAGTGGAGACGGAAGCGTTGCCTCCGATGCCCAGGTCGTCGTCGAAGAAGCCGTTGAAGGTCGTCGAGTCGTGCTCCTGGGCGTGAACCGGCGTGGAGAGCGAAAGATCCGGGTGCGGGTGCTGGAGCTGGAGCTGCAGCTGGTAATGGTGCTGTGGCGGCGGGTGCGGTGGGTGCGGGGGGTGCGACAGCGGGAGCAAGTGCAGCTGGAAGACACACGGCGTGGTTTTGTGGCCAGAGGAACTCGCTGGGTGCTCACCTGGCTGCTGTTACTACTGGCGCCGAAGTAGCCCGGATAGGCCGCATCGCTCATTGTTGCTCCGAGGTCCTGGCTCCAGGTTCCAGTCTTCGGGTTTCCGGTGGCGGCGCCGTCAATTCCGCATTACAATTTACATTACGCAGAGACAAAAACTTTTTTGGTCTTCAACTGATAGCAGAACAGCTGTTCACTCAGCTCAACTCTGGCAACGCCGCTCCTAGACCGACAAGTATGGCAGCGCCACGAGTCTCACGAGCCCTGGCGTTGCCGGACTTGACGTTATCGGTGCAGCCAATAACTGCGCGTTTTAATATCTGTCATCTCTAACCGGCTGTTATCGAAAGAGTGAGCATCTCTAGGGAACCACGATTAAGCGAAAACGAGAAAATATATTTTTTGTGACTGCAATTAAGGAAATTAAGCCAAAATGCCGCGAATTATGATCAAAGGCGGCGTGTGGCGCAACACTGAGGTAAGTGGCTATGCATTTGCCAGTTTTCAAAACCTCTAACGACCCTCCCAATGCCAGGATGAGATTCTGAAGGCGGCGGTAATGAAGTACGGCAAAAACCAGTGGAGCCGGATTGCTTCATTGCTGCACAGGAAGTCCGCCAAACAGTGCAAGGCCCGCTGGTACGAGTGGTTGGATCCCAGTATTAAGAAGACGGAATGGTCGCGCGAGGAAGACGAGAAGCTGCTGCACTTGGCCAAGCTGATGCCGACGCAGTGGCGAACTATAGCCCCGATTATTGGACGCACGGCGGCCCAGTGCCTGGAGCGCTACGAGTACTTGCTGTGAGTCTAACCTCTTTATTAGCCCAGGAAAAAGTTCAGAGGATCAGTAATAATCACAAACTTTTACCCCACAGCGACCAGGCGCAGCGCAAGGAGGATGGCGAGGACACCATGGACGATCCGCGCAAGCTGAAACCAGGCGAAATTGATCCCAATCCCGAGACCAAACCGGCGCGGCCGGATCCCAAAGACATGGACGAGGACGAGCTGGAGATGCTGTCCGAGGCCCGAGCCCGCCTGGCCAACACGCAGGGCAAGAAGGCCAAGCGCAAGGCGCGCGAGAAGCAGCTGGAGGAGGCACGTCGCTTGGCCACGCTCCAGAAGCGACGCGAATTGCGCGCCGCCGGCATCGGAAGCGGGAACCGCAAGCGCATCAAGGGCATCGACTATAACGCAGAGATTCCCTTCGAAAAGCGTCCTGCGCTGGGCTTCTACGATACCGCAGAGGAGCACCTGCAGAAAAAGGAGCCCGACTTCAACAAGATGAGACAGCAGGACCTGGACGGGGAGCTGCGCTCGGAGAAGGAGGAGCGCGAGCGCAAGCGCGACAAGCAGAAGTTGAAGCAGCGCAAGGAGAACGAGGTGCCCACCGCCATGCTGCAGAATATGGAGCCGGAGCGCAAGCGCTCCAAGCTCGTGCTGCCAACACCGCAAATCTCCGACACGGAGCTGCAGCAGGTGGTCAAGCTGGGACGCGCCAGCGAGATGGCCAAGGAGATCGCCGGCGAAAGCGGCATCGAGACGACAGACGCCCTGCTGGCAGACTACTCCATCACACCGCAGGTAACGGCCACTCCGCGCACGCCAGCTCCCTACACCGACCGCATCATGCAGGAGGCCCAAAACATGATGGCCCTCACCCACACGGAGACGCCGCTTAAGGGCGGTCTGAACACACCCCTGCACGAGTCCGACTTCTCCGGCGTCCTGCCCAAGGCGGCCTCTATTGCCACGCCAAACACGGTGATTGCCACGCCATTCCGTACGCAGCGCGAGGGCGGCGCAGCAACGCCCGGGGGCTTCCTCACGCCCTCGTCCGGCGCCCTGGTTCCGGCGAAGGGTGCCGCGGCTCCTGGGGCCGCCAACACGCCGGCCTATGTGCGGGACAAGCTGAGCATCAACTCTGAGGAGAGCATGGGTGTGACCGAGACGCCGGTCGTATATAAAAACTACCAGAAGCAGCTCAAGTCCACACTGCGAGAGGGCCTGTCGACGCTGCCCGCTCCGCGCAACGACTACGAGATCGTGGTGCCCGAGCAGGAGGACAGCGAGCCGATGGAGGTCAGTACGGAACCCGCGGTGGAAGATCAGGCTGACGTCGACGCCCGCCTGCTGGCCGAGCAGGAGGCGCGTCGAAAGCGGGAGCTGGAGAAGCGCTCGCAGGTAATCCAGCGCAGCCTCCCAAGGCCCACCGAGGTCAACACCAAGATCCTGCGTCCTCAGTCCGAGAAGCAGAATCTCACGGAGCAGCAGCAGGCCGAAGAGCTGATTAAACACGAGATGATTACCATGCAACGTGAGTATATCCATATCCCGTTTTCCCCAATAGAGGCGCCTATACCTATCCCCAAATCTCCCGCAGTGTACGACTCGGTCAAGGATCCCGTGCCAGGACAGTCGCAGCACAAGCTGGAGCAGCTGCAGAGCTACTTCAAGGCCAATCCGTACGAGGACATCTCGCAGCAGGAGCTGGCCAAAGCCAGACAGATGCTCAACGAGGAAATGGAGGTAGTCAAGGAGCGCATGTCGCACGGCGAGTTGCCGCTGGACGTTTACGCTCAGGTGTGGCAGGAGTGTCTCGGCCAGGTTCTCTACCTTCCCTCGCAGCACCGCTATACGCGCGCCAATCTGGCCAGCAAGAAGGATCGCCTGGAGTCGGCCGAGAAGCGCTTGGAGACGAACCGCAGGCACATGGCCAAGGAGGCCAAGCGCTGCGGCAAGATCGAGAAGAAGCTCAAGATCCTTACCGGCGGCTATCAGGCGCGCGCTCAGGTGCTGATCAAGCAGCTCCAGGACACCTACGGCCAGATCGAACAAAACTCCGTATCGCTGTCCACGTTCCGCTTCCTGGGCGAGCAGGAGGGCATCGCTGTTCCGCGTCGCCTCGAGTCGCTGCAGGAGGATGTTCGTCGCCAGATGGACCGCGAGAAGGAGCTGCAGCAGAAGTACGCCAGCCTGGTTCAGGAGCGGGATTCCCTCTACTCGCAGATCGAGGCCATCACAGGCGTTCGCCCCACGGCTCAGCAGCTTCTGCCCGAGCAGGAACAGGTCTAAATGCGAGCTTCAGACGACAGTTCTTATTAGTTAAGTCAGCCTCAACATAACCAGAATTTGCGACAGATCTAGATCCTTCGCTACCGCTTCGATTACTGGACAAACCAGTCCTTGGCATTAAATTAATAAGTATAAATTGGACTCAATTGGAAGGTAACAGATCCTTGGATACCGGGGATAGCGGTGAGAACAACTTCTAAGCAAATATACATTAAAGTTTAAACTATAATTTGATTTATCTTTATTATTTATTGGCACTTTCTTAGACATTCCACCTTTGCATCAAAGCCCGAAGAACGTTTAATTCGACTGTAAACTTTCCCTCTGCGACAGATACAAGCGCGCTTCGTCTGACTATAATTAAAGAGCTTAGATTAGATAGTGGCACAGTGGATATTAATAAGAGGAAAGAAATTACGCACCGTTTTGAACCATACAGACGACGGCCGAAAAACTAGTCTGGATAGGAAGCCCATTTCCGAGCGCGGGGCAATGGCATGCATGTGAAGGTGGCGCACACTGATGAACGGCGGCAGGTGGAAGCCAAATAATATGTCCCCGCTGGACACTCCCTTCCCCTGCAAGAACTCCCTGAGGGCCTCCTCCAGCCGTGAGACTGTGGAATAGCAGTTCAAAGTTAAGAAACAGGTACGTACGGACGAGTCTAATGACACCTACCCAGGTCCTGGTGGGAGTTGTCCAATTCCTTAAGGCTCGGAATGTGCTGCTTAGTCACTGCCAAATAGTGATGCTGCGACGCAGGTTTAATATCCTTGAAGATAACAAACTCATCCGTTTCGGTCTCCAGAACAGTGCCCGAGTCCTGGCCGCCGGATATATTACAGAAAATGCAGTTACTTGGCGTCATGATTTGTTAAATAACGTGAAAATTGTTTTTGGTCGTTAAAGTATATTAATTTTGAAATGAAAATAGCAGTGTAAATGTCTGTACTTTGCCTGGCAGCTGATTTGGATCTGGTTCTCGATAACAGCCAGGGATGCGTTGTCTGGTTCACCAACTGGACTGGATTCAGTTTGCAAAATACTAAACAGGCAACTATCGGCCGTTTAAAGCCGGACAGGAAAACTAAAATAGCCAAAAATAGCCACATTTTCATCTGGCAACACGGATTGTATTTTAATCTTCCCGCGGTTCGGTCATACAGTTCTATGGAAGAGAGACGCGCGCACCAAAAACACGAAGTACACCGTGATAGCGAAAAAGACAGAAATTGGTGTTTTGCGTGTGCGTGGGTGTGAAAACGCGACAGAAAATATAGCCATGGCGAGGGTTTTTTTCTAATCAAGAATATCCACGATATCCAAATCGTCAATGAAGCTAAGAAGTGAGCAAAATGTGAAAAAGCAATATTCAATTACCACGTATCGTGTGCGTGTGTGTATAGCGTGTGTTTTTTGTTGTGTTTGCTGAGCGAACAAGGGGAAGAAGCAGAGAGAAGAGAAACTCTCGAAAATGAATTAAAAACGATGAACTCAAAGTAGCGCACGTAGTGTGTGTGTGAGTGAAAAAAAACCAAAATCAAACGAGTTGGACAGAGAGAAAAAATGTTCAATTGCATCTTTAACTTGTTTTCTCCGATGGAACTTGGGTTTTTAGACTGCCTTTGTTATTAACAATTTACTGCACAGGGTGCTTCGTCTAAAAATGAACTCGCTTTGCTGGGGGTGTTTCCTTTTTGTGAGTTTTTCATATGGGATAACAGAAACGGTTCCCCAGTGTTTTTCTCGAATTCGGATGCGGGTGCGTATCTGCCCCCGCCCTCTGTCTAACGTGTCCCTTTTCCACTCCTCATGAAGGATGTTTGTGATGAAATTTAGTCCCATTTAATGAATTTTAAGCAATGGAACCACAAGGGAACCCTTATATCGAATTATTATGTTCCTTATAGAAATGCAGATACAATATTTGTTAATTAAACGGAAAATACTACTGTTAGGAGATAATAATTACTGCCTTATTTGCAGGACTTAAAACAATATAACCACAAGGAAAACCTATTTAAAATAATTGTTTTTTCTTTATCTATGAACATAATTGTTTCTTCTTAGGTTTCAGAACCTTACTTTATTGATTCCATTAATCCTTTGATTAATTATATTTGTTTAAATATGGAATTATAAATTATCTTATTAGGGGTTTTAAAAGTAACTAGTACCAAACTTAATTTATGCAATTTTTGTTGTTGTTGTTGTTGTATCAGCACTTCAAAATTTCCAAATCTCTATTTACGCTTGGGGACTTTATTTTATCCACCTGGCGTTCCTTTATTGTTTGGGATTAATCGCCAACTCTTTTTCTTCCTTTTCTGCTCTTTGCATTATCAAAACAAAATGAAAACAACAGCTCAAAAACGGAAATCACTCCTTATACTTCGTCCCCCTTTTTCTTTTCCTGTCATTGCTCTCTCTTTAGCCCTCCTTTTGTCCTCTTACAGTGCTGCCTGTTTAGCATATTTCAGGTTAGATCTAGCATATAAGAAAAGCTTTTATAGTGGAAAAGATCTCATAGCCCTAAATATAGCTTATTATATAAAAACGATCGGGAAATTAATAAGAAAAAGGTTTTCCTTTTGTAAAATATTTTCATCTATTTAGTCTAAAATTTCTGTTATCACTTTGTGAAAATAGAAAAGCTTTTAAAGTGTAATTACAATGAAAACTTTGTGTAATTCAGCCTATTTTAGCTTACTTTTACTCAGAATCTAGCAAGTACGGCCGTCCTGTTGTGACGCTGCGTCATCATAATCATCAACCTCAACCGACTCGGCATTTGTCGACTCATCAAAGAAACTGCCGCCGGCTGCTCTTGCTCTCTCTCTCTCTCCCTTTACCGCTCTCAACAGGACAAATAGAGAGCGAGAGAGCAAAGCCTTGTTTGCTCATTCATGCAAAGGATACCGAAAGAAAGAGACAGATAGATGAAGAGGGGTTTTTTATGTAAATCATTTAAAGGGAAATTGTTGCACAACTTTAACGAGGCAGGGGAAAGGAGGTGTATAACTGCTTGTGGGTTTTCCCAGCTTGCCCCACTCTCTCTTTCCCGCACTTTGGCAGCTGTCAATTAGAGCTTACAAGAAAGAAAAAAAAAGAAACAAACCCCATCGACGCTTCCATATGTTATGTGCGCTCCTCCCACGATCTTCCACACCCCTTCCATGCTTCCTGATTCCCGCTGCCCGCGATTCCGAACCCCTTCCATCCTGCCAATCGCCCAACAGCTGTTTGGAAAGTTTACCAAACGAGATTACTGGAATGGGGTGGGGGAAATGGAGCAGTAAGGGGCGGTAGCTTTATTGGCCTGTAATTGATGCCCAGGCTGCCAACCATATTGCTGATTGAATTGCGGCGTTGACGCTCCAGGGGCAGGGACGCGAGTCATGGGGGATGTGGAAAATCGGGGAAAATAGAGCTGCCTGCTGACGTTGGCACTAAACCAGTTTCAGCGGGAACCTAATCGAGTCTTCTTGTGGGAAAACCCCGCGGCGGGGTCCACAGACTCGTAGAACTCGTAGCATCCTGCTGAGAGCTCAATGACAAAGCGCAAAAATCTATCCAAGCTTTCGCCACATTTGTATGTTAGTTACTTTAAGCAAAGGTTCGGTGGCCGACCCTACTGTGCATGCTAGCAATGCATAGCGTCTAGTTAAAGGGAACACTTGCTATCTTTAAAATAATATTGTATTTTATGATACTTCGGGGATGGTTCTTAATTTAGAATTTAAGCATATATGAAATTAAAGAAGAAACAGAAAGGAATGCTGAAGTCATATTCCTTATTTGAATATCCAATCATTCCTTGCCAGGTTTTTGTATAGCTTCCCATGCAGTTGTTGATGTTTCCGGCAAATTATTATTACCCCTTTTCAGCTTGCCATCATGTAACTCTCATTTTCCTTTTGTTAACCCAAATTCAATCAAATTATTCAGTTCTGCGGCGGAAACCATATGTTTTTCTTTGATCCTTTACAGGGAAAGCTCAAAGTTTTGCACCGTGCGTCACCTCTCGACCCTTTCGATTTTCGTTTCCCTCTGCCTTCAAAACGGGGGAGGGTGAAACTATAACGGTTTCTTAGTTAAGCTAAAAATATGTCGCGTACCCACACACTCGCAGCCAGTTTCACATCCTGTGCTCTAAATGTGTGTGTGTAATTAAGTCTGCCCACGACGCAACTTTTGCCTTTGCGTCTCTCTTTTTTGCCCCGCCGGCTATCCAACCACTTTGGCCCATTCGCACACACCTCAACCTCAACCCTCCCGCAGCACAATAAACTATTTCGCAAGGTGCCCCTTTTGCCGGTTCTCATCTAGTAGCGACAGCCCCCCAATCCCCTGCCGTCTCTGGTTTGTGCTGCCAACGCAAATCCTTACGTGTCAAATGGGAGCCCCTTCTCACACTGTTTTCGGGTGGCGCTCGAGGTGGCGACATCCACGTAAGCAATCAAGCCAGGAGCGAGGCTTCCGACGTTGGGAATACCCCTGAAAAAGAGGTTTATTTTCGGAGCTCCTGTGATTGATCAGGAATATGACCTCTTACCTCATCCCCTTCCGCGCTTTGCCCGCAGTGTATAAGCAAATAAGCCACAAAAAGCGTACAAGTTTCGTTCAGTAGCGAACGAGAGCGTTTATCTTGTGGATTCTCTCTGAATGAAATTTCCATTTAGTCTCTCAGATTACACTTGAACTGAATTACAAGGATATTACTACAAAAATGTGCTTAAAATCGGGATCTGCTGTCCCTTCAGACACTTTACGTTTATTCTAGAAAGCGGAGCTAAATTATTTTCTTTTTATACATATTTGGCTTCTTGGCTCTAACAGAACCCATGCATACCTCTGGTATCCTTCTGGGTAGCAAATGAAGGAAAAACCAAAACAACAACCACGGCTAAAGAAAGCAAAAATAATTTCGCGATTTGTCCCCCGGGCAGAGCTTTAAAAAAAGTCGCAGATTGAGCGGCAACACGGCGAAGAGTGTGCGGTGAGAAAGGAAGTGTGAAAGAGAGCGAGAGCTTGGGGCTTGCGCAGACGCCGGGCGGAGAGTGGCGCTGGCCGGCTCTCTTCTGTTTTCCGGCTCTGTGGCAACAAAGTTTCGGGTCTTGGCTTCAGAGTCTCCACCAAAGGCTTCGCGAGCAGACGTTGCACGCCCCAAATGGCAGCTATATAGCTTGGCACATACAGAAGCTATAGCCACCGAAGAAAGTACACTCTGAAGAAAGCCGCCGCCGCCGCCGTCGCCGACGACGAAGGGAACCGAAAAGATATATACACTTGGGTATATAGGGAAGCTGAGAAAAGAGGTGCAAAAGAAATTAAAATGCATAAATAAACACCTGGCAGGTGTTTGTGTCCGTGTTTGTGCTTGGATTCATTTGTGTGTTTCTGTGCGGTGAAATATTACGAAAGAAAACCTTTTATGTTTTGCAATTTTCCTACGAACAAATCGGCCAACAGGCAAACATAAATATTAATTTCGGTTACACCCAAAAATGAAATGATGATGATGATGGACAATAACAACAATACCAACAAGAAGCTGTGGAAACTTGTTTTATGCCCGGTTTCACCTTCTTCTTCTTCTTCTCCCTTGTTTTGACGTCTGCGCCGGGACGCTGCTGACGTCGACGTTGTTAACTAAATGTCGTCGTATTAGTCAAGAGCCTAAAGAGTGCGAGTGCCTGTGGGTATACCTGGTACTTACCAAGAGTCTTACCAAAAAGCATGTTTAAAAATTCGCTACAATTTTAAGTCCCAAATTGTGAAAGATAGCTTGAGATAACTTATTTTGTCCGTTTACTGTCCTTTCCCATACAATTTTTTCCCATTGCCTACATATTCATTAGCTTGTAACTGCCACAGCTTTAAGCCCAATTTTTATGAGACCTCTTAAAGTATTTTCTGGTCTTTTAACATTATTTTCCTATTGGGAATTTTCCCAGAGTAATTACTGCTTCAAGAATCGATTTCCTATAGATTAGCAAGTTTCAACGCTTAAAGACCACTCAAGTATTCCATGGGTTAACTTTAATTCGTTTTGAGAAACAAAGTATCTTTTTTAGAGATATCTGTTTCAGGCCCTATTGGGACCTAGCAGCAGCTGCAATTCAAATATCCATTCAATAACGTATATTCTGTCCCGCTCACACTCCATTAATAGCTTTGGAACCGGCTTTTTGTTTGCTTTAATTTGGTCGTTATTCTTTTTTGATGTTTTTCTGGTTTTGTTGGTAACGAAAGTTGCCAATTAGGTTCAATTTCGAGGGCTTTGTAGAATATTTTTTAGCAAAGTGCGTAGAAAAGAGTTTGGCAGTGTTGTGTATGTGTGTATCTGTGTGGGCCAGAAGTTTGCGTGTACGTGTTGGGTCGCTGTTTTCGTGCCTGTGTACAGTGGGCCAAGTGCGTAATCGCAGAAATGTGTTTTTTATTGTTGTTTGTTTTGTTCGCTCTCTTTTTGTGGTTCTCTTTATTATTATTATTTTTATTTTGTTTTTTTCGACACCCAAATTTTGTTTTCGCCCTCCAGTCGCCTCTCTTGCTTTAATAGTTTGTGCCTCTCTCTATCTTCCACTCAGCTTTTTGCGCAGTTTATGTGCTGATTCGAGCGAAAAAGCATATTAAATTACAGTGATCTCAGGCACAGTGGTCTGGTTGCTTCCTGAAATAATATTCAAAGGTCTCCCAGCGAATCCCCTCTGTTGACTGATAATAATTTATTTTCGCCCGTTCCTTGGACTACATATGTATTTAAATGGAAAATTTCCCAAAACTAATTAAACTAAAATGTGTGCAAAGGTGGGCGATTGTTTGCGTGTGTGTTGCTGTTGTTGTACGTGATTTATTTTGGATTCTATTAGAGTACAGTCTGTATTCCTCAAAACTAATCGAATTTCGTTTTTCCTTTTCTTTCCAGATTCTTTTTTAATTTGGTATAAATTGTATTTGTCTTGAAACAAGTAATATTACTGTAAATATATATTTCTACGTATCTAGTTTTACGTGGAAAGTTTAAAATAATGAAAATATATTCATACCTAATAAGTTAAAGAGAAATTTGCCAGAGATCCATCTAAATTCGCCAGTGGAGTTGTTGCATTTTCTTGTACAAACACGTAGTAAGAAGCCGGAACCAAACGGAACGGAACGGAAGGAAAACGGAGCGGATCAGAAACGAAAGAATAACTCAAATGACAGCCAACTGAGTGCAAGGACGAGAACAGACCACGCCGGAGCGGGATAGCGTGCGCCAATGAAAACGTCCCAACAGACGAGAGCGTCTGATTTCGTTGATTACGCCGCCGTTGCCGGAGGAGGAGTTGGAGCCGGGATTCCAGAATCAGCATCAGCAGGATCGGTATCGCGATCGTTATCGGGTTTCGGTGCGATACTAGGAGCGGGACTGTCGGCCAGAGCGGTGTCCTTCTACGGCTGTGATCTAACGGTAACGGCATCCGCGGACGGGACTCGTCATCAGCAGCAACTCCTGCAGCGGCAACCTGCAACTTCATCGGCAGCATCAGTATCAGCGGCAAGCAAGCGAAAACGTCAAACGGGTACGTTATGAGAAGAATACAATTTAAGTGTTTAGATTGCAATAGCATCGGTGGGCACTGCATTTCAGAGACGGAGTAATGGTAATGACGGTAATGATAGATATTTTCCTATAATCGAATCGTCTTTTAACTTTCTTTGCCTTTGATTAAACTTTTAATTCGAGTGATTCACTCGGAATTTGTTCAATTTCCCTTGCCTTTGCACTGTGCTGCTGTGATGGGACTCATCGATTATTTTGACAATCGCTTGATTTGCTTGAGTTATCGTTATCACACACGCGCTGTGGCAAATAAACTGTTGTTATTAATACATATACTAGGCGCAATATTTATTATTATTGGTTGCCGTGCCGTAAATGCCGGTGCTTCTTCTTGTTCGACCTTATCGCTCTGTTTGCCCTGCTCTCTGGCACTCCCCTTTCCCCGCCGCGGTTCCTTTTCATTGTTGATTATCACAATAGACGCCATGGCAACTTTTTTTGTACGTGGGCGAGAAGGAGAGGAGCGATAATTCACATGGTTTGTCGCCGTTTCTCCTTCCGTTGATTTGATGTATTTTTTATTTGGGTTTGTGTGGACATTCCCAGACGGTGTTCCGTCCTGTTTGGCCCCCGACTTTTTCGTGCTGGATCCGATTGCGTTTGCATGCTCAAACATGTCGTCTGTCTCAGCGAAATCCCCCGCGGTAATATCCCTCTAAATTCGTGTTGATATTTTCATAGCCTCAACTTTTCTCCCTTCTGCTTGGCTGCCTTACTTGATTCGCTTACTTTTGGGTTTTATTACTATTATGAGCTATTGCCTGATATCTCAGGCACACGAACACACACAAGGCCGCTCCGTATTTCCCAAGCCAATTCTACGGCGCTCATTGAAAATTCCATCGGACGCAATTACCACCCCAATTGTCTCCCAATCGAGTTCCTCCTTTTCCTCCTCCTATTCTTCTCCAGCTCTGTGCTTTCTGTGTGTTTCTCCCTCTCCTTCGTTCGTTCGGTTTATTTATTTTTCGCTTATTGCGACTTATAAAAATATTTCTGTTGTTGTTTGAGCTTTCCATTCGCTCGCTTTTCGCTTCTCGCTTGTTGTCGTCATCGCAGTTCTGGAATATTTTGTATTGTTTTCTTTTTATTTCTATCTTCTGTGATAATTTCGTCCCCTAATTTTTTTGTTTTTCCCCTCTGCGAATTGTTTATCTCTGGCTCTGGTTTGGTCGTGTTTGGCTTGACACAAAACGAGATAATACTTTTCGCTCTTTCTTGGGTTCTTGATAAGCCCTATTTTCAATGAGATTCTTTTAATTTTGGTTTGTCCCGAATACTTTGGCCAGAGATAGGGGTGTTCATATGGCCATATATGGATTTTCCGACTGTTGTTTGTTTATTTTTATTTCCCTAATCTTATCGGCCGGAAAAGTTGGAAATTAATTTCAGGCAAAGATAGTGGACACAACAATGTTAATGCAATTGGATTAATACAGTTTGGGTGGAATTGTTTTATGACTTATTCCAACTCTAATGTAATATGAAATGTATTTAGTACGTGGTAATTATGATACCACAGAGATCTCAAAATCTAGTGAAATGTATGGCAACTTATCTACCTTTATCCTAAATAAGTGGAATTTCCTGCTAAGTGGAATTTATAAGCTGCTATTAGTTTCTTGCTTGTACATAGCAGGCATAGCGAGGAAGGCTGTTTTAAAATATTTTGGCAAAGTGGTATTTTGATCATAAATATTTTGTGCAGAAACTATGTAGCTTTAAAGGTATAAATACAATGTCTATATGAAAATCTTTGCGAGACTGTGCTCAGCTTTCTTCTCTCAGTCGGTTTCTTTCTCACCTCGTGCCCTCCCATTCTGCCCTCATTAACTTCTCGTTCGGCATTCTCGACTTCCTCTGCGGTTCTTCTGACCGT
Organism: Drosophila bocqueti; assembly: GCA_018151655.1. Lineage (NCBI taxonomy): Eukaryota > Metazoa > Arthropoda > Insecta > Diptera > Drosophilidae > Drosophila > Drosophila bocqueti. Next base: position 469,786 of record JAECXF010000230.1, read on the forward strand.
CTTTCTTCAGTCTCTCCTTTCCGTCGATCAGCGGCTTCAAAAGTTTCCGCTTACTTTGTTGCCTTTTCAATATATGGTACTCGTACTTTCGCCCATAAATCTCCGCCGGTTACTAATAATTCCAGTAGAGAGTGCGCCCAAGCCTCGCAGAAGATTTCTTCCTCCGCTCCCGCCTCTCTTGGCTTTTCTCCAGGGAATATCGGATTGAGTATGTGTGGGAAGGATTGGATGGAAGGAAAGGAGCTTAGGCAGCTGCGCGCTATTTAACCCAGCCGGTCTCCTACCTCTCGCTTCCCTCTGTTTCATTGGCCCCCCCTTTGTCCTATGCCTGCCTGTCTGTTTGTCTGTCTGCGTGGGCGGTCCTGCTCTCTCTCAATTTCTTCCGCCGCATACGGATACACATCACCATAACACAGACTCCTCCGGTCTCATTAAAGCTTGCCACAAACTTCAAGGGTGTAGGGATGCAATAAATTAAAGAAACTTTTGGAGTCTATCTGGAAGGGCACTCTTTAAGCAATAGCTTAAAGTCGCTCTAACTTGTTGCAGTTTATTAACGAGAATCTTTCACTTTGGTGCTCCCTTTCTTCAACGTTGCGCTGCTTTGCAACGTGAGACCGTTATTCAGTACGGCAGAGATGGCGGCGTGAGGCGTGTGCTCATTAAAGGTGTGATTTTCGGCTGATACAGATACGGATACAGATGACAGTTAATATTAGGTAAAACCAGTAGTCGGTAACCCGGTTCTTCAAGCGCTACCTACAGAACTTTGTGGAGCATAATCTCCGAACAGGTTCCACATACAGAGCCGTCTGTGTCTGGGTTCCCGAAAAACAGGTTCCACAGGCCTCGAACTCGAACTCCCGGAACACCAGACTCCCAAAAGGAAAATTGGTACACGCGTGCATTTCTCATTAAAACTCAGACGGGGGTTTCTCCCTATGCCCCTCTCTCTTTTTAGCATCCAAATCCCTCGTCTTTTTCTTTCCTTGCAACATATTGTAGTTTTTGCCTTTGTCGCTCTCGTTTGGGTTATGCGATACTTTAATGGCGTCGTGAGCGTGTTTATTTATTTTTTTGTTTTGTCTTCTTTTTTCGACACAGAAAATAAAGAGTCCAAGAAGGTTTCTTCAAAGACATTCTAACATTTTCTGCCCACGAACAGAGGGAAAATACACATGTACATGGTATACGGCGAACACAAATTGATGAGGGGACCAAAGCTCACTTGTCAATCATCTGTCGTCGTCCTTTTCTGATAACTTCTCCCTCTGGTCAAGTGTCTAAAAATTTGACGTATCTTAAATTTATTTTATCTTAGTTTTAATTCGGACGATTTTATAGCTTAAACCATATCTATTTTATTAGCAGCACCAGGCGACCCGATTTAGGCATGTCTGTTTGTCCGTTTGGATGTTGTCCTTTTGTCCGTCTGTCCAGAGATTTTTTAATTTTTATATTTATTTACTTACCAAAGTTGGCTGGTTATTAACATATTACAAAAACTTATATTTTGTGTTCTAGAAAGATTTGTTCAATATTATTCTGTTGTTGATTTTGTCTCTGGTGTTGGTGTGTGTGTTGGCCCAGCCCAAAAATATATACAAAAGATATATATATATATATATGTATGTATATATTGTATTTGGCAGTTCGCTTGACATGTTTGTGCGTTGAAAATACGAGAGAGAAGCGACGACGACAGAAGCATACGAGAAATGTAAATGGAATTTCCATGCAAGGCATCACGTAGGCTCAAAGTGCACAGAGACCACGACGAAAAACAGAAACTGGTAAACACACAATTCAGATTTCGATTTCGGTTCGGCTCTTTCGGTTTTGATACCCGCTGCGAATCCATTTATAAAGTCATAGGCCGTAGTGAATAATTTATGGATGTTAAAGGGATCCATCTGTTCCTGGATGGCGATCGAAAATGAAATTGAGTTCTTATATCTGTGAGGTCAAGCTGGGAAAGTGGTCAGCGTGAAGGGCACTCGGGAAAACTTGTGAAAATGACAGATGTCCGTGAGGACTCAGATACAGATACAGAAACACATACAGCTCAAGCATCGAGTCGGCCGAACATTTCAATTAACCGAAACGCAAGAAAACAGCGATAAAAAGAGACAGCAGACGGCAAAGTTAGATAGGCAGGAAAAAATTATCTTTATTTTGTGTATATTTATTTATTCTGCTTAGCTTTTCCCTCAATTATTTTTGACATGCCACCGAAATTTGACTTCTGGTGTTGTCGGTACATATATATATGTATGTACTATTTCCGTTGATATATGACGGATAGGGTCAGCGCCGGTTCGAGGCCGGAGCCAGTGCTCATCGAGTGCGATTTCTAGAGTCTCTACAAGTCGCAGTACCCACACAATCCTATCATTACTGACTCACTTAACTGATTAATTCAAATTAATTATATTATTTTTGCAATTTTAATTTGCCGTTTTTTAATTCGAATTTTATTCTCTATTTTCGTTACAGGTAAGCTGCAAAAAGTACAATTTGATGATCCCCACGAATAATTGCTTTAAGTAAGTTCCAATATGATAATTCTCGGGGAGATCTGAACTTTTTTGTTGTGTCTGCCGTTAACGCTTGGATTGCTTTCAAAAGCCGAGTCTCTTTCTCCTTATGGATACAGTACGTACATTGAAATTCGGTTGTTTTTGGTTGCTCAGTTGTTTGGAAATTGAATGATCGCCGGAGGAGAGCAGCAGCAACTTTGAGAAATCGGACCAGTTTCGCCTGAGAACTTGTTTGGCTGTTTTTCTGTTTCTGTGTAGAGAGGCGTTCGTTCGTTCATTGCGCATACAGAGCGCAATTCACCACAAAGTTGGGAGCTTTAATTGAGTTTGCAGTCCCCGAAAAACAACAAAAACAAGTGGGAACGGAGGAGGTCGACTCGAAGTTACCTGGTATTGAGAATAATTTACTTGCTAAACTGACTTGAGGCTGCAGTTGTTCTACAGCATTTAGGTAATGTTCTATACCCTTTTCCTCTATATCATCTATATGATTATAATGACACAGACACAATGAAACGTTTAACAACTTTGTATGCTGTTGATGACATTGCAATCTTAATGCCTTTTTATCCTAGTTTTAATTATAGTGCAGGCATAACACCAATTTTACGAATAAATCAGCCTTTCTTTCGTAGTTCCATTAAACAGTGATTACCCTGGGGCCCTATAATTTAGTGGGTACAATATAAAAGCGACTTCAATTTTCCATTAAATCCCCGAACTCCTTTGCTTCTTTGCTGTTCGGTCTTCAGTCTTGTGGCTTTTGAGGAATGGCGACAAATGGAGGTCAACTTAAAATTTATAATCATAAAAAAAACCTCTACAAAACAAAAAATTAACAAGAAACGCGTTAAGAAGCGGCCAAAAGAAAATTCGCCAACACGAGTTTGGCCGTTCTCTTTTCCCCTCTTTATATCTTTATATCTTTAAATATTCCCTCTATAAGTTTAAACTGTAGAGCGGTAAACCTTGAGGTTGTTGTTGCTGAGCGGCTGTCAATGTCTGCGTCACTTGTTTTATTGCTTCACTGTGTGCGCCGTGGGTAGCTGTGCGTGTGACAATGCAGGGCCTTTTACTTGAATTGTATTCCACAACGTTCCAGCAGATACTCGAACGGCGAGAGATACAAAGATACAGCAGCGAGCGACAGTGACAGTTATAGAGACAGCTACAGATACAGTCACATTTACAGTTGCACACACGGATACGTGCGACAACGTCTATGGAAATTGAGTCTAAATTGGGTTAACAAGTGTTAATGGATAGAGATCTCCCGCTTGTCCGCTCCCTTTTCATTATAACGAAAAGAACTGCATTCACATTCGTAAAAAAAGGGAGAAAAATGTTCCATGGACACAATACGTTAAAGGCACAACAACAATATGTTTCTAAACGATGCCCGAAAGTACAGTTTCAGGGCGGAGAAATGAGACTACAGAAAAATATTCATATCAAACATTCTAAGAAGCATTCTGTGAGGCATTAAATTAAATTATAAATTACCAGCAGATTCCTTTGTTGTGCCGGTATCCGCTTTCCGAGTATCAATGTCGCTCGCCTTTTGCATTTGCATTTTCGCTTTCAATTTCTATTTCGATCAATCAATTTTAATGAAATTTCTCAGAACTTTTCGGCATCGCCACCTGCCGGCTCTTATTTTAGCACCCGCAACCTCCCAAAACACCTTTCCCCGCACACCTCACCTCACCTCACGAACACGGAGGGATTAGGAACGCAGAAAGAAGATTAGAAGGGATTTTAATAGAACGATATAGACAGAGAAGTGAAAGTATCAGTAAAATTAGGTACAGAAGGTACTCCAAATCTTTAGCCAGGCAAAACATGCTAGCAATGCACAAGTTGGTTATGCTTTTGTAAAATACTCTGAAAAGAACAATTCCTATTAACTTCCGAATAAAAGCGTTCATTCTAGTGGCCACTGCAACAACAAATTAAATAATATCAAAGCTGCTTAAGCCAAGGATAGATAGGGTGACCGCAGGGGGACGACGGAGTGGCCAATGTAACAAAGTGTGATAAGTGAAAAGAAAAAAACAGAAATAAATGTAGGAGACCCGCACCGAAATAGAATTCTCGGACTTACACAACACCACCACCGGCGGGCGGGGCGGCATTGGTTTGGTTTTGGGTATTGGGTGGTGCCAGGTAATTGCTGGGTAGCCTCTAGGCAGGTACCTTAGCTTCGTACCGTCACAACACATTAAACGCAATTATAGAAAGTCAATTGAGAAGCAGCAGAACGACCAACGACAGCAGGGGAAACGTTGAAAGGCTGCGGAAAAAGCCGACATCAACGTGAAAAGCGGCTTGGGTTACGTACAAAAAGAAAAAAAGAGGAAAGCTCCCGCCCCCATTCACATGAATACATTTTCAACCTGCGTTGACAGAAGAGAGGAAAAACCGTCGCAACACGTGCCTCTATTTGACTGTTTTGTCCACATTGGGTCCTTTTTCCCCAATTACACTGGAGAAAGTGAGCCTGCAGTTTAATTTTTCATTGATATGTTCGACTTGAATAAACTTAATGTAACGTTTAAGGAAATAATTAAACTGGTAGCGCCTCAAAACTTAGCCCGAACAACCCTCTTCACCTTTATATTCATATTGTGTATTCACACAACCTTATTATATTTTAATATTCTTTTCTGAGTGTACATATACCCCTGCACCTCCCCGCCTGTCTGCTGATTCTCCCATCGCTTTTTGCTAATTCCATTTTCCATGCTGGGACGCCCTGCAGAGAAGTTTCTATTAAAATCCTTTCCTCGCTGCGGGAATAGATAAACAGAGAGAGGGAGTGCGAGATGGGAGGAAATTAGAGATGCAGGGAAATTCATGCGGGAAAACTGTGAGTCTCTTTCGGAACAGATCTATAGAGCTCTTCATGCACCTACAGAGTGCTCTCTGTAAGGTGTTTTTCCAGAGCTTAATTCGAAAATCTCTGCCGGCTTAGCAGCTGGATTTCCAGTAATTTTCCCCTCCGGTCTTTGGTTTTCGCCAAAGCTTTTATTGCGCTTATCGAACTATATATCTGGTTGCCGTGGCTCTGTGTGTATTGTTTGTTATTATTATTGTCATTTCGCTTTCTACAGGTGTGTAGTGTCGATGTTGTTGTTGGCCAAATGGGATGACTAATGGGGGATTTTGCCGCTGTGTTGTTTGTTGCCTGTTTTTGCCTTTTCAGCTACTCGCTATTTTTATACCTTTTGCCTTCTGCTACGTTTTAAAGGCAAAACAAGTTTTCAACTGTTTTTTACTCGCTAAAATTAATCGACGGTGGGGTGTTGTTGTTGTTGTTAGCGTTCCACATACGTGCAAAATAATACAAAATTATTTACAACAAAAAGCAAATGAAATTTTTTGGGGGTCTATTTATCTGGTCGAACAAATAAAAACAATATATTCTTTGCTTATGTCCGGATATGGAGAGATATTATGGAGATACATTTTAGATTAGACAAATTTGCTTAGCCTCAAGGCTGAAGTGGAACCTCGTCGTCGTCGTCGTCAGTGTTGATTGTGGAACACAGAAAACCTTTATAGTTGAGAATGTTGCCTTTAAAGTTGATCGATTTTGTTTCCATGTAATCGGATGTGCTTCATAGATTAAGTTTTCTCAAGGTTTGCCAACAGGGAAGTTTTAGATATTAGCTTTTAAAATAAAAACAATAATAAAAGAAAGAAATAATACATAATAAGGTATGTATTTGAAAGCTAAATCTGCTATTTACTTGGTTTTTTTGCCAGTCTGTCCTCTGTTTGGATGTTGTACACACGCCCCATTATTTCAATCTTAAATTGTGCATTTCAAGCGTTTCAACCTAAAGGCCCAGAGAAAAAGGCCCGCAAATTAGAAAATATTGAATATGCAGAAAACATTTTCAATGTTTTTGTTTTTTCTTTGTTTTGGGGCTGTCATACATAAGAAAGGCAAAAACTACACGGCAGAGTTATGCGACAGAAATGTATTGCCCCACTCCCCCTTTTGTTCCCTCTGCAATTTACGTTCAAGAAATGAAAGAGAAGCAAAAAGCCAAGGCGAAAAAGAGGAAAAACATTCTCTTGTAAAACTCGTCCATAAAATGCAGATAAGAAAAGCAAAAAAAAGGGAGAAAAATTGCAGCTAAAGTGCAGTTGGGCAACATTGTTGTTGTTTTATTTGCTCTTGTGGCTGCTCTTCTTTATTTTCATTTTTTGTGAACATGTTTTGCCTTTAAGGCACACGAACACTCACATTTACCTATTTATTCTTGTCTTATTACACAAATTTAAATATTTAAAATGAAATTTCGGCAGAGGGGCGAGAGTGGGAGAGGAGAAGGTGACCGTGCGCAATTAAGTTGAAAATATTCTTTGCAATTTACATTTCACGTTTTACGTTGTTTTTTTTGAGCGTGTATTGCACGCATAATTCTTAATATATTTTTTTTTTTTTTTTTTTTGCTGCTGTTGACCGCTGAGTAGGGCAATTGTCTTAATTATACCTGCCACCATGGGTCTTACAACTTTGTGGCAACTCCCAAGCCGGTACACTCTTCGTCAGTATCATCAGGCGAGTTGATTTAGCCATGTGTCGCCTTCTTACTTGCTACGAGAGTCTTGCTCATTTTCCAAATACGCTTATGCACAGACGTCATTGTTCTTTAAATTTCCGTTTTTTTTTTTTTTTATATATTTAATTGCAAAGGCTTCCCTTTTTTCACTTCCTTTCTCTGCAGTTGTTTTTCCCCAGCTTCTCTTCTATTATTTTAAGCAGTCGCCTTTGTGGCGCTTAGAGTTTATTTTCTGAGATTTTATATTGCTTTGCTTTCCATTAGCTGGAAATCTATTTTGGAACCTAGCTGATTGCAATGCAAACATTGATATATGGGGCTTATATGGATGGGCACACTTATCTGGCTATATATTGTTTACGATGTTGACTAATGAAAGTAAAGATTGATAAGTCAAGATATTACGTATATTAAAGGGTTTTTTTTCGGTTTGAACAAAACGTCCTTTCAACTGATAAAATTCCTGAGCTCGAAAGACTAAGCAGGAACTCACTTTTCATTCTCCGCCTTTTCTTTGCTTTGCTTTGATTAATAATTGCAAAAACAACAGCACATTAATTATGCATTTTGGTGTAATTTATAAATTTAATGTTCTACATTTTTGTATAATTAATTAAATGAGGGCCTATTTGTTGTGTGATGAATTATGTTAATAGCCTTGTCTTTCTTTTCCCTCCGTTTGTGTGTTGAGGGGCGTTTGGGGGACACTACACTACAACTGTCACACAACCCACATTCACATTCGCATTCAGCGAATGACGGCGCCAAATCTTCTATAGCGGCCCACTCGCCGCCGCGTCAAGTGAAACTCGTCGCTCGCCCCTCTGCCGCCTGTGGCTGCTGTTTGTGTCCCCCTTAGTCCACGCCCCTGGGCAATGTACTTGACTGCGTCTGTGAGTCATAGTTCCATTGAGTTTGTTTGCTTCGGGAAGCAGAGCTGGCATACTCTGCCCCAAGAAGGGTCGCTCGTAGGCAGTGACTCATCTGCAGGGGACAGTATTAAATAAATATGAAAATAAATCTAAATTAATATGCAAATGTGTGCAGGTGCATATATGGCTGCGTTTAAAGCCGATTTCTAAAGTCTTTTAAGGCAACCAGTTGAAGTGAAATTTGTATGAGAGCTTACGTACACTCTCCCTCTTCAATAATATGCCTAGTTCTTATAAATTGTGATACCTTAGAAGCTTTACCAGCGTGTTTCTTCTTCGACTGAAATAGGATTTCCCCGCCTTGTTTATTGGCTTTCTGTTTTTGTTGGCTGCCTTTCCTCGGGCTGCTTCTTGCCTCTTCTTCTATTAGTCATTGGCCATTCGTTCGGTGAAATGTTGCAACATAAACTCACTCCGCCAAAGCCACCCCGAAATGGATTTGTGGAACGACCAGTGATGTCAGCGGGGGGCTGTCTATTGGCCACCTCCCCCTATATAGAGCAATATAGCCCCCTTATACTGGGAATCTGCCAGCCCGCACCTCCCTACCCTTAACCTAGGCCAATGTCATTGAGCGTTCTTCGTTCGTTTCCCCGGGAGTAAAAACAAAAGTTTATGTTTTGTTCAATTTTGTTTGGGTTTTGTGCCGAGTTCTCTGTTTTGTCTGGTCTTTTCAGGGAATTGTCTGCTTGATTATTATGAGAATTGCTGATGCCACTTCCCCCTTTCTTTGCTGTGAAATTTCATAAAGTTTCGCAAGTTGTTTTTGGGTCTCCTGAATTTCTGCTGGGTTTTTATGTTAATTTATGAACAATCTTGCCCCTTTTTGTGGACCTTTATTAGCCGGCCACTCAATTCCTCATCCCCCGGTGGGGATGGTCTCCATTGACCTGTTATTTTTTCCGTTTCCCACTCCCTGAACCTCGCTTCTTGGCTCTCATTTCCTAGAGTTCCTTCCTGTCATGCCATATGCTTATAATTCCATTTGAATTTCTGGTTCTCGACTTGAAGTTTCCATTTCCGTTGAACTATTTTTCGGGGGTAAACTTTCACGCCCACTTTTATAGGTTTGGTGGGGTTCGAGTTGCGAGTTTGAGCTTAGATTTTCCGCTGTAGGGGGGAGCTTCTGTATATTGGCTTCCTTTCGGGTCTTTGAACTTGTTTTTTCTTTGCGTTTCTGCAGCGCATAACATTAAATGTTGGCTTTTGTTGTTCTTTCGTCTTGTTGTTGTCCTTCTTCGTCGTCTTCAGGCTCGAGTTTATGGTTCTTGCCTGAAATAAAACACATTTCGTGCGGTTTATGCGTTCGCCATGGCGTATGAGTAATTTTTTGTGCACTTATTGCGTATACGTCGTGGGGCCGGTCGCTTGGTAATGAAATGTATTCTCGTACACCTTTAAAATGCATTCAGAATTATGAAATTCTGTACGTAATTAGGGGCAATTAAAGAAGGAACAAAATTTAAGGTCCGCAATTTGAAAGTAAAATGGAAATTTAAAATTCCCTGACCAACACTTCTGCTCAGTTTTGTTTTTCTTTCGCCTCGCCGCCCCTGTTGACTTTCCTAAAGGCAAAATTCTACACAAATTTTACAATTTGAGAAATGCCAGGGAGGCGTGCCAATTACATTAACTAGAACACGCCACAGCCAATCGAGCGGCCACACCCGCCTCCCTCTGCCCCCTCGCTGTTGTGGCAATAATTCATATTGCATCGATTGATCCATATTTTATAATACCAGAGACCGAACACAAACAGAGAGGGCAGACCAACCGGCAGACCACTAGCCCAATTGGAATCGGATTATTTTCCCGGCTAAAAACGAGGCTAGGCCAGCGGGTCGGCGGGGTAAATAATTCATCACTCAAGTGTCGCTCACTCCTCTGCACTACACTCATAACTCATGTCCACTTCAGAGCGCAAACAAGTGGGGAATTTTGCGAAATTTTCCCCATATCAAGTCCTGCTGTGCCGGAGCCCTGCTGAACTGATAGCTTTCTGTGGAAAGACGGGGGCTCGCGTCTTTCCCTATCTCTCCTTTGACTGGCAGAAAATCATTCACAACTGCAATGAAAATGAAAAACACTTGCCGCAATATGAACTTTTCTTATCAGCAACAAATAGAATCAAATGCATTTTGTTATCGCATATTAGGCTTGATTGCAATACTGCAAACCCTGCCTCTATATTAATTTGCAATTGTAGATTTTTTTTATTGTTGGTCAGCATAGAAGTAAGAACAAGGGGTGATGTCATAATAATGTCATTGCACTTGTGTCCCCTCAGCACATGACAAATGCAGCAAATATAGACACAGTAATGATGGCGCACAACCTGAAATTCCCAAAGCAGGGAGACTGCATAATATGAATATTAAAGCACAAATCAAGTAGAAATATTTCGAATACTTATTCTATATTCTATAAATGATGCAAACGTATATAAAATTGCATCAGTTCTTCAAAAATTATTATTAATATTTAATTTAATAGATGCCATGTCGAATATTATAATTGACAATTTCATATTCTGAAATCTGAAAAGTCGAAATTCTTCGTTTAAATGCTATTTCTCAGACGAAAAATCAGCGGAATGCAAATGAATAATCTTAAAATTGCTTTTGGTGTCTGCTTTTGTGCATATTTAGATGTTTACGTTTCTTGTTTTTTTCCAATTTAGCTGCATTGAGTGCATTGCAGTTATTTTTTTTTATTTCAGCATTTTTGCTTTTGATTTTCTGCTGCTGGCTTTTCCTTTCGTTCGTTTGACTCGTTTTGCTTATTTTCTTCATGTTATGTTTTCAATCAAATTGACACGCTTTCCCTTTTCGCCTCATTTCCTTTGTTGGTGTCTCCTTTTACCCTTCTTCGAGGCTCTTTTGCATTTGCATTTAAATTACATTGGATTTTGGATTTGGATTTTTCGGGTCTGCTGGGAACTTGGACTGTGGGATTGGCTTGAACTTTTGCGCAGGCGAAGCGATGAAAAAATTCGATACTTTGCGTTAATGATCCCACAGAGCTTGTTATAAAAATTGAAAGAAAAAACTTGGAAATCGAGAGGGTAAAATGAAATTTGAAACTGGCGAATGGATGGTAAATAAATATTTATATAAATAATAATTAAAGTTACTCAAAACAGAGGCTACGTAAATAAATCTCAAGGGTTTAATTAATTTAATTTTATATAGTATATAGTAAGTCCCCCGCATTGTGAATGATTGCCTTCAGTAATGATTGCTTGCCCAGTTCGCTTGCAATTTATGTTGTTATTTTCCATTGCATGCGTCAAATATTTTCCAGTTGTTGACTATATGTATATGTAGTATGGTTGTTCCAGTTCTTCCGATGGTGATGATGATGCTCTGGCAATGATCATTACGCTGATGACTTGGTAGACTTGACGCACGACCGAGAGAAAGAGGGATACAGAGCGAGTGATAGAGACAGGGATAGAGGCTAGGCTGGTTAGCCGATGCTATTTATGTTTGCTATCTGTTGTTTTTGCAGTTCTTGACGCTGTATCTCTGTACTTGTATCTGTATCATCTGGCATGGACTCTACGTGCCCCATTCCCCCAATCTCGTCTCCGTTTTCCACTTTCCACTCTGCCGAGTGTTTGACCTGAATTGAAATTAACTCCGCTCCGCTGGGCGCAACTCGAAACTGTCAGTTATAAAAATACCCATGGAGCATATGGAGTGTACAGACCCACACACTCTTATTAGTTATCGGTGCAAGTATGACAAAAGAAGGAAAAAAATCACAGTGATAGATCGATTTTAGAGTCTAGACTCTGGAGAATACAAGATCTACCGAGTTCAAGGGTCCAAAAATGAAGGTTACTTGAAAAAGGATGCTTAGCAAGATATTGTTTTTGCCTACAAAGCCTAATGCTGTATGGCATCTATTTTCCAACATGCTCGAAATACCAAAAATAAATATTAGAAAATGTTTATCGAGATGATGTTTATGATCACTTTAGATTCTAAATAATTTTGAATATTCCAATAAGATGCAATTAATAATTATTCATATTTTCTTCAATTTGAAAATTGTTCATTTATTTCTTTGCCTTTCGTTGCAACGTTGAGCCACCCACATCTTTACCATGTACCATGCACACCCACCTGAAGAGTTGTTGTGTGTTGCCCCGCCCACTTAAAGCGCCCACTTCCGTCGCCTGTGCCGCCCTCTCCTCCCTCCCCTTTCCTCTTGCCACTGTGCATTGTGCAATACTCTTTAGTCTCTTCGTCTGTTCTCAGCTCTTCTATTCTCCATTGGGTTACTTTAGGTCATTGCAGTTGACGTCGTCGCTGCTGGCGACAGCGACAGACCACAGTGGGGTGTAGTTAAGCATATTGGGGACACAATATTTACACAAGAAATGAGAACGAAGTTTTCCTGATAGACTGTTTTTTTTTTTTTTTAAGAAATACAACGATGTCATAAATTAAAATGGCAAAATACAACAATGTAATATGATATTTTGATATTTTTAAATAAAATCTAAGACTGAAGTATCAGTTAAAAAAGTATTCTTAAAATCACCACAAAATTCATGAGATAGTTCCACTGTGTACCGGCATCGTTACGCTTCTAATTCTCGCTTGAAGGACGTCGACGTCGACGTTCGCTTCGACGGCGACGGCGACAGCGACTGCGACTGCGAGAGTTATGTGTGCTGATGTTTTATGCTTTTGTTGTATTTGCAGCTGTAGTTGTTGTCGTCACTTTATGGCCAGACTAGAAAAAAATAAAAATAAAAAACAGAACCAAGCGACCTCTAAGCGGTCGTCAACATTTTGTTTACTTCAACACAAAGTCGTTTCGCTAGCCTGGCCACATGGAAAAATGCAAACAAAACGGAGAAAAATGCAAGAATTCTAATTACAATGGGGTTCTCTCTGTATATTCGATAAACAAAACCCGAGAGGAACGCGACTACTCGGAATGATAATAGAGCTAATTGAATTTCACGGATCGGAATAATGAATATCTGAGGAGATGGAATATCCGAGGAGAATGAATAGCAAGCAAATTCCATACATGTTTCACAAATATTTCGAGATCTAGAGCAAGAAGATGCAACATGAAGGTACAAGTTCTTAAACTCATTGAGATCTTGAAAATATCTACAGTTTATAATATTTTTCCATCTCTTTATTATTTAGTATTAAGCTTTTGTTGTTTTCTATTTATCGATGTATATTTTGTACTTTTCCCATTGTTATACCAATTCTCGAGGCAATTTTATTCGCAGTACGTCTTATTCTTAGCGCCCGAATCGCATTTAAGTGATTCGATATTTTTGCATTTCTTTCACAATTCCAAGGCAATCATTCATCGTCCGATTTCAGGTTTTCTGTGTGCAATTTGCCAATTTCAATTCGCCCCATTTCAAACGGCTGATCTTAATCTGAGTGTGCGCAGAGCAAAAACTTTCACCGAATGAAAAGTTGACGGCGTACAAATTTCCCTTTAATTTTTGTGTGTTATTTTTGTTGGCTCGTTTCGGTTTTATTATCGGTCTCTTTGCCATGAATTACGTTTAATTTGAGGTGATTTCTGTTGCCGTCTGTCGTCTTGTCAACTGCATGCAACATTTTACATTTTTACCGAAAGCCGAATGGCGGGCGAAAAAGCCACCGAAAAAGAGATCAAAATGTGGATCGTTGGTGGTGGGCGGGAAATGGGGGGGAGCATGGGAGGCTAAGTGGGTGGAGGTAAACGCCACCCGAAAGTAGCATTTTTTCTGTTCACTCAGCATCCACACAGCTTTCACAGCGCCAAGTAGTCCGTACACACGATCCACAGTGGCAGTGGGAAAGAGACGCCCCCTGTGGGTGTGTTTGGCTTTGTTTGCTTTTTTTTTTTTTTTGTTTTTAGCACATAAACAGCCGAGGTTGCCGAAATAGCATGCGTTATTTGGAATATATTACTTCTATAAACTATATAACTCTTGGTCTTGTTGATTCACGTCCTAAATGCACCGTTTTCTTAGAAAATATTCTCAATACCCGCTTTGGAATTATTTATATGACTTCTAGTTTGCCTTATTTTCTCTACCGCAGCTGTTCATTTCGTTTATGGGGTTGTGGGTGGGTTGGATGGGATTGTGCCGCTCTAGCTGCGCCTGCTTTTTGCTTGGCAAAACTCTCAAAAACCATGCGGCCGTAGATCCGCACAATTTAATTTTAAATTTCATTGAAAATTTCTCTGCTGTTGTGCTGCCCCTTTTATTGTTAATTTTGGTAGCGAAAAAAGGCAGACTCTTTAAAGGCAATTTTTTTTATTTTCTGTAATTGAATCTTGTTTGTTGCATTGTTGAGGCTCAGCTAAAAAAAGGCGGAAAAGCCCATACAGCAGTATCGCAATAATGGCAATATCAGAAGGAAACTCGAGTCGAGCATTAACCAACAACAATTACAGTACGTGATGTTTACCACTCAGAAAAACATTTTTTTTTAACAAAATTGCTTATTCTTGGAATATAAACTAAAGAGATATATAAGAGGGAAGAAAATTGCGAGGTATCCAAAATCTGCTAAGGAGATCATGTCTTAATTCTTAGGTATTTATTTTTTGTGTTGCTGTGGCAACCCATAGGCGCCATGTATTTATCCCTGTAAACTCCAATACCAAACTTGGTCTATAGATATTTCTTTTTACCATATCGAAAGCTTTATTGAACACAATTGTTTTCAGTGCGGCGAGAGAGAGAGGGAATGATCTTCGGGGGGTAGTTGTATTTGTTGCTGGGCGGTGGCTTATTGGCGTCACTGCAATCGACTTCTCGCTGCCTCTGCTGCAGTCGACGCCTCTCTTGAATGCAATCAAGTGAGCAATGCAATTACAGAAATGAAAACAGCAACAAAAGCAGAAACAGCAGCAATAACAATGGCGAGAATAACAACAAAGTCAGTCAGTAAAGTAAAACAATTAAAACACCCTATAAGCGGTAAAAAGTTGTATTATTTTAAAGAAAAGCTTGGACTTAAAACTAGTTTTCCCACCAACAAGCGATAATAAGCTGCAGTCAGTAGCGAACGAGAGAGTTTTTTCTGTATCTTCACTGTGAGAGAGATAATTTGCAGAGAGACGACCGCTCCCTTTTAAGATTATTGAAGTCTTGATAGTGAAATCAATACAAATTTGTGCTGATTAAAACTAATACCTGCTATTTATTACCAATATTCATAATTATAGCTATTTCGACAAAGTATTTACGAACTAAATAGGTAAATAAATCAGAAAATCGAGTATACAATCTAAATTCAAGGGTATTTTAAGCTTCGGCATTAGCAGGAATTGTGACTGTCTTTGAGCGTTTGTACAGCTCGTTGCCATATTGTTGCCAAGCTGCAAACACACAAACAAATCAAAATAAGTCATGGCGAGGGTTTATATACATTATATACTTGTTGTTGTTGTTGTTGCTAAAAGCAGCAACTTTTATTTCGTGTTGGCAACTCTAAACAAGAGAAGCACTCAAGCGTATTTGTTGCTGTTGCATTTTGATTTATTGCATTTTCCATTTGGCTAAGCGTGGAAAATGTGAAAATGCGAACTTCCGATTGCCATTTGGGGAGAAAATATATGTAAATTGTGAATAGCAGCAAAACAGGTCGCTGCTTACTCACCGGCTTAATCCCCATCATCATTAAGAAGAGAGAGATACCATTACGATCCATTCGAGGAGAACCGAGGAGTCGTCCAAGTGGTGGATACTCACTTGGAGGTAACACATCGATTAAGTGGAAGAACCTGATACTTTGAGAGCAGCGAAGAGAGTCTCAGCAATCAAGTTGATTGCAGATTAATGGACGTTCTGTCGCTGTAAGCTCTCGTGATTGGGTCTGAAGCTGATCTCAATGCGAGCTTGTAATGCCAATACATAGCATGAGATTGGTTCAATATTATTTTTATTATCCATCCACATTACTGTGAAAGCATACAAGTTTTTTGTAATGGACAACATACTTTGCTTCCTTTTAGAAAGGCGACAACCTATGTCCCGCTTTCAGAGCAATTTGTGCCTTCCAGCATGGGTGCCATTTTTGACACTATCGCTTGGTCTGCTCCTCTTCTTTCACCGGGTTAACTTGATCTCCGGCTTGTGGTGGGGAATGCATGAAGGAGGAGTGCTGCTGTTCCTCCGGTGGGTTGTGTATGCAAATGCAAACACGTTGGCCGTGAGAGTGTGTTAAATATACAACATGGGCCATGAAATATGCAATGTCGGAAGGGGTAGCAAGAAAGTAACCATATAAGCAACATCACCAGTGGCGGAAAATAAAGTGGCAATAGTAATTAAGTAGTAAAAGCAATAAAACCAGCAGCAGTAGCATCTAAAGCCACTTGAGCCTTCACAAAAAAACAAAAAAGCGGAGAATTAGAAATAAAAAGAGGCTAAAGTAAATCTGAACAACATAAGAGGAAAGTACAGAAGCCACACAGCATTGCCAACACTAATTTGATCAAAAATAACAAAAGCCCTGCCAAAGCCTTGGAAGAGTTAACGAAAAACAGCAGAAACATGAGAGTTAGAACGATCGGCAAAAGCAACGATGTTGCTTTTTCCGAAGAATCACGAAAACGTCTTCTGGTAATTGCTCAGCGACCGTCTTCCCGCTCTCTTTCTTCTTGGATTTCAACGCAAACTTTCTCCTTTGTTCTCGCACGTTCTTTCTTTCCATCTTCTTTTTTCTTATTTTTCCTTATGAACGCGCTCCCATTTCATGCAGGTGCAACGAGGGGGAGGCGGCGAGGTCGCCGGCAACATTGTTGGCAGAGCAATTGTCGCATTGTTGTTGCTTTGCAGTGCTTGTTGGAACTTGTTTTTGCTGGCAGGTTTGTGTACACTGAAACACATGAGGGAGAATTGGTAAATATTGAAAAATATTTTAAAATAGTTATAGAAGAATGAACTAATTATAATATATAAATTGCTATTATGTGTAATTAGTTATAATTGATCCTATACTAACTCTGTCAGTGTTTTTGTGGGTGCTGTTTTTCCTTTTGCTGCTTTGGCTGTTGCAGGTGCTGGTGCTGTTGCTGCTGTTGATGTTGTTGGTGGCATCGTCAGGTGCGTTGACAAGTGGAAATGCTTGCCCGTACATTGCTCTCATTGCGCCGACAAATATTTATACGGCCTGCCTCTGTAAGCCCCCTCGACTCAGCACCGTTTCCAGCGAGGTGCACCGCAAATAAATAAAATAAGATATATGTATGTAGTTGAGATTCTTAAACAGAATTATTGTATTAAATTGGATTACGTAGAGATGGGAGCTATAAGCAGATCTCGTACATTCGGCTCAAGCTATTTGTTTATTTTACAAAACAAAAGAACCACTGAATATACCCACCTTTTCCCTTACATTCTTTTGTACTTTTCCAACTGACTTGGAGTACTCCCTACTTTTGTTGTCAGTGTAAGCCCCTTTCCGTGTCTTGTCCCCGTTTTTCTTGGACGCCTCACCCCGTCCCTTGTTTATTGTTTGCGTCGATTAATCAGCGCGTTTAATATGCGGCAAACGCACTGCAGCCACACAGCAAAGGAAAAACAAAACAAAAACAGGGAAAAGCGAGCAAAAAGAGAGAAAAAAAGTTAAAACCCCAGGGAAGGTGTAGCAGACCCCGGACCCGGAGCCAAAAGCTGGAGCCGGAGTTCAGGCCAAGCCAACTAACCTGTTGCACTGCTCGGTTGCTCCGTTCCCCCTCGCACCGCTAACTGCGACCATAATGGTGATTATTGTTTTCCTCAGCCCGTTTTCGTTTTCCCTACCCTCGCTCCCTTGTTTTTCTTTTTTCGTTTAGCGCCTTTCCGCTTCCGTTTTGTAAATAATTTATTTTGAATTTCTCGCTGCTACATAATCACTTTTGGTATTTCGCTTTGTTTCACTTCCGATGCAGGGTTTTTGGCGGTTGCATTTTCAAAAAATAAATTTAAAAGAAGCATAATTTTAATTTTCCATGAAAATGAGGTTTAAATCCACCATAGAGCAGATCCCGTCAAAGTTCTAAAAAACTTTCTCCCTGCGTGAAATCCAATTAAAAAAACTATTAAGTAACAAATAAAAAAAACACATTTGCATAAGTTTACACGCCTGAATCGTGATGATTTCTTTAACTACTGCCTCTGTTTTTATTTGAATTATTTTAACACAATCTCCTTTCAAATGTCGTAAGCGAAAATGTAAAAATTTTAGCAATTACTGCACGTGGGATACATGGATTTGCCTCTATAATTGCTTGTGCAATGTGATTACTGCAATTTCTATACACAACCTACCGAACCACCTCCTTGAGAACAAACCTTTTGTTAGGTCGGGCAATTCGAGAACCCCAACTTGGGGTTTATCAGTTTTCTGCTTAAAAACCACAATGAACTTGTTGTTCGACCGACCATTAACCGATAACACTAGGAAAGCCAAGCCAAGGATTATATTTCCCACGAAAAAGATTAAGAAATGGCTTTCAAAACGGACAGGAACTACTAGGGTTATAAGTAAACAAGTAGAATATTCGCCTCAAGAAATATCCCAAACACACGCTCTTCAGCTTACAACACACAATTGTTTATGCTAATAATGCACTCTAAATCTCCATTTGTATACTTTCAAAGCAAATGCCATTTTTATTTGATTGAAGAGGAGTTGCAAAGTGAAACCAAATCAATTTCGGAGCTCCTCTGAGCGTTGATCGAATGCATCGCATCACTCGATACGAGACGTCGACGCCCCCTTTCGGGTTCGTGGAACTCCTCCCCAGCTCCTCATTTACAGTTGGCTGAATCTGAATCTTTTATGCAACAGACACAGAAATTGCAATAACAACAACAAAAACAAATAAAAAAAAGCAAAGAGAAACTGCAGCACAAATGCGACTAGCAACCGCAGGCAGCAGCAGCAGCATTCGCATTCGTTTTGTTTGCTAAAACTGCGTCACGTTGCAACGCCGCCGCCGCATCTCTGCTCTTCAGCTTTTCTGATTTTCTGCTTTTCAACTGCGCCTGCTGAGATTTGCGTAAACAAAATCGGTTTTATTTTTTTGTATTTCCCCCCGTTTGTATTTCCCCCTTTCTGGCGTTGTGTAACCCCCGCTGTTTTGAGGGGAGCACAATAAGGGACAAGTGATGTCAAAGCAAAGGCAAAGTTTTCAGCTGGATGTGCACTCGCAGAAATGTTTAGTAATGTAACGTAACCCTAGTATTTTTAAAAATAAATGCAATTTAACTGTATAAAATCTTTAGGAAATTTTCACTTGACAGTGTTCACAGTTTTTCAATTAAAGAAGCCTGGAACCTGTTGCTGCCGAAAGCCCGATAAGCTGGCTGCTGCTGTGGCCACGTGAGCGTTGTGCAAGAAAAGTCCTTGCCAGAGCCATTATCGAAGCGGAAGGACGAGCAGAAGTCTCGGGTACTGGCCAACCTTCGATTTGACCTTCGCTGCCTCCGTCGCCGCCGCTGCCTCTGACTTTTGCCTTCGAGGTGACCTCCATTGGCTGCTCGCTACCTTTCCATTTCCATTTCAATTTGGAGCTTGCTTTTTTTTTTTTGCTCCATTTTGCATAATTTATTGCATTTAGTTTTCATTTCATTTACTGGTGCCGCTGGCTGAAGTTTGTGCCATAAATTTGTCCTCCTCGGTCGTCCTCCTACCTCCTGTTCATGCTCTTCCATCGCGTGTGTCCCTAATTTCAGTTCTTTGATTGCCTCTCACTCGTACACGCCTCGGGGATGACCAGTTTTGTTTTTCCCAGGCTGCGACCACGCCCACATGACCCTTCCGGCTCCAGGAAGCCACCTTCTTGGTATATGTAATTGGCCTCAGAGTGCGTGGGTTTGGCGGCTGCTCCTGCTTCCGCGGAGCGCTATTTTTGTGCCCTGTGCCCTGCTCCTATTCATATCGAATGTCCTTTGACGTAAATTAATTAAGTTATGTGAATGTATACGTGTGCAGTGGCAACAACAGAAGCACCAACACAGAAACCAGGAGGACGTTGTTATGTTATTGAGCTGGCCGGCGGGTGGCGGCTACTTAACTGCTTCTATTTTTAGTGGCCTAACTACGGGGGGAAGTCAGTGCCAGTCGAGGAGGATGGATGGGTCTCCAGATGGCTTCTAGGGAACTCGCCATGTGCTATTGCCATGGAGATGTTGTGGAAAAATAATTAATAGGTTTTGTTAAAGTGATAATTTTAAATTTGGGATTCATAAGGACTTAACTAAATGTATTTATATTTACGAGCATTTCTTAAATTGATTTCAAATCCTCTATTAAAAGAAACTTTCCTCATTATTTTGATAGGACTTATTAAGTTAATGAGCTCCCTGAACTGCGGTACCTTCCTCATTGTCTGGGCCGATGTTTCCTCCGCCTTCTGCACCCCACCTCCATTCCCTGCCTGCCAACCGTTTACTTAGTCACCAAGTCCATTATTTTGTTGGCCAATTTCCCCATAATGTTTTCTTCTTTTGGGCGCTTTGTTGGGGGCGTTGACAAGGCGCAAATGCCGCTGATGATGAGCGGGCAGAGACAGATAAAGATTCTATATGTCAGCTTTATATGTGCTTGGGACTGTGTATGGGGAACTGCGTTCAGTTGCATTTCAACGAGCAAGGTGCCAGGAATTGCCTGAAAAGGTGAAAACACGGCACCAGGAAATCGTACTCGCCACAAAGAAGCGGAAGAAAAGCAGATACACGGAGAACAATGATATCCTTGGTGATAAGAAGACTACTTAGGAGAGGTAGAGGAGGAGATCCCATGTCTTATGCAGGAAAAGCTAACTCTGATCCTTAAATAATGTCCCCATCTCCTCTTGTGAATCTTTCAGATTGTGACTGCGGCTGCGTGGACTCGTACAATTCCATTCACGGCCCTCAGGACCCGTCAGCAGCACCATCAGCAGCGGAAGCGGGAGCGGGATCTGGAGGATCGAGAGCTGGAGTGGGAACGGGAGCGGGAGCAGGATCAGGACCAGACGCGATCGGCTTCAAGACGGCGCACACGAAGGTCGCCACCTCGGGGGGCCATGCCAATACGCAGCCCCCCAGCAAGAGGTCCAGCAGTGGAGCGGATGGCGACTACCAGCTGGTGCAGCACGAGGTCCTTTACTCCCTCTCGGCGGAGTATGAGGTGGGTTCGCATGAGTTCTTGGGCTTCAACATGCCATACTAAGCCTTTATTCTTGCCTTTTCTTAGGTGCTGGAGTTCTTGGGGCGCGGCACCTTTGGCCAGGTGGTCAAGTGCTGGAAGCGCGGCACCTCCGAAATCGTGGCTATCAAGATCCTGAAGAACCATCCCTCGTATGCGCGTCAGGGCCAGATCGAGGTCTCGATCCTCTCGCGCCTCAGCCAGGAGAATGCCGACGAGTTCAACTTTGTGCGGGCCTTCGAGTGCTTCCAGCACAAGAACCACACCTGCCTGGTGTTCGAGATGCTCGAGCAGAACCTCTACGACTTTCTCAAGCAGAACAAGTTCTCGCCGCTGCCGCTCAAGTACATTAGGCCCATCCTGGAGCAGGTGAGCAGGCGATATATTAATCCATCCGCTAAAGCTATAAGCTAAGCTATCATCCCCCTAATCCCCAGGTATTGACTGCCCTGTTGAAGCTGAAGCAACTGGGCCTGATCCATGCCGATTTGAAGCCGGAGAACATCATGCTGGTGGACCCAGTGCGTCAGCCGTACCGCGTCAAGGTGATTGACTTCGGCAGCGCCTCGCATGTCAGCAAGACGGTGTGCAACACGTACCTGCAGTCGCGCTACTACCGCGCCCCCGAGATCATCCTGGGCCTGCCCTTCTGCGAGGCGATCGACATGTGGTCGCTGGGCTGTGTGGTGGCGGAGCTCTTCCTCGGCTGGCCCCTGTACCCGGGCAGCTCGGAGTTCGACCAGATCCGCTACATTTCGCAGACGCAGGGCCTGCCCACGGAGCACATGCTGAACAGCGCCTCGAAGACCTCCAAGTTCTTTTACCGCGACGTCGACTCGACGTATCCCTTCTGGCGGCTAAAGACCACCGAGGAGCACGAGGCGGAGACGAACACGAAGAGCAAGGAGGCGCGCAAGTACATATTCAACTGTCTGGACGACATTGGCCAGGTTAATGTGCCCACCGATCTGGAGGGCGGCCAGCTGCTCGCGGAGAAGACGGACCGCCGGGAGTTCATCGATCTGCTGAAGCGCATGCTGACCATCGACCAGGAGCGTCGACTGACGCCCGCCGAGGCGCTGAATCACTCGTTCACGCGTCTGACCCATCTGGTGGACTATGTGTACTGCAACAATGTCAAGGCCTCGGTGCAGATGATGGAGGTGTGCCGTCGGGGTGATTTCCACACGTAAGTACCCTTCAGGTAGCCTTCAGGCGGCTTCAAGCATCACTATCCTTTCGATTTCCACGCAGAGTGCAGCCCGCTTCGACTCTGGTGACCAACTTTGTGCCTTCGAGCACCGAAAACATGACGTTCACGATCAACAACCAGCTGACCAGTCAGGTGCAGCGCCTCGTGCGCGACGGCCGCCCCCTGGCCTACGAGGGCCTGTACCAGATCTACAACGGACGCAGCGTGGCCAGGCAGTACCCGCAGGCGCGGACGGACAGCTTCCAGCACCAGCTCGTGTCGAACATCTTGTGCCCGCCCTCCTACCAGGCCATGCCCAGTCCCACCAAGCACGTGGTGGTGGGCAGCGCCACCATGCAGCCGCCGTTGCAAGTGCCGCCGCAGCAGTATGTCAATGTGCCGGTGCCGGTGTCCATGGTGGAGCCCACTTCAGGCCAGAGGATGCTGCTGACGAACCGGGTGCAGGCGAGCGGTGTTGCCTGGCCGCAGACCGGCAGGCAGATGGCCCTGGTGCCCTCGTGGCCACAGCAGGCGCCCGCCCACTCGCTAATCGTGGACTCGACGCCGCTGTTCAACGTGGAGGAGATCTACCCGAAGCACCATCTCAACTTGCCACGCAACGATCTCAAGAAGGAGTCGCCGGCTCACCATCTAGCGTAAGTTTCACCCAGAATTGTGTCCACGAGTTGCTTTAACTTAATCTCTCTCTTAACTCTCCAGCAAGGGCAACTCTTATCGCGCGCCGCGGCACGAGAAGAAGGAGCACCAGCAGCTGTCGCCGGTGAAGAAGCGGGTGAAGGAGAGTTCGCCGCCGCATCAGCAGCGCTACCAGCGCACCGCCCACGTCTCGCCGCAGTACCACGCGCACCACAACTGCAGCTATGGCAACGGAGGAGGAGGTGGTGGTGGCTACAGCGTCGGCGCGGGATCGGTGGTGGCCTCCTCGGCCGCCTCCGCCAGCAGTGAGTGCACACAGAATAGCAAATCAATGCATATCCCTTGAATTCCAGCCTAAATCCACTCACCTTCTTTTTTTTTCTTGCTCTCACAGACATTGTGAACGTCGGCTCGTCGAGCTCGCACCATCACCATGCCCCTGTGGCCCACGCCCAGCCCAGCTACAGCAGCTCCTCCTCGTCGGCTCATCACATTGTGAGCAACTGCAACGCGAACGGAGGTGGAGGAGGCTACCCCCAGCCACCGGCACACGCCCATCAGCAGCATCCGCATGCGGCGCAGCCGCATCCCCAGCAGAATCCCAGCCAGCATCCGCAGCAGCAGCAGCAGGCGCTGCCGCAGCATGTGAAGCAGCCGACTATCACCATTCACGATACGCCCTCGCCCACGGCAGTGATCACGATCTCCGACAGCGAGGACGAGGGCGGTGATGGCCTAGGCGTGGGAGGAGGAGTGGGCCAAGTGCCGGTGGTCAAGCAGCGGGCGCACGCCCAGTCGCAGACCAGCAGCAGTCTGCTGCAGCACCAGCACGCGCCCAGCTCCAACTCCTCGTGCAGCAGGAGCAGCGCCCACCAGCAGCCGCCGCCGCATACGCAACACGCAGCAGCAGCAGCAGATAACTTATGGTAATGCCCAGACCCAGAGCCACCAGAGCCACCTGGGAGCCAGCAGCAAGGGTAGCCAGCATAACAGTAGCCATAGCAGTAACAGTAGCCACAGTAGCAGTAGTCACCACCACCACCACCCTCATCACTTGAATCCGTCTCATCATCTGAACCCGCCTCATCAGCCAGCGAGTGGAAGTGGAATAGGATTAGGAGCGGGAGCGGGAGCGGGATCAGCAGCGGGATCGGGAACGCAGCTTCAGCAACAGCTTCAGCCACAGTCGCAGTCGCAGCCGCAGCCCCAGTCTCATACTCAGCCGGCGACGCATCCCCATTACCATGCCACATCCACGTCCTCCACCTCCTCGTCCACTTCTGCTGCCACTTCCAGTCACCATCATCAGCATCACCCCCATCACCCAACCGCTCCCCCCTCCATGTCCTCCTCGTCCGCTCAGTTTGGCGCCCCCGTCCCCGTCCCTGTCCTCTGCCCCACGCTCTCCTCCCAATCTCAGTCGCATCTCAGTCGCCATAAGCAATCGCAGCACGTCCAGCTAGTAATTCCATGCGTAACCGTAGGTGACCACGATCCGGAGGATGCGCGCCGTCGTCACCATGCTGCCGCCGCAGCCGCCGTGGGAAGTCCGAAGCACCATCATCCGCATCATCAGCACCAGCACCAGCAGCAGCCGGCCCCGCAGCAACCAGCTCCTCCGCCGCTGCAGCAGCAGCAGCATCAGTACCAGCCGCAGCCACAGCCTCCGCCGCAGCAGGTGCAGCCCAGCATCAAGTATGAGCCTGGTCAGTCGCAGAAGAAGCGCATCCTGGCCATGGCCCAGAGCGAGTGTGGCTACCAGCCGCAGGTGCCCAGCCAGCCGCCGTCCTCCGCCAGTCTGCCGCACATTCCCACGAAGCAGGAGCCGGCCGAGTTTTATCCAGAGTACGCAGCAGGTGCTCCTCCACCGGCACCACA
Source organism: Drosophila bocqueti (assembly GCA_018151655.1). NCBI lineage: Eukaryota > Metazoa > Arthropoda > Insecta > Diptera > Drosophilidae > Drosophila > Drosophila bocqueti. Next base: position 494,722 of record JAECXF010000230.1, read on the forward strand.
GCAGCAACTGGACACGAAGCGCTCCTCCTGGGCGCCCACCTCGTCGACGGGCGGCGGCGTGGCCGCTCCTCCCCTCGCCCATCCGAAGCGAGAGGCTCCATCGGCGGCTCCCATCAGCTATGTGGCCCCGTCGGTGGCCCCACCGCTGGCCCACTCCAAGACCAGCTCCGCCTCATCGTCGTCGTCGATCAGTGCGGCGGCTGCGGCAGCAGCTGCTGCAGCTGCAGCAGCGGCGGCGGCCAGCGTAGGTCCACCCTCGTGGGGTGCTCCGCAGGTGTACCGGCAGCCATCGCAACCGCCGCCGGGAAGCGTGGCGCTCAGCGTGGGAGCTCAGCCGCCGCCTGTGGCTCCTCATCCGCACCATCCGCACAGCCACAGTGGCCATCATCATCACCAGGCGGGGACACCGTTGGGAGGATCGCCGTCCTCGACAGCGGCGGCCGCCTTGCTCCAGCCGGATATCTACGGCCAGGGCGACATTTATCGCCGGCCCACGGTCTTTGTGTCGCAGGCGGCGCCCAGCTATGCGTACGCCAATCGCGCAGCGGTGGTCCCACCGCCGGCCCACAACAGCTCCAGTCGTCAGGTGAGAGTGGATACCTCTTAAAAGGGTTTTATTTTAAGACACATCCCCAATACACATACATTTATAATATAATATCTCTCTTTCCATCCCCCAAGGTGATACCATCGCATCCGCTTCCGGCGCACATCCAGATTCCCACCCAGTACAGCCAGTTTGGACCGCTCAGTCCTGCCCAGGTAGCTGCCAGCAAGCACGCGGCGCACTTTGCGCCCACCAACATATGGTATGGGGCTGAGTAGGCCGAGAGACCGAAATGGGAGAGAGAAGGGGCGACGGGACGAGAAGAGGAGAACCAAGAACCAAGAACCAGAACCACCCAAGCACACGCACCACACCACCACCATCCACCCAAGTTGTTCTGATCTTGAGCTATAGCTAGATGGCCCGGGTGACTGATTCAACGTTCGAGTGAGTCGAAAATGCGGAGCCGAAATTGTAGCTTCTCTGTGTGAGGCCGAGAGCCCAGAGTGTTGTGCTAACGAAAGGCTTTCTTCTCTTTCTCCTGCCTCCACAGATCGTTTGTGGCCTCGGCCGAGGGAGTGGACCAGCCACCTGAGCACAGCCAAGAACTGCAGCAGCTCCAGCTGACCCAGTGCTGGTGGTTCATGCTGCTCATGCAGCAGACCATCATCCACAACACTAGTATGCTGAGCAGCGACACTACAACGGCAGCAGCAGCAGCAACAGTGTCACACACAGCCACGGCAGCAACGTCCTCCTCCTCCTCCGGAAGCAAGGTTATGGCACGCCGCCCACATTGAGCAGCTGTTCCAGCAAACCCCCAGACCCCATCCCTACATAGACTGCACTCGTCCCGCCAGTTCTGAGTTAGTTTTTTTTTTTTTTTGGTTGCCGAGGAATCCTGTTTCGTTGGATTTCCCAGGGATGGTTTATTAAGTACCCGCCTTTCTTCACGACTATTAATTTTATTTTCCTTTTTATAAATAATATTAATAAATGTGCACAGCGCTCTTACACGCAGCTGGGTGTAAAGTGCTTAGCATAAACATTTGTGAGTTGCGCACACACACCTACTGAGAGCTATGGCCTCACTTTCTATATATTGTATGTGCTAGCCTAGAGGCATGTATTCGAGTTGTTTTTCAAGCGTTTCATCTTACATGTGTGTTGTGTGTACTTTTATTGCTAACTTCCACATAATATTCTCTGTATACCACACACACATATATATATTATATACATGCATATATGTAATACTTACTATTATTAAATACTATATAGCAGAGGAAGAGGAAAACTAAAGTAAGGCTAACACGCTAGCGAGCAAGTAAGAGAAAGCTTAGCGTCTTGGCAGGTACCTCAGCGAAATACAAATTTTACACAAAATAAAATGAGATAACGAGATGAATATAAAGACGAAGAAATTAGGATGTGAAGATACAAAGATAAACATGGAGTTGAGAAGAGAAAAGGAAGAAGTCGTAGAAAACCACTAAAAACAAATTGAATACCGCAAAAACCTTACTAGCAAACGCAAAGCAAATAATAATAGGAAACAAACACACCCTAGGAGATATCAACAAAGTAAAGCTAAACCTAACCATTACATAGATCATAGCTCATAGATATATATGAATATATATTTAGAAGGGAGGAGATCCCAGAGAATCATCGTCAACGTTTTTTACACACTCGTAACCCACGCCACACACTCATAGGAATAACCGCGAAAACAAATACAAAATATTGAGTACGGAATACAAACTACGATTAATAAATTACGATTCTAAATTATGTTAACGAGCAACAAACAAATAATTATAGGAACAACTTGTACATACATATGCATAAATATGGCATGAATAATGATACTAGAGCGAAGCATAGTCCTCGATCGCAGAGGAGGATGAAGGGAGTTTAACAACTGAAGGCCAATTGGTCAGCAGTTCTAGTTTTTAGATTCCCACATGTACATTTTTTTGTATTTTAGTTTTGCTTTCTAGTAGAGGGAAACGCTTGAGAAAGTTTACTAAAGTACAAAACCAAACGACAAAAATAAGAAAGCAATCTAGCAGTAACACGGCAAGAGTAAACCTTTTAAACTTTTACACATTTCCCCTTCTCGATGATATCAAACAACCCCTTTAATTAATTCAAATACCCCATCCATGGCCGTTGCTTTTTGTGTAAATATAGAATGCAAATTTGATATGTACAAACCCGGTTTACTTTACACACACGCCTATTACACATCCTATACCTAATACCTAATATATTTATAAAGTACACCATATATAAACTAAATCTTGTTAAATAGGTTTCCTAAAGTATTTCGTAGGTAGTCTTAAACTTAAACTTGTCGCAGCAACTAATTTCTTTCGTTCCCTTAGAGGGTGGCACTTCCTAAGCTAAAAACAAAACAAAAACAAAACCAGATACTGATACCGATAACTGATACACTGATACGGCAGAGGAGTTCATTATAGTACCCCCAAGTGGACGGGAGAGGATCATAGCATATAATTATTGTGATGTAGTTTTAACAAGCGAAGGGAAAGCGTTTTTTGTCAGATTAGAAATTACCTAAACCTAAACCTAAACCTATAAATAAATAAATATATATATATACATACATAAAGCTAACCAATTGCGATACTGGCATCCGAATACGTTGACTAAAACAGTTTTTTAACATCAACATAAACATAATTTTTTAACAAAAGGAGGGAAAAGCAAATGGAGATGGAAATACCCAATTTTGTAGTAGGAAAAACAAGAAAACAAAGAAAGAGAAAACAAAAAAGAGGAAGGGAAAGCATTAGGCGTAATTAAGAAAACGTTAGTGTTGTGAATATATACGAGTAAAGCAAGCATGTTTCTAGAGGTAGATCTAGATCTAGGTGTGGTTGGAGTACATATATTGTATATTGGATATATATTTTTTTGTGTATAAACAATAACAACGGCAACCAGCAACAATTAACAGCAGATTAACAACGGCAGATTTAAGGACTCTTGTTTAAAGTCGGTCTACATTATAGAAAATAGAGGTAGATGTTCGTTTTTTTATAGAAATTTTATGGACCATTCAACTAAAGTATATATTAAATATACTAAAAATAAGCATGGATATTTGGAATAAAACCGCTGTGTCGGCGGAAATGAGTTTTTCAATCTGAGTTTCCGATTTGTGTTTTCTTGCAATGTTTAAATTATGTATAAAACACAAAAATCAATGTACAAGTCTTAATGCTAAACTCTCTTCTTCACTTTGTAACGAAGCTAGAAAGCTAACCGGCATAAACGAAAGGAAACAAGTAAAAATTAAAAAGAGGAAAAAACAAATCAAGAACGCTTTAAATGTAACAAAAACGAAACGTTAATAGACTTATGAAAAACAACAAATTAAATTTAAATTTAAAAAATTACATTTATATATTTAAAGAAAACAAACAAAACAACAACATATTTCAACTTATTATAAAAAACCAACTCGCACTCAATGCGTCCGAGGAAGCGCTAGAAATCCACACAAAACACTCAAATATACGTATATATTTAAAGGAGAAAAACGTTTTAACTGTGTAGCCTTAATATTTGTACTCGTCGTCCTATCGATTTCCAAATACAAAACATAAGATTGTCTCGTGTAATTACGATAAATACGATACGATAACAATAAGTAGAGGCACAGCTAAGGCTGATGCTTATCGATGTTTGATACCATTTATAATTTCCTGTGTACTTTACTTTACTATTTTTTAACACCCTTAGTTTTACCACTTACACTTACTCTTCATTTACCTTCGTGTTTGTCTTTTTTTAAATTGTAAACCCCTTAATGTATAACCGGAACACAACATAAATCATAAATATTGCCTACTATTACCAAGATTTATAAATACATATATGCTTATACTTACTTATGTCCTACAACAAATATATATTATAAACAGATATATCGTAACGCAACTTTTCGTTTGTTTTTATTTCGTTTCTCCCTATTTTCATTTTATCCCTGGTTCCTTCAGTGAGGACAGTTAATCAAAAGGCAGGCGATGATCGACAACAACAAATACAACATATATCCCACCAAATTAGAAAGGAGTAAATAATTTTAAAGTTGAAATACAATTAGTGAATGAACACATGCATAATAATCGCAAAGAGAGAACATAATCGATGTCTGTGGCGATGTCGATGCTTAGCCACCAGTCAACAGTTTAACTTAAGTTTAGTGTGCGAAAAGAGGCTAGCTTCGACTAATTTAGACTTAGTTAAAGACCAACCAGGTTTCTGCTGATTATACATTGATTTCGCAAATACCCCCAGCCACCCCTGGAACAAGGGCAGTGTAAAGAACCAGATGCGTGGTGCAATAACGTATCTCAGTACTTATATTGCCTTTGCCTTGAACCATGAACCTACAACCTCGAACACCCCCCACGAAGACGACCAAAAATTGATGAGCTTTTACCGGAAAGTAATGATATTTTGTTTTGCATTTACCAAAACAGAGCCAGCGATAGTCGCGTCGTCGTCATAAACTAAGAGTTAGAGCCCGAACCGAAAGCAAACCCAGATTGGATAGTGGAAATATTATTATAGAGGTGTTGACACAACAAGATTGATAAGAACCCGTCCATAATTAGATTTCTTTTTGTTGCGCTGGACCCGAGAAGATCGCAATCCAGGCAATTATTATAGCGGGGGACCCCCTCTCGAAGTAAAAAACACTCGAACTTAGCATAATGATATTGGATAACGGATAACGGGAACTTAGTAGTACCAGAAATTATTACGATATTGACATAATCTTCGTGTTTCTTCTTCACTTGAAGAACTTTCTCCAAACTCTCTCTCTCTAAAAACTCTTTTAACTAAAATTGTGGTTTGGATTGAAAAATTAGATGTTTTTAATACACACACCCACACACACACAAATAAATCTATAAATATATATATGTATATGCTGATATATTTTATTAAATACGAAATTATTTCCTAGAGAAGAATTACGAATAAGGGAAGAAACGATAACCGAAATGTTGATGTGTGAAATTTATAAGACTAGCATATTTCCTACCTAAAAAACAAAACAAAACAATATACGTTATATTATATATACACGAAATATGAAAAATAGCAGCTAGAGCTGAGATCGTACTCATAGACATACATATACACGCATAGGAATATTAAGATCTATCTAACGAAGAAGATATTGAATTTAAAAAGATCGTACCTTTTTGCTGATTTGGAAACAAGCGAGAAATGGAGAAATTGAGAAGCCAGAGCGCAGCGATTCAGACAGAAATTTCTTGTAGTCATTATTGGGTGATGCAAACGTAATCGAAACAATATATGTTTTAATAGATCCAGAGCAGAGAGCACTTTTATGGGATTTGCTTTTTATATACGACATATAAGATATATAGGGGTATAGAGGTATAGAGGTTACACACTCTCTTAGCGAGGCATCCGCAGTTTCAGATCAAAGAATTTAAATATTTTTATATACGACTCGAGTAGAGAGACTACAGATATATCCTTATACACAGGTGTATGTATCATATAGCAAAGATAGCGAGTAGAGGCCAGGCTTTGGAGGAGCTAAGGCAGAGAAGGATAATCAAAACACATCGCACACACAGAGATACACCCGACACATAACATCCCATGAACACCGCTAGAATATAGGGTTTATTTTCGCGTGGGCACCAGTCATATTCATATGTACGAGCCCCCAAACTCTAGCTCCCGTAGGCACCTACCGACCTACCAACCTACCTACCTACCTAAGATTATGATTACGATTACGACGAATCCCCGACCTCAAGGGATCCCTGGGTTAGACAACAACGAATTGCCGGGCAAGTGGAACCTGAGAGACTCCTGTCCCAAGAATGCAACCCGCAACAAATTAATGTTTTCGATCGCCAACGAAGAGATTTGACCTTTGACCCGTAGTCTAGACGTAAACGCTTGTACTCGTGTCGTCAAAGTCAGCTCACTAGCAACACTTCACCAATGATTCACCAATACTGAAACACTTACCAACACCACACTTCGACCACAAGGAAGTCTTCACCACAGATTCACTAATAGATTCACCAACAACCATAAGAACTTTGCAAAAGACTCATTAATGATTCACCAGCAATGAAGAAGTTCACTTAAAAGCTACACACCAACACTACCCTACACACTCCAAGGACACGATTCTATCATTAATCCATTGATACACCTATCATTAAACTCACCAACACATTATTTCAAACTATGCAAATACTCACAACACACGACCACTCCTAACCTTTGATCGCAATTAATCGACTTTTTTGTATTCTACTCGTATCTCTATGAATGTGTACTGAATGTTTTTACATGGTGTCCTCTCTTATTTAGTTGTAAGGATGTCCGATATCGAAGTCGAAGTAGCAGGTTAATGGTTAATAATAGCGAAAGTGTGAAGCGGAAATGAAATTCAAACTTATATCAAAACAAAGCACACCGATACACTTAGCATTGTACTTGATAAGAGCTAACGGACACTAGCGTTTAGTCGTATGCGAATCAAAATATATATCTCCTCCATGTCTTAATCGGATATGCGTACCTTTTTGAGGGGCCCCAGACAAAGCTGAGATTGGGAGGCCAGCTAATTTATGTAATACAAAAGTAATCGTAGCCATAGCGTATAATTGAATTGTCTCGAGACCAAAACCAAAACCAAAACCAAATCCAAATCCAATCGATGTAATTGAAACAATGAGCCGCAACGTTTGTATTTATGTATAGAGTTCCCTCCCTAACCAAACAGATAAACCTATAACAATCGAGTTCCGATTTCACCAGATTTAGGCAGCAATTAGGCTAAGTGTAACGGTAATATAAAGATAAAGAATAAAGAATAACTCGAGTTGCGCCAACTTAGTGGCCGTGTAACGCATCTAGATAATTGATAGATATGAGATAAGAACTTTTGACTTTTATGGCTGTTTAGAGATTTTATAATACGTCTATATCGATATAGAACTATGATATATATACATACATACGTGAGATACATAAGCCCGACATTTTCGTAAATTATTTACATACTCAAAGACACATTGACACGCCCGACGACGACACTTTGTCCCAGGGGAGATACCCACGATTCCCCGCTGATTTTCGGCTAGTTCTGGCTTGATCCTTGGCTTGATCCAAGTACCCCTCCCATCGTATCCGCAGCCCCTCTCCGGGGCCTCCGGGGTGGTCTCTCTCGGTAGTGAATAGAGAAAACAAATCGAACATTGTGAAATTTAGTGTCTTTACACTTTAAAGAGAATATATACAAAATGCGGATTAAGTAAGAATTGTGAATGTAGAACGCCTATAGCTAAGCATCACTCACACACTCCTCACACACACTCGTATTATGATAATGGTTAATCTTAACATACTCTCGTACATATGCCTAAAAGGATAACGATAACGTGTAGTAATCTACACAGCCACCACAAACCAAACAATTACAAATAAATGTCTATATATGCATATAAATGTGTATGGATCGAAAAACATTATGTACGCGCGATAGGTGTACGTCATTATATACTTCAATGTATTTGTGTATGTATATGGAAACAAGCGCTATCAAAGTAAACAAAATTATAAAAAACAAAATCAACAGAAGAAAAATACAAAAAAAAGAACGAAAAAATAATAACAAATAACAAATACAAAACACAAAATTATCAAAAGAAAATGGAAAACCGCTTTTTTATTTGAATTAATTTCTTTCGCAGATCGAATTTGGAGGATTCAGACCTAATAAAGTGTTGTTAAGTATATTAAAATCTTAGGAAACGATGAGGGGCTTGGTGTAATATCACTATTACTCTTGGACTTGGATGGGTACCAAATTTGAACTTGGTAGATCTCAGCTACTAACATAATAAGCTTTTGTCGAATAACCCCTGAATTATAAATCATAGAAGGCCATCAGGTTTCACGGTTGGAATCGAAAAAAACGAAATTCCAAAACCCCATTTGGGCATCCCAGACAGACCCGAATAACTCCCAAGCCGTACAAGCCTTATAGTTACCCTAAAGTGCTGACCAACATTCGCAATCCAACGCCCTCGAGGAGGACCAATCAGAGTGAGTAGCCGAATGGGAGAAGACCTCACAGGGCTCACTTCTTTCTTAAGCTCATCATGGGGCAGACGCTGTCGGAGCCGGTGACCACCAAGAACTCGGAGTGCTGCTCCAACAGTGCCTACCGTGTGGGCTCCAGCTGCATGCAGGGCTGGCGCTCGCACATGGAGGACGCGCACACCCACATCCTGGCCCTGCCCGACGACCCGCAGGCGGCCTATTTTGCCGTCTACGATGGCCATGGCGGTGCCACGGTGGCCAACTTGGCGGGCAAGCATCTGCACAAGTTTGTGACCAAGCGGCCGGAGTACCGGGACAACGCCTTCGAGCTGGCCCTGAAGCGGGCCTTCCTCGACTTTGACCGTGAGATGGAGCACAATGGCTCTTGGGGCGACCAGATGGCCGGCTCCACCGCCGTGGTGGTGCTCATCCGGGAGAGACGTCTCTACTGCGCAAATGCAGGCGACTCGCGGGCGATTGCTTGCGTTGCCGGGGCGGTGCAGGCCCTGTCCGTGGACCATAAGCCCAACGACGAGACCGAGATTAAGCGCATCAAGGCCGGTGGCGGCTGGGTGGAGTTCAACCGGGTCAATGGGAGCCTGGCGCTGTCCCGCGCCCTCGGCGACTTCATGTACAAGAAGAACAGGCAGAAGCAGCCCGAGGAGCAGATAGTCACAGCCGATCCGGACGTGGAGGTCCGCGACATCACCGACGACTGGGAGTTCGTGCTGCTGGCTTGCGACGGCATCTGGGATGTGATGACCAGCGTCGAGGTGGGCCAATTCGTGCGCAGCCGCATTGCCGAGGGCCTGCAGCCAGAGGTTATCTGCGAGGAGCTGATGACCAACTGCCTGGCCCCGCGTGTCCAGGAAGTGGGCCTTGGCGGCGACAATATGACCGTGATCCTGGTGTGCTTGCTCCACAACAAGAGCTACGAGGATCTGGTGGTTCGCTGCGGCGGTAAGCGGCAGGCCGCTCCCTTGGAGACCCCCACCAAGAGCATAAGCAGCATCACTGAGCAGCCGATCCTGAAGGTGGTCACGCCCTCACCCTATCCGCTCGGACCGCAGAGCACCTCTGGCTCCCGAACAGGCATGAGCTTGGGATTGGGGCTCCAGAAGAGCGACTCGCGCCGGGAAAGTTCCTAGCCAAACCGCATTTCCACTAACACCTTGTTCTCGTTAACATGTTTCGCTTCACACATACCACACATATCCACTTTCGTGTCCTAGAGCCATCATCCTCACACTAATTTCTGCTTAAATTCTCAGTTAACTTTGCGTGGATCCTCCTCCTCCCCCACTGTGGCAGCTAAAATTCACCAAATTGTACCACCGACACCACTCAGGCGTGCAGGCTCGTTCTCTTAGAATTAGAATTAGAATAATTAGAAGACACGTTTGTTTTCTGATTTCTTGGGGATCGGTGGATCTCTCGTTTAATTCGAATAAATGTGCAAATCTATAATACAGTTAAGAGCTACGTATACGTGTATATATATGTATATATATCTTTTGGTGTATATGGTATATAAAGGTAGGCATATGCGTATGCATCCATGTAGATGTATCTTTGGTCCGTTTAGCTGTAGGATCGATTCGTACGAAGTTTGGGGCTGAGAGTGCAAAATGCAGTGCGTGTCTGTCTCCCGATAACTACAAAATAATGGGCGATCTTCGCGAATATGAATATACAGATTCTATACGATATACGGGGTGGTGTACATGCTAATTAGTGTTACAGTTATGTCAATTATTGCACCACATGCGGCCGTAAGTGCTTAAAATAACGTCGCGCCAACTGTGCGGATACCTCGGGTCTCGGATCTCGGATCTCGGGGATCTCGGGGATCCGGGTCCGTCCGCCAAGTGTGCGCTGAATTTAAAGATAAAGACTAGATATTCTCTCGTTCTGGATCGACTGGCGTGCCGGAAGCAGGAAGCAGTCGGTCCGCAGTGCCTTAATGCGAAGTGATTAATGGGAGGGGGGTTAGTACGGTGCGTGAGTGGGTGAGTGAGTGAGTCTAAAGTTATTGTAAAGCCGTAATGCTAATGTGGGGAATACGTGTAAAGTTTGTAGCTTGGCTCTCGGTGTCCTGATCCTGACCCTGACCCGGATCAGGACCAATGCAAGGGTGAGTGTCGTATCGTATGTGCTATAAAAAAATACTGGTTACATTGGTTTTTTGTCGCTGTTCTTGGCAAGTCTCTAAGAAGTCTCATTACAACTAAGTGAAGATCAAACGATCAATCGGGATCGATCGATCCAACCTTGTCTCTCTACATATATGTATATCTACGGTGTATAACCTCATCTTCTTTGGAGTATTCGTTTTCCTCTCTGGGTCAGCTCCTCCTCCTCCTTGTCGCTCTGGAATCATCTACTCTCTAAAATGGTACTTTAGCTCTTTTGCATTTTTATCACATATTCGTTGACTACAGTAAGAAAGTGGCCTGGGATCGGGTGGGTTCAGTGTGTGCCTTGGATTAGTGGGTCTGCTTCTCCTTTTCCTTCTTCTCTTCCTTCTCATTCTCCTCCTCCTTTTCCTTCTCATTCTCCTCCTCCTCTCCTCTGTCTTTTGCCTGGCGTCGTTCTCCCATCTCTTATGCCACCATGGCGTAGTTCCCAGTCAACTCAAAGGGACTCGTCTTTGTAGAGTGCGTGAAGTTGTTTTTGGGCGAAAAGTCCACGGGCTGATCCTGGCCAGAGTCGCCCAGAACTCGTGAGACGCCTTCAGTGGTGGGAGTAGCCTGCGGCTGATGGTAGTGATAGGGCATGGCCAGGGGCAGGGCCAGCGGGTGGGGACTGGGATGCAGCTCCTGGTAGAGGCCGTGGATCCGATGGGGCAGCACCGACGAAGAGTGGATTACGCTGAAGGCGGAGACGTCCGGGACACCGGTCGGATAGCCCTGGTAGGCCAGTTCAGCCTGCCGGCGATCCTTCTCCTTCTGCAGCAGCTTGTTGGCCAGCGTGGACTTGGCCGAATCGGAAGCAGCACACTGAAAGAAACCCCAAATATGCAAATGAGGGAGAACTTGAATAATATATTCTCAGGTTTATTCTCTTACCAGGGATCTTGGGGTTAGACCCGAGCCAGAAGCGACTCCCACCTCCGACTGCTGCCGCTTGGGCGACGAGGGAGGCCGTGAGCCGTGAGCAGGACTTCCGCCGGAGCCTGCGACCCCACCAGATCCGGAGCCCGAGTTGGTGCCAGGGCGGTTCTTCATGCAGGAGGACTCCTCGTGCTTGTACAGGTAGGATTTGAGGGCGAAGGCCTTGCCGCAGCGGGCGCAGGTGTGGGGCTTGGTGTTGGAGTGCGTCTGAATGTGGGCGCGCAGGTTGCTCTTATCAGCAAAGGCCTTCTCGCAGACGCTGCACTTGAAGGGCTTCTCGCCGGTGTGGGTGCGGATGTGGCCCTGGAGGAGCCAGGGCCGCGAGAAGCGCTTGTGGCAAAACTGGCACTCGCAGCCCTGGTTGTGGGTCCGCACGTGCATTGAAAACGCTGGCATGGACACGTACACCTTCTCGCAGTAGGGACAGTGGCGCGCTTTCTTGTCCATGATCGACCTGTGGGCGAGATGGATGTCAGATTACTCTCGTCTCGGATTGGTGTGTCCCTTCGTCTCCCACCTGTGGGTTTGTCTATGGCGCGCTAGGTTCGAGGATGTGGAATACTTCTTGCCGCACTCGGGGCAGATGTGGTCGTCCTCCAGCATCGAGGAGGAGGTCTCAAGGAGCGCCTCGACCTGATCCGAAGGCTCCTTCCCGGCACCCAGATGATCCTCGGGCGCCTGCAGGCAGGAGGTGGAGCCGTGGCTGGAGGTGGAGCTGCTGCTGCTGCTACTGCTGCTGGTGCAGGAGTTGGAGTCGGAGAAGGTGCAGCGCCGTTTCCTGCGGTCGAACACCTTGTGGCTGTAGTAGTTCGAGTCGTCGTCCGACGAGGCGTAGACGGTGGCCGGCTGACCCTGACCTGCCGGCTTCGCCTCGGCGGTGATCAGCGGACCCGCCGCCACAGTGACCACCGCCAGCTGTGTGAGATTGTACAGCTCCTCGGGTATGGGCGTGGCCTGCTGGTCCTTCGTCATCTTGGCCGGGTTGATGTAGGTGTAGTGCAAGTGCCTGCAAGACTAGGGGGAAATTCCGTGATGAAAACAGCATGACTAGTCTCAAAACATTAATGAGTGGCCGCAGAGGCCGGCTAAGTGCGTCATCACCTGGCTAAAATAAGCCACGACATCGTCGATGTTTAATATATAAATTTGCCCTATTCGCGAGAACGCCTATGTAACCCCCGCAAAGATTTTCAGGGGAAATATTCTAGAGGAACTCTTACCAAATTTTCACTTTAAAAATCGACAGAAGACTCCTTAGCCGAATTCCCCATGACTTTGGGTGTGAAAGAAGCCCATCGTCATTAGCCCGAAGCCTTTAATTAAATGATTTCACATTTTTTGATGATATAGCCGCACTCGTTATGGCTTTGAAAATCCATAAAATACGCCGCCGAAACGCACCGCCATCCATCTTGCCACCTATATACATACATGTGTATATCTGACGAGATAGATCATAGATCTCTACCCTCCTGTTCGTGTACGCCATAATTCTAGTTTGTTTATTTGAAAATGCATCAATTTATAATTAAGGACAGAGTCGAGAGGCCACACTTGGACTCGGATGTGAGCCAAAGTCGTCTGCATCATCATCATCATCGGTATCATCGCCAGGGGTTGGGTTGAGGGTGACCAGAGACCATAGACCAGAGGCCGAGTGCCTTGTACCGAGGCCCACGGGGCGTATGATTAACGTCATTGCATTCTGGCATTCTGGCACTTGTTGGCTCCGCCTCGGTTCGGCGGTGGTGTTCAGTGGTCTGCTGGTGCTCTAGTGCTCCGATGATGCTCCTCTGGTGGTGGCTCTTTGCGTGGTCAAATAAATTGATGTCGAAATGAGTGCGCTTAATTTGTATGTGTTGTCGTGGCATTGATTAATCTCGCAAGTAATTGGCGCAGCCTTAGTCAGGTGGGTTCTGTATTGGGATCTGGGTGTGTGCTGTGCCAGTGTCTACTGTGGCCCCACAGGGAATAATATTGCCCACATTGCGTTATCAACTGGGGGATGGTTCCCAGTGGTATCAAAGAAACATCATATTTATAAATCGTATGAATACGATTATTATTATTCGTTTGTCCTGATGACTCACTCTATTTTTAAGAAATGAAACTGAAATGCCTATTTTCCCTGTATTTTTTTCGGATTGTTTGTTTACCATGGGAAAGTTTTCTCCTTTGTTTGGCTGCCCCCAAAGATTGTATAAATAATCGGAGAAGCGGACTCATTCACAAATTCGGGGATCGGTGAGGCCGGCTCCTCCACTTTTGAGGAGGTCATGTGCAATAATGCGGCTGCTGTTTCGTTCTCCATTTTGTTTGTTTCTCTAAGACTCTCGGACTTTGCCTGAGGCCAGCCGCGTGATTTCTTTCGGGGATCGTGTGGTGTGGTGTGGGTGGTGGTGGTGGTTGTGGGCAGCTCGGCAACCTGTTGCGCATTCTTGGCTGCCAATTCTCGTGTGTTCTGCTCGTGCTCAGCCCCCTCCTCGGAGCAGTACATCAAAATGCTGGCGGCAATTAAGCAGAATATCTTCGAATTTCCCGCTGCCAAGGTGTTCGAAGGTGCTCGAGAGTGCTTTTCCATGAAGGAATCGCTTTCGAGGCGAGTGGGTGTGAGCTAATGCCACCGCCAGACGTCCATAATTTGTGTCTTGGCAATTTGCGGCCCATTTATTTGTATATATCTGTGCATATATACCATATACCACCTGAAGCACCGTGCCCAGGTGGTTGCCGCACACATAACACACAGTTATAGCGCTCTTCCACCTAATCACGTCATTTCAGTTTCAACAATTTCGATTTCCTTCGAACGCGAAATACCGAAAGTCCCCCCGAGTTCGCTCTAGAGAACAATTGTGCGTCTGGGAATTTGCCGGGGGAAACAGCTGACAAGTGTACCGAGCTCCTCCTCCTCCACCATCCCCTCAACATTATCCCGCCCCAGCAGCTCCTCTGCCATATTTCCGATGTCAGAATCCGTTCGAAATGTCGCATGTTTCTGTGACAGGCCGTTAATTAATTATTCCGCCGGCCCCGTGCGATTGCAGATCGGTAATCGCAGATGACAGGACCAGCAGAGAGGGTGGATGTGGGTAGCGGGGAGGCCGGAGCAGGGAGCAGGGAGGGTGCCTTGTAGTCTAATGAAAAACACTTGCAGCCCCAAAGAGAGCTTTGTGAAGAGCAGAGATAATTGCCGAATTAATCACTAAAGCTATAGCTGATTGAAGTGTTTTATGGGGGATTAAAATTCCACTCTAAATCAATTTTAATTAATATAATATTAGGTGGAATTTAAAATATATTCAGTATAACCTAGGGACATATGTACCTCTAGGGAGAAGAATCAGCAATATTTTAGTTGACTTCTCACTCGTATTAAAAACGGTATTCAGTTTATTAAAAAACATTTTTAATATGAATTTTCAGTGGAGCTAATCTGCATTGGCTAACCCCCCAACGGATGACTCATTCTCCTGCTAAATCTTCGGGCCTTCCATGTGCAGCGAACAATGGCATTTCGCTTGCCATTTTCCATTTTCATTTTCTGCGCAAATGCTGCTTGGTACGGGTCCGTCTCCGTGTCCGGGTGCGTTTACGGATCCACATTTCTGGGTAGGCACCGAGTTCAAAGTCCTGTTAATGTACACAAAGCCAAGAGGAGGAGAAGGAGGAGAGAGTGTTGCTGGCACTCGGAGGTGGCTTCGGTGGCCTTAACATGCGTCTTTCTTTCTTGTGGGAGATCTAAAAATACTCATAGGTGTACTATGGCCAGGGGCCAAGGGACGTAGGAGAAGGCACTCTGGCGGATCCCTTTCGTAGTTTACATATTAGTTCAAACTTGAAAACGGGAAAATGCACAATAAACAAATCCGGCGCCAGCCTCAACCTCTGCTCAACCTGCTACAGCGAGAGTCAATGCCATCCGCTTGGGACAACCCCTGCCCCTTCTATACACTGCGAGATAAACTTGAGCTTCAACTTTTTTATAGAACATTGAGCCTACAAAAGATAATCCTGATTAATAATAAGATCACATACAACCTTTAAATGAATATAAAATATTTGTGAATTTAAAGGAAATAAGGGATAGATATAATCAAAACAGAGAGTTTCTTAACCCTATAAATCTAGATCAAATATGCTCTTCCTTCCCTCTTGTTTCTCTCTGTGTACGAACTGCTAAAGAGCAACCCCCACTGCGTGCGATGCGATGGATGTTTTGGAATTGTTTGGATTCGGCAATCCGCTTTTGTTTACCCCGGGCAAGCGGGGGCCCTCATCAATCGTTGCCTCAACTGCAGTTCCTCAAGGCTTGTTTACCGCTGAGGATAAACATTTGGACGGGAAAGGACACAAAGGAGCAGCGGAGCAGCGGAGGAGCCCTGGAGCTTTTCACCTGTAAATCAGAGCAGCTAATTATCAATCGGAATCGGAAGATCGATCTGCCGAGTGTTCCGCCTTCCCGAGGGGGATATCTACGCAGTTCTGCAGTCTAGAATCTCGACAATGGCCAATGGCTATATAGGTATATAGATGGTCAGAGATGTAGTCATATAGGAAGCCACTCACTCGCTTGTTCCCGGCAACTATTTCCCGGCCCGCACAGAAGCAGCTCATTGCCAATGCAAACATTGCTCACGTAAATGTCAAAATATCAAAAGAAATAATAATATTAATTTAACAAGTGCTCGGCGGCGCGCGGCGGCTCTTTCGGGAAATCGGAAAATGGGAAACCGTTCTGACTTCTGCTCTGCATTCACGGGAATCTGGCGGCCCAATCTCAGGCCATGGCATAGTTATGCACGCTGAAGGTGTGTGCTGCGTCTCTATTGTGTAATCGCAAAGGTGAACCAGGGAAAATCCGCCACTTTCCCGGAAAAGCCATGTCCATTTCATTTCATTCACTTTTTGCCAACTCACCCCACGCAATTCGATTAGTTTCTTTTATTTTTCCGGGGGAGCAGATCCGATCCGATTTGGTCGTGTTCGTCGCTCTTCCTCGCTCGCTATGGATGATTCAGTCGCCGATGGGGATCAATAATATAACACACACACACACGGTGGCGACGCGTTCCACGAATTTCATCACCCGCGTAAAGAGGGATATGTGGCGATGTGTTTTGGGATCCGCAATGATCCTCACTAATTGTCAGACCGATGGGAACGGAAAAGTCGCACGGACGGACTCCGAGCGCTAAGAAGGCGGGCGAGCGCACGCAGCGAGATCCCAGGAAGAACTGAGCGTTCTTCGCCGGACCACTTACAGTTTTTACATCTTGCGCTTCGGCCACCTCTTGCGCTGCCTCTGCCTCTGCCTCCGTCCTCGTCTTCGGGTCCGTCTCCGTCTCCGTCTCCGGCTGCGTCTCCGTCTCTGCTGCCACTCTGCACACTGCGAGAAAAATCAATCAGCAATCAATCAACAGTTTCCGATTGGAGCAGGGGGCCGAAAGAAGTAAGCAAAAAATGCATAAATTTCAATTCGGAAAGCTTGCCAGAGTTTGTTTTTAACAGGTTAACAACTTAGCATATTTAATTAAACATTTACAAAATTCAATTTATTTTTTTTTAATTTTTGCAATTTTTATGATTAAACCCCTTATAAAAATTTGAGTAATTGAGATAATTATTTTCGTTTTTTTCTTGTTTTTACTTTAAATGAATTAAGATTTTAATAGCGAGTCGAAATAATTATGAACTTTCTCTCTTTGACTTATATATTCCACTAAGAAGACCTGTAATATGCGCATTTTAAAGACTTTTTTTGTATTCGAATTTTTTGGACATATCAAAATTTATCATATACCATAACTAATTCATCACTTTGAAAAGTTTTTGTGCTAGCTTTAATTACGTTAAGAAATCTGCTTATTGAATTTAAAATTAAAAAATAATGCATAAGCTTTTGTTGAATTTTTAACAATTTTAATCCATTATAAAATGTTGCAAAAATTCGTTGGTTTTACCAGCGGAATGGTTAGTTCCACTCGGCTACTGAGTTCTATACTTCTGGCTTAATTTATATTACCCTGCTGAGGTAAATAATAGGGAAATTGGAAGCAATTACCACAC
Organism: Drosophila bocqueti; assembly: GCA_018151655.1. NCBI lineage: Eukaryota > Metazoa > Arthropoda > Insecta > Diptera > Drosophilidae > Drosophila > Drosophila bocqueti. The sequence goes on from JAECXF010000230.1 coordinate 512,596, forward strand.
TACTCGCCCAGTGTACCTCCGCATGCACGTCGAGGAGGTGACGAAGCTGCTCTGCGCAGACACGAAACGGCGGAACGACGTACGCGACAGCCAGCAGCTGTTGTTGGCCGCTCTTCCCTTGGATCGCCGTGGATTGTACGGGAGATCGCATCGAACCCAACTCCAAGAACGAATCACGACGCTGACTGCGACTGAGGCTGCGGCTGAGGCAACACAGCGGCAGCGACGGTGTGTCGGAGATTGGAACAAGTGTGTGCGGTTTAAAAATAAATCGAAAATAATGTTTTCATTATGCTGCTGCCCCCCTCTCGGCGCAGCTCTGGCTGCATATCCCGAAAGGGAAAACGGATTGCTGTGCGAGATGCTAATGCTAATGCTAATGCTAATGCTGCTGCCGGAATGGTGATGATGATCCTCCGCTGCTGGCTGGCAGGACCACTGCGCAGAATTCCTCTAACGATCCGCAGTCAGTGTCAAAAACCTCACACACTGGGTACACACACAGCAGGGGGTAAGTAAATAGATGCAATTTTAATCAGAAATATTGAAAACAAGGAGACTAGAAAAAACAGTCCCACAGATGGATTTGTTCAGACTTTGTATTATTAAGATAAACATTTAAGGTTAACCGAATTATATAGTTTATTATCCTTTTATATTTTGTATATTAAATAGCATAAATGGTCACTAAGGTTCCAAGAAATTAAAAAAGAATACGGAGTATATTCACGAAACTGGGCCTAATTCTTTAGTTAGGTTTACTTAAATTGTATAAAAAATAGGTAAAGACCCAAAATGTGGTTACGTTTATTACTGAATGCAATATTTCACTGAAGCTAAAAGTGACAGCCCCCCAGAAGATCCATTGTTTAATGACAGCTATTCAAATGACCTCAGTTGTACATTTTCTGCCCCATGTGTGACTGAGTTTTTCGCCTGCGCCCCATGCTGATTTTGCCTAGAAAATGTGATGATCAGAGCGGGAGAGCCGAATTCTCCCGCTTCGTGGTTGGGCCGATTCTTCTTCGCCTTGTAGCCAGCTCCCTCCCTCCTCGTGATCTTCTTCTTTTTGGGATTCTTCTCGGTTTTCCCTCCGACTTTTCCGCCCGTTGGCTCTGCCTCGTTCCTCGAGAGTGACGCAGTCGCTTGCAATTTGGCATTTCGCTCGCTGGCGCAAGTACTTGTTGCGGGCATCCAAAATAGACTCCTCGCTCACCTGTGCCGCCGACCTGCTCCTCCTCCGCAGAGAACCCACTTTCCATCTCTCTCCCGTCTGCCGCCAGTCGCCCTGCCCTCTCTCTCGGCGATATTTGGCCTTTGAAAGGCCCAAAAAACTGATTCCTCACAGGTGTTGTCGTCGCTTCTGCGTTTCCACTTTTCTTTCGGCATTTCATTTTTCGGCTTTTCAGGCGTAATGAACTTAATGTCGCCCGTTTTGGGGATCTCGGGATGTATTGGGTGCTAACGTATTTTCTATATATTCGATATGATTTATGCCGAGCGCTGGTTCTGTTGGTTCTGGTTCGAATTGGTTTTTGATGTCTTACAAAAGATCTTCACAGGTCGGGGAGGGGATTGTAATGGGTTTATTTATAAGGTCGCCCTACCCCTCCACCCTTTCTCGACTAATCGGTTTTTTAGTGCGCCCCCCTGCCTTTCTTTATTCCCCGGCTTTTCGCACTTCTTGGGCACATTTTCACACTCTCCCACAGCCCACGCAGCAGCAGCAGCAGCTCTGAAGACAAAGGAAAATCGGTGGGCTTTGTCTGGCGCCAACATGGAAATGCAATTCGAATGGTAAGGTCAGGACGGGCATGGCCATGCATCACGGCATCACGGCGGAGAGCTTTGGACCAGGGGTGACATGTGCTAAAGACATCTTGTGGCAGCAGCAGCCGCGACTTTAATCACGGTAATTAATAAGAGAGAAGAAAGGAGCGAGAAGGCACAAAGGAAGTGTCACGGCAAATCGCAGCGGATCAGCTGGGATCATTGAGTGCAGCAGCAGTCCCAGTCCCAGTGCCAGCCCCCAGTCTTCACCCCCTCCAAAAAGTAGGCTCCACCGGCCTCACCCGGAGCGACCGTCGTCGCGACTGGCGGCCATAAATCTATTTTCGTCCTGATTCCAGCCGGAGTCTGCCTCTCCCGCTCGATGTACTCTTGCTCACTTGCTGCGCAATTGCGTGGTCCGATCGCCGATCTGCAATCTCCCATACAGCGGCTCCTACCCCACCTCTACACTGACAAAAAATTGGCATAAATCAAGTTCCGAAACTAAAGATACCTACAGTACTTAGAAGCAAAATTGATTGGCCTTTATGAAAAGAGCTTTGATGTGAAATTTACGCAGTTAAAACTACCTGTCCCATTATATACAACCAAATTAATTTCAAGGCGGAATGCATAATAAGCTACAGATATTTAATACAAATTTTCGAATTTAAGCCATTTAGAAATAGTTTTTGACTTCTTAATTAGAAATATGCAATGACAAAGTAAAGACTAAGCCCATATTTGAGGGCTTGGTTATGATTTCCCCTAAAATTATTGTACCCAGACCTATCCCCCAGTGCATGACAGTTTATTAAGTGCCCCTGGATCTTTATTTTTAACTGCTCCCGTCAACATCGGGCGGTTCTTGGCGTTGTATTCTTTGCGTAGGTAAAATGAAGCAATGTGGCCACCGCCTCGTCTGCTGAATCTCCGAGTGAATGTTATCGACATCCGTAAATTCCAGGCAATGACTTCCAAGGGTGTCCAATTAAGTTAGCGGAATCCGCCATAATGTGAAATTTAACCGGAAACAAAAAAAATACAGTCAAAGTCCAAATTTTCCTTTTTCCGCCTTTTGGTTGGTAAATTATAGAAGCTGGAAAGTCAAAATCAGATCAATCGATCCGAGATCGCTTCGAAACTGCTGTGACCATAATTTTTGTGGAGCAGAGCAACTTCAGCACCCAATTCACCATCCCTGGTCGCATCCTGTTTACAGGAATTCCTCAGGCAACTCAAGGGCTCAAGCGGATGGATGTGGCTGTGGATGGGAGGGCACCTGACTTCAGCGAGTCTGGGGAGGGGGAGACCTGGCCGGATATGTGAGTAATTCCTGGGCGAGGAGTCACAAGAATCAGAGCTGCCGCCGAAGTTTGGATCGTGCCGTTCCGTGGCGAGATCATAAAGTTCTATTTATACCGGTGCGATTGGGGGAGCCGTAGATGCGGGAAGTTCAAACTCCAGATCCCGATCCTCTTCGATGCCAAGTGCAGCAGCAGCAGCAGCAGCGAACGAGAGCGATTCCGTAGGTGGCTGCCACTTTGCAAGGCCCAAAAGGGAGAATCTCGCCCCGAGCGGAGGTGGTGCTGGCATGTGCCGCCACTTGAATCAGTGGCTGTTTATTGACGGGAGCAGGGAGGAGCTGGCAGAACTTTAGCAGCACTGCCATGTGCCATGGCAGCAAAACATCAACCGTGTCAAAATTCAAAGAAACAAAAGCGGAAATGTTTTTGTTTTCCTCATTTTCAACAGCCGCCGCCGCCTCCCATGGGGAAAACTAAAACAATCCGAGAGTGGTAATGGAAAGCTGATTTGGTCAATGAACTTTTCCTTTTTTCCCCCGTCTATAATTGGCTGAGGCCGCGGAGCTCAATTGAGTTGTTAACCTGGAGAAGGAAACGATGCAGTGTCTACTTTAAATAATCTTCTTTTGTTATTATTTATATTCAGGTTTATTTATTGATGCAAAAATTTCGGATTTCTTTCGCACCAACTGCCTATATTTTCGCTTTTCTATTTTATACCTATTTTGTCAGATTTTCATGGTATTCCACATAATTTTAAAATGTATTAAAATATTAACCCGAAGGAGATTGTAGTTGTACGTATTTTCATATTAAATTATATTTTTCCTAATATTAACCTATCAGCTTTGGAGTTTATAAAATAAATTACTTTAACTTTGAATTCCCGCCCGAGTTCCGATTAATTTACTTATCGAACTGGTTTTTGGCGTTGCCAGACTTTTCGATACCGATGTGTGTGCCCAGTTAACGAGTTCTTGGCTTTATAAAATAAGACTAATCTGGTAACACTGAGACCAAGCACAAGAAGAAAATAGAGTTGTCGGATTTTTTTAAAAATATCGTATCGATGATATTTTTGTTATCAAAATAAAAAATAATAATAAATAAAATATATTAAAAGAATATTGAAGAAGCTTATTGTTTACATTTGTTACACATAAATAAAGTCATAGAATGAAGATTTTTTTTAAATGTGTTACAACCTGTAACATAATTGGTGACAGGAAATATTGCAAAATATCAAATACAAATATCGCAATTTCGATATTTAGGACAACAAAACAATATCATCTTTAGAAACATATCGATATATTAGCAACAACAATATATCGATATATCGATCAACAACCCTAGAAAAAAATGGAATTTCGCTGCTGAGTTTTCGCGAAAAATCGCCGGAAAACGCAAGAAAACGTAGGAAAAACACTACCAAAACATGCACCACTAGTGTGGGAACCCCACACACACAAGCAGCGTACCGAAAAAGCTGCGGAGATAGCTAGGAGCTAGTTCGACTCATCATGGCGCCCACCCCCTTGCCTTTGCCCCTGCCTCTGGAGCAGATGCCCGGCGTCGGCGGTGGCGGAGGCGGCTATTTGCCCGCAGGACAGGTAAATATTTCTGGAGATCCACACTCTGTTAGGCATTCCATGACTTGCATACTTGCAGGAGGGCGGTCCGCGGATTAACACGATGTCTTTGTCGGTGCTGATCGATTTCATCATCCAGCGCACATACCACGAACTCACCGTGCTGGCCGAGCTGTAAGTGTCTTTTTACGGTGGTGGTGGTGACACCCCTATCTGACTCGCGTTTCCCTTTCAGTTTACCGCGCAAAACGGACATGGAGCGCAAAGTGGAAATCTACGACTATGCGGCTCGCACCCGCCACCTGTTCACACGTTTGAATGCCCTGGTCAAATGGGGCAACTCGGTGTCCAAGGTGGACAAGTCGTCGCAGATCATGAGCTTCCTGGACAAGCAAAACATGCTGTTCGTGGAAACGGCGGACATGCTGGCTCGCATGTCCCGTGAAACCCTGGTCCGCGCCCGTTTACCCAACTTCCATATCCCAGCTGCCGTCGAGGTGTTGACCACTGGCACTTACAACCGGCTGCCCACCTGCATCCGGGAGCGTATTGTGCCGGCGGATGCCATTACTCCCGCGGAGAAGCGTCAGACACTGCTGCGCCTGAACCAGGTGATCCAGCATAGACTGGTAACGGGCAAACTTCTGCCCCAAATGCGAGAGTTCCGCATTAAGAACGGGCGCGTCACCTTTGAGGTGAAGCACGAGTTCAGCGTGGCCCTCACGGTGATGGGCGACAGCCCGACTGTGCCCTGGCGGTTGCTGGACATCGATGTGCTTGTTGAGGACAAGGAGACTGGCGGTCAGTACCCATCCACTAGCTATTCGCCTTGTACAAATTGTTTACTCCCCTTCTGCAGATGGAAAGTCGCTGGTGCATCCGTTGCAGGTGAACTACATCCACCAGCTGATCCAGGCGCGTCTCGTGGAGAACCCGAATGCTCTCAGCGAAGTGTACAACTGTCTGCACTACTTCTGCCAGTCCCTGCAGCTGGAGGTTTTGTACACGCAGACTCTGCGTCTTAACTACGAGCGGTTAGATGACAACAACATCACCCCGGAGGAGTATATACCGGGCGTGAAGCTCACTGTCTCCTATTGGCGAGACCTCAAGTCGGAGCTGGGCTACCGCCTGACTGTTCAGTCCGATCCCAGCGAGATTGGGCGCCCGTTGGCCGTGGTCCATGTGCCCTCGCTGGGTGCCAAGGAGTCGGCCGAGGTGGCTGATCGGGCCGTGCGGTCGGAGCATCTCTCCATGGAGCGCCTCATTGTGCACACCGTCTACATCCGATCTGTGTCGCGGCTGACCGACCTCAAGCTGGAGTTCCAGGCCTTCCTCAAGGACGTTGACTGTGAGTGTAAATGTTGGAAGTCACGCCTGCGGCAGAGGTAACCACTGATCACGATCAATCTTGTTTTCCTGCAGTTAACCTCCAAGGAACTCCCGCCATCCTGACCGTTCCCGTGCTGTCGCCCTGCCTGCGGGCGGAGCAGATCCACATAACCATCGACACCCACACGGGCATGTTCCGCTGCCATGTGCCCAAGCATCTGGACTGCCCGATCACCGAGGAGATGCAGGACTGTCTCAACGGAGATCGCGGCAAGCTACCCGCTCTGCTCTCGGAACTGCGCTTCTGGATTACACATCGCCGGTGCGAAAAGACACTGCAGCACCTGCCGGCAACAGCCACCGAGACACTGCCCTTCCTGGCCCAGCCGGAGCAGGAGCTGCTGCAGCAGGGCAGGCATAAGATCTACGTCAAACTGCACAGGCATCCCAACATCGTGCTGGTATTTATAAGGGATATATATGGATGTTTGCCCTCCAGACTAACCGGACTTGGTTCCCCTCAGGTGGTTCAGCTCAAGGAGAAAACGACGATGCCCAACGAAATGGAGTACACCTTCCACCTGGGCTTCGTGGCCTACCAAAAGGACGAGGCGGACGTGATAGACGACTCCGCCAAGCAGCTCGTGTCCGTGGTGGCCCAGCCGCCCTCTGACATTCCCAAGTGCTACACCAAGCTGATGCGGCTCATCGAGTTCGATACTTTCGTGGCCACGCATGGCCCTGGCACCGAAGTCGATGGTGAGCCGAAGTCCGCGTCATAGTTGGGTTCTTAAATAACCTTTAACCTTTACACTTACAGCGGAGGTTTCCCCCCACAAACGCAAGTCGAACGGGGATCTGCTGGCGCCACCGGCTAAGCAGCAGAAAACCATCTTTCCCGCCTACTTCATTCCAGAGCTGGCCCACGTGGTGGCCATGTGCGACGAGAAGATCCCCTTCATGAACCTCGCGCAGACGCTGTCCAAGCACAACATCCCCCACAGCGGCCTGCAGGTCGAGGCCAATGCCACGTCGCTTGTCCTCAAGATTCTGGCCCTGCCGCAGCCAGGCAAGATGGCCTTTGGCACCACCCAGGCACAGCACCAGCAAGGCGGCGCAACTGGACAAGGGGATATTAAGCCGCTCTGCCTCTCGGGTCTGCCCAAGATCGAGCCACATGTCTGGGATGATCTTATGCGCCGCGTTCTCTCCATCTCGGTGCGCTCGCAGACCAATAAGAACAGCCAGGTGCGCATCTGGGTGGTGGAGTTCGTCTTCTACAGCACTCCGCTGCAGAGCAGCCACCAGAAGGAGCAGGGCAGTCGGCGCACCGTCTACCTCACCTACGAGCAGGCCAACCACGACTTCTCCAAGACGGTCGAGGATCTGCTGAACGACTGGTCCAAGATCGTCTACCTGTACACAATGGTCTACGATTTTGCCGAGCAGCTGCGAAACAGTGAGTTCAACCTAAAGTTCCCTAAAGACCTGTAGTGAGTTCATTTTCCCTCCTTCAAGAACGCCTTTCGCTGTGCGACATGCTGGTGGTCAAGTCCTACAGCTACATGAACCTGCTGCTGGGGTACGGGCCCAAGAAGGAGGTCAGCTGCAACATCTACTGGTCGGTGCAGTCGCACGGGTTCCGTCTGACCTTCGTGGGCGGCATGTCGGCCGTGAACGCGCACTCAATGATGCGGGACCAGCTGGCGCAGCACCTCAATCAGCAGCACAGCCTCACCCAGATCGCCCAGATACTGCACGAGACCTACAGTCCGATGAGCTCCATTGCCAAGCTGCCAGTGCTTCCGTTTTTGGGTATACCGGTAAGTGCAGATCGCAGAGCTGCGGCGGAAGCCCCTCTCAATGCAAAATCTCTCCTTTCAGCGCCCCCAGGTGCCCGTGCTGTCATTTTGCATGCTTGCCCAATCTCCCTGCCTGATGAGACTCACCTACCAGGCCGTCTACTGCCTGGAGCTGCGCTTCCGGGCCAACAGACTCGTGTCGATCCGCGACGGAGCGAGCAGTCGCTTCGAACGCAACGTGGTGGAGGAGTTTACTCCAATCCAGGGCCTCAAGGCCTTCCTCTCCAAGTATGTGGACGAGTCGGCGGCCTACAGGGGACGAGCTCCCCACGAAGACGACAACCCACTGTCGCCGATGGGCCTGGAGGACAACTTCGGGGGTCCAAGCAGTGTGGCAGGCGTCAGTGCCGGCGGTTCCTCTCCATTCCTGGGCACTGGAATGCGCGGACCGCAGTCGCCGCGGGACAGTGGTCTCAGATTCCCCGCGCCGCACACACCGCCGTCCAGCTCCAATCCGCACACGCCGGCCAGTCCGCATCCGAGCGCCGGAGGAGCCGGCGGTGGGAGCGGCGCCCAGGGCCATGGAAACTTCAACCTGACGTCTCCGCCAGCGCCGCATATGCCGCATCCATCGCCGAGCGGCCTGATGCCCTCGTCGCCGTTGAATCCCCAGCCCAGCCCGCACATGGTGCATAGTCCCGGACCGAATACCCTCTACATGCAGAGCCATCAGGACTCGCCCTTTACGGCCATGTCGCCGGCGAATAACAACTGGCCCGGCTCACCCAGCATGCCGCGACCCTCTCCACGGCCCGGACAGAGTCCAGAGCACAAGAGCACTGGCGGCGGCGGAGCAGCTGGAGGAGCGGCCGGCGTGGTGGACAGAGGAGTAGCTCGAGGCACCCTCAACCGCCCCTGGGCCGGGGCGGTGCCCACTCTGCTGACCCACGAGGCCCTGGAGACCCTGTGTCGGCCCAGTCCGCATCCCAACAAGGACATCAACGTGCCGGACATGAGTCCGCTGGAGCGTTTCCTGGGATGCGTGTACATGCGGAGGCAGCTGCACCGGAACATCCAGAGTGAGGAGACCCTGACGGCGTTGAACAGCACGGAGCCGGGCGTGGTGCTGTTCAAGGTGGACGGACTGCAGTGCCAGGTGGTGCTGAACCAGATGCATATGCAGACGCTGCACTTGAAGATCACGCAGCTGCCGCCAATGCCCGACAAGCTGCCGCTCAGCCCGGATGACCTGCTCGTGATCGAGCAATACTTCGACACTCGGGTGGCTGCGCCACCCTACAGGCCCAACTCGCTGCACAGCATCTGCCGGCTGCTGAACCTGCCCGCCCAGGTGCTCAAGGACTTTGTGCAGATCATGCGCCTCGAGCTGAAGCCGGAGCTGGGAGGCGACCAGCTCAAGTGGACGGTGCAGATGTGCATGCGCATGCCGCCCTCAGCCGTGCCCATCGTGCCCTGCGGCAATGCCTGCGTGGTACTGGGACGCATGAAGATCCTGTTCTTCCTGCAGATAACACGGATTCCCTACGGCGCAGGAGTGGGCGTGGCCAAGGACTGGAAGGACAGCCCCTCGCTGGTGCTGCCCATCGTCTACGACATACAGACGAACGTAACCCAGATGGCGGAGCGCAACGGGCAGGTGAACTCCCCGACCATGACCGCCGCCAGCACCCTGCTTCGTCGCTTCGCCGAGTTCAATTCCCAGCAGAATCAGTGTACGCTGTTCCCGGCCATCTCGGACCTGCTCACGAACCTTCAGCTGGCCACCGAGATGCCCCAGCCTCCGCCCAACCAATCCATTGGCCCACCAGTGGGTGTGGGCGTCGGGGTAGGAGTGGGCGTCGGCGTTGTGGGGTCAAGCCCAAACCCGATGATGCCCATGCAGCAGCTCCAGCCGCACCAAGTGGGCCCCCAGGGACCAGTGGGTCCCGGTGTCTACCCACAGATGGGCCCCAATCCGGGAGGTCCGCAGTGATGAAGGCGCAAGCGCCGCGCCTCCTCGCAGCAGCCGTGAGCTGAGCAGAGGCAACCCGGAACGGCGACCGATTATTTATTCGAAGTGGTAAGGAAGTTGAGAGGAGCAAGGGAAACTCGAAACTCCGAGGTGAGTTGATTTTTGGCTAAAGGAAGGCAGCTCTGTGCAATGTGGAGCTTGCCTTCGAAAGCCCCATTTTTTGTAAACCTTTTTGTCATGTTTTTAAAGCGAATCACTCTAGGATACTCAAAAATAGTTAAGAAGAAAGTTTAAATGTATGGAAATGTCTTAAACGCGATTAAAGTTGTAAAAGTAGCAATTCAATATTACCCTGGCCCAAACAGACACAGTAAAAAACCATGGAAATTTAAAGTAAATAAAATAACTCGATAACTTGGATTTTGTCCAATGTCAAAATGCAGATTCTTTCAAAGATCAGGTGCTAATTATATACATTTTATTGTGCCGTACTCCCTGAAATAATTGCACATCCACGTTTAGAGATTGTTAAGTAAACAGTGCGGCTAAGTGTGTAATAAACTTTAACTTTAGATGTAACTGTAACTGTAAGGATGAGTCATACTAATTTGTTTCTATCACATGGTTCGATTGCAGCTGCGCCGTGCTCCGGAGAATCTCCGAAGGCAGCGGACGCCTGACAAATGCGTTGTGACTATATTGCACCGAGGTTAGTTCATGTTCTCTAGCTATTAACCTATCTACTCCCATTGGTATTTGGCATTGTTGCTGGGTGAGCTTCCGCTTACTGCTGGGCCGCAATCTGGGTGCTGTCCATTTGGCTGGTCAGCTCGGTGATGCCCTCCTCCTCTTCGGATATAAGGTCCACCCAATAGCGGAGCTTCTTGCTGCGCAGGTAGCTGGCAGAGTTATCAAAGACCACCGTGTCTGTGAGGGATTAGAATGCTCAATTAATAGGATACTCTAAGACACAGCCGGGGGCACTCACAGGTGGTGTTGGGTCGCGTGGAGATGTAGCCGATCTCGTCCATTTCGTTGGAGTAGACTGTGCCCAGGGCCACTTCGCTGCGCTTCTCGCCCGTCTGCTCGTCCACGCTGTAGATGCCGAACTTGATGTCGTAGTCGATGGTGCGGAACTCCCACGAGAGGATCTTCTGCTCCTCCTGGTTGACTTTGAAGTGCAACTTGAGCTTGTCGCCCTTGGGAACCTGCGTCTCCACAAAGTCCCTGTCGCTCTGCTGGCTGCTCTGGTCGATGTACAGCTCCTCCGGCAGCTTGCCTCCCCAGATCATCAGGGCCTTGCATTGGGGGTCTCCGTTCCTGTCCACCATCTCGCCGCCCCAGGCTTTTGGGAACGCCTTACGGTCCACGTGGGAAAAGAGCTGCTGCTGCCAGCGGTCCACGCCGGACTTGTAGATGACGATCTTGCTGGTGGTGTTTTCGTCGAGGAACTTCTTCACAATGTTGAAGGCCACCGAGAAGAGCTTCGGAGCGTTGATGATGTAGCACATCTTGAGCAGCTCCGGGAAGTTGGCCTCGTACTGCTTCACCGTGGAGATCACGCACTCGGCCGCTGGTCGCCAAGCGTACTGCTTCAGGTTCACGTCCTGCATGTCAAAGAACACGACCAGCTGGCGGGCCCGCCATCCGTGCTTCTGGCTCTGGTCGTATGCGATGTTCATGAAGCGCTCGAGCAGCAGCACCAGGTACTTTTGGAACTCGAAGCGCGTAACGCAGTGCATCATTCCCCACATGTCGAAGTTGGCAAAGGGGCAGACCAGCACTAAAAAAGGGAACGAGGGTAAGGCTTGAGGCCTGTCAGCGAATGCGAAACCCACCTGGCGATCCCTCCTTGTCGTAGCCCATGAGCCCATAGGGCAGGTATTCCTGCAGGGCCTTGGGAGGATCCCACTTCTCGATGTTGTCCACGTTCCACATGGCGCGGGTCTTCAAGCTCTGCAAAGATCGTTTCAGGTATTCTATAGTTTGGAATCCAGGGACGGATTTAACGCCATCGCGCCACTTACAGCTCTTAGCATTTTCTCCGCCGCATCCAGGTTCCATTTACGAGCTGTTTCGGAGGCATTACGATTACCACGTTTTCTTATCTTTGACCTTTTACGGGGACAACTCACCTCGCAGCCAGCGCACCAGGAAGTAGTCATCGTGCGTTCCGACCAGAGCATCGTCCATCTTTTTGCGGAACTGTAAACAGATTTTATAATATATAATGATAATGCGCAATAAAATAATTTAATTTCTATGTATTAATCAGACTTTTATTTCGGACTAGCGAGTGGATGAGTCGCAGAGACATCCAAGAGCTTAGTCGGAGGATTTCCTTTCCCAAAACAGCCTTTCCGCAGTGCAAAACCATCAAATACTGGATTTCATGCACCAGGCGCGCAGAAACAGCAGCAAGTGGATATAAAAAAAATATTTACCACTGGTAAGTGTGACCGCCGGGTTTTCCATATAAAACGTGCAATATTTTTTACAAAACAAAGTATTTCCGCCTCCACGGCAGCTGGGCACACTAAGACGCCGAAGTTCCTCAAAAGTTAAAAGTCTGGCAGCACCATACGCTTGAGTTCGATAAGTCTGGCAACGCCAGATCGATAGTCGATAGACGAATATGACTACTCCCAATATGGTCACACCTAACAAAGTTGCCAATATGGTCACACTAAGTGGTGGAATTTTTTTTATTATCTGCTTGCTGCCGTTTCTGCGCGCCTGGTGCATGAAATCCAGTAATTGATGATTTTGTACTGCTAAAAGGCGGTATTTAGACCTAGATTTTTCCTACAACAACAAATTTTACAACAACAATGGCAATACAACAAAAACATTTTGAAAACAACAACAATAAATACAAGTATATGGCGCATTGTCCTAGCGGCAGTGCCGTCCAGGAGGTGGTCCACTCGGTGGCGCACATTAATTGTCTGGCCGGGGAACAGGCAGTCGCAATCGCTCCAGGCGAGTTGCCATTGGCTCAGGATTAGCCACACCACGCAATGCAATGCAATTTTTTTGTTTATTTACATTTTGATGTAGCTGCAAGTGTGACAGCGTGACCGCCGGATTTTCCATATATAAAGTACAACATTTTTTCAGAAAACCAAGTATTTCCGCCTCCACGGCGGCTGGGCACACTACGACGCCGAAGTCCCTCAAAAGTTAAAAGTCTGGCAGCACAATACGCTTGAGTTCGAAAAGTCTGGCAACGCCAGATCGATAGTCGATAGTCGATAGACGAATATGACTACTCCCAATATGGTCACACCTAACAAAGTTGCCAATATGGTCACACTAAGTGGTGGAATTTTTTTATTATCTGCTTGCTGCCGTTTCTGCGCGCCTGGTGCATGAAATCCAGTAATTGATGATTTTGTACTGCTAAAAGGCGGTATTTAGACCTAGATTTTTCCTACAACAACAAATTTTACAACAACAATGGCAATACAACAAAAACATTTTGAAAACAACAACAATAAATACAAGTATATGGCGCATTGTCCTAGCGGCAGTGCCGTCCAGGAGGTGGTCCACTCGGTGGCGCACATTAATTGTCTGGCCGGGGAACAGGCAGTCGCAATCGCTCCAGGCGAGTTGCCATTGGCTCAGGATTAGCCACACCACGCAATGCAATGCAATTTTTTTGTTTATTTACATTTTGATGTAGCTGCAAGTGTGACAGCGTGACCGCCGGATTTTCCATATATAAAGTACAACATTTTTTCAGAAAACCAAGTATTTCCGCCTCCACGGCGGCTGGGCACACTACGACGCCGAAGTCCCTCAAAAGTTAAAAGTCTGGCAGCACAATACGCTTGAGTTCGAAAAGTCTGGCAACGCCAGATCGATAGTCGATAGTCGATAGACGAATATGACTACTCCCAATATGGTCACACCTAACAAAGTTGCCAATATGGTCACACTAAGTGGTGGAATTTTTTTTATTATCTGCTTGCTGCCGTTTCTGCGCGCCTGGTGCATGAAATCCAGTAATTGATGATTTTGTACTGCTAAAAGGCGGTATTTAGACCTAGATTTTTCCTACAACAACAAATTTTACAACAACAATGGCAATACATCATAAACATTTTGAAAACAACAACAATAAATACAAATATATGGCGCATTGTCCTAGCGGCAGTGCCGTCCAGGAGGTGGTCCACTCGGTGGCGCACATTAATTGTCTGGCCGGGGAACAGGCAGTCGCAATCGCTCCAGGCGAGTTGCCATTGGCTCAGGATTAGCCACACCACGCAATGCAATGCAATTTTTTTGTTTATTTACATTTTGATGTAGCTGCAAGTGTGACAGCGTGACCGCCGGATTTTCCATATATAAAGTACAACATTTTTTCAGAAAACCAAGTATTTCCGCCTCCACGGCGGCTGGGCACACTACGACGCCGAAGTCCCTCAAAAGTTAAAAGTCTGGCAGCACAATACGCTTGAGTTCGAAAAGTCTGGCAACGCCAGATCGATAGTCGATAGTCGATAGACGAATATGACTACTCCCAATATGGTCACACCTAACAAAGTTGCCAATATGGTCACACTAAGTGGTGGAATTTTTTTATTATCTGCTTGCTGCCGTTTCTGCGCGCCTGGTGCATGAAATCCAGTAATTGATGATTTTGTACTGCTAAAAGGCGGTATTTAGACCTAGATTTTTCCTACAACAACAAATTTTACAACAACAATGGCAATACATCATAAAAATTTTGAAAACAACAACAATAAATACAAATATATGGCGCATTGTCCTAGCTGCAGTGCCGTCCAGGAGGTGGTCCACTCGGTGGCGCACATTAATTGTCTGGCCGGGGAACAGGCAGTCGCAATCGCTCCAGGCGAGTTGCCATTGGCTCAGGATTAGCCACACCACGCAATGCAATGCAATTTTTTTGTTTATTTACATTTTGATGTAGCTGCAAGTGTGACAGCGTGACCGCCGGATTTTCCATATATAAAGTACAACATTTTTTTAGAAAACCAAGTATTTCCGCCTCCACGGCGGCTGGGCACACTACGACGCCGAAGTCCCTCAAAAGTTAAAAGTCTGGCAGCACAATACGCTTGAGTTCGAAAAGTCTGGCAACGCCAGATCGATAGTCGATAGTCGATAGACGAATATGACTACTCCCAATATGGTCACACCTAACAAAGTTGCCAATATGGTCACACTAAGTGGTGGAATTTTTTTTATTATCTGCTTGCTGCCGTTTCTGCGCGCCTGGTGCATGAAATCCAGTAATTGATGATTTTGTACTTCTAAAAGGCGGTATTTAGACCTAGATTTTTCCTACAACAACAAATTTTACAACAACAATGGCAATACATCATAAACATTTTGAAAACAACAACAATAAATACAAGTATATGGCGCATTGTCCTAGCTGCAGTGCCGTCCAGGAGGTGGTCCACTCGGTGGCGCACATTAATTGTCTGGCCGGGGAACAGGCAGTCGCAATCGCTCCAGGCGAGTTGCCATTGGCTCAGGATTAGCCACACCACGCAATGCAATGCAATTTTTTTGTTTATTTACATTTTGATGTAGCTGCAAGTGTGACAGCGTGACCGCCGGATTTTCCATATATAAAGTACAACATTTTTTCAGAAAACCAACTATTTCCGCCTCCACGGCGGCTGGGCACACTACGACGCCGAAGTCCCTCAAAAGTTAAGTCTGGCAGCACAATACGCTTGAGTTCGAAAAGTCTGGCAACGCCAGATCGATAGTCGATAAACGATAGACGAATATGACTACTCCCAATATGGTCACACCTAACAAAGTTGCCAATATGGTCACACCAAGTGGTGGAATTTTTTTTATTATCTGCTTGCTGCCGTTTCTGCGCGCCTGGTGCATGAAATCCAGTAATTGATGATTTTGTACTGCTAAAAGGCGGTATTTAGACCTAGATTTTTCCTACAACAACAAATTTTACAACAACAATGGCAATACAACAAAAACATTTTGAAAACAACAACAATAAATACAAGTATATGGCGCATTGTCCTAGCGGCAGTGCCGTCCAGGAGGTGGTCCACTCGGTGGCGCACATTAATTGTCTGGCCGGGGAACAGGCAGTCGCAATCGCTCCAGGCGAGTTGCCATTGGCTCAGGATTAGCCACACCACGCAATGCAATGCAATTTTTTTGTTTATTTACATTTTGATGTAGCTGCAAGTGTGACAGCGTGACCGCCGGATTTTCCATATATAAAGTACAACATTTTTTCAGAAAACCAAGTATTTCCGCCTCCACGGCGGCTGGGCACACTACGACGCCGAAGTCCCTCAAAAGTTAAAAGTCTGGCAGCACAATACGCTTGAGTTCGAAAAGTCTGGCAACGCCAGATCGATAGTCGATAGTCGATAGACGAATATGACTACTCCCAATATGGTCACACCTAACAAAGTTGCCAATATGGTCACACTAAGTGGTGGAATTTTTTTTATTATCTGCTTGCTGCCGTTTCTGCGCGCCTGGTGCATGAAATCCAGCAATTGATGATTTTGTACTGCTAAAAGGCGGTATTCAGACCTAGATTTTCCTACAACAACAAATTTTACAACAACAATGGCAATACAACAAAAACATTTTGAGATCAACAATAAATACAAATATATGGCGCATTGTCCTAGGCGATTAAGATAAATTATAATAGCCAAACATAGAAAATTATCGATCTTAAAAAGTTTTTGGAGTTGTTCAGAGCTGAGAGAGCTAATCGCATTTATAATCCACTATGTCTCGATGATTTATTTTTATTGAAGGACAGAGCAACTGGTCTTAGCATTTATATCTTTTTTATTTCATTCCAAGCGGTAATGCTTACAGTCCACGTATAGGTCTTTGTTGTTTTAATTGCTGCTAATTGGTATTGGCCTTGTCCGAGTGCCAAAATCGGATGTTGCTAGCACGAACGAAAGTTGAATCGGCGATCAGCCAGCTGATAGCAGCCTCTCTCCTTTCTTTGCCTTATCTGCTCCCTTTGTTTGCTGGCCTTTAATTTACTTGTTGTTAACTCATTTATTGGGCAAACAGCACGTACTTCGATTTGCATTCGATCAAGTGCACATTTAACGCGGTTTCAATCGCTCAATTGACTCGCGACTGCCTGCTCGACCAGGTGCTGAGTCACCCAGCGATCGAGCTTGGGTCTGGCTTAAAGCCAAAACCACTCGAAATTCAATAACGAGGCCGCTCCGCTGGCTCACTAACCCAACCGCTTCTTTTATTTATTTTCCTATGTTAGTTTCGGTTTTTCAGTTTTCGCTTTTCGCCGTTTGGCAACAAACTTGGCCGCTTGGCCGCTGGCTTTTATTATCTTCGGAGAAGGCTGCCGCGACCGACTGGCCCCCAGGTGATGGCTATGCGACTGTGGGATTGTGGGCTCCATTAGCGCGTCGAGTTCTGCTGCACACACTTCCTCGTTTACCTCTATTTTTGGGCCTGACTTTGACTGAGACACAGAAGCGGTAATACTCGGTAATGGGCCATCGAAAATTGAGTCTATATTTGGCCAAGGCACTTGGTATTTAAGGCTGGAAGCCGACTAGTATTTACTTCGGGTACACAGCTTGCATTTAACTGGCAATATAACTTGGTCGACTCTTCGAAGTTTCTCCCCGGTCACTGGCCGGAATTCTTTTTTTCGGCATTTCCAAGTCAAGAAACCTGTTGCTCTCGTGATTTATGCAAAAATACTGCAAGATTTCTGCGGGGTCTAAGGTCCGCTCCGGTCGGGGCTGCGTTCTGGATAGCTGCTCGCGGTTATCGTTACCAGTTCATGTTTATTTATAATTGTAATCGCAGTCATTGTGCCATGAAATGACAAGTGCACTTAGCGACTCCCCGCAGCAATTAACGGAGGGCAAGGGTCCGGTCTTAATATCGCGATTATAGGCAACACTTTACACTCCCCCAGCTGGTTCCGCATTTGCCTATTTAAATGCAAGCATTTTAATTACTATCGAACTGGTGTCTGTGGGTTTTTATCGACGACAAGTCGTCGACTTCAGCTTTGTTTTCGATTTCGCAAGCGGCTTTTTTCTATATGCCAGACAGAGAGAACACACGAGAAGTCGGCAATGCGCAAATGCAGAAACTGGCCTCATCAGTGGTTTGCCTCAGGAGGGGTTTCAGGGGTTAGGACAACACCTGCTGCATCTGGTAAAAATAATTAAGACCTGGCAAACTGCACTTAAGTACATTGGTCTCTACGCCCCTGACAGCACATAGAAGTAGTGCTATAGCCACATAAGCAGGCCAGCAGCTGCTCTTGCCGCCCGAAAACGTGTTGAAACAGTGGGTCGATGATGTCTGGCCGAATTGCTAATAATAATCGAAGAGGAAGCCAAGCGAGCAATTGCTGATTTCCATAACCAGCGGAGTCAATGCTCCGCTGATCACACGATGACTGTTCAGTTTTGGCTTAGAACATCAGAAGTTCAGCACAGCGATGAATATGGCAAGTTGAGGAGCAATACTTAACTTGTTTAGTATGTATTTAAAAGTGCATCAATACTAAACCTTATATTATCATTTATTTAACTCTCTTATGTTAGCTGGTGAAATTCAATTTACTAATTTAAATGCAATCTGATATGATTTATCAAAAACGCCTTGATTCCTTTCACTTTTCAATGATCACCATATAAGACTCTGGTCTGTTGCAAAAAATTATATAAGAAATCTTCTTCCTTTCTCTTTCTCTGCTTTCAGTTTCCAAATCCAAACTTAAGTCAAAGTCAAAGGTTTTTGGGTTAGTAAGATTTCACACATAATTCAGGTTTCAAGAACGATTTACTACAGAATGAATCTGATTTGATTACAAATGTGTATTAGCTATATTCAAGTACGAATAAATAACACACTCTTAAAGCAAAGCTAAACATAGGAATTTAAATCACTTTGCAAGGTTCCAGATTAAAGCTTTGTATAATTACCAGGTGTAATTAATTCTCTAAGTTACTCCCAGGGGTAACACTTTTCAGTGTTTTGAAACAGAGACAGAATATACTTACTTATTTAAAGAACTATATCTTGTAATTAATTCTCTGCGCTATTTCCCAGGTAAAAGCCGTCATTAATTCTATAAATTACTCCCAAGGGAGCCACTTTTCTCGCCTTGGACTAGTTCTGCGTGAGAAACTTGGAATCTGTTTGGAAATATCCACCAAATATTGATTTTGCTCTAATATCTGCTCCTGAGAAACATCTAAATTTACTCTACGATAAGATTCCTAACATCCATCGTTATGGAGCTTTATCTGTGTACCTAAGCAGGTAAATACCCCTCGCTCCGGCCTCTTACCTGCTCCAGAATCGCACGCTGCTCCCCGCTGATTTCGGGCAACGGGCCGGACATCTTTTCCGTTTTGTTATTATTATTATTACGCTGATTGCGTAGCTCCTTTATCCCGGTTTATTGACTGAAGAGGCGCGCCTTAATGTTTCGTCAATTTGGTAAGAAATAACACAGAGACACACACGTGAGAGAGAGATGAAGATGAGGCCGAGATATGGATTTCTTTTTCGTTCACACGCGAAATTTCAAGCTACGGATTTTGCCTTGGTTATTTGGTTTTTGGCAGCTGCGCTTCGCCAGCAGAAGAAGAGGGGATAACAATAAAAACTTTCTACTATTATTTAGCCGTTACGTTATGCGTTAGCGCCATTTAGCCACACACACATTTCCATTCCCATTTCCAGCGCAATTATTCTGCGTTTTAGGTTTACTTTTATCTCTTCTGGGTTTTATTTTGTACGCGCGGACACTCGAGGCAGCTGCTGGCAGGCTAATTACAATAATGCAAACGTGAATATAACTCAAGTCAACTCAACTAACTAACTGGGCCCAAGGCGAACGTCACACGCAAATGGTCGTCGGGTGAATAATACAAAACAAACGAAACTGAACTGAACTGAGCGAAGTGTATCTGGCAGATACGTTTGCCCCGCGCCGCGTTCGATTTTAGAATGTTTTTGTTTTCGCATTGATAAAGCGTCGAACCGGTGAGCAGCGATGCCGCTATGACCATTTTGTGGCTAGATCTATCCAGTTTCTAGCCACTTGTCGAAATCGGGTTTTTATAATGTTCGTAAATTAGCATATTGAATTTATAACATTTTTTTATTTTATTTTTTAATTTTAACAACTTTAATTAGAAACCCCTTATAAGTTAAAAGAACGTAATTCTTTTTCTTGCCGACTTTTTTTTATTAATTTAATTTTAATTTTAATTGTGTTTTATTTTGTTTACTGAAATATTGAAAAATAGGCAGTACTTCGTACTGGTAATAAAATCTTAAATCTACCTACCTTTTCCTCAAAAATTCTGGCTGCACTGGCGTTGAGTCAGCACTGTCTGCTGTTCCAAATCCCGTTTCGTTGCGTTTCGGTTCGTTTCGTGGGTGGTGTTGATGTATAGAAACGGATAGTAGATACAATGATAGGTTTTTAAATACACTCTCTCTTGGAGTTTCTATGAATAAATGAAAAGATTAAAGAAAAACCTTTTAATGGTAACTATGACAGGGTCATGGTTTTATTAATATGGAGTGTGCAACCAACGTATGTATTTTATTTATACATTTTTGTAGTTGCTAATATTCTTTTTATTATTATGTTCCATCTAGATTTTCTATCTAGATTTCTAGATTATCTATCTTCCAGCCATCGCACAAAGCAATCGCCAATTGGAAACATCCTTTGTGTTCCTTATCTTTTCAATATTTCCTATTGTATTTGTTTTTTACCCTCCAGATTAGCTGCAATGGATTATCACGAGAGGGGCTGGCTAGGCTATCTTTATGACGGCCACTCAGGTGGTCTAATTGTGGCCATCGCAATCAACTGAAGTATTTACTTATCAAATGATAAGAGTAGGTATTTTTGCAAACATCTGTTTGTTTGTCCTGATATGGTAATGTCGCGAAGTACTCGCGCACCGATTATGTGTTTACGAGCCTTCTTTAGGATAATTGGAAATTGTATTACGTATGTGTACAATAAATTTAGATAGTTATTACATGCTGAAGACGTTCTGAATAACTACTTCTAAAATATATAAACATTATTTGCTAAATTTGTTTTCTCTCAACTCTCGCTCGACTTGTTTTCTTCGATCATATGTAAGATAATTATAAAATACGTTGTTGACGCACCCACCTTTGGGAGAAGATGGATATTACATTATTTATACTGCCTGGAACTGTAATTTTTACACAGTTTTCCACAGCTATGCGTGGTGGATTTTCCAGACTGCGGTTGCTGTCTTGGCTAAAAGTACTGAAAACTGACGTTGATCCAATGAAGGCGCCACTGCAAAAATTAAGACAAAATAAAAAAACTAGGTTAATGTGGTTATAAATTGGTTATAAAATTGTTTATATAATTCGTGAGAAATGTTGAATAACTATATTATTATATTTTTTTTTGTAATAACAAATATAATTTTTGTATTACATTTTAGGACAGAGCGACTAAATCCTTTTGGCTTTCAAGTTTTCGAATTAAGAACTAAATCTAGAAACTAAATAGCTAACCAAAAATACTCTTCTTTATTTTAGTGAAGATCTGTATCTAGATTTGATTAAACAATAATAACAAAAAAATTAAAATGAGTAAAAACTACAGAATAAACGTGTTATAATAGAAATGGCACGCGAAATATTTATTTTCAGACATATTTATTTATTTATTTTATTTATTTCAGGCATATCTTAAAGAGATTTAGTTAGATAAATTACAAATTACAACACAAACAATTTCCCCCAAAATGAGTAGTAATTAAAAAAACGCAACAATTAGATTCAGCTCGAATATATCCTGCGGCGCTTCTTAACGACTGTGTGTTTGCCCGAAATTCACACACCCAATAAGGTTGATTGTGTGTTTTTATAGTCATCGGACGAGGTGTGAAGATTACTGAGCGCAATGATGTCTGTTTGCCCCGGAATTGATTTGTGGGTTTGCACCGGCCGGCGAAATGCTGAATGAACTCGGGTCCACCTCCGCTTGCGCCCCCAATTAGATAGGGTTTGGACCAGGTCCAGGTCCAGTCCATATGGGAATCGTTCATTCGCAGGCCATCATATCATGGGCGTCGGAATTTACTACTTTGCGTCACAGGCAGGCGAGCGAGCACGAAAGAAGATCGGAAACTTAATAATTCAAAAAGAGACGTGCTCGAAAATAAGTTATATCTGTTTATGAAAACAAACAATGGCCCAGGCCAGACCAGACCAGCCCAGACGGATCCCTCCTCCGTGCAGACTCCGGCCAAAACCAACCAGCTCGCCGACACATGATAGGCGTAAAATTTTATGAAAATTAAAATGAAATTGTTGATAGTCCGAGATCCCGAGATGCCAATTAACGTGATTTTAATACAATTTGTGGACGTCAATCAGGAATGGTGGGGGAAGAGTGTGGGGGATGGGCCTCCACTTTGGCATGTGATAATATGGCGGAGATTCTGCGCATCCATAATCTCAGCCCGTAATCGCGGAATCGGAATCCGATGGGTTAAAAAACAAATCCCTCCCTGATGGGTCAGAGGTGAGCAAGAGGAAGCGCTGAGTTCACAGCTCATCACGTCGTTTTCCAGGGATTTGGGAATCGATTAAATATGCTTTAATTGGGCTGGCCGAGGTCAGCAGTTGTTGAGGGATGCCCTCAACACTTGTGCTACATAATATGGCTGTGGAATTACAGGTAATATGCATATCGGGTGTGTGAAGAGATGTATCTAATACGTTATATACTACTGGTTGGAGGGTTGATTTGGTATGGTATGAATTAGTACTAAACATATCCTCTTTAAAAGGACCCATAAAATCATAAAGGCTTCAAAAGAATTGTTCTTTTGTCATCACAATAACCTTGAAAGAACTACTTCTCCGGATTGAGTGCTAGCCAAAAGAAACACTTGTTTGTTGCGTGCCAAATTGTGTTTATTTGAACTACCCTCGAGTGTTTATCCATCAATGCCCAGCATACAGGGTTAATTTATGCGATCATTTGATCGTAATCCATAAACTGGGAATTGGAACCCAAACATCAAACGGGCACACACGAGTCCACGTCCACCGGGAAGCACCGGACTATAACTTTTCCAGACTTCGCACTCTTTTTCGCCGTATGTGGGGGCGTTTTGGCATAAAAACAAGGCGCAGTTCCCAGTTCCCGTTAAATACAAATAAATAAAGCAGCCCCCGAGGGAGGAGCAGACAAAAGACGCAGCCAGTCTATCATCGACGAGAGATTCTTCGTGGAAAACACTGATCACTGACCACCACCCATTGGTTGAAGGGGAAGAGCAGGTGCTGGGAGGGGAGGCGGACAACGATCAGTTGAGCGATCCATGTGACGTCACGGAGCCACAAATCGGTGACGCAGCCACCGAATACAGAAACCCATCCAAGAATAATAAATAAAGCGCGTGAGAGGAGGGAATCGATGACGTTGGCGCCACTTACCGGGCGCACGCCTACGCTGCGTCGTGTGCCCCGCGAGAAATTTGATTATATTTGCACTTTTCGGGGCCCCCTCGAATTTCCCCCAATTTCCCCATTTTCCCATTTCCCAGCCAGGCAACAGTCTATTTTGGGAGGATTGCACGAGAGTTTATTTCAATCGCCGGGCCAGGTAAACAAACAACACAAAACAAGCGCTGAGTCGAAAATCGAAATTAAAATCCCACAGAAGACCCCAACCCCGGGATCCCTTAATAATGTTCTATACTTGATGCCGTGACGAAGAGAGTCTTCTATGGACTGTAAGCTCCCAGTGGGTGGATGTGGATGTGGCTGCGGAGGATGTGGTTTCCTCTCCCTAAATGCCCACTGAATGATTGGCAATTTATTACAAAACAATTCAAACTTTCTGTTGAAACAATATTTCAAATCAATTTTCCATGGAACTTGGGCCCAGCTGAGAGATACGGGGGCTTTTTCACAGATGATAA
Source organism: Drosophila bocqueti (assembly GCA_018151655.1). NCBI lineage: Eukaryota > Metazoa > Arthropoda > Insecta > Diptera > Drosophilidae > Drosophila > Drosophila bocqueti. The sequence goes on from JAECXF010000230.1 coordinate 536,368, forward strand.
GTTCCTTGAACTCATTCGCTCCCAGTTAATTAATGGCTTCTATCAGGTAAATTATGATTAAGGCCAGTGTTTGATCAGATTCTAGGAATTGTCTTCAATTGAGGTTACTGGGGATCTAAATCTAGAGATATTTTGCTGCTTTTCTGTTCTTCTTTAGTTTTTTTTTAAATTTATGAAATCAGTTTTCTACCGAAGATAATGAGTACCGGAAGGTGATTGTCTGCTACCTTTATTAACATTTATAGAATGACTTCAAGATGGTGGCTTTTCCTGCCTTAAAATCCCCTTGGAGCTACTTGTTTTAGTTACTCTCTACGCCATTCCTTGGCCCTGTCGTCACTAATCTCGTTTCTTGCGCCGCAGCACGTGTCCTGGCATCCCGTTCCAAGATATCCGCATCCGCACGCATGTGTCCCTTTCCTGCCCTTTGCTTTGGTCTCTGGACGGACAGGACCGAACCGCTCCCCTCGATTTTCCGCTTTTCCGGGCAGCGTGCGTGCAGTTGAGCCTAATCCGCGGGTTAGTGAGTGGCTGGCTGACCTGAAAGGCCACCCCTGTTGCTCAACGAATCCTGCTTCTGCTCCCAGCCCCTCGCATATTCGCGGGTCACCATGATGTGGCGAATTTTGAGTTTCCGTGCTCGACAAACAAATTAATAGAGGCGAAAACGACGAGGGCTGGGCTTTGGGACGCGCCCCTTTTTCCTGCGATTCTGCTGCAAAGGGGGGCTTTTACACATAGAGAAAATGCCACCAAAGACTCAGCATTTATATGTCTATTAAAGCCAGACAGACTGGGAACTCATCAGAATTGTATTCGGGAAAAACGCGTTTAAAGTTTGACAAGATTATCAACAAGTTGAGAGTCGGAACGTTAAAAAATCATATCTCAGTTAGTTTTGCTCGGAACGACTTGAAATTTGGACACGATACTCCTAAAATGTTTTACTCACAAATAAAATAAATTAAATAAAATTGAGGCACACTTCGTTGTACTGAAAATCGAAGGCCTGCCAATCGTTCTTATCTGCTGCCCCATTTACGTGGAATCATCCTTGCTCTTGGGCCTGGCAAGCCTTGCGAAGCTGTCGATCAAATCCATTTTCCACAGGATATGCACAGCATAATTACTGCGCTTTTTCCTCTGTGTAGCCCCCCTCCTCGATATTTTTGTGCCCGCTCTGCTTGTGGTCATAATACGCGTAATTTTCCCTTTTGTAAGCGGCTAAAGAGAAGTTTTCGTCCTCGCAGAAGGATGTGTGCGGGATGTGTGTGGCTGCTGTGCACACCCCTCGAAGGCTCGAACTCTCGAAGGCTAGAATGCCCGATGTCCTTGGCTGCTGCTCCTGCCACATAATGACTTTTGATTACTGCGCCATTAAGCGTTCTCTTGAGTCCTGCTGCTCGCACATCTGTTTGATTTCTCCTTGTCCGACGGCGGCCATGACCCTGCCTGCCGTCGCTGCTGCAGGAACTCCTCGTTAAATGGATCACCCATGGAAATGCCTCGACCCCATGGGCAGGGCAAATCACTTTGGTAATTCGTTTTGCATTCAATTCCAATCGCAGTTCCAATTCAGAGCGGCTAAATTTCCCCAATTAAATTGTTTCGCCTCACTTTTAACTCAATTGCGTTTACGGAGCGAGTTCGTTTCCCCGGAATTGTTGTTTACGGCTTTCCACTGCGCATTCTTTGCATAATTTGATTGCCTGTCAGTCGACAGACAGAGCGACGGTTGCTTAGAGAAGTCAAAGAACAAGTACAAGATGGAAGACCTGAGCGGTGTGTCCCCAGTCCCGCCCGCCCGCTTGCTGCACTTCGCCCCATAAATTAGGCAAGTTTTTCAATAAACTGCACAAGTTGCGCATACGACGCGTGTTCCCTCAAGAGGAAACTGGCAACGGAGAGGGGGAGTGGCAGCAGCATTGGGCGGAAGCCAACAAGGTGCAGCAAATATTGCCACATCAATTGCGGCTGCCCCGCCCACTTAACCACACATACATATGCTGCTGCCGCCCGCCCTCTGCTCTGCCCCCCCACGAACATCAATTTTAAAGTGCATGCACAGCGAATAAAAATGGGAAAGGTTAAGCTGTTGTAGGTTTATAATTAAGGTAATTTGAATTATTCAGTTATGCAGGAATAAACTTGGTACATTAGTGAAGGGATTAACAAGGCAGCAATCGAGAACTACTGGGTATTTAGAGCGTTATGTGCTGCTTTCAGCTACAAAATTCCTGTAATAAGTTAGGAATGTCCTGAAGATATTTAGACAACTTAGAATCAATCATAATATCAGGAAATGTAGTAGCATATTAGGTATGAATGACCAGAAGTACTGGAGATGTAAACCCCCTAAATGTACTGTACAAATTGCCATTGAAAGTGTACTTCCCGAACTCGCTTTAATTTTCGCGCCGTGTAATACCATTTATACAAGTAAACGCACCTCCATACATGCACCGTACATAGCACCCGGGAAAGTTCAACCACTGGGCTCGCATAGTTCCCCATCAGCCGCTGCAACTGCAATTTCGACTCCGGTCGGAAGAATTTTCTTGTAATGCCCGTGTAATCTTCGAGACAAGAACTTACTTGCCGAACTGCGAGTGCAACTGACTGCGATTTCCCCCACTTGCCCCTTTGTCTGCATGTATCTGTATCTGTATCTGGCCCCATTCCGAGTCACCTGGCCGCTCGCCCTTTATGCTTAATTCTGTTTTTGTTATGCGCCTCATCCATTTCGCTGCACACTTAGAAAAAACTTTCCTTCTGCCCGAAAGTTTTTGCGCCCGAAAGTTTCTGCAGTTTTCAGGTGTCAAAATCAATTTTGGAGCTGCGATAAAAAGGCGAATAAGCAGGGAAACTCTGGGCGGAAACTCAAGGAAAACTTGCGCGTAGCCGTGAGCTCGGACCCTTTGCCTTCACGCGAAGAAATGCTAATTATTCAGCTTAATGGAAAACAATCGCAAAAAGTTGTACGCGGGAGAGGGGGAAAAGGGAATTCGGGAGCGTGGAATTGCTGATCCGAGTTTCAGCGCTGTTTTCGGAGGTGGACAAGGACTAACTAATCCCGGCTCGCGGCTAATTACAAGCGACACTCTGCCGCTGCAGCATTTAGTTTAATTGGTGCCACTGTCCATCCATCAATCACGGGGTAATCGGGGTCCTCCTCCATCGAAAGCGATCCCTCATGCGGGTCCCTTGTCAGTGATTTTCGATTTTGGATAAATTCACTTTGCCGCCTAATTGAAATGTAATTTTTCATAATCACACGCCTAATCCGCATGTCATATCGCATGTCATGAATCGATGCAGTGTCGGTTGGGTTTTAATTGAAATACATGGACATCGACGAGATGAGTGCGGGAAATGCCAAGGAAATGCTGGAAAATACCCAAAGCAGTGACTCTGCCGTGGCCAGTGGCAAATGTTCGGTTCTCACAGTCGCATTTCAGATTATTTGCACTGCTATTTATGGCCTCTGGTTGTTTGGTTTCATTAACGAGGCATTTGCTGTTGGCCGGAGATTAGGATTATCTGTGATTTAACTCCTCTTTTGGGTGGGGTTGGGGATTTGGAGGAGACAAATATCCCAATTTAATTAGCTTGTTTGGACATTTATGACTGATGGGGCCTTTGGCCTCAGTAGTGTTTTAGCTTAAACTTAAAGATAAACTAATGAACTAGCTTCACAAACATAAACTTATTTTCCCGCAGTCCCTTTGGAGCTAGGGTTAAGTTAGACTTTAATACTTGAATAAAGTCAGAGGTAGAACTGGTGTTGAAGGTAGTTTTCAAGTATATATTACACAAACTTAAACCCTTATTTACCTAAGTAACTTTCTTAAGTTATATAGATTGTTATAACTTACACTCTGTTTAGGAATAACAACCCACAAAGCTTTGTCTGACGCCCATTCAGCGCCAAAGGACTCTCTCTGCCAAGCACTTAGATTGCAATTAGGCTCAAGTAGACACAGGGACTCCAGTCTATTGCAATCGCAGCCCCGTGCCGGATGAGGACACCCCGCCCCCATTCAGGACCTAGTTCTTGGCCCCAGGAGCAGGCAGAACCACCTGCCGCCTGGAAAACACAGGCTCAGGCACATCCTGCAGACAATGGCTGCAGCTAAATCACACCTTGCGTCCCGATTCCGAAACGAACCCTCCCCAGGCCGATGTCTTGGCAAACAAAGTCTTCGATAGGGACAAGGATGCACAGGATAAACACACACACACGGGTCGCAGGGTGCGCTATCAACTCAATCGCAAACGGAATCGCAGTTGCATCGGGATCTGTTTGTGAACAACTCGAATTACCATTTCGATTCAGTTTTAATGAGATTTGTCGCCGGCTCCTCAGCTGCCGCCAGGGATGAGGAGCGTGCCAGAGGTCCTGGCTTTGGCCCTGGCTCTGCCTCTGCCTCTGCCTCTGCCTCTGGGTTGTGGCTCCTCGGTGGTTCTCGGGGGCACGAGTTATGGGCTTGTAATATCGTGTTTTCCGCTCGTTAGCCCGGATCCTGCTTCTTTTGCCTCCGCCTGCTTATCTGGCCCGGTCTTCTACCGCAGCTGAGGCTTGTTTGGGCCAAGGATAAGGGCACTGAGAGAAACGCGATATTCTTTAATGAAAATATATCTAAAAATTGTAACAATCTTGGCATTCAGATAATGCTTAATTGAGTTAAATGAACATTTTCCGTATCTTTTTCCTTCTCCCAGTGCAACTCTCTATCTCGAGCTGCATCCTTCGCCTGGGTTGGCCTTTTTATCGGCTCTGCAGCATCTTTGCTACAAACATGTGACAGCCTGGTGCCTTTCTTTCGCCTTGCATCCCCTTATCCCATTAGAGGACCTGGTCGTCCCCATGCCAGGGAACGGCAACACTTCGATTATCCTGCGCCTGCGGTCGACAGGTTCGAGGTTCGAGGTTCGAGTAATTCCTGCTCCAGTTTCCTTATTTTATTCCTGTTGTTGTTCCCGTTTGCCGCTTTTTTTGTTGTGGAAACATGCTACGCCAGTTGGCCATAAAAAAATCACTGAACCAATTAATGCAGTGCGCTCGTTGGCCACCGACAGGATGTTGTCGAGCTCATTGTCCCTGCCCATTGTTCCTCTGCCCTCTCCTGTGTGTTGTCCCAGCTCCTACTTCTGCTCCTGCTCCTGCTCCTGATCCTGTTCCAGTGGATGTTGGCCTCTGTGGCAGTTACGCGTGCCTGCTGGCTCCTGTTTCCTCTTCCCCTTGCCTCCTGGCTGCTTTCTCCTTTCTCCTTTCCCCTTTCTCCTGACCCCATCAAACTACTGACTCTGCTCTGGCCAAATGTTTTCCTCGCTGCGCATTAAGCACACATCGCTTCAGTTGGCCCCGCACAGTGGAGACTGGCTAACGAGCACAATACATTTCGAGGATTTCTGATACTTTCGAATGCTGTTTCCTGTGCAAGTCACACTGTGCTGCACCTTCGCCCGTCTGGCTGCCACTTGTTCCGGTGTCGAGTTGCACACGCGCTTCAGCTCCTGCTCCTGCGGCTGCTCCCTTCTCGGCTTCTTCGATACTTTGGCTTTGGTTTCCTCCAGGTGCACACATCTGCTGCTCCCTCTGCTCCTCCCACCGCAACGCTAAATGAATTGTGTTGAAAATGTTGCTGGTTTATTGATTCGCAAGTCGAAATTTAATTGAACCTCCGGCTCCTGCCAGCCAGCTCTCTGGGATTTATGAGGCGGGGGGCGCAGGGCATCCAGCGATGTTATCCCGATGGTGGTCAGGTTCATAGTTTGCGGTGCACTAATTAGAAAGTGCGGCTGCCTGACAGGCTCCGAAAAAAGCTGTTTACCTGAGCGCCAAAAGTGCATGGGTTGGCTCTAAAATCTAATTACTTGATATGGGTGCAGGATCCTTCTAACCAAGGCAAAGGGAGACCGAGAGAGAGGCAGAACTTATCAGCGCCGTACAGGTCAGTGAGCAAAGGATTCGCTGTGGTCAGGGAAATGCAGGGGAAAATTATTCGCTGGCATTTCGCATTTCGTGAAAATGAAAGGAAATGCAATTTGCTTCCTAAAGTTACAACATTAAATTTATAAATTAAATAAATACAGAAAAGAGTACAAACTAATGAGATTTCTGTGCCCTAATTGTCTCCCTTCTGATTTTTCAAAGGGAAATGCGCCTTATCCTGCAACCCCACATTCCTCACTTGTCCCAGGTCAGACTTCCTATAGCCATAATTGGGATGCAAAACAATCGAATTCGAGGGAAGAGGGCACACCGCCGTGAAGAATAATAATAATAAATCTTGCGGTACCGAAAACCAAAACTATTTCGTAGGTTAAATGCCACATAAGATCAAAGAGGAGCAGGGGCTTCACTTCCGATTTGCTGGCGGCGGCACACGCGTCTCTGTCCTCGTCCTCGTTCTCAATAAAAACATCTGTCCTGGCCGGGATTTGCCCCTCAATCAGTGCGCTTCCTGTCGGGACAACATGTGTGTGTGTGTGCGAAGGAGAGGGGATCCTGGCTAGGCCTTTGTCTGCGAAAAGGATGCGCGTGCTGCTCGACGGCAGATGCGAGATGCGAGTTCCTGCGAGACATGGAAAGCAGATTGAAATGATCGAATTTGCACACGGGTCGGATGGAGATCGAATCTGGCCCGAGTCAAAGGATTTCCCTTCGAGGGATGAATGCCAAATTTATAGCTCATTAATGGAGAGAGAAACAGGACAAGGACAAGGGGCAGGGGCTGCAGCCTGGGTGTTCCAGCTATTCAACCGTTCGACGTCAAAGTTGCACTTAATCAGGAACAGCGCAGGATCAGCCAGGACATGCCTTGTCACTTCCATTAGCAGGCGAATACAAAAGCGGATTCCAACGGTACCACGAGGCGAGCTGCACTTGGAGAAACGTGTCTTTCTATTGAAAGACCAAATAGCTGTTGCCACATCCGAATCAAGCCCTGGATGATGCTTTAGGCATCCAGTTTAAGCTGGATAATTCTCTCAGTGTCAGCTTAATCCCCCCATTGAGGCGGGAGGGGGAAAACTCGAAAAAGAAGAGCACTTCGTGCACTCCACAACTCGTTATCGCGTCGCTTATATCGCTTATTAACCCCGCAGCTGGAAGCGTCAACACTCGCCTTCATCCCCGTGTGGCAGCCACCTCCCCATCTCCTCCTCCTCCTCCACTTGCACTTGCACTTGCCGGATATGCTCGAGATGATGTTCCTATCAGATTCCAGCTGCTGCTGCTCCGCTTTTTCTTCCGGTGAGTGTTGTGTGTGTGTGTGTGTGCCCTTTGCCGTGCTGCTGTTTGGCTTTGTCTCCGTTTTCGGTTTCGGTTTGGGTTTCGGTTTCATCTGCTGCTGCTGCTCCTACTCCTCCTCCTTCCTGGCCATAGGATAGCTCTGGAGGAGTTGGCACGAGCTTCTCCATTATTCTCCCGATGATGCTGGAATGTCCCCCACTTGGTTGGCGTCTCGTGTTCCTCGGTCTTAAGTGCAGTTGAGGTTGTTAATGGCCTGCTTTCGGTGCTTATTTAGCTTCAAGCTGGGGTTAATCGAAGGGTTCCGAGGGTTCCGAGGGAGGTTTTGGTTGCTTGCGGATAAAATTGTAATTACACGTGTCGTGGAGTAATGGAGAGCAATTCGTGTGGGGATTTAAGGCAGGTAAAGTTCTCTATTTATATGTTTAATAAAACACCAAATATAAATCCCGTTGAATAGTATTTCAGCATGGTTTTTACATTAGTCAGGCGCTTCTTCATTCAATTGTTTCCATTCACTTTTGTTTTCGATTTGGGTTTGTGTTTTTGTTTTGAATTCTTGGGCCACTTTGAGTGATTGAAAAAAGGCTATGAAAACGGGGAAGTACGTACGGGAGTGCATTAATCGCGTATTTACAACAAAACGATCAAGAAGCCCCATGCATTGGGTCTGGGCTCTGGAGCGGGGAAATCCGCCAGCCAGGGAGGGCTGATGGGTGCCCAAGTGTCCCTGGTGGCGAGTGTTGCAATGGAACGCGTAATCCAATTGAATTAAAATGGAACTGACGGCGATTTGGCAGGTGTGTTTAGTCTTCTCCGCCGGTATTGATTCTGATTCTACATTTAAATTTCTGTTTTTCACAGCTCTCCCTTTGTTTTGCCTTGAATTCGATTCAATTTGATTTGATTTGATTTCTATTTCGATTTCGCTTTTCGTTTTTCACTTTTCGCTTTTTATTTCGCCCTTTTCTGCTGTTCAGCTTTCCCGCCGTCCGCTTTCCCGCTTTTCTGCTGCTGGCAGAACATCCGCATTAAAAAGTTTCGTCTATTCGAGCGGAAATCAAAAAGTTTTATTGACTAAAAGACAGATTTGGGGGCGAAGGGACAGCCTTGGGGCTGTGCATTTTGGACCGGGGGTTGGGGCAGCCCCGCCCTGTGCTTATGCAGCTCTGAAACTTGGAAATCGAATAGAAATATTTCGTAATAATACAAGCGAAAATCGGAACTGGAACAGAGGCAACTGTCGGTGCATTTTATTGCCACGTCCTGCCAGGCTTGGGAAATGGGAAAAGGGACGCGTGACGGTGACAAACATTTCCGATTTCACACTGAGACGCTCTCTCCCTCTTTCCCTCGCCTTAAAGTCATCCCAATTTTCCCCGGGAATGCGGAATGTGTATTTATTTACTCGCCAGCAATTTGCATTTCAATTCATTCAAATTTTAGTGGCCGGACGAGAGGCGGAGAGGGATATGGGAGCGGGTTGCGTATACGCCTCGTTGAACGCAAGTAAAACTGATTAATTGCCGTGCAATTAATAATGAGGAACGGTAAATGGCAGGTAATAAATTGCCCCAGCTCCCTACGGAGCCGGCACTGGACTCTCTCAGAGGGAAAAGCGGGAAAGGTGGAAAAAGAATTTTAAGATGATTTAGAAGAGGAAAATCCTCTGCCTCAGCATCATTCGCAACTGCTCGAATCCGGATTCTGGACAACGGAATTGTTGTTTATGCATCCCAACCTCCCACGAGGAGATATTTTGGGCGAGGCATTGCACTCACTTTCAACTAGGAGAAAACTGGGTTAGAGGTCAGCTTCGATCGCGGACGGATTGATTAATTGGCAATTAGCAGGTTCCTGAAGCCACTTTCCAAGTAAAAGGAGAATGAACTTCTGGGAATGCTCTGAAACAAGCCTTCGGAGGAATTGTAAACATTCTAAATATATTCTTAAATTAATCTTCGGTATCTCGAGTTCCTTTCCCTTAGGTACTACGGTACTCACTTTTCCCACAACATACTTAGCGTTTGATCAACCTATCCCAACTTATGCCCATTATTTTGCCCTATCAGGCTCTTTGCTCTCCAGCAATAGATCATCTTTAGTGGGGAGTCCTAAGGAGCTCATTGTGGCATCCACCGCTAAAATATCTAGTCAATTATGCCTTGATTTATGAAGTCCGCCCCCAAAAACCACAGATAAAGTGGAGGGAGAAGGAGACCCATTGCCACCTTTTGCCCTGACTGATGATGCTTCCTAAAAGGTTGCCCCGACCCCTGCAGCTTCCTTTTAATTTACATATTTCCCCATGTTCCGGCTGCGCCTGCGCACTCTAATTTTTATTGCACCCCGAGGTCGTGGCCTCATATTTCCCTTCCCTTTTCCGCTTTTCCTGGCTCTCCCCCAAGTGCATTGCATTTTTTATGAATTGTCTGTCGGTTGTTTGTTTTCTTTTGGCTCCTTTGGTACGCGCTATTAGCATAAGTTCCCTATTATTGCTTTTCTATTTCGAGAGCTCTCCCCCGAGTGCAGTTTAATTGTTGTTGCCGCTTCGCCAGCGACTTCTTTGACTTCTCTCCGTGGCTGCCGCCTCCTTCCCTGCCGGAAGAATCTCTGTCGACAAGTGTCTCTGTGCCGGGAAATCGTCTCGAATGCGATTACGCTGAGTGTGTGTATGGAAAGTGAACCCTGAACTGGAGATTGCCTTTGGAAAACAGCTGCTGGCATTGAGAGTTGAGCGGACCACAGATTTTTCAGAGCAGGTGCATAGCCAAGGAAGAACTTAAGAAAAACAGGAGAATAAAATTCGAAGAGCAGCCGCAGTCTGCTAAGTCTAAGGTGGAGTTATTGGGTTTAAATTGAACTCTAAATTGTAATAAGCTTTGATTGTCTGTTTTGACATTTATAATATAAATTTTATATAACTAAAAAGTTAAGCAACCTCTTAATATTATTAGAAAATAGAAAATAAAGGGTATAACATACCTTTATCGCAAAGGCTAACCATGGATTGTGTCATAAAGTAATATACTGAAATAATAACCGGATTTGTGTGGATGTCTTCACCCCTCTTCTGTCCACAATTATAATTCTATTTGGAAGCTAAAAACTGGTCATTCCAGCGACCACTCTTGGAAGACGTATTCCCACAAATTAATCAGGCTTCTTGGCTCCCTGAACCTGCCTGTGTGTTCCCTCGGCTGCGGCTCATTAGCCACGACTTGTTAACCATTAGGACAATAGTTTCTACCCTTTCCTTCCCTGCGGTATCTTGGCTTATTAATGATGTTGTGGTTGCGACTGGATGACTCTCTCCCAGAGCCTCTGCAACTCCGCAGGTAGCGGAGGCTGCTGTCATCTCTCCCCTTGGGTTTCTCGCTGCTCTTGACTTATTTTCGGACTCCTCCAATCAGAGGCGATCGGGAAACCAGTTTCGTAAGCTGACCCAAAAGGCATGGCCTGGCCTGGTCATCTTCTGCCTGCCTGCTGCCTCTTTCTAGCCCGAAGCCCCTGAATGAGAGTATGAATTGTCGGTCGGAGGCTGGCTGTCCCTGCTGGTCCGAGCTGGCAATCGCCATCGCTCCGATCGGACTGACCACGCCCACTCCTCTTGCTTTGCGGCCCTGGCCTTGCGCTTAGAGTACAACATATTTTGATTTAATTAAAAAGAATGCAAAAAACAAGGGGAAATGTGAAAATTAGATTTCAGAATTAGTAGAGAGTCAGCAGTGAGAGATGGACGTTGCTGAGCTAATGGATACCTACTCTATGAGGGAAACTTGTTTGTTTTTATTTAAGAAAATATATCGTCAAAACACTTATTATTGTTAATAATTTTTAGGAGTGATGATTTAAGTTCCAAAAAAAAACAGAAACTAAAAAGTCCCCGAAAAAGAGTAGCTTCAAAGCTCCCTGAAAAAGGAATAAAGTTAATCTAACGAAATTGCTGGCCAACGAGAGACGTCAGACAGTGTGCGGTTTCGGCCAGTGGCAGTGGGAGTAGTAGGAGTCGTCCAAGAGCAGACAGAGAGGGGTGTCAAATATTTAATTCAAATGTAAATTTTGCATATGCCAGTTCTGTCAAATGCTTGGCTGCACCCGGAGCACAAGTGCCACCCCTTTTCGCCGCAGCTTTTCCCTTTAACTCCTATTCCCATCTCTGCCCAGCTCGGCCAGCCAATTTCCTTGCCCGAGTTGGGGCTTTTGGCCCAGTCAATACACTTGGTTGACGTCACAGACCATGATTCTGATTCCGAGCATGGCACACGCTTTGTGCCCACAAAGAGTGACATTCTCCTAATCCCTGAAACACTCTTTCCTCCTTTGGACCCAATCTCCGCTTCTCCTTTCTTCCCCCACACAGGTGCTGCACTTTAATAAATTTTGGTACTCTGTCTTGAAATGAATAGTGAACAAAATGTAATAGATTTATTTCCTTGGAAATATTTTTAACTCTTCTTGGACTTATTTTCAGGTTGGATATATTTTAAGGGGCAACCTTATGGGGGTTTTTTAAGTGATAATTAATTTGTTTCTTTAGAAAATTCGTAGCTTGTTCCAAGCCATTTATTTATCGCTCAGTGCTCTTTTGAAAGTCAAGAAATCGAGCGGCTGCGACACCTTGACTTCCTTTCGCCCCACAATTTCGATTTCGTTCTCGTTTTCATTTAGTTTTTGGCGGAGACTGCCGCTTGGCTTAAATTCCCATTGGGCTAGGACCCGAGCAGTGAAACTAAAGGATCCAAGTATTTTCATACAATTAGGCACAGCTGCGGAGGGGACTACCCCTTGGTGGCTCCAACGCAAATATGAACTCTTCCACATTTGACTGCCGACAAAACTTGGGCAGAACTTTTGGCCAGGCCACTCACAGAGGGAAAGGGGGTATGATTCGGGTTCTCTCAGTTATTTTGTTTCATTTCGGGTAAATTGCATTTTATTTTGGCCTGCAAGGAGAGCAGGAGCAGGAGCTGGGGCTGATGGCTTCTAAAACGCTTCTTGCCTGCAGTTTGAATCTTATGCAAATATTTTTTGGCTAAGCTTTTCCAAATGGCAAAGGAGGCGAAATGGAGACCATTGTGTGTGTGGGCGGAGGGCGAACGGCAGGCGGCACTGGATGGTTTTAAATTGAGCCTTGTGGGCTTCGTTACCATGTGTGTGGGCCAGTCCAAGGGGCGTTTGGATATGGAGGAGGCTACATAGCAGTCAATGGACGACAGTGCTGCCCGAATAACTCCATCCAAGAATGGGTGTCCTAATTCTAAATCGTAAGAGTTACTTCAAATATAAATCGGATTATTTTCTTTCAAACTTTCACGGTTTCAATGCATTTCTAAAGAAGGAAATTATCGAGCAGAATACCGATGTATCGCACATATGAAATAGAAACGCTAAATTAATTAAATTAGTATCGATATCGATATCGATATCGACCTTTTCTGCCATCTCCAGCTCAAAAAGTAGGTTCATTATTTTATTCATTGTCCCCGGCTTCGGGGCTTCGGTTGTGTGTCTTGTTTTAATTATTTAACTTTTTTTTTATTTATTTGTTTTAGTGAGTCTCCTCGTGGCGCGTTTTCCTTGGGAGATGTTCAATCCTTGCAGTCTACTTCCTTGCCTGTGTCATTGGCATCAATTGTGTCATTAATTTTTTATTTCAATCACTTGTCTTTTGTCTTTTTATGAATTTATTTTTGATCTGAATCTTGTTGTTACCATTATTTTGTGAGGGTTAATTGAGATGTTCCATCTGCAACACCAATTCTCAAATCTTATCAGTTACAATATTTCCTATAAAATGTTCCCCTTTTTTTTGAAATTTATTTTTTAATATTAACCTAATTATGACAATTATTTTGAAGTCAAGATATCCATGCATACTTTAAAAATATACACAGCTATCGCGCAGCACTGGCACTGGGACGACTCCCAGTTAGAAACTCTGAAACTGAGGAGCCCCAACGTTTTATGGCTGAAATATAAACTCTAATGGATTTTATTTGAATGGTTTACATTGAATTAATGGACAAGGCCCAGGGAGTTGGGTTCACTGAAGTTTCCCCAAAGAAAATGCAGGCGGATGGCCATCGAGGAGGAGCCTACAATAGTGATAGTTGCCTTTGAGCAGGTGATGGATGGAAGTTTTCAAGGAAGTTTGGGGGAAACTGCTCAGAAAGCTTTCACATGGAAAAAGAAAAATAAAAAAAATGCCTGGCATTCGTAATTGTTTATTTTGAATGCTTGTGTTTTTTTTTCGGAAAGGAAACCCACAAAATGTTTATTTGAACTTGCCAATTAATTGCCCTAATAAACTTTTCGGAAGCGATAGTACTTTTCCACATTCTAATTGGCTGGCAAAACAAACGTTTTCGGTGAATGAATTCATTGTTTTTAATAATGACAAAGATAAGGTCAGCAGAACTGAGGGTTCTTCGCAATGTTCCGGTCTTCTGAAGAGTTTCCTAACTTTCAGAACTTTGCCGTTGCACAATTGCACAATTCCCCGATACAATTTCACCACCGAACACGAATGATCGTGTTTCGATTGCCCACTCATTCATACATCTGTTTCCCCCCGCCCGTTTCCATTCCCCTTCCTCTAGCACTTCCTCTTGGCCTGCAACAAAGGCAGGCAGCTGAGTTCGCTCTCTTCTATCCAACATGTTGAGGGCTCTCTTATACGCAACATGTTCGAACAGCTGTTCGGTTCGGCGTGCAACATTTGAGAGCCCCAACATGTTGGCCCGTATAAGTGCTCTCTCTCTTTGCCACTAGGTGTTGTTGTGGTCACAGTTTTTCTTGCTTTGTTGTTGTTTGGTTTGGTTTGGTTTGCAATGCTTTGGTTTGGTTTTTCTTCGCTTTATGGCAGAAACATTGTTGTGTCCACTGTGCGGATATATCTGGCAGATACTTAGATACGCGGTTACGCGGACCCTAAGATACTCTCGAACGCAGAGATACTGGGACTGCGACAGTCGTTTTGTTATTATGCGGCAGGCGTCGCACTGCGAATGTGCAACGTTCCTCCTGCACTTGGAAAACGAAGTGCAATAAAAATGAAGGATTTGAAAACATTTCGTTTTCCTCTTTTGCATTTTCCAAACATTTCTGTTTAAGTTATGAGTTTTTTTTTCATTAGTTTTCCAAGTATCCCAAGTTCAACATTTCGTCAGGATAAATAATTGATAAAATTATAGTACAAGTAATATTTTCTGTGTATCTCTAACCCCATGGCGCCCCCCTCTTGCTACCAACTCTTGGCTTGTGCCTCTGCCCCTGCTTCCTTTCGGATTTCTCAATAAAATTCCAACTACAAGAAGACACTTTCCGTTTTCCGCTTCCCTCGATGTTCCTCGCTTATTTCGTATGCCAAGAGTGTGCTTCGTAAGGGTTAGAGGGTCGGTAGGGAACCATGTATGCAGGGAGCTGCTACTTGTCGCAGGTCCAAAGTCTAGAAATTCATTGCGGAGTGATTCCCGGCTGGAATTAACTCTTCGTGGCCCGAGCAGTGATCAGTAGCAGGTTGAAAGTCCAAGACCAGAGCGGAACTAGTCCCCAAAAGACCAAAAATATTTATTTACTCCTGCATTTTATTGCTTGTTTTTTGTTCCCCTTTGGGTGCCGTCATAAACAACAAGTAGTGCTTGGGCCGATGAAAACTCGAATATAAACTTTTGGCTCTTTGTTTATGCATATTTATAGAAATATAGAACATTAATATATTTTTGGGAAATGGCTGAAACTTATTTTTGTTTGCCGATGACGATGTGCTCACGCAAAGTGCTAATGCATTATTTTAGACCATTTCTGCTTTAGTTTCTTCACTAAGAATCTTTGGAATTAATTAGAGTTGGAAAAGTACTTTAAATATCACTAAAAAATATCTATGTTAAATAAGGGAATTAAATAACATTAAAGTTTCTACATTATTTGTCTTTATTTTAACTTTGCTAAGAACATACTTTGTGGTAAATAATTCAATATTCTATATTTTATAGTTATTACTACAGCTCCATCAATGTCCTTTTCTCTATATTTCCGCACATAATTATCATATTCCTTGGCTGTTTCCTCGCCAACTTATAGGAAAGTATTAGTCTTATTTCCGAGGGGGTTCAAAGAACGTCATAATAATTATTATAAAAAGCAGACGGAGAAAGCAAACGAGGCAGTGCAAACAGGGAGAAGTGGCGGAGAAAGGCGGTGCAAGACGTTGCAGCAGCGAAATTCGAGCAGCAGCATGTGGCAGCGGCTGCGGCAGGTGAGGAACGAAAAAAATTATGGTTGACTCAAAATCCTTGATTTCCTCACTCTCTTCCTGTCAAAGGATATCTCTTGCCAAGGCTGTCATCTTCTTTTCTGCCCTCCACTTTGCAATTTTGCATCTCTTTCTTTGGCACGAGATAAACAGCATAGCAGGTACAGTGAAGCCTTTAAGGAGTGACTTTAATGAACATATTTTAAATATTCTCTCACTAAAGTGAACGAGTCGTTTTTGACCCTATAAACTATATACATATATTCTTCATCAGCATCAACAGTCGATGAAGCCATGTTCGTTAAAAAGAAATTTTATTTATTCTTTTTTTTTAATTTTAAATCTTAAAAATGGAGGCGTAAAATTGAAATATTTTTTTAATGTGCTATACGATTTATTTACCGGAAACAAACAATTTCTTTATAATAGTGTCTTGTTCACACAAAAGCCTAAATACTTAATTTTTCATTCGTAACCTGTATCGAGGTCGCCCTGTACCCACTCCTCCAACTGTTCATGCCTCTTTGTTACTGTTATTCTGCCCATGTCGAACATCTGTTTTGATTCGCCCTGTCTCTGTCGCTCGCTTTAATAGCATTTTATTGGATTTTATTTTGCGTGCGTTAAATCGCCTAATCGCCTTTCCCCCTCCCTCTCTTTGCCCCCTCTCGGCGACGTACTTTTTTCGGCTTATCCGCATTTTGCATAAATCGCTTTTCGTCTTTGCTTTTTCGTCTGCTGTTTGAATTTGTTTGATTGTTGTTTTTGTTAATTTCGCCGCGTTTTATTTTTGTTGTTTTTGCGCAATATTTTCACCTTGTTTTTGTATGTAGTATTTTTGGTTTTATGATTTTTTCTTTGTTTTCGTTTCATTTTCTTTTTATACATTTTTTTTTTGCTCCTCCGAGGGACGGCAATTAAACCAAAAGAAAAATAAGAAATGGGCGAGAGTGGAAATGAGCAGCGAAAAAATATACAAAACACGAGAAATAATAACAACTTAAAAAAGTGTCTTTTTCGCCAATGCAATTTTTATGAGCAAATGTTTTTGTAAAAAAAAATAAATAAAAAAAAAGTTGTGCTGTGATATACTTTGGGGGCCTTTGCGTTGCAAACTTCACTAAAATTTTAAAACCCCCCCGGGATAAAAAAAGTTTTTTTTTCAAAAATTTTTTTTATGAAAAAATTTTGTGGTGTTTTCTTTATTTTCTTCTGTTTTTTTTACGACTAGACACAAAATTGGATTGGATTGAAAGTGTTTTCTTTGGCGGCGATGGAAAAACACACAAGAAATTAATTAGAATCTTTCTTAGTGCCTTTGAATAATTGAAAAGAGTTAATTTGGCTGGAGGAAATAATTGTTATTAAACTTAAATCAGCTTTTGTTTTACAGTAAGTCCGCTCTTTAATATTTTCCAATATTCTCCTAAATTAGTATAGCAATCAAGGGATTGAGCTGACAGCAGCACCCACATATCATCGGGTTCAGGGGTTATCTCGAGGCAAATCGGGGGAATTCCGACCCCCGTTCAACTGCCACTTAATTCCGCTCAAAACCTACGCAGATTCTGGAGAGTCCCTCATCAGCTGTCAGACATCTTTGATGAAGATATTTCTGCAATTGTTTCGGGAAATCGGCTCTTTCACAAAATTGTGTTCGATATGTTAACAAGTAGCGGGACAATAGAGAGCTGGCTCCCTTTCCCCGGAGATCCCAGAGATAGCCCACATAAGTGAGCGTATCTCTCGTGTATCTCGTATCGCGCGCATCTGATGGATGCACCTTTTGACACCCAATAAACAAGGCGAAAAACAGCAGCTGAGTTCGAAGTGATTGGGTTTCAACTGTTGGAAGCAAGCGAGTGTGGCTGCTAATCAAAGGGAAAGTCGGTGATTTGATGTTAATAATACAACATTTTTGGAGTAAGTCTTGAGCAGAATTAAAGGCAAACTAGAAATTATCACGACACCTACATTTAAAATTAAGCTGTACCCTAATTCATCAAAATCTCAAACTAAGGAAAATAGTTTTGTTAAAATTTGCCAGTGATTCCAATCGATTTTTTTGTTTGCCTGACTTGGGTAACATATTAATTACACCTAACTGAAAAAGTGAAAATACTGTGCTGAAGGAGGAAACAGAGCCGAGGATGAGAGCTGGCGGGGGCTGTGCTAACTTAATGACTAACTTGTTAATTACTGTTACCCCCGGCGGCTGCATCTCTGTGGCACCTGCAGCTGCTGCTAAATGTCGACGGACTCCTTTTCGGTTTACCGTTCCACGGAGGAACAGAAAACAAAAAAGGGGAAAAAAGGAAGAAATCAGCCAAAAAAGCCACTACAAAGGAAAACTTGGCAACGCGTTCGAACCTCGAACATGTTTGCTGCACCTGGCCAAAAGCCGGGGGTTCGAGTCAAGGGGTTTATTTCAGTTTTTTCTTTCTTTCCGTTTCGGTTTCTGTTGGTGTTACCTTGGCCAGCCGGAGCCGGCTTTTCGAAAGGGGTGAAAATGTAATAAAACACAACTAACACTGGCACACACAGCACTGCACACTACACACTACACACTACCCACGGGCTAACCCTCGCGAGGAACCCCTCCTGGCCCGGCCCGGCCCGGCACTTTGCGAATCTATAAAAGTATCGGGCCGCATAAAAAACGAGCTCAGTTGTGAACGGTACTTTGTAACGGCAACCGGCGGAACACGCGCGCCACTAGCAGTTTGGAAAACATATAGAGGAATAGCCTAGAAAAACTCAAGGGAAAACTATAGTAGAGCGCAACTCTCTGTATTTCGTATTGCAAAAAAAAAGAAAACCGAAAACGAAAATGTACTAATAGGATTTACCAGAAGAAGCTGCAATTCTTCGCAACCCCTACGACTTGTGAGCCGCCCCTCGGATGTCCTGAAAAAGTCAACACATCTATTTAGCCCCTCCCCCCAGATCGGTAAGTCATAACACTTTGCCACCCCATCACATCTATAGCTCAGTCTCGGAAAAGTCCCAATGAAAACCTCAACACAAAAAAAATAAATCCATCGGCTTAAAAGTTGCAAAACTCAACGCCAAAAAGCTGAACGTATTTGACTGGAGTGAATGCACTGGAAAAAATACTACCTAGGATAAAATACTCGATTTTAAACTCAAGACTAAGACTTAAACGAAAAGAAGGTCAAGCCATCAGTCTTGTACCTAAAACTGTTTCATAAGAAAGTCCCCGTTTTTCCATCATTATCCCATGCTGACAAAGAGTTATGCAGAGATATATTTTAATATGAAAATAATTAAGTTCCATTAAAGAAGAACAAAAGCTTTGCCAATATTTAACCACTTATACCCGAAAATGTTGCTTAATCAAATCAAAATCTATTCTTAGGACCCTTTTTATATCACAGTGCATGCAAATCTGCATTTGTCAGTGCAGCAGCAGCAGCAGCTTCAGCATCGGTATCTGTGTCTGCTTTGTATCTTTTGGGTTGTAAAAACATCTGCGCTTGTCGTTCGGCATCCGTATTTGTGGCTGCGACTCTGACTGCGGCTCTGGCTCTCGCTTTGGCTCCCTGGCCCTGTGGAATGGCCAACGGAATTCCCTTTTGCCACCCACCGTAGTCACACATTGCGTATACGCAGTGTTTGCAATGATTTGTAGGAGAGCGAGTAAAACGCGAATTACACCATGCTGTCAGCGCCACTTTTCTCCCCTAATATATACTATATATAGAGTATATATAGCACATATAGAGTGTGTCTGTGGGCTGCCCTGCTCCATATTTTTCGATATCTTTTGTGGGGATCTTGGACAAGTGCTACTTCTGCCAGCCAACTTCTTGGCCACTGGCGCAGACAGTCGCTCGATGTCTTTTGTCTTGTTTTTCTGGGAGTAAAAATAAGAAGCACAAATCGAAGACACATCGGACGTGAGTGCGTGTAGGCAGAGGAGTGGCCAACGATCGATGGAGAGGTTAGCTGTCTAAAAAAGTAGAGCCGCCGCCGGAGCTACTGCTCCACGTGGGAGGGACGGGACCCAGCACAAGTCCCAGTTTGGACACCAACCAAGTTTGGCTCACTTTTGTTTACACTCTTGCCATGATTTATTTACGCAGTCTCCCCCAAGTATTTCATTAAATCGAAACGGTGCGAATTTTATTCACTTTTCACTCCGAAAACTTTTCCCCAATCTTGCGGCGGTTTCGTTCAAGGCATCTCTGGGCAGAAGATAGGCATTCGGAGTCGGTTTTTGGCTTCATAAATCATAGACGCACTCAATGACATTGCCTTGGGCTTTTGTCTCTCTGGCTGAGTTTTTTGTGTCGCCTTTTTTGTTGTTTATTGTCGAGTGCAATGGAAAATACGAAAAAATTAATGCGTTGGCTATTTTTAAAAAAATCATACGCAATGCATTTTAATTTTTCTGGGGGCTCTCGTTCGTTTTTTGTTTGTAAATATTCTTTTTTTTTTAATTGTGTCAAGTTTGCTTTTTTACAACGCCAAAGAGATGGAGTTGAGCGAGGCAAAGAGACCCAAAGACCTGGTTTCTTAATGGCTTAGTTTTGTTTACCGATTTTTGGGTTACTTTTCTTTTGTTTTTGTGTGCAGAAGGGAAAAACTTATGACGAGGCGATACAAGTAAAACTTTTCTAAGGCGAAAGGCAACAAGAGCACAGTATCTAGAACTCAAACTTGCAAAACTTTAATTACTATTTATACTTCCGCCGCCCCGCCGTCACTTCCTTCCTCTGAACTTCTGACTGACTTTTGGCATTAAATCCATCAACCGATTTGTATTTCTCTCAAATGTGAACTTTCAAGGCGAGAGATTTCAGCGCAAAGTCGAGAGTTTATAGTATTTAATCATTCTTAAGCCCCCCAGCCAGCCCCCTCTGCCCTTCGGACCACCTTTGACCTTCATTAGTGTCAGACCCTCTCGCATTCGCATTAATCTAAGCAGACAGTCCGGGCTGAGCTGCCAAGACAATGGCAGTAGTTTGTAGTTTGTCTTCTGGTTCAAGGTGCACACACGCACACAGCTCGGACAGAGATGCCAGATACAGATACAGATACAGATACTTTGGCAAAACGCACCCAAATCAGAGCAGCTTGAGATATTGAGATAAACCTGGGGACATTGGGGCGACTAAAATTATATATCGCACAGGGAGATCCCTTCTAAATTCCATAGATGCACGTAGCATGCGCATCCATGAGATACCTCGCTCACACGAATCAGAGCCAATAAATTAAGCGCAGTTTATATGCTGACGAAACTTAATAAATTCCACTAAAGCTGACGGATTGTGTAACCATTTGAGGTTGAAACGCCGCCAGAAGTTACACTCCCCCCCCTGTCCAAGCAAGTGCCACGCCCCCTATTTTTCAGAGGCGCCTCGGAGTCTCAGGGCGACACAAACAACACACAAAAGACTTCAAGTGGCGTGTGTGTGTTGTTGCACAAAACCGAAGCGAAAAGTCCGAAAAAACAACGGAAAACTGAAGGAAAAACCTTCGCGGCGAAAAATAAAAGAAAAAAAGAAGCAGAGCAACGATGTGAAAAGTTGAATGCCTAACAAGTTGAAACACGCTGAAAATGCGATGGAAAAAACAACAAGCCGTCGCACAACAAATAAATAAAAGAAAAACAAAAGCCCAAAGATGGAGCACCCAACAACAATAATAACAAGAACAATGACTTGGAAAATGTGGAAATGTCTTGGGAACCTTGCAAAATGGATGAAGCGAAGCTGTCGCTGCTTTGTTGCTGTGCTTTGCCGCTTGGCCACCGCTGCAGTTTGTTGAATTAGATAAAAGTTTAGGAAATGTTTATGCCGAAAGTAAGGGCGCAGATGAATAGCTCGAAGGATGTTTCTCTTTTTCCGCCAAAGAATACCCTAATGGAGTTGCCGTGTTTGTGAAGTCATACGGGTTTTCAGGGTCAACAATTTGAAGCTTGAAGAAACTGAATAAAGCTTAAAGGGGTGTACAAACTGCTAGAGAAATCGGTTTTATAATCTTTAATTTAATAATAAATAATGTCAATAATATTTAATTGCCTCGTTTAACAAGGGCTTGACTTTCTGCTGAGATGATTTCTTAAGACAATGAGACACCTTAGTAACTCAGAGCTAAATTTATTATATACAATTATTTTTTAAGATAGACTTCATTTTTATTATTGTATAAAAAATATAATTTTATGCTCTGGTTCTTCTATTCATATCAACACCTGTCTGTAGCACTTCCAGGGTATCCATTCTCAGTGCTAACCTTTAAACCTTTTTTTAAAAATATATAGTTTTTTGCAACGAAAAGGGGAAATGGCAAAGGTAAAGGTAGGATAAGGTGCTCTCTGGCAAATGGCAGGCGGAAATGCACCGAAAATAAATGTGGGTAAAACTACCAAGGAAAAATGTGTGCTGCATGTGGGGTTGGCGGCATCTACTTCGTTCAGGTTGCCTTCTTGCCGGTTGCGGGAACAACGTGGTCTGCACGTAAATATGTTTCACACCGAAATTTCAGAAGCGAGAGCCCCTGCCCCGAAGGGTGAGCTAAAAATGCCTAACCAGCGCAATAAGCAAATGCAAATGCAAATGCGAAATATGAATCACAAGAACCAGCGGCGGAAAGCACACAGCCAAAGCCAAAGCCACAGCCAGCCAAGGGAACTCCGCACACTCATCGCTTATCGATGATTTCCCCCGCCCCTGGTCCCACCTGCCCAGCCCCCACCTGTCTCAGCACATTCATTCATCAATGCTCTGTTCGACTGAGGTGAAAATTTCGAGCGCGCGCCCGCGAAACGCCGGAAAATAAAAAGAGAGAAAAGGCAGAACAAAAAGGTAAGAAGCGAAAGAAGAGCGGGCCAAGATAAGACAACAAAGATTCGCGAGCTGGCGATAAACAAAAACAAAACAAATTGGCAACAACAATGTCTACACAACAAAAAGTGCAGAAAAAGTATTGCAATGCAAACTGCAAACAAACAAGCAGGGAGAATGCATCCCACAGTTACAGATACATCTACAGTTACAGTGTGTTCGCCCCTGGAGGTTTGGCCGAATATCTTAGGGGTCCTTTTGTGGGAGCTCTACTTTCGGGAGTAATATAAAAGAAAAGTATTTATTAGAAAAAATATTTAACATTTTAAGACTTATAACAATATAACCCCTTTTCTAATGGAACCTTTTTAAATTTTTAAAATTCATAAAATGATTTTATATAACAAAACAGGAAACTACAACTATCTTTCCGGTTCCTAGATCTTAAAAATTACTCAGTAAGAGATAATACTTTTAGCCAAATCTGAGATTTTCACGCGCCAAGAAAATATGTAAAAATCAGATAAAGCCGCTTACAAGACAGTTAACGCTCATCACTCGGAGATTAATCATTTCCGCTGCGCTACTTATCGAATATAAATGTTTAAAGTAAATAAATAAAATATGCGAGAATGTGTTTCGCTCACTGAATGGCCACTGTGGGCCCGCCGGCTGCAACACTTACGTGTGAAACGACACTAAACCGTCTCAACAAATTCTGTTGATACTGCAGCCAAATAAAAAAAAAGAGAAAAATCAAAGCGCATAAATCTGGCGAAAAGTGAAACGGAACCCCGCCAGGGTCGCCGCATTCTATTAGAGAGCCGAACCGAGCCAGAGGTGAGTCAGGCCCACGCAATGCGAACGAACACCTGAAATCCGCCAAACGATAAGAGACTTGGGTGGGAGGAGGGATTCATATTCCGGAGGGGACAAAGGCGGCCCAAGACTGGTTTCTCGCGAAGCGTGGGCCCCACGTCTTTGACGTCAGCAATTGAAGTTGGTCTTTGTAGTTGACAACTAGCAGATATCAGAGCCGAGCTATTGACACAATTTGTATATAGCACGGGTATTTCCTATTACCAAAAAAAAAAAAAAATAAATAATAATAAAAAAAAGCCTTCATCAAATGTATGCCAGAGTATGGAAGAGTTTTCCGGCATTTAATTGAATTGAATCTGAACTGACCAACATTTTACTCACTCTCAAATTACATAATTCAATAAGCTCAAGCTCGGTTTTTAGACAAAATCTGTAAATGATGGTATTCATGGCATTTCAGACGTATTTTCTTTAGTTAAAATACAAAATAATATTATACGAATGGTTGTATTCAAATAAAGATATTCCATAAACAAATTTGTAGAGTATTATTGTTTTACATTTATTTATTAATGTAATTGTTTGGCAAACAAGTGAATAATAAGACTTTAAAGTTGTTATTTTCCACGACGATTTGATTAATAATTTCTTATAAGCACTTTATTATGACTCACTTCTTAGCCTTTTATTTAGATATAATATTGGGGAAATAAATTGTCAGTGAAACTCTCTCCAACGAGATAACTCCCACAGAATCAGTTTAAATCATTTTAAATATGCCACAAAAAACGATAACTTCTGCTAAAATTTCGCATTAGTCGCCTTTAATTGGAGAGAGCAATGGATATGAAATTGAAATCAGTGTCCTCATCCAGTATTTATGATGGAATTAAGGCAAAATCACGAACAAACCAAACGCAAATCGCTTACAAAGAGTTATCACAGCTATTTGGGTTATTATTGCACTTTGACAGAATGTGAAAATGTGAAAAACGCATGAGCATGAAGCAGCAAACAAAAAAAGAAAACAGCAAAGTTGAAAAACCAAAAGCGAGCGGGAAAACACACAGAAATGCACAGAAAATGGCAAAAAACACTGAATACTCAGATGCGAAATGAAATATTCTGGCAATTAAACAACAAACGGCAGAAATTGTGCTGGTCGCCGCCCGCGTGTTTTTATTTATTTTTTGTGCATATATATATTTATATATTTTATTCTTTTGTTTCTTGTTTAATTTTAAATGTTTTCAACTGCAACACGAAATTATGCGGATTTACAAACGTCGGCGGCGGTGCAAAATATTTATAATTAAAACAGTACTCCTCGTCGCTGGCACGGCCACCCATGGCTAGTTGCCACCGATGATCGATTCTCGCGAGCTGCATCCGACAGATACGCTACCAACGGATGCCCGAGCAATCTGCATCTGCAAATGACCGCGGAGAAAGGCGAAGAAAGCGGGGGACGGCGGGGCGCAAAGTGAGAGCGTTGCACAGTTAACTCAATTAACTTATAAAATGTAAACTATGCGCCTCGGACTCGGACTCAGCTTCAGTCCCAGCTCCCAGACGAGGCGAAAGAGCCAACAACAAGCTCAGTGAGCTAAACGGCAACGGTGATTAACTTTTGCCCATCTATATCTGCGTCAGCGATGGCAGCGTGACTCACGGGGGAAATTAGATATTTTTTACATCTATTTACCACTGAAAAAGTGCGCTCTGCATACTTATTTTCGCAGAATTCAAGGTGCTTGCTATTGCTATCATAAAAAAACATAGATAAATGTTCAGTGGAATGTCTTTTAGGTGAAAAAGTAATTTATTTTTATTGCAAAGCTGGACTAAATACTCCTTACATAGCCCTCTGTCCTGCAGTTAAACTTCCCAATAAAATCATTTGAAATGTTCAGTTACTTATCTAAATAGCGATTGCCTCATTATTTTCCTCTTAAAGTTTGAACAAATTGCTAAATATTTTCAAATGCTCCTCCAGAGGTTTAGTTTATACTGCTACACCTGCTCATCTCTGGCTGATCGCCAGCTTCGGGCCCATGCCCATGGCTTTCCATATGTAGATGCGTGCGAAGAGATACGTGAGTGTATCTACAAGCTACAAGTTACGCTTTGCAGACTCGCGTACTCACCTGAGCGCGAATAATTACCACGCCAAGAAAGGGGCGACGCGGCGAGCGGCGGCAGTGGTGTGGTGGCGATGGGGACAGGCAGGTGGGGAGATAGGGAACAGGGGACAGGTAGGCGCCGCCGCTTTCGGCCAAAGAAGAGTAGAGGCGGTCCAGGGGCGGAACGAACCCACTGACTCTGCGGCAACAATGTTGGCCAATGTTGCGCCAGTGAATGTCTCGACGAGGAAGCGAATGTAGATTGCTCAAGGGGGATATATATATGAATATAGATACACTAAACCAAAGCAATATTAATCCTCGAATGGTAAGGGAAATGTTGAACTTGAAATATAATTGTTGTATCCTATATAAGCAGAAGTGAAACTCTATTAATTCCCAATTATTTTTCTCTGTGCACCTGTGATCTAGAGGGAACCGGGGCCGAACAGGTGGGTCATCGGTGGGTCGAGGGCAGCGCCAGCGGTGCTAATGTGCTTATGAACGCCAGTTGGCGGGTCAAGACTTGGCAGTCTCTTGGAAGTTCAAGCCCGGAGACGTCGCTAATCGAAATGTGATAATCGGGGCGGGGCAAAGTCCGGTTCATTGAGCTCGCAAAGGTCGGAGGAGGAGGAGGGGAAACGGGGTGTGAACCGCATTTGCACCCGACTTCTTCTTCTGCTCAGCGCCGCAGCTATTGAACTCATTAATGGCCCACCGTTCGCGATTTTCTCGGCTTGTGGAAAGTCGCACGAAAAGTGGATCGCACAGCTTGGGAAAACTTGACCACAGCTTGAAAAATCTAGAGAGAAAAATGGATGCCAGTATTTGTTGGAAAATCACCAAAGCAGGTGGTACTTTGAACTCATTTAATCAGTCATTGAACCCACTGATAGAACAAGTTATTAACAGATAGTAGTGTTAATAAATTTAAGAAGTAAGTAATGAATGTTTACGAAGAGGTGTCATATTACATTTATATTTAAGAATTATTATTTGACAACAGATTTAACTTTCCCTTGCTTGGCATCGACTTTGAAATTTACTTTCCTAGGAAACCGTTTAAATTTCTTTCTTAGTTATTGATTAAAATTTTCCTGGCTTAATAAAAACTACCTAAGTGCTAATCTAAGCTGTCTCATTTTACTGCATTCCGCAGTGGCTTCTTCTAAGTTGTTCCTTCCTGGGTTCCTTGCTGCTTTTATTTGTCCCTGGCTCCCAGAGAAAAAACACGCGAGAACAAAAGGCTTGTCAGGCCATTTCCATTTTCATTTCCATTACCGTGCGAATTTCCCCCACTCTTTTGTTTCTTATTAACATTTTCCAGTACTGCTCGCTCACCCACTCCGCGCGAGCATAATTGCCTTTTGATGTTGGTCATGCTGCTGGCCAGCCACTACTCCGCCTCCTTGGACCAGTTAAAGCTACATTAATTGTTATGATTTACAATGAGAAAAATCATAAATTAATTATTCATGGGGCAGCAAACAAGGCAAGAGGAGCAGCGAGCAGCGGCCCCGCGGTGAATTCCTGCCCTGGGTCAACGTTCCGCCGTCCTGCCTTGTAGGAGCCTGGGTAGGGGGTAATTTCCGCGGAGCTTCCTTCCTTCAAATCGAAATCGGAATTGGAATCGGAGGCCGTGAGCCATCAGCATCCAATTAGCTAACGGAACTACGTGCAAATCGTTGCATCTCCGACCGACCGTTTGAGAGAGCAGCGGCGAAAGATACTTTTGTATCTGTGTATCTGGCGGTAAAAGCGGGTTAATTGATGGCTTTTGCATTAAATTGCCTCACTCGACACAATCAGCAGAGGCAGGGGCAGCGGTGAAAGAGGGCAATTGACCCGTTCGTATCTTTGCATGGAAGTTAATTATCACAGTGTCTCGCAGAGAGTTCGTGCTGCAATTTCCATAGATATTTATTAGATCGGAGTGGTTCGAAATTCTCAAGCCATAAATCAAGCTCCCAATCGAGTGATCTCACAGTGCCATCTGCTGACCATACGTATATATAGCGCCTGGGATATATCTGCACGGCGCACAAAGATGGATAATTATGAAAATTACATGGAAAACTCAATTTAAATTTGGGTACTTTATAATTCGCAGAAGTGTATCATTCCTTGGGAGGAATTTAAGGCAATTCAGCTTTTATAACTATCACAAAATATATATTTAAAATTAGTATTTCCGTCACTTGTTTTTCTGTCTGTGTGCGGTGGGTGGTTTATGGGATTCTCCTTCGTCTAGACTGTGTCTCCTCGCTGGGCCACGCACTTTAATCGGCTGCGTGCTTAATTTATTGATATGTCATCGTCTGGCAGCCCAGCAACCAAAGCCTCATCCACCTCCACTTCCCCTGGCATCTTCATGGTCTGGCTCCTCCTCGTTGCCACTCCCCCTCTATTTTATTTAGATTCTCCTTGACAATCTCCACTGTGGTGGCCTCGTGCCAAAGCGCTCGTCATTTCCTCCCTGGCATTCCACGAATACTTCTTCGTCTTTGAATTTCGGTTGTCGTTTGCGTTTTCGATTTCGATTTAGTTGCCATATTACGAAATTGGCTTCCCCCTTTGGGCTTTGTCGGGAATGTTTAATTTCCAAACTAACTAAAACTCTAGCCACCCCGTTTTGATTCGATTCGATTCGAGCATACTCTTGCCGTTTGCGTGATTCATTCTTTCATATTTTTGGTTGTTCCGTTTTTTCCTTGATTATATGTACGAACGAACGAGCATTATGTTTGTCTGGTTTGTCTGTCGTCTTTCATACTTCTTTTTTCATTTTTTCGCTTTATTATTCTTGTATTTTCCTATATTTCCGTGTGAACTTCCGTTTTGCCCTCTCTTTCTGCAGTTTGGACTCCCTTCCAAAAAAGGCAAAAGTTTTGGAACGTGTTTGAAATATTGATAGCGAAATGAGCAGGGACCAACAACGACAACCTACACTCAGATATGATTCCGAAATGCACCCAGAGAAATATTTTTTTAGTAATGAAATTGAATATTTAAAAAGATATCCTTACCCCTAGTAGTTTTTTATAAGTAATTGTGCATAATTGAATAAATTAGATTGAATATATGCATTATTATTCCTTAAGAACTTCGAATCTAAAAAATATTAAAATAAGTAAATAATATTAAAATTAAACCTACTATCAAGACATATTATATTTATTTTTAAAAGACTATTAAAAACTACTTAATCCACCTTAACAGCCACTGAAGCACCTGAAAAAAATACCCACATTGCTGGCACCTTTTTTTTAAATTTCGACGGACACTTTTTCCAGTGCACTTCTCTCCCACTTGGACCTTGCACCATCGGTGGTTGCAGGCAACACCTACTGCAGTGGCAGTCGCCCTCGCCGTCGCAGTCCAAAGTTGTCCAAAAGCAGACCCTTTCCCTCTCTCAATTCCCTCCGTTCCCAGTGGCTGTCTGCCGCTGGTCTGCCTCTGCCTCCTCCTTTCTTCCGCTTTGTGGTTGCTGTCCGCTGTCTGCTTTGGGCGGGCAGAGTGGCAGCCAGCGTGGAGCGGGGAGGGGCAGTGCAGGGTTGTGCAGGGCTGGTTTGCAGTGTTGTGGTGGGGCGTGTGACCTCTCCCACCACCGCCTTCCCCCGTGTCGGCGGAGTGGCCCCTTTTACGGCGGCATTAGACAATAACTGGTAATAATCGTTGAACCGTAAAATAAACATGGATACCCGGTGCACTTGTTTAGGCAGCAACAACAGCAGTCAGGTGGTTCAGGTGGCTCAGGTGGCACAGACACTCAGTGGTGGTGTCTTTGTCGCTGCAGGTGATTAAGTCTGTCCGTCGTCCAACGTGCAACGTCTGCCGGACATTAACTGATTTGTGCATTGACGCGAAGTCGTAGAAATATACGAAAGGCATAAATACTTAGGCAGGGAGACGAGACGAGACAGCCGGAGAATTGCGGTTTCCACAGGTCCCATTGA
The DNA here is from genome assembly GCA_018151655.1 of Drosophila bocqueti. Taxonomy (NCBI): domain Eukaryota; kingdom Metazoa; phylum Arthropoda; class Insecta; order Diptera; family Drosophilidae; genus Drosophila; species Drosophila bocqueti. Next base: position 565,596 of record JAECXF010000230.1, read on the forward strand.
CAGAGTTATTCCAATCCGATTCGATCCATTGGTAATTTATATTCGTCATCGTGCTTGGTCTTTCTGCGTAAGCAAATCTCTGATTCAGTGGCTAAATATAGTCCCGATCAGAGTAAATCTCCAAAGACAGAAACAAATCCAAAGAAACAAGCATCGAAGCGATCGCGTTTGGAGCCCAACAGAAGTTCGCTTCTCGCTGGCCACATAGACAAGTCCCATATTGTCTAGTGGTTAGGATATCCGGCTCTCACCCGGAAGGCCCGGGTTCAATTCCCGGTATGGGAAACATTGTGACATTTATTTTTTTTTTAAATTTTTTTCATCTTAATTTATTAAACAAATATTGTTAATGTTATTTTTCGGATTGATATCTACATAAATGCCTTGGTCTAGACATAAATTATGGTTTTCATTTTCGTAGATACTTTATTTTTAGTATTATACAAATTATTTTATTATTTATTTGGAAATCCCATATTTATGTTATCTTATTTTAATTGTTGTCTTCAAAAGGGATTAAAAAAAATAAATGTCATACTGCTATTTCCCATACCGGGAATTGAACCCGGGACTTGAAGTTTTTTTAAAAAATCAGAATAAAAATTTCCAGTTCGTATGGGTTTTTTTTTAAAAAAAAAAAAAAAAAATTGAGCCGGATATCCTAACCACTAGACAATATGGGACTTAAAATCGTCTCGTCAATTCTTCTATAAGCTTTTATCAGGTTTAAAAGATTTTATAATAAAGAATCTATATTTTAAAATACCATCTGTTTCTAGTTTCATTATATATTATCCACTTATATTTAAGACTTTAACATAATAAAACTCTTCAGATCGAGTACCAGCGATCCTAGAAAAAATTGGCAATTGGGTAGGATATCCGGCTCTCACACGGAAGGCCCGGGTTCAATTCCCGGTATGGGATGCTTTTTCGCTCTAGTTTGTCTTCTGACTCTTATTTTAAGCACATTTTCCAGTCTTCTTGGCTTAATTTTTTGTGGACCACCTACGAATTGGGCAGCCCAAAGAAATTCCGTTCCGTTTGCTGTTCTAAATTTCCGAAATCTCGTCTCGACATCAAGAGCAGCTTCTTCTCCATTCTTCTGTTGAAATTGCGCAAACACAACAATGGCTATGAAAGCTATCTCTCTTGTGGTTTAAATTTTATGTTGAGCGTTTTATGGTCCAAAGAGGTGTCCGTCTGCCGTCCGGGGTCCGGGTAAGGGCAAGTGTTTCACACAGTAAACACAAGTTAATGAAATTAAAACGTAAGCAGCAGCAACAGACACACACAGAAACGCAATAAACACAAAAGAAATTACAATTAAATTGAAAGCCCAGAGAGAAAGACCAACCAGTCGCTCCTCACTCCCCTGCCAGTGCAGCTTGACATGCAACCCGAATGGAAATGAACTTTGAAGCCCTCGCGGCCTGCGTGGGTCGCCTTGGTGGGCTGTATTCCCCAGCCCAGCTCCTCAGTTTCCCAGTTTCTCAGCTTGAGAATTTGAAGTTGCCGGCTATCGCGATGCTCCACTTGCCCCTCTTCGCATTTTTCCCCGGCGGATGGCGTGCGCGACTTTTAATCGCATTCGTTTCAATTGTTGGAATTTTATTGTGAAACCGGCTAAGACTTTGGGCGTTAAAGCCTGCCTTCCAGCCACCCCATTCGCCGAGCTTTCCACGTCACACACAAACATCTTTCATAACGCTTCATTATCGGTCCCCACATACCTGGAAATGCGAAAAGAAACCTTTGAAGAAATTAAAAAACTAAAAAAAGTGAAAACCTTTCCCAGAGATGATGATGGGTCACAGTGAAAGGCCTCCATGGGTGAGGGCAGTACCGCAGAAAAATATTGAAAATATCGATTGGTAATATATTTGTAGGGCTCTTGTTATTTATCTTATATTAATAATTATTTATTGATCTTTTTGAGAAATAAAATACACGAAAATATCTAAAAAATGTCGAAGAAAATTGAAAAAGAAAAGGATATTTGAAACATTTCAGCCAGAACACTAACCTATGTATATCTGCCAGTTTTTATGGATTACTGAGTGTTTCAGTAGTCTGTGGTATTTTTCTAATTATTTATTAAGAAACGGAAATTTATTTTACAATAAAAATAATAATTATTTAGTTAACTTGAAGAATAAAGGAAAATATTCTTTAAATCTTGTTAAACCACAGTATCCAGCAGTGGGCTTTAGTCCAAGGCTTTCGGTTTAGTTGACATGTGCTGGCTTCCTGGGTATAAAATATTCGTTGGCACTTTTTTCTTTATTTATAAAGTGATTTTATAAGAAATATACCCAACACTTCCCACGGTGTATGGACTGCACATAACTTTTTTTCTTTGATCCCATCGTAACCCTGCGTAAGAGCCACCCACCTGGTAAACATTTTTCAATTATAGTTTTATAATAATTTTCTCGTCATTGTTGGAGCACGAGTAGTAGTAGTTCGTGTTCATTGTCTGTTTGTTGTTGTTGCGTTTTGTTAATGTAACTTTCTTCGTTATTCTTTCACTTTTCGACCCGCCCACTTGCGAGCTCTGGCGCTGCCAACTTGTTTTCCATAACTTTTGCTCTCGACCCAAGGCATTTAAGCCGCGTTGTAATTATATATTTTTTCAGTACATTTCTCTTACTATTTTTTCGCTTGCCACTTGCCACTTCTTTGGGTGGTGGTGGAGCACCCTGCGGCTTCAGTAATTAAATTTGCTTTTTGTCTCTGTCTCTGCTGCCCCCTTTGTTTTCCAATTGCAGCGCTGGAACTGCAACTCTACCGCATTTGCCCTCGGGAGAAAATGTTTTTCCCTTCAATTTCCCTGGAATTGTATAATAATTTTGAATGTGTTTCAGCCAATTTAGTTCGCCCATTGAACTGCATAAATCAATAAAGACAAGTACCTCAAAAAATGGCTGGGAGACGTTCCCCGCACACACATATGCACAAATATATTTGATAAACTTAAGAAAGTAGGGGAAGCGAGCAAATAACGCAAACACAAATAGTCGTCAGCATTATGTAAATGAAATGTTTGCCCAATGCAAACACAAAGTGCGGTCGGTCGACTAAGGAAATCTAGAACAGCAGCTCAAGGAGCTCTCAGGGCTCACTGCAAAAATATATATTGGATAAAGCAATTACCACCCAAGGTGGGGCAAATAAAAGCGATATGTTTGGCAAGGTAAAATATGTAAATAGCTTAAATAGCTGCTAACAAAAATAGTAATTGGAAAATATGTAAATGGCCAAAGATGTTGCCTGCAAATATGGTAATTGTAGGCTGACAATTTGATTAACATTTATACCCCAGTAATTCGGATAATAGCTTAGATCTTCAGCAACTAAATGCTTCTGTGGCCTTCAATTAAATTTGAACAGTGAATTCTAAATCCAAAATCCTTGTTATTTTAAATGGGAAATTTCTTAATTAACTTTAAATTTTTTCTGTTCAATTTTCCTTATACAAATTTATCTAATAGCCTGTTAAAGCTACAAACTCTATGAGTTTTTCTCCGTGCATCATGAAAAGCAGTAAAATTATTGGTAGAGCTTCCAAGGAGGTCGGTTGGTTGGTTGGTTGGTTGGCTTGCATAATCAACCTCAACGGCGAGCTGAACTTCGATTTTTGCCTTTGCCAAATGAGCCAAGCAGGAAGGCAAACACCAAGGGCCAGGAGAAGGAGCACCTACCGGCACACAAAGGAAGTTCGATGTTTGTTTCAAGGATATTGTGCGTTTCAGTGTCCTGCACACGAACGAACAAGTTGCGTGCCAAGGACAACACGGCAGAGCTGAAAAGCACACACAAAAAGCAGCAGAGCAAGTTGAAAAAGCAGACCGAAGCTACCAGGAATCGATGTTTAAGGACATTAAGGATACACCTGTCGATATTTTTACAGTTTTTGGCTTGCGCCTGCCCCTCGGTTTGGGTTCCATTAACCAGTTTGCCAGTTGTGTGCTTGCCAGGATCATTAAGGGGAAGACCGAGAGCAACACTTCCGTCTGCGAAACTCGTTTTTGGGCAACACAACGAAGCACAAACACACAGAAAAGCAACCAGGAGGAATACATGAGGACAACAGGACACAGGACCTTTACTCCACCACTATTCCTGTTGTTTTGGGCCAAAGGTAATCACCATTAAAACTCATTACCAAGAGCAACTGCACAGCACCACAACAGAAGCGAGGAGAACGGAGGTGGGCAGCCTGCCAGGGAGGAACAGGACACGCCATGGGACCTCAGAAGTGGAAGTAGTCAGGACTTGGCAAAAAACATAAACTAGGCAAAGCCAAAACATGGACATAAAGCAGCGAGCCCCCGGTCCAAAAGACCATTTTAGTAGAATACTAGTCAGGATACGAGTTACAGGGACAAGAGGATACGATTTTCAAGAGAATCCTATCGCATCTTATTCCTTACGTTGAAATTAGGTTTGCCAGCAAGTAAAGTGGCAGTAATCCTTTCCTGTTCTGTCAGACTTAAATGGTTTATAATTCTATGGATTATATGTCAAATATTCCTACACTTAATGATGCAAAGTTTCCTGCAGTTTTCAATTCAATAAACTACATTTTTGATTCCGCCCACTATCGTATAAGTTGTTACTCAATTTTTATGTTCCTTCTCGAAATTTAATTTCAAGATTTACGATCATAGGCTTGACTGGCTTTATATCCTTCCCGAAAAGCCATGGCTTATTGCAAAATGCCACTTGGCCATTCTTTTGACTTGGCCTGACGCCTTACACTCCGACAAGGAATTCGGAATTCCGTCTTGGAACTCGAGTTCTCTGAACACTTTCGGGGTTGCATTTCGGCTTCTGGTGCTGCGCCGCAGCGGAAATAAATTTGCAAAAAAAGAAATAAATTCTCTCGACTCTTTTATGACCGTCTAGGGCCATTAAAAAGGGGGGATCAGCCGGGTGGAAGATGGCAGAGGCCGGGGATAAAGACCTGAATGATGGCGCCTCTGGCGATGTCGAATGTTGAATATAGTCGTCGCCGTCGTCTGCCAGAAATTGCGCTGCAGTTGTCGTCGTGTCGCAGTGAGACAGGAGACAGGAGGCGCTGAAGGAGAGACAACCTTGAGCTAATTTGGCCATAGCCAGCACCGCGTAATCCTCACCAGTACACAGAAAAAATACTCGGGACTTAAAACACCAAATTCATGTTCAAAAAAAAAAAATAAATTAAGTTTGAGTTGGGATTAGTTTTGGTGTCTATTTTTTCGTTTAAAATTTAACAAATCCTCTCTGAGTTATTAATCAATTAGCTTAATAAGGAGAAACAATTTCTTCAAGTGATCATTTGCCTGTTTCCTTCCAGGAGGCCGTCACCGGGGCCAGACACCAGCATTCCGCTCATCTCACCATGACAGAAGCCATCTCCGTCGTCGCCTCCGCCGCCGGTTCAGCTGCTCCTGCTAAGTGGGGCACCGTCACAAGGCAGACGCCCCAAAAATAGAAACCCAAATAGACAGGAGGCGGAGGAGGAGGAGGAGGAGCACAGGGAGATGCCGCCCAGTACTGTCTTGCAAATGCCGCCAGCTCCGTCAGCCTCATCGTCGTCGTCGTCACAATCCGGCCTGGTGCTGGGTGTCTGCTGTGACCAGCTGATGGCGGCGACGGCACACCCGTTGCAGCGAACATCCGGAGCAGCGGCCTCCAAATGGGGGAGCAGCAGCAGCAGCCGCAAGGAGAAGCATCTGGTCGAGGGGGCGGTCGCCATATCTTCCAAGTGGATGCCGCCGCCCGTTTTCATTGTCCTGGCCTCGCTCCTGGAGGTGAGTGAGTTTGGGGGCCCCCCAAATGTGACCGCTTTTTAATGCGATTACACACACCCGAGAGGGTTGATTGAGGGTCGTAAAAAGCTACATTTTGGGGTGAACCAAGGGTTGGGAAGAAGGTTGCCATGGCACCGCTGGAAAGCACAACATGTTGGCCACATTCTGGTGCGGTTTAATTGCCGCCAAATCGAAGTTTCGCCGCTGCAACCCTTCAGGGGATCCGGGACGCTGACGGCTAACCCCTGATCTTTTGTGTCTGTTGGCAATTACTTATAATCCGATAAGCCTTGAAGATGATTGGGTTTACCTTTTTACTTTTATTATCATTAGTATTCTGTTATTTTGTAGTTTATGTCATGGTCTAGGGCTTGTTTTTTAAGTTTTTAAAAATTATCAGCCTCCCTAGAACTTCACCAAACTTCCATTGACTTCCAGTTGGTTCTCGCCAAATTTAATTATAGCTTCTTTTATCTAAAATCCATCTGCAGTTTCCTTTTTACTCACATTGGGCAGTTTCAGTTCAATTTCCATTACGCTCCCTAGTCTTGCAGTCACGTCTGCCTGGGGCCTTGTCTCAAGCCAAACGAGATGGCCATTGAAGAGGGTTGTTTGCCCGGCCATAACAAAGATGCTGTATCATATTTCAGCCCCATTCCTGCCTGGCCTGGCAGCATCCCACACTGCCCCCCAGAGCCCAGAGCCAAGAGTATCGCTTCTCTGGTCGATCTGGTCCAGCAATTGACTTTTAAGGCAAACAAATTGCCGACAGGGCCACACACAGACGCACACTGAATACTTATCCCAGGGCCCATGCCCATCCCAATGCATTTGTAAATGGAAGTTGGCTTCCGGTTAAAGGATATACGAGAAGCCGGGACACAGAGTGCGTGCGAAAAATCCAACACGTCTACGATTTGTTTTCCGCGTCTGGCTTTTTGCACAGACTGGACGCCGCCATAAGAAGAAGGGGAGAGACCCGGACCCAAGAATGAGGATGGGGGAGAGAATAGGGAAGAGGAGGAGGAGGGAGGGGGCAAAGGAAGCCCAAGGGTTCCCGGGGGGAATTGATGGCGACGTCTCGTCGCTGTCTGCTGGCAGTCTGCGCCTTTGGGGGTTGCTTTTGCCGCCCCTCAACTGTCTCGGCTTTCTGTGGGTTTGATGATTTTATTGCTGCCTTTCCTTACTTCCCTCAACTGGGGAACGGAATGGGGGAATAAGGGGGAATCCTTGGACTTTTTCTGGTTTACTGAAGAGATTACTTGGCCCACGCAGCCTTTAATTACAAAATGAAACCCGAGAATGAGAAATAATTTCTCCTTTCTCCCTCTGATTTATCCCCCAAGATCGTTGTCTTTATGTGCGTGGGCTCTGAGCCTCCGGAGGATTCCCTGCTGGTGTATCGTCCCGACCAGCGCCTCCAACTGTGGCGGTTCCTCAGCTACGCCCTGCTCCACGCCAGCTGGCGGCACCTGGGCTTTAACGTGCTCACCCAGCTGCTCTTCGGACTGCCCCTGGAGCTGGTGCACGGATCGCTGCGCACTGGCATCATCTATATGGCGGGAGTCCTGGCCGGTTCACTGGGCACTTCGGTGGTGGACTCGGAGGTATATTTGGTGGGCGCCAGTGGCGGAGTCTATGCACTGCTGGCCGCCCAATTGGCCAGCCTCTTGCTCAACTTTGGACAGATGCGACACGGAGTGGTCCAGCTGATGGCTGTAATTGTGTTCGGTGAGTATTATAGACTTCGGAAGAGAGGTGCCCATACCACAAATATCCTAGTAAGAAGTACTCCGTATCACTCCTAGTTTTCTGCGACTTGGGCTATGCGTTTTACACCCGGGAACTGGAGGTGCACGATCTGCAGGCACGGCCCTCAGTCTCTTATATTGCTCACATGACGGGGGCCTTGGCCGGGATCAGTGTGGGCCTGCTGCTTCTTCGGCAACTGGATGGAGGACTGCGTCCACGGCCCCTCCGCTGGCTGGCCCTGGGCGTGTGGTGCCTGTTCAGTGCCTTCGGGATTGCCTTCAACCTGGTCAACACGGTCACAGCCCAGCTGCTGGCGGAGGAGGAGGGTCAGGTGATCCGGCAGCACCTGATGCACGACCTCGGAATGGGTTGAGTAGGAGTCCAAGACTGCAACTGCATTCGCTCTCTGCCCCTAGGCTTTAGTCTAGTCACTAGTCGGTAAGACCTACCCCCCAGGAAGGACAGTGTGCTCAAAGAACGTAAAGATATATATAACATATCGGATATCCCCCGATATCCCCGCTCAAAATACTCTTAGCTGTAAGTTCCAACTTGTATCTTATGCCAATGCCAAAGGAGTGCGCTGAAGGAGGAGAGTTGCTCCAAGGCCTTTCAAGAACTGAGCCTGGCTCACATCAAAGACTTAGGATCGGGTTTGAGTCGCTATCTGACCGACGATGGACACTCGTCCATCAGGTTGCCTACTTAGTTGTAATGCCAAACCAGAGCTTAAAGACATAATTATATATATATCTTCAGTATAACAAAAAGCAGAAGAGATTTCTTGCTCAATAAACTATCCAATTGAAGAGTAGTTGTGTGTTTGAATGGACAACTTCAAGGTAAAATCTTTTTAAAGGATTAGTAGAGTGAGTGTCCAGTCTCTAAAAAGTACGCAAATTTGTTTTATCATTCACTAACCCAATAAACTCATTATAATTCACATTTTCAAAGGAAAACATCACAATTCTCCAACATGACATTGTTCCAATCCCGAAACCACTCCAGCCTGAGGTGAAGCGTGGGCCAAAAATCACTGGTAATACTGCAATTTGGTGCAACTGCCAAAATCAATAGGCCAACATTTTGAGGGGCAGCGCGGAATTGGACAGCACCAGAAATTAATAGCAAACAAAAACGCAAATTAGCCACCGGCTTTTGGACATTGTTCTGCGTTCTCTGGCAGTAGCATTACCCCATCGAGTGGTGGTGGCGGTGTTGGCCTCATTAGTCCCATGGTTTTGGATTTCGCGTGGCCGAAAAATGAAATTGTAAACTTGGCTGTGTGCTGGCTCTGTGTGTTGGTAATTCAATAGCCGGCAGCAAGCTCCGCACTGCGCCACCCAAAACAGAGCGCATTTTGATGAGACATTGATGGTTCAATCGAACAGTCGAACCCACCCAGTCGGCTGAGCCAATTTAGCAGCCATTTGCGATTCCTCAATCTCTGCGATCGGAGCCGGGAAAGAAGAGTGATCTCCGATCGCAGAGGATCACCTTCTCGTTAAGTCGTCACCTGGATTCGTTGGGCATCGAGCGCTGGATCCAGTCCAGGCCAACTCGTCCAATGACAGTTGACAACAAATATTTCTGACGTTAAATGCGGCTGAATGGCTCCTTCGAGCCCTCTGAGGTTAGTGATGAAAGAGTGGCTACACTCGGAAGAATAATCATATCACACAGGAATGTGATAAATATGGAAGGTGTATTTTAAGCCAACTCCAGTTGAAGTGAACTGAATTTTCTGCCTCAACACAACTTTGGGGAAAGCCCCATTAAAAGTCCGTGTGGAATAGCGAATTTAAAGCCATCAAAACTTGCCAAGATAAAGTGCAGTTCGCCCTATTTCTCCAAGTGTGCCAGCTGGAAGAGCAGCTGAATTCTCGGCAGCCGACTTGCTCATTTCACTAATTTAATGAAGACCTTTTGCGAGAAAGGCGGCGAGGGGGACAGGTCCATTGTCTCTCCGATTCTCTCACTCGAGCAGAGGACCAAGTCCCCGGCAGATTGATGAGCTTCGGCTGCAGGCTGCGGTTGGGTCCGGGCGGCTTTTAAAACTCCAGACCGAAAGGGGAGGACCTGCATCAATAATTTGTGTCCGCCGTTGAAAATAATTGACCAAGTTTGTCTGTTTGCGGTTGTGGCATTTAATCTACTTGCAGCTGAAGTTGCCGGCTCCGAAAGCGACAACTGAGTACGGAGAACTGAGAACTGAAAGCCAAACTGCAGCAGCAGCAGCAGCAGCAGCAGCTGCCTTTCGGAGCTGGAGGACGAGAAACGACAAAAAACGCCAGGTCCCAATCCTTGGCTTCCTCCGTGGCCTGCACTTGGCGTAATTGAAATAATTTTAAGTGAAAAATCTGCATTCAAAAAATATTTCAGCGCACACACAAATGTCAGCGAGGCACGAAGAGGAGGGGACCAAATTCCAGGAGCAGGCAGGATGGGCTGCAAATCGAAGTTTAGAGCTGGGAAGCTTGGAGAAGATAGCGATTGGGTGAATTCTCTACAAGTGGTGCATTCATAGAACCTTAATTTGTATGCCAAATTTAAAAGATAAATCACATATGAAATATAATTGAAATTTTAAACAAACAATAAGGAATTGGCGCACTCACCGATTCATCTTTCGATTTGTTCACTTTTTATAAATCTAGTCGCTTTTACTCGGTTAGAACCTGAAAATAAGCATAACAAATATTTTAACAAATAAAGTCTAGTAATACAAATATGAATACATAATATTAAATTTATTTTCACTTGATCTTTAACCTGAAACCCAAAATGTATAAACAGTATTTAGAATCAAATCAAATGTATCAACTTGGAAATCTTAATAAAACATTAAATAAAAATGCATCAAAGGTCTGTATTAACTGACCAACTTATCCTAGCAATCCATATGCCTGATCCTTACAGTTCAGCGACTTCTGACAGTCCAGCACTGGCCAAGTGCAGACGCGCAAATTTACATGCGCCAATTTCGAGGGGACACGGCACAAAAAAAGAGTCAACAGTTTGCAGCTTTCGCAGCCGAGTCCCGAACATAATCCTGGGCATTAAGGCAAATTGCGGCATCTGCTCCAGCAGCAGCGGCGGCAGGGGTATGGATCGGGGAAGGCGGCACCCGAAAGGGGCAGCAATTCGGATCGATCATTGGGAACCCACCGTAATTTGCTTAATTCGACGCTCGGCTGCAGTCGTCCCGGCCAAGATGTGCCCCAGCACGCGGCTGCCACTCGTCGATCGACTGATGACGAGGATGATCCTCCTACCCGGCGGGGCCAACGACAGTGCCAATCCCCGCCTGCATCGGCTTCTTCAGCGGCAGCCTCAATTTGCCAAGTGCCTCGGCTGCCCTCGGGGGCAATTTTGAGCTGAGTTTTTATACAATTTTTCAGTTCATTGCATCAATTTTTGCTGGCTCTTTTTTTTGCGGGTGACTGTAATTTTTTTCGGGCCGGACATTAAGTGACTGTTCACTCTGGATGGATGCACTCTCATCCCGGAGTGTCACAGTTTTTCAACCCCTTTGGGGAGCACTTAAATTCGATAAACAAATGGCCAGGAAAAGGGACACAAATACCTACATATGCATGTCCTTTCAATCGATAACAACAGGCAGCCACATTCTCTCTCTCTGCTGCGAGTTGCAAACTCGCTCGGATGGAGGCTCCATGAATTTATCAGAAAAATATCTGCATAAATTCTTGTTTTGGCATTTCCCATCAATTCTAATTCATATTCTGTTCCCGAGCCATGGAAACAACTCGAGCCGGAGTGGAAGTGACAGCACATGGCGCTGGGATTTCGTAATGGCAGCTTGTGAAATGTCAGCTGGAGACCCACGCAGATACATAAATATTATAATTCGATAATATTCGTTTATGTTGTGGCTCAAACTTGGATTGTATATCGAGTCGAGAGTGAATATGTTTCAATTAACTAACTTAAACTAATATTATAAATTTTTGAATTCTTAGAAAGTACAACTATTGTACAGACTTTCTCGTTGCCGATTCCCGTTCCAGCGCTCGAGTTAATTTCATTGATCCCGATTTCATTGGCATCTCTCCGGGGAGAGAAGAGCGAGGGAGACTCATTAAATCTCAACTCGCCCCCCGGCTCATAATTCAGCTCAATATAAATCTGTTAACAAAACGCTTAATCCGCTTTGTGCGCCTTATTTATGGCCATTTGATGGCGCATTATCGCATCAGGCACATGGCACCCGTCAGGCTCTGGCTCTGGCTTCGGCTCCGGCTCTGGCTCTGGCTCTGTCCCTCCCAGCTGGCGCGTCTCATAATTGGATTCGTCACGGCTTCCCCTGAAGCACATCGCCACCATCTCCCCCAGGATCCTCGGCGGCCATAAATCGCGGGCTGCTTGAAATGCAAATTTTCGGAACTGCGACTGCAGCTTGTTGAAGTCGGAGCAGTATCATCGGCAGGGCATCAAAGTGGCAGCCAAATGTTTCGCCTGCTGCTGCCCAATTAACGCTGGCGAGGAGCTGGAGATTCGGGGCAGCGGCAATCAGAGTTCACTTGAACACCTCGCAATTAAGCCCCGCGAAAAGTGCGTCGTGGTGGTGGCTCTGAGTGCGGGTGGAGTAAAAACAAGAAAGCCAGCACGAAGCGGTTCCATGTTCGAGCTCGAATCCTCGCTGCTGGCTGCTGGCTGCTGTGCTTGTTGTCGATGTCCAACAAAGGATAATCCAGCAGCAGCGGCAGCCAGGTGAGACTCCCTTTTCCCGGGCTGCACCCACTTTTTGGCCACCAAAAAAGTCACTTCTGGCGGTGGTGTCAGTTGACAGCCACCGCTAAACATTTAGTGGAGAGGCGGCAAGCAACCCACGCAGGAGATATGGGGTTAAACCGACGGTTAACTGCCCTGACATCTAGTTAAAATATATCCAATTAAATCTTTGACAATATTTAATGCGCTAATATCCAAGTTGTATATTTTTGGGATCGGTAGTGACCTTGTTACATATTTAATAATATTTAACCGAGGGTTCATTGATCATTTGATCAAATGTAAAGTCATTTAAGTCCTTCTAAATGTCATGTTGATTATCTAGTAATAATACTAGCTCACCTGTGACTCATAAAAACCAAGCAAAGGTGACTTCCTCGCTCTTCAGATGCACAGATCCAACCCGCAAGGCGGGGAAAATTGCACAAGTTCTGGTTCCATTTGTCGACGCATCGCTGGCAATGGATTAAGTGATTCCGTTGGCCAATTCCGCCGAGGTCCCAACCAGGAACAGGCGACGAGCTTGTTACCCCCGGATGCGTATCTAATGCCCAAACATTCTCTCTCTCTGTCTTTCAGTCTCTGTGGGGAGGGGAATCCTTGGTCGTCGCGGCGGCTGGCATTAATTAAACGCACTTAAGTGGCCACAAGTACCTGTGTTGCCTGTCTGGGCCAGGCCAATTAACTTTCGCCCAAGTGAGCAGCTCCTGGAGCATCCTCCAATCAATTAGTTCCGCCGGGGGAAGACGCAGAGAGGAACGGGAACTCTCGAGGAGAGGAAAAACATCAATGCAAGAGATGGAAATCGTTGCGAAAAGTGGCAATAAATTATGTCTGCGGTGGCGTCGTCCGCCAGGGTTGATTGAAATCCCTCTCCGCCGATCGGTCGAAATTAAGTTCTGTTAACCCGGCAGAAAGAGCAGAAAACAGAATCAATTGCTGAACTGGACCCAGACTGCTGCAGGTATGCAAAAGAGCAATATTTCTTGAAATGATGAGTTACAGATGACGCTGCCCAGGGACCGTAGCATCAACAGATGCACAGAGTTCGTATCTTCGAAAGGGAAAAACTTCACAACTTCCACGGTTGTACAGTGGAAGTGAGGCATAAAAAACAGGGTAAATCTGTTTAAAAACTTAGTGCACATGGAGTTGCTTTTAACTTAATATTAAATAATGTCCTTTACCCCTCAGAGATAATAACTAAAATGTAATTGCTTCAATATTTGCCTTTATTATCATGCCATGTGCTCCTGGTAATTTATTTTATTTGGATGCCCATCAGCGAGTAAACAAAAGTTAATGAAACACTTTTACTTGAAACAATATTTACCAGCGATTACAATGTGGTTAATGTGCATATATAAAATACACATTTTCTTTTATTTGCTAACAAGGACATTGAGCAGACTTTGCGGATATGTGCTTGTTGCATTAAATTTATTTAAAAAATACAAGTCTTTGGAGTTGGTTTTGGTTCCAAATAATCACAGATGTTCCACAGTCCCGTGACTCATCTGCCGGCATGTGCTAGAGCAAACTCCTGGCCCCCAGTTCCTGCTCCACCGCCTGCTTTTAGTGCATTGTTTACTCCGCCCAGACCAAAACAAAAATGCAGCCAGGGACTGACTGACTCTGGCCCAGACATCTATCCGGGAGCAAGTCGGGGGGAGAAGGAGCTGTGCTGTGGCTTTTCTGGTTGCGGTGAACGAAGCTGAATTTTATGGATTTATTGAAAATTGAACGCACTTGAACTGGAGGAGCGGAGGAGCAGGAGGAGATAGAGGAGCTCTGAGGCTGTAGCTGCATCTGTGCCCGCCTGCCTGTCTGCGAAAGAAGAGGCTTGTTTGAAAAAACAAATAGAAGAACTTCGTGCCGGGAGAAGAGGCACCAAAGACGCTGCCACCAACAGGAGCGGATCAAGCCACAAAAGGGTATAAATCATTCATTACTTAAATGAACTTCCTTGGTAAATATACTAAATTATCCAGACAAGCGAGAAGAGAAATGTATACTTTGGTTCAACAACAAAAGAAAGTAAAACGGGTCAAAACTTTTATTAAAAGGTGTGTCTTTTATAAAAGCTCTACCTTCTTGTCTTTCCAACAATTAACTTAAATTACCTGAAAATAGTCATGTTTGGTAAATTATTTAAATGCTGTTTTATAAAACCAAGAATTCGAAATTTATATTCTACAAAATGATATCCCGCTCCTGATGTTTTATAAACTTGCGACTGCCACGCGTTCTCGGTTGTGTACTGCAGTTTGTTTGTTTGGTTTTTGGTTTGGTTTGCCTCAAGTTTTTGGTGCTTTGTTTATGAAAACGCGTGCGGCGGTCAATAATGGCAACAGCAATAGGGAGACTGTGGAACATTAACACATGAAAATCTGTCCAGAATCGGGGAATAGAACGAAGCATCAAGTAAGAGACTGAGAGCCGCCAAGAAAGGATTTTTCGTAACAATTCATACGTCAAGAAAAGGCATCAAATTATTTATTTTACCATTTAAATGCTAATTTAGTTAATCTGTCCATTGGTTGGCCAATAAAGCAACAAGAGCTGTAGATCAGTCGGCGACAGGCCTAGAAATAATGTGATGCATCCTCAGCGAAATTGGCGCCCCGGCAGAGGAACGAGTCGGGCCGGTTCTCGATTTGATTTAGTTGATTTTGGCGGCTGCCCCCAGACCAGAGTTCCAGAGCTCCACAGGCACACACCTCTGGAGATCGCCCACACAGTTTCCCAGGATGTCGTCTGCTACGCTGGAGTCGAGGAATGCGCCAGTCTAGGGACACCGCCCACAGGGATTCCTCTGGGTTTTCCCCCCGGTCCGACGGATCATGCAGCCGAGGTGTGACAACAAACAAACAGTTTGCGAATCGCCTTCATCGGTTCAAAAATAAAACCAAATTCCGAGAAACATTCACATTGCGTTCGTTCTTTTGTTTTTGGGGAAAATCGCACGACACAGACGGCTGGGAAAACATATTGAAAATCGCCCACGCCCACGCCTGGGTGGAATGGGGTGACGACCAATTGGCGCCTGGTGACACTAAGCACAAGGGGAGACAGGTGGCCATTCCAGGAGGCGGGGGCGGTTTGTGTGTGTTAACATAGACCCCCTAAAGTGTCCCATAAATTCATTAATTTGTCGCGCTTTTTTATTCACACTCGCAGGCGGCGGTCGTCGCCTTAAAATATTTGTCAGCTTTACGACGGCTTTAATTCTAGCGTCGACGCATTAGTTTTTAATGCCGCAAAATTAATACAAATAAATTCTGAGAATTGTGTAAATCAGGGGCAGGGGCTGGCGGAGGTGCACCCATCGGATCCTCATGAATGTCGTTATGGATGTTTGGGCATTTAAATTTAGCAACCACCACGACGAGGCGACAACGATCAGCCCACTGAACGAAACGAGAGTGAATGAGCTCGAAATAGAAACAGAAATAAAGCAGCAGCAGTGGCAGTGGCAGCAGAACGATATTTATAGGGATACTCTTATTAAGAGGGTATTTCTACTAGAGTTACTTGGATATATTTCAATTGTCTCTAAGCTTTCTTTCGGAAAAACAACTTGAAAATATAAGCAAACGTTAAAGTTAAGTAATTTGGGTATCAAAACTTAACTTGGTTAACTACCAGCAAGCAATCGTTCATGTTTATATTTGCAATCTAAGAAAATCGCTTCAAAAAATAACTTTGAAAGTACTATTTAATTATTTATTTTTTTTAGCAAATATTATATATTGACGCCTCAGCAGAGCATTCAAATATTATCACCTCTCAAAGAGCTACAATATGTATTGTGCTTTATATATACAAAATCGTACGATATCGCAGACAGATGCGATCGGCTGCCCACCTCTCCCCCATTTTGGCCAATCTATTTTCGGGGACCGCGCGACAAAAGCCAAAAGCGAAGCAATTTGCGAATGTTTGGACCATCGGCAGTCTGATGTGGGTCTGATAGAACGAGGCAAACGGGGGCTAGATCGAGTGGGAACCCTATTTAGCCTGCCCCAGAGAGTGTCAATCAGTCAGTCAGTCAATGAGCGGCCCACACACACACTCGATTCCCTCGGCCAGTTTGTCACTTGGCTGTCCCATTAGTAGCCACACTTTGGGTCAGCGGCCCATAACGGAGTCTTATGTTTTATCGAGGGGGGCTCGAGTTTGCATTTTTTTTGTAGGAGGCATTTTCTGTGGGCGTCCGTCCAGATGGCTAATCCCGCCTTTTGCGGTCTAAGCAGCTTCTTTTTGCGCGCCTGCAAATTTATGCAAATTGCTGATTGAATTCAAAATTTTGAACTCGAAATTCTCGCCTCGACAAATACGGCAAAACGCCTTTTGCCTACGAAATTAATTCGGGTTTCGGCCAAAGATAGCGACGCACAGCGACAGCGGACACGCCATGAATCAAAAATTGTATAAATCGTATCAAGATCTTGGCAAGAGTCAAGGTCTTCGCGGCGTGGCCACGGCCCACATCTCTGGAGGGGAGCAGCAGCAGCAGCATAGGTAGTCCAGTCCGCTGGCATAATTAACATGCGCCAGAGATGCCAACGACTTGTCAGTCGGGGCCAAGAGCGAAGAATACGCGAGTAAATCCCCAATCCCAGCAAACAAAGGCCACATTAAAAAAAGTTGGAAGGCAACTCAAAATTCCCCTTCGGGTGGCGGGTGTCTCCTCGCGTTGGCAATAATCGCCACCAATGAATCCACTTTTGCTGAATTTCTTGCCTGCCGGGAATGGATTCCAGATTTCCTTTCTTATGGAGAAATATTGTTAGGATAGGTTGGAGATTTTCGTGACCTTATTCCCCTAATCCTCTTGATCATGTAACTACCTTGCCCAAATAATTTTAAATAATACTCCGTCCACAATAAAAGCTTGCATTTCACACAAAACCCACTTAAATTCTTCGAAATAATCCTAACAGCTTATCCCACAACCAAATGAGATTCTTTCCCATGCTAACTAGAAGCATCTCTTTATTACCGGCTGACTTTCCACTTCTAGACGAGCGTAAAAGCACAGTTTAGCAGACAAAAAAAAAAAACTCTCTCTAATTGCTAACCTTTTTGGCAGACAAACTTTCCTCATAACAGAGTGCCGGTGGTGGTCGTGTCCAGTCTTTTTGGCCATTTCATTTGGCCGCAACGATTGCAGAAACCGCTCACTTTCAGTTAACAAATCTCCGTCGCCGCGGAGCCGCTGCCCTGACCTCAATGCAGGCCACACACGCTTCGCACGTAGCAAGGGATGGGAAAAAATAGTAGTAGTAGCAGAGTAGAGAACGAACTTCTGCGCTTTTCATTAATAAAGTGCCGCTGTCCGTCTGTGCCACTAACATATATATTACATAGTAAAAGAGCCGGCCAGCGGCGGGCCAGTAATCAAGTGAGTTGTATGCCAACACAGAGAGAAATTCCAACCGATTGATTCTGGGAAAGTTCCGAAAAACGGGCACACCAAAGGACAGATCTACGGTCTAGGGGATAAAAGAACAATTAGAAGAACTGCCTGAATGTACTTCTAACGGATTCAAAGATTTGCTCTATCGATCATATCTCCTATTAAAATATTTGTTTGGAAATTTCCTAAGGTGATAATATTTTTTGTACAGTGCATGTCCGAGAGAGTTACGAGAACATTTGCGCGGAGTAACCAGTTACGTTTTATGACCCTGCTCCGTCCGTAGATGGCAGCGCGGGCGGCTAATGAAAAGAAATGAAGTCCGAAGAAGACCAGTTGCAGTGACCAGACAGTCCGAGGAGGAAGTTCTCAAAACGTGAAGAGATTGAGCAACGGCTGCTGATGATTTTCCCGCACTTTATGGGCCGCTGAATTTTCGGGGAAACGCTGCAGCAGCAATAACTCCGCGATGGCTGTCACTTTTGTCGCTTCATTGCGGAAACCATTCAAACGAAATTTCCCCCATCGCGCGACAAATTTCGGACACCCAAGTAGTGGGGAGGAAGCCGGCTCTAAACGGCTATTACCGACCGGTCAGTTCGCTCAGGTGAGAGCCGCCACACCGATGACATCGTTAGAGGGCAAAAGAACCGAAATAACGTTATTTTACGACTGCTACACACGGTAGGAAGCCCGCAGATTATGTGGAAATAAAACAAGACACAGCGGGACAGATAGAAATAAATACGGCCTAGCAACGACACACACAACTGGCGACAGTTTATTAATTATGATGGAGCTGCTGCCTGCCGGGAAAATCCTACGCCCTAATCCTCTCCAGTAACGAATGATGGCGCCACGAGACCTAAGCTTCCGAAATCCCTTCTCAGGAAGCTCTGAAAATGTTGGTCCCACATCGAAGACGTGCCCACAAAACAGAAATTGATTTATAGTAATTTTGGGTGAAATGTAAAATATGCATATTAAAGACACTACAAAAAATATATATTTTATACATTTTAAATATTTAAGGATATACTATATTTATGAAAATAAAATTAAATATAGTTTCCCTTTGGCATACGAACATTAATATATTTTTTACGGATGTAGTTCAAGTAACCTCGAGATAGGAAAGGCTTTTTTGGTTTAAAATTACCTTCGATTTGGTATTCTTCTTACCAAATATTTTATTGAATTTTATCTTTATCGCAATTATTACTAAATTGTTTGCATGTCGATCGTTCAGGAGATGCATGCGATACATTTCCGGCCTTGGGCTTCAACTTCAAAAAGCTCCACCGCCCCCCCACATGTATCGGCCCCTAGGCCCACCCAGCCCTGATAGGCAGCGACAATTGTTGTGGCTGGGAACTCGGGCGGGGACCTCAGCCTCTGAGAACATCCCACGAGGACAGCTAAAAATAACAGCGCAAAGCCACGGCATGGCACGAAACGGTACGGCCAATAAACCTCAAATTATATGTGCTATATGTGCCGTTCTCCGCGCGGAGAGGGAATAAAATAGAATAGAGGCGACACATTAAAACAAATTGAAATTACCAAATGCATCTATGAAATTTATCGCCCGACACCCAGACTGACGACGAAAAACACAAAATACAATGAACCGACAAGCGCAACGAGACGTAGTGGCGAGGATTTAATTTATGGACATCAATCTCAATACCGCAGTATCCAAAAAGTCTCCCTCTGTCCCTGCCCCCGATCTCGTCCGTTCCGTCCCGAAATTTGTGTGTTTGTTGTTTCGGGTCGGGAATTTATTTTTAATATTTTTTTCGTAGCGATTTTTCGTCTGCATTCGCCGCCGCCACTGCCGCCTGTTGCCATTGTGGGCGGCCAAGCCCGATCCGAAAACACAATAAATTAAGAATATTTATTTGTTTGCGGTAATTGTGCGAATAATTGATGATTATGCGCCCCATTCCCAGCCACTGGAGTCCGCAGCCCATTGGGCAGGCCCAATGCAACTGCCAGTTGAATGGTTTTTAATTAATTCCAAAAAAGGTTATATGAAGTTGACCCCACATTACAGTAAATCTGAAAAGCTGCCTGAGTCCCCTGAATGCTGACGGGCACAGCACGAGCTAGATTGAGGACTTCCTTCAGTCCTAGCAAAAGTATTTCATAGGAACTTGGCCGAAATGGACCAAGTCCCATATTGTCTAGTGGTTAGGATATCCGGCTCTCACCCGGAAGGCCCGGGTTCGATTCCCGGTATGGGAAACTTTTTTATACAAAATTCTTTATTTTAATTTCCCAACCTTTTACCAAGCTTTCCGTGCCTTTTCTGTCCTAAAGTACTAGTAATTTAAAAACATATGCATAAAGTTGTAAAGTAATGGAAGACTATTTTGAAACTGATGAGAATCTATCGTCGCTACAGACTGGAAAGGGAGTAAGGAACACCCATCGACCGTGCAAAAGGAGTCGACAATTTCGAAAAGCCCACCATCACCCATCAGATCAGCCGTCAGAATCAAGGGAAGTCAGGGATCCCAGTCCCGATGGAGATGCTCCTATTTTTCCTCTGAATCCGGATGATCCCGAACCGCAATGCCATCCCGCGGAGTATGAGCAAACCTCATCCGGCGAGGGTAAAAAACAGATTCTACTGTTCCTAGTCGCAGGATATATACTGGGGATCTTGCTGGTACTCATCTGGTATTATTGGAATCCGCAAAGGGCCCGCTGTGATCTTGGTGGAACGTGGTTTTTTATTGTTCTGTTCTTTCTTTTACTGCTCATATTGACTCAAATACGCCCAGCAAGGTGGGTAGTTACAGGAGAATGCTTTTACTAAAACAGATTAACCCAGCGTTATAGATGCATAGCACTTTTATGTCTTCCAACTTTAGCTCACTACCAATCTCGAGCTTGTATTGTGGCCTTGGCTTTCTTGATTGCTTTTTCGGGTCCTGTGATGAACATCCTGCGTAATATAGGCATTATGGCGAACAGTCTTAACTGCCAGCAATATCAACTTATGGATGCTCTCGAGTCTATGAACCGCATTACAAGTGATCCCTTGCAATTAGTGGATGAGTTATTCAGAAGAACTTTTGATGAAGTGCTCGGATTGAGCACGAAATTGGAAAAGTTTTTAGTGAAGCTGGAGAATCCAATTGCAGATATCTGTGACTATCCAATAGCTACAACACCTCTATATTTTACTAAACACTACTCTCCCTGTAAAGATGGCTCCTATGAGTTATGCGGCAGCTGGTTGGTCTCACAGAACGACAACTTTAACTACAGGATGGGTACGCCGTACACTCGCTGTCTGAGAGCGGGGAACTTGAGTATTTCCCAATATCAAACCGAAATCGGGGAGCAGGCAAGGCAGGGCTGTAGCCCAGAGCTATTCGCTTGGTTCTGTGAAAGTCTTAGGGGCGAGAAGGGCTTTTTTCACAATAATCTGCAATTGCCTCAAATGATCACTGGGGATATATTTAAACGTAAGTATAAGTAAAGCTTTTTAAACTCAATAAGGGTCAAGTTTTTCAGGGTTACGAAGATGTTTTGTCAAGATCCGCTTGATGTTCTTAGCTACCATTAGTTTTGATTACATCGGAAAACCAAACACAAGGTTATTTTCGACTCACAGAGATCCCATATACAATCAGGAGATGACCAGGAACAAGTTAAACTACATATCTCTTTGGCTTTACTTGATGTTTTTCATTCTCCTGGTGACTGTGATCCTTCGATCAATAGAATTTCGATTTCGTTACTTGATATATGAACGCTTTGAAAATGTATACATAACAAAAGAATTTGAGGTCTACGAAGAACAACAATCGCAGATATTGGGGGTTCGCGTCTTGCCCCTCAGCACTTGTGAAGATAATAAATACATTAAGGTAAAATATGTATTACGTTTGTATTCTTTAACCAGTTTTATGTTTGTTAGATAGTATCCCTGGAGCTTCTTCCCGGCGAGGGTAAAGCAATGTATCGCTCGGGACTTTTTCTGTTAATCACTGGAATACAGCTGTACTGCCTCTGTCTTGTGGACTACAGTCTTTACAGCATGTTGACCCTAATGCATCAACATGGTAACATGACTGCTGATATTCCACGTGAGAGTTAAATAGAGTCTCGTCCATATATTTTAATAAATTTTTTGTAGCTCCCCCCTATAGTAAAATGGTTATCAAAGGTGGCGGACAAATTGGTGATTTTTTACAGCGCTTTGTTCACGCTTTTGAACCCATCGTGTTTCAAAAAGACTCTTGCAACTGTCTTCCAGTACCGGTAAAGCCGAAGTACTCTCGATATTTCTGGATCTCAATGCTTTATTTGCTGGCCTGGACTTTGGTCTTCTGGGAGCCATATGGTCTGCGCCAGCGACATCGTATAATGGCTTACTTTCATCCAGAGGAGTCCTATCGCAGAGTTCAGTATCTGCACTATAAAATACTCAAAGAGAGAAGTAAGAAAAATTCAGAAATAATATCTGCTTATCCCTAATTATGTTCTATCCCCAGAATCTTTACCTCAACTGAGTCTTCAAAGAGCTCGTTTCTTGAAATGCTATGCGTATGAAAACAAAGTGGTATCCTGCATCTCCCATCTTAGTTCGCTAACCAACTGGTAAGATTCTTCCCCAACACAAGTATTTTTAATAAAATTGAATTTGTATAGGTTCTTTAGTGGCTACCGTGGTGTCTTTATAAACAGATCCTGCACTATTTGCAGAATGCCGCTGACAAAGTAAGATTCTATTCAATAATATTAGACATCTTTAAACGTAGTTTCCCTTCTCCAGATCAGACCATGTTTCATGCGATATGCCAAACTGCTCGGCAGTCTACTGTAATAAGTGCTTTATCGAGTCCAATAATATTTGTATATTGTGTTGCCCCCCATCGGAATGTGTCTTTTCGGAGATTGGGTGAGTCAATTAAAAAAAACAACTAATACGGCTAATTATTCAGAACTTTTTTTCACAGAGACTCCTCGGAGGATTGGCAGTATACTTACTGCAGTCCTGATAATATTTAGAGTCAATAACTTGTGCAAGAAACTTATAATAGATGCCAATTAGAAGTCAGGACTTGTAAATAAGGTGGAATAATAAACCCGTAAGGCCCGGGTTCGATTCCCGGTATGGGAAACTTTTTTTATATATATTTTCGTTATACTTATAGCGAAATATATAATAGATAAGTGAAGCTCCTGTTCTCATTTTAAAATAAACTCTATAGTTAACTTATATAATATTCATTTTCTGTAGCGCTATAAATAGCAACGATTAAGAATAATATACAAAATTCAAAAATAATTTTAAATTTAGTTTTGCCACATGTCACAATTTTGCCACTTGGGATCTCATATCCCATATTGTCTAGTGGTTAGGATATCCGGCTCTCACCCGGAAGGCCCGGGTTCAATTCCCGGTATGGGAAACTCGTAACAGTTTCTTTTTCCTTTTTATTCTCTTGTTTAACTTTTATGTTAAACAATATTGTTGTCTTAAATAGGCAATTGTTATTGCACAGTAACGTTGTTTTAGGAACAAACTTTTCAATAACAAGCTTCTGAGCAATGAAAGTCCCTTATCCTTGTCTAGAATCCTTGTATTTATTCGCTTTTCTACAACTAATCGAATTCCAATGGGAGCTTGTCAATGCGCTGACCGACGACCCAGAGTTTTCTTTTCATTTGCTGAGGTATAAATTGTGTTTTCCTATTATTATTTCCTCTGCTAAATTCCCCCAATTCCCCATTTTTGCTCTGCGCCCTGCCTGGGTAATTTTCTATCCCATTACCTAATTTCATCGCTCTCAATGGGCAGTCAGTGCGTCCCTTCTTCCTTTAATCCAAATAACTTTCAGCATAATTTTCTAATTCAATCGGTGGTCCTTTTTTTGCAAAACAAACCCCAAAGTTCCGTGTTTTTGTGGGGTCGAGGGAGATGGGATAACCGGCGGGTCTGAGTTACGAGACAGTTTCAAAAACGGTTCTAGTTCAAGCGAAACGGACAGATTTTACGAGCCGCCTGCCAACCGAAAGTAAACTACAAATGTTTACACAACTCGAGGGCACACACACGCACACCCAAGGACTCACTCAGCCCGGTAAAGTTGTAGCAAAAATTGAAAAACTTTTGCCATCGTCTTGCTTTTTTATGATGATGACGACGACGACTGCCGCTCGATGAGAACGCCTATTTTTGGAAGAGGGGCGCGTTCCTGACCCGCCCCAATCACCGCCCCTTTTCGGAAGTGGAACAGATAAATATAAAATTCGGCAAAAAGTTTTCCATACGTCTGCCGGCGCTTCCAGTTGTTCCCGGCAAGTGCACGCTTAGAAAAAGCTACTTAATTAAAGTCTTGCTAATAATAGATTTCCCTGTATTCGTGGTAGTTTTTACTTAAAGCAAGTGAAACACGTTTTTCGGGACTCTCAAAAGGAAGTTGGAAACTGTCAAGCTACTTAAGCCCGAGATACAAATGTATCTCTGCCTTTCAAACTGCAGTACAATTTATACAGCCTGTAAGCCACTGCCAAGGCCTGCATATGAGATGGAGTTCGGGTTCTGGTGCTGGTCCTGGTCCTGGAGGATTTGGATTCCCTTCCCCCTGGCTGTCTGTCTGCCTGTCTAATTGTGTGGAAAATTGTAAGAAAATAATTCGCTAAATGCACATGCCAGTCCCCCATAAATATATGCAAGCGATTGAGTAGCATTTCTGCCTCGATTGTTGGTTTAGATTAGGGATTTCCCCCTTCTATTCGCAGCCCTTTGCGGTCGCTTTCGGGAGCTTAATCAGGCGCCTCGCATCGCATTACACGCGGTTGGCTTTCCCAGCTTTTCCTGCGGTTTGGCAATTTTGCTAAAGATACAAAGCGCCGATACGGAACAATGAGATGATGTGCGTGTGTGTGAGCTGCGAGGTGAGAACAAAGCGCTTTCCAACCACAAAAACAGCGGCAAAGCGAGAATGGGTTTGGCATTTGCATTTGCATAGAGAAGGACCGCGCAAAGGCAGAGAACGGTGGTACAGGATGGCGGAAATAAGAAAAGTGGCAACGAAAAGACCGGAGAGGAGTGGCGAAAATTCATTTTCCGGATAAGAGGAACGTGCTGATTAGGTACGTCTTTTCTTCACTTTTCTCTCGTTGATTGAATGATTTTAGGAATGAAATATAAACGATGTGTTCATTTTTCCGTCCATTCTTCTTAGATTCTTTCTTTTATATTCACATAATAACTACTAGGACCCACTGTTGGGTTTAGGAGTGATTTCTCCCTGGCAGTTTACCGCCAACAAAAGAGAGATTCCGCAAAGCGAAACCACAGTACAACAAACCCTGAAACGCGGACGAATCTTTTAATTCTGCGTTCTGCAAATGCCAACAAGAAACGCGGCAGGACGAGGGTCGGTGGAGGACCTAATTGCACCTCCACGGACAGCGTGGCCCCGCCCACTCCATGAGCAAACACTTTTCAAATAGCAGGAAGGTGAGGTTGGTCCGTGATACCATTCCTAATTACAACTTTAAAGGCAGAACACACACACAAGGAGTCAAATTAACGTGGTCAGGAAGGGGTTTTGTCCCGCCGCTTTAAAGGGGGCGGCGGCGGCCCCTTTTGATAGGCGAATCGCGTGTCACTACCATATCCGCCTGCCAACGGCGGCATTTCCACTTCTAATGGGTTCAAGTGCAATTTAATTGAGCGAATTGCATAAGGAGACACACACCAACGCGAATTAAATGTGACATTTTTATTTGCGGTTTTCAGACCGTTCCAATTAATATGGCGTCGCCGTGCCACAGCAAAATGGCTTCAATTACCATTAGAAAAACAGCGAAAATAAAATAGGAAAGGTTTAAAGTGGACGCGTGTCGCTCGTGTGAGCGACAGAAATGTAACAGAGTCCTGAAAGTTTGCAGAGATCAGAGTTGATGTAATAAAACTAGGCAGAGGAGCTGAATTATTTTTTAGTATATTGAAAGCTATGGAGCTTGGATCCATGCAACCCTGAGTTTTGTGCCGCCGAAATTCCACAAAACCCTGTGACCAACAGGAAAGCGGAACGAAGGAAACTCAGGATCCAAGAAACTCGAAGATTCAAGAAAAATTTGCTATTGTTGGTAAGTGTAATTGCGGAGCTGTGGAAATCTTTAAATGAAAATGGGGCAGATCACAGGAAGGTGGTTAATGGCTTGGGGCACTGCTTTTTGTTCCACCAGCTAACAAAGGAGGTCTCGATGCGGTGCTCTTTTCGCGGCTGCTTCAGGAGCAAGCACAGCTGACAGTAGGGCACCGGGTTGCGGCGCAGCTTGTAGAGCGAGTGCCACCAGAAGTAGCGCTTGTACTCCTCGGGTGTTTTCTGCAGGTGCTTCATATATGCCGCCAGATCCTTGAGCTTCGGGAAGTCGCGGCTGCTGATGTAGGACTGCGGCGGCAATAGGTTAGCCAGGTTCCCGCCTCCGATCAGGACGGGCACCACGAACTTGTACATGGCCTCAAACATCTGAGTCGGCACGTAGTCCGGACAGGCGGTCGAATCGAAGATCAGCATGAAGTAGTACTTATTGCAGCTGTGGGATTCGGAGAGATTCAAGGGATGGCATTCTAGGGATAGGTAGCTTCTTCACTTACTACTCGTAACTTAAACAGCTTTGGTGGGCATAGAGGCTGACATATTTGCGGAACTCTTCCAAGTATAGGCTCTCAGGAAAAGTCGCCTCGTCAACCTCGTACATGATATACATGGCCATGGCTTTCTTTGTCCTTGTGGTCTCCTGCAACAGTTGCATCTCATAGCCCGGCATATCGTCGGCGTAGTGCTCACTGGGGGCGCGAAACGAGCTCACCCTGTTGGCCTGGTTGTGGAGCGAAAAGAAGTACTCCGTCCAGACCAGCTGCGAGTCCAGGCGATAGGTCATGGTCAGGTTGAAGAACGGCTGATTGCCGGCGGGTGGTAGTGGTGGATCCTTGGCCAGGCTAAGGGGATGATCCCGGGCAGCGAAGACCGACAGAAAGTCGCGGGTGCGGTTGATTTTGGGCAGATATTTTAGGGAGTAGGGCCTATGGGCATTGAAGACGATGGCATCGACGGCCCTTTCGTAGTTCTTCCTGCGGCTGGTGACCACGCAGCCGCACTCCATGTGCGCTGATCCCTTGGGGATCTTGCGCGGGTCCTCGTTCCACAACATAATCACTTTCACGATGCTGGACTCCTGCGAGACTTGGTCGCGACGGGTCGGAGGAATCATGCCGAACAGGGCACAGACCACGAGCACGGCCAGGAGCATGAAATAGGGCCATCGCCATCGGCGACTCTTCCGGGCCTCGTCATTCTCTGATTCATTCTCCGACAACTTGCCTATGAGCGAAATCCCCTCCTTGAGGTTTAATGTATCACCGCTGGCTTGAGACGCCTCATCCTCCTGTGCAACAGTCTGCTTTTGTTGTTGCTGCGGATTGGTGGTTGTCCTCCACAAGCTGAGAACTTTGGCCACCACTGGAATCGCTTTTATTTTGTATGTCGGCATTTTCTCGTATGAAGATCTCAATAAAGTCTCGTGTGTAAGCGTCCGCTATGACTACCATAACGATTTTGATATCAAGTTCTGTGCCAACTTGATCCAATAAACACTATAAGTTTGGAATGTTCTTTCTTAATTTAAAAGTATTTACAATACAATTTACACATTACTTCCTAACCAAATCCAGGGTTCAAAGTCACAACAAAAGAAAGTGAAGCTCAGGTAGGTAGGGACGTCACATTTACTCAGGTCGTAAACAAGTGTGCGATGGCTACACACGAGATAAGCCAGAGCAGTGGCGCTAACAGGATCATAAATCCAGCGATATAAATCTGAGCCAGAGGAGTGAGATGAGGCGAGATACAGGATATAATGTAAGGCCTTCGGTAGGCGTGGCGATAAACCCTCGCACACGTCGAAGATTTTGAATTACTTTCGTTTTTATCGCCGGTTTTCATAATTTACACGCGACCTGCCTAGGAAATCAGGAGGAGAGCTGCCGCCTTCGACTCCGAGGGAGAGAGAATGCTGACGACTCACTTCATCATAAATTCACCTGTCGTTGCCGGCCAGAGTCCATCGAGGAGCGGGGCCGGACCTGCGCTTCCGTTGTCCCTTCGAGGTGGGAAAAAATGGAATAGGGCGAGGGCGTCGTCCGAGAAATTTATAAATTTCGTTGGCGTGGCGAGTGCGCGAAAATTTCGTGGAATTTCCAGGCCCAGGTTTACATTCAGGACGAGGTTGTCGCGTCATTCGAATTGAAATTTCATTAGTTTTACGAGCGCCCAGCCCTCGATGGGTTTATGCTTCCCGTGAAATCTACGACGGAAAACCAGGAGAGCGTCAGCTCCTCATCTTTGTCCTCGACGACGACGTCGTCGAGTCAACGCAATGAATTATGGAAAGCGATTTACATTCGCTCGCTCATATTTTATTGCTCCTTGTTAATATTTTCATTGCTCGTCCTTCTCTTTTCCCCCTTTTTCCCGGCGCTTTTCTTATTTGGCGAACGTATGAATTATGGATTTTCCCCTTATGGCGGCGTTTGCCCAAAGAATGCAAGAGCGAAATTTGTTTTCATTGTTGAAATATATTCTTTGCAAATGTATTGAATAATTCAAGGCCATTACGGGGACGGGGGGAGTTTTACAATATTGTAGTATGCGCTGTTCTAGTGAAATGGATGGGTTTCGGAAACGCCAACAGCGAAGAGTTTTCTATAAATTTTTCAAACAATTCTAATGATGTTCATGCAACAGACTCTGCAACAAGGCAGCTCCTAAAAAGCGATATTATTATCGATCATGTATCGATCTGAAATTGAATTTATTTTTTGAAATTGTTCCTTTAGAAATCTAAAGATACTTTTACAAAAATCCCGTAATCCTTTTTTGAGTTCGATTTCTTTCAGCTTATGTTAAATTTGTTATATATCTTTACAGCTAAGATATCGATAAATATCGATAGTGCATTGATAGATCTATATTTCATTAATTTTCCATTTTGCAAATGTTCATAGTGTACCCTTTAAGAATCAGTTTTTCCAGCATATGCTACAAATTTTTGAGAACCTTCCAAACCCCCCAAAAAAAAACCCATAAAACCAAACCCCGAAAGTTTCTCATTCAATCCCCGCCTGAGGGCGTCGCCATATTGAACTGGAGCTGACCTCTTTGGACAGCCATAAAAAATAGGAGGCGACTCCTCGCCATAAGGCAGCATCAGGCGCGGAGATAGAGGGAAGTGGCAGCTGACATTAGTGCGCCGTTCGAAGAGAATTGTTATATTCTTAACCATATTCCGGATATTTATGACCCCGCTAGTGGATCGGGATCCCATGGCACTGCTACCACCACTACTGGCCGCTCAAATGGAGCGTGTGCCGTGCTCCACTTTGGCTGCTGCTGCTGAATATGCGTGAAAAATGTTGCGAAAAATTTTAATGCGCTCGCAAGAGAGCTGCGGGCGCCAAATGGGAATGGAAATGGATGGTGACATTGGGAGAGCGAAGTGGGTAGTGGGTAACGGGTAGCGGGAGCCAGGAGCCGGGAAAATGGTTAAAAATGGCAAGAAAGATGACAAATGATTATGGAGCATAATAAATTTCCAACGCTGATTGAGCGAAATGCGAAATGCAGCAGCGAGGATGCAAAAATAGTTGGATTTAGTGCGGGGAGTAAGTCATCCATTAATGAAGCTAATTTGCTGCACAAATCCTGGCCAAGCTCAAGCTGAAGCTCAAGCTCAATCTCGAGCTCTGCTTTGCTCCTTCAAATCCCATTTTGCGAAAGCAAACAGAGAAAGCACAAGGAGCACAGGGAGAGAGAGAGGGAAAAGTTGATCCCGGCTGCTTATGGCTGACACGAGTGTCATCCACTCCTATCATATCTCAATCCCCTTCTTCCTCCTTCCTTTTCCCCAGCAAATAACTGAGAAATTGCAGTGGCAGCAAGTTTATTGTCTCCGCTCTGGGAGGTCCTTGGACTTGCACACGCACACACATGCAGGCATCCAAAAGGAGTCCCCAGCTCAGCTCAAGGAGTTTGAATTTATTTTGTTCGAGTGTCTTTCCCTGCAATTGCAAGTGAAAAGTCCGACCCGAGTACAGGTCGCTTTTTCAGCTTTCATTTTGTCCTGATTGGGCGGCGGACAGTCGCCGGCGAAAGTTTGCTGCCATCTGTATTGGCCTCGCCCCATTTGCCATTTCCCCTGGACGATGATGTCCTTTGTCTATTTGCTTGGCTCGGAGGAGCAGCAGCAGCGGCAATAAGCTCAGCTGGACATGCGGATTATGCTGGAATATTGAAAGGGACAGACAGGACAGAGCAGGGCAGGACAGGGAGGACAGACCTTCTGGGAGGTGAAAAATTACTTTTCAGCTTTATATTGATGCTCGGCGTTTTGGTTTCGGTTTCGGTTTCGTTCTCGAGAGTTCTTGAAAAGTTATTGACATTTAAAATATAGACAAATATGGGGTTTGAGTGGTCCCACTTCTGAAACTTCTTATTCATTTTGTTTACTCTGCAGAAAGGATTCTTAATGATTACTTGAGATTACTGGGACTAGTAATTCATTTTTAATAGAGAATCTAAGACTTAACCTATTAGGCATTATCAGTTCAGTTCAGATCTATTAATCAAATCTATTGACTATAGTATCTCTATGAAAAACAATCAAGTTTTTAATATTTTGCAAATAGAATTAAATTCTAAAATATTCCCGCACATATAAAAGGCCCTCTTGACAATGGACACCGACTGTAAAATCGTAGCTGTAAAATGGTAAGTGGTAAGTATTACCCAATAACGCATAAAAATTGGAGACAATGACGCGGACAGCGAACGTGGCGGCGGCACCCACAAGTGAAACTGAAACAAGTGCTATATCTATAGCCCAGACTCGGATGAGACACAAATTTCTGTGCCCCTCTGAGGGCGAGGTGAGGTGGCGGCGGCGGAAAGTCAACAATAATAAAATATTTAGGGAAGTGAGGGTGGTGTGTGTGGAAAAAGCACCGAAGAAAATGAAGTCATCTTGTGCAAATATGCCAACAGAGTCAAGTGTTAATTTGCGTGGGAAAACAATTTTGTAGTTCAGTTTTTCGGCATTCGGTTTCTTGGCCCCAAAAATGAGGCGGCTAAAAGTTCTTTTGATAACGAACATAGGTCCCTTGTTGTTAACCAGAATTCCTTGAAAGCAAAAGTGTGTAATTGAGGTTGGGGAAGGGTGAGAGGGAAGGTCTCCTCCGACTGGGAGCGTGTGAAAGGTCAAAGTTTTGTCTCAACAGCACTAGCGATTAAAGGCTAATTTTGTGGAGCCAAATTAGAGAAAATCCCCGACCATTAAAAGCCGACTCTCGCTCTCCATTGCAAAACCAAAGCCCGCAGAGCCCAAGTCCCCCCCGACAAAAGTTGACACCACAAAACATTAACTTTCAAGTACATCAAACATTTTGTTGGCTGTTATCTCAGCGCAGGCCCCACACAAAGGTGCCACCAACTTTTGGCCAGCCAAAACTGGGCCATCAAGGGGTTAAGGGAAGTGTGGGGGAGATTTGAAACTTTGTGCCTTGTTTCGTTGTTGGTTGTTCACCATCATCATCATCATCATCATCATCATCGCCGTCGTCGTCGTCATCGTCATCGTTGTCGTTGTCGTTGTCTTTTGTTGTTATGCGAATGACATTTCCATGTAGTACAAAAGTTTCTCGACTGCTTCTCGTTTTTATTATTATTTTGCCTGTCCCAACAACAACAACAACAACAACTCACCGTCAGTGTGTGTGGGAAAATGTATTTATTTTTATGATTGTTTAATGTTTTATTTTCCACGTATTTTCTAGTCCCCGAGAAACTCGCTTTGAGAGGCAGTTTGAGCCGAGTTTGAGTATACTTTTTAAATGTTTTAATTAGTTCCGAATCGAACACGAATCATCGGTGGTACGGTGCATCTTCATATTCCCATTCGAATTAATCAAATCATCATCATCGCCGAACGCCACTCTCAAATCTCGATCCCTTTGATCTCATCTGACCACGGACCAAAAACATATTTCAATTAACGGGCCATGACCGCGGCAAAGAGCCACGGACCCGAGTCCACAAAGCCAAGTCCAAGGCAAAGGCGAAGGTGATCCGAAGGCCGGCGCAACGTCTTGGTCTTGGTCTTGGCCTGGGTGTGTCTCAGTATGGGGGTCGGGTTCCTCTCCCTCTCTCTCATGTGTGTGGGGGCATCAATCAAAGCCGCGGTTAAGACACCGAGAAAATAAGTTAGTAGTTAGGCCAAGGGATACGAAATTAATAAATTTTAATTTTAATAAATTTTAAAATAACTCCCCCAGGTTTCCCTATGAGCCTACGCTCAAATATATTCATCAAAGTTATCCTTATACTATATACTTATAATTTTATTCCCAGTGTATTGTGTGTGGCAACAAGTGAGTGATGCACTCACCGAAAGGGCCAGACATATCGACTCGACTCGACTCCAAGTTACCTAGTGAGTGATAAATCAAAGCTACAGTCCAAGGAGAGGTTCGCTCGCCCTATGGGGGCGCCATTGGTGTGGTCTCTGCTCCACCTTCAGCTCCAGCTCCAAGTGGAGGCAGGCTCCCTATGCCGCTGTGTTGCTTGATTTTCAATTTCATACGCACCGTTGGATGCATTTCCCTGACAGAGCTGCCCAGAGCGGCAGTTTATTGATTAACGCGTTTTGTTTTCCTCCTCTCACTCTCTCTCAGCCGCTTGCTGGGGCAATTTTCATCACATTTCGTCGAGCGCCGTAATTAAAATGTATTTTCTTCAATCATTTTCCGGGACTCCACCAGAGTCTGAGCTGGGTGGTCATCTATGGGTCTTCTCGTCCACGTGATGATGCTCCCCTCTAGCGACGGCGGCAGCTGTCGTCACCCGGGAACCATCATCAATTTTACAAACCCCTCGAAAAAAACAGCACCAAAAAAGAGTGTTAAAGCGCGAAAGGCAGCAGCGGCAGAAGTTGGGCAATTTGTTTCGCTTTGTGTGTCTCGGCAAGGGGAGAACAATGCCAGGTGAACGCTACTACACTTTTCGAGGCTCATTTGCAATTTTTTGTTAATTTTTTCAGAGTTTCAGCCCGATGCCTGGCGGCGATAACTCCGACGCAACAATGCAATAATTACAATTTATATTTGCAGATAGAAATCGCACATTAAGCAACGAAAATGCGAAAATACGAAATGCAAAGGGAAAACTGCAACTGCCGCCGCTTCAGTTAACCCATGAAAACCTGTCAACGTGTGCATTTTATCGCTCCGCCGACGATGAAGTGGGCCAAGTTGGCGTTAAACATTGAACGTAAAGCGTTAAGCGCTAACGTTAACGTTAATGGCCAACTTAAAGCAGCTGCTTTCAGTCTGCTGCCTCCAGCTGCTTAGGGCCCCTCACTCTCAATCGCCTTTGGTGGCCAACAAAAAATGACAAATGTCCCAAAAAATGCAAAGGATCGGGTGGAATAATATGAAGTTCAAGTGGACAGCAGACGGTGGCCGCAATCCTTTTGGTGTGGTCTCCTTTGCATATGCCAAAAGGCCAAAGATGAGCTGCGAGTGTATCCAGTTACACGCTGGCACCTGGCCCAGCTCCAACTGCTGGCGACTGCCGAAAAAGATCAGAGAGGAGCCTGATCCTGATCCTGCTCTTGGTTCTGATACTTTTTCTTGGCCACGCGTGCGCCAGATCGAGTTACCCAACAAAGCGAAAGACAGAGAGCAGGTTTTTGGGGCCAAGGACCTCCTGCCAGGATATAGAAGAACAGCAGCAGTTTGGTCGTCGCCCTGGGTGGTCCACTCGGAGGATGCTGTTGTCCTCAGGTTGATGATGATGACGTCGCCGCCGCCATTCGCTTTCGCTGGCAATGAAAGGCCAGGAAGATCGCTGGCTACCTCCTTGGCAATCGAAATCGCAGTCTCTGCTATAAATCATCGCTTGAAACAGGGGACTCGCAAGGACACTTCAATTAGGCCGAAGCGCCGCCTCGCCAGCAGCAGCTCCTGGCGTTCCGCTGTCCCTGTTTTAGGTTCCAATCGCCATTAGCAATTAGCACAACATTAGCGCGGCTGACCTTTGACCTCGCTGCCACTCCCGCTGCGCCCGCCAAGTGTCCTGTCGCCCGAGTCCCGTGCCCCGAGTCTCATGTCCTCTGGCCATTGTCCTTGTGCGCGAATGTCTCCTGTGAATACTGCCCTCGAAGGAGTGCCGTGTTTTGTCACGCATTCATTCGCCAAATGGCCGGCAATAATTTGCGGTTGTCCCATTGTCTGTCCTTCATTCCGCGTCGTCCTTCGTCCTTCGCTGCCTTGCAGGCGCCGCCGCATATTTACATAATTGCCCATGTCTCAGTCTCTCTCACGCCATAAACACGGCCCGAAAAATATAGTCTCGGCTGCACAGGAGTCCCAGCATGATTTGTGTGTTTGTTTTCGGAGGGAGTCCTTTAAACTCGCATCAATTTGAATTTCGAAGTTTGCCAGAAATAATAGACGCTTGAATCAAATGGACGCGAGGGGAGAGTTGAGAAACCACTTTAACTTTCTTATTTTTGTCATGTTTCACTAAATATAAGCTTATTATATTTTCAGATATATTTACATACCCAATAAACACAGGCTATCAGCAAAGAAATTATAATAAGATGCGCAACGCGGGTACGTGAGCCTGAAATCAGCCCAAAATAATCGAATGGGGTTTAGGCACCTTATTTATATTTCCTATGATCCCACAAATGATAGTCTGTTTGTTATTATTACATTAACAGCAACGAATTAGACAATTAAAATTAGTTAAGCCCTATTACAAAAATAATTCCCTTTACCAGGGACATTAGAATCGGTTTTAAAAAGATTCTCAAAGGAAAAACTTTTTATTCACAAAAAACCCACACAAGTCTCTGAAGCATTTCTTTTTAAATCTCATAATTGAGATTGCACATTATGTTTACCCCACAATTCGTTGTGAGCTTTTCCAATTGCATTCATAGGGAAATCAGCGAGAGTGGGTCACAATTAGTTGACATTCCGCCGCTTCAATGAGAGGTAACTGCTTCGGTCTGGTTCGCTGATTGCCCGCTTCCGGGCTCGGACTCCCGCCGGATACCCGATGTGTCATCCCCATGATGCAATGAGGCAGGAGTCTGCGCCAATTGCCCTTCCCGTTGATTATCATCAATTGCGCGAAACACAGACGCGGGATGAATTTGGATTTGGACAATGGACACTGGCAGTGCCGGGCAGTGATAAGCACAATGCCGCGGCAAGTGTGTCAGTGATGGATTACCATCGCTTTCCCGTGCCAAGTGGCGCTAAAATGCGTGCGAAGATGAGTCAACAGAGTCATCATTATAGCAGTCCCCGAAATTATGTCATGTTCGAAGGGAAACTCAAAGATTTGTGCGATATTAATCACATTTAACAAGCTGCTCCCTTCACTTTGTAGAAAGCAAAGTTAGAGTCGTTCTTAGCTCTAAGTATTCCCCAGAACTAATCCCAAATTTAGTTCAAGATCAGTTTCTTTCGGGTTGGAGGTCTTTAATAGAGATTGGCGGACCAACCGTTCTCACTTTGTCGGCTGACATTAAAGGAGCGCCGTGGCCCAAAAAGGGTCGTAGATAACACCTAATTAGGGTGTAGAGGATCGTCGCCTGCGGACAAGGCGACTGACAACTTTAGCGCCACTTCTCCGGCCTCGACTCTACCCGGAGGAGGATGATGCTTATTAGTGCGGGTGGTCGAGGGTCTCCGACTAAGAAGGGCCACGCCCCCGAGAGTTGCGGCAAAGGAGGAAGCGGCACGCACGCAACCTGCGGCAGCTGCTACCACACAGCCTCGGGACTAAACCATTCCTTGGCCACTCTCCGACGAGTCTTTGGCATCTGTGTATCTTTGTCCCGGGTCTCTAGGCTGAACAGAATCGCTTCTGGCCATCAGTGCTGATCAGTAGGGGATTACTTCGAGTCGTGTGTATTTACCTTCTATTTGTTTTTTAACCTCTTAAGTAATTGAAGTGATATTTGCATTTCAAATTGTGTTTAATAATAAGTTTATAGAAATATATATGGACTCTTTCAGTGTTTATGCATAAAATCAATCTAAAGACAAAATACAACCAGATATTTCTAAAGAACATTTTAAAATGTATCTAGAAAATAGCTAAGATCTCAACTCTGCTGGCTCCGCTTGTTTTTGGTCAGGGTGTCGCCGGCGATTCGATGCGTTTCCTTTGGCCGGCACGCTGGCCCAAGCTGAGATAATTACATGTTAATTCGTTAGCTCCTTTCCTTAAGCCGAGAGACAACGCAATCGAGTCGAAGCGGGCGAAGACGAAGGCGGCTCCTTTCGAATCGAATCGAATGGGATCGAATGGATAATTAAGCAGTTGCCAACAATGTGTGCGGCATTTAATTGGTGATCGAGATCGAGGGCTCTAAGGACACCGGCAGTCTCCAGTTCCGATAAGTAGCCGTCGCCGTCGCCGTCGTTGCGTCATGAGTCAGGCAGAAGTTAGAGAAGTCAAAAGTCAGACGCAGGAGTGACCGACCTTGTGGTTAGGTAAATCACCCAGTCGGTGGAGCCATATTAATAACTTTAATTAAAAACGGGGCTCGGGCCCCGAAAGTGTGGGAACCGAATTATTCAAATCGCCATAACTCCGCTCCTTGGACGCTTTGGGCGAGCTGCTCCTTTGAAGCACCTCCTCGGAGGAGGTGAGCGCTCTCATATGCATATTTATTGCATTTTTTCTCGACGCGCCGGCAACGCCCCCAAAAAAATATTCACAATGGAATTTCAATTCCATTCGCGGCCGACTCGGACTTGGGAGTAGCAACGGCAGGATCAGCCGCGGACTGGATCCATCCCAGAATGCACATTCGATTCTCTCCCGCCTGCGATTCGCGGGAATAATTAAAATTTATATATGTTTTGGGTTCGCGGCGGTTCGGTGTGGTTGGGTCTCGGATTTCGTTCTTTTTCTCTTCTACGTGGCCGCCAGTGCTTCTAATTCGTTCGTTTCAGCGATTTCGCTCCTCGTCTGGCGGCGGCGGCGGGCAATCACAAATCCATTTCACTTTCATAACTCATCGGATCCAGGCAATTTACATTGCCGGCTGTCAACGCTCTTCCCTCACCCGGTCCCTTCCCGTAATCCGGAATCTGGAATCCTTTTTCGCAATCATTTTCACTTCTCAGAGTCACGTTGTGGAAGTTAACATGAATGCGTAACATTTAAATGGTTGTCAATTGGAAAATTGCACAGTCCCTACACCATAAAAAAATAAATGTAATTTAATAATCACATAGACAGGCAGAAGCCCTTTGAGAAATATGAAGTATCTTCATGACTGTACACCCAAGGCTTTGAGAGCGAGAATTAGAAAGATAGGGAGAGTTTCGAAGCAACATTCGCTCTCTTGAGACCGATTAAGAGAGCAAAAATTACACTCCCATCGAGGACTCGAAATCATGACTCTCACTTTGAGAATCTTAAGAATCTAGATTCTCCCTCCGAAATACATTTCTTCGAGTGCACTCAGTATTCGCGTTCTCCTTCTCAATGGCACCCTCCCATAATTGAGAGACAACGTGCGTGGCGGAAGATGGGCGAGGAAACAATGACACCGGCATCATCCGTCCACCATCCATTCCAGCGCCTGGCACGTCCGCAAAGTGGCGTTTCCACTGGTGTCCACTGTTCCAACTGGAAACGCTGCCCCACTCCACGTCCACGTCCCCACATCCTCGTCGCGAATGCGGAATGCATGTAAAATGAGCTTAAAGGAGGAGCGAGCGGGCGTCGAAAAACAACAACTGCGAAATGAATATTCGAAATTGCAGTGATATATCATCGATGGATTGTTCAGTGCCCCGGCTATATATTCTTCCCTCCCCCTGCCCGCGTCCCGCAACGGTGAATCGTGAAACGTTACGCAAATTTTCTGGCAGATTGTCATGTTTCTGATGGTTTGGCAAAATGATTGATTACTTTGTTCCTGTTCCCCGGAAAGAGCAAACGAATGGGCTGGAAGTGATGGTGGAAATGGCAAAGAGCGATGATGAAAGTGCCAAATCGGAAATGCAAGGGGGGAGGGGGAAAGTGCAGGAGGAAAAACGACGGATTGATTGAAAAGGGTTTTCCTATATAAGAGCTGCGTGCGAAACTCAGCGATCAATCCACCCGACACTTTCATGATGGGACATTTGGTTTTCATTGCATGAATTCAATCAAAATCAAGAAGCAAAAGTGTAAATTGTCCAGCAATAATCTATGTGTCCATGAAATTGATTAATTTTAGTTAAACAAGTAAAAGCTTTGGCGGATTGTCTTTGCAATTTTCATGATTTGTTAGCAATTTTGTCTATCTCTAATAGTTTCTGAGAATTAATGGGGTCTTATACTTACGAATTTTTTAAAATTCGATTTTTTTTCCCTGGCAGGGGATTAATAATTTTGGTAGGAATTTTCCACGGGAGGGAGGAAAAAACTCCCACCCCAAAAAAAAAAAATTTTTTAACAAAAAAAACACAACAGGATATACCCACCCCCCCCTCTCTCTCCCCCTCTCTCTCTCCCTTTCTCTCTCCCTCTCCCCCCCCTTTTCTACCAAAACCACCCCCCCTTTTTTAAAATATCTAAAAAAAACCTTTTAAAAAATCTTCTTTTATCCCCCCCCCCTTTTTTTTTCGGGACCGGCCGGGAGGGGAAAACAAAAAAATAACCCCCAAAAAAAAAAAAGAAATTTTTTTAAAAAAAATAATTAAATTAAAAAATATAAAAAATTTTTTATTAAATTATAAAAAAATAACATTTTTTTTTAATTAAAAATTTTATTTTATTTTTTTATTAAAAAAAAAACAACAAAAAAAAAAAAAAATAAAAAAAAAAAAAATAAAATTTTTTTTTTTTTAACAAAAATTTTTTATAAAAAAAAAATTTTACAAAAAAAAATTTTCCCCCCAAAAAATAACCTATAATAAAAAACCAAAAAAGGAAAAAAAAAAAAATTTTTTTTTTTTTTTTTTCCCCCACAAAAATAAAAAAAAATAAACATGACGTAAGTTTTTTTTTATTATTAAATACAGAGGATCTGGGAAATACGCCATATAAAGGGTTTTGTAAAATTCGCATTTCTTCATGGGTAAACGAAGCCCGAAAGATAGTCACCTCCATAAGTTTCGACCATTTTTCCTATCTTTAAACGCGTTTTCCCCAAAAATAACCTTTTTTAAACTTTCTGGTATCACTTCTACCAGTAATTTTCATCGAATTGAACCAATTTTTCCCCACTTCTTTATCAAACAATTCTTTATGCTTCTTCGAGTTCGAATTTTTAAAAATTTTTTTGTTAAATTTGTACACCCTCCCACAGGCCAAAATTTCGGCCTCGTAAGTAGAAGACCCCCTTAACAAATTCAATAAAAGTGAATCGAGTTGCCCGGTTCGGTTCTGCCTTCTAGTGCCTGTTACATACATTTCGGCTAAAGTTCGGCTAAATCATTA
This sequence comes from Drosophila bocqueti, assembly GCA_018151655.1. Lineage (NCBI taxonomy): Eukaryota > Metazoa > Arthropoda > Insecta > Diptera > Drosophilidae > Drosophila > Drosophila bocqueti. Next base: position 604,877 of record JAECXF010000230.1, read on the forward strand.
TTAGGCCAAGTTGCCCCAAAACTTAAATACAAAATCGTTTCGTAGTCCGAATTCTCAACCATTTACATATTTCCACATCACACAAAAACTAGTGCCAATGAACAAAATTAAACCATTTCCAGTGGACAAGATCCTCAGCCTACGCCGCAGTCCTTATCCGCAGCAGCAGCAGCAACAGACGGCGAACATGGAGGATGTACCCAGCTTCCTGCCGCGTCAACTCAGCGCTGACACCACAGCTAAGCCCCAGGAGAAGCCTCCGCCCAAGGGACGCTGGATGTCGGCCAGTGCGGTGGACCTGCCGCCTCCACTAAGGTCTCCCATGTCCCAAGCGAACCGCCAGCGGCAGCTGCACTCGCCCAACCAGTACATCACCGTCTTGAAGACGCTGTTGGGCTTGATCGCGGTCTGCACTTTCTTAAGCATGTTTCTCGTTAGTCGCCTCGGCGAGGATGGGGAACGGGAGTTCAGCCCGAAGATCCTGATCCTGCTCTGGAACGAGGACCTAACCAAGATGCCCAGGCGAGCAACGCACACGGAGTGTGGCTGTGTGGTCACCACTCGCAGGGGTCATTTCGAAAAGCCCTTTGACGCCGTCGTCTTCAACGGAGATCTGCCCTACTCCCTCGAAGAGCTCAGCGATGTCAACCGCACTGGTAACTATCTATCGGTCTTCGCTGCCAGGAATCCCCTAAGTCTGGCTCAGGCAGTATTAGGCGACGACTGGCCTTTCTTCAACCTGACCATGACCTATCGCCTGGACTCGCAGCTGGTCTGGTCGGAGTACTACTTCTCGCACATTAACAAGGCCAGGCGGTTGAACTCGTTCCGTGCCTTCAATGACCACTTTACCGACGATATGCCGGGTAATAGGATCCAGCTCCTGGAGAACCAGATCAAGAAGAAAGATCGCCTGGCCATGTACCTCCTCTACGAGGTAGATGACGCGAGCCTGCCTGAGAGCATGTACTTGGCGGAGCTGCGCAAATATGTCGACCTCGACGCCCACGAGAGCTGTGTGGGTCCCAGCTGCAGTCACTACCACTTCATGCTCATCTTCGATTCGAGCGCCTGTCCAGACTACGTACCATCCCAAATGTACATGGCCATGTATAATTTCGTAGTGCCCGTCCTGATCGGCGGCGGGAACCTGACCAACCTAGTGCCGCCGGAGTCCTACATCAGCAGCCGCGACTTCCCGAAGCCCCAGGAGCTGGTGGCATATCTGGAGCGCCTGGTGAACGTATCGGAGGAGTACCAGCGCTACTTCTGGTGGCACTCCCTCTACAAGCTGCGCCGCACCGCGCTGCCCTACTGCCAGCTCTGCTCCCACCTGATTCAGTCACAGGAGGAGCCTCGCATCGAGACCTCCCCGCTGATGGACTTTGCCGGCTGGTGGACCACAAACCAGTGTCCCAAACGGTTCACCACCTTCCTGTGATCCGCCCGAGCAATACCCCCTCTCCGATTTCCCGAGTCCCCAATTATAATTACCAACGATCGCAAATTGGCCTTGATCGGTGTGGTTCCGTTTAGTTGACTTTCTTCGTTCTTTTCTTTCTTGCTCGGCAAGGTTCTTGCAGGGTTTAATTCCACAGAATTTCGGCGGCACGCCATTGACCTCGCCGACAACTCCGGGGTTGCCGGGAGCCTTAATAAGGTTATACACTATCCGCGGGTTTGAGTTTAAATAAAGTGGACAGAAGGTGGAGAGTGCTCGCAAAGGTTTTGGATAATTTGTTGGACCATGGGCTAATGTTTTCCAACAGTCTTTGTAAGAAATTTCATAAGCGATTTGAAGAATATTTCTAAAATTACTTCGCCGCTAATTAGAGCACACAAAATTCGAATTTGGGCACTGACATAATTCTCTTTGAAAATGTTGGGTTATTTTCGCAAATGGTTGGGCTGGGCGTCGTCCCAAGGATGGCAGGATGCCTCGCATGCCAACCCGTGCCAGGCAGCCCGGTATGCCGCCACATGGGACGAGACGAGATGGAAGGACGGCGGAGGACAGTGCAGCCGGCTATTGTCGATCAAGTGGGCCAGCCTTGTGCTGGTGGGAAAACGCCGGGACAGCCGTCAACTGGCACTGGCACTGGGCATAGATAAAGCAAATATGTAGAACTTGTTCCCCATTGTGGACCGTTCCAGATGGAGATGGAGATGCGAGTGCAGTGGAGTGGGCAGCTCCGGACGCGAGCGAGTGGGCGACAAGACAAGACAAGGCGGTGCCGTCCAGAAAATGTGGGATAAGGTGAGGTGCCAGGCGGCGGCAGAACTCCGACTGGGGCTGGGGCTCACACAATGCACGAAAAACAAACAGAATTGTCATGGGAAATATTTCACGGCGTTGCTAGCGAGTGAAGTGCCCAAGATGTGCTCCCCAATCCCCTCCAATCTCGCATCTCTCCCCGCTCGGAATGCCTTTCAAAACGGTATCACGGGCACAAAACACTTTTCTTCTCGCCACACACACAACACAATATTTATAAGTTAAATGCTTCACTAAACAATAAGCCACAGCGGACAACTGGCTGAGAGTTGTGACGGCTATTACACAACGAGAAATGCTCCTTAGCACAGACCCTCCTAAGTAAGTCTCTTATTTAAAGGAAATTGTGGCTCTAAAGGAAAGTTTCCCTTGAGAGTCTTGAAATCATTTTCCCTTGCATAATATCTGATACAGTTTGCCACCCAATTTTTCTTGCTCTGCACAATCCGATCTGGGACTGGGACATGGTAAAAAGAGGAATATGTAAGTTGAAGGCGAGGCGATAATGAAACCAAAGACAAGCACATCGGACCAGGTCCAGGGCCTTGGACCCTTCGAGTTGACAGGTTGTCCCTTGTTGCCCGCCCTCCCCGGTGACTCCCCACCAGCACCAGCACCTCCGGGTGCCCTGCTGCTCTCCTGGATTCCCATTTCGGTTCTGGGAAGTTCTCATCATCTCACTCTCTCTCGGCCAGGCCTTCGTGTTTGCCCATTCTGTTATCAACTATTACAATATTTTTGTTTAATTGACAAACAGGTTTATCATTAACATTTTTCTCACTCACAACTCCAGCTCCAGCTCCTCTCGGATGCGTTGGCGGTGGCGGCGGCGGCTGCCCTCTACACTTCCCTGGAGTTTCTTCTGCTTTTTTCGGGAAAGCGTTCCTGGAGTGGGGGAAGAAGCGGCGCTTCAGTTGACGCTCCAACTGTTTTCCCACACTGATTTCTGATATTTCTGGACACCGTGAAGCAGCAGGGCAAACTGAACCACAATGGGATGATGTGAGAAGTGTACTAAATGGTCAATAAACAAGGGAACCTTTGCTCCGGCAAGGGGAATGTGTGACGACGTTGGGAAAAATCAATTGGGAATTGCAAGCTTTGTGGAGCAAACACAAATAGGTCGTGGAAAAATTCCAGTATTTAATGTAATTTATTAAATGTTGATTGAGAATTTTGTTTGTTTTAATCCGGCACATAAACGACTTCTTTAGATTATTTATTCTCAAGAAAGAATGATATTTCACCACTGTGCGATGCAAGGCCTCGTTTCGGTCACACATCAAACTTTAACAACTCAATCACGACAAAGTGTCGCCAAAAAAATAAAAGAGAAGCGCCAGATAGTAGGCCCTCTATCCCTATCTAAATACTCTAAGAGGCCTTCTACTCCTAGCCCTATCCCCGGCCTCGTAAACCATTAAGTGTCAGCCAAGTTTTTGGGATTAAAAAAAGAGCTTCTGGCCGAAAGACTTCTGCTCGGTCTGGGCTTGTTTGCCTTTGGCGCTGCCGTGAAAATGCATTTTCCCTTCGGCCCCTTTTTTCCCAATTCAAAATTCTGTGTGTGTGTGTGCCCGTTTTCTCACCTGTGGCGGAGTCGCCGTCGGCTGCTGTCGATGCTCGTTTTAATTTGTTTGTTTACATTTCGCTGCCCCACCTGCAACCTGCAGCAGCAGCAGCAGCAGAAGCAGCAGTGGCGGCGGCGGCAAAGTTGGTTCCCAGCTCGCAAATGTTTGGAAATAGACGGACAGGGAGGCTAGGTCCACGGGGAGATGGTGCTCCGCACTGCTGCTGGTGCTCCGTTGGGAGTACCCCGTGTGTTTTGGTGTTAACAACTCGACACTTCATTAATTGAAGTTGAAAAAGTGCAGCTATAAAAAGACTATTAAGTTTCAGGCCCACAACAATGGAACAGATCGGAAGAGAATAGAGAACACTAGCAAAAATTAACCAGCAATTCTGATAATTTAGATTAATTCATCTACTTCTATTGGTATATATATGAAATCTTTTTGTTCAGTTTGGAATTAAGCAGTAAGCAAATATTCACTTGAAACTTGTATATTTAGCTTGCAGAATAAATGCTTGGGACTTCTAACGGTAAGAATACTTAATATTTTCTTCCAGTGCACCCTGAAGCTAAGAATCAAAGTGAACTTCGAGTGGCTGCAATGTGCCCATCGAATGCACATAACATAAAATGTTCGACGATGGAGGGAACTTTCCGAGTCTCTCAGTTCGCATTAGACGCAAATTTGATGGCTATTGAAAAGTTCAATGGTTTCCAGCGTCTCGAAGAGTCTTCCTCCTCCATCCCGAGATCCGAAAAGTGGCCCTCAATAGAGTGTGAGTCTTTGTTTACCCCATACTCACACTCTTCCCAGTGGCATAGGGAATGGGAGACACATCAGAAATCTGGAAATATCTGGGGTAATAGAGAAACCTAATGTGAGCATATCACAATTAAGAATTTGGCAAGACGGCAAGCAATATCTACAGATTTTCCAATGCATATTTCCAAATATTTAATGGAGAAACGTTGGGCAACAGCCAGAACTTCAGGAGGGCCCACAATCCCCGATCCGATCGTCACACATAAATAGTTCATGGCAGTGGCCGTAAAAATAAATCTGTATGCAAATGTGACTTCAGCTTAACATGCCACAGTGTCAGAGAGGGTGAGCTTGAGCCTAGCCAAAAATAGTGAAGGTAATTCCCATATATTTCGAACGTAAATTACCCTTTAAAACTACGATTTTTATCAGTCATATTTTATGAGGCTCAAAAGGGAGTGCCTTAAAAACTTGTTCAATATATTTTCAGGCTACGTTCTGTTTGGAAGATGTGTGTCTTAATTTTCCTGTATTTTTAACAAATGTTTAATGTTTATTACAGGGATATTTAGGAAGAGCTCTTTTAGTAATCTCTCTGAAAGTGTTTAAATGTTTATGTTTCTTAAATCATTACCGTATAAAGTCACTTTTGATACAAATCCCTAAGAGAATTGGTATAACCTATGAATAATGGTGTCATAGTGCTTGCATAATATTTGAGAATATGTCAAAAATGTGAACCCACAGTTTTATGTGCTATTCAAGACTTTCTTATTTGCAAGAAATACCCAGTAAAAATAGGTGTATCCCGCGACAGTCAAGGACTTCTCGCAGCATCACAGAATCCGAAATCCCTGGCGCAGAGGCGTCTGCAGTTTAGTGCCTGTCTCAGCAGCAACTTTGAATCTTTACAAAATGTGACAAGTTGCGGAATTATTTTTCGCAGAAGATGTTCCCCAACTCCAACTGCGACTTGAACTGCAACTGCGATTCCGATTCCGAAACCAACTCCGTTCTGTTCTGTTCTGCGTGCAGATGAGCCGAGATTGATAAGCGGCAAGGAAGAGCGTGGATCCGCCTCGAGCTTTGTGGCTCTGTTCAGCGTTCAGCAGAGATGCAAGTGCCTAGATAAGAGCAGCGATTTATGTGGAAGCTCCTGGGACCTGAGGAGCTGAGGAGCCGAGGTGCGCGATGACAACAGTAGCATCCATCCAGAGCAGAGAATGTGCCGGCAATTTAGAGGCGATTACAACCGGCAATGGCATTTTAAGTGGCCATTGTCAGGGCGCGATCTGTGGGCGCGTGATAAGCGCCAGGTCCCTGCCGTGTGGGCGATCGATTCTTCAAGGTGTGGGAGGTGTGAGCACAGGAGTAGCCAGAGATGAGACCGAGAGACGTCGGAAACTGGGATCGATGAACAACACCAGTTCTATAATATTATTTGGGTTTCTTTAAAGGCACCTCCACGGATTATATAAACCAAATATTTATATTACAAAAAATTTAAAACAGGATTCACATCAGTCCTTGCACCTTTGGCAACCGGGTCCCGGCGGGTCGATGGTCTTGGGCACATACGAGGGGTCCTTCTTCTGGGCCACCTCCTCGTTCCACAGCTTGTTGAGGTAGTCCTCCAGTTTGGCCACGATGTCCTCTTCGCCCTGGGAGCAGCTGGCAAAGGCCGAGCCACTCTCCCCCTCGGAGGTGGATGGGGAGGTGCCTTGGCACACGTTTGTGGCCTCGCTGCAGGAGTCGTGCTTGCAGTCAATGGGGCAGTGGTGGTTGTCCCAGTCCTCTGGCGGTTCCAAGGTCTCCCCATAGCTTGTGTCCTTCGCCTGCTCGTCCTCGGCACCGTCGGATGTGGCACGGACCGGCTCCTCGACACGGTACCACTTCACCTTGTACGAATCCTGGCCACACTCGCCGAACTGCTCGCCGGTCAGCTGGTCGATGTTGCACTCGCAGATCAGGAACGGCGAGTTGCACTGCTGGCATCGCGGCAGGTTCACCTCGTGGTTGATGATGGGTCGCGGCAGCTTTCGCTTCATCTTGACATCCTGGGCGGTCATCCGGGGCATCTGCAGGCCGCACATAATGCAGGGCTCCGGCAGATCAGCCCCCTCCGACAGGGTCAGCTTCTGCACCGGCCGCTGGCCCGCTTTGGGATGGCCGGGCACCTCCTGCTTGGAGCAGCCCTTGCACGGGCAGCCGGGCACCAGGAGAGGATCCGACCTAGCCGTCATCCGCTGGTACAGGGCACTGTAGACCAGGTTGATCTGACGCTCGTAGTGCTGGTGGGCCCAGAAGAAGGCCGCCTTGTAGTTGTCGAAGATGCGGGCGGTCTTGTAGGCGGCGTGCATCCAGGCCGAGTGCTGGGTGTGCACCGCCATGGCGTCCACGATGGGATTGCTGATGGTCACCGGCGGCTTGCCGTGGTAGAAGGCCTTGAAGGCGCGCTTGATGATCGAGTACGAGAGCATCGCCTCCACGGGCTCCATTTCGCACTTTAGCCGCAGTGCCTGGAGCAGATCCTCGCGATTCAGGTGCGTTCCCGGCGCCGGCTTTGGGGGGCAGTTGGTGCGCAGGCGCTCGTGGTAGACAAAGGCCCGCTTGATAATCCCCCTGGCCATGCGGGACTTGCCCGTGCCGATGCCGCAGATCACCATTATCTGCGCCAGGCTCTTGGCAATGTCCTCCACATTGTCGTCGAATAACTGGTAGGGATCCAGCTTCCGCTTGCAGTTGCAGCAGCAGCGGGTAAGAGCCGGCGACGGAACTCCGGCCAGTTCCTGCAGCTTTCTGGCCTTCTCGAAATGTTCCATATCACAAAGACCAAAGAAAAAACCAGGAAAGGAAGGCGAAAAATATATACACCAATCGAATTTTAAACTATCTAAAAAGTAAATACCGAGAATGAGTTATGTTTGAGAGTGAAGGCGCAGGTTACTTTGCTTAATTTTTCTAAGAACAATATTTGTACAACAAATCGTTTAATTAAATAAAAATATTGTTTCAAAACCCCACTGAAACTGACAGACCAACCAGGTCGCTGAAATCAATGCCTCCCATTAATTGATCAATTTGTGAGCAAACATGACACAGTTTCCGAATCTCCAACTCCCATAAACCGAGAGAATCCCCTAAAAAGTAAGATAAGAACTAATGCGATGATCAGGTTTACCATAATAGAATAATCGGTTTGTCCCAATATTTTCTCTGCTCTTTTAATTCGGTTATTTGAGCCAGTGGGTCTTCTAGGATTACACGCTAGCCTGTGGGGTCACAAGAATGCACTCCGGGCTCATGGGACCATCACCTGTCCGTCGGTCTCTCCCTGCAATTATGCTAAATAGATTGGGGCCGATCGGACTGACCATCGAAATAAATAAGAGACCCCAAACACACGACAGACGCGACAGACCTAAATTGTTCAAATAAATTAAGTTGTAGCTTTCGAATGGAATGGAGAACGCAGAACGGAGAACGATCCGAGATCGGAGATGGTGTGGGGATTGGGGCAAGTAAATACGGGAATGGAAACGTTCAGAGGCCGCCGCCGCCTGTTGCATTGTCATTTGATAAATTATGATATTTGATCAATTGTTCCGCTGCGGTGGCTGGAAGTGCTGCCTCCGCCCGAGATGAAGACGTCTCCGGCCCGCATCCAGTTTGCCGAGTGAACTTTTGTCGGGTTTACATTGTAATGGCATCTGGCGGGGCAAACACACAAACATCTAGTCAGGTCTGTCAGTCAGACAGACAGTCCCACATCCATTCATCTGCATAATAGAATCTCCTCTATCCAGGGGGAGACGGGGTGGAGTTGCCTCTTTATTGTGGCTAATAGGCCTCTTGCCCGCTTTGTTGTTGTGCCGCCTTTGGTCACCTCCAGGCGGCAGCCAGTGCTCCGGCATCTCCATCAACACATATCTCTACCTCTCCCTCTCTGGCAATGGCATTTCTATGTGGATTAATGAATGGCAGCAGTAACAGCTCCGGTGAAGCTCAGGCTGGAGGTGCTTGGGGATAAGTAGAAGGCGAGCCGCACACTGAGGGAAATCTACAAAAACTAATAAGAGTTCAGGGAGAAAGAGAGTCCAGAAGAATGGCAAATGTTTGCGCATTACGCACCTTGCTCATTATATTGTGTATGATGGCATCCTTTTAAAAAATCAGTAATCATTTATTTCCACATATTTCCAACACATTTTCCCCAGTGCCTTTGGGGGGACGTGTGTTTACCTTCCATATAGGCAATATAGACACACATATCCGATGCCGGGTGCAGTCAACAGGCCCCTAATTATGTGTAAAGGTGTTGTGTGTTGTTCCTCCTGCCCCATCGCTCTCTCTCATTTTTTTTTGTCATCATCCATCTCTCGGAACTACAAGGGTTAATTAGTAGTGCAGGATTGGCGGCGGCACAAACAGACATCAATCGATATGGAGAACTGTCGGCGGCTACTGGGGAAGAGCTTCTGTTCTGGTAGCATACTGATTGCAAGTTATTGATTTTCCAGAGACACAGGGCTTAGTCTCTCCTGGAAGGAGAACAGCTGCTGCTCCCCCAAGAAATTCCTAATGTTTGACCATTTGCCATTTTACGAGCCTCGCGCCGCATCGAAATCGAATGCCCCGGAAAATGTCTAAACAATGTAAACGAGGGAGCAAGCCGAGGGCGGCGACTCATCATAAAAGGCCAAAAGTGCAATAAAAATAAATTTAACACAACATTTGCTTTGGGCATCCGCAAACGCAAACGCAGCCTCATCCTGCCCATCCTTGTCCCCATCTTCCGTCACAGGACACAAAACAATCCCGGGGACAGCCAAAATATTTTCAATAATAAATCTATTTGATGGCCTCCGGAGACCGGGGAGTTTTTACGATCACAGCGATGACAGCAGGCGCAGCCATTAAAAATCTCACCGAAAGTTATGTCTCCGCGCATGATTAATCGTTGGGGATGTGTGTGCCGGGGATCTGGGGAGAGGAACAGCATATCGATATGGTAATTAATTTCCACACACTTTTCCTTTTGACTGCCTATAGTAAGGAGAGGAACAGTGCATCTGTGGCAGCGAGGAGCAGCACTTGACCCTTGACCATCTGTGGTCATAGGTCTGCGCCTGGAGGGCTGTCAACTAATTTGTCCAGTTTGTGGTCCGTGTCAGGTGTTGTAAATATCGCATTTAATTGAACTGTCGCCCCCTGTGTGTGTGTCAAGTGTCCAGGGAAGGTCAGAAGACCTTCATATTTTGTGAAGCTAATGAAGGGGATAGCCAAGCCAGAAGGCTTCTCCTTTGGAGAAACGAAATTTATAGTAGTTAAAAAGGTATAATAAAATTTGGAATGAAGAATTTAGGAGGTGATGAGCAAACCTCTTATCCTATCCAGAGAAACCCACAAGAAGTGTTTTAAGTAAACAAAATCTCTTTTCCAATTCTCCAGAGATTCCAAGACACAACATCTGTCCCTCTTCCCTCACAATGTTTCCCCCTTTTCCCGTCCATGTTCATATAAATCAGCGACTCCACTGAACAACACGCTTGTAATTGCTTAATTAGATTGCCACTAAAATTATAATTTGGGAAAAAGAGAGGCGGCAGCTCCGAAAAGCTGAACCCGGTTGGGATTTCTTGAAGGGGCATGGAAAGGGAAAGGAAAAAGGACCTCTGCAGGAGGAGCAGCTGGCGCGTAAATCAGATTTGCTGACAGGGCTCGACTAATTTTAACCCTCTGGCTCCAGCCAGAGAGGTCTCCAGAACCGAACCCGCCGGAATGGAGTCGAAGTTCGTGTAGCCTTTCAAGTGGCACGCTGAACGCGTGCGTGGAGGACGCGTGCTAATGGGGCCACCAAAAGGTGCAGGATCACGACCGGGATCAGGATCGGGGATTAGAGCTGCAATCAGCGCAGCGGATTCGTTAATTTATGCGTGTCCTGAGCGACTTCAGCTGCACCTTGGACCCTTTGTCCTTTGCAGACACTGTGCTGCGTGTGCGTCTCTGTGTCAAAGGACATGTGTTAAGGACTGCGACATGCCAACACACACATGACTGTGTTGACACACAGGCAGCACCGGAAATAATTTTGAAAGATTTAATAATCAATAGGTAGCAAGAAATTAAAAGAAATTTGGAATTAATGAATTATTGAATTGAATTAATTAATAAATTACAGAAACTATTTAATGAATTTATATATTTAAGCAGACGAAACAAGGATCATATTTTTACATTTAATACCCTACAGGGTAGGTTTTTCCCCCAGTGTAGTAGGAAGCATCACAGGGGAAGGGGGCAAGAGTCCTTCTTAAGGCAACATCCAAATGGTATTTATTGGTTTGCCAAGCCGGCGACGGCTGTCGAGCGCATCCTGTGCTAGCCGCGCGGCAAGGATTAAGTTACGCGATGGCGACACATTTGTAAACAGGCAGCCCGATTTACAGGACATGTCAGGGGACAGTGACGGTGACGGGGACACGGGACACGGGACTACCGGGGCAGAAGTCGTCGCCAGGCGCGGCGTGCTTCTTGTTTGCCAAGACATTAGGCAGCAGCGGCACAACCGGCAGCAGGAGTAGCACAGGCAGAAGGAGGAGCGACAATAACAAAAACAGCAGACAGGACAACACACCGCGTGTTTGCTGTCAGCCGAAGGATCACCTCGAACTCAAACTGAAGATCCTCTGATTGACAATCGACAAATTTCTTTTGGCATTTATCAATGGAACCGCGGCGAGGACCCGCAAGGCTCTGTCCTTTCCACCGACCGACCGACCTCCTGTCGCGATGATGAATCGAGGAATTCATGTTTTTACACGCAACTTGACGGGGCCAACACGGGGATTTGGTTAAGTTAATATTGTTGATGATGTTGATGTTGCCTGCACTCCAGGCGATTAGAAAGCGATTTTTCAAATCGAAAAACTGGTATGGGAACTCGAAAGAGGTTGATAAATTATGGGAGATTAGGTTGAGTGCGCTGCACTAATATTCCATATATTCCTCTCCCTGTTCTTAAGAAATTGTACAGGATATAGGTAAAATTAAATAAAATCCTTTGAAATTTAATTAAATTTCAATTCAGTAGATACAGTTTCACAGAATCAACCCCCCTTAGCATTTTTAAATTATTTTGTTGAATATATTTTATTAAAATGTGATACATTATCTTATTAAATAATTAAATTAAATTAGATTTAAAATTCAGTAGGGATTATCTGAATATGCAGAGTCCCTAAATGGCGCCCTTTCAAATTCCCCACCCCATTCCTGTTGGCAATGTTTCTTCTGGGCAACGCTCTTAACCCTTTTAAGCCCTAATAGCGTTAAAGCCTCGGTGTGGTCACACTTTGTACGCTTAAATTTTTATTCGAAAAACGAAAACACCGAAACAAGCTATAAATTCATGTTAATAACAGTTGCAACAGCAAAAGTACCCGAATGCCCACCGGCAACTGGCCATAAATATCGGCCAAATGGGTTGACAGTTGGCATGGAGGAGCCAACAAAAAAGAAAGGAGGAACCCTTCCTTGCCGAAATGTAAACTCCCGAAATAGTCCAGAAATGTGATACGAATCAAGTGCCACGTGTCGCCCCTCCTCGGTGTTTGAACTCCTTTTTTGAATTTTTTGCGAAGACAATTCTTCTTCCTCGGTTTTTTGGCTGCCACAACTGTTCGTCCGAAACTCAAGCCGAGCGACAGATGCGCGTGTCTCGGAATTGTGTGCTACACTTTCGCCTCGCGAGCCGTCGGGTTTATCAGGCCCAACAAATCGTCCAAAGGGGAGATTCCTGCTCCCTCTCTGTGGAGGCGTGTGTCGAGGAGGCGGGTGCACATCTCGTTAAACCGCAACCGAGGGAGATTCGGATCTGGCCGTCAGGACATCTGTGATGAGGTTCCGTTGGCGGAGCACCAGATCGGTGAGATCGCAGATCGCAGGAGATCGGAGGAGAGCGTGAAATGCAATTGCCATGGCCTAGCGGTTCTTGCAGCCCGTTACGCGAAATTGATGGGACCAGAAAGGCCTCGGTTCGTTGCTACCTGTCCAGGTACACTGGCACAATGCTCCTTAAGACCTTTCTTATATATGTAATAAATATAGTAATATGTCCCAAGAGACCAGCTAAAAATAATTCTTATTTTGTTTTTAAAAACAATCTTAGGGAAAAGTAAACAACAAAGCAGTTAAGGTTATAAGTCGCGAATGAATTTGTTCCTTATTTCGCCCAGTGCATAACTAAGCAAAGTGTGCTCCCTTTAAAGAGATGTTCCAATTAAGATCAGTATGCCCAGATGTTGCTGCCCCAATCGACCTCTCCCGATCCCGATCCACCGTGTGCTTGATGGACACAGGAATGTTCCGCTTAGCATCTCTCACAGCTGCGTGTCCTGCCGCCGCCGCCGCATGGAATCTGCGAAAGTGGAAGTTTTTAGGTTTCCCTCCACCCCGTCGTCGTCCCGTAATCGGATACTCCGCCACTTGGCATGTGCCAAGGAAATGGACAGGCGGAGCGACAAGCACTTGAAAACCAAAACCAGAAGTGACCCAATAGCCACTTGAATTTCATTTAGTTTCGTTTCCAAAATGCAGCACACACCTTGGGCGCTTGGATTCTTGGACACTTTCCCCCTCCGCGATTCAATCCCATTTCGATTTCGAGGGTGTCAAAGGCCGTGTCGTTGGCTCGTGCAGCCAAAGACCAGCCAAGACATGTCCCCTGTCCTTCCGCGTTAACTGAACCCACAAGGTTGTGCGAGTCAATTTGTCAGCGAACGGGCACTGGAATTGAAAATCGCCGAGCAGCCAGCGATATGAATGGGACTTGGTAACTCGATCCCACCGGCAGCTGACTGACTGTCTAAATTGCAGCCTGCAAATACCAGATACAGGATACAAGATACAAGATACTGGGAGTGGGACTGGGACTGGGACTGGGCCTGGGGCGTTATTACGCAATCTTTTGTGGCCATTTGAGTGACAGAAAAAGCACCGCCTCCCTCTCTCTCTGCCTCTCTTTCCGGGGAAACCCATTTGAGAAGGCTGTGTTGTGTGTGGTGAATGGAACTCGCACAATAATAGTTGAAATTGAAAAAGTATCAACTGCGAACAAACTGGGAGAGAAGCACACACCCTGTGTCTCAATCCAACACAATTTTATGCTTTATTCAACCGTTTGGATGGTCAAAACACATCAATAAATCATAATTATGATTTTTTAAGGAAATGAAATACTAGAGTTCTTGGCCAGCAAAGCGCCACGGTACTCCTGCAGTGGCAGCCACTCCTCCGTGTTGGCCGACGGCAATGAAGGCTGCTCGATGCGCTGCAGGAACTTGGCCACACTGACCCTGTCCTGATTTAGAAGTTGCGGCACAAACTCCTTGAGGACACTGAGAAAAAGTAAATTCTTGGGAGCGGCTGTTGCCGCATCATGACACATCGACTCCATAACATACAAGATACCAGCCCTGTGGAGGGCATTGACACTATGTCGGTTCTGGAGGAGATCCGTGTTATAATTCTCCGCCAGACGGCGAGCCAGATTGAGGAGCTTATGAAACTCCAGGGTGCTCATGGCCCTCACGCCGTCATTGTTAACATCGGTCATAATTTCCTTGAACGGATTAAGTATGGTGTGCAGCATGGTCATTCCGTAGTTGACCGAATTGATATCCATTGCCCGCTCCATGGCACTTCGCATGATGTCGCCGTAGGCAGCATGGTACTGGGAAATCACAGAACATACAATTTGGAAAAGTACTTGCCGACTTGCCGGCTAACCTTGTCGTAATACTGCAAAATCTTACAGGCTCGCATACTCGGAAACACATTTAAAGCCAACAGCTTGCAGTAGCTGGCGAGGATGTTGCGCCGTCGCTGCAGCTCGTCGAACTTGGTCTCCTTGCACAGGTCCTGGGGCGGCGCCCCATCTCTGAAGAGATGGTTCAGCACAAAGGTCTCCAGCAACTCGAACTCCCTGAGCGAAGGCTCGTATCGGATAGCGCGCACGAAGGATCTTGAATGGTGGATCAGTGGGTCACCAAACACTACATATAGATCGCAGATCGTGCTGAAGCTCTGAAAAGATATACCTGTAAAGCAGACTTTTTTGGGGGGCTTTACACTCACATCGAAGCCCAGGTCTGCATCACCTGTGGCAACAATATGTAGGGCCACCGACAGGTAGTCCTCAAGGTGCTTTTTTAGGGCAGCACAGGACTCCTCCAACTCCAGGTCGCTGCGATTTTCATCATCCCTCATGACGCTCCGCAAATCCCAGTTGAGACTATAATAGCACACCTCCATATACTGGATCGTGGCCTCCGCCGGTAGGTCGTCCCTGCTCGGTGGTCTCTGATCCTGATACCTAGACACACGCTTCAGACTGGCGAGAACCGACTCCGTCAGATTAAATTCACTTAAATTGAAATATCTGTACAGAGCCGAGATCAAGCGCAGTGACTCCAGCAAACCACGTGACCGGCTGCGTGATCGGCTCCGTGACGAAGTCCGTGATGTAGCCCTGGACGCTCGCGGTGGCGACGGCGAGCTGGGAATCCCGTACATCAGTTGCCATGTGCGAAGGGACATCTTGTAGCTAAACACCGCGGTGTGAATCAGCTCCTGGATATGCCGCTTGGCGGAGGGTATGTGCTTGAGATGCATCAGGGTGAGGGCTGCCATCCGCAGTACCAAGCTGGGGTATTGTTTAAGCATTATGACTCTTATCTGGCCGAGCAAGTGTTCCAGCTGCTCTGCGTTCGATCTCTGCAGGTAGTAGTTCAAGAAAAAGTGCTGCGGCAGCTCGAGGAGATTCTCCAAATCGACGGGATTCGACGAGTGCATCAGCAGGAGCTGTGACAGGACGGGGGCCAGGATCTGAGTGGCACGTAGTTGGGCTCCTGGCTTTGGGGTCCTAACCAAATCCTTGGTGTATCGACCCGGCGGTATCTCCCCCGTAATGGTCTGCTTAACGCCCCGGCAAAGGATCTCAATGAGAGCCGATCTCTCCGTTACGCCCAGCGCCGACACAGCTGGGTGCTCCATCAGCATGTCGACCATGGTCTCCCAGTCCAGAACCAGCTCGCAGCTATCGATCAGGGCATCCACCAAATAGGCCGCATGGTCATTCTTCACGTAGCGAATGAAGAAATCCAGCAGGCGGTAGATTATCTGGAAGGGAGAGGCTCCCCTCTGAGGAACCATCCAGCGCAGCGTAAAGAGTCCAGCGGCCGCATGCGCCAAGCCGCGATTGGAGGCCAACAAGAGCTGGTCCAGCAACTGACAATCTACGTTGCTCAAAATTGTTGGCGACGACCGATAGAAGCCGGTCAACAAGCGCAAAGCGGCCTCCCCTAGTTCACACTCCCGCTCCACGCAGGTGAGCACTATCAGGTGGCGGAACTCCATGGCTAATTCCACGCGCAATGTGCGAAGCTCTTCATCATCACCGGTTCCCAGATCAGTGAGGACCTCCAAGCAGCACTTCCTTACATCTCCAAAGCTGTCGTTCAGGCCCTCATAGAAGTAGCGCAGACTCTTCGGCTGCAGATGGCCCTCGGGATATTTCCTTATCCAGTGCCCAAGCTCGGTGACACAGAGCAGCCTTATTCCAGTCACCACATCCAGGTGACGGGCCACAAACAGGCAATCGAACATTCGTAGCCACAGTCTCTTCAATGATCCATCTTCCTCCGCCGCCACAGTGGGAAGTTCATTCAAAGCGGTCAGCATTTTAAGGCCTACAGGAAAGCCAAAGGTTAAATTATAAATTATAATTCAATATTATTATTTTTGATCGGTAAGTCCTTACCTATCATGGTGCTGGTGTGGCGAATCGGACGCATATTGGACTCGGAGCAAGTCATGATAAAGCTCGACACCTCAGAGAGGAATACATCATCGGAAATAATGGACGTACCATGGGCCAATTTGAGCAGACACTGGACAAAGTCCCCGACATTGCTCTCAAACTTCTGGGCACTGTTCTTCATTATCATTGGATAATAATTGCTCACCTACAAAATTTGCTTACACTTGCGGATCAAACCTAATCCCAGCTACAACTTACTGCGCGAAATTTTTCGGTGCTCGCCCCCAGAATGTCCCTGTAGATAAAGGGTCGTGCGGTGCTCTTAGGAATCTGATACTGACAGCCACTGGCGTCCAACACTAATTGCAATATGTTGACCAGAGCGACATTCGGGTTCTCCATATATTGCTCAAGCAGCTCGCGGGCCAGGTCCTGATGAGGACATTTATGTGAGACACAATATTCATAATACACAGAAGTACAGAGATTACCTCATGCTTTAGATTACTGTCCAGCACAGATTGCAGCAGTGACATCTTTCTTTCTCTTGGCTGCTGCTCCACCAGTACATCTTCAATTTGCATTGTCTCTGCGCCATTTTCAGAGCTGCAAAATGGCATTTAATGCAAGTTATGGATGAATTTGAAGTATTATTAAATACCCCAATGACTCCTCGACCACATGTATATCACCAACATCCATTTTATACGTTTTTTACAGGTTTAATTGGATTATTTCACAAGTTTAACGAATCGCACAACCGGATAAATGTATCGAAAAGTCAAAAAGAGAATGCCAACTCGGGTCAAAAAGTGACAGAATGCGAGCGTGCAACAGAGTTGCACGTGCTTTCGAGATGGAACTTTGTTAGATGTTCTATTTCAAATTCCATTTTAATCGATGTTGAAAGGATTTAAGATAGATGAATTCTATAAGCTTTTTCGGGTTGAATTGAATAAATTCCCAAATAAATCGAATCGAAACAACAAAGTTCCGAAATGGCAGCAAGAAAGGAAGCTATCTTCGGCAGTAAGTATTTAAAATGTTGTATATATTTCACACTACACAAATACACAATAAGAAAACACTGCACAAACACTATTTCACAAGTTTAACGAATCACACAACCGGATAAATGTACGTAAAGTTTCGAAAAGTCAAAAAGAGGATGCCAACTCGGGTCAAAAAGTGACAGAATGCGAGCGTGCAACAGTGTTGCACGTGCTTTCGAGATGGAACTTGGTTAAATGTTCTATTTCAAATTCCATTTTGATCGAAGTTGGGAGGATTTAAAATAGATGCATTCAATAAGCTTTTTCGGGTTGAGTTCCGAAAGTTCCGAAATGGCAACAAGAAAGGAAGCTATCTTCTACTTCTCTACTTATACGCTGCAATAACACCGTTGTTTCTCGATTTTCGGCGTCGCTTATTTGTATCAATCAAGAAATAGAGTGACCATCTGCGTGGCATACTAAAAGTCTTCTTATTTTTATGAAAGCCAACCCGTTTCAACGGGCGGGAACCAAAATTTTACAATTAGACCTAGTACTAACATAAGATACATTTTCTGAAAACAACAAGACTAAATATACTAAACTAAACTTCCAGACTTTTCACTTTTACGTGTTCTAACATAATATAAATGTTGAGAGCGAAATCACAGTTGTGATTTTGCTTTAAAAATAAATGAATTGATATAAATACATATATTTTTCTAGTGCAGCTATATATGATATAGAGGGCCGATCTGGTCCCCCATTATTTTGCAAGTGAAAGCTTAAAAATCTAACAACTAAGCTAAAAATAAATTAATTTCAATTCTGAAAACTGTTCCGACTTAGTTTTTATAATACTAATAAAACTGCATACTGCATTTCAATTAATTTTAAAATAAATTTTTGTTCAAATTTTTTTTTGACAACTTTACCAATTTAACCCCAAAAAGTTTCGAAAAAGAATTTTAATTTTTTTATTTTACCAAACATGGCTAGATCGACTCAGAATTTGATGCTGATAAAGAATATATATGATTTATAGGGTCGGAAATGACTCCTTCACTGAATTCTGTGCTTCTGACTGATATTATAATGCCCCGTTTGGAGTTTAAAATTTAATGTATTAAAATTTAAATATTTGTCTTCCATTAATTTAGGCCAAATTAAAGCTTAAAAATACAATAACTAAGCTAAATATGCATTAATTTGAATTCGGAAAACTGTCCGGGTGGGTTGTTTTATAATACTAATAAAACTGCATACTGCATTTCAATTAATTTAAAAAATTTTTTTTCAAATTTTTTTTGACAACTTTACCAATTTAACCCCAAAAAGTTTCGAAAAAGAATTTTAATTTTTTTATTTTACCAAACATGGCTAGATCGACTCAGAATTTGATGCTGATAAAGAATATATATGATTTATAGGGTCGGAAATGACTCCTTCACTGAATTCTGTGCTTCTGACTGATATTATAATGCCCCGTTTGGAGTATTAAAATTTAAATATTTGTCTTCCATTAATTTAGCCAAATTAAAGCTTAAAAATACAATAACTAAGCTAAATATGCATTAATTTGAATTCGGAAAACTGTCCTGAGTTAGTTTTTATAATGCTAATAAAACTGCATACTGCATTTCAATTAATTTAAAAATTATTTTTTTTCAAATTTTTTTTTGACAACTTTACCAATTTAACCCCAAAAAGTTTCGAAAAAGAATTTTAATTTTTTTATTTTACCAAACATGGCTAGATCGACTCAGAATTTGATGCTGATAAAGAATATATATGATTTATAGGGTCGGAAATGACTCCTTCACTGTGTTCTGTGCTTCTGACTGATACTATAACACCCCGAAAGAAGAATTCAAATTTAAATGTCCTTCCTCCTTTATTTTGTTCAAATTAAAGCTTAAAACTTCTTTAATTTTTTGTATTCTACCAGACATGGATAGATCGACATGGCTCTCGATGCTGATCAAGAATATATGTACATATATGATCTCCTTTGGTGCATCAATTTCAATACAAATATCTGTATACGTCATTCTTAAGAGTAATAGAGTTTTAATAAACCCTGTAAAAACTGTTCAGTAAACATAAAATGTAACGAAAACCATGTGTACTTGCTGAATTTCTAGCCTGGTTGCTGGTTTCCCACATCTCAACCACTAAAATGAAGGAAAATCAGGGCAAATAATGCCGCCGAGCGAGATCGGAATCGGGTCAGGTAGCCGATCTTCGAGGGCACAAAACAATTAGCCAGGCCCACAAAATGATACACAAACAGAGCGCAAATTGGGCAGCCACTTGTGAGCGACCTCAAAGCGAAAGCGCCGCCAATCCAAGCGGACTAACAAGGACCTCCATAATCATCATCCCGCCGGAACGGCCAGAAATAAACACAAATATTGACGTTGCCTATCGCACGCGATCTCCGCTCGCTCCTTCCTTCTCCTCCTCTCCCGCTGAGGAGTTCTCCCGCAAAGATCACAGGCTGCGCCCGCTGGCCAATTCGGCCATTTGGCGGCGATGACTTGGCAAGTTGGCAACTCTGAATTATTTCAATCTGCGTTGATGACGCGGCTCCTTTTGGGCGGCGTCGTCCTCGTTGGAGGCACGATAAAAAGCTGGCGATAACGTGTCTGATTCCAACTGGATTAAGTGGGGAATATCTGGCGATGTATCGATAATTGGCCATCGAGATATAAAGGGCGTTCAAGTTCAAAGTGAAACCAGTTACAAACATTAGCAGAAGAGATTCTTCTGTAATATTGCGGTTGTTTTTAAATGGTTAAGATACTCGTATGTGGTACATTTTATGAGTTAAACATCATTCCTTTTTAAGTTCGATTTTTAATAAAATCCTATCGATTTTTAATCAAATCCTTTCGATTTTTAATCAAATCCTATCGATTTTATTGAAATTAATGGGCAACTCTAAGCCTACTACTTCTCCTTCGTCCAACTTGTTATTTACCCGAAAGCAGAGGGCATTCCTGGAATCTCCCCGAATCCCTGTCTGGGAGTCCAGGCAAATATTGACGTTTGGGATTGAAAATTGGCGCACTCCAGAGTGAGCCGAGGCAGCTGCCATTGATTGAAAGATCAATCGAGATCGAAGAGATTGCGAATCCGATTCTGAATCCAAGGCGATTCCAGCTGCCGTAGGGTAATTGGAGTCCACCTACGGCCAGGCCAGGCCAGGCCTTTCGGCTACCAATCTCATTTCATATTCAAAACGATGCCTCTTTTGCCGGCCATTGTCCATTGTGTTTGATTGCCCGAAATCTGACCTTCACCCTGTGCCGTTCATTGTTGCCTTTTGCCCGGCGAGGCGGGGAATTAGCCGCCGTCCGCTGTCCATTCAGAATTCGAATTTGGGATTTAGACGGGAGCAGCAGCTGCCGTGGCGCTCGTGCCCTGCTCCTGACACTGATTCCCGCTCCTCAAGAAGACACCTGCTTTTGGTTAGAGAACTACACTAGGAAAATAGTTTCATAAACTATATTCAATATAATATTTTATAATTTACTAATTACAAAATTTGTTATCTTGCCCCACTGCCCGCTTGTCCGAAGGGAGGATTGACGCCTTCTCGTCCTCAGTTTTGGAAGGTGCCTCTACCATAAACTGACTACTGGACGAGTAGCCGTCATCTAATTGACAGTATAATTCCTCAGAGCCTTCTCCAGGCGGATGTTTTTGCCACTTTGTGGGAACTTTAGAAGGAAACCAAGTCAAGGATAAAGTTTGGCCAGGCAGAGGAGGCGGGTTTAGTGGTAAATGGTGGGCTTGGCTTTAGCAGAAGTTCAGGACGAGTGCGTTAGTTAGGAGGTATTTCTGAGGGAAGCCCTATTCCGATAGGCCAATAGCATTTCCCCAATCAATAAGTTAAATAGGCCTTGGAATATTAATTAACCATAATCCGAATTTCAGTGGCCTCGTCCATTCAGATACACAAAGATGCTTTACCAGAGATAATAATGACATGGTGCTGTTATCAAACATGGACAGGGAAAATCATCTCGCCATGTCCAGATACTCCTCGTCGATGTCCTCATAATTGGGTCACTTGTTGTGTGTGGCAGTCACG
This sequence comes from Drosophila bocqueti, assembly GCA_018151655.1. NCBI lineage: Eukaryota > Metazoa > Arthropoda > Insecta > Diptera > Drosophilidae > Drosophila > Drosophila bocqueti. Next base: position 626,397 of record JAECXF010000230.1, read on the forward strand.
GCCGAATGAACCACACAAATATGCCAGAACAATGACAGCTAACCATTCAAAAGGGAAGGGGGGCCCGGCAGCAGGAGGAGCAGGAGGCAGAGGAGGTGGCCACATTGCACCGCATAATTAATCAAAGCGGCACGCGGCTGTGGGCGCCACAAAGCGAGCCGCCGACAATGCCAAACCCAGAACTCCGATCCGAGGCCGAAGCCGAAACCAAAACCCAAAACCCCGACTCCAAAACCAAACCAGAGAGCTCTGCGAGAGAATCCCGCCCAGCACGTGAGCTGGATGTGGTCGGACCAAGGGCCTCGGATGAGGAGGTGCCGCATACAAATGAACGCCGCCCTCTTCCGCATTTAATAGAGAAGCCAGCGGATGTGGATACACAGTATTAAAGTGGATGTGGACACCCGCACAATCGGCGGGCCACGGATCATGTGGGTTGCCCACTTCCAGTCGCCAGTCGTCGGTCGTCGGTCGTCGCCATTCTCTGTCTGCATCCACGTCTGGCTTTCGGTCTCAGCTCCAGACAGAGTCTATCCGTGGCGCAGGAAAACCAGTTGGCAATTGCTTCATTCATAAATTGGCAAAGGCGTTGGCCTCCCATAGCTGAGATCACAGTGGTTCCAAGAGCTGGGAACTAGTTTAGGAAAAGCGCTGACAAAATAATAACTAAGATGCGTAACACCATTCGTTGTATTTCCTTCGTTTTAATCTTGAGTTTACTGCACTGAGAATTATTTAACAATGAAGTTAACCAGTTCAAACTCGACACATAGTTCCTTTATTTAGTTAACCAACTTCTTAAGCTTATTTCGCATTGGAAACAGCCTGAGCGAACCTCTTTTGCCCTAACTGTATGAACATCTCCTTAGAGATGACTCACGCCCTGGACCTAAGCAACCAGCGATTACCTACTCCTCATCCCCATCCAGCTCCTCCTCCTCCTGTGACCGCCTCTTCAACTCCAACAACTAACTGCTAATTGACACACCTCGACGATGGCATCACGTGCCCCATTGCCAGCCATGACTCATCCGCTGCCGAGCTGAGGAGCTGAGGAGCTGAGGAGCTGAGGAGCTGAAGAGCACGTTGCCAAAACCCGCTTGCCATGCCATTTATGAATGGGGAGCCGGGTCTAAAAACTCTAAACTCCTCCGGGCTTCGGACTTGTGCGACTGGATACTCCTTCATTCAACTCCAACTCGATTCAATTGCTTCTATGCGACGACGACGTCAAAAGTTGTTTGTTGTCTGGCTTCCCCGCCACTCCGCGATCTCTTCCGTCTGCGAGTTTTGCCTTAATAGTAAATCGTGTTTTGCATGCACGAGTAGGTTGAGTTGCCCCTCAATATACACAGATATACACCACACATGTATCTGCCTCTATTGTGGTGTAGGAGTTGTGGAAATCGAAATTTCATTCAGTCAGCTCATTCAATTCATTCATGAAAATGTGCTTGATTCGGTCGTTTGGCGAGTTGGATTACCGGGATTACGATATGCTACTGGGTTCAAAAACCCAGAGACACAGAGAAAGGGGAGCTAGAATGCATTTCAACACGTCGATACGATGGGGTTCTGGTTAAATGTTCAAAACGTTAATTGGGATATTAGAGACGAAGGTTGTGAAGCTCTAAGAAGAATATTTTGTGAATACTTTGAAATCTATATATATAAAATGCTTTGTCCTGACTGACTGACTGACTGACTGACTGACTGACTGATAGATCACAGCCATGGCCAAACCACATGTCTTAGGGACTTGAAGTTTTTTTTTTTTAAATCAGAAAAAAAAAATTCCAGATTCGTATGGGTATTTTAATTTTCTAATTCCACCTGCAACCTATTTTAAAAAATAAAAAACATAATTAATTAAAAAAATAATATTTATGAAATAATATTGATATTGGTCTAAGGCTCAGAGTAGGGCTTGCCTCATTTTATATTTGTCATTCGACTTCAAAGAATCTTTATTTCTCATTCAGTGCGCTGACTTCAAAGCGAAAGTTAATACGAAATTTTAAGTGTGGATCTGCATCCGATCAAAGCGACGATGCAATAAATAGCGGGCGCTCTAGTATAGTATAAATATTTACATGTACATAGGTCTTATCAACAGAAATTCATTCAATGTGATGGAAAATTACAAGCTCCGACTATCTTTATCAGTACATCGCCAGAGTGCCTCTAGTTTTCACAAATAAATTAATAATTCAAAGCATCAGTTGTCACCATGTTCTCGAGCAAAGTAGTAAAGTTCTCGGCTGCTATGCCTTGCATTCAGTTGCAGTACAAAGGATCCAAAGGATTGGGCCCCGATTGGTTGCCTTTGAAGCAGGATTGGAGAACAAGGTGGTGTGTTGTACCCGAAAAATATACTGAGGAGTTTGCAAAACGAATAGATGAGTTTACAACGAGAGACGGAGATGTTTTTGTGGTGACATTTATGAAAAGTGGAACCACTTGGACGCAGGAGTTGGCCTGGCTGTTACTAAATAATCTGGACTTTGACCGAGCCAAAACAAGCCACACTATAAGGCGGTGTCCTTACCTCGAGTAAGTAACATGACCCAATTATTGATAATATTTTAACAATATATATATGATTTATATATATATTTGTTTACATTTAATCTGTAATTTTCTTTCAGACATTACGCCATTAGTAGCAAGGATAACGATGATAACATTTCCCTGTGCGATCAGATGCAGGATAATCCGCGCCTAATAAAATCCCACCTTCCCTCACAACTTTTGCCGCGACAAATTTGGGAGCAAAAACGAAAAATCATCTATGTGGCCCGCAATCCCAAGGACGTTGTAATATCCTCCTATCATTTTCTTACTAACATTGGACTTTGGCAGGGAAACTGGGACGAATATATAGATCAGTTTATAACAGATCGGATTCCGTACACATCATACTGGTCGCATGTTGTGGACTTTTATAGAATGCGTAACGAACCGAATGTCTTTTTTGTGACCTTTGAGGAGATGAAACGAGATCTCAAGGATGTCATTGAGAGACTGTCGCTATTCTTGGACTGCAAGAAAATAGAAGGAGTGGAAATGGATAGGCTATTAAAACACTTATCATTTGATAATATGAAAGGTAAGTCCATATAGATTTGTATTCAACCTTTTTTAATGGCGTTTTTACAGAGAGTCAGTCTACCAATCCTACGGCATGGGTTAGGGAGACTTTTCATACAAAGGAGGAATTTGAGTAAGCATAGTTATTGAAACTTGACGAAGGAAATTGTGGTACATATAGTAAAATTTTTGTATTTTAGTTTTATGAGGCGCGGCATTGTGGGCTCTTACAGAGATGAGCTAAGCCCTGAGCAAGTAAATAAATTGGATAGATGGATCCAAGATAGTTTACAAGAATATGGATTAAGTGAAACTGATATCTTTGGAAACATGTGATAAAATATAATTGATGTTATATATATCTTATATATAAAATTCTGCTGTCACGGTGTTTGTATCCAAACTCCTCCGAAACTACTTGACCGATTTGGATAAAATGTTGAGGGGATATTCTGTAGGCCTGAGAATCGGCTAACATATATTTTTCGTGCCCCTAACCGATAAGGGTTGTCCACTGGTTGAGCAAAGAGCGAGCCGAAAAAAGAACACAGCTGAAGTGTCTTTTCAAAGCAGTTTTCAATCGTGTCAGCCTGAGACTGACTGCTCATTTTCTGATAGCTTGAAAAAAAAAAGAGCACAGATAGGTGGGACGAAGTTCACCGGGTCAGCTAGTAGCTTATAAAACTATTTAGAAGTACGATTTTACAGAAACGTTTTATATTCTTAAATAAAATAAAATAAAATAAATCCAACACCAGGGAGGGAGCATAACCCCGGTGGACTTCTAATCGGCTTAAATCTAATAGGAAAAGAATTGGGAAACTGGAGCAGAAAGCTCTGCCTGCACTGCGTAACGAATTCCCTCGAATCTTCCGATCCAAGCCCGAACGAGACTTGCAATAAACCCAACATAATTCCCAAAAACACACACCACCAGATTCCAGACCCCACAAGAAGGCGAGATGTCAACACTTTTACCGCACGGCAGCTGGGATTCTATGGAACTTGCGCTGCCCTTAAAAAGTGCATCCAATGTCGTCCAGGTCCATGTCGGAGATCCATGGCTATGACCGCTTCGAAGCGCCGGAGAGGCAGCTGCCTTGTTAATGATGGTTTATGACTACTCCTCGTCGTTGCGGTGACCATTTCTCAGGCCCATAACTCCGCGGTAACGATCACGATCCCGATCCAGGGTCCAAGATTGATTGCCCCGTGTGGCAAGTGAAATGAAAAAAGTGTTAAGCCACAGTCACAGTCACAGTCCAAGAGGTGGTCCCTAATAAATCCCAGCTAAGTCCGAAACACGAAACAGAACCTGCCTGACCGACCGACCGACCGACCGGCCCTTTTAATGTCTTTATTTAGTGGAAAACAAAATCGGGGCGAGTGACAAGCCGCGGAGATAACGCAGATACAGATACAGCCGCGGAGAAAGGGGGGAATCTCGCCGGGAGAGTTTATGAGCAGCCTTAATTGAAACAGCAAGTTCCCAGTTGTCACACGGAGGCGGTCCATGGATCGGGAACCATTAGGCCCCGATAAAAGCGTTGGCCTGGCTGCACTTTAATCCCGCAGAGATCCGCAGATACACTTGGGAAATTTAAGAATACTACAAAATCTTTCAATTTGAATAAAACAGATAAAGAATAATGTTTTAATAAGAAATGTTCTACCATATCTTTCTGTTAGCCAGCACACTTTGTACTTTATATTTCATAATCCCTATTTAAATTTGTTATTTTTTAGGTATGTTCCTAATTTGTTTAAGTGCATGGATACGGGACATGGCCCTGGATGCGGACTCGGATTCGGACATCGGACATGGACACGGTCGGTCGCCACCTTCGAGCCCTGTTAACTGGGCCTTAATCGGCGCGTTGCGTGCGACACTTGCGCGGCTCATTAATAAGAGTTTAAAGAGCGGCTCTCGGCTCGGCTCGGGGATATGTCCCAGCCCAGAGACGCAGGCACGGACCCCGAGCAGAATCCAACGGTCCCCACATCTCGTTGTGAATAAATTAGACGGCGGTGGTCTTCGGTCTCCAAACTGCGCTGCGATCTTTGCCGATCATTATGACCCTTTGTGCATTATGGCTTTGCTTCTCTCTTAATGCCAGGGTATGTGTGTGGGGTATCTTATGAAATATGAACCTGAACTCCAAGATACATCAAATTCATATCAAAATCTCAGCAAATACATAAGATTTTGCCATCTTCTTAAGTACAATAACTTTGTAAGCTATAGTAGTAGAATATAACAAAGTTCAGATCGATTAAAACATTCAAAACAGTTCTAAGAGTGTCCAGAGTAAGGTAGAGGGTATCCTATAGCCGAACCACCTATGTACCTGCCTCCTTCATTTCTTTTTATCTGTTCTTTCTTTTTTTCTCGTAGCTTGTTAGGCTCTGCCGAGCCGCAGAGAGTTCTCTTAATTTGGGCTGCAGTCTGTGGCCGTTGCTGTGGCTGGCCTTCTTTGATGTCTTCTTATTTTCGGGTTATCATTTTTTATTCGGTTATTAAGCGGAGACAGACCTGGACCACCTTCGTCGAACGGCAGACTCCGGACTCCGACCGAACAACAGATGTGTGAAGCTCTCGCTGTGCAGAGCCTCGGAGGGGTCAGAGTTGGGGGGTGATAAACGCACAAGCATATGGTGTCACACACAGCAGATAAGACTTGTCCAACGGGAGACCCAGCATCACTTGTCCACTGCTTACCAATTGTCTTGATCGGTTTTCGGGAAACACTCTCCTGCTCTCGCCTCGGGAAATCCTCAAAAACTTTGCCGCCGTTCAAATTTAACTCACATTTGACCCTGCCTTTCAACACAAACATGAATAAAAGTATTAAATATCCATATCCGCCCACAGGACAATCGCCGGGATAATACTTTCCCAATACATTTCCCTTGCTTCCCAAAAGAGTTATTAAAAAATTGTAGGAAATTCGCAAAGACCCAGACGGGGACGGAAGGGCACACAAAGGGGGATTAGTCCACTTAGGGATTATTAGAAATTTCGCATCCTTTTGTGGGACAGCAAAGAATGGCAAATGCCCGGTAGGAAATTAGTGGAAAAATGTGGCCCAAACAATAGAAGGCCGGACCTTGGGCGATTAAGAGATTACCCTGCATAATATTTCCAAAACAGAGCGAGACAGCAGCGAGGCGGGGCGGGTAGAAGATGTCAACATTGTTGCACCTGAACTTTGATGGAGCCGAAGCGGATGAAAGCTCCACCAACCGCAGCAGTCGGTCAGGCCAAAGGTGGTGTTTCCACTTGCGGTCGACGGACAATTTAACGCACGAACGAAGGTACGGATCGGAATTTATGCAAATGATCCACCACAGCAGCAGCGGCAGCAGCTGTCATCCGAAAGATCCACTCCACATCCAGATCCAGCGGCACTTTGCCATGTCGGTGTCACTGCAGTTGGTGCAGTGATCGTCGGTGATCAGTGTTCCCACGGAATCAAATCCAAAAGTCATTACGGTCACTTGCCCGGCGAGTGCCCGGAGTGCCACTAATCCCCCAGATGCAACACCCGTCACGGCATTCCTCCACTCGAAAAGCTATGGGAATCGGTATCGGGATCGGAGTGGAGAGCTCCCAAGTGGATGTCTCAATTTCGTGTGGGCGCTTTCAGGTGTCATGGGTCCAAGGGAGAGAGGGGGGGAAAAACACACGGAAAAGAAAAGCCAGAATGAAAATCCGTTTCGTTTTCAAAAGCGCGATCAAAGAACCCCAAAAAGAGGAAAGCTCTGTGGGAAAACGCTTCTGCTCCGCTGCACTTTCCATAACAACAGAAGCTGTCTTTGAGCTGAGATTCTGTTCGGTTTGATCGAGAAAAAATAAAGAGAAATGCTCGCTTTTGGGTAAATATTTGGACATTTATGGGAGTTTCATACGAATTTATGGAGGATCAAGAAAAGCTGAGCGGCAATTTGTTCGCTAGATTTGTTTCTTGCTGGATTGTGCATGGGAACTAAAAGATCTCGCTGATAGGGGACTCTGCCTAAGTTGCTTAAACTAGAGATCATGAGGGCAAAGCAGATTTCCAGCTCAGACAAAGGGCCAAAAGAGAAAGATACGCACTATCCACTAATTATGCTAAGCACTTTATATGCTTTTGCAGATCTGCGGCGCCTTAAGCGGTCTTTCATCGCTCTCAGGCAGCGGCATCAGAGTTTAACTTTGCCTCAAATGTTTCCTTCGGAAGAGATCAAACGGAGACAATGCGGCTTAGGAGACGACACGCACGGAGCGGAGATCTGGGACAATTTTGTGGTTAATGCGGGCTCAGCAGCTCTCCGAATAATTGCCATCAATTTCTGGGCCGGCTCACGCACCTGAATTAGAGCACGAAACAGTTAATTGTCCTTTGTTTGTTTGTGCCGCTTTGCCGCTGCGGATTATCCTCCAAAAGGATGATCACCGATCCCAGGGATCACGCCTAGAGACGCTTTTTACAAAAACTTATTCTCTCTGTCAGCAGATGGAATCCTTGGGAACTCCTAAAGGACATCTTGCAGCGCCATTAATGCAATTGTTTGAATTGGTCCTTCCGGGGCTTAGTCCTAAACAGATTTGCATAATTTAAGGGCCCCGATCTCGGTCCTTGGCCACGTGGTTCGTGGTCCGAGTTCGAGCTCGTTTCGGCCTCCTCTAATTGCCCTTTCAGTGTCCGAAACAATTTTGGGTGATCGCTTCGGCTCGGCTCGTTTGGGAGTTCGGTGATCGGTGATCGGTGATCGCTTTGATCCAGCCTAACAACATAATTGAAGCTCCTGACTCTCTGACTGACAACAGACGGCGGCGCCTTCAGTGATCGTTCATCAAGTGGCGATCCCCGAACCCAAGACGCTGACCCAAAGCTAATTGTTTTGTGTCCCCCACTAACGATGATCATCCCCTGCTATAAAGGCACTCAGAAAAATTCAATTTGTTAAACAAAATATTACTTTAATAGGTGTTTATAGATCCTTCTTGAGTTTTCTCATAAAAGAGTTGAGAGTTCTAGAAAATCGTTACGTATATCTAACATGAAGATATTTTTTCAAGTGTGCTGGAAACGATCTATCTGAGCAAATTACATGATTCAGTTTTCGACTACTCAGCACTCCCAGGATCCTGATGATCCCTTCCGATTTTCACTCCTCTCTCTCTCTCCGCGTATGTGACTCTGATGATGATGTATTGCTGTGGCTGTGGCCGTGGCCCTTGAGGATCGTTTGTCGGCACGCCCTGACCAAGAAATCGGCGACGCCCGCACCTCTCTAGTGGGCGTTTTGACGACTCTCTTCGCCGTTTTTCCCTTCTTCAAATCCAAGTCCCCGCGATTGCAGTTCCTTCCTTGGCGCTTGGCCCGAGGCAAAAAGGAGTCGCTGGCAAACTGTGATAATTACACATTAATTGTTTAATTCGAGGCGATTGTTTCGCTCCATTCATCCATCTCCGGCGCGTCTTCGCTGTGTGAGGTTCGGCTCTCTGCTCGAAACCGAAACTCTCCGGACTCGTGGGAGTGTTTTGGGTTGGGTTAATCACTAATTAAGCAGCCATGAAATTCCCCAGCACGCATAAATCAGTCGCAGTCAGCAGTCAGAGACCTGGTGGTGGTCTTCTCCCTTCTTCTTCGATTCGACTCGACGCCCACACCGCGTTCCGGCTGAAGGCGAGTCCTTTGTTCCAGGACGGCATCACTCTTGGGCCTTCGATTGGCCTCCTTATCATGTGAGGCAATGAAAACAGTTTTCATGACTCGGTGACGCATACCCCGGAATGCTCCTTATCGATGGAGAGGAATTTCGGCTAAGTGCAAGGTCAGGTAGGAAGGACCCCAAGGAATTATGGAGAATTCTATATATGAAATCATCAATGGATGTTTTATGTTCACAGAGTTTGTAGTTGCAATTTTAGGATTTTTTAGCTCTAATTAAGATTAAATGTTCCGAGGTCTTTGCTGTTTACTGCATAAAAACATAAATATTGGGCTAAGCGCAAAGTTTCCCTCTACGAATTTCTATTTCAATTTATTTAAGGCCACTTTGGGAGCAAACATGTCGTCGCTGTGCTGTCAAAGCAACCGCAAAAGGCAACCGCAGAAATCTATTTGGCAACTCTGGTTCGGGATTGCCAGGCGTTTGTTCGGGGTTTGAGGTTGAAATTCAGATTCCAGTCTTTAAGCTTTAAGTTTGTAGGTTGAATTTTCCATTTCACACCCTCCCTCCTTTGCTTAATTGAGTTTTCACACCTTCTGCAGCTGAAGGCAGGCAGGCAGGCAGCCCTGTCCCAAAAACCCGGGGGAACTGTTTAATTGTGCGATTCATTTTTGACCTGTCGGAAGTGCAGTTCCTCCCCGCTTCCTCTCTGTCTCCAGCGGCCGCGGAAAAGTTTTAATTTCTCACTTGTCTCTCTTCTTGGCACTCGCTAAAGCCGAGAAGAGGCAAATAAAAAGGGGAAACTTCGCTCAGGTGCAGTGCTGGCCTGACAAAATAATTAATTGCAGCGTCGCTTCTTAGTTCTGTCGACAATTTGTCTTTGAATCTAATTCTCTTTGTCTCCGCGCGGACTGAGAAGTCTCGCATTCTCCCGCCCATCGTAATTGCACTTAAGCGCAGGCCGAGAGACTATTTGAGAATTTCAGCTATCAATCAGGGCAAATCAAACCGAAATGTTTACTGCAATTTCGCTGCACTTCCGAACTCCCCGTAACTCGTAAAAAACAATTTTCGATGGCGAGCACAACAAAAAATAGAGTCATAAAACGAATACCTGCGGCACTGCAGGTAACAAAATCCCAACCTGAGGGCAAGAGCCGAGATTCCTCTGCTTTTTATGCCTGCTCTTTCTGGCTCCGTTTCTGTTTTGGTTTTGGTTTCTGTCTCCGCTCATAATTGCGGCAGGGCATAAATATTTTGATCATATTTCACGGCTCACTGATGACCGAAAAAGTGGGGGTATCCGAGGGCCGGAGATAATGATCTAGTCATTGGCCATCTCTCGGGGACTCCTAACTGTTTCCGTGCTCCGTGTCATTTGTCGCCTCTTCTCGAGTTCTCACACTTTCCATCGTAAATCTCGGTAGGTCGGTGGCCACGTTTTGCATCACCCAGCCGGAGTATCGGAGTATCGGTGGATCGGTGTATCTCTGGGTAAAGACCTCTTATCGGTGTTTGCTCATCGAATCCTCTCTCTCTCTCTCTCCACGATCCAATCATCATTGCCACCGAGTTGACATCTCAATTTACTTCCACGAATTACGGCTACGTCGGTAGCACGTAGAGTAGCCCAATAAAAATACCTCGGAGGAAGTGCATTAACAGTTATGTCAGTGATGGGTTATACGAAAATTGTGGTCTCCGGAGAGGAAGCAATGCGAGATGGTGTGAGGATTAGGAAGGCTGTAATGCATAATTAGCCAGCCAGTGTTTGGTTTTTTGAAGAGAACATTGGCCTAGACACTTTTACAGGCTATAGGAAATGGTTTACCGAATATAAATATATAAATATTATATATCCTACGAGGGGTCCAAAAACAAATTAAACCTATCAAAAGTAGGTGTTGTTGAACCCTTCGTTGAAAGGCATGCAATATATTTAAAAAGGAGAAAATTAAAGTTTTGCAAGCACTCGGTCGGTGTTAATGGACTTCAAAACCCTAAAAATGCTGAAAACATAATGAGGGCTGCCCGACGCCAGCAAACGACTTTTCCTCGGCACAAACATGCGAAAAGTTCCGAGTTCCTAGGAAAAGCGAAGCCCCTGCGAGGAGAGCATGCAATTCCTAGGCATTGAAGCGTGCCTCTAATAGGTGTCTTATATATGCACCTGGACTTTGAGTTGGACTTGGACTATCTTGGACTGGTGAGCACTGTGTGCGAGCATTGATAGAATTGTTTAAAGAAAACCCAATTAACTCGGGACATGATGATGACGATGAGATGATGGAGGGATTGGGAAGAAGCGAGGTGTGACCACGGGCCAAGATGTCGTACTAAGAGAGAACTCTTCCCGAACACGTAAGTTGCTCTAGATGATTATATAGTATGGCGCCGACTATGTTATAATCGAACACAGAAAACCACGCTGAAAGAAATGGGGAGTTGAATATCGTATTGAAGTTCGCTAAGGAGAATCTAAAGTTTGTTCTGACAGAAACTCAAAAAGAAGAATCCTTTTTTGAGCAGAACAGAGGAGACTTGCCTCAGTTGGTTTTTTTATCGGGTATTTTAGTGAAAGGGTATCTCACGAACTTATTTATTTTATGTTGCTAATACAATGCACAATTTTAGGCACATTTTTTCTTTAGGTGTACAGATTGCAAGCACATAAAACTCGGTACTAGCTGTACTAACACCACTAATGATGATTGTGTTCGTTGTTTGTTCGCTGTTCTTTTCGCTGTTAGTTGTGGGTTGTGCTTTGTAAGCGTGTTCGTTACGCTTGGCAGTGTGTTGCATCAACCGACTTCGGCTTCGGCTTCGGATCCAAGTTAATGTTAATGTCGCGTTCCAGAAATGATAATGATAATGATGGCAGATGAGCTTTCCTCCCAGGGACCGAGAGAGAGGAGTGCAGCGTCATCGCTCCGCCGCCAGCGGCGAAACAGTTGAGTTGACAACAGTTGTGCTCCAGAAAACAAACAGCGATATAAAGTTATTACAATTCCGTACTCCATACTCCGCGGTGTTCTGTATTTATTTTTCCCGCCAACTCCACCCGCTTTTAATTGGAAACAGTTCCCCCCAAAACACCCTTTCGGATCTCGGAAACTCGGAAAGGCGGCGAGGCCCAAGTCAAGAAGTCTAATTACCAAAAGTCATTCCGTTTGCCAGCCGCGCGCTCCCCTTCCCCTGCCCACTGATTTACATTTTTGACATAAACTTTTGTTCAACTAAAAAGCCAACAACAGGGGACGGCGAGAAAAAATGGGAAAAACAGAGCGAGAGAGGGGAGAAATAAAAATAGCAAAGTCATTTAATTGCGAAAACGCGTTTTAATTGCTTCTGGGCGCTGGCCTGGGAGCTGCTGCAGAGCTGGGCCAACTGGGAGCCCATCGTCGCAATGGGAATCGGAGTGGGAATCCAACTGTTATAGTTGGTATTTTAACCTCTTTCCCAGCCGGGCCGCGTTAAGACATCTTGCCAAAAAGTATGGGGCGAAATAAAATAAAAAGTACAGGCCAAAAAACTGCCTCATAATTTCATTAGGCAAAGTTACACTCCAGTAACGCGGTCGACTTTGAGGGGATTCTCTCTCCATCTGGCCACTTGGCTTGCTTATCTTTGAGTCGGAGGGCACAGGGCAGGAAAAGCCGTCAAAATTGGTGACCCCGACAATTATACGCTAGGGTGACCCTCGAGCAAGTCACTTTGCCACAATAACGATGAAACAGAAACACGGTTAGAATTACATAAAACTTATGCCAACTAACAGGATTAGCCAGAAATGATTTTATGTTTTTGTTGTTTATGTTTTTCTCTCTTATTTTTAGGTTATTTAATTTCAATTACTATCAATAAAGGAATATATTTGTATACCATTACAACCAGGTAATGCATGCTAAGCAAATTATTTGTGTAAATAATTATTACATAAATTTCCCGATAGCCACAATCATTTTCAATGACTATAGTTGAAATAAACAAATTGTATAAAAAGGTTATTAAAAACACGAAGTAAAATATTTGTGTTTTAAGGATTTTACTTGTTACAAATACTTATATTACTCCCTTTTAAACCCAGACACGCCAATTCTTTCAGCTAAATAAATTAAAATCAATTATTGCCACAGATCTAAGCCATGAGAAACTGCACCAGCAGCAGCAACAGCACCAGCCGAAGCTCTTGGCCAGTTCCTTGGCCCAATGGAGTGGGCTTGGCTCGGTTTCGAAAGGGGATTCCGGAGTGTGTGGCGCAGGCTCATAAATCGAGCCAAGTTGTCATGGCCGTGGGGCAAAGTTTTGGACATTGATTGCCAGCTTCTGCATATTTTCCCACAGTGCAAACTGATCGAAAAGTGAAAGAAACTGGGACCTGCCTCAGTTACAGGATTCGAACTGGGGTGTACCCTTTAGAGGCAATGATATATGGGATTTGATTAGGTTCAGGCTGGAATTATCTTGTAGAAAAGGTCTGTGAACTTTTAGTAAAACAATGTTTCAAATCAGAATGTTCTTAAATGCACTTAAGTTTACTCTTCATCCAGCTCAACATGCCTTGTCCGCCTGCCATTCTCAAACGAGGGTTATGCGAATACAAAGTTATTAAATGCAGCCGGCGGAGGAGGTGGTGGCAAGGAGTGGGAGCTTGTGTGGCAGCCACCACCTGTGACATGAAGTGGAGCATGGAGTGCGGAGAACGGAGAACGGACGACCGAGTGTGGAGCGTGGATCATGGATCTCTCGGGGCGTGGGGGCTTAGAAGCAGACAGACGCACGGCAATTACGCTTCTCTAAACAGCTGAGCCAGCCGAGGACCAATCGGAATGGCACTGGAGTTGGAGCATGGACAGAGCAGGAGGAGCAGAAATTAAAATTACACCCGCGGGCCAACCAATACGATGGACGTTGCTTCTAAAATTATAAATACAACAATTCAAAGCGGTGCTGTGGAGGTTAAAACCAAGCGCAAACCCAAACCGATCCGATCCAATCCAATCCCGGCGATGCCATGGCCATGGGAATTACACTAATTTAAAGTAATTGGCTATAGTTTTTCACTTGGCATTTAAATACGAGTGTGTGTCCAGGCTCCAGGTCCGCGTCCTCGTCCAGTTCCCAAACCCAAACCCAAACCCCAACATGAACCCAGACCCAGTGTCCATTCCATTCCAGTCCGCTGCAGTCCGCAATTTTAATCGATTTGCGTATATGGCGAATGGAGGACTATTAAAAAAAGACCAGAAGAGACTGAAAGCAGGCAACCCAGAGCCGAAAATGAGACTGAGGCCAACCTGGAGTGTACCCAAAAGTGGGCGTTGCCCCAAACTGAATGGGAAAATGAGTGAGCTCTGAGCCCGGGAGTTTGTGAATTGAGGATTGCGGATTGCGGAGATGACGACGTCGCATTCCAAGTAGCGCATATGCTGCACCACTTTGCCTTGCCTTGGATTCCAGCACCGGGAGCTGGAGCAGCCCTGGAGCCCTGCTCTGCTCTGTGGAGCCTTCAAAGCAAAACTAATTAAAAGTGCCCCGAAAACAAAACAAAACACGGGAGGGCAGACAGGATTAGCCTAAGCGGAACCAACATATGGAATACCCTTGCCGCAATTTATAGGATTTCAAGGGATATTAGTCAAAAACTTTCATTCGTTTATTAAATTTTTGTAAAAGAAGACAGAGGCTAGTCTTGTTTAACATTACCAGCAATTGCGAGGAGGACATTAAGGGGACTCTTGGACCTTAGGACCCTTGTATAAAACTCTTTTATATTGTCAGTGATAGGGTCTCTCAAGTTTAGATACGTAAGGAAGCTTCTCACATGGAAAGCACCCCTCATGGGTGAGGGCATCCAAGCAGGGCAATCCAAACAAAACCACACCGAGGAGTTGACTCGACTCGAGCCAAGACCGGGACATTGGACACTGGACACTGGACACATTCATGGCCAGGAACCTTTTGCCCATCTGCATGCCTTGCTGGTGCCCGGGGCGCTGCCGATCGGAGAGTTCAGGGAGTTCGGGGCTCGGGCTCCCATTTTCTTAACCACTAAAATTAATAATAAGTGATCTGGATCTGGTTTCGAGCAAAAAACAAAACGGCTGCGGCTGAGGCTGCGACTGCGGCCTGAAGTAGAACGACGCGTCTCGGGCATAAATAAATGTTATGTGTTTTTTGCCAGCCACCGCAGAAGGAAGAGTAGAAGAAGGACCAGACCAGCAGCATCAGGAGCAGGAGCAGCCCAAATCCCCGCCTGAAATCCCATACCACGTTCCTTTGGCACCTTTGTGGCCTGCGGCGAGACAACAAAATCATTTTGCCGCCGCCGAAGGTTTGCGCTCCATCCAAAACCCCAAAGCCATGGGGCCGCAGGGGCGTGGGGCGCCCATTATTGATTGGCTAATCAAATCATTTGCCAGACTTACGGCAACTTGTAGAGCCCCGGAATCAGACCAAACGACAGGCGCAATTATCATTCCAGAGTCGCGACGCGACACGGCCTAACTAATTAATAATCCCAGCGATTAGCACAGTCCCGAAAAAAAACCCAGAACCCCAGAAGACCCTGGGACTCAGACGAGGCCGCCCCTATTTCTTCGGCCGTTTATTAATTAAAAGTCTCTCCTCGGAGGCTGTAACTGGGCAAGGCTGCCCAACTCAACACCCAGCTAAGGGCCCAGTCCATCTGTTGTTTCATTACGCGAAAGAAAATGCTCTTTCAGTTAGCAAGGGAGTCGGTTCTCTCGACAAGGATAAGATTCTACCGTAATTATTGTAGAAAATAGAAGAAAATCGGTGATCATCTTTCAGTAAGCAACCTCCTTTTTACCTCTTCATAGATATATCGATAATGTTGATATTTGGCACTAAGGAGATATGAAAATACTCTGCCTGATAAAAGAAATTTAGTGATCGTTGAGATATATAAATATTTTGGTTAATTTATCAGAGCAACATATTCGGGAAAAAAACTAAAAATAAATGATGTCTGATAATATCGATAAATGAATGGAAACTGCGACATTCTTAGATACTTTCCAGATATCCAAAAAGGATACAGTAAATGTAATATTATTCTCTTTTTCATCTCAAATTGGCATAATTCCCCATTATAATTATTATTTAATTAAAAACCTATATAAAATGATAGCGAAAAATGATAGCACACTGCTTTGATCCCTTGCCCTCGCAAGAGTATCCCTGACTCGGTATCTTCGAAGCAAACGTTTTTCCTCCTTGTTTTCATTTGTTTATTTCGCGCTTTTGGGCGCTTCAGTGTTTCGGCATTAATTAGTTTCATTCGCGTGTCCAGGGGGATAGTCCGCGGTAGGTGTTTCCTAATGAGTCGTCGCAGACGCCCTCTCCTGGCCGGATCCTGGATCCTGGGTAGGAGTACTTGATGGGCTGTTCCCCAAATGTTTGTTTGCCCAAGTTAGTTGTGCAAATAAGTTTATTAGTGCGATTGGGGCGGGAATCGAAAGGGGCGTTCGTACATCGTGATGAAGAGCCGGCCAGCCGGACAGCAGGAGAGGATTAAGCGAGCGATGAACACACATAAATACGTAAGCCATCCGACTCCATTAGCGCAAGCAGAAATCGGTTGAGTTAAGAGCCGGCCTGTCCGGGGCGCGTATTTAAAGTGCGAAATTTCATTTTTAATAAGCGAGGATTTTCTCATTAAGCGCATTTACAATTTGTGGCCAGGATACGGGCCGGCAACGGGTTCTCATAAGGCATTAAGAGGGGCGGCGCGGCGGCGAGGTACACGAGATGTAATTGCGGATTTATGTGCTGCAAGTGCGGAAAAGTGTTGACCAAAGGATAATGGAGTCCTGGAGCGTAAATACAGGCCTCGCAATATATTTCAGTGCGCTCTTCCTTCAACGCAATATCATTCGAGTTGCAGTTGCAGTTGCTCTGCTACTCCGTCCATCCAATTTAACAATTTAAATCAATTGGCAAATTTTTTACTGCATTTCCATCCATCCATAAGCCCATGTCCTGTGGCCACAACACAAGCAAATGAAATAAATTTCCCTCAGCCCACCTCCTCCTATATTCACATGCTAATTAAATTAGTTTTGAACGAATTCACACACACCCACATCCACACACACACCTAAAATAGACGAAAATTCAATTTTAGCCTCCGACCAAATGCCACCGAAATTGGCGAAATCCGTTGGCGAGGGATTACATTACCATAATCATTGCAGTTATAGCCGGCGAGCCGATGGCCATGCGGCATTAAATGCCAATTAAATGGCCAAACGGAAGCCGCGCATATAGCTAATTGGTATACATACATATGTATCCCTCGAAGAGCTCTCTGTGTCCGTCTGAGTTGCGGATTATGGAGGCACTAATCGCGCTATTATAACGGATGGACGGGGCTGGACTTGGGGGGAAGTTGTCATGACAGCAGCAGGATATCATTGAAATGAAGTTGATGCCGTTGATACTGGTTGCGAATTTTGAGCCGATAATGAAACGTTGATATGGCAACAGTAATTAAGATTGCTCATCACTGACTCTAATGTTCCAGAAGAAAATAATACTACATAAAAAGTTGAAAACTTTGAACTTATTTTACTGAACGAGTTGATAATTGTAGAACCTAATAGAAAAAGTATTCATGTAACAAATATTCCCAGTAACAAAATGATAAATAGACAAGCAGGACCCCCGAAACGATTGCTTTTAATAGGATCTGCCTCCGTTTTCCCTAAATATGCTGATTAGTCTTGGGTCCTGGCTAGGTTCATTCCTGGAAAACGTGTGCTGGACACGCGCCGTAGAGGATCGCGGAACCATATGGCCGAGCCGGGTCAGTTGCTGGTCAGGAATTAAACAAAAGACGCCAAAACAAGGACCTCAATCAGGGGCAGGCTCCTTGGCAAACGGCAACAGCAGCAGCAGCCGTCATAACAGCGTCAAAACTAATTTTCATTTTCGATAATAATGAAAACAAAACAAGGACCAAGGCGGCGCATCTGTTGCCGCAACCAAATTAAATTTACAAATTATTGGAGGAACACTTTTCATTTTCGGAAAAAGTGAAAACTCCTTGCTGCGCGCCACTCAGCCAACTGTTGTCCTCGGGCCAAATCTGACAGCATCATCATTAGGGCAGCTCCCGCGCAGCTCCTCGACTGACTGACAACCGACACGAGACTCGTCTCTTCGCTCAGGTGTGTGTGTGTCCCACAACAGAATCGTGATAAGCAGAACGCTGCTCCTTGGGGCGTCCTCCTTTCGCTACTTTCCATCCACTTTCCCTGCTCCTCGGTCGCGTGCCAGCTGTGGACCGCAAGGCTAGACCAAGACCAAGACCAAGGCCCCGGTCGCAGATCCCAGATCCCAGCCATATGGCGCATCTGCCTCGAAACGGAACATGTGACAAGTAGTCGTCGTCGGATGCTCCGCCGACTCGTTTGATTCCATAATTTGCAATAAACACGAATGTTTATGGTAGGCAAAACGGCGACTCATTCGAGATGAAGCAAAGTGCGGCGGCATGGAATGGAGGAGTAGCGACAGCTGGAGGAGTGATCTTCATCCTTGGGTATGCCAGACAGTTCCGTGTTCGGTCCGTGGTACAATAGCCTTCCGGCCTGATTCGGTAATGGGGAGTTCTTTTCAACATCCTTGAATTTTATTATATCTTCGTGATTGTACTGCCTTTTGTTAACATCTGATATTTCTGGCTTTCTTGGATATGCAAAGTGCGTCTGTACAGTCTGCTTTGCATTAACCATGAAAGTTCTTTAAAAATGTAACGAAATCGAAAAGGTGCTACAAAATGAATACTAATTAAATATCTTTACTAGCTTGAAAGGTAGCCCGGAAAAAATTTCCTTGAATTCCCCATTTCTATTAAAATTAATTATAGATACTTTTCGTAGCATTACTCTTTCATCTCCGTGTGAGTAACTTGCTAAATCTTCGCACGCACAACAGATCATCACCGCAGGACACTGGACGAACGTGAAGAGTTGCAAAGATGAGAGCTGAAACCCAAAAACCAAAATCCTGAAATGCATAAACGTGCTCTTTGCCAGCATCGCTAATTCCCTGGCCGTTCAAGGGAGCAGGAACAGGAACGAGCGGCGAGGAAGCACCCGAATTGAATGCGAATAAATGTCCGTAGCCATTTCCATTTGCCAGTTTCCCTCTCATTGCATTTCCATAAACGTGACTGGGTCGGAAAATGATGGCAAAATGTGTGTCATGGTCAGGCCGTGACAAATTGCAGGGCGCGTGAGCAGAAGAATGGCAGGGCGATCCTGGATTCTGGTTTTGGCTCAAAACCTGAACACAATGACACAGCGTGAGGCCTCAGATTTTCCGCTTTTTGGGTTTAGGGGTTTTCTTTTTTTTTTATATAAACCGATTGAGGAATTATTACGCAAAATAGAGTTTTGACAATGGAAAAATGGCTTAGGCAGAGGCTTTGCCCCCTTTCTGTACCTAGAGTTTTTTCTGTTTCCATATGTATTTCTTGATCCGAAAAGCGTTTAAATTCAGTCGAAGCGTTGAATTGGAAAGCGGCCGCATTGGCATTATCAGCACGCGATTGCGCCAGCGATCTGTCACTAATTACTCCTCGGCAATGCAATTGCAGGGCAGGTGCAACCACTGCAACTGCATCTGGAGTTGATTGAGTCGCAGCAGATCGGAACGGAGCAGCAGCAGCAGGAGGAGGAGGAGGGGCCAGGGAGGAGCAGACCGGAGCAGCCCGGAGCAGAGCGGAGCGAAGCGGAGCGAAGCGGTCAACGGCTGGCCGGGAAGATCCGACGGTCGCGAGCGGTGCGGCGCGTGCTTTACTTTTTACTTTCAACTTGGCCTCGCGTCGCCGCCTGGGTTATGGATTTTTTCGGACATTTCGGGATTCGTGAGCGTCGCTTCCGTGCGCCAGCTGCAATTTGTGGCTCATTGCAGCCAGGCCAGGCTACAAAAACAATAACAACAAAAAAGGGCCAGCCCCGGAACGGCGAGCGTGGATAATTGAATGGTCTTCAAACCGAATGAGATATGCCCTATCATGTCAGAGGATTACCATAGCAGACAGATATTTAAATTTATAAATCGGGAAATTGTAATGGTTTAAGAAACAATTTGGTTTTTTATTACATTTTTATACTGATCCATCACCTTTACAGAAAATTCATAAAACTCTATTCAAAGGGAGTATCTCCTTCCTTTCTCCCGCATATCTACCTCCTAATACTCTTTAACTCCTTTATTAATCCCCTGTCAAAGTCCACATACCCTTCGATCCTTAAACTTTAAAGCGATTTCCATGAAAAAACAAGAGCAAGCGCATATAAATGTTGGCAACAAGAACGCGAGGCAGCATTTAAAAGGCCAAGCGAGGCGTTTTACCGGCAATTATCGCGCTGCGCAGACCGGAGAGTTGAGGAGACTCGAGCACCGGGAGGGACAGGGACAATCGGAGGGCTCATCATTAACCACAAAAAAAAAATAAAAATAAAAAACAAAGTTAAAACAAAAACCAGGCCGAAAACAAAAGCGCAAAAACCACGCCGAAAAACGATGGATATTTTCGGATGTTGTTGTTGTTGTTGATGCTTTTCGTCGAACTTTTTTGGGTTTCAGTTTCTGTTTCGGTTTCGCCTGCCAAGCCGGAGATGGAGCTGGAAGTGCAGATGATGATGGAGCAGGAGCAGGAGATGAAGCTGGAACTGGAGCCGCCGTAGGACCAACCTGTTGTCTGGCCTGCGCTCGTTCGCGTGTTGTAATTGCCGTCGCCGTCTGCCAGCATCTGTTTTTGGGGCCGTTTATCGATGGTCGTTGCTCCCCTTGCCCCCTGATACAGTCGAAAAAATGGGTGCCCTCTTTTCTATAATATAAATCCCGAACTAGGTATAATAAAGGCGAGAGCCTTAAGACAATATAATAAATATTGAAAAATATAATGAACATCACAACAAACAGAATAACATTTAAAAATATATTTCTAATTGCCAATAATTTATTTAGTCAGTTTGGAAATCAAAGAGAGGAATGGCGAACTTGCAAAAAATTAATGTATGTTTGTAAGACTATGAAAATTCTCAGCTATATACAATAGTTTGTAATATTTATTACTATATATTTATCAGTTATATTTTCGTACATTTTTAAATGTGCTTGTCTTAAATGTTCCCCATCCTTTCCATTCGTATTTCCTCCTCCGGCTCCGGGTACCTCATAACCGCAGTGTCAATAATCGACAGCTGCCTCGCTTCAATATCCATCGGTCTTTATATTTTTGTGGGGCAGGAGCGGCGACCCCCTTTTACACAACTTCGCAGCTGCCCCGAAACTCGGTTCAGTTTCGTTTTCGGTTTCGTCTTCCCCCGGGAGCGTTTTTCGGAGCTTGGCTGGGTCGAGTGCAGCTTTCAATTAGCCGCCTGCTCCTTGTAATGAATGCCGACAGAGCGGCGGCCCTAAAGGCCTCCACCTTATCCCCGGCTTTCCCCACCTCTTCCCCCAAAGTGACGACTTGTCGAGGGAGAGAGAGAGGCTGAGCGGAATCGGGGGGCACGTGCCACAGGCGGCAAAAGGGGAGGCTTAAGCTGCAGGAGCAATTTACCAGAGATTGACAGCATAATCCATCAATGGCAGTGCCCCCAGCCAAGGAGGGAAGTGGTTGCGTTGCTGTGTTGTTAAGCCCCCAAAAAGCTGGCACAGACCAACAGGTGTAGCTTTTTATTTGGGGAATATGCCAAGGGAATTGATGGAGTAATTGAAGGGATTACAAACATACACAGAGGGGTTGCCCACAAATGAAATTAAAAAGTATAGAATTGAAATTTTTAAGCAAACTACCATTAAAACGTCATCCTATCCAAAATTTCCCTGAATATTAATTAATTCTGGCTTTTTTCCTCTGTTAGGAGTTCATATCCTTTCTTTTCTAATGAAACTTGAAATATTTTCAGTGAAATGCCAAGAAAAACAAACACACATTCAACCCTTTTCTCTAACAGCTGAGCTGAAGTCAGGACAATCAAAATAATCATAATTAGAAACTGAAACCCATTAAACCCTGACCCTAGCACCCTAGCACCAGCAACCCTTTCTCCGAAGCAACCTCCACTCGAGTGAGACACTTCCCTTTCTTTCCTTCCTTTTTGACCAAATATTTTCGAATGCAATGTTTGTTCGAATCCGTAATTAAAGCGCTGGGAGTGAGTAGGAGAGCTGCACTTGGTGGGCAAACAAGGTCACCGGTCACCGAGGGAAGCCCCCGGCTTCGTCAGGGGTTGGCACTCGTCTGGGTATCCATTTCCTCCACTGGACACGGGAGGAGTCGCAAAGTCACTTCACGCCGGCCGTGCAAATTAAAACGGAATTACAGAGCTGACTGGAGTTCCGCTGGGCAAATATATCCGAGCTGGGGGATTGAGTTTCAGCGGTGACACGAGTGCAGACGGGTCGCAGACACCCGCCAGACGACGACCACTACGACACCTCTGTCCCTCGAAAGGGTTGAGGCCGCACAAGTGCAGCCCATTCTCCGGGGGCTAAGCTCTGGAGCTCCGGAGCTAAGAAGCCCAAGAGCTCGGGCCTTGGCTTCCGCTTAATAATATTTCAAATTGGGCCAAGTTCTGGCCAGAAACAGCAGCAGTTTTCCAACTGAAATGCAATAAAAACGACGTGCAAGTTCGTTCGCTCCTCATCCAGAGCGAAAACTTTTGTAATAAAATGTTCATTAGTGCTGGAAGCAGCAGCTCCCGCTGAGTTGTAGTCCCAGTCCTAATGCCGGGCCCTCGCCTCCTCCTCTGCCATGTGTGTGCGGCGCTGCCTCTGTGGCCGCCGATGAATTGCAGTTTTAATGTGTTGCCAGCACTTTAACTAACTGGGAATCTGAGTTGCAGAGTTGCGGACCCCCGCTCCTGCAGCAGCAGCAAAAAATCGCCAGATTGCAAAGTTTTGGAGGATGAGCTGGGAGTTCGGGCTGCGACTGTGGTCCAACTTTTGCCGCGTAATTAAAACCAAAGCATTGCCAAAGTGGACAAGCGCCCTTTAAACTGATTAGCGCCGCGAGTTTCGCGAGTGGTCAAGGGTTCCAGGATTGCGGTGGAAGAAAAAAGGAGTAGAGGGTCCCAACCCCAAGTGTGGTTTTGTTTCCCACTCTTCTATTTTTTCTGCTGCGTTGCGGCGTTTGCAATTCCCCATGATGGGGGCAGCTACTGATGCCGCTGAGTACTCGAATTAAATCCGAATGGGATGCAGCTCAAGTGTGGACATAGGGTGATTCATATGAAGAGTTTAAATGGGATAACTTTCTGCCAAAAACTTTGCTGACCCCCCTCCAATTAGTTCCGATAGGAATAGGGTGAATCTTAATAGAGTTATCTTCACTCGGAATTGAATAGTTGAAATCGTATTCCTTATTTGGTCTGTAATAAAAATCTGCAGATTTCTCTAAGCCAAGTTAAACATTTCTTCCCATCAATTTCGAGTGATAATTAAATGCTTTTGTACCTCTAATACTTTGCTGTTGACTCAAGACCACTGACCCAGCCTTTGTAATCTGGTTTTCTTATCTCTTCACCGAGGAGCTCCGTCTCTCTATTTATTTATTTATTCATTTCGATGACTTACTCCGCAGAGTCAGAGCCAATTTGGATTTGGCCATTGCCCCGTTCCCTTTTTAGCCTTCTTTTGTCTCAGCGGCGACTCTGTTTGCGCTGCTTCTTTTGGCTGCCAGAAATGGCAGTGTCGACATCTCCTGGGAACCGTTCCAAAAATGAGCCTCGGCATACATACAAATGTCCTTTTTAACCCGCATTGGGCTTTGGTGCTGGTCCTGGTGCTGCCGCATTGACCGCAGGACCCAATGCCTGCGTTGCCCTGGCCTCGTTCGGGATTAGGATGCACAATAATTTCAACAATTACTACTTGAATGCAATGTTTATGTTCAATTATCGCTCCGAGCAGCGGGAGTGGGAGGTCCTTTGGGTCGTTGCAGTTCATTGATTGACATTTTTATTATGCATATTCGCTGGTCCGCTTCCTTCCTTTTCTTCCTCTTCCGTTTCGTACCATTTCTGGCCAACAATAACAATAAATTTCCAATTTGTCTTTGGCTTTGGCCATAATGAGACGTCCACAAAAGAGAGACCTTAATCCAATAGATAAATTTCGAGCATGTCCTGGCCAAGCCTTGGTTCAAGTCCCACGCCAGTCGCTCCTCTGACTCTCTGGCTGTGGCTGTGGCAGACAGTCTCATTACTCGTCCATTATTATTGGCCTTCGCTTCGTTCTCAATCAATTTTTCAATTTCATTCCCATCGCCGACATTCACAACTGGCCCTGCCATCAAGTTCTGTTTCCCTTTTATCGTTCTATAACAAATTTGCATTCCCTTGCGGCTGTCTTGTCACACTTTTGAGTCCTTCTGGCATTTCTCTCATTGTTTGCCTAAAAGGAATGTTAATTTGCTTAAGGAGTTGGTTGGCCTTTATACTTGATTTCTTATCCTTGTTTTTATATTTTCTTCTTAATATTTCTCATAAAATAGAGACAGTTATTATTGGTCTTTGAGTTGCCTTAAATTTTTAAAGCAAAGGAAAAAGTGAAGCCCGGAAATATGTGTTGAATATTTTTCACCAAAAACCAAAAGTCTTCAGGGAGTGAGTCCTTGTGTGAATTACCCTAAAGACATTTAAGCAGATTTCTCCTCTGTCCATCCCTCTCTTCTGGCATTTTCAGAGAGCCGAACAAGCGACCACATTTTTCCTTCTAAGAAGCTGCTTGAAAGACGCGCCCCTGGCCGATTATTAGTCGACGGGATCCTTGGACAGGATCCAGGAAAACCATCGCGGGAAAACACACACACATCGCGAAACATTTGGCGGAACTTGCGGAAACAAGTCGCGAAACAAAACTCTGGGAAAGGACACCTTGCTGTGTGGGAAGCAAGTGCGCGGAAATTCCTGATTCCAGCAGCAGCAACTCGCATATGTTGAGCACATGTTGGAGGAAATTCCCGGGCCGCGGGCCAGGAATCAACGTCCTGCGTGGGAAAAGCCCGCACCCACGCCCACGCGGCCCACAGCGTGTTACCTGTGTTTAAGCGGCTGACCTTGCCCTGGCCGGGAGAGAGAGAGAGAGAAGGATAAGGATAAGAATGTGGGTCCCCTTGGAGAGATGCGACGCGATGCGTGTCTGGCACAATGGAAAGCCAGCGATGTATGGATGGATGTCTGGAGAACAGACACCAACAGACACAACCTGAGGGAACGTGGGAAAAAAGGATTTACGACGAGATGAAGTTGATGACGTGCCTGGTCATGGCCATGTAATGTAACTGTGTTTGCTGTTAGCTGTTTGTGTGTCCCCGCATCCGTATCCGAATCCGTAGCTACGTAGCTACGTAGCTCTATCTGTATCTGTGCCTGCTTACCTGTTGCACGCACATGTTAAAAAGTCATCATAAATCTCGGCCGAGAAGGAGGACGGACTTTTCCTTTTCACTTTTCACCTGAGAACTTCCCTCCTCGGAGGAGGAGCGACGAGGATGACTGGCAGCGAGGACAGTGTGTTATGCTATCTATCGGATCTGTGTAAATTCCCAGCTTATCATGCAAAACACGTAACGCAAGTCTGATCCTTTGGCCAGGAAGCATCATCATCGTCGTTGAATGCTACTCCTTTTGTGCAACATGCCATGGTCGTGACCTTTCCCGCGAACTCCGCCTTCTGACTGCGGCTTAGGCTCCTCTCTGCCTAATAATTTGTATAAATATTTATTTTTGCTACCGATTTCAATCTCTGTGGAAAGGTGTGAAATTCAAAACCTCCTGGCCGTGATCTCTTCTGATTCCCTTACCGGGAATTATGTAGAATCAGAGGGGAATCCGTTCGTTTGGGTATCGGTATCGAATTCTAGTCCCGGGGACATGTTCTGCATTATAGATTTGCATTTCGGTTCACCTGCCACTGCGGCACGTTCCAGGACCTAAAGTGGAGTGGAGAAACCCCCAAATAAGCTACCTGTCTGGACTTAATGTTTAAATAAAAAAAGCCTTAATCACAAAAAACCTTTTGTGGTTTATTACCTTTCTTTAATGAGAATGGCGTATATAAAACATATTGTAAATTTCTTTTAAAATTGCAGTGGCGCTTAAATAATTATGTAATTAAATCATTCAGCAAAGTGAGGTTTTTTAATGAAAAGGTTTACAAAGAATGAAACAAAGAAACAGCTGTCGACGATTTCACCAAGATTTAAGCTAAAAAAAAACACTAGAATTAAACAATTCTCTTTCATGTTTAATCATTTCTTGTTCTTATTTCATTGCTAAAATGAGAGAAAACATTGAGTATTTAGTATTTCAGTATACGATATTATTCTTAATTGTTTATATTATCATTAAATGGTCCAATATAGTTTGTTTTAAGCTCAAGGAGTGTGAGAAATACCCATGATGTTTTTTAATACGGATTATATTTCATAATTGAGACTCTTTTTGCTTCAATATTAATTAATTTCATTTATTTACCTATTATCGATCAATTTCACAATGTTATGCCAGGCATAAAATACCAAAGAATGATTAATCTTGAATAATGTACTGATTTTTAAACCTCACAACAATACAACAAATTCAAATTAAAAATCTACATGAATTTCGTCACATTGTGCAAGTCACCAGAAGAATCAGTTTCTTCAGAGGAATCTGAAGTATATAAATAAGAATTGAATCTAAAAATAAGCAAACACCCCCTCTGGGAATAACCTTGCTGGAATTTCGCCACATTCCCCAGCTTAGGTGACACAGCGCCGAGCGCTGAAGATCGCCCTAGACGCTACGCATGCGTTAGTCAGCGGCATTGGTATTAACCCGGAGAATGTAGTGACTCATTGAGTGCCATTAACCAACCCCCAGATCGAACCGCTCGCTTCGAGCTGCTGCAAGCGAGTGCCAGTGGCTGCAGTGCACCCACAGGCAGTCACAGCGACCACTCTTATACGAGGCAGCCAACGAAAACACAACGTGTTCGAGTTGCACTCGGAGCTCGCTCTCAGCCCGTTCGCGTTTCCTATAAAGGCCAGGGGAAGCGGCCGCAGCCAGTCAGTTGCGTGCGAACTAACAGATACAAGATACAAGATACAGCAGTCAGCGAGCGAGTCACGGTACCCCGAGAGTTCGAAACAAGAAATATTCAAATTGTCGTACGCTGCGCGTTGTGTCGAAGAAAATATTGTATCAAGAAAAGATACCCGGGTTGAGTGTGTGTGCTCGAAAATGAATTTTGCGGCAGCAAGGTCCCCAAATTGTGAGCAAAGTGGCCAAGTGAAATGGCAATAAACTAAGCCAAGAGAAACTAAACTTATTTGGATTAAAAAAGGCATTTTTGGATACCGGATACCATAATATATCCCCGACGAGCAGAGGAAACAGCTAAGGTAAGCCAAGGGGGCCCCGGCCTTAATGAGTGCAAAGAAATGGCAGCAAAAGGCATTTGCAGATTGCAAATTGCAAATTGCAATAGAAATTGTCACAGGCAGCACACAACACAAAAAACAAAGTGCACTTAATGAGTTTGTTCAACTTTTGTGTTGCCTCTCTCCTTCCCGCTGGGGTTTCGTGGGTTTTTAGGGGTGCGAGTGCGAGTGCAAATGCAAATTACCCCGAGGGTCATGTGAAACTATTCTTCGGCGGACACATAGAAAAGAAGACCGCAAATTAATTCATTATGATCCAAGTTTTTTGGACCCACTTTCGACACATCTCTGGCCGCCTCTCCTGCTGCCCCGACATGCAATGAGTGTGTGCAATTTTCATGCTCGCATGGACATTCAGTGCAGTGTCTGCAATTAAAATTAATAAATTAATTAATTAATAAGCAAGAAAGATAGACGAGCAGAGTGGGCAGTATCTGTGCAGAGTGACTTAAAAAAGCAAACAGATAGTTAAAGCCTTCAGGGGCAGCTGAGGAAAAGGGAGCTTTATAAAAAAATGTAAGCAATAAATAAAAGCAAATTTCAGGAAGATTTGAATTCAATTTTCAATTTTTTTATATCAATTTTTATAAGCCCCCCTGAGTCCGCCTCTGCCGTCTCTGGCTGCCATGTACACACGAGTGGGAGTGAGAGAAACGCGTTTTTGGTTGATTTTCTTGTTTTTTTCTGTTGTGCAAGGCAATGAAAATCAAAAACTTGGCTTTTTCGCCGCCTCCTCAACAATTGTTTGAGGAATTTAAGAAGATTTGCTCGGTGCGGCGGCGACTGTAGTTGAATCGAATGCGATTAACATAATTTGTGAGGAAATGTCTTTCCAGCTATTTGTGCTGCCAATTACAATAATGCCCCATCCACAGCCATTAGCCGATTAGTTGGCCATTAGCGAAGATGATTTCAGGGCTGAAAGTGCAGTTTATGTAATGCCAACAGTGCGAGAGATACTTTTGTATCTTCCACTCCTTCTCATAGTTCAGTTGGCTAATTTTAGAAGAAAAGAAAACTTGGCCCATCAAATTTTATGGAGCTGCAGGCAAACTGACCTAGTTTTCGGCCAGGAAGTTGCTGCAAGCATCAAGACGAAGGGAAAGGAATCGGAGTCCGTGTCCCACAGGCCGTAAACAAAATTCAACTCTCTCCACTTTTCTTTTATTGCTTTCCCCCCCGGGTTTCCCTGCCCTGCAGTTTATGAATAATTTATGCACTTAATTGATTTTTGTTTATTGTTCGGTTCAAGTTAATTAATTACACACTTTATGCGTGCTGCTGTTGCTGTCATTCCAGAATTTCTTTCGACGGCGCCAAGCAAAGCAGTCAGAATGGAGAATCATCCAACAGAGAATCTAAACGAAACCAAGGTGGAGATGGAGCTGGAGAAGGAGAAGGAGACCGAGAAGGAGGCGGTGCAGAAGCCAGACACAGACACTGCGGAGGAGCATTCCAAGGAGACCATCATTGACATTCCCTGCAACTCCAACTCCCACTCGTCGTCGTCCTACGACACAGACTGCAGCACGGCCAGCAGCACGTGCTGCACGCGGCAGGGCGAGCACATCTACATGCAGCGGGATCCCGTTCCGGACACACACCACCACCATCTACCGGAGGCGGAGGATCTGGGACTGCTCAAGTACGAGCACCGCAAGCACTGGCCCTGGTTCATCCTGGTGATCTCCATCATTGAGGTAAGCACACAGACAAAGACTTCCTCCCCTCCGAAACATTAAATCAAAGGAGCCGCGCAAACTTTTAACCCAAAGAGCCATAAAAATGATACCGAAGGGCGGAAGTTTTCCCAGAGTTTTCCCCCCGCGCACACTTTCCACCAGTTTCAGTCTCAGCCCGGTCTGTGCCTGTTTCTGTTTCGTTTTCTGCCACGTCTGACTCGCTGGCGCCCCCGAAAATCGATTGTAAACAAGTTGAACAACAAACACGGCTAGGGAAAATGTGGATAATATAGGGGGAAACTCGCACAGCTTTTTAAGGGCACCAAAAAACAACAGAAGATGCCAAAAGATATAACAAGGAATTGTCAAAACTAATATAGTTTTCCCCAACTAAAAGTGACAGAGTAGAGAAAAGAGTAGAAAATGGGTTTTTATAAATTGTAAAGTCTCTGATATTAAGAAGCCCAAGACTCGCGGACAAGTGCTATTCTACTATATTCTCAAGTAACCACTGTACTTGGAATTGGAAATAAAATGTCCTGAGTAGAAAATGTAGCACGACAACAACGACAATCAAGTCGAACGCAGAAAATGGGCAGCCCACGGGGCGTATGAGTTTAGTTTTTGAAGCCCTGCCAAGTTGGCAGGACTCGCCCTAAGCATTTTCATAAGACTTTATTTGGGACGCGAGCGCGGACTCGGTCGCGTGCCAGACAGCAACAACACATAAATCAGAGTAACTAACCCCAATCCCTTCTCCACCATTCTCTATTCCCATTTTAGATTGCCATCTTTGCCTACGACCGATACACAATGCCCGCCCAGAATTTCGGGCTACCCGTTCCCATTCCCTCGGATTCGGTGCTGGTCTACCGTCCAGACCGACGGCTGCAGGTGTGGCGCTTCTTCAGCTACATGTTCCTGCACGCCAACTGGTTCCATCTGGGCTTCAACATCGTCATCCAGCTGTTCTTTGGCATTCCCCTGGAGGTGATGCACGGCACGGCCAGGATCGGTGTCATCTACATGGCCGGCGTCTTTGCTGGTTCCCTGGGCACCAGTGTCGTCGACTCGGAGGTGTTCCTGGTGGGCGCCAGTGGCGGAGTGTACGCTTTGCTAGCCGCCCATTTGGCCAACATCACGCTGAACTATGCGCACATGAAGAGCGCCTCCACGCAGCTGGGATCAGTGGTTATCTTTGGTGAGTTTCATTTTATCGCATTTTGCATAGAAAATCCTTTTCCGCTTTACTTAAACTTCTATTCCTTGGAACACTTGAACCTCTCAAATTCAATTTTAATAACAATTCAACTAACTGAAGAACCTTTCATCTTTGTTATGTTTACAGTGTCCTGCGATCTGGGCTATGCTCTGTACACCCAATACTTCGATGGCGGAGCCTTTGTCAAGGGTCCCCAGGTGTCGTACATTGCACATCTGACGGGAGCTCTGGCCGGACTCACGATTGGATTCCTGGTGCTCAAGAACTTCGGGCACCGGGAGTACGAGCAGCTCATCTGGTGGCTGGCCCTGGGAGTCTACTGCGCCTTCACCGTCTTCGCCATTGTGTTCAATCTGATCAACACGGTGACCGCCCAGCTGATGGAGGAGCAGGGCGAGGTGATAACTCAGCATCTGCTGCACGATCTGGGCGTGTCCTAAGTATCTTTGGGATCTTCGCCGTTCAGCTTCAGGAGAGATCGAGAGACATAAGAGTTTCTGGAAAAGAAAAGTTCATTCAGCGATTTAGTTCAAAACTAAATTCGAGATTCGTTTGGCTTTTGCTTTTCGGTTAGCATTACCGTTATCGTTATCGTTACCGTTTTTCAGTTCGAAAAAAGCAGCAACACTCAAAACATACTGAAAACACTGAGAAGACCTAAAAAGTAATCAGAAAGAACAAGAACCGAAGCGCCGAAACGTGTAAACAAATGTTGTGATAGAACCAAAGACTGAATTTATTTCGCGTGTAAAAACCAAGTAAAACTCAAGAGAATCGAGAGGGGGAGGAGCAGGAGCCTGAGCAGGAAAATTCCAGATCAGATCGCCCCTCGCTATGATTTAAATTAACCGATTATCCATCGCCCGTGTCTGTTTGTTTCTTCTTAAATTATGTATTTATTTATTGGCCGCAATTAACTCTGAATGAGTCTGCTGAACCGGAGAGGAACTGTATCTGTATCAACATTTTGTTTGTATAAACTCAGCATAATAATGATAAGCATAATAGTATCTGCCCTCGGACTAGGTACAACTAACATAGGCCCCTAACAAATTGTTTTCGAATTGTAAATACCATTAAGTCGCACACACACACTAGTCAGAAAAAAAACCAAGCAAACCGCAGCAAAGAACCATTCAATTCACAACAATTAAGCAAATCGAATTAAACTAAACGAAAGTCACTTAAATCGAGCAAATATTTATGGTAATCCCTGTAAAAACACACACTCGAAAGTATTACTAATTATATTTATTTATTGTAGGGCAGCGCTCGAGGGTTTATTAATTTTTGTCAAGCGAAACCAACTATTTATTTATTTATTTATTTAATAATTTAGTGAAATTCACACAAAAAACAGAAGCACGAAAAAACAGCAACCGCAAACTAATTCATTTGTAAAAAACAAAAATAAATCCCATGAATGAAGAACACACACACGAAAAGCCAAAGAATGAATAAAAATCAAAAACATTTCAAGAAATACAAGAAACACGTTAAACACAAAACCAAACAGCCTTTTCATTTCCCTCGTTTCTCTTTCAGTTTCCGTTTCAGTTTTAAAAGGCCAGAGAGATTACCAAGATACTTGACATATTGGCACACAAACATACATATATAGATAGCAATGTATATCCATATGCAAATAGTGAAATATTTAAACTAAATCGCAATCGCAGAATGAAAATAGCTAATCTGGCATAAAAGCCAGCTAAGCGTAAGCCAAAATAGAATCCTTGTGGGCCGAGCAACAAGCAACCAGAGCCCCAAGATGATAGCATATTCGATTCTCAATATTATGAAACCACAGGCGTCCCCCACTCACCCCCAGAATAGGAAACGGAAACGTTCAGCACACACACACAGACAAGAAATAGGAAAGAAATTATAGATAAATAAATAAACCGAAAAAAATGAAAGCAAAAATAAATGTCTAAATTATAAATGAAATTCTCTAGTTTTCTTCATAAATAACTGAGGGGCGGCAGAAGGAGCTGCGGCCGACAACTCCCCTCAATCAATATTTGCTCCACATTGAATGTATGTGTGAGAGCTGGCTGGAGGTGAGTTAACAGCGAAAGAACTGCAACTAAAACTTGAGGAAATTCTCTTAATTAATACCCACTCCTCCCGAGTACTCCATTCGGGCGTAGGGTGGTTTCTTTCGGGCCCCCAAATCGATATTTACTCTATGTGTACAATATCTGTTCGAGCCCGGCATCGAAAACACCGACATGAAATATTAAGGCGTAGCAGAAGAAGAATTTCGTAATAATTCATAGTGTCATTGCCGCCCCATCAATGCTCAGCAACAATCCTGCCGGATTAGCAGGACTAATAAAGGCCATGAATTTTGGAGTAAGCATTCCGCTTGACGGACTCTTTGTCGCATCTAAAACCATTAGGTACTTAGCAATTAATTATACGACCCAAGAGTACCCTGGATAAATCAAAGACAAGCTCAATTTAGCTGTTTTCCGAGCGTTGCTTGTACAATTTTTACACCTTACAGGGTATTATAATTTTAGTCAGAAGCACAGAAAGCAGTGAAGGAGTCATTTCCGACCCTATAAAGCATATATATTCTTGATCAGCATCGACAGCCGAGTCGATCTAGCCGTGTCTGGTAGAATTAAAAAATTTCAACATTTTTTGGAAATTTGTATTGTTCAATTTTTGAAATTGTAAAAAAAAATTGGAAAAAAATTAATTTTAAAATAAATTGAAATTCAGAATGCAGTTTTATTAGCGTTATAAAAACTAACTCAGAACAGTTCTCAGAATCTAAATTAATGAATTTTTAGCTTAGGTATTCGATTTTTAAGCTTTAATTTGTCCAAAATTATGGAGGATAAATATTTAAATTTTAATACTCCTTTCGGGGTTTTATAATTTTAGTCAGAAGCACAGAATTCAGTGAAGGAGTCATTTCCGACCCTATAAATCATATATATTCTTGATCAGTATCGACAGCCGAGTCGATCTAGCCATGTTTGGTAGAATAAAAAATTTAAAATTTTTGTTCAAAACTTTTTGGGGTTAAATTGTTAAAGTTGTCAAAAAAAAATTTGAAAAAAATTAATTTTAAAATTAATTGAAATGCAGTATGCAGTTTTATTAGCATTATAAAAACTAACTCAGAACAGTTTTCCGAATTCAAATTGATGTATTTTTAGCTTAGTTATTATATTTTTAAGCTTTAATTTATCCAAAAATTATGGAGGATAAATATTTAAATTTTAATACTCCTTTCGGGGTCTGATCTGATTGCAGACTGCAAGGGTATACAAACTTCGGCGTACCGAAGTTACATTTCTTTCTAGTTAAACCATATTTTACTAATTCTACTTCCTCAGAATAAACTCTCTTGCCTAAAAATCCCAGGGTATATTGCCAATTTTCGGGGTCTTGAAATCCAAATTATTAATGATGTCAGCTCAAAGAAGCGCGAGTAAATCGAAATGCCTGATTAATTCGCAAATAAATGATGACAAGTAAATATTATTTATTTTAACAGTGTGTTTATCTTTAGGCATTAAAATTGTCAGGAGGAGCGTGTCCTCTGTCTCCAGAAATAACAGAAACAAGGTAACCAAATAATTTAATAGCAGAACCGAGTATATCCTTGATGGGCCTCCCCAAAATCGCAATTAATTATTGTACATAATCGAGGAAGCCGGGGAGCAGCAGCCCAATCAAAGATGCCTGATTGCACCTGCCAATTAATTTCAAGTTATACAATTATCCGGGGACAAGGAAGTGCCAGATATCCAGATAAGGTCTCTAGCTTCGGGGGCGGAGTGCAGACAGGCACGCTTCCAGAGCAATCCCAAATGCCATACAATTTGGTCTAGGCAGGTTGTGGTTGTGGATCAAGATTTATGGGAGACAGGAGCGTGGACATCAAATTGAAATTCAGGCACAATGTCAACAGCAATCGGGGACGAGGTCAGAGACAGCCTCAGAGACGGCAACTGCAACAGCAACAGCGACTCTGAATCCAGAGCTGCTGCTGCTGCTGCTGGCTGACTCTCCCAAGCCGAAAAATCCACATAAATAACGCGAGCATCGCTCCAACTGCCCCTCCGCTGCCCCATTGCTCCGTCCTCCGCCAGCTCGTTTCTGCGAATGGCAGGTGCAACTCAATCAGCGCTTCGCTCCACACGCTCCACCTGCTGCTGCTGCTGCTCCTGTTCCCAATGTTGCCACAACGTTGCATGTCATCTGTTCGGGGCCTCCGCCGGAGCGGCGACTGGGATAGCCAGCTGCCCAAAAGTTGACTTTGAACGTTTTTGTTTACATTTGGCGGAAAGGTGAAGTGTGTATGGAATGAAGCGTCGGACTCAGAGTCCAGAGAACAGAACTCAACTAACTGGGGAAGCTGGTAGCAAGTTTCGAGTGGGTATCACACAGATCAACGATCTGCGGCAGAAAGACCTCCGCCGACGGGAACTGGCAAGAGGGTTCAATGTTCCATAAGAGAACTGTGAAGAAGAGAAGCGATGACCCTAAGGAGCTACAGGTTCTTACCTCAAACAACTATTTTTTTATTGCCAAAAGGAGGTTTGCTTAGAAAACAATAAGACTTTGAATGAATATGGAAAAATGTTTCATAAATTTATATTGATCTGATAGGTATAATTCCCTATAGGAATCAACATTCAGCATGCTGAGGGCCACCCGGAACCCCATTATGCAATCAATCAATCGCAATTAAAACAAGTCGACCTTCTAAACAAGTAGTGCAGATATCCTTTAAGAACCTTGCCATTCCCTCAATCAGTTAAAACGAATCTAAACAGAATGCCGCTTGCAGGACCACCTATCAAAGCATAACCTTTATCGAGGCGACGAGTGAGTGCACCTTAATGTGTCGAGACTTCGACCCTGAGAAGCCATTATCCCTTTGCCTGGGTGCCGCTGTTTTGCGGCTCAATTAGGCGGCATCTACCTGATTCCGAGGAGTCCTGCAGGAGTCCGGGGCTACTTGAGTAGCAGCACAATGGGGCGTTAATTGAAACAGAGAAGAGTGAACAGTGTGGGATCGTGGCATACATTCATTATAGTAACAACCCAAACAGAAACAAAAACAGCCTGGTTTTGCAATACTAATCTTCACTGGAGCCCCAGTTCAGGGACCCGTGGAGCACCAGCTTCAGACGAAAGGCATCCGTGCCGTTCATATAATAGTTCTTCATTCGTCGTTCACGGATAAAGCCCAGACTTTCGTAGAGAGCCAGTGCTGCCTTGTTGGTTATCTCCGTTTCCAGGGCGATAACGGCCGCATCCTTCACGGCCATCATTTCGATTGCCATTGTAGCGAGAGCCTTCCCGATTCCCCGCTTCCTGTACGCCACATCCACCGCCAGCATCGCTATGTAGCCCTGCTTGGCCCCTGGCCCCATCTCCAGCTTGCAAACGATCACGCCCACATAGCGATTATTCTCCAAAGCGAAAACACAGAGATCTGGCCAGTTGTAGACGAAGTAGCGGTACGTGTAAATGGTGTAGGGTTCGGAAAGCTCCTTCTCGATGAGGCTCTTGATAACCGTCAGCTGGGACTCCTCCTTGAAGACACAGAAAGTGTACGGCTCGGAAGCGGTACTCCCTGCTCCAGTGTTCGAAGCCACCACCTCACTGAAGGAAAGATTATCCTGCTCTGCATTGACATTTTCCAGCTTGTATTCGTCCATCACTGCGGGGGCGGTGATTGTGTTTTAAATCTTGCAAAAACTAAGATTCATTTCAAAAGGTAACGGATAACTACTAGCATTGCAGTAACAAAACTGATTTTAACAAATAACCCAAAGGTTTCTACTTTATTTAACGTCGAAGTTCAGAACTAAACACTAAAAAGAAGCCCCCCTCATATAAAAGAGTGAAAATGTCGTGAAAATTGCTACAGCGACCTTGGAGACAAGGCACTCTGACAGTCGGCACTCGGCACAAATCCCAGCAGGTGACAGTCGTCGTGGCAGGCTCTAAATAGCATTACCAGTTCTCCCAGCTCCCTGCTCTCAGCTCCCAGTCGGGGCAATTAAGAGGCACGCCCGGGACTGAATTGAGGGAAAAGCGGGGAGAACTCCATCCTGCCTGAGCATGTGAAAATTATGAAAATGTCTGCCACGACTTCGACTTTGACAGTTCCGCCTCCTCCTCCTCTGGCCTCCTCTGAGGCCGCGAATCCTTTGTTGTCTCTACCAGGACGAGGAATTGCCGGCAAGCACGCACAGGTGTCCGCTGCCAGTCGGATGCCTGGGAGCTTCCAGCTGGGGTGGTGAGGACAGCTCTAAGCCAGGGCTCCACCCTTGGCTTTGCATATATGAAAACTAATTTCGTGTATTACGTTCGTGTGTTGATGTGTTTCCCCCCGTTCCTTCCGGACTTTCACCGGATAGGGAAGTGCTTGCCGCCCCGAATGAAGCCGCAATGACCTCATGTGACCAATGGTTAATGGAGGGAATGCAACAGAAGCAATTAACCTAAAAGGCCCATAAAGGACAGCCCAGCTTTTTGGGGTCTCCGCTGGTCGATTCCTTTAGGGGGGGTAACTTAATACGGACGGTCTAAGGCAAGTCCTTTCCGTAAATCTGATTAGCTTGCTCGCTCACTTACCCGCACTTTGATTGGAGGCCATTCCCTGGTTGGCCGGAGTTCCTGTCTTTTTCCGTTGTTTGCAGGGCGCTTGCGATCCACTGAGTAGTTTCGTTTTATAGAAATTGGTTCCGAAAGTTAATTGATCCACTAAGTCGGCGGTTTAATATTGATTTTGGTTAGGTTGTAAATATGTTACATGGCATTTCACTTTACTGCAGCTTTAGTTTTTGGCAGACTATCCGTTTTGGTTATTTTGCCATTCCATTCACCATTAACAGCTTTTGTTCCAGAGTTCAAAAAGTTCAGCTCAAAAAGCTGAATCTTTAGATTCCTTTTTCTGCAACTTCTTGTGCTATTATCCCCGCCACTCGACTCCTTTTTATAATTACTCCTGGTGGCACGACAGAAAGCGTTTCCCGTTTCCCGCTTCCCGCTCCACTCTGCGGTCGCATTTCTAAGCTTTTTCAAATACCCGACTCGACTGTGGCAGAAATTAATTACACCCAGGACATAAGGACACTTGGCCCAGGACAGGGAGTTCGCTGAGGGTTTAATGAAGCGGCCTTAAGTGGCGGTTGGTCTGACACACACACAAAAAAAGGGCGGCCAGGCCAACAAATTTCCATATTTGCCGTTTGCCGGCTGCCGTCGCCGGCGTCGAGTGAGATAAATGGATGGAGGACAAGTCCTGGGGCAGCCCTGTTACTGGCTTTGCCTTGGCTTCGCTCCACCTGAAGTGGGCCTCTTTTGTCCAGTTTATTAAAAAGAGTTAAGAGTCGTTGTCGGGGGCTTGCGCTCCTCTTGCTTGCCGTTTCGG
Organism: Drosophila bocqueti; assembly: GCA_018151655.1. NCBI lineage: Eukaryota > Metazoa > Arthropoda > Insecta > Diptera > Drosophilidae > Drosophila > Drosophila bocqueti. Next base: position 663,932 of record JAECXF010000230.1, read on the forward strand.
TCTCTGTTTGGACTGCCAATATTTCAGTTGGCCTTATGACAGCTACAAGTGCGCCCCTTGATAAGCATTCCGATCGGCGGCCGCTGTCCAGAGTCCCGTGTCCACGCTGCGGATAAGAGCGACGACAACTGGACGATGTGCGATGTGCGAGAGATGTGTGAGGTTCCCCTCATCCCCAGACAACGGCATGGGCACAGGTTGACTCTTCGCGTGGGACGCCACCATTCTCCGCTCCGCATGGTCGCGTGCTCCATTGTCTTGATGTGTGTTTCCCTGGAATTCCCCCATTCCGATTCCGATTTCGATTCCGCATGAATATGTCAATGTAATGATCTCCTCCGCCGTCTGGTTCTGTCTGTGGAATTACATAAATATTAACTTGTACTTTTTATAAACATGTTTTGGCGCACCAGCAAAAAAACTGAAGCTTGCAGTTGCCTTCTGAGTGGGGGGACCTTTGCAATCTCGAGGAGAATGTTGCATTCCAGGCGAATCGAAGGCTTCCATTGCTATGATTTATACACTTGCGACGACTTGCACTGGATTTCAGAGGAATAGACGGAGAGCAGTGCTCAGATGGCTCTTGGCTGAAACAAGACATGATCGCTTGGTTATAGAAGTTATGCATAAGTAGGGTAGAGGTGAATAAATATCGATGTTATTAAAATTTGTTGAAACATTTATCTTTTATGACAACCATCATTTATCGGAAGAACGATATAAAATTGCGAATGAGAAGAAATGTATTAATATGTACCGCGATCCAATTTCAACTACACGGAAAATTCCATTAAATTACTAAGGAAATCATGATTTTCTTTTCTACGATGAGCTATTTTAACAATTCCTTACCGTATTTTTTTAGCCACTTTCTTCTTGCTCGCAAAACTCCTGCAAGTCACTGGCCATAAATATGTATGTAGACATTTTCCTCCAGCTGGCATCAAATTAGCCAAATCCAACATTAATCAGCGTCAATTGGAGGAGCAGCGAGGAGCAGCTCCTGTCCACCGGATCACCCAAAAAGGACGCAGTTGCGTTCCTGTCACAATTTTTGCATTTGTTTTCCCGCTCTTTTTTCTGTTTTTTTCCACATCATTTTTTGCGCCGCCCACGCTTCCTCCTTCGCTCCTTCCCGCGCTCACATACACAAATACACTCACAGTTGAGCCTTAGTATGGCAGTATGAGTGTAACGATGTGACAAGACTGACGAATGACTTGACGGTGGAAATGTGCTCAAACAAACATAAATTCCGTGTCCGCCGGGATTGGGATTTGTTGACTGCACCACTGCCATGGCCTGAACATGTCCCGATGTTTTCTGGCCAAAAACACGCAACGCAAAGCCACGACGCCGAATAAGAAAACCTCACACACACACACAAACGAACGAGGGATTGTCGCAGGTGCGCGTGCCGAGCGAAATTGTAGTTTTTTGCTCCCGGATTGTGTCATAACTCACGGAAATGATAAGGATGGATGGCCGTGCCTTATCCTTCAGCACGCGAAACGGTTAAAGCACATTACTTTCGTTGTCAATCCAATTTATAGCAATTTTAACACCGAACTTTTTTACACACGCGACGCGCAAGATCTTTCGACAACATGCAACATGGCGGCGATCAATCGATATCTATGCAACCACCCACACCAGGGCTGCATCGCCCCAAATCAGGTTGGTAGCCCCATTTAAAATTTAAACATTACTCTTCAGCAATTTATTCCTTCTTTATTTCTGTTTATTTACAAGTTAAAAACAAATTGTGTAAATACGAAAAATGTAAATTTATGCTTTGCTTGTTGCCTAATTGATCCCCTGAAGCTGGCAGTGCTCGTTCGCGCTCGGCTATATCAAATTGAAACCAATCGTAAAATTTATCGGTTGCATTCAAATATTATTTATCAATTATCGAGGTAGTTTTCACAATTTGTTTGAAGGCCTGTGAATTTAGAAAAAATACGTTGTATTGCCAATATCGGTTTCCATATAGCCGTTTAAGCACGTGTATGTTTTATTTGTATTTATATATTCTCGTGGAGTGTCCATCCTTATATTCTATATAAAGTCTTCTGATTCTGCAGTTATATAAATATATATATGTACGTATATATTTATAAATGTCGAATTCCTTGAGCATTAAGTTACACACCTAATCAGTTCGATTTGTTGTAAATATTCTCTTACAATTCAATATTGTTTGCACTTAATTAGTAATCAAAACCAAATAACGTCGAAAATACACGTAAGCATAGTTCTACAGAGGCTGCGCGGTCATATCCGATTCTACGGATACAGTATGATAATAACAAAACAATAAACGGCAAACGGGAAAACTTAATCGACGTCCGAAAACAATAAATACTTCAACGGAACGCAATGAACAAAAATTTAAGCAAAATGAGATAATAGATACTCTTGTTGTTCTCATAATCAAGATCCTCCTGGGACTCTCCTATACTTGAAAGTCATTGAAATACGTTTCTGTAACGCGTATTTTCTCCACTCGAACGTTAAACATGGCGAATCCATTCATTATATTAAAGGCGATGGCAAAGACGACCAGTGCCGAGTATGTTCCCAGGGCGATCCACCAGAGCAGCTGCTCGTGCAGCTTCTGCTCGAAGCTCTTGAGGACCAGCAGACCGATGGTCAAGCCGGCAATGGCTCCTGCCAAATGGGCCACGAACGAAACGGCAACTGTGTCAGTCTGATCTATGGACTGGAACTCGCTCGATGATCCCAGCTTTAGCTCCTCCCCAGCATAGCGGGCATAGATGGCAAACCCAAAGTCAAAGGAAACTGCAAGAATAAAGTGAGTTAAACCCAAAGTCAAAGTTAATTAAATCAAAATTCTCACCGAAAACAAGAATGTGAAGCAATCGAATCACTCCATAGCGCATCTGGTGGTAGTTGAGAAGAACGTTTGCCAGATGGGCGGCTAGCAAAGCGTAGACTCCACCACTGGCGCCCACGAGGAACACCTCCGGGTCAAAGATGCTGGTGCCCAAGCTTCCCGCCAGCACTCCCGAGAAGTAGATGCAGGCGATCCTCGTGGAGCCGTGTACCATCTCCAGGGGCAGACCGAAGACCAGCTGCACGGCCACATTGAATCCGAGATGCAGCCATCCCGCATGGAGTACCATGTAGAAGAGAAAGCGCCAGATCTCGTGCCGCTTGTCCGGGCGGTAGATGAACAAGGAGTCCGAGGGAATGGGTCCCCGCGCCGCTGCTTCACCCGTGACCAACGCATGGTACACAAAGAAACCCAGCTGCGTGAAAAAGTCGGTATTAATTAAAATGAAACATAGGCTGAGAATCTTGAAACTTTACCTCGACTACAGTGACCAGGATAATGAAGAATGGCGGCGGACAGCAGGTGTAGCGATCGGCATAGTATTTGCGATCCCGCTCCTCTGGCAGGATCTCCATGGCAACGGCGTGCACCATTTTCCGGAAGAGTGGCGGCTCGTTAAGCACAAGCTGGAAATCGTTCTCTGAGCAAACTTCGCGATCTCGATGGTGTACGGCGCATTTAAAGCTTCGAGTACGCTTGCCGCTCATCTGGAAAAGAAGAGTGATTGCCTTCTTTAAACAAAAGGAGTCGGAAAAACACGAGATCCCAGTAGGCCCGTGTACCTAATTCTCGATCATGTCAATTACATAGGAAACCCTAGGAATCCTCACTCCTACGTTGACCTTATCTGAATACGAAACCCAAACTGCTCTCAGTTTTCGAAAATATTTTATAAATAGATTTTTAAAATTGTTGAACTTAGTTATATTCATTTTTCCAAATTCACTCCGTGAAAATGTCAAAGGACTTTCACAAGGCGATGGAGGAGGTGGTGGCCCGCAACTCTGACAACACCAACCGGATTATGGAGCAGGCCCAGGGATACGTGGTGTCCGAGAACGCGACGGACAGCCTGCTCCATACCTCCTTTGATTTGACCACCGCCCAGGGTATTATTAAACACCTCAACGCCAGCCTCTTGAGGCTGGCCCAAAGTTGCGTTCGTGACCTGGATCCCGCCGATCAACTGTGCTATATGCGCATCAAGACCCGGAAACATGAGTTTCTCGTTAGTCCGGAGCAGGCGTTTACCGTAACCGTTCAGTTTTGACCCCTGCGTCCGGTGGCGGGTTAATATTATTGGAACGTTGCTGTTGTGGTTGGAAGGAAGGATGTGGAAGGATAGAAGATACGTGAAAGATCACACACACACATACATACACACGAAACACGCTGCATGTGTGGCTCCCTCTTGCTCAAAGCCCGAATTTGTTGCTGTTGCTGCTGGCGTTGGGATCGGGAAAATCTGCGAGCATAAATCTCAAAAAGGCCAAAACTAAACGAGCCATAAAATTATGAACAGAATCTTTATGCGTGTGACTGGCGAAACTAAATTATGTTTATTACGTAATTAAGATGTTAGCAGAGATCTCAGCACAACAACAACACTAGTAAAGCAGACTAAAATCGCAAAAAGCGGAAAATGTGTATTGTGTTTAATTAAGAGCTGGGAAGGGAGAGCGGACGGAGGCGGCATCCAAATGAAGCCTACACGCAATTAAAATGCACGATTACGATTGCGAAAGAAAACGGCCACAAATTAAGCTTGACACGACCCCAGGAGGGCACAAAATAGTTACTTCCGCCAGTCCGGGGTAATCAGCGTTAGTCGGTCGTTTTAATGCCGGCAATTATCAAATTTTATTTAATTGATAACATTTTCATGGTACACTGCAAGCCTCTAGTTCTATCCCGCTCCCTCGCCCTGGCACTCCGCTCATTGATCTCTCGAATAACTGTAAACTCTCAATCTCACTGGAATATGCAATTTTAAGGGCGCAATTTATTCAGTTAACGACTTACGCGGTGAAAATACCCTATTTGAAGTGTTCTTTATAAATTCGCCATTATTGTTTTAAATTTATCACAATTAACACGGAACATTGAGAACAACGATTGATTTTAACTTCCCGCCAGCGCGTGCCGAAGTTTCTTTTCGCGCTTTACGCTTTCCACTCTGCTTCCACTTTTGGAGCTAACCACTTGCTCCGATGAAAATGTAGTGTTGCACAACGCCGCTGGGTCCTCAGTTCCGAATTTTCTCCCTCGCGATCACAACAAATATTCGGCCTATCGATTTGCGATGTTAATTAATCGCCGAAATTAATGAAAAATGATCGAATGGAGAGGTCAGTACAAAAGTATCGACTGATTTTTCGCCAAAAAGAGGTCAGTACAAAAGTATTGAATTGAAAGGAAAGGTCAGTACAAAACTATTGATTGATTTGTCGCCAATGAAGAGGTCGGTACAAAACTATTGATGGTTTAAAAACAAGCGATTAATCGGCTGTCTGTTTATTTTTTTTTTTTTGTAACGCTTATTTAAAATCAGAACTGGTAAATTAAATTATTATTATTAAATTATTATCAAATTATTTCAATTAGTTGTCCGTGTAAAAGAAATCGATTTACATAATTATTAAAAATAGTATAAATATTAAACCAACTAAAACTGTAATTATTACTAAAATTAATTGTTCTATTAAAGGACAAGCAGACACTCCTCCGGACATTAAACAGTGTTAAAACAGCAGAGGTCAAGTTGGTAGTAAGTCTAATACAATTTTTATATATAAAATTAATATTGGATATTTTAAAAATTATCCTTGTTTATATTTACACAAATATATGTAGGTTTTTTTAAAATCATGGTCCTCCCCGGAAATGACGCTATTATTCTGACCTCAGCTGTCGCCGCTTCATTCACTTCATTCACCTTTTCTACAGGCCGACAAATTGTCGCAAAACATTTAACGCTCCGGGACTGGGTCAGCGGCGAAGGGAGGGGACCGCAGGACGACTTTGTTGGCGGCACTCTCCAAGAGCAGAATACAAAAAATTCCATTGAATTGCGTCCGTTGCAGCAGAAGTACACACATACTTATATGTGTTTCCATGGCGGCCTATGGCTATGCGCAAAAAAGGACATCTCCTTCGGCGGTGGCAGGATAACGGGGCCGGAAAAACTGACCAGCCGCCACCCAGCTCGGCTCTGCTCGGAGGTGCGGCGCCCTTCTCTATTATGCATTGCGTACAGCCTCTGCCTCGGCGTGTTGACATTTTTATTCCAAACAGTTGAGCAATATTTATAGACTGCCTGCCAAACGAGGAGGCGGAGCAGAAGGAGGGAGTGCCGGCCCATGGTGCATGCCAAATGGCTTTATTTCGTGGCCATTCTAGTGGTTCGCAGCTTATTAAATGTGCAATTTGATTAACATTGTTCCATGCCCTAATGGAAGGATCAAGGCTATCCTCGGACAATGGACGGAGAGGAAGAAAGCATTTTAATTTGATAGAGAGTTCAACGGTATTTAATGTGTAAATATTTAGTTTTGTATTATTTATAAATTTAATATATTGCCAGGAATGTTGGGGAATCTTAACCTCCTATGCGCGGAAACGGAAAGAAACAACAGTCCACAGAAAATGTGAAGTTACTTGCAAGTAATACCATAATTTCTTGATGTTTAACTACTGAAAATGCAGCATATTTCTTTGAACAAATAACTTTAATTACCGAAAGTAGTTATAGTTGTGCCTTACCCATATCGAATAAGATTTGCCAACGGCCAACAACAACTGTCACTTCAACATTACTCAATTAACCGCAAATGTACAATTTACCTTTGTCGCCACTGAATTGCTTTTGTTTTTCTTTGGCAGCTTATTAAATGTCACATTTTGCAGGCCCAGGGGCAAGGAGGCGAAGGCGATGGCAAGGTCTGGACTTGTTAATGTTTGCTTGTGGAGAAACACCTTGGAGCCTGCCCAGCCAAGGCCCAGGCCAGGCGCAGGATCCTCTAATTGAATGACAATATTATGCCAAGGCCTAATTCAATTTGCATTGCTTGGGAAGAGCTGCAGGTGGAGCTGGTGCCAGGGCCGGTACATTGGTTGAATCTTAAACAAACACGGCAATTACAGCAAAACGGATGCACTTGTCTGGCCCAAAATGACTCGGGCTCTGGTGTAATTAGCTCTGGGGATGAAAGAAAGGATGCGGGATGGTGGCGGCATGGTTTTTGTTTTTCTGTTTCGGCCTTTGTCGGCCTCCTCTTCGGGGGTCCCCGGATAATTATCACATTTTTACTCATTAAATTCACATTTGCCTTTTCCCTTTTTGCAGGACCTGCGTCGATCCTGTTGCCTAATTACGGGGTAATCAGCCTCAGCTACCGTTGGCCCAGGCGGATGATGATTGATTAGGGCCGCCAAGTGGATGTAAAGCAAAGGTGCAGTGCATTTAGTAAATCTGGGAAGTCCTTTTGCTCACACCTATCCCATCGTCTGCATTCCAGGTGACACAGCTGCCCCTCGGAGAAGGAGGTGCGCGTGCCAAGACAAAAGCAGGCGGGGCGAGGAGAGGAAAGTGCAAATAGCAGCTGAAATGGATATGGAAAGCAGGCAGAACAACGACGACGCGCTCAAAAGGAAAAAGCAAATCGAAAACTGATTTGGAGCGGAAGTTCGTTTGCACCTTTCTGCAGTTTCCTGTATTTGGCGTCGCCGTCGCTGTCAGAACAATAAACACACATAAGGCGAGGGGCCTGCCCAGCCACAATCGCAATCAGAATTGCTGCCGAGTGAGTGTTCTATAAAGTACCTTGACTTGTCTTGGCCTTTGACGCCGTCTTTTGTGCCCAGGGAATTCAGTCAGCTTCAGTCAGTCGGAGTCACAGTCACCGCCGCCGTTGGCTTTTGTACTTCAGCTGCGAATCAAAAGCTATATGGGGTTTTATATATGGGCACAGATTAGGGATATGCGTATGCACCGGGGGAAATAATTGCGAGTACATTGGAACATCGGGACAAGAGTTCAAGAGTTCAGTTTAGGTCAAATCTCTTTCGATGGACTACTGGCAGAAGTTTTTCTTTTTAAAAAAGATTATAAGCTTTATAATAGCTGTTTAAGAATGTTCTTTGTAAAACATACCTAGTTCTTTCCGTGTATGCAAAAGCAAGGAGGAACTCAGAGCAAGGATACGCTGGCAGCTGCTACTTCGGTCTGCTATTTGATTTGCGATTCAAGGCAAGGCGGAAATGGAATGACACGCGAGGCACTCACTCGGCAGCGAGACTCACTTTGTTTGAGGATTTGGCGAAAATTGTGCCTCCATTTTGCCTCTCGACAAAAAAACAAGGCATTGAGGAGCCAAGCCGAAAGCAACTTCCACTTGAGCCGCACGCATTGTTTGCTCTTCCCGCGCAGCCGAAGAAGGGGCGTGCTGGATGGAAATCGGATATAGGATCGCTTGGGTACAATCAAATAGCGCAGCGCAGCGAGTTTTCCAACCCACTGAGCAGCCGCAATCCGGAATCAGCTGCCGGCGATGGATTGAGGAGGTGCCAGCCCGAGCCACGCGTGTCCCTCCGTACGCAATGATCAAAATTGGACACTGGGCCGTCTCATTAACGCACCGAGGGTCGCAGGTTAATGATGCGCACCCCGTGCCTGCGCTTCCGCCTCCGCTCGCAATTATGCGAAGCACTTGGGCTTGAAGAGCTGCTGCTCCCACCACGGAGGAGGAGTTCCAACAGGAGCAGTGCAGGCAGAGTTAGAGCAAAAGCAGTTGACAGTTGTGAAGATTCATTGACCCCGGGGCAGGGGCTTGGGCTTGGGCTTGAGGTCGGGCTCGGGTTTTATGGTGTCGTCGTAAATGTCAGGTGTGTGCAGTGTGAGCACCCCATTTAAATTTATTCAACGTAATTAGTTCCCTCTGTGCAGAACGTGGTGAACAGTAGTAGACACAGTGCCCACGTATCTAATTCGGATGCCAAACTACAAGTGTTAAGGGGAAGTAAGTGCTTTGGTGGACACCACCCCTTCCCCGGATTACGCTGCAGTTCTTCCGCCAGCCACGAACCCAAATTCGATTTCCTCGTTTTCAGATAAATTTTGTGGCGCGGATTATGTGACATATACATTTATATGCATATACGATATATAAATGGGAGCACACACACAACACCTGCAGGTGGAAAAACATGCAAAAATGATCATTGCGAGATATGTGAACGGGACATGACGCCGCAGGATGCCAAACAGAGAACGCCCTCCACAGGCTCCTCTTCGTGTCGCGCCCCGTTTATCGGGGAATTCCGTGACGATGGCGAAAATATTGCAACGCAACCCCCCGATGCACAACAATCAAAATAAACGGCTGCCAAATTGACCATTGACCAAACATCGCCAGCAAGCAAAACGAAAAGGTGGAGCAGGAGGATGTGGTGAGGCGGTGGAAGAGCCAGGACACAGCAGCCCCGCACCATTAGCGGGAGTGAGGTTCAGTGTAGCACAGCCACATCATCTTCGGCACTGTCACGTCCAATTCGAGGCACAGCTCTCGAGTCGAGACGAGCCATCAGGGGGGAAATAAACATGAAATTCGCTTGTTTTTGCATTCGAACGAAGGAAAATGCTTCAAATAAATGAATAAGGATGCCCTCCTGAACATTTCGATGGAGGAACGAGTTCAAGGTGTTCTACAAATGTGAGGTAACCAATGGTCCAAGCAATAACACTACAAATAGAGGGAGTAGCATTTATGTATGGGCGTTATCATCATCTTATAAATTTATATTGTTATAGTATAATGGGTCATATTTGATACCCTTTGAAGCCAGCTGGCGACCGTCAAGAGTTACCAACTGGTCTCCCCATAATTAACCAGAAATGTTTGCCCATCTCGCTCTCGTTCGTCCCCACTCGATTTACGCGATATTATTGCAAAATAATGAAATCGCCAAGAGATTCCAATTCAATCTACGCGCCGCGTAGGCCATTTATGGATTGGCATTGATTTAATACAGCGTCGCCGCGATCGCCTCCAGGTTTTGTTGGGCCTGCTGACTGCCTGCCAGGCGTCCCTCGAGTCCGAGGCGCAAGGCATTTTGCACCTACTTCAGGGCCCGGCAACCGAAGTCGCCGCTCCAAAGTCCGAAGCTGATCTGATTCCCGCCGCCTATCGGAGCTGAAGATCAGCGGCGGCAGACGCCACCGGGAGACACGAGGAGAGCATTGCTACAGTATAGAAAAAACCTTTATCTTTTGTGGAGAGCATCGAGTTATTTACTTTCAAAAGGTTCGAATGCAAGGATATTCCTTGGTGAGGAAGCTAAACTTATTCCCTACATCAGGAAGGAGTACTCAGTATATGAAAAATAAACCACATTTTAAAGAAAAGTGTGATTTAAGGAAATATTCCCTTCGTTTTGCTGTGTGCATGAATTTGGTAAGAATTCCGATGGCTTTTAATGCGACTTTTTTTTAATGCACCGCTCCGCTGTTTATTCAATAAACTCGATCTTAGATGCAGTAGCAGAAGGAGGAGCAGGAGCAGGAGGCATAGCCACAGCCAGAGCAGCAGCTGGCCCATTCAAGACAAGCCGCTGGAATTTCTTGGTGCGTGCTCGGCACAGGCACACAGGCACAGGTTCAGCTGGTTGCCTTGGTTCCTGGTCGCTTCGCAACCTGGAGCTTCGGCGTCTGCCAGCTGCGTCTCCTGATTATGATAATGGCAGCCGGACTGGATACCACCACACCAGCTCTCGGCTGTGGCCAGTTGTGTGCGCAATTGCTTTCGAATGATCGAATGCCTGGCAGCTCCGTTGACTTTCTGATTAATGCAAGAATGCTCCTTGGCGGCGTTCCACCTTTTTGCGCCGATCCCACCACCACCACCACCGATTGCAATTAAAAGTGGCTACCCTCGATGGCAGGGTAACTGAAGCTGGAAAGCGAGGACTCTGCAGCCGACTCTGCATTACTTAAAAAAAAGTCTCTTATCGGAAACAAATTTGAAGGTAAAAATTACAGAAAAGTAAGGATTAGGATGATATTTATTCCCTGCAACAGCAGTAGAGTATTCCCAGTTCGTTCCTGGTCCGAGGCCCGCACCGATTGATTCTTGACCGGCTGCCGTCGCCTGCTGTGCCCGAACCCGAACCTGAATCTGAGCCTGAGCCTGGCCAGATCGCCGACGGAGGATGAGACAAACGACAGTCGCCAGCGAGCCTCGTGCCTGCAGTTGTCATAACGTTCAACACATAGCGCCTTTGCGCCCCTGCCCCTCGGTGGCGTCGTCGTCTTGGCCAGGTCCTCACCGGGCTCTGTGCGCTGCCATAAAAGGATTTGTCACGTGCGAGCTTTTGCTGGCTGAAGAGGCAACAATCATTGGCAGCTGGCAGAGGATCCGAGTAGCCGGGCAGCCGGGCAGCGGGATCTCCATGCCGGCGGCTCTGCATTATGCATGGCACATGGCCAGCTCCGACATCGTTCGCAGCATTCCGCAGCAGCAGCAGCAGCAGCCGATCCCTTCGTGGTCCTGGCCCAACCAGCAGATCATTGAAATTTATAATTAAGTGGAAATATGTTGTCTACGATGGCAACAAGGATCCCAGATTGCTGCCGGAGATATGAATTCTGCGCGAGAAAGTGGACGGGGGAAACGGAGCCCACAACTGGGAGTAACAAATGCATTAGCAGGCCAAACAAGGACCTAATAATGTCCCGGGGAACGGGAATGTCATTGGTAAATCCATTGTGCAAAGAATGGGCTCGGCCTCATACACAATTACCGTAGAGCCCAAATACACCCACACACCACACCAAGGACGGGGCAAACAGAGGCGCAGAAGGACCTGGCTAATTCATGACTTTAAGGACACTTTGGCAAACAATCGAACGACCGACAAAAGCGAAGGCGTAGGAGTATTCACCATCGAATTGATTATGCATGAGTGTCGGCTTGTCTTGTGCGGTTCTGTGCCTGTGGTGTGTGCGTGCCGTGCCAATCAACTGGGGAGAATCAATCAAAATGCAATAGGATTGCCAATCAAAGGCAAAGCCGAGAAAAAGGGCTTTATTTTCCTCCGAAGAAGTCACTTCTGTCCAGCAGCAGGAGCAGCTGCAGCGAAGCTTAAACCCAAGGTGCCCTGGGATCCACCCAGGACACTCTTTTCGGACCACATCAGGGCAAATAGCCAAAGCTCCAGGTAACCAGGACAAACAATCAAATGTGCGGCAAAGCGAAGCGTTACTGAATGGCCCGAAGGAGCCGTAGTTGTAGTGCACAGAGAGAAACTAATTCCCAAAAGGGATTAATCTTGAAATAATTCGAGTTACAAAGCTTACTCTTTGGTTAATAAAGAGATACGGATTTCTAAGACGTCTTAGATGGTTTTCTAAGATACAAATTTACAGGATATATAATACTATGTAAAAAATAATGTGTGTAACTACATTGTAAATAATCCTATTCTAGATAAATAGCTCTATATCATGAAGGAAAGAATTTTCTCATGGTTTTCTTAGACAAAATATATATTTCTAATATATCCTTACTCTTTATATCTTTTTTATATAATGGAAATTCCAAACCTATAAGAAAATTACCGAATACACGTTTCCCATCTAAAAATTCAAAGGATTTGTGATATAACCTCGATTTTTTCTCTCTGCAGAGCTGTAAGCGTAGCATTTATTTGCCGAGCGCACTTTTTGCATTTGCCAAACATGGGAGACGAACGGCCAGGACGAACGAGCAGCCTTGTCCTGCGAGTGTTTGAACACGAGCCTACCTACACACACACTCTGGCCATGGTGGCCATGGTCGTGGCCGGGGACCGAGTACTTTGCACCTGTGTTTGCACTTAAATCGAGTTTGCTGTTGATGAGCAGCAGCCCGAGACAAACCTACTTACATACACTCGGGGGCTGTATGGCTACCCGGTTAACTTGGGCAGTTGGCCATTGTGATTGCGGCGCCCCCACCACCACCACCACCACTCACCACATTCACAAAGTCCTGGAACGTCACGTAGCCCGGTCCTGTAGGCAGTTGGGCCTTCTTTGCCCGCTCCAGCAGCAGCTCTCGCTTGTTCATAGGCACTTGGGACAGGAACTCTGGCGATCTCAATGCCACAACGAATTCCTCAAAGGATATTTCCCCGAAACCCTCCGGATCGAACTGAAATTTGAGGGGACTGCTTAGAGCTTCTGCAGGCGATCTGTGGATAAGCAGGGTACTCACCATATCAAAGAGTAGTTTCCATTTCTTGAGGTGAAAGAGAAGGGGAAAGAGGTAAAAATGTATTAATTAATATATTTAAGCTTGATAAACTTCAACATTAAGATGATCTTTTTAGGATCGACAATGAGACTTTCCCCTAATTTGTACTCACATCTCTCAGTAACTCCCTGCGGAGCTCAATTTCATCAAAATCCGAGTTGAGGGAAGTGTGTTCCGTGTCATAGCCGGCATCGTTGGTGCATTGCTAGAAGGCCAATCCAAGTTAAGAGGTATTTTAATCAATACACCATCTAAGTTACTCACATATCGCATCTGGGTGTGCGAGATGGAGCCAATGGAGGCCAAGGATCCGGCTATGGTGGATATGTGTTCGATGTCGGCCAGGGTCTCCTGCTGGCTACTACCGCCGGCGTTCTGCTGGCTCGTTGGGAACTCTAGTGCCCGCGAGCTTCCACGCTCGGAGCCGGGCCACATCCTGTTGATTCCGGCTATGCTCCAGGTTTGTTTTGTGGGATCCAAGCTACTCTGGCAGTGATGGTAGGCGATGTGGAGCTGAAACAAATGGGATTTTATTTGAATACTTGTCTTAATTTAAATTTCAATAATTTTTGCTGGTGCAATACACCAATTGGAGCCACTGTGCAGAGCTTTTCGTAGAATGAGAGAGCTTTTGCCAAAGCTCCTATGGGTTCTTTTGAGGTAAACATTGGGAGAAGTTCCCGTTGCTATCGGCTTGGTCGAGCACGTTGAGGTGCCGACGTCCAATTTCGTTGTCAGCGGTTCAATTCCCGCGCGAGGCGAACGACTTTTATTTACATTTCTTTCATTGTTTGTGGCCTTTGGAAATTAGTTGTTGCAATTTGTCGTGTTTGAGATTGCTGCACTGCTTCGCGGGCCCAGAAAATATTTCGGTTTTAATCATAGGCTAAAGCCGGAAAAATCAATGCTTTAGTCTATTTCATGCCCGGCAAACAGATTTCACTTCTTTTTGTCCATGTTTTGCCTGCCTTTTGTTTTGATTGCCAAGGCAACGGCGCTGTCCTTCCCTCCTTCCTACCTTCCCTTTGCAAGTTGATAAGGTTATTGATCCAGGCTAGTTTCCTTGTTGACGTTTTTCCGGCCTCTTTTCGGAGAGGGATGAGGGAGGGGTAAAGAAACTGCGCAGAATCCGGAGTCTGGCAAACAATTGTTTTGCATTTTGTTTACGCCTCGTCAATTACCGGAAATATTTGTTTTCGATTTTGTTGAATTAAACTTGGCAATTGGCATTCATTGAATGAATGCAATTTGCTTTCTTTTCTTTCCTTCAGGCCAAAGAAGAATATATTACTTTGCTTTGGGGCTGCTTTTTCTTTGTTAATTTCGCTGGCCTTAGTTTTGCTGTAACTTGAATGCCTTCCCTGTGGTCCTTGTATTGTTCAAGACATTTACCTTTTGGTTTTCACCCACAAATAATTTATATTTTCCTTATAAATTGCACATTTGCGTCCTCGCAACACAACAAACAAGCGAAGTTTTCACCGGCAAAGTGACAACTGACGAGAAAAGAGAGCGAAACGAAGAGAGTTTGAGTGAAAGCCAGCAAGGGTTGCCAGGCTCCGCTCTGGGGGGAAAGTGAATGGATGTAGAGTGCCACCGCACATGCGCCGTTACTGGAAGGCATTTCCAACCCGTTGGCATTTGCTTTTCCTCGTTCACCCCCGCGCAACCTCTCGAACTTCGACTACCGCAATTTCGAACGGTTACATAGATGCAGCTTTATTGAAATTTACACATACCACATACATATGAAGACGAAGGAAGAGGAGAATGCTCTCTCTCCGCGCCCTACTCAACACTCTGCTACAGGGTTGCCGACTGCACTGTGGTGATATTTTTGAATAAAAAAGTTGGTTGAAAGAAACTTAATAAAAACAAAAATGTAAGATTTTTTCAAAATATTACAACTTAAAGAAAATATTACGCTCATGAATAGATTTTAATTAGAAATAAATGCATATGAAACAAAAAGGTTTAAGATTGATTTGTTTAAATACAACTCAAAACCGTTATTCAAATCGAAGCCAAAAGAAATAAAAATTCAAAGATTCTCAACTTCAACAGCAATTACCCCAGAACCAAGCAACAGAGCGGAGAGAGGTCATAGAGAGTTACAGCGGGTGATGTTCTTGGTTAAATTTAAGGTTAGGTGGTAAGAATTATTGTGTAAGACACAGGCGTGATGTCGCTTATGAATCAAATTAAATATACATACGTAATGTAAGGTAACTAATGGATAACATACAGTGTTATAAATATTATTACTGCCAAGCGGAGAACGCAATTATTTACAGTTGCTTACGGTCTAGTCTAGGGTTCTAGTTCTCTAGTTCTAGGTTCTAGTTTATAGAGCTAGATTATATAGAACGAGTCTCCGTGGATGATGCGAAAATATGTGGGGCGGTCTTTGAAGAATGAACACAAATCTAGGAACAGATCGAACAATTAAATTCATTTACACTCATCTATATGTGTATATATATATCTGTATATCTAGAGAATAAATACTCGATCCGCGGTTCGAATTTAATTCTTAGGGATTCCTCTTTAATCTCCAGCTACCTTGCTAGCCTTCTACTGTTTTCGCTGCTTTCTCCTCTCTTTCCGGTTCCGGTTTTTAACAATATTTACACTTCTGGCGATCCTATTGGAGCGCTGGCTTACAACAAGGTAAGGATACATCATATACATGAACTATAATCTAGCATTTATATATGTAATCGAATATTTTTCCGTTTGCTTGGGGTTTTGCAGAGTAATCTCGCCATTCTCGAGTAGCTGCTCTCAAAGTGAAAATAAAAGTCGCGAAAAATCTCTCCAACGATATATAACACTGCAATTTGACTTTCAAAGGAGGCAACCAAAAAAAAAAACATTACAACAAACTCGAAGACTAAAACTAAGTTATCATACACATCCCCAGTCGGTGTGCTTAGCCCTTCGACCATGCGCTCCGCTCCGGCGTCACACTGTTCAATCACCAGACGAGCGATGCGCTTAATCTCGCTGTACGGCGTCTCGTGCTCGATGAGCTCATTCAGGATCTGGATGCCGTTCTCCTGCTCCACCAGTTGACAATATTTCTCGGGATAAACCTGCGGGGGCAGTGGGAGTATGTAAGGAGGGTGCGCATGTATTACTCCCAGGGGCAGGAACTCACCTGCGTCAGATTGGCCAGAGCCCAAACGGCCCAGTGCTGGCATTGGGGCGTCTCATAGCATCGCACCAGGCTCAGGATCGGCTCGAAGCTGCGATAGTTAATGTTGCGCTCGCTCCTGATGTTCCAGCGCTGAATGGCGGCCACCATACGCTCCAGAACATGCTCCCGACTGGGCGTCTTGATGGTCCAGGCGTCTGCTCCGTCAGAGGCGATGTGCGCCAGCACTCCAGCCGCATTGTAGCTGACCTGGAAGCGCAGGTTAGCATGGTTAGCACTGCCCATCTCCCTCTCCCGCACTCTCGCCAGCAAACTCGCACTAGCATCAGATCCACCCACCTCGATGCCGTCACTCAGGGAGTCCAGCAGGCGGGCGAACACCTCTATGAACTCCTGGGTCATCAGCTTGGGCCGGAGCCACTTTACCTCGGCCACGTTGCCCAGCAGGCCCATCATGTTGCGCAGCAGCTCGTCGCGGTCCGGGAAGGTCTGCGGTGTGGCGAAAAAAAGGATAAAGTGAATTTGGAAGGCAATAAAGCAAGGTGGAGATACTCATTAGATCCTAGTCCCGGTGTTGGCTTTCGAGAATCGAATTAGCGTTAAACTCACTTGTAAGCACTTGAGGAAATACTCCATGCCGCGCCCATCAAGGAATCTCTTACAATTAATAGCAGTCTCATCAGTTACATTCCACATGGTGGACCAGGCCACCTCCATCACATCGTCGAAGACAGAGCGCGTCAGGCGATCCTTGATAAGTGTCAGCATGGTCTTTGAGAGGAACAAAATATTTTGATTCGGTTTGGTTTCCTATCAGACGCTCAACTCACGCTAACTACTCCCAACTCGCCCAGGAAGAGCTTCTGGCGACCGTCCACCTGGCATGCGAGGGTGTTCAGCAGATAGATGGCAATGCGCTGAACGAATCCCTCCTGTTCCGTCTTGGAGACGCCGTGCAGCAGGATCTTGATGAGGCGCTCGTACTCAAAGAGCTGGCCAAAGGGTTATTTAAGTAATCGTAGCAGGTCTTATTGTACATCAAAAGCAGGAGGCATCTTACCACATCGGCGGGCATGTGGAACTGGGTGAGTGTGAGGTAACCATTCCGTAGCATCGTGTCGTCCGTCAGATGCATCTCCATGCCGTTGAGCAGCGTGCGAATGATGTGGTTCCGCAGCAGAGTCCCAAACTTGGAGCGGTCTCTGCCCTTCACAATGTAGAATAATGTGGCACTGGAAGAGAATTTGTGGGCATATTTATAGATCGATTTTAATAAAGTGAATAAAGTAAGGCTGGATCCGCTCTCTTTGGGTATTTATCAATATTGAAGAGCGTCGAATAGGTAAATAGCTCAGCTGAGAATGCTCAGCTTTCCCTTTCAACACACCTGCCGGAGATTTGCATGTGCTTGAACTTAAGGTGGCGATCCATGGCGGATAGCACCACATCCAGCGCTGTGTGTATGTCCTTGCAGTTCTCGAAGCGAAACAGATGGTACAGATCGTTGAGTACCTAGGAAAGGGAAACACAGAAACACGTCTCGTTAGACACGAACCAAATGCAGGCAGGTTTTCTTCGAACTCTCACCCTTGTCAAGAGCACCGGTCTGTCGTGATAATACCGCGCTGCTGTGAGGATCTGCTGCTCGTTGGCATCTCCGGCCACCTCCAAGGCGGGGATGTCGTGTCTTTTGCAGGCCCAATGGGCGGTGTGATAGAGTCCGAGGAACTGCAGGGGGCGCTGAGTGCGCGATGCCAAGCCCGGGATGTCGGTGAGGGCAAAGTTCTGCTCCATCTTGGTGCTGCTGCTGGACGACTGTATGGCGGCGCTGGCACTCGTCGACTCCTTGGTGGCCACGCCATTGCCCGCCAAATTCGTCCCCGAGATGTCCAAGTGCGTCAGGTGCCTCAGGTTGTCCATCAGCATCTCCAGGGTTTGGTCGGGCAGGTCATAGGTGCCCTGCCCACTGCCGGAACTGGAGATGGATATATCGAGTGTGCACAAGCGCCGCAGGCAGCAAATCGCGTGCAGCTGGTTGGCAATGGGCCACACATTGAACAGGATGAGCGTGTGCAGGTTGGGCAGCGAACCCAAGGCCTCCAAGCTGAAGTTGGCCAGCACACAGGACGTGAGGTCCAGGTGGCCCAGGTCGTGCAAGTGGGCGAACTGCAGTCGGTGGTGCATTACCACGCCGTTGAGAACCAAACGCCGCAGGTGCGGGCACGTCAGCTGAAAGTCCACCGGCTCCTTTTCGTTCGGCTCCGCATACTGCAGCAGATGGGAGCTGATTCCGAGCTCCAGGGAGCGCAAGCTGTCGCCGTAGTGGGCTAGCAGGTGGTGAGATCGCACGGTGATCGTGTCGCAGTACCACATGGACAGTGCGAAAAGCTTGTGGCGCATCAAGGTCTCTAAGCCTGCAAAGATGAAGAAGAATATTTTAGAAACACGGCGTTACGCGTCTTATTCATAAACTTTCTAACTGATCACGAAACTTAAGTAAGTGTAAACGGGAAAAGGGAAAACCCTCTCACCAATGCTGCTCAGCGTGCTGTTGCGCAGATTGACGATCTTGAGCGATGTGCGCTGCGTGTCCTCAAAGAGACAGATGACGCTGTCGTCCAGCGGTCGGTTGAAACGCTGGTAGTTCTCCAGAAAGCCGTCACAGATCTCGTTGGGCAGGACAATGCCCGAGTTTAGGCAGCGTTGGCCATCGGGACGGATGCCACTGATGATGTCCAGGTTGTTGCATAGCTTCTGGTAGGCAATCTCCTTGAGGGTCAGCGGTTCCTCGTCCAGCGACCCATCCTCCATCAGCCGCACCTTGCAGCTCATCTTGGGGCCACAAATTTTGTGCTCAATGATGGTGTCTGAAAGCAAAGAAGCAAAAGGAAAAGTTAATCATCATGAGTTCAAGGGTTGTAAATTATTGTCACGTCGACTTTACCCTAGTTTCTTTTGGTTCTTACTTCGTTTTGACCAACTCTATATTTCTATGTTTTTGAGCTAATATTACTGTCCATTTTCTTATTTTTCCAAGTAATATTTTGACACAATTATGTTGGATTTTCATTTAAATTATTGATAAATGGGCGATTAATTAAGAGCAGTTTTTTTACAGAAACTGTGACGTGATACTTTAATTAGATGCTAGCAATGTAAGAAATGTAAATTTTTTGATTTGTAAGCTAATTAATTCAAACATAAGTCAACAATAATTTACTTGTTTAAATTTATTTAAAATATGTATGATTTTAGAGTAAAACCGATAACTTTAAGACAAAAACTGTCAGCTTTACAGTTGCCAAATCATCCAAACAAATAGACAACGTTTATTATTTTTACTATCGAATAAACCAGCAAGGACTATCCCTAGAAAAAGAGTCATATAATTATAAAAACTTACAAAATCTATTTATCTACAACAAATTACAAATGTTCCCTAAATATTTAAACAATTAGAAAGAAAATATTTATAAGGTATAGAAAACGGAGATTGATTTAGAGTGGTTGGCAAGTGTTTTTATTTCACAAACTCCTCAGGCTTAACCGGACATTGAGCAAAGGATCGAGCTAGCTTTAATTGTAGTTCTTTAATTTGTATAAAGCAAGGTTTATTCCATGCCGTAAATCACAACCTGTAAATCACAACTTTTACTGTTTACTCCAACACTTTTTTACAATCAAGTTTTAAGGAGTGCAAGTCACTTTAAGAGCGAGAAGTGGCTTGACCTCTAATTGAAATCAGCTCTACATGCCTTCTCGAGCGTAAATTTCGCTGGATGACTGGTCAATCTTGGCCAGACTTCGTCTACCCACCACACGGGGCACGTGTCTGTCGTTGGGCTTAATCTGATTCATGTTCTTGAATTCTGATAGCCAAACCTTACATAATGGCATCCGAGATAGGGCCTCCGGATTATACGGACGGAAGGGCCCCAATAGGGAACCAAAACAAAACCGAAGAAGTCGTGTGTATGTACATACGAAATACGGAATGCGCTGGCTGATGGTAAGTTATTCAAGTTCCACGGATCACACAAACACAAGGCGGAATGCCAACAAACAAACAAGCTTCTGTGTGAGGCTGTGTGTGTGGGTGCGTCGTAGTTATTGAAAAAAAAGCACACAAAAAAAAGACACAATAAAAGCGAACACGAAAAGCGTCACTATGTCTGAGTCTTATCAAGAAGAATAAAAAGAATATCGAGAATTCCTGAACAAATCGAAGCGAACCGAGGCGGATGAGCAAACACAATCCCGAACAGCTGTGCGACTATTTTCACCAATCGGTGAAATCCCGCGATCTCCACGCGTTCTGTACCTTTTATTGCTTAATGTCGCCCCAAACGGCAGTAGAGCAGCCTCCAAAATAAGTCCCTTGCTGCTTTGTGCGTTTGCTTTGCCGTGTGTTTGCTGCCTTTGCTGTGCTTTTGCTCTTGCCACTGCGCTGCTGCTCCTGTCTTTGTGTGTCTTTGCCTGCCAGTATCCGCCTTTCGAGCTGCGGCAAACTGCACTGTGCGCGGCGTGTTGTCCCGTGTTGGCCCCGGCACTGGATACGCGCCCACAAATACAATTTGTCGCGTTTTTTCGTGTGGGAAATCACTTCATTATTATTTTGATTTCTATTTTCTTTGTACGAGTTAGAGCTGCGAAAACACCGATTGTTTTTAAAGAATCCTATCGACGATGATTGTTTTAACATCGATTCTCTCCACGGCTGGTTACACTTATATCGCTCAAGAGGAACTTATTGCGTTGCCATATCTTTCGAGGAAATCATTGACTTTATTCATTTTTCCAAAGTCCCCGTGGTTTTGCGGGGATGAAAACCAATAAATTGCACCTGTATGTCAGCACACGAAACAATGTTCTTGTTGGTTTTACCAACTGGAAAAAACAATGAAATCGATTTTTTACAGTGTTGGCTAACGCAGGGCCGAGAATCATGCTTCCTGGGCGGGAAAATCAAAAAGGTTTAACTTTGTTTTTTTAAGAAATCATTAACTTAATATGCATAAAGAAATCAATATTTATATTTAGAAGGGCATCAAATTTTAATGTGAAATAAACGTGAAAGTAGTTTAAATTCGCTTAAAGGTTTAATTAATTTTCCGGTTACAAAAATGAACAGTTATCTCCCATAATTGTGAAATGAGGAATTAAATAAACAAGCGAATTTCTTAATCGGAAAACTATATTTTATTGTGTAAGATAAGCGCTGAAATGAATCAAAGGGTAATGTACAGTTAGTTTTCCATTGCTTGGGCGTGTTTTGCGGGGGGTTTGCTTTCTTGGTGCCTTCTTATTTCCGTGTTGTCTAAGGGCTTTAAATAATACAAAATTGAAACACTGAAGATCTCGCGCTGTACGGACCAGGCATCTCCTCTCACTTTAAATCTAAATCACTGCGTTGCAGAATCATCGTAATCATAAACTTTATCGTAGTCTGGCTGCCAACATTCGTTTTCCGTTCGCGGACTGGCGGTAATAAATAAAAGTGCATCAATTCATCATCGTTTTAGGTGCTAAGTAAAAAAGGACAAAACCAAGGTCGGGACTCCTTTTTTCTGCCTCCTCCTTCTGTCTAGCCGGACAGATCGCCCTGATCGAAGATGCCCTGGTCGTACAGCTCCGCCACCACTCTCCGGCCGCCAAAGAAGCGGCCGTGGAGCGCCTCCTTGCCGCGCATAGCCTCCGCGCCGGCTGAGAACTCGACGAATATCTTCACAATGATCTCCGCCTCGTCGTCGTCCTCGTTCTCAGTTTGCTTCTCGTTGAAGATGATCACTCGGCTGACGGTGCCGAATTTGCTGCACTCCTCCTGGATCTCCTCCTGCAGGGTCTCGTCCACATCCTCGGGGCCGACCATGTTCCGCAGAATGATCACCCGCGAGTCCTGCGGCCGCATCAGACGCTGCATCACCAGCTGGCGGGCACTTTGGCCCTTGATAGACATGGTCTCCTGCTGCTGCAGTGTCTGCACGTCGCCCTCGTCCATCAGCTTCTTCTGCAGTTCCTCCTGTTGCTTCTCGTGCGCCTTCTTTATGTTCTCCGAGAGATTGGCCGCCGTTGCAGCGGCATTGTTGGCAGCTGCCGAGAGAGCGGCGGCCGCTGCCCCATTGCTGACCTCCGCTGCCGCGGCCAAAGTGGCCACCGATGTGGGAAGTATGCCCACGGCTCCAACGCCGCCGCCAGCAACTCCAGTCATGGGCAGCGTGGGCGTGGCAAGCAGTGCGGGTGGGGGCAGAGTGGGTGCCACCGCCTGGAGGGGCTGCAAGCCGGCGGGCACTCCCAGCAAACTAGGTGCCACGGCGGAGGGTGCCTGGAAAATGCCCGGCGGCAGAAGGGCCGCCGCTGGAGCTGCCTGGACAGCCAAAGCGGGATGCAGGGCAGCTGCTGATGTGGCGGCCGAAACTACCGGCATTGCTCCCACCTTGGTGACCACCGCTCCGGCGGCCAAAGCGGGTGTGTTCTGGGACAGGCCCAGCACCGCATTGCTGGCCACCGCATCCAAGGCCTGGATCTTGGCCGTCGCCGCAGCGGCAGCCACCGCGGCGGCTGTGGGCATTGTAGAGTTCGTTGTGGGACAGGCCAAGGCATTTGGCGGTGTGATGGAGCGACCAACTCTGAAGGAATAATCCGAAATTTAGCAAATTTCTCGCGCAGCTTAATCAGGAAACCCACCTCAGTAGCTGTCCGCCCAAATCGAAGAGATTCATGCTGGCTATGGCCTCGTCCATGGCCTGTTTGTTGGCATACTCGATGAACCCGTAGCCCTTGTGCGTGTGCAGGGAGGTGCCCTGGGCGAGCTTGCAATAAAGAATCGGGCCGAAGGCCTCAAAGACGCTTTTGATATCCTCCTCGGACAAATCCGGATGAATGGACGCCACGTAGATGCGGTTAAAGCTCTTGGCCTCCTCCTGCACCTCGTCAATGACTTGCTGCGCCTGCGGCATGTTGCTGGGTCGCCCCACCTTGATATTCCTGCCACCCATCAAGGCTCCGTTCATCTGCTCCAGCGCCAGCTGAGCGCCCTCTGGTATTTCGTACTCCACGAAGGCGAAGCCTTTGTGCTTCTGCGTGATGGGATCCCACGACATATTGATGGACTTGATGGGTCCAAACGGTGTGAAGGCCACCCGGATAGTGTCCTCTTTGAGCTCAAACGAAATACTGCCCACGTAGACTCTGGAGGAGGAAGGAAGTGTGGCAAGGGTTTAGGTGGGTTTACTCTAGTTCAACATTTAACACGGATTATAAGGAAAATCGGAATCAGATCTTATCAGCTAAAAGCGCACAGTGACTGGATCCACTTCGCCTGCCTCCAGTAACGCGGAGCTACAGCCGCGGGACCCAATCTTCGCAGACATTTCCAGAGTTTTACATCAGAATCTCCAGTTGTAAACTCCAAAAGTGCACAAAATCAGTCTCTTACCTGCACATTAAAGCGAGTGCCTGCTGGCGCTGCACCTGGGTGCGCTGGGTGGCCAGCTGCTGCTGCTGGTGGGCAAGGGTCTGCTTCATCAGCACCATCTTAATGCTCTGCTCCATGGCATACTTCTTGGCCTTGCTGACGAGGTCGTGCTGCTCCGACGAGAGCTTGGGCAGGGCGCCGCCGAGGAGGCCCAGCAGGGCGGAGCGTGTGCCCGGCCCGAACTTGACATCGCCCGTCTGCTTGAGGTCGTACAGGGGCTGCGAAAGGTAGGGAATTTTCGAATCCGTGGACTTGCCTAGAATTGGGAAGAGGGATTAGTGCATCTCATACTGGGGAAGGGGCGGAGTAGTTCGCTTGAGTTCATCAGCTCTATGCAATTGCTTTCTGTTATGGGGGAGTTCGGGTTTGACTTTTCTTTGATTTGGATTTGATTTCTTTTCGATTTCTTGATTATCTTGGTTCCAAAAACTGTGGGACAAATGTGAGTCCGAGAAGGGGTTTTGAAATCTTAATCGCTTAAAAGACAAAAACTGCCTGCTGCCTGCAAGAAAGATGAAGACAAAAAAGAACAAAAATAAGAAAACAAATTGTTTAATCAATATACAGAGTCGAGGCGGGCGCTTGTAGACTCCATTTTTCTAGCGGATCAGACTCGCCCGTTTCTATCGATGACTGTCATCGGCTTTGCCCCGATATACATTCGATATACTTTGGCAGCTAGATATTACATTTCTTGGACGAGGAGGGTCAGATAGTTGCTATGATTCTATCGCCTAGGCAGGAGGTCTTTGGTCTTGAGTTTTTGTCAGAGTTTTTGGCTTTTTATCAAGAGAGGCTGGAAAATGCAAGAATAAAAAAGAGAAAGCTCCCGTCAAATTAAAACATATACGCTTATCGGATAGGCAATTGTTGGAAGACATATGGTGGTGTGTAGAATGTGATGCAGTGTAGATATAATACGTAAATAGGACAAATAGGACATCCACCGACACATCCGATTGTTGGGCGTGGGCGCTGCTATCGGGTGTTATCGAGCTGGGCACACAGCAGGATGGGAAGTCCCCCGCTTGGGGGTCCAGGCGCAGGACCTCCCTCCGTCCGTGCGTGTGCTCAGCTCTGGCGAGAGTGTGTGTATGGTTTTCATAAAAATTAGAAATTATAAGCGACCTTAGGTGCGGTTTTCGTATTCGTATTCGGTTTTCGATTCGATTTCCATGAGTTGGGGGCGTGGTAATTGACTTGAAGAAGGGTCACACACACTTTACATTGCTCAGAGTGATAAAAAAGAGAAAAATAAAAAAAAGAAAACAAGACGCTGAAACGATAATAAGAGCAACAATATGTTTAAGTTGGTTAGGTTCTCCACCGCCCTACCTATGCAGATAAAGGCTGATTTGTTTTGTTCTGTTCTGTTCTGATCTGATCTGATATGTTTGCTACTCTCTTGGTTATCCTTTCTTTTTTTTTTTTTTGTTGGTTGGGCTTGACACCCGGGAAGGGCTTCAACCGAAGCAGAAATCAGTGCAATTTCTAGTGCGGATCTTTGGGATCGTTGAGATCGTGCTGCTGCGACTAATGAAGTGAGTTAGTTCGTTCCCCTTCTTGGACTATATGACAGATATTGCGACATCGGACCGTTTGGCTTGGTTAATCGGAACAACTAACTAGCTAAGCTAGGCTAGGCTAGGCTATGACAAAACACATAAATTCATTGGTACTTAATGTAAATGCACGCAACCACACAGGACAGGACCGGAATCAGAATCTGGAGCGCGGATCAGTCCCCAACAGCAGCTAGCTGGCGGCACACGAACGACGACGTGATGGCGAGGTGGTTAGAAGCGGATTAATGTCGATGTTCTTTGTTGGTTGGGCTGTTTTGTTGGTAGTAGTAGTAGTGGAGTAGTGGAGTTATCTAATTGGGCATCATCTCTTTCTCGATCTCAATAAACGACCTTGACATCGAGCTCGACCTCGAGTCTTCTTGACAAAACTTAGTCTTAGGCGGAACAAACTTAAAAGGAGAAAAAAAAAAACGTTTACCAGAACTAAAAAAGAGAGATATAGAAGAAAGAGAAAGAGAGAGATAATAGTTATATATGCACATTTTGGATTAGTTTATGGCGATTCGTTTCGTTGACTTTTACGCGTCTCATTTGCATATATTTAGCGTTTCTTTCTTGTTTCTTATCGACTGGGGTATCGCGCCTTTTTCGATTTCGGCGATAGACTGACTCTCAACTCGATAGCGATAGCGATATCGATTCGTTTCGTTTCGATTTGTTTGACTCTCACCTCACCTCACACCTCACACAGTCTGAGTTATAGAGTTCATCGTGCGTTTATGAAGTCTGCAATTACTTAAGCAGAACAAAAAGAAAAACCGATTATTTAGTGGCGTCAGGTGCTGCCCTTAAGATGCAACGGAGTAGAGTAGAGTAGTAGTAGTAGAGTACAAGACAAGTAGGAGAAAAATATAAGATGTGCTTATGTTTAATGTTCAGAGACAACAAAAAATACAATATTATATTTAGCCGGCTCCTTTGGGACTTGTTGTTGTTGTTGTTGTTGTTGATTGTTGATTAACCTATTAACCACACACTGTAAATGTTTTCGGGACCGCCTCCTCGGTTATCATTCCGTCATACTTAGTTATTTATAGACGGACAGATGGGAAACTCACCCGAGTCGGAGCGCGATCTCTTGGTGGCCGGCATGTCGCTGATCTCGCGCTGATCATCCGAACGCGGCGATCTTGATGCTCTGTCGTTGCTGCCCTGTGGAATGAGAAAACAAACAAGGTGTTAGTTCATAATTTTTCATATTTTGTTTTTTTTTTAGATTTATAATTTATGTGCCATAAGAAATTAAATTTTCTTGTATTTTTTTGTAACTCTCTCAAGCACGTCTCGCTTTTTACATATCCTGCATTTATTTATACATTTTATTGCTTTAAATTTGTTTTTCACATAAATATTCAACAACACATATCTTTGGATGAGGTCAATAACAGATTATAAGCCATCACCATATGGTTACATCCATTAATAAACACTGCCTGCAAACCTCGCCAGCCCCATTCACAGCAAAACACTCGGCGGCGGAGGGAGCGCGTGGTGTTAACTGGGGGATAGATACACACTCTTCGCTTGGACGCCTGCAACCGAGAAGTCGGCGCTCCAAGCAGCGGCAAGGTCACAACGGGGTGCTGCCATCGCCGCTGCCCGCTCCCCTCCTCACCACCTCGCGCACTTTCCCCCTGCAGCTGCCGACGCCGCTGCCGCACACTACAACAACGTCACCCAGAGGCACAGAAAAAATGCGCAAATTTCACATGCTGCGTGAGACACGCTATTGAGAAAATGGCTAGAAAACACCCGTGCCGCTGCAGTTGCACTTGCATTCGCTCATACTAACCATAATCGCTGTTTTCCGGGTATTTTAGTGGCAATTTGTTATCCGCAATGCTGTTTATTTGTTAATTCTTTTGCAAAAATTTGTCAAGATGGATACGACAGAAAATCAGTGTGGCCAGATATGCGAATACGATAAAATACTACACCTACATTGTAGTAACTTCAGCGAATGGCAAGAAGAAAGAGGAAGAGACGGATATTGAACACAAAAACAATCGGCTGGAATTTTAGTTTTAAATGTAATTATTACTTGTGAATATTTTCTTTGTTTTAATTGGTGCCCCTGTTGAATTCTGAGTGTGTAAATGCATACCGATCGCGATATGATAAAAGCATCTGATTTTTAAAAAATTATAACCGAAATATAAAATGGCCAAGTCTCACTACTGTAAGACAATATTTTGAAAACCGGCAAAGTAAAAAAATGATTACCCAGCAAGGTATTAAAATAATACGAAGCCATATATATGGAAATAAGCTATATTAAAAAGGCTAATTGCTTATTTTGTACGCTTATCGATCTTTAAATGTACCACGTCTAGTCTGAACATGCTAAACTGGCCAAATTATATTCATATGCCTTATTTATATTGCGAGCAGTTGGTAACACTGCTGAATTTTTAAAAATCCCCTTTTTATCGCATATTTTTTTATCTCAGAAGTACTTTTTCACATGAATTAATATGTTTGTTGTTTGTTTTTATATATTAATTGTCGACGATTAATGATGAAAACATATCTATTTTAAACGTCAAGCGTCTCCAATCTCCAAAAATTAAAGCGGTAACAAACAAATTACGTTGTTAACCTTCTGTAACCGGTCACAATTATCTTAGTGATTCACCCCGGAAACTTTGTGAAATGCAGGTAATTGCATCATCCATTTACATTTACAACTGCATGTAGTTTTTCTTTATTCAACCCTTTTCTTAAGGACTACGACTAAAATTAAACTATGCATTAATATTTACAACTCTCGACCATTTCGCGAGAGTTTTCCTTTTTGCCGCTCTTCCTTTTCATTTTGGATCTTTTTCTCTGACATTTCTTAGGTGCGGAAAATGGGATATGGGCAAGAGACTGCAATTTTATCTATATTATTGGGAGGTTGCATTACCTTTTGCTTGTGAGAGGAGGAGGAGGAGCGTGCATCTTGAACAGTGACTCATTTTGGAAGGGCTAACCAATAACAGCAGCTTAGAGGGCTTCTACTCATCATTAATCACAATCACAATGGTCTATGTTTTGCTTACGATCTACAGGTTCTTGGGTATCCCGTGCGTATTCCATTTTCTTTAAAGCTAGGTGTCAGTCGCGCGACTCGCTTGCATTTCGTTTCAAAAATAGCTACATTTCAAATTAAAACACCAATTTAAAAATGAAAACAAATGTAAAAGTTTGAGCTTTAAGCTAAAAAAAAACATCTAATCCTGGGATGATACGAATAAATTAACGAGAGACCGAAGCAATACGCTCCCAGGATTCGCTAAGTACACATGTGTATGTTGCTTCGGTTGCTTAAGTAAGTGGTTTTGGCGAGTGTTAAGTGTGTCCCAGGCAGGCTCTGGTTGGTTACTGGTCACCGGTTTCCTGGACGAGCACCTTGACGGCTAAACGGGGTCGAGGGCCGGGCGGGCAGCAGCTTGTTCCAAGCTCGAATACCAATCCGCACTCGACGACGACGACTATCACAAGGTTCCATTTGTTTTTTGTTGTTTTTGTTTGGTGGGGCAGCAGCAGCAGGTTATTTTCATCCGTCCGTCCGTCCGGCGTGCCCTAGTACAGGTCATCCTCCATGTTGTGGATGAGTATCTTCTTGTCTTCCTTGCAGCTGGACTTTGCCAGCGTCTGCTCCACCAGCTTGGGATCGAAGCAGGGCTGTGCCGTATATTATGGATGATATTGTTTATAAATGTATATTATGTACTCGCGATATCCTTACCGTTTCGCAGATGTTCATGTTGCAGCAGTTCTCTATCGTGATCTCGCACTGCTCGGTGGCCAGCGGGCGGTTTGTCAGCGGCGTATCTCCGGCAGAGTTCGTCCTGGCCTGCTTGCGCACCACAAAAGTCTTCCTGATGCGCGGCCTTTTCGGCTTGTATAGGCGACGGACGCCGTGCACGATGATGGCCACCAGAAGCAGGCTGAGCACGATGCCAACGATCAGAATGATGATCACACTGCTGGTCCAAACGTTGGGTGTGAGGCAGACATCCAGGTGCTGGTACTGGGGAACCGCGATGTTGGTGCTGTTATCCTTGGCCAGTTCCTCGCAACTGAGAGGGGGAAGAGTAGCCCTAATTAGTTGCATTCTTTAAACAAAAATAGCACAAACAATGAACTCACATGCTGTGGCAGCCATAGGGCACATACATCACCGGCTCGTGCGTCAGCAGGCGACAGAAGAGGGAGCAGATCTCCGTAGAGTTCTGCTCGCAGCGATCTCCTCCAAACTTGGCAGGGCACTCGCAGCTGGGCTCCTGCTCCTTGTTCTCGCTCAGCCGACAGTGGCCCCCGTTGAGGCACAGTCCAGAGCACTTGCTAACCTCGCAGCGCACGCCGCTGAATCCCGGTTGGCAGTAGCACTTGGGGTAGCCCTGTTCGGACATCTGGCAGGTGCCGTGCACGCAGTAGTTGTGGCACTCGGGAATCTCGCACCGGGATCCCTTGAAGCCGGGAAAGCAGATGCAAAGATCGCGGCTCGGGACGTACCTACCCCCATTCATGCAATGGTCGCGTTCCAGCTGGATCAACTTCTCGTCCAGCAGGCTTCTGCTTTCTGTCCTGCTCTTCTCCTCCAAGCGCTGCTTCACTTTGCGCACAATGCTGGCACAGTGGGCGTCCTTCTGTAGTCTTTGGTAGAACCCAGTGCGGGCCACGATTCCCCTGGCCTCCTCACTTAGATTGGCCACGCGCACGAGGGGGCACTCTTCCGGAACGGGCTCTGGATCGCTCTCGGGCTTGTTTTCGGTGGCGTCTGTGGTGTCATCCGACTCCACCGGTCTGGCAGTCGTTGTGACCTTCACCGCTGGCACCTTCGGGTGACTCCACACCGCCCTTGTGGTGCGGTCCGTCCAGTAGATGGCATCGTTGGTCACGGCCAAGTTGAGCGGTTCGTGGTGCTTGTCCTTCAGCACCACCTGGCGATCGGAGCCGTCCAGTCTCGAGCTCTCCACCGCAAAGAAGACGCCCTTGAGGTCGTCGATCCAGAAGAGACGATCGGATAGCTGGTCCACCACAATACCCTTGGGCATGTCGATGTCGGTGTTGATGATCACAGTCCTGTTGCTGCCATCCAGGTCGATCCTCTCCACGGAAGGATGCGTGATGTTCGAGTTGGTCCAGTACAGCTTACGGCGGCACACGTCCACAGCCACGCCATCTGGTCGGCCTCCCTCCGGGCTGAGATCCAGCAGAACCTTGGGCTCTTCACTCGCCGCACTGTCGATGGAGGCGAAGAAGATCTTCCTCTGCTCGGTGTCTGACCAGAAGAGGTTCCTGTTCAGCGGATCGTAGGCCAATCCTCCCACAGACTCGTTGCCCGTCCGTTTAACTGCCTGCTCAGCCACATGAGAGGCGGCTAGGGCATCCCTTCTCAGCGAGAATATGCTGCCGTTCCGGTGCTTGAGGTCATTGAAGTAGATCAGCTCCTCGGTCTCGTCAAAGGTCAGGGCGGATAGCTCGTCGAACTCGTGCGCAGCAGTGGCTATCGTCTGCCAAGAGCTGTCCATGAACTGGATCTTAGTCCTCAGCGTAACGGCGTATTCTGTGAGAAGAGAGAAGAATAATGGGTAAGTAAGCGAGGAAGATCCTTTAAAGCTTATTGAGTAATGAGACAAACTACCAACTAGCTAAAGAAATCAAAGCAGCTTTAAAGAAACAAAAACAAAACGAATGTCAATAAATCATTGGAGGCCTGGTATCGTTTGGGTGGCGTTAACTGAAGAAACAGAAAATTAGTTTTTCCCACAAGGGCTTACAATCCGACCAATCATTATCAGCTGCGTGATATAGCGAATCAGTGTGTAGTGACTCATTCTCTCATTAAAGTCAAAAAGTCTAAATTAAGACGATGTCTACTTATTTTTTGGCTCATTATTGGGTCCCGAATTTCAAAGTCAGACAAAATATCTCTCCTAATGGTAAAGACGATGCTTTGACGATGTATGCTCTTCACTCCTGAGCACGTGGTTTATATCACAAATAAATCATATATAAGATACTAAATTGGCAAACGTGACCGATCGGCACGCATCACTTAACTATTTATATTGATAAGAGTGGAAACCTTCTAAGACCCGCAGTTTATTTGCGGAAATTAAGCTCAATCAAAGGCAAAGACCCTCCTCTGGCACTGATATGTCAAGCCCGTCGAGTCGGTCGTCATTAAACTTGCCAAAACAGTCGCCAATTTCCAATCAAGCCTTGTCGTTGCCACAGCTACTGCCATTTGTGGAAATTGCGACTCGCATTGAATTTTGCAACCAATATTCTAGAAATAAATTCTCTCCCGAACTGCGTTTTATTTTTATTAATTGATTATTTAATGCGGCGCCGCTTGCCACGGAAAATATATTGATAGCTAGTTTGAAATCATCGAAAAACATTTAAATGTGTCTAAGGTCTAGACCCCAATGATAACAGGGTGTAAATTGGTCAAAAGGTGACACGAATTTGAAGACGTCAACCAGGAAAAAGCAACAGGGAAATCCCTAAGTAATGTCTTTAAGCTCTGACCTGCGAAATTAGTTTTGCAATCAGAAATCATTACATATTCTGGCTTAGTCTGGTATCTGATTCTAAGGTGTGGCTGTCCTTTTCCTTGTCAGGCCTTTAGAGGTCTTTCAATCAGAACTATAAATATATATTGGAGGGCATTAAATTGTATTAAAAGAATGCTTATCCTCTAATCAATGGTAAACCTTGAAATTTGTACACAAACATGGCGGGCCCCAAGTTCGGTGTGCAAAAAAAAACAATGATAAGAAACAAATGGCGGCGATTCCGAATCCAATTCTGGATTCCCTTCTCCTCATTCCCAAAACGAGATCGAACAACCTGTTACCAACGCTCTGCGGCTGCTGGTGTTCCTGCTGGGGGCGTGTCACTTATTTAATTAGGAACGCTCACCAGTTAATGGCGATGATTAAGCAGCTGCGACACCTGTTGCTGCTCGTTTGTTTACATGCAAACATGTTAAGCAAACAAAATCCTGACTCGTGCTCTTCGGAAAAGGAAACGGCAGTGGAGAACGTGCAGCGCAGTGCAGCAGCTGGCGGAACTGAAAACTAAATTAAAGCAGTTCCGGAATATCGTATCAAGGCTTCACTTTCACAGTGCCAAGCATTAACCCCATAGCCAATAGATCAGATCGATTATCTCATTATGCAACCTGGTCAATGGCCCAAGTTGAGTTCGGACGAAAACCTTTGTAGGTCACACCGAAAGACCACAACAACTGGTATCCAATAGATACAAGAAACAGAAACTTGCGAACTTGTTTAACTCCACTACAAAGATACAAACACCGGCTTTAGGCTCAGTTTCAGAAAAAAACCAATGACGAAATTTCCAGTTAGATACAGTCGAACATATACCGAACCGATTTTTGTAGAGAAATAAGGATATATTTAAGAGAGATAATGAGAAGGTATTAGTATTAAGCCCCTGGAACTAGAGTTACAATAAAAGTTGGATTAACACCGACAGCCTATTAGTCCCAATGAAAATAATTTGATATCATAATTGGAAAGACCTAAAAGTTAAATGTTATATTATTGACTTCACTTTATAGTTATTGGTAGACCTCGCAGCTATTGCCTATTCATGATTCATGCATATGTATCTGTGTGCTGGCCAATTATTGATGGTTAAAAAAAGAAAAAGAGCTGCAAAAACAGAGGTTGGCTTAGTTAAGCCGCATTTACCACGCGAACGACGAACCTTTCCACCGCCTCGACAGCTGACCTCCACGATTCTGGTTTGAGGTCAACGTTTTTATCGATGCAGAAAATGCTAAATGGGCAAATATACCTAATGCCGAGCTGAGTGTGATACTGTTGGTGAGAATCCAGTCATTAAAACTAAAGCGAAACATTAAATATTAAGTAATTACCTTTTCTTTCATTTTTTAAGTTTTATTTTAGAATTGAAAGTCAAGGTATATTCAGAGTTAAGCATTATGAAGTTTACATTATTGTGAAAAACTGAGTTTACATTATTGAAATTAAAATGCTTTCTTGAAGGAATATATAATTCGAGTGAAGTACCAAGGTGAATTATGGAGTGTTCTTAATTGCAGCTATTTTGTTATGAATTTATATTTATATTATACGTCCCATATAAGGATTTAAAGTCTCTGGATCTTTCCTTCCGTCAATACCGTACCGAAGTGATTGAAATTTATTATGGTGGCCACTTAAAACGGCTTGATAAACCGCCTGGTCAGAAATTATTACGGCTTGTCCAATACAAGTCGTGAAATTCACGGTATCTCCGGCCGAACACCAGCAGTTCGATATGGATTTTCGCACGGGTCTATCTAAAGCGTCATGAATCGAACCTTTCCCCCTGCGATTTCCAGCCCATTAGCATTATCTGAAAATAAACCGAGGCGGGCAGGTGCTAATGGAATGCCTGGGAAATGCTCCCTTCTCGCACGTGCGCTATATAAAGTATGTACGGATCAGGTTTCCCAGCCATTATGGAAAAACTCACAAGCGATTAGAAGGAAACTCGACTCTTGAATTCCAAGACAGGCCCAGGAAAAAACCGCTAGCAAGCACTTTTCAGGAACAGAAAGAGGAGACCACCGGCACCGATG
The DNA here is from genome assembly GCA_018151655.1 of Drosophila bocqueti. Classification (NCBI taxonomy): domain Eukaryota; kingdom Metazoa; phylum Arthropoda; class Insecta; order Diptera; family Drosophilidae; genus Drosophila; species Drosophila bocqueti. Next base: position 697,909 of record JAECXF010000230.1, read on the forward strand.
AAACATTAGAAATCGCTACGACACAATCTCCGAATCTAAACAAAACCGGCAAAGCGATGTTGTGGCATACGTGACAAACTACGTGAGCCACATGGCGGTCCCAGTGGTGGCAGTGTCGAGTACAGTGCACCCTTACTGAGCGGAATCCCCATGTGGCAAGCGTACTTGAGTGTAGTTAAGTAAGAATTTTCCCTTCTAAATTTTATGATCTAAATTTCAAATCACTTCCACTGCTCATTAAATCAGTGCAAGCTGTTTTTCCAGTTTTGGAAGGTGGTGCTGGAGGGGTTTAACTGTATTTGACCGGCCACGTTAAACGCAAGAGAGCAAGAGGGAGGGCTCGCTAGAGAGAGAGCGTGCACTTAAACCCGCAAAGAGAAAGCCAAAGACAACAACAAATCGGCAATTAATAGTGAGTTCCATGCATAGCTAGTAGATTCGCGGCTTAAATTGATGTGAATATGTAGTTATCAGGCGACGTGCATTGTTGCCACTGATAAGAAGATAAATGGAATCGGTTGTTTGAAACGAGGCAGCGCCGATAGTCAGCTGATATCTGTGATAGGTGATAGCACGCACACAACGGCGCAAGGTGGAATATGCTTCGGTTAATGTCAAGCGATTACATAAGTCACTGCATTGTTTATGTCGAATTGATTTTCAAATTGTTGTCCACCCAACGAAGAATCAAGGTTAGACGCTAGGGTTGCCAGGGGCGCCGGAGCATCCCTAACTGTTTCGTTCCTCCCACTGGAAGGGACTTAGTCTCTGTTCCCGTCTTACCCCACTCCAGAGGTGTTCCGTGGCAGGGTACCAGTAGGCAGGCGGCGGCGACTATTAGGGCTGGCAGCACCAGCATCCTGGGACACCGGATCATATCAGGATTATTAAAAGGAAGGCTAGCTAGGAGCTATATGCACCCTCCACGATTGCACAACCGCGAGGATTTATGGTTATGTTGTGGGTGTTTTGCGGCCAGGCTGCCGTTTCTCGACCGTATAGTGGAAGCGATGGGATTGAGGAAGGGAAGTGGAGAAACTGCGCGCTGTTCTTACGGACTTTCGGAAGGGTTTGAAAGAGCGCGCGCCACGGAACCGAGAACCACCGTTCGACCGGACAATTTTTCAATAAGTGGTTTAAAAAATTATTCGGTTTAACAAGAGACAGCACTCCGAGGCAGCCCTGCCAACTCTTCTAGTCATATCGATGTCGATATTGCAGTATCGATACAAAATGAGAAAAAAAGTTGGCAGCCCCTAATAAACTAATTTAAAGTTACTTTGGATGTCGGTCCGTTCTTTAGTTTATATTTATTTTAGATATGTATTGCGCTGAATTTTCTAGAAATATTGAAGTGTGGGAAATGTAACACGACGGCGCTTTTATTATTTTTTATTATTTTAGTTACCAAAAACTAAACGAAATAATATACCTACGAGTTTGGATTTTAACAACCAAAGCCATGACCTAAAGCTCTGGATTCTATGTAGTATTTCACACGAAAGCACAAAGTTTTTGCACTTCAGGGAATGTAATTTTCTTCAACTTTCCCGATCAAAAGTAACGGCTGGAAAAGGCACAGGTAAGAACTTCGTTTGTGGTACGTTCGAAATAGAAGAGCGCTGTGACAACGACTCACTTCGTCATCGGCGGCATAATTCAAATTCATATCAATGGGAATTTAGAAATTTCAAAATTCGTCTGGAATAGTTGCCGATATATCGAAATATCGCAGATTCAATTTCCAGTCTCTTATCGTATCGATGATACTTTTCCCATAGTTTGTTTTTATTTTCATTTGTTTTGTTCGGGCCCGAGCCATGTACAAGCATGCACTAAAAGGTGGAATTCGCACGGCCAAGCAGGCTTGGAAGCTAAAAAACGGTGATTACACAATGTTTTAACTTAGAATTGGCATTTATCGGGTTGCGTGGGCGACCCAACAGCTGACTGCCGTCGGCCGTTCCACTCCCAGCGTTCCGCGCGACGTACGAAGCGTGTTGTTGGCGCATATTGTTACTTTTCACCGCGAGTTTCAGGCTTCGGTTTATCATTGCGTTTCCCCACTTGCAGAAATCGGCAAACTTAACTTGGAACTAGCCAAGGCCAATTCGGATTTCGAGCAGCATCTGTGCGAAGGTGAGAGCGTTCTCCCCCGCTCCCAGTCCCTCCCCGTGCTTCTTCTTCCTGTGTTGCTAATCAAATAACAAACGCTTATCAGTTGCAACTCACGCTTGGATGCGTCGCTAACCGAAAAGTGCTAACACCCCACTCTCGCCCCTCGTCGTTCCCTCTTTTCCAGCTGCCAGAATTATCCAGAGCTGTGCTCCCCCCGCCAACAACACCCACAGACTCGGCCACAGACCTTTGTTGCTACTAAAACACCACGGCGATAACAGCAAGAGCTCCTCCTACACCTCCTCCTCCTCCGCCGCCGCCTTCAGTATCGTTGCTAACCACTATCGGACGCCAGTTAACCCCCGGAGTGTGACAGATAAGACAGTAAAGCCTGTATTCCGAGCAGAAAGCGGCCACCTCAACGCCCTCATCTCGTCGAAGCAATTCGTCAAGGTGCAGAAGCAGTTCTATCGCGACTTCTCCTCCCTGTCACTCGGCTCCAGCCTCAAGAGCAGCGACGCTCCCCTGCTAGGCGACTTGTGCAGCCAGTATCGTGCCATCCTAGCCCATACCTCGGCGGACGTGGTGCCAGGCGAAGATCGACATCTTCCGCAGTGTAATTACCAGCAGAAGCGGGGTTGGCATCAGCACATCTCGAGCCGAGAAGAGCAACTGGAGCAGCAGAAGATGGCCCAGAAGGCGAAGTTCGAGCGACTGCCCACGAATGTGGTGCCCAGGCACTACGAGCTGCTGCTGCAGCCCAATCTCGAGGAGTTCACGTTCACGGGCAAGACCGTGGTGCAAATCCTGGTGAGTGACACCCCTTTATTGTGGATATTTACTATCTTACGGATTAGTATCCGAAAACATTCAACAAGTGTATCTCGCAGAGTTGTATCTTCTGCGACTGTATCTCCTCCTCGCATCCATCTCTTTCCATTTTTCTTCGCTCCGAGGGCACTTTCACTTTCGCCCCGCATTGTCGTCGTCGTCGTTGTGTGAACTTTTTCCTCTGACGTTCGCGCAAAACCAAAACATATTTCTTCGATTTCGGACATTCTCCTTGTTAACATTTCTTTTTGCACTACGAATTTGCATGCAGGCCGCGACGCCCGGCGCAGATGGATAGATATGAGATATGGATGCGGGTGTGGAGTACAGTGGATAGTGTGTGTGCATGGAGGTACGCCCACGAGGAAGTACCATGCACGATTGCCTCTTTGTCGGCGCACAAGGAACCATGATGATGACTGGCGATTTGGCGATAGCTTTCGTCGTCTGTCGTCTGTGGCACTCGCGGGTACCGCGCATTTAATTTATTATTATTTATTATTCGAGGCAATGGCAATCTCTTTCTTTATTTTCTGTGGCGAACGCCGCTTATAACGGTGCATTTTGTTTACGTTTTCTGTGCGTCAAACAGCGGAAATAATTGCCTTTGCCCGGATACCCTTTGATTTCTTGGATAAAACCTATCTACTTGCCTGTATTTTAATTGTTATTTAAAACATTTCTAACTTTTCCTCAACATTATGTAATATTTTACGAGGTTTGGAAATGGTAGGTGTTCCAGAGTTAACATATTGTGGATCTACTCAATAATATTCATTATTTATTAGAAAACTTATTGGTTTTTGCAAGTTTTCATATTCATTAATAATTAATTTGAAAAAAGCCTCTGCTTGCTTGCTGAGCTAGAGTTTTGTATAATTGAGAAGAATACATGAAAATAAGGAAAATTTGGTTTATCTGGAGGATACATGCGAAGAAGGTAGGATCCACCGTCGAGCAGAGTATGAAATTCGACAAAAACAAAAAGAAACAAAACTGGTTTTCGACCGCTTTAATTGCTTTGATGGCCTGTGGCCTAAGCCGGAAACTGACAACAAAGCCAAAGACCAGAAAGCCGCATTTCTACGACCTTGAAGTAACTGCTCTGATGCTGCTCCACCTCCTCCTCCTTCGGGCAGCTCCGTTAGCGGTTTTTGCTTTCTGATATCTGGTTTCGGGTTTTGAATTTCGCATTTCGGGGCTCTCACCTAACGGTTACTGACGCTGCTGACCCCTGATTAATGATGATCCCCAATTTGCAGGTCAAGGAGCCCACCAAAGAGATCACACTGAATGCCCTGGACATCACAATCGATTCGGTGGAACTGGACTTTGTGTGCACCAAACTCAAGCCGGAGAAGATCGTTTACTCGGTCGAGAATGAGACGGCAACGCTGGAGTTTGCCAAGGAGATTCCTCAGGAGACGCAGGGCGTCCTGCGCATGTCCTTTACAGGCGAGCTGAACGACAAGATGAAGGGCTTCTATCGCAGCAAGTACTTTGGACCCAAGGGCGAGGAGCGCTATGCGGGCGTCACCCAGTTCGAGGCAACGGATGCCCGTCGCTGCTTCCCCTGCTGGGATGAGCCGGCCATCAAGGCCACTTTTGACATCACCCTGGTGGTGCCGAAGGACCGGGTGGCACTGTCCAATATGCCCGTTATCAAGGAGGATTCTCTGCCGGACGGACTGCGACGCGTACGCTTCGACCGGACGCCCATCATGTCCACCTATCTGGTGGCCGTAGTTGTCGGCGAATACGACTTCGTGGAGGGCAAGTCCGATGACGGCGTTATTGTCAGGGTTTTCACGCCCGTGGGCAAGCGCGAGCAGGGCACCTTTGCCCTGGAGGTGGCCACCAAGGTGCTGCCCTACTACAAGGACTACTTTAACATTGCCTATCCGCTGCCCAAGATGGATCTCATTGCCATCTCGGACTTCTCCGCCGGCGCCATGGAGAACTGGGGCCTCGTTACCTACCGCGAGACCTTTGTGCTGGTGGATCCAAAGAACACCTCGTTGATGCGCAAGCAATCGATTGCCCTGACAGTGGGCCACGAGATCGCTCATCAGTGGTTCGGTGAGTATTACTCTCTCTCTCTCTTATATGCATGTAGATTTTGCTCCCATTCTCTTAGCAAGATTCCTAAAGAGGTCGCTGATTCGCTGATTTATGCAGTAGGTTTTCTGACGTAAAAAGCACCTGAATCCCTCGCATTTGGTATGCAGATTCCCTGGGAATTGTCATCTAATTTAAAGTTGTAGTGTCAATGTCTTGGGTTTGATGCTTCTGTTTTTATAGTCTTCTCTTAACTTAACAATATTCCTGGACTTCTGAATCCCAGAGCTAAGGGACTTTAACTAGGCAATTCATCATTAGTTATCATTGTGGAAAACCTTGAAGAATGGCAGATGTTTAATCTTTTTAAAACTCCGTACGCAGGCAACCTTGTGACCATGGAATGGTGGACCCATCTCTGGCTGAACGAAGGCTACGCCTCGTTCGTCGAGTTCCTGTGCGTGCACCATCTCTTCCCGGAGTACGATATCTGGACGCAGTTCGTCACCGATATGTACACGCGCGCCCTCGAGCTGGACTCCTTGAAGAACTCCCATCCCATCGAGGTTCCCGTGGGCCATCCGTCCGAGATTGACGAGATCTTCGACGAGATTAGCTACAACAAGGGCGCCTCGGTAATTCGCATGCTGCACGATTACATCGGCGAGGATGACTTCAGGAAGGGAATGAACATCTACCTGACGCGCCATCAGTATGGAAACACCTGCACGGAGGACCTGTGGACCGCGCTCCAGGAGGCCAGCTCCAAGAAAGTGGCCCAGGTGATGTCGTCGTGGACCCAGCACAAGGGCTTCCCGGTGGTCAGTGTGGAGTCCGAGCAGAAGGGCGACTCGAAGCGCGTGTTGCGCCTGAAGCAGTGCAAATTCACCGCGGACGGCTCGCAGGCCGAGGAGGACTGCCTGTGGACGGTGCCCATCTCGGTGTCCACCTCGAAGAATCCCACGGGCATTGCCAAGACCTTCCTGTTGGACAAGCCCTCGATGGAAGTGATCCTGGAGAACGTGGAGGAGAGCGATTGGATCAAGATCAACCCGGGGACCGTGGGCTACTACCGCACCCGCTACTCGCCGCAGATGCTGGAGCAGCTGATGCCCGCGGTGGAAAGGATGGAGCTGCCGCCGCTGGATCGCCTGGGCCTGATAGACGACATGTTCGCCATGGTCCAGGCCGGGCACGCGAGCACCGCCGATGTCCTGGCTCTGGTCGATTCGTACAGGAACGAGACGAACTACACCGTGTGGACGGCGATTACCAACTCGCTGACCAATCTGCACATCCTCATCTCGCACACGGAGCTCATGGATAACTTCCACCGCTTCGGCCGGAACTTGTACGAGCCGGTGGCCCACCGCCTGGGCTGGGAGCCGCGCGATGGCGAGAACCACTTGGACACGCTGCTCCGCAGTCTCGTGCTCACCCGGCTCGTCTCGTTCCGCAGCGAGGAGATCATCGAGGCGGCCCGAGCTCGCTTCCGCAGCCATGTGACCGGCACGAACCCGCTGCCCGCCGATCTGCGCACCACCTGCTACAAGGCGGTGCTGCAGGATGGCGACGAGAAGGTCTTCGAGGAGATGCTCAGCCTGTACAGGAGCACCGATCTGCACGAGGAGCAGGATCGCATCTCGCGGGCTTTGGGCTGTTGCACCGACGTCAAGCTCCTGCGCCGCGTCATCGACTTTGCCATGTCGGTGAGTATATATAGAGTTAGCCCGAGCATAGTCCAGGGACTGCAATTTCTTCCATTTTGCAGGGCGAAGTAAGGGCCCAGGACTCGGTCTTTGTGATCGTTGCCGTGGCCATTAATCCCAGGGGGCGTGACATGGCCTGGGAATTCTTCAAGGAGAACAACAAGCAGCTGCTGGAGCGTTACCAGGTGAGAGCTCTCCTCCCTTCCTTCAGTCTCTCTCTCTCTACTTTACTTTAATCCCTCGCTTGTGGTCCTTTGCAGGGCGGCTTCCTTCTCTCCCGACTGATCAAGTATCTCATCGAGAACTTTGCCAGCGAGGAGCGGGCCAGGGAGGTGGAGGAGTTCTTCCAAAAGAACCAGATACCCGGCTGCGAACGCACCGTCTCCCAGGCGGTGGAGACGATCCGCCTGAACGCCGCCTGGCTGAAGCGCGACCGAGGGGCGCTGGCCGCCTTCCTGGAGCAAGTATAAGAGCCATTACGTCCGTCAGCATACCAAAGCATTTAACAAGAGCAAGCAGAGTAACCACAGCACCAGCCACCAGCCAGCAGCAGTGACCCGTAACCGGGGCTATCACCGTCAGTGTCACCGTCATTACACACGACCAAAGCACAGTCACAAGTTAATTAAAAACGCATGCAAAGACCCCCCCAGTAGGTGTAGATTTAGCCAAGGAATCACCTCCTCCTCCTCCTCCGAAGACGACTGGGATTGACCCTTAACAGAAGCCCCTCAACTATCGATTGTATATTCCCGCATTCTGAAAATTATGTACGTGTTGAGTTTATTTTATGGTAAATAAATGAAATTTCCTAGTAAGAATCGAAGGTGTTTTTCTGAACAGAGATGTTCTTCGCATTTATTTACAATTAGGAGAACGCAACGAACCTCGACTTGCCATCGTCTACTTGATCTTGATGTCATCCGTATTGTTGTTGTTAAACTCGAACTTCTGCGCCTTGCGTCTCAGCTCCTGGGACTGCGTCCAGAAGGCGGACAGCCGCTGGTCGCTGTTCGAGCAGAATTCGCGGAAATCCTTGAGCATCTTGAGCTGAAACAGCTCGCCATCCGCCGAGTTGTTAATGGTCTGGGCCTTCCACTTCTTGTTGGGTATCATGTGGTTCCAGGCCCACAGGAAGCCCACCTTCTTGGGCACATTCGTGTTGTTGGTGTGTCCATAGACGCAGCGGGTGACATTCGCCGCCTCCGACAGAATCGGTGATTCCATCTGGTAGTTGTTGGACGCGCATCTGCAGGGAGGAGGAGGAGAATGGTGGAGCATGGAGCATCGTATATGCGAAGGCTTCTTACCGTATCAAGGCGAACATGTTGCCAGTGCAGTGCACATACTGGTACTCCTTGGGGAGCTAAGGAAAGTCAAGAAATATTATTTAGCTCCGAGCTAGAGAAGATTTACACTCACATCCTTGCCGATGCTAAATTTCTTCTCCAAGACACAGGGCAGAAATCCAAACTTGGTCAGGATGGCCTCCTGCAGGAACAGCATTCGGTCCGACCGGCTCTCCTCGGGGAACTCTGCGAAAATAACATCGAAGAACATCGAGAGGCTAAAAATAAACTGCCAGATCTCTAGAAATACCATCGAACAGGGCCGCTCCATGGGGCAGGAAGGTGGTGCACAGGGGAATGAAAATGGGGCCCCTCAGGGGATCCGACTTCTTGGTGAATGGCTCCGCCATGGGATCAGCAGGCACAGAGACCAGGAAATTGAACTGGTTCGCCTTGCGCATCCAGCCACCGATCTGCAGGGAGTAATCACACATCAAAGCAAAAGTGTGCATGGACCGGTAGCCCATCCGCTTACCAAATCAGCTACAATGGGACCTGACGAAGTCACCCACTCGACCACAATCTCAAAGGCAAAGCCCGGCTGCAGCACAGTGTGATGCTTCACGTGACCCCACTCCATGCGGTCGCTCTTCTGGTTTACATCGATCTCCAGATGCGACTGCCGATAAACGCGCTCTGCAAAATGTGACACGAATTCTTAATATTCTGCGGAAGAGAAAGCAATAATTAAGAACTCTAAATTACTGCATGTTTCCGTCCACGACTGCGGGGCCGGCTTGTCTCTCAGGAAATTGGGCACTGGTGTGGTCACCACCTCGTCATGCCAGAGGGAGCTGCAGCCCTGGAACTGAATCTCGAGCCACTCGTTGACGAAGGCGCTGTAGTCGCCCAGAGGCGGAGCGTAATCTAAATGAAAGAGCAATCTCTATATAAATCCCTAGGTAGCAATCGGGGGAATGTAAATACCCTTGGCATTCTTGTCCTGCTGCACCACATAATAGAAGACAAAGCCTGGCACCACGGGCCTCTTCCAGTCGCCCGAGGCATGGCAGATCATGCGTTCCCTGTAAGGGAGTTATTTTACTAATTTTTAATCTCGATCAGCTTCTCGAGCTTACTTGCGCATGGCCTCCAGCAACTCGAGGGGATGCCTGCCATTGTTCAGGCGGGTCTTCAGCCACATCAGGGCGTCGTAGGAGAGGAACGTGCAGGAGGGCAGCGACTGTGTTTGGGCAAAGTAGCCCACTCCCGTCACTGGATGCTTCATGGCCTCAAAGATCTCGACCAGCGTGGCATTCGGACTGAACTTTATGTCAACGGGAAAGCTAAGAGTAAGCCTCGAATGAGTATAGCTCGTAAATAATGTAAGGTGTCCGGCTCACCCATCGTCCTGATCATCTCTGGCGGCCATTCCAGATGCAGCCACTGCATCCGTGGCCGGAAATATCCGTGGGATGCGCCCATTCTCCAGCTTGGGACGTACATTAATGCTGTCGAAGGGTGGGATAGATAGAATAGATTAGACAGGTTGCTGTGGTGGCCACGTTCAACGGTGTCCGCATCAATGATGGGTTCGGTGTGTGTCTGGATTCTGGGATTCTGGGGTTCAGCAGGCCAATCTCAAGTGTGTGCGTGAGTGTTAGGGATTTCGGGTATGAGTTGGCGGTTGGGATTAGTCGGAATCTCATGATAGATAAACGGAGGGAGCCAGTGGGCAGACTGCGAGTCCGTCCCGGCCTCCTTCGGGTGTGGCACAAACCTTTGCTGCGGTGAATTTATTGGGTTATGATGCTTTTCAGTGAGTCTAGGTGTGTCATGCTGCTGAAAGCCAAATACCAAATTAAATTATATCAAAAGTACGTAACGAAACCGAGGAAAATGAAACAGCAAACCAATAAACAATCCAACATCTGTGAAACGGGATGCACAAGAAACTACAGGACTACGAGTACAAATACGCAGAGGATAATAACCAACAAGCCGGCAACAAAATATACAATTAGCCTACGTTCCAGGACACCACGGGATATCCATGGGATACCCAAGAGTCCTGGCAGCGAAACCAGCCAGGAGCAGCAGTCAACCAAATCCCCAGCGAATCGTGCAGTTTATACCAGGGACCGCAAACTTGAAAAATCAGAATGTGACTACTTGGTAAGGGCTTTCAAAATAGCCCCAACTTCTGGCCAGTTCTTAAAGAAATGTAATTATAGTGCTTAAGTAATAGGCATTAATTTAAGTGAAAGCAAAAGTGTTCATTTCAGAGAATAAGTTTATAAACAGAGAGTGAGTAGAATAAGTAGATTTGTTCCTCTTTTCATTACTTTATCCAGCTAAAATTTACTTATTAATATGTCAAAGCAAAAATAGATTAAACTTGTAAAACTAATAACGAAACCAAGGCCAAAATAAAGTAAAATTTTAACTAAAAATCAACTGTTAATACGCTAAGAGGCAAATAATGATTACGGTTCCTGGTTTATTCAAATGCAGTACTGTGTGTGTGCGATATTTTGTGTATGCGGGTGTTTTGTGTGTACAAGAAATAGAGAGAGGGGTCAGGGTCAGGGGTCAGGGGGCCTTAGATCTATGTTGGAATCGATATAAAAACCTGGGCTTTTCCGGCAGTCGATTGCTGCCGACTCGCTCCCGAAACGGAGAGTTCGTGAGTCCCTGAGGAGTTGGTTTCGGGTTCGGATTCGGATTCGGATTGGGTTCAGGTCGAAAGTGGGTGGCAGGAAGACAGAGATACAAAAATATTAGATGAGAAACTTTCGGCGCTGAATCGCAGCGAGGTGATCAACAAATAAATTTAACTTAAACGTGCGCAAGTTTGAAAGTTAATTTTAAATCGAAAATATACAAAAGGTGCGCATAAAACGGAACGAAAGAAGTGGCTTTAACGTTAGGACTTGAGTAAAAGAAGAGTAGGTAACCTGGTTAGGCTGAGGCCTGGATATAATGCTGGTACTGTGTCGTCGCTTGGTTATGCTGTGGGCGATGGGGCTGTCCTGCAAAGGGAGGCGAGAGATACTCGATACATCAGGGGGCAGGCACTAAAAGCGAGCTATGATTGCGGGTTAATTGGGCATCAAACTGCTAGTTCTTAATTCATTTCTTCCTAAATTTAGGCTACAAATCTCTAACGATAGAAATCTGATCTAGCTAAAAATTGTTTTATTATTTTCCCTTTTCTAAGTGAAAGTTGTTTAGGCATAAACTAAATCATTCTTAATAACAATTTGAATTGGCTGAAAACATAAAAGCACCTTTGCTATTTATAAATATTATTCTAAATTTAAAAAAAGCATTTTAATTCCACCCCGCTGTGTCTTCACATGTGTCTAAACTTTTCTCGGCTAACTAAAATCAGCTTCTGGCTTGAGAAAAATATATATAAATTCTGGGATAAGCTTCTAGGTTGATCTACCGCCGATGTCGCTTGCAGGACGATTAGTCAATTAGGAGACAGAACGCAGTTACAGCAGCTACAGAATCAACGCAACGGATCACGAATGCACAAAAGCCAAGGCGAGGAGGACTCGCTGCAATCTTACTCTCGCCTTGCGCGCAAACTGGCGCTTCAGCTTGCTGACCGCCTCGATCAGGCGGACAAAGTCCTCCACTTGCTCCCGCGTGTTGTCCGCCGCCGTCACGTCCGGGAAGACGTCGCAGTGTTGGCAGCTGGCGATCTTGCTCACAATGCTCTCCTTGGGCAGCAGGTACATGCGATAGCGCCAGTACTTCAGGCTCTGCAAGGGAAAAAGGGTACTCAAAATTTACTTACTAAGTAAAGACGGGGCTTGCTCACCTCCATCAGGGGATAGTCCACGTCGCCACGCGTACAGATATACAGATCCATGTGGTTCCAGTTAAAGTTCTCCAACTTCTCGGTGGTGAAGTTCACGCCGGAGATCTCATAGGTCTCGTGCTGCGGCGCGTGGAAGCGGTATCGGTAGTCCACATTTATCGGAGGATACGGGTGTCTGAACGGGGATTACTTTTGATTACCTTCCGTGCAGGAGCGTTACTAGAGCGCTACTCACCTCGGCCTGTAGCCGGTGACCGTGATCACCGATCCGCTCAGCGAGATCTTGTGAAAGATGCGGCCGATGGACAGCAGGTACTCCTTTTTGGACTCGCAGGGCGGCTTCACCACCGGCTGCACAGCGGACCCCGAGGAGCAGCCGCCGCCGAGCACCGACAGCGGCGGCTTCTCGTCGACCACAATGAGCTGGAAGCCTTGGGCGAGGCGCTGTGACACGATCTCCTTGCACACCTCCTCCGTGGACAGGGGCTTCCGGTAGACGGCTCTGCTCTGCGCATACTCGTGGTTCACATCGTCCGGCAGCAGCGTGTAGTCGGAGATCACATAGTCGTTGTTCAGCGAGCGCTTGTCGGGAAAGTAGTCCGTGGTGATGGGCAGGCAGGCGGGAATGGTTAGCGACTTCCAGTCAACGCCTGCAAACGGAGCCACCAGGGATTAGCAAGGGGATGTTCTCGGCGGGATCGAGAGAATCAGAGCAGAGAGAAAGCCGACGCCGGTGGTACAGGTGTACAGGTGTACAGGTGTGTATAAATCAAAATCGTTCAAGCTTAGAAAACTACTAAGAAAATCATAACCAAGGGGGAGCAGACGGACTCCGGTCCGCGGCGGGAACGAGAGCTGTCACCAACGGATGGGGTTAGCGTGTGGTGGTGGTGTGGGAGGAGGAGGCGTGCGCAATATACGGTATACAGGTGGCGTGTGGGCGAAGCATGCTGACTTGGCGCTACGAATCTACACAACGGCAACATGCGGCACATGCTGCACATGCTGCAGTGGGCGGCATGCTTCGATTAGGACTACCAGCTCCCGATGGATGGGGGTGTGTGTGTTGTCTGTGCAAGTGTGGTGCTTGGATTCGGGGGGTATTCTACTTCCTATGGACTACGGATTAATCTACAATTACTTGCTATAATTAATGGGTAAACTACATGCATTAGGGGCAGGCATGGTTTTTACAGGTTCATCAAGGGATTAAGCGTGTTGGGTGAATGATTGCAAAGCCAGGATAATTTACAGACTGGACGATAGTCACCCCATTAGCAAATACGGCAATGCTACTGGTAAACCTGTAATTTTGCGATTTAACTTTAATTTCCTATCTGTAAACTCCCTTCTCTCTTCCCCTCTTAATGCCTATTTAGTTCCTTTTTACACTACTAAAGAAAAGTATACTTCATACTGAGAATGGTTACTTCTACTTTAAAATAAGTATATAATTAACCCACAATCAAAAAGCGAACTAGTGTTCATTCTTATGAGCGGACAAGATTACATTTCAGTGAATGAGCAAGTGTTTCTTTCCCTAAGTAAGAAAGTGTTTATTTCAGTACAAAGTAAACAAAGTGTTAATTTCAGTAAATGAACAAAGTGTTCATTTCAGTCTGCGGACAAAGTGAGTTGAGTGTTCACTCATCGGGTGAGCAAGTGTTAAAGTGGGTGTTCATTTTACTGACTGAACAATGTTTCAATTGCAAAAAAGTGTTTCTCTGGTGAGGGAATACAGCTGGACCCATCTTCTTTTCTGGGTAAAAGCACCAACTAAAAGCACTACTAACTACTACATCCGCCAAAGATTTACTAGCAAATATTTCTAGCTACAGAGATCAAAGGATACCAATGGTGCAAGCCTTCTAATCGTGTTTCGTGTGTGGTGGCTGCGTGTGTGTGGTTTTTTGTGTGCTTCGGATGCATCGCTAATGCTTTTTGTACAAAGTGTGTCAAGAGAATTTGTGGTATTTGTATTTTGTCCAAACCTATGATGATCTTTCCTCTTCCGCCGCCGGCGCAGCAGAACCCAGGCTCTGGATCGGCGGACGGATCCAGGCCACCCAGGAGGTGATGATGGTGCTCGCCCTCGACGATCGGCCTCAGATGCTGGACTAAACGATCAATGGAATCGATGATGGTTGAATGAGGGTTGCAAATTTCGGTTCGTTCGGTTAGGTGGTCCGATTGGGTTCATTCGTTGGTGGATTTTGGGTGGTGTTGTGGGGGAATAATAATGTGGAGCATACGAAAGTTAGATTAGACTTTATATTCGACTCAGTTGCGACGTGGGTGGGTTTCTTTTTTCTAGTTAGGAATGGGCTACTTCGAATGCATTAACGTTAGTCCCGGACGGTTAGTGTGGCGGTTAGGTGGCCTTTGTCTGCACCCAAAGCTCCTCTGGTTGACCTCCGCCACGAAGGCAATGGCGCTGCCCAGCAATCCGCACAGAAACAGACTGAAGGCGGGCGCCAGCATGTTGAGGGCCAGCGGCCGCAGCCTCAGCTTCTCCTCCATCTCGGCCAGCGTGGAGAAGTCCTTCAGGTAGCCCATGCGATGAGCCCGCCGATAGCAGGTCTCCATCCAGCGATCCGCCAGTCCGCCCTGCTGCACGTGCAGCAGGAAGCGGTGCAGGACGTCCTTAAAGTGCGAGTCCACTCGCAGCTGGTACTGAAAGGGAAACGTGCCGTGGCACAGCCGCGAGAAGAAGAAGCGTTTCTTGCGCAGAAAGCGCTGCTGCATGTTGAAGAACTCCCAGCGCATCCGGCTAATCGGATATATGTACCTCGGGTCCAGCGAGATCCGCTTCGCGTCAAAGCTCTCGGCATCCGTGGAGCTGAACTTCGCCGCGAACTGCTCGCCATGTCCCAGGGAGCCCACGATGGCGTCCACGTCGGAGGGCAGCACCAGGATGCGGTAGGGCAGCCGAAAGAGCTCCTCCAAGCTCTGGGCATTCGGGCTGGTAAGAGTTACGGCCAGAAAGGAGGTGAGCTTGGTGCTGTACGTCTGCCCCAGGATAAAGATCCCGAAGAGGATCATCAGGCCGCAGAGGCCGCGTCCCGGCTTGCGCTTCTGGTGGTGTCTTCTCGCCTTCCCAGCTCCCGGCACTCCGAGTATCTGCCAGAGCTGCGAGTCCGGCATGACGCGGCGCACAAAGAGAAAGTGTACCAGCAGCAGCGTGAGTAGCAGGCACAGCCACAGCGTCAGGCTAAAGGGCAGGAAGACATAGAGACTCCGCGAGATGTCGTTGTCCAGGGGGATCATGAAGCAGCGAGCCGCCACCTGGGCGGGATAGGAGTAGTCCACCCGACTGTTCGGATGCAGAGTGTCGTACAGATGCGGGCTCATCTCCACCGAGCCGTTGATAATGAGATCCGTGAGCGCGGCCATGTTCAGCAGCCCGGAGTCGTTCACCACGAAGGAGAACAGCTCCAGCGACACGTTCAGGTGCGACATTAGATGGTTGAGCAAGATCCCACCCACGCCATCCAACTGCCAGGTGCTTGACGGGTTTGAGGGATCTCTGTACCAGAACGTGTTCGGCACATCCTGCTGCACAGGCAGGCGCAGCCGGTAGCCCCTGAAGTCCCGCCGATTGGGCGGAGGAAAGAGATGGTGCGGATCATACGAGGACAGGCGGCGCATGCGAGTCACGCGAATGCTGGGGTACGGGTCCATTTGGTAGAACTTTCGCTGGGCCACCACCACCAAGGCGGAGCGGAACTGCAGTTTCCAAAGCAGTTCGAAGAAGTGCGCCACTCGCGATGGCGACTCGCGCCGCTTCAGCAGAAACAGGGTCTTGGAGTAGCGCCTGCCCCGCGCTCGCCGCGCCTGCAACTCAATTACCGCGTCCGTTGTGTCCCTCGCAAAGACCACGTACAGAGTTTCCTCGTCCTGCAGCCCGCTGAACCGCACATGGACCGTCTCCGCATCGGTGGCCGTCATCTGGGGCAGCAGGTAAAAGTGGTTGCTGGTGTTGCCCCGCAGAAGGCAGTGCAGTTCATCGAGATAGCTGGGACTGACCGAACCGAGGCTGTTCACAAGAGTGATGGCATGCAGGCGGTGCACTCGCCCGATCCTGTCCAGGAACTGGGCCAGGTGCGATGGCCGCACAAAGTTCTCCGTGGCAAATGCCGCTTGCTCTCCCGCAAGGAGCAGCAGTAGAAGGAACCGACGAAACATTTTCGGGCAGACAAGCGGAGTCAGACTGACGGCGGACTCTTTTCAGGGGCATCGCCTCGAATTGTTCAGGCCACGATAGCATCTCGAAAACATTAAAACCCATACTTTGCGACCTACACTTACCCGTGGTAATTGCTGGCGTCCACTCCTGCTCCCCGGTGGCTCCCCAGAGATACGACTTCGCCTGGGTGGCCGTCAGGTTGGGCACGTTGGCGGGCAGGGCGTTCATCAGCGAGTTCTGTCGCCGCTTGAAGACTGGAAAGGCATAGACAGTGCTGCATTCTGAAGTCGCTCTCATAACAATGCTACTCACGGTCGATTTTCTCGTCGCCCATCACAAAGCTGTGCGTGGAGGCAGACTTGCTGAGCAGCGAGTGACTGGACACCCGGTCGTACTGCTCTGCGCTCTCGCATCCGTAATCCTCCTGCTCGTTGTTGTTGTTGCTCCCACTTCCGCTTCCGCTTCCGCCAGTCTGTCCGTTGTTGTAAATCTGCTGCAGTGGCCGCGGCTGACCCGCCGCCGCCGGCGTTATCTTTGCCGGCACAGCTTGGTAATGATGCTGCTGAATGAGCACACCCGTCGGGCCCTTGGGAAATATGTGCGTCCATCGGCGGCGATTCGATGTCAGCTTAATGGTCACTTGCGAGGGATCAAAGGGATTGATTAGGGCGCGACCGGGACGCACAATGGGTGCAATGCTGACGATCGTTCTCCGCGAGTTCTTCTCCGAGGCCAGTGACTCTGAGAGATTGGTGGTGTCCGGCTGCTGCTGGAAATTAGGTTAGGAATTAGGTTTGAATAGTTAAAGACTGCAAACAAGAAGCACTCACCAAAGCTGCCAGCATGGCAGAGGTGCCGTGATGAATGTCCGGATCGGACATCTTCCGCCGCATGGCCGGGATCTGGGTGGGCGTGAGATTCTCCCAGTCGTTGTTCCGATACGCGTAGGTCTCCAGACTGGGCACCGACGTCTTTTTGGCCCGCACCACGCGCTGCAGCGAGCTGAGAAAGAGTTTCGGTTAAGCACAGAGGGAAAAATGTCGAACTCCATGCCCACCAAGTGCTCTGAGCTGGCAGAGGCTGGAAGATCTGCTCGTCGTACGCATCGTAGTCGAAGAGCGAGTTGTGCTTGTACTCCGACTGGTTGCAGCTGAGGAAGTGGCGCTCGTTCTCCTCGCCCTCGTCGCCACCGCCGTCTCCGCCCCCGGTGTCGTGCAGCGTCTGCTGAGAGCCGAGCAACGGCAGCTTGATCCGCGGGATGAAGCTGGAGTAGGCGATCTTCTTGTTGGTGGAGTAGAAGCTCAGGTTTATCCAGTGCGGCAGGGAGTAGTCATCCGCGGAGGTCAGAGTGGTGTCCTTGTTATGGAACTTCAGCAGCGGAACCGCGTGCAGGGGCTGCTCCCCCACACAGACCAGGTCGCTGCCCACGCCATTGTCGATGATCCGCTGCTTGGTGATGTTCGTAAGCTCCCGGTCCACGGAGAAGACGCCCACGCCCGGCGTGATCACCACTGAGAGCTGACCGGTGCGATCGAACGTCCTGTCCAGGTAGTGCTTCTCGAAGGTGTTGAGGGAAATGTTGAGGACCTCCAGGAAGTTGCCCTGAGTGGCCGACGAATTGGTGGCCGGCGGTATTTTCATGTGCTCCCTCTCGTGATAGCGCAGCACGGTGGCCTGGTAGGAGGTGAAGAGCTTGCGCAGCTGGCCCAGCACCGTGCACCAGTCGTCGCAGCGTTCGTTTTGGATGGCCACGCGGTAGAAGTCCTCGTAGAAGCGACCCTTGTAGTCCAGCTGCAGGCAGTCTCGCATGTGTTCGGGGAACTCGTCCAGGCTCTTCGCCGCGTAGAAGGTGCGCGAGAAGAGCACAATGGTCACCTCGTGGTTGCAGCTCAGCTTGCGCCACTTCTGGAAGAGCTCTGTGAGGAACCCATTCACTGCCTTCTCAAAGTACAGATCGCCGTGGATGTCAAAGTCCCACATTTCGGAGGACATCTGCAGGAACAGGTACACCATCGAGGTGCTGCTGCGAAACACGATCTTGGTGTCCTCCGTAATGACGCCGCTGGCCACGCGCTCGCCTTGCGACCACATTTCGTAAACCTGGCACCGAATCTGCATGTCGTTGTAGTCGATCTTCTTGTTCACATACACGCAGGTGTCCGTCTGAAGGGAAATTGTGAATGGTGTCGTAATTTTAAAGGAATTGCCTCGTTTCCCTTACCAAATAGGTCTTGAGTCGCCACATCTCGGAGCGGCCCATATACTGGTCCTTGAAGGTTATCTCTATGGAGTCCAGGGCCACGTCTGCCGGATCGACTATACGCATCACCACGTTGGTGTAGGAGCGCATCTTGAAGGCGATGGCGATGCCCGACTCGATGCTGATCACGTCCCGGCCGCAGCTGTTGTTGAATTCTGTGATCTGGAGCAGCAGGTGTGTGCCATTCTCCTCGTCCGGGGCGTAGATCTCCACCACATCGCCCACGTTGGCGTTGGGGTGGTCCTTCGGGTTCATGAGCAGGTCCGCATCTGTCTCGGAAAAAGAGCCATAGGGTTAAATCCATGTTTGCGCAATTTCCAGCGAGCAAACGCGTGCACTATGTACCATAGGATTTGTTGCAGCCCCGCGTGTGCGTGTGGAGCTTGTACAGCTTCATGTTTATGTGCTTAGTTGCAAAACCAACGCGCAATTACTTATTTAACATTTGCGAAACATTTGTGGAAGAAATTCTATTTTTTCGCGTTTTGTTTTGATACCAATTCCTTATCTGCCGTGTGACCGCAATCTAAGCAGTGGATAATACCAACAATTAAAATACCAATTGAAAATATACCAGAACATTTTTATTTGTAGAACATTTTTTTAATTTTTTATTTTTTAATATTTTAATTTAGTTTTTCTCTTTATCTTTTAATGTGACAAGTTTTTTAAGGAATACATTAAGTACTACATTCTAGAGTTACATAACATATAATTAAATTTTCACAAAGTACACATAGTAAATAATTTAAGTAAATGTTATTTTAAAGGCAGGAAAATAGTCGTAATTACCTGACTGTGCCGATGTATTTAATTTGTTTAACAATTAAGGGTGCCGTACCTATAAATCGATCCCTTTCTGTAATATTATATTGACGTATGTTGGTACATACATACATATTCTTACCATAGCGCTAATTAATCACTTTTTTTGTTGTTGTATTTTTTGTTATACTTGAAATGCACATCCAAGTTGAGGGACTATTAATCGCCCCGCCGCTGTATCTATTAATTTACATCTTTCTGGCCATGAAGCTAATCTAAGCAATTAGAGAGCGACGTCCACTTGGGTTTCTTTACATTTGTTTTATTGAGTTTATCTGGAAATGATTACAGTTCGCTTTCGATGTGTTTGTTCAATGAATAATTTTATTGGGTTGCAAATATCATGAGTACATT
The DNA here is from genome assembly GCA_018151655.1 of Drosophila bocqueti. Lineage (NCBI taxonomy): Eukaryota > Metazoa > Arthropoda > Insecta > Diptera > Drosophilidae > Drosophila > Drosophila bocqueti. Next base: position 717,371 of record JAECXF010000230.1, read on the forward strand.
TCGACAAAAATCGTTTTTAAGTGGCTAGCTAGTCCTGCTCTCATCAATTCTCAGTCAGATAGCTGCACCTCGGTCCCACCTCCGGATCAGACTCGTATTTCGCATCGGGCATCGGCATCGGCATCGCCATCGGGGTTTTGTTTCGCAATAGGTTATTATTTGTTTTGTTTTGTTTTTGGGCTTTGATTAGAACGCCACACTGACGACAGAGATCGCCGGCGCTGATAATTCGCATTTTTCTACTTATAGCGAGGAGGTTATGTGTACGCCATGCTCACCAGGATGCGTCGAATGGTTCGTCGTCGGTATATATGTAACTAACAATTCAAAGTTTCAAAGTCGTCAATCTCAACATGCTGCTTAAACGGTAGACAGAACCACGGAACTGGCTCCTAAAGCTAACTAAACACGTACGGACTACAAGTAAACGTTAATCACTAGGGGTGAGGATGGATGGCAGGAGAGACCACTCTCACATCGCCACGGTGGCCAGGACGACGGTGATGTCGTCGGGCTTGCCACCCCGCGCCTGTATGTTGTTCCGCCGGGCGCTAAGGGCGAACGGCGAGAGGAATTCGCTGTTCAGAGAGAGGGTCCGCGCCATCAACGCCAGGCTGTTGGCCGTCATCTGGAGCTTGACGGGATCCTGCTCGCCCTCCACCTCGCTAAGCACCTGCAGCATCAGATCCTCGGGCACGTTGTCGAACACGCCGTCGGTGGCAATGAGAATGACGTCGCCATTCCGCACCGGAAAGCTCATGGTGTCCGCGGACTCGGGACTGTCACTGAGCACATTCGGCCCGTGTCCTGGCGGCGGCAGCGATAGCTGGAAGGGTGTGTTGAAGTAGTGCTGCTGCTCCTCCGATTTGTGGACCACTTGGCCTTGTCGCACCACAATAAAACCACTATCGCCTATGTTGGCCGTGTGCACCGTGCTCGTCTCGCGATTTAGGATCAGCACGCAAGCGGTGCTGCTTCCCAGGATCGGTTTCTTCTGCTCCATCAGCTCGCAGTAGCTGTAGGCCAGCAGGTTGACGGGCCGCTGGGGGTTGAAGTGGCTGCACTGCACTAGCCGTTCGCAGGTGCGCATTAGGAACGAGGAGAACTCCCCGGGGTCAATGCCGTAGCTCCGCCAGCCGCCCACGCCGTCAGCCACGCCCATAACGTCTGCCTGCTCCGTGGAGGCCTTGAACCACGAGTCCTCGCCGTACTTTCCCGGCTTGTACTTGTGCCGCAGGTTGTCCTTGGCGAATCCGCATACTACAGACACGAATCGGGGCCGCTGGCTCCCCGCTGCTGCTTCTCCAGCGGAGCCCGATCCGGACTTAACGGTTCCCTTGGTGGCCGCAGCGCCTCCGCCGCCTGTCGCCGTCTCCAGGAGCGTGGAGAAGCTGCTGCGCAGGGCGCGCGAGATCATGCGCGAGGTCCAATTGAGCGACGAGTGCATCGCCCCAGAACTCGTGGTCGCGTGCTCTCTCTAGACAATCAAATCGAGTCAATCAATCCCATCCAGGTGTCGCCGAACCTGGCTTTCGAGTCGTACGCGTTGGGGAGTCCCGTGACTCCTGCACTTGCAATTTTCTGGCCAAATTTCCTGCCTCGACGGAAGCGATAATTTACGTTCCAAATTAATAATGTTATGTGATACACTTTTTCACGCGGGGTTGCCAGATGGGCAAGATAGGTTTCCCCCTAAAAAATCGCAAGATTTTTAAATTTCACCCTAAAAAATCCTATTGTCCCCCTATTTTCAAAAAATGTTTTTATTGTAATTTATGCGTCATTATAAGTATGATTTTACCATAGGATGTTAAAAAAAAAACCCCTTTAACTAGGGAGAAAGCCCCTGATCGGGAACACTGATGAGAGTAACAGAATTTTGGGAGTGACGTGAAAATCAGGCCGCGAACTGGTTCCGAGCTGAACTGAACTGGCAAGCAAGGTGCTCAAGTGAACACAGATCTCACTCACGTTTTAAATATGTTTTTTGAGTCATTTCTGTATTATTCATATATTTTATTTATAAATAACTTACTTATAATATGCACATTCGATCAAACATTAGGATTAATCCTATATATTTTTGGGAAACGAGTGTTTTCTTTTCTATCCTCTAATAGTTATTATTTGCTTTTAAAAATATAGGATCGACGTTTATAATATTTTCTAGGGATTTATTTACGAATGTTATATGAATCTGGTGCCAGATGCATAATGATCAATGTAGATTATTGTTTCCAAATTATTTTAAGTATATTTCATGTTCATATAGGTATTTCTGTTATACAGGGTGCCACAGAAATAAATGAAATTTTAAATCAAAAAAAATGTTTGTGTAATTAGGAGCAAACCTTTAATTCGAAAAATGTTGAATTTGAAAAGCATTCAATTACATTTTGAACTCTTTTTATTATTTATATATTTGTGAATATAAATATGTTTAATACCATTTTAATACCAATTTCTAAAGCATCCACACACTTTTTGACTTGATTCCCCTAACATTGCCTGGTCACACGGTGCCAAAAGTAGTTTGTTTTTTTCGCCAAAAAAAGTCTGCACGCACTAGTGTTTGCCCAGCTGTGTGCTGTTTTTATTTTTGTTGTTGCCTGGTTCCAAACAAAGACGCGCTGCTGCCAGTTTTTAACCCAGTTTCGGCTCCAGCTATGAAAGCAGCTCCGCAGAGTCCAACAACAAGCGCGTCGCACTAGTGTGGTGGAAGGAGCGCGCAGCGGGTGTGTGATTTTTGTTGTTGTTGCGTTTGGTGGTGGTCGAAAGCAACGACATTGGCATAGAAAATTTTGCATACTCTCTCTCTCCCTCGCACCACTCACGTAGAAAGTAAAAATAGAGCCTAAAAATAATTTGTTTTCTATCCGCTTCGAAAACAACAACAAACATACATTTGCAGACGGAAATTAATCGGTTGTGTAAATTGGAAAGTGCACAAAATCGCGAGCGCATAACGGTACGTGTGTATACACACTCAGCAGCCCACGCACACACGCACACGACACACGACACACATGGGGCCAGCAATTGGTTAAGGCGTCCCGCTTGGAGCAAAGAAAACAAAGAGAGGAGACAGCCAAGGAGCAGGAGCGATGACCGCCAGGGAGAATGTCGTCGCCAGCCGTCTGTCCAAGCTGATGCTCAGCAATGGCCAAAGCGGGAGCAGTGCTGGCAGCAGCGAGGTGCAGTCGCCCATTTCCCCCGGAGAACAGTCGCAGGCCCAGTCGGAGCTGAACCAGCTGAAGCGGGACGCGGATCCGCAGTTCTCCCGCTTCGCCGACTACTTTGTGATATGCGGTCTGGACCTGGACACGGGCCTGGAGCCGGATCGCTTTGCAGGTGACTAAAATCTAAAGACGACAGTCGCGAGGCCCGTATGAATTGTCATCCTCCCTGTTACAGGCGACAATTTGCACTGCTCGCCTCTGGATAGAGCCTACAAAAGCAAGCCCCTGGCCCACTATCCCGAAAATGTGCCCTGGAACCCCTTCGATGCGCACGGCATTTGCATGGTGAGTCTGGAGGTCGCTTATGATCTACACCCAGTTAGGGTGGTTATTTGAGCAGTAAATTTTATCGCATCAACAAAATGTTCAAATACCTTTCGTATTCCCTTTATCTCATTTATAGTTTACATTTATTATCACACGTTTTTCCACCTTGATGAAGTTTCCACTGCTTTCAGTGATTCATACATTTTATATTCATATCAATTTGTTTAGCAAACAAACTCAGAGAAAGTTTTACTATTGACTTTAATATTTTGAGTTTATAATAATTAATAATCAGCCAGATTATTCCCGAAATATTAGGAACTCTCCCCGACTCACCCTAGTTCCATATTCATATTTAATTGAACTCAATTGGCTGCCCTTTCGGTTGAAATTCAAGACTGGTTGGCCGCTTCATTGATACGAGTGGCGAGCGGAGGAGCGGTAAATGATTCAATTGATGCCACGACGACGGCCGCGTCAGACGTACGCTAACGCTAAGCCGTCTTATCACAAACACATCTGCTCGTGGTCGTGTCCGCTGCTCGCCACTCGTATGAATGAATGGGCTTTATTTATAGAGGCTTCTGTCTCACTTACCCCCCTATGTTAATCTCCCCGCAGCTCTCCCTGCCCCAGGGTCTTCGCTTCCGCACCCAGAAACACAACATTGAGCCGAGGTTTCACTCGTTCGCCACCACGCGCGAGGATGGCAAGCGGTGCTATGGCTTTAGCTTGGTGTTTTACGAGGAGATCCGCAATAGGAACATCTGCGGAGCCATTCACACGCTGCAGAGCATGTTCATCACGGAGCTGTCCAATGGCCAGCAGACCCACTCGCTCAGCCGGGTGAAGCAGGACGGGCCGGTCAGTCGCTCTCTGCCCCGGCACTTTAAGGTGGCCGGGCAGGCGCCGCAGTCCGCGCAGAGCTACTACGACATCAACAAGGACAAACTGTATGTGGCCAAGAGCATATCGCTCATCTGCCAGGCGCCCTACGCCTTCGCCGCCCAGATGTTTCTCAAGAACCTCTACAGATGTCTTCCGCGGCAGCCCGGCGCTGGGATCAGCCTGGAGTCGTACGTGTACAACATACTCTACGAGGTGATGCTGCCGCAGCCGGGCAAATCCATACGCGTTTACCTCCCGCCCACGGAGCCGCATCTGCCAGCCATCGCACTCATCCTCCAGCGTCCGCTACTGGCCACCGAACTGCCGCTGCTGGACTTTCCGCTGCGCCTGCTCTTCAAGTATTTGGGCGTGGAGTGCGTTATCCAGCTGCTGACGTGCGTTCTCCTCGAGAACCAGGTGCTGCTCCGGTCCACAGACTACCAAAGACTCATGATCGTGGGCGAGTGCATTACCTCGCTGCTGTTCCCCTTCGTGTGGCCCCACGTCTACGCTCCCATCCTGCCGGCCGCCCTGCATCACTTCCTCGACGCCCCGGTGCCCTTCGTAATGGGCCTCCACGCAGAGTGCGAGGCGGCGCACAAGATCGGCAGCGAAGCTACCTTATGCTTTGTGGACATCGACAAGAAGCACATCCAGCTGCCCGAGGAGCTGCCTGTTTTTCCCCACAAGCTGGACTTTATGGCCGAGATCGGCTCGGTGCTGGATAAGTTCGAGATCGAGGGAGCCCGCGACCTGGAACCGGGTCTAAGGAATGGCTATGGGTGTCGAGGGACCGGAGGAGGCCTCGGTGGCCCGGTGGGCGGTGGCGGTATGGGAGCATGCGGTGCGGATGCAATGGTCTCTAGCTGCACCCTGCCCACGGGCCTGCAGGCGGCGCGCAGGAGCAAGGAGCGCTTTCAGCAGTTGCAGGAGACGGTCTACACCCTGTCCGGATCGCCCGGCGGCGGCGGCGGAGTCGTGGATTACCAGCCGCTGATAGCGCATCCGTCGCGAATCGACCACGTGCCGCGCATCGCTGACTTCCTACGCCGGAAGGGCGGCATCAGAGGGAGCCAGGGACTTGGCTCCCCCGTGGGCAGTCCCACCGTCTCGCTCTCCTCCTCGCCGGTTGGCGTCTACCACGACGTGGACGCCGTGGATGCTACGATGCCGTCAAGCGCGCGTCGTGGCGAGAAGCCCAACTTGAGTGCGGTGGATCAGTACTACCAGGACCTGCGGATAAACAGCTCAGTGCGGGAGATCTTCCTGAATAGGTTCGTCCACATGTTCCATGCCTACGAGTACTTCGTGATCTACCCGAATCAGGCGCGCGACGAGTGGCTCTCCAACCGCGAGACGCTGCAGAACTTCGACAAGTCATCGTTTCTGTCCGACCAGCCAGAGCACCATCGCGCCTTCCTCTCGCGCTTCCTGGAATCTCAAATGTTCGCCACGCTGATCGACAACAAGATCCTGGCCATGTGGGAGTCGCAGCCCGATGAGCAGCTCCAGCTGTTTGACCAGCGCGTCAAGCTTCTAAGGTACGCCATGAATATATGCAGATCCTACTGCCTTGGAAACACCATAACAACCTAATCCAGAACTATTTTCACTTCATTTTTGTTACCTTTCGTAAAACGTTTCATTTACTTTGCAGGCGACGTCACGGGGAGAACATGATCGCTGCCACCAGCTACGAGCCGTGCGTGCTAAGCCAGGACTCGCAGCAGGGATTCGAGAAGCGGCTAAACTGCATCGACATTGAAGTGACGCCGCCCAGCGAGATTCTGGCCAACCGGGCGGCCTACTTCCGCAGCTTTCCGCTGCTGGAAAAGGGTGTGCTCAACCAGGAGTGCGCCTCGAGGTAGTTGCTTTCGTTGCTCCCTCTCAATAGCCCCCAGATAGCCTAGTTAGAGCACGCCCTGCCTTCCTACCGCTCCCGATCCTCCAGCTAACCCCCGCACTCATCCAATAACACGACATAGGAATATGAATGTACCTTGTATCGTGTGCCGTGCGCCGTGTACCTACTTTGATATTACCTAAGCGTTAGTTGTAGACACACCATTACCACATAGACACCTAGCCGTACTTAGCTCCGTACTGAATGTGTAGCCACCACTCCGTGCTCGAAATATCCGCATCTTCCGGTGCTCCCCGTTTTTAGTTCCGTTTAGGGAGAACTTTTACCATAATAAATTTAGCATTCTCGAAACTGTTAACCGAGACTCTTCTTCGTTTTCGTTTTCGTTTTGGTTTCGTTTTATCCCGCACCGCATGCACCCGCCCACAGCTCACCGCCTGCTACTCCAGTTCCCTCTGCTCCTCCTGCTAACCCCCCTCCTCTCCCCCGGAGCACCCACTAATCCGCTGTCTCTTTATTCTCGTTCGAAATCCAAATTGAAACTAAAACTCAAATCAAAAACTTCAAAACTCATCCGCGCTAACCTCCGAATCATCCAAAACAAAACCCTCCTCCGCCTATAAATCCGCAACCGCATCTGCAACTGCAACTGCATTCGCATCCCGAGCAGAGGCAACAGCCTGCGGCGGGTGAAGAACGGCAACAAGTGGCGGGCCAGGGAGATCTCGCTGGACCAGAAGCCAACTGCCGGTGGCTCCTCCAATGCCCTCAATCGGCTCTCGGCCAACCTGACGACGGCAGATGTGAGTCCGGCCCTCATCGCCCAGGCCAATTGGACGTTTGTGGAGCGTCTGCTGAAGGTGAGTGCAGTCCTTAGATGGAAAAGTGGCTTCCTGAAAATAACTAAATTCATTGGCAGGACATCAAGTCGAAGACGAAGCGCATGCTGCTCGAAAAGATGGGCAACGAGGCCGTGGCTCTCGGCCTCAAGGGCGACGGCATCGAGGAGAACACTTTGATAGCCAGCATGTGTGACCTGCTCGAGAAGATCTGGTCCCACGGCCTCCAGAACAAGCAGGGCAAGTCCGCCCTGTGGGCCCATCTGCAGGCCTACCTCGAGATGCAGGAGGCCCGCGGTGCCGGCGACACAGCAGGGACTGTCGGAGCGGAGCAGACGCTGCCAGTGTCCAGCAGCAGCAGTCCTGGCAACAAGATGACCATTGCCACAGCCTCGCCGGCCCTGGCGTGGAGTGCAATGCGCAAGCGGATGGACTGTAAGTGGGGGAAAGCGGATGATGGCTAAGGCTCCGAACTAAACTGCAATTATCTCTCGCCAGATCTCTCTACATTCCAAACGGAGTTTGACACTCCGCCGAGTCCGAATCGCAGCCGGTCGCGGGATCGCAACAAGTTCGTCGGCCTGGAGCAGCTGTGTCCCCTGCCGGAGTCCCTGGAGTTCGATGTGAAGTGAGAGACGACACCCTCCGACTTCTTTTGTAATTGTAATTGCCCAACTAACGCATTGCGTGTGATTCCCCCTAGAAACGTGCTGGCCATGGCGGATATTAAGACTCACATCGGCTATACCCGCGCCTGGGTGCGTCTGTCGCTGGAGAAGAAGCTGCTGTCCCGCCACTTCCGCACGCTGCTGTCCGACGAAGGGCTGCTGCGCTCGCTGTACAAGCGCTCAGCCTTCCTGCGCTGCGAGGAGGAGAAGGAGCAGTTCCTCTACCACCTGCTGACCCTCAACACGGTGGACTACTTCAGCTTCACGAACATCTACCCCACGACGAGTAGGTCCCTTGCTTGCTGCCCCGCTATATCTTGCTCACGCTCCTCCTTTCTCCCTCTCTCGATTCGCCGCCCTCCTCAACCGCAGAGCTGCCCTACCGCGTCGTGATCTTTCCCTCCCGCAAGTACGGCTCCTACCACACCTCCAGCAATGTCTGGATCATGGTCTCGGGTACCATGAACGAAACACAGCGGGTGCCAGTCCCCAAGGGATCCCTGGAGTTTATCTTCCACGTGAGTTGCAGTTCACCTGGGCTAGTTGCCATCCCATTCCCATTCCCTTTGCCCTCTCTCCTTTGCAGTACAAGAACCTGGGCCTGCTGACCACCATGCGCATTGGACACGACAACTCGGGGCCCAGCCACAAGTGGCTCGTCGAGCAGGTGGTGATGCGCAATGAGGTCACCGGCCACACCTACAAGTAAGCAATTGGCAACAACAGCAGCAACGCAACCGTATCCCTTGTAACCTCTTTCGCTTTCACCCAAAGATTCCCGTGTGGCCGTTGGTTGGGCCGCGGCATCGATGACGACTCGACGGAGCGCCTGCTGGTGGGCCAGCGGGTTTTGACGAGCGTCAAGAACGCTGAACTGGTCCCGGGATCTGCTGACACGCGCACCCCGCCGCGGACTCGGAGTCCCAGCGTGCAGCGCCAGGAGTCGCTGTCGCCGTCGGAGATCCAGCACCAGCTGGGCAACTGTGTCAACGTGCTGGTCAAGTGGCACTACAAGCCCAGCCGCGACCGGGACGTGGGCACCCTGACCAGCCTGCTGTGCGGAGACGACGGGCTGGTCAAGTGCTTGGAGCAGGTCTTTCTCTGCGGCTTTCGGTCGGCGCGATTCTTCGGACGCAACCTGTACATTTGGGACTACTTCAGCAAGATCAAGGAGCTGTTCGAGCAGAATCTGCAGCTGGAGCTGGAGGACTCGGCCTCGAGCATGGACTCCTCGTTCAGCGGCAGCAGCGGCGGCGGCAGCACCCTGCAACGCCGCGAGATCTCTGGCATCTGGCGGCTATATGTGCAGCTTATGGACGAGATCAACGGGACGGCGCTGGGCAAGGATGGCAAGTTTCAGCTGCTGATCTGCCTGAGCCTGCGCGAGCACTTGCTGACGCGCCTGATCAAGCCGATGGCTCTGACCAAGATCACCCACGAGATGTACGAGGAGGAGAGCTTCCTGCGGCGGCGCAACCTGCTCACCTTCCTAATCCAGATCTTGGAGCCGCTGGACGACTGCCACATAGTGCTGGAGAACTCGATCACGCAGGGCATTCGCATACCATCCCAGTGCTAGCTCTCCACTTCACCCACAATACTCATCATCCCCCACGGACATTTTGCAACCAGTGACCTAGAGAATACTCACACCCACACATATGCTCTTGAGGAATCTCGGAACTCTCGAATTCGTTGTTAGCTTTATTTAAGAACAGGTCAGGCCACTCACTTGACTGCACCCAACTCTAACTCTAATCCTAGCCACCACTTGCCATCCGATCCGACAGCTTGCCAAGAGAGCTTGCCTACTCAAATAAGCTGCCGTAGCGTTATGATGCAGGGTAAGGGGGTAGGGCCCAATCGAAGCCAAAGTTGAACACCACAATTCCTTGCAATCGAATTTCAATGACATTTACTGTGCAATTAGGGAAACGTGTTTACTACTTAAAAAAAAACAAAAGAATTCTAAAGTGTTGTTCAAAGATCCAAATATATATAGAGTGTTCGAAAGCCCAGGGGTAGCCAGTAGATATAAGAGCCCTTTTAATAACGTCCTCTCCAGGCAATTCCCCCTAGTTTCGTTCCAACTTCAATTGTGGCTTCTTGTTTTGTTTTTACTACCTACCAAAGAATCTTTGTTTTTTATTATCGCGTATATATTTTATTAGGATTAAGGAGGGGGCTGAGGGAGATCAGTCCCAGGGGTGTGTACATGTTCAAGCTTTATTTTCTCCCTACATATTACTCAGCCAAAAGTGTTTGTGCAGCTAATTACAGCGATATGTATACCTTAAGAGACAGACACCGAGAGTCAATAAATACGCAAAAGACATTAATAAAGATTTGATAGTTGTCGAAATTTAAAGTAATTCAAACATCCTACTGCCAAGTGACTGGAATGGGTTGCGAACTGGAACACTGGAACAAGAAAGTGGAGCCGCATTCAAAAGTCAACGGAAAAGTGGACTCTAATTTAAAATTAAACATGGTTTCCCCGAGAAGTATGGCAGCCCGGATGTCAGGAGCCATTTTAGTGTGACCAAAGCCCACGGAAAGGGAAAAATTCACAACATTTTTGACCGAAAAGCGGACGGGCACATCATCGCGTATTTGCATTCGGTCGCGTTGTATTTTCCGAAATTATAAACAAATTTCTAACAAACCGTACAGCAGCCTCTGCGCTGTTGTTTTGTCGTGTGTGTGAGTCATATTAGCTGTCCCATTGAGTGTGGAAGGCGGCAAGCCAGCAGTAGCAGTACCTTCAATTATCAGTGGAAAGAACTGTTCTTTGCGATTTGGAAGAAAGTGGAAAGTAAGTCGAGAGAGCAAACTATTTCGGGGAGTTTAATTTGAATGCAGGTCACTTTCGTCTGCTGCGCCCACAATGGAAACCAGACAATAATTGCGCCACCGAGAATGACGTGAGCAGTTTTCTCCCTCTGCCTTACGGAGAGAGCTCTCTCCCCTCCCCTGTTCGCATGTGTAGCTTATTTTGGATGCTCAGATATGTCAGTTTTATTTTTCTTTTTTTGATGTGGGCACATCTCTTCCTCTGTCCTCAAGGCTTGTTTACATAATCGCCACCCGCCACCCTGGTGGCTCCCCTGCCTTGGCGGAGAACGGGAACAGCTGCTTTATCGATTTTGCTCTCTTTGCAGCCGGCAAGACGACGCCATTAATCGGCCGCCACGTCATGCCCGTCGTATGATTTTTCGTGCTCGCACTTGCAACGTCTCGTCATTCTCTCTCTACCGATGACGCGTCATCAGCGGCCGCACTTTGCCCTGATCGTACGATTTCCCCAGCGGCATCACCGTCACCGTTATACAAACCTTTTGGGGCAAGTGTTGGTCACGCTGTGCTCCACTTTCCATGTGCCTTTTTACCGTTGCGGCTCTCTTTTCCAACGAACCACAACAGAGAGGCACAGCCAGACCGGAGAGAGAGGCGCGTGCGGATCACACGCACAAGCAGCAGTCAGCTGTTTAATGCTCAATGAAATGCGTACGGGTGCGTGGGTGAGAGTAAAAGCGGGATAGCAAGACGGCAGGCGAGTGCCAGTGCGAAGAGTTGTGCAATATTTTCGGGCAATCTTATCTTCCTTATAAGCTGAAACTAAGACCAAGACCAGACGTGTCTAAACGAGATTTACATTTCCTACTCGCCCCGCGAGATGATAGTGTCTCCAGCATTTTCTCACGCATTCCTCGCTTCTTTTCGGAGCAGCAGCATCAGCAATCGTCAATCGAGAAAACGTCGATCCGAAAAGCCATCACAGTTGACGTCAAGCAGTGGCTTTTTTCGGTGATAAGACCACGCCACAAGGTTATCAATGAACACACTATGTATTCATTCTATATTCTGCCCCCCGATCGCAGCTTATCGATGGCATAGGCACTCGTAAGATTTAAATAAGTCCCAGGCAGGCGGCAGGTTCTTGTTTTCGAGAGATCTCTGCGGGCGGCAACTGTACTTTCGACCTTTCGCTTTTGGCCACAAAAAAGCGAACGGACAGGCAAAAAGCAAACTCCAAATTGTTTTAGCTTCAGCCGTGAGATTCGCCAGAGTTCTTTGGCCTGGCCATAAAGCTTAAAATCCCACCAACTGAGTGTGTGAAAAACACCAACACATCATTTTTTTTTCTTTTTTAATTATTTGGTTCGCAAAGAAGAGTTATTACATATATCAGGGTATTCTAGTTCGGGCTACAGAGAGTCTGGTCTTATAATTATTTGAAACCATTAAGACTCGTATGAACATAGTTCTTAAGCTTTAATTTAAACTTTAATAGAAGGGAATTTGTTTGATATTTTAGAAGTTCTGCTAGATTTCAAGGGTATCCGACTAGAAGTCTATGAAAAACTCAATTCATTTTGTAACTTCAATTAGGAAATTAATGAAGTCAAATTGTAAACTATCAAAATGTTCCCAAAAACACCGCTTGTAATTATTTCTGCGATACTTTATGCCTCGAAATCATGTTATTTATTACTTTCCAACTGTACATGGTTTAATATAAGGGCGATTTCACTGCATACTTCGACTCAAATCACTTGTTGGCCAGACCTTCGTCTAGCAAAAAACTATTCATAGTGTAGAACGAAAAAATCGCGAGCTGATAGCGAACTTTGGCTGGTTCCGGCACTACCGCGTACTGGCTCGTAATCCAAGAGAGACTTGTAAATTGTTTGTTGTAAAGATTTAGTAGAACGTAGTAATCCCCCGCTGATAACAAAAGTTGTTCTGAACATATGTAAGTACATATGTATGTACATATTTCGCCAGGCTAGCAAGATCGGGGTTATCAGCATAGCCATAACTGTGTGCTCTTAGATATCCTTTTATCTTTATCAGTTCTGGAACACGGCCCATTTCCGCCAAACGCATTTATCGTGTTCGATAACACCAGTTTGGAGTGCAGCGGAAGCACTTACTACTCGTACCTGCACTCGACCAGATAAGGTACCAGCAGGTAGGCCAATCTAATCTCTCACCTGCTCTCAGAGCAATCGATTTTATGGGTCCCACACTTGTCCACCCACACACGCTCCTCCGGAATGGAGCTCTCTTCGGTATTTGTTTACCTTTTGATTCAACCTTCGTTGGAGGTGGTTCTTCGTCATCGTTTTCTTTTTCAGTCCAATACAGTGGTCACTAGTAGGGCGAGTAAAAAAACAATATGGTATTTTAATGCGAAGCTAAAAACTCGTTTCTTTGATTATACTATGTCATGGGAGGAGGTTTTGTCACAATCTCAAATCACTTTTAGTTTCTTATCTTGACTTACTATATTTAAACACTTTGATTATGAAAATATACATACATTTGTACATACATATGTATCTGTACAACTCAGGTCCGTTTTGTTATCTGTTTAGAAATAATTCATTACTCATGGCGTTTTTTTGTTAATAATTATGTTAAAGGTTATGATAGATAGATGGGGAATTGTTATGTAACATTTATTTAATCTAAGTAAGATTCGCTTGAATCTTACTCATTCCAAAAAGAAGAAACTTAAAGACTTCTTAGAAGCTTATTAGCTGGAGAGAGCACTGTAGATCGTACGACGCAAATGACGTCGCTACCAACCTATGTACATACATATGTACCTATGTATGTATTTTTGACGATTAATGTGAAAAGTAAGAAATTTTGCCTGGCAACTGGGAATTAGCATGAATTATCATAAATGTAACCGCCTTACAGCAGCTCCAATAAGACTCGCAGACGCAGACTCTCCTGAGCCTGAACTTGAATTGGAAGGTGGTTCCACCAAATGACTCACAGATCCAATTGGACCTTGAACAACCAAAAAGTACCCTCTCAAAAATAAACACAGTGTGTGCTGTGCACCCCAATTTGGGGTCTCCAAGTGGAATTTCTCTGGCTGATAAGGCAGCGAAAAAAATACGTATGAACATGTGCCAACCAGATATGTATCTGACGTACATACATAGGTTGAGGGGTGCCAAGAAATATTCCGTATAGATAAATGGAGATATGTGTGCCATTATGAATAAACATGAGAGAAAAAGATTGTCTGCGTTTAAGATTAATATCAATCACGCACCGAACAGCTGACCGAGAGCGACGAGCGCTCTCTCTTCTCTTCCAGTGCGACTGGAACGTTCTGATTCACGTGTGCATTTGTTTACGTAAAGTGCAGCAGCAGCAGCCGGAACTAGTTCTGGCCTCCCAGATTCTATTATTACTCGCTTGTGTGGCTGTTTTTGTTATTGTTTACCGCCTCGGCTGCTATTTTCTTGTGATGCTGCTTCTAATTTCTCAGAAACTTCCCGTGGCTGTGTGTGTTCGATGCGCGTGGCGAATTAAATCAGTGGTTTTGGCAATTAAAGCAGAAATCGATTTGGCTGTGTCTCAAACGTTGATGGTGAGGGGCGGGGGGCGGAGTGAATCACGTGTTGTCAGCAGAAAGTAAATGCAACTTTTGTACCTCTGATAAATACACACGAACATAAATATTATCTGCCTTCTTATAGTCTCTATAAAACATAATTTAATAAAGATTTTTGTTTGTTTAATTAATATTGATATTATTTAAATAATAGTTGCTTCGCGGTGAATGTTTATTGTGAAATTGCGAGTGGAGAACGGTGATTACCATTATTTAATAAAATGCAAGGCAAGGAATTTACTGCCCAAAGGTTTAGGGTCAAGACACATAATAAAGTTTCATAGTTTAACCTTTTTTACATTGATTGCACTTTAAGTAGATGATGTGTATGACCTTTGGGCCTCGCCTGGTGCGAGTAGCAAATAATTAAAATAAAGTTAAAACACAGTTGTCTTAGTGAAATCCAACCCGTACTTATTAACATCTCTTATCTTCTTGCAGACGAAAAAGACGCTTGAATCTCCGTGTGTTTTTAAGAAATCGCTAAAACTGCCGCTTCCAAACATTCGCTGCGATGGCCACCTCATCGATACTCGCCAAAAGCACAATTAACAGCACCACATCGCCCCCGGCCACGTCCCCCAGCAGCAGCACAACCAGAAAGCGGACCTACGAGACAGCCATCGCCATGCCCTCGTCCTCGTCGTCCTCAGCCACAGGCACAGCCACCTCGAGCTCCACCGCGGCACCAGAGGCCCAGGAAAAGCGCACAAATAGCCCCAGCCTGACCACATCCAAGTCTGCACAGCTGGAAAGCGTGCTGGTGGTCAGCGACGTCGCGAGTGAACCCACTACCACTGCTACCACGATGCGGGACAGCACCCGCACCATCTCACAGAGCGATGCTGACGATGGCGGCGAAGCAGCGCCCGCCGAGGACTCGCAGACCACCAATAGCACCGCCCCCTCCACCTCCTTTACGGCGGACTACCTCAGCGGTGTCAAGCGGAA
Organism: Drosophila bocqueti; assembly: GCA_018151655.1. Classification (NCBI taxonomy): domain Eukaryota; kingdom Metazoa; phylum Arthropoda; class Insecta; order Diptera; family Drosophilidae; genus Drosophila; species Drosophila bocqueti. The sequence continues at coordinate 732,508 of JAECXF010000230.1, forward strand.
GTACGTTCCGCAGGTGCAGCAGACGTCGCCGGCACCACCATCGCAGCAGTTCTTTAACGGAAGCGGTGCTTCGGATTTTGCGGTGAGTAGAGGGAGCGTCGTAGAGAACAGCTTGAAAAACTGAAATGTCCTGGGCAAAGCATGCATTGGAAATCGTAGCTGTTTTGACTTAAAAAGGGATCTGAAATTCCCAGTTGAATATTAGACAACTGTTGGGAGATATATTTTGTACGAACCGAAAAGATATTAAAGATATTCACTAACAATGAGCGACTTTCTTCAAGAGGAGGACTTTGTAGGCCGAGCACTTGTACTCCCTGAGCACGTGTCACTCATCCTTTTCCTTCTTTCTTCGTGCAGACCATTTGCAAGCCGGCACCCTATTCGCACGACGAGGAGGCCATGTTGGAGCGGCAGCGTTGCGACTACACGCAGCGCATCACCTACCAGATGGCCCGCTCCGGACAGACAACGCGCCGGGTGCGCGTCTACGCCGATGGCATCTACGACCTATTCCACCAGGGCCACGCCCGCCAGCTGATGCAGGCGAAGAACATCTTTCCCAACGTCTACCTCATCGTGGGCGTATGCAACGACGAGCTCACCCATCGCATGAAGGGACGCACCGTCATGAACGGCTTCGAGCGCTACGAGGGAGTGCGTCACTGCCGCTACGTGGATGAGGTGAGTTACTCTTATCTCTGCATTGAACTGGCAGGCTTATAACTAACTCTACCGCCCCCAAGATTGTCCAAAATGCGCCCTGGACCCTGTCGGACGAGTTCATTGCCGACAACAAGATCGATTTTGTGGCCCACGACGACATTCCGTATGGAACCCAGGGCATGGAAGACATATATGGCCCGCTAAAGGCTCGCGGCATGTTCGTTGCCACCGAACGCACCGAGGGCGTCTCCACCTCGGACATTGTGGCGCGAATCGTTAAGGACTACGATCTGTATGTGCGCCGGAACCTAGCCAGAGGCTACTCCGCCAAGGAGCTGAACGTCTCGTTCCTGTCCGAGAAGAAGTTCCGGCTGCAGAACAAGATGGACGAGCTGAAGTCACGCGGCAAGCGGGAGCTGACCAAAGTCAAGGTAGACATCATCACCAAGTGGGAGGAGAAGTCGCGCGAGTTCATCGACACCTTCCTGCTGTTATTTGGGCGCGAGAACCTCAACCATCTGTGGAACGAGTCCAAGGGAAAGCTTTTGCAGGCCCTCAGTCCGCCGGGCAGCCCGTCGGGATCAGTGAACGGCGACGACACCGAGGGCGGCGAAGACTACAGCGAAACCATCGATGATTACTTGGAGTTGGCCGAGAAAATGACCGGGGAAGGCAGCGGCAGCGCTAGCGGCAGTAGTGGCTCGCTGAATGGCAGGCAGCATCAAAAGCGTCCTTCTCTGGCACGCAGGAGTTACCAGAGCCTCCAGGGCCGCTCGCCAGACGACGATGCGGACGGCGACGAGGAGGAGGTGGAGTACGAGCGCCGCAGCAATTGATTCTAGTGCGGGCAGACTGGCAGCCCGACCTCCTCTCCGTCTCTTAATGTGTCCGAGATGCTATTGTAAACTGATTTGTTTGGGCCGCGCATTGCTAGATGCCCAGCCGAAGCCCCTTCTAGTTGCTCTAGCTCTAGATTATGGTACACTGTAATCTATTCCTAGTTTTAGTTGGCACGCGCGCTCCTCCTCTCCCGCACTCCAGCACTTCACCACTTTTCCATCGCCCTTGGACCGGGGCAGATCCTGTAGCTAATTCGGCGCTGTGCGTTTGGCGGCGGGTCAGCTGGCAACCAACGCAGAAAGACTCATTTTTGTATTAGAGCGGCGGCTGCGGTACCGAAAATATCTAGAAATATTTATATTAAATTATTTCGCGTAACGTTCTTAGCTCTTAAGTTAACACAATCACAAACAAAACAACAAGAAACAACACCAACAAATATAAAAAAAAGATTAAACAAAAAAACAGTTGGCAATAGCGGAATTATTGCATAAATGCTTTGTTAAATATTTTTTGAGAAATAAACATTGAATCGAAAACACGCCAGACATAAAAGTTTAAATTTAATAATGCGAGAAATTGCGGGAGAAATATTCAACCATTTTTTATATTTTCCCTCTGATCATCGCCAGTACCACCACTGTGGGCTGCCTGGAACCTGCATCAGCGTGGTCACCGAATGCCCCAGCAATTGCGGGTGATGAAACCGTTTGTTGCCGCTCGCCTTGATTGAACCCCCTTCCTATTCTTCACCCATTCACCGGCTGGAAGCGGTTCACTGATTTGTTTAATGGCGCTGCGGTTTATATATAGATGCACGGGCATCATCGTCCGATCGGATCGAGCCCGTGCCAAGTCAGGCGACACACCACCGCCGCTTCCTATTTGTTTGCGCCTCAATTTGTGGCAATTGAGGAAGATCCACGTCTGAGACCGAGACCAAGACCGGGAACACCGCCAAGCCAAGTCGTGAGCCTCAATTGTATTGATTCGCCACCAGTTGCCGCTAATTTATTCTGATCGGGGCGGTTGTCGTTGTCGCTAGTGCGCAGTTGGCTTCGCTTCGGCACCGGTCCCTGTTTCGGACTCAATCCTCTCGACAGAGTAGTAGGCCTGGCGTTCTGTGCCGGGGAATCGTATAAATGTATACATTCAGTCGTCCGGCTGGAGGCACGTCGAGTGGAGGTCTTACTTGTTTTGTACTTAGAATCGTCGCAAATATATTTCTGTAAATAATGGATAAGATGCCCGAGGAGGAGGATGCGTCCCCGGTGTCGACGGCTCCCGGCACGCCCACATCTGCGCACGAGTTCAAGATGTTGCCTCTGTTCATGGACTTTGACGATTTTGTAAGTAGAAAAGAACCGATACCACGATTAAGACTAAATATCTATTCTGCTTTCATTCCAGAACATTTGCATGCCCGCTCCCTTTTCCTACGATGACAAGGCCATGCTGGAGCGGAAGAGGTGTGATTACACTCAGAAGATCACCTACCAAATGGCCAGGGCCGGACAGACAACGCGCCGGGTGCGCGTCTACGCCGATGGCATCTACGACCTATTCCACCAGGGCCACGCCCGCCAGCTGATGCAGGCGAAGAACATCTTTCCCAACGTCTACCTCATCGTGGGCGTGTGCAACGATGAGCTGACACTCCGGATGAAGGGACGCACCGTCATGAATGGATTCGAGCGCTACGAAGCAGTGCGTCACTGCCGATATGTGGATGAGGTGGGGCCCCATTTGGATGGTAATAAAAGAGTGTGATTTAATAACCTCCTAACCCCCCTTGGCAGATCGTACCGAATGCTCCATGGTCGTTGAATGACGAGTTCCTGGAAGACAACAAAATCGATTTTGTAGCCCACGACGACATCCCCTACGGAGCAGGTGGCGTCAATGACATCTATGCTCCTCTTAAGGCTCGCGGCATGTTTGTTGTCACGGAGCGCACCGAGGGCGTCTCCACCTCGGACATTGTGGCGCGGATCGTGAAGGACTACGATGTATATGTCCGCCGGAACCTAGCCAGAGGCTACTCTGCCAAGGAGCTGAACGTCTCGTTCCTGTCCGAGAAGAAGTTCCGGCTGCAGAACAAGATGGACGAGCTGAAGTCACGCGGCAAGCGGGAGCTGACCAAAGTCAAGGTAGACATCATCACCAAGTGGGAGGAGAAGTCGCGCGAGTTCATCGACGCCTTCCTGCTGCTCTTCGGCAGGGAGAGACTGAATAGCTTGTGGAACGAGTCTAAAGGGAGAATCATCCAAGCCCTCAGTCCACCCGGGAGTCCGAATGGATCCATCAACGGTGACGACTCAGATGGGAAGGATCGCGATGACGAGTCTGATGACGACGAGTACCTGGAGCTGCCCGTCGAGTACGGTGCAGGGGGGAAGCAAGAGCGGCACAGCCCTGGGAACCGAGGTCTGGAAAAGGAAGCGGAAGCGGAGAAGCATCTAGAGTACGAACAACGCAGCCATTAATGGCGGTCTTGGCTTGCTGCCATTCCAAATTCCATTCGTTTTTCCCTTCAACTGCGATTGTAAATTAATTGTTTGTAATTGGTTACGAGAACAAGACAACAATGGCCCGACCTCTTCACTCTTCGATTCGTGGGGTTATTCAAATGTCACTGTGTACACTAGCACTATTATGGTAAATATACTCTTAACAAGGACAAGGTCTGCCTTGCAACTCCCGATTGTCAAAGAAGGAAACTGATAGCTAGCTTGCTTGCTGCCTTTATTGGATTACCTTTTAAATAGCCATTCATATATGCATAATGTGAATATAGGTTGGGTTAAATTATAGTTTAGTTGCATGATTTTCCGAATTCCCCTTTTCAATGAAGGAAAAATCACGTGTTCATTGGGTTATTTGAAATAACGTTGAAGTATTCGCATCAAACAAAAATAAATCTTGTAAACTCGCTGGACTAATGATCCTCTTCATGGAGCTCTGTTCATGCCCGTGGCAAACAGCGGCACCATCTTTTTGCCCTTGGCCCTCTTCTGTTTCTTTGATTCCGCCGGCGCAGCTCCGCCGCCCGTCTTCTGCTTCTTCTGATCCAAGGCTCCCACCAACAGCTCTCCTAGTCCCCAATGGCCAACAGCAGATCGCTGTTCGCAGTCGTCCTCGTTGTTGGGTTGCTTCGGGGCCAATGCAGCTCGCGATGGTGGTGGCGGTGGAGCCGAGCGACCCCAGGCGCCCACCTGAAAATCCAGGGATTCAGCAGCTGCACTGCCCGGCGAGCCACTCCCAATGGTGGGCCACATTTCCTGCTTGGGACTGGGAGTGCCCAGGGCCACGTTCGAGTAGCGAGAGCCACTCTCCTGGCTGATGATGGCCTTAGGCATGGAGCCGCTGGGCGTGGGCAAGGCCTCCTCAAAGCCACACTACGGGACAGACGAGCAATTTTTCACAATCTAATTCGAACGAACAGCTAGCGAAACTCACCGTGGGAAACTCATAGGAAGAGCTCAGGTTAAGGTTGGCTGCACTGGCTATAAGTTTGCCCATCTGGCGGTCATTGATCTCGTTTATGTGCTGCTCCCGCTTGCGCTCCTCTCGATCTCTTCGTTGGCGTTCCTTCTTCCGATTCAGCAGATCCTCTGTAGAAGGAAAAATCCCTTAGATTATATTCAAAGGGAAAATTTAAAAAAAAAAGAACTCACCCTTGAAAAGCTTAAGTATTCCTCCGGAAACAACAGGTGGATGCAGTTCGACTTCCACAACAGAAAACTGGCATGTGAGGGGCAAGTGGCCGAGACAGGTGAACTTGCGGCGATGCTCCTCGTCCATTGAGTGCTGTTCCTTTTGCACGATCTGAGCTTCGATGAGCAGCGGGCCCAAGTCCAAGGTGCCGTAGCAGGCCTGCAGCATTTTCACGTTCAACGGGTGCAGGTATATGTTCTGACCATCGTTGGACTGGTAGAAATAGTAGTACTTGAGGCTGCTGCTATTGTTGCTCGAGGAGCAGCTCGTGCTTGTTGATGCCTCACCCACTGAAGAGATGGAGGCATCGTCCGGCCTCTCAATATCAATTTTGGCTTCGGTCTCCTGGGCGGGTAGTTCCACCTCCTCCAGCTCCAACTCCCTGGGATCAGGCTTCTCGAGGCCCAGCTTTTCGCCGCGCTCCTGGAGCATTAACAGCGCTTGCTGGATGAACACATCCTCCGGGCACGAGACATCCGATTCGGCCAGCAGCTCCACACGCTCCCTCTCGATAATGGCGGCCACATCCGCTTTCTTAGCTATTACAAACTTCGAGTAGCGCTTGACCTCCTCGCCGGCGGAGAGAAATGGGAAACGTTCGACGGACTCCCCTCCAGCTCCAACGGCGCCGTGCTTCTCGATGAACATGGAGCCCTTGTGGCGTCGCATCAACTGAAAGGTTATGGTGTCGCCCACTTGCAAGTCCCTCTGCTGTTCAATGGTGCAACTCTTTAGGTCGCCGGCATGAATGGCGTCATAGCAGATGGGACACTTGCGCCAGGTCTTGTCGCTCAGCGAGAGATAGTGCAGCAGGCACGGCCAGCAGTAGGCGTGGCCGCATCTGGTGAGCTTGGCAGCCACCGGCGGATATAGGCAGATGGGGCACTGCAGCTCCTCTGTAGTCTGGATATTGATCTGCTCAATGTAGCCCCAATCAATGAGCGTGTCCGGCGAGCCATTCACCTGGGCCTTGGCCCCCGAGCGAATTACGAACTGGAAGTTTGCCTGCAGGAACTGCTCCTTGTTGTAACGCTGCTTCCGTAGGCCCAGGCCTTGGTGCTGCTGGTGCTGATGGTGGTGTCCTCGCTCCAGCTCCCTCGGCACGCAGTGAAAGTTGAGCAGATGGTTTAAATTCTGCTTCTTGCTGCCCTGTGCGTACACAGAGTTCAGTTCATGGTCAAAGTCACCGCTACTACGGAGGTAGCCGGCACCGGCGTGGGCTAGTCGGGTGCCGCCTGGAGCCCAGTCTTCGCCGCGGGATGCGAACGGATCGTTGGCCCCATAGCCTCCGCCATAGCCGCCGCCACGAGCCCTTGGCCGCTTGTCCACATTGGGACGTAGCTTGGCGGGCTGCTGCTGTTGTTGTGTCTGCTGTTGCTGCCTAGTGCTGCGCTGCTGCTGCTGTTGCTGCTGATCGTTGCGTGGTGTGGGAAGCTGATCCCGTCGGCGGTTATTCCGCTGTTTGCTGTTGTTGGCATGTACTTCTGCGAAGACAAATAAATACCATTAGTTTATTGGCACTTTAAAGGATCAGAATGCAAGAACTCACCACTGGACTTCCTCTGCGATTCACCAGACGAGGACTTGCCATGATGAGAGGAGGATTGAGGCTGCTTCTTGCTGTTGCTGTTGTTGCTGTCCATTGTAGTGGTTGTTAAACTGACAGGTGTTGGTGTTGGTGTTGGTGTTGGGCAGCTGCCAAGGGGCAGCAAACTGCGACTTGCCTAGGTCTCCACACGGAGTGCGTTGGGCAGAGTATTTTCGTTGCGGATTCATATTTACTGAGCCATGATTATCCAACGGTACGACCAGAAATAATACTTGCGTAATATTTCCAAAAAATCCAATGCGGCTGTCGCGAGGAAGTGCAGGGGGAGGTAGGGCGAGTCGAAAGTACCGTAAGCCAAGTACTCTTACTTGCGTATCCCCAATATTCGTTCACTTTTCCCTATGTGTTAGTCAATGACTCTTGTGGTGGTATTGGTTCGTGTGGTATCGTCGTATTGGTGATTCTGAAAAGACGTGACGTCTGTGCTGTGCTGCCGCCTGGCTTTACCGACAATTTTCACTTTCCAATTCTACGCTCCCACCCGATACACTCCGGTAACTGGTCGATTTGACGTCTCGAAATCAACGGAATTTTGATGGAAAAACCAAATATTCTTTGGTCGGGAAAATAGCATCCGCGATGCCCTATGCAAAATGGCTGACTGTAAGTGTTGGTAGGCGGGCTGCAGATAGTTGTAGATGGACTTGTCGTAGGTCGTGACACGCAAGCGGTGGCTTTTGGAAAGCTATTTTTGCGTGAGCAATAATAAGTAAAATAAAAATAAATTCATAAATTTGGAGCGCTTTTTCAGCCAGGAGGATTTTTTGTTTCATCGAAAAATAAGCAGCCCATCGTAAAATAACATGGTCGTCTGACTATCTGACGACTATCGGCAGTAGCAGTGTTGAATAACGCCATACCATATGATAGAAAGTAGCCACAGTCCATCAGCTGGTTTTGTTATCTGGGACGCACTTTGGCCGGCCTGTGTAAAGCTATAACTATGCTAAAGCCAACACTTAGTCGTTAATCTCTCGGAATGGACTTTCGAAATGCCCGTGCCCGGCAGCCGGAGATCGTGCGTTCTGTGCAAAAGGATGCTCGTTATACGAACGAGCTGGCCGAGGACTTCTCTGATGTTCTGCGGCTAACAGGCCCAAGGAACTGGATAAAGTACAACCAGATGTGCCGGCTGCTGGCGGAGCTGAGCTACCACGGCTTCGCGTCGGCCAACAATCTACAAACCCTCGGGGAGGAGTACACGGGGATTATACAGGTGGACGGCAACTATAAGCAGATTCCCAGCCGGCTGGTAAGCCCAACAAAAAAATGCTTGGAGATCGGAGATCATACCCCTTCCCATTATCTTCCAGTTGCAACTCCTGGCCATTGTCCTTGAGTTTGGTGGCGACTCCTTGTTCCAACGACTGTTGCAAAAACTGGAACTGTACGTGGCCGACCATGAAGAAATCCGTCCCGAGGCCAAGCAGCAGTTGAAAAAGATCATCCTGCGGCTGAAGCAATCGCCCGGCTATGTTAAGGCCTTGCACAAGTCACTCTTCTATTTGGACGCCAGCAAGTACCAGCTTTCCAAGCGCACCACAGGCATCAACTACGTGCTCATCCGCCACTGGCTGCAGCCGGAGTTCTCGCTGTACGGCTACAAGATCCTCGGCGTGATCACCTTCTTGCAGGTCACAGTTTCGCTGGCCATCAGTGGCTGGGACGCATGGCGCGAGCACAGACGCCAGCAGCTGGAGGCGATCAAGCAGGCGGGCAAGAAATTGTTCCTGCAGCGGCGATCAGCGAGTGTTAAGGACGCAGCTGGGGATTCGGATGCCCCGCAGTGCATCCTCTGCTTGGAGCCGCGATCCAATAGCAGTCTGACGCCATGCGGCCACATATTTTGCTGGCACTGCCTGCTGGAGTGGCTGGAGGAGCGGGATGAGTGCCCGCTCTGCCGCGAGTCGCTGAAGAAGTCCCAAGTGATCCTGCTGCAGAATTATTCCTAGGATTAAGATAGCCGTACTGATTTGTACCTGCAAATGCCATGTGTATTGTTCATTGATAAAGACTTTCTGTGGTAGCATCGAACATATATATTTTTTAAGATTTTATCATACAGAACTCATTACAAAATACGGGGTCTATCGCTTCAAGAGAACCTATTTGGTCGGTTTATAACAATCTTACTTTTGCTTACCTACTTTTGTTTGAAAATATCATTCGGACTCCTAGATACACTTACATCTCTGATAATCTTAAAAATAAACAAAACAATGGGCTTGAATTATTCAAGGCGAAGCTAAGCAAAGGTAATTTAATTATTTAAACAAGGCTCCCAGTCGGACCTTTAAACCTATGGAGTGGAACTGCTTCTCGCAGCCCGACTCACCACCCGCCTGACATGTTGTGGTGCTCATCTACTTATCTACTTATTTACAATACTCTATGATTATTGGTCAAACAGCTTAGATGATGTCCAAGTACACGGTCCGGTTGAATATCTGCTTCCTGCGGCGGGACTCGAAGGCCGATCGGGCCTCTGCCGGCGACTCAAAGGCCACCCGGGTGTCCCCGGTGGGTTTGCCGTCGTCGTTAAACCGCCGAATGATGTCGTCGGGACTAAGCTTGTAGTCGCCAAAGAAACGTAGGATATCCTTGAGCTCCGCCTTGAAGGGCACATTCCGCATGGCCACAACGCAGCCGGGCCGGTTGAATTTGTCCGAGATTTCCGACATGATGACAGGGGTAGCAGCAGCCGGAGGCGCACTGGGTGAGAGGGAGCTTGTGCTGCTGATCTGAGGTGGGTCCGGTCGTGCAAATGGATTGAAGTGCTGCTTGCCGGTCGTAGTTGTGGAGGCGGTGGAGCTGCCATTGCTTTCCTGCGACTTCTCCCTTTCCTGGGACTTTGGCTTCTCCAGCTGCTGCTGCTGAGGTGGCTGCTGGTCCTGCTGCGGACTGTTGATGTCATTGAACCGACTGGGGCCGCGACGGCGTGACTGTTGTTTTCCCTGACCCTCGCTGGAGCCACCTCCGCGACTACCGGTTCCACTGCCCGCACCGCCGCCGCCACTAAGATTGTTACTCTCTGCCGGCTGCTGCTGCTGCCTGGGACCGTTGCCGCCTGGCAGATAATCCATGAATGGCTTGTTCATTCTGTCCGCAATCTCCTGTGGCGTAATGGTAACCACCCGCAGTCCCCTGCCACGGAAACGTCGATTGTGGAACTCGCGAACGGCCTGCTTGGTGCTCGCGAGGTCCGAGAACTCGACAATGAATTCACCGGAGCTCTGGTTGCGATCGTTAAAAAGCTGCTCAATGTGCTCGATGCGCAGCTGCTCCAACGAGAAGAGCTCACCGAGATCATTGGCCCGGGTGGCATACTCGCAGTTGTGTACTCGGACGAAGACGTCCTCCTGCCGGGGTCGCTGGCTATCACCTCCGCCGCTTTCGCTTCTTTCCGGACCAATGTTTGGAAAGTTGGGACCATTGAAGTTCGAGTTTCCATTGCAGTTCATGTTCATGGGCATGCTGTTGTTCATATTGAAGGGAAAGTTGGGCAGCTGCTCCTGCTGCTGCAGTTGTGGCATGTTGAAAGGCATGTTGCCGTTGGCAAAGGGTGACACTATGCCGGGATTCATATTCATCTGGTGCTGCTGTTGTTGTTGCTGCGGTTGCTGCAGCTCTTCTGCCTGGCGTCTTCTTGGATCGTTGCCAAACCTGCTTTGGTTTTCCTGCTCCTGCTCCAGCTGCTGCTGCTGCTGCTGTTGCCTTCTCTGCTGATCTTTCAAAAGCTCCTCCCTCTGGTCGGCCTCCTCCTTAAGCAGCTGCTCGTTGGCCCGGCGCAGCTTCTCCTTGGCATTCTGCATCTCTTGCAGACTGCTGGGCCTCACCCTTAGCTGCCGAAAGCCAATATAGTGACTGGACGTGTCCTCTAGAGCGGACTTGGCGTCCGACTGCCTGGCGAAGAGCACAAAGGCCACGCATTCGCGACGATTGTTGGGACTGGGGGACAGCTGGATGTCCACGACGGTGTAGTTGGAGGAGAACATCTTCATAATCTCCTGCTCGGTGGTGAGCTGCGGCAGGTCCTCGATGTACAGGACTGTGGTATCAGGAATTGGCATTGGCATGCCTCCCCCTCCTCCCCTATCGCTGTTCCTCTCACCACCACCTCCATTGTGGTGATGGCTCCTGCCGCCGCCCCCATCGTGATGATTGCGTTGTTGATTGGCACGCTCTTCCGCCCGCTCAAATTCGTCGTCACCCACGGGGGAGATTTGAATCATTCGATCGCGGAACATGGTGTTGTTGCGCTGCACCGCTTTCTGGGCACTGGACACCCGGGAGAACTCCACGTAGGCGATCCCGGTACGGTTGCCATTCACTGTCATTATCTTGATGCCGTTGTGGGGAATGTACAGGCCCTGGAAGTACTTGCGGATGTCGCTGTACGAGATGCTCGGGCACAAACCACTCATTCTGACGTAACAGGTGTCGGCAACGGGCACAGGTGTGTTCCCCCCGCCGACACCGACGCCAGCACCACCGCCGCCCGGAGAGCTTCCCATGCCTAAAGGCGACACCTTGGCCGGCGTCTGTTGCTGCTGCAGCAGCAGCTGCTGTTGCTGAAAGAGCTGTGGATACATCTGCGCATAGGGATTAACGCTGGCAAAGGCGATGGGCTCGGTGGATTTGACAGGCTGCTCCATCCCCTGGGTCTGGTTTCCGTTAGCTACTTGCTGCAAGGCAGCCATCAGCTGCGGATTGGTACTGGCGTTCGAGGAGAGGTTGTAGTTGTTGGTTATGTTATTGGTGGTGCTGCTAGTGCTGGTGGTGTAGTTCTGTAGCGAGGGCATAATCGGTGCCGTGGCCAGGCTCAAGCCCAAGCCCAGAACTGGCGTCTGCTGGAATTGAGGCGGCGCCTGAGCCCAGGGCGAGGGTACAATACCACCGTCTCTAATGTGGGCCGATTTCAGCTCCCTTTCCTGGCTATCCTTACGGTCAGTGCGACGCTTGCGACCTCGGTGGTCCCTATGATCTCGTTCCCGCTCCCGCTCCCATTGCCGCTCTCGATCGCTATCATCGGAACTGGAGGAGCGGCTGCGACTGCGACCGCGCCCTGTGACCTCGGAGAGCGTGATGCCCGCCTGCTGCTGGTAGGCCAGAAAAGAGGGAGCACCCCCTGAAGCACCTACCGGGATAGCAGCAGCCTTGACCTGCCCCAGAAAGCCGCCCAACCCACCAATGATCGGCGGCATTGGGGCAGCAGCAGCTGGAGCTGGCCTAGTGGGAGCCACAGGTATGGGAACTGGCACAGCAATGGGTGCTGGCGTCGTCGCCACTTTGCGAGCGGTCTCAATAACCTTCTGCATCTCGGCCCGCGAGGAGAGCAGCAGGCGCACCTGGATCTCCATCAGCTTCTCGCGATCCTTGAGCATGGCGCAGCGGGCGTCTTCGTCGGTGCTGTGGACGATGGGTGTCAGAAATGGGAGAAAGAGAACGAAAGCAACAAATCAGGGGAAGTAATCAGTAAGGGTTGCGGTCAATATAAAGGCCGTGCCGTGGTTTCGTCTTCGTTCCAAGGAAGAGTTTCGGTTCCCTCATCCTTGTCCTCATTAAATGCAGTCAAAATAATAGCACAGGAAATACCTTTAATCCATCCAAAAAATGTATCTTGTTCATAATTACTACATAGGAGATCATATTACCTCATATACGAATTTATGCGGTACTAACCCGTGCTCCATCGTAATTTATTATTATATTTCCAATTGTTTTCCGATTGATAAAATGAACAACATTCAATTTTTTATAAAATAAAATTCTGAAATAAGAAAAGTTGCCATATCTCGGACTAAATAAAATAATTTTGAAAAATTTCTATGTAAGTTTTTGCTCTTTCATGTTATTATAAAGTTGGTCACCATTAATGATCAGCATCAATTTTTCAAATGTTTAATCTGGATTACATTATAAAAAGTGTTAGAAATTAAATTAATTAAATTTTTTTAAAATTAAAATGCAATATTGATCAATGAAAACAAACACAGACAATTTTCCGAACTGATATTAATGCATTTTCGATCCAAATTGATCCAATTACAAACTACAAGGGCATAAAAATGTTCAGAATAATCTTAAATAGTAACAGTGATTCCTATTGACAGGGTCGTTACTATTATGGCTATTTACCATTTATTATAGTAAAGAACTGTAACTGTTAGACTTACAGTTGTTGTACTTCGATCTGGTTTCTAAAATAATCCAATCCGATAGGTTTCGGTATCTCCTTTTCAATTTTCTATCACGTAACCTTACCTTGTTTAATTTTTTCATTATCACAAGTTCGTACCATCCGTGGTTAAGGCCTTACGCCACCCTTTTTAAAATCATTCTTTTTTTGTTATGACATAAATTGGATTAGAATGGATACAGCTCATGAATAATGTTACCTTTTTTTCTTGCTACATGAAAACCATAAATCCAAACATATGCACTTGCATCGGCTCATCGAAGATAAATAATTTCTTAGTGCTATTATTTTGACCGCCCCTGTGGAATATACATGCTTGGAGCGACTCAGGAGAGGCGGCTGAGGTATACTATAGGTTTACTTATAGATCAGAGATTGTGACAAACTACCTGAAAGCGATGAAAGCGTCGCCCATCTCGCCGCCGATAATGTGGACACCGCCCTCGGGAATCGAGAGGCCCGTGAAGAAGTTTCTAATGTCGCGCGCATTTGCCGTCCACGGCAAATTTTGTAACCGAATAATCACACTCATCTTGATCAATCAATTGATTTGATTTGCAATTTATTTCTTTCTTTGTACACACAGACAGATATTTAGCTGTCTGGCTATCCTCCGCGATCCTCCGGCATCCACTGGAGATCCGCTTTCACCGATTCTTTAGCTGAACGTTAGATGACCATCGCCCTGGATTCTGATGGGAATGTTTGTCCACTGCTTGGTTTCGATCTGTAAAGGAAAACACAACACGGTCTTAAAACTATAAGTAACTTGTAATATTGAGTATAGCATCATAGCACCAAAGAAAATATGATTTATAGTTTTTTAACTAATAACAGGCCCCAAAATCAATGACTTCCCGCTCAAGTCTTTTTTAACTTCAGAAGTATGGATCTTAGCCAAGGTATCCACTGAAAGCCAAAGAATTCAATAACCATATCTTGCATTGGCATATTTAGTTATGAGCATATTAATTCTGTGTTTCCGATGTAAACTATTTTTTTAGTGACAACTTCCTTGCGGGCAAAGCTTTGCTCTGCTCCTGATGTTTATCTCGGGTTGATCGCTCCATTGCACACACATTAGAGACTCCATGGGAGAAAAGTAGTTTCTCTTGGCAATCTCCGAGTCTCAGCCGGCGGCTATGGCCAAGACAAGCGCCTGATATGAGTATTGCGTAAGTCGACCAGTTTCCCACAGGTCCCACAGCAGAGCGAGGCTGCCGCCAGCTCTCAAAAAACATATAAAAAAGGTCCGAATGAGAAGAGTCGGTTACTCTGACGACCTTAAAATGGTGCAAGTCCTGCCCAAGGTTAGATAGAGGACAAGTATTTTACCCTACCTAAGGTGTGGGTAGCCAACAGCGCACACTCTGGGTCTGGGAGATCCCCGATCCCACAAAGCCACATGATCCACGATCATTAGACCGCTTCAATTTCCTCATTAGTCGCACTCAATTAGCTGCCGTTGAGACGACTTTGTTTCCACTGGAGGATGATGCGGGATTGCGGGCCGGAGGATCGCTAACTGCTTTCCAAAAACAGAAGTGCCTGGCTGGCTGGGGGCTGGAGAAAACCCGTTGACCGTTTTGGACGTAATGGGAAAGCGATTATGCAGCTTTAATTCAATCGCCGATGCTAGTTTTGTGTTTTAAGTTTGCGATTGCGATTGGTCTGCCACTGTCGTCGGCATGTTAGTGTTTCGGTGTCAAAGACATCACACAGATCCAGCAGGAGCCGGGGAGCCGAGTTGAGCTACAGGAAACTCAATCCCAAACTCCTTCCGCCTGACTATATAAAAAGCATTGTTGGCATCTCCGCTTTGGCAGTACGAAAATCGAATTGACCGCGTTACCGTCTCTCCGCCGTCGTCGCTCGATCCTCATTATCCTTAGCAATCAGCGCAATCATCGACTTGTCATCGTTAAACGATCGGATAAATTGAGTTGATTGATCGCATGTAATCGGGTTCAAGAAATGAGAAAAACCACGACAGTGAGTGATCGCAAAATATTCCTGGAATAACTCTCGAAAGTGTGCTTTGTGATTGATATAGAGATCACATAGATATAAGCTCTAGAAACGCTTGATTCTCAGGAGAGCCTCTTAAAGTTTAATCTTTGTTCGTCTAAGCAATCTCCAGATATTAGAATCATTAGAAATTTATTTAAAATTGGTGTTTCGCCCTCGCCCACACTTCTGGATATGGCTTAGCAACTTACTGTTTCGTTTTTTAGCGGATCTTCACTTTACTCTATCTGATCCGCAACGATCATTAGATACATCACGTACGGCTATCCAGCTTAAGTAAATGTTCTACAAATTCAATATCAAGAACTTTGTTTATAGAACATAATATAAGTAACACATATAACTTGTTCGATAACTATATTAGACGGCGATCCTTTTGATCAAAGAACTTAATCACTCTAAAGCCTTACCAACTTCAAGAGAGATGCGATTAAGGCAGTTAATTGTATAGGATAATAATGAGGATAATAAGAGGCACATGTCCTTATATTGGTAACCTCTTGATAGCAAAATTTAGATAAATAATTAAAGTATTGTAGAACAAACGAGAAAAACAGACTTGATAAGAGTAGAATCAAATTATTTCAAACTATTTCCTTCGTAAAAGAGTACTTTAGAACTTAACTAAGAATCTGTAGGAACCACTCCCGGGCCTTACTAACCCAGAAACAGATTTCAAAGAAAGTCAGAAAGAAACAGAACGAAAAGAATGTAAATGTAAAACTGAACTGTTAATGTCTTGCAGCTTTCCCGCTTTCAGAGAATGGCCGCCTTGGGCCTGCTGTTGCTGGTGGGCGTCCACGGGACGACGATAATCAGCATCAAGTACCCGGAGAAGCCCACCGAGGTAGTCGTGGAACCGCAGCCGGCCAAGAGAGACCTAAGCCTGAGTTATGCGGCCACCAACATTGACTCCAAGGAAGGAACCCGCGTCAAGACTATCACGGTAATCAAAAGCGTGGGTGGGAGCATATCTGCTCCGGAAGAAGCCGCGGCGGCTGCTGCTTTTGGGGCTCCTACTGGTCACAAGCAGCAGCCGAAGCTGGCCATTAATCCGTCGCTGCACAAGAACCCGGAGTGGGCGAATGCCTTCCGCGATAACTTTGACTCCTATGGAGCACTGCCAGATGTCCCGGACATAGATGACCTGTTCGAGTTCGTGAATCGCAAGCAGCCAGCGGAGGAGAAAAAGCAGGAGGCTACTTCCAGCCCAGCGGATGTGTCGACGAAGGAGGTGGTCAAGCCGCGGGAGGCGGAGGAGACAACTACAAAAAAGGCTGTCACCGTTGAGCAGGGCGAGGCAGAGGACAAAGGCAAGGGTAGTGCTACCAGCACTGGAAACATCGACAGTGACGAGGCGGTGGTGGAGAAGATCAAGGGCGATGCCGAGCTACTGCCGCACATCAAGCAGGCCAATATTCTTCGCCTCCAGGCGGCTCAGGCGCGCTCGGGGCTGGGGCTGCGCACTAAGGAATCCCTGATCAGCGTCAACTACTCAACGCCCATGCATCAAGTGACGCAGTACTTTGACAACTACGTCCAGGCGGTGCCCAATGGCTACGACTACTCCAAACCCTGCGGAGCGCCGCCGGGCAACAGTATTCAGGTGACCACGCCCTCGGGTCGCACCTACGACATTCCGCAGAGCAATAGCAGTGGCACTGGAGGCGGCAATCATCCGTACCTGGCTCCGTCGCTTACGAAAAAGACGCAGATTCCACCGATTACGGTTCAGCCTCCGGTCCAGCAGCAGCCGCCTCCCAACTACTCCTCTGTGAATTCAATAGTGCCACCCATAGTGCAGCATCAGCCGCAGCCGCAGCAGGGCTTTGCTCCAAATGCGCCGCCGCAACAGCCCCAAGTAGTGCCACCACCGAACGCAGGTATTCTGCCGCCTGTTGGTTCGGGCGGAATCTCTACTAGCCAGCGTCCTTATGTGGCGCCTAGGCTGCGCAACAATGGCCTGGGCATCAGCCGGGCTCCCGGGAGCAGCAGCACCCCTGGACCGATTCTCGGCGCCGCACAGCCCGGAGGAGGAATTGTCGGGGGCACTCCACCCAGTTTCCGCACCAGCATCTTTGGCGGCGGTCCCAATCGTCCCAACACGTTGCGGTCGCGTGGCCTAAAGTATTGAGCTCTAAAACTAGACCCGCCCCCGGCGTGGTCGAAATAGTAGCTGTTAAGGTTAATATTGTAATTAAAATTGTAAATCAAAAGCAGCACTTCTTTGGCGTGTCAATTCCTGATTAGCGCATAAAGAGCTCTTATAGTCCGGATTTCCTTAACACCTTCGATCTCGAAGTTCTCTATTATTCAAGCTGGGAGTTGTACAAGCTCAACTGTAGCTGGATCATTGTTCTGTTAAACTAAACTAAAATGTATCTCACAAGCATGGACCAATATAGTAATATAATAAATATCTGATAAATATTAAATTGTTTTTTGGGGTATGTCCTATTTCATTTATTACTGGGTTAAATGTTAATATGATATATGTACATATCATAATAAATGAAGCTTAAAGAGAAGCTTAATAGAATTTTTCCGCGATAATCATGATCAAAAACTAAAATAAACATATTTTAATTTAGCACAATCAGTGCACCTTTTTCAATTTAAGAATTCTTTGTACATTTTTAACTCGAAAATTGCAATTGTTTGGTGGCCTTACATGTGTAACAGAGAGCCCTGAATAACGTTACAAGAAGTCTCGTACTTAATTTTTTATATTCGAGATGTAATAAAACAAAAACAAGGCTGCTGATAGCAAATCCATGCTAAACTGTACTTGGTAACCATCGAGGTAACCACGAATACAACGAATTCAACGAAGCGGAGAACATAGAGGTACACGAAATCGCTTGGCACAAATCAATACACACTTTTATCCACCGATTTTAACCAAATTTCACTATTTTTGGTCCCAGTCTCTCTTTGTTTTGTTTTTTGAGCCCCGCTCCTCCCTTTCGGTGTGTGTGTGTGGTTACTGTTGCGTGATTGTTGTTGTAGCTGGCATCCGAGGAAGAAGCAGAACGAAGCACAGAGGAAGGGTGAGAGGGGGGACGTCGCTGCTCGAGGTACGAATACGGATTTTTATTCAATGAACTTTTACTCACCACGAAAACCATACAAAATGCAACTTATTCTGGACAACCAATGCACAAAGAAAGGAATATTCGTTTTGGTACAAACGCTATATATTTATTTCGACAATTTCTGCAGTTGAACGGCTGAAAATTGTAAATTTCCTAGCAGCAAATAAAATCGACGTGCTGTGTTGTAATTATACTTTTTTTTTTGACAGACTGAAAACAAAATGGCTGAACGACTTGCGATGTCGAAAATATTGAAATATCGATATATCGTTGTGATAAAGATCTGGCAACGTTAGACCTAAGTTCAGGTCACACTGGACTTGTCGCACCCTTTAATGCGGGAAGAAACAGAATTTTGAAAATAACAAATCTCTTTTATTTAAATATCAATCAAATTATTCCCTTTAAGACCCTTACTTAAAAACTATTTTATATTGTAAATATAATGGTGTTAAATAGATTTAATAAATAATTTCATAGACTAATATTACGAAACGAAAATCAAATTAGAACTCGGGTTCTCTTGGCTTCTCAGTATCCTCGGCATCCTGATTTCTCTTCTTTTTCTCCTTACTACGAACTGGCGAAGGCCCGACTTTAAAGAAGCGTGGTTTCCGTGGTAAAATACTAGAGGCTTCTCCGGAATCTGTATTTGTAGGAGTTTCCTTAGCGGCAGGCGATGGTTTCTCCCTGGGAGTAACGGGAAATCCCCCTTTACCAGGCTTCAAGTGCTTGCTGTCTGGAAATCTATCCATGGCAGGTGGCGTTCCACCGCCCGTGGGCCTGTTGGCATCTGGTGAAGGGGTTTCCCCGGGCACAGCATTGGGAATTTCTCCTCTACCAGCAGGCACAGGCTTCAATTGCTTCTTAACTGGCGATTTATCCTTGGCAGATGGCGGTGCCCCGCCCGTGGGATTCTTCGCGTCAGGCGCCGGGGTTTTATTAGCTGGCGCAGGGTAAGAACGCTTTTGGTCTGGTTCTTCCTTCTTGGCAGGTGGTGTTGCACCGGCATTGGGCTTTACGGGCTTTGGCGGATTTTTTTTCATCGAGTCCTGGGAGTCGGCCTTGGCCTTGGCCTGCAGCTCCTTAACGATGCACTCGAGACGCGCCTTGTTCTCCTTAGTCAGCTCGCCAAATATGCTCTCTATGAAGGCCTTGTACTCCTTCATGTGCTGCACCTTGTTGCCAGTCGCCGGTGACGAGCTGGGCGGCCGTCCATGGTACTCCACGCAGCGTCTGTCGACAATCAAGATTAGCACATGCTTTGGTACATCTCAACCACACTAGGGACTTACTTTTCCTTCTCGTTATTCAGCAAGGCGGTGTCGAACCGCGGCTGCACGTAAAACCAAGCTCCGCTATTTTTGTGCTCCTCCTGCGCCCATAGTAGCTCCGCCTTGGGATAGAGCTTTAACTGCTCTGTGATCAGGTCGTATGGGAAGGGACAGAGCTAAGGAAGGAATTAGATACGCGGAGTTAATGAAGAAAGTTATCACCTACCTGCTCCAACCGCACAATGGCAACTGTGTCCACCTGCTCGTGGTCATCGCGCTCCTTGAAAAGATCATAATAGACTTTGCCCGAGCAGAATACGAGCTTGGTAACGGACTTGGGGTCTTCGCAGGCGGGACCGTTATCGGGAATCAGGCGTTGAAAACTGCTGGCCTCGTTGAAGTCCTTGAAAGGGCTGCGGGCCAGCGGGTGGCGGAGCACGGACTTGGGCGAGAAGTTGATAAGCGGCTTGCGGAAACCCATTTTTACTTGACGCCGCAAACAGTGGAAAAAGTTGGCGGGCGTCGAGAGATTTGTGACGATCCAATTAACGTTCATCAGCTGGCGCGCCACAAAGTCACAGTCGCAGGTGTCCGGATAGATGTCCGGATCATCATCGCTCATCTGCAGGAAACGCTCTATGCGGCCTGAGGAGTGTTCCGGGCCCATGCCTTCCATGCTGTGAGGCAGAAGCAGCACCACACCGGATTGCCGCACCCACTTTGACTCGCCGCTGGCGATGAACTGGTCAATTATGCACTGAGCCGTATTGCAGAAGTCTCCGAACTGGCCCTCCCACATTACCAGTGTATTCGGGCTGGCCATCGAGTAGCCGTGCTCAAAGCCCAGCACTGCGCACTCCGACAGTGAGCTGTTTGAGACGGAGTATTGTGCTTGGTCAGGGTAAAGATGGTTCAGCGGCGAATATACCACCTTGTCGGCGGTTTGGTGATGCAGAACGTGATGGCGATGCGAGAACGTGCCACGCTCCACATCCTGACCACTCAGGCGCACATGGATGCCCTCCTTCAGAAGCGATCCAAAGGCGAAGGCCTCGCCCAACGACCAGTCCGCCTCCTTGTCGTCCACCATCTGCTTTCGCAGCGAGAGGATGCGCTGGATGCCCCTGGAAAGCGAACTATAACCAACCATTCTGCCACAAATCTCATCCTTTACTCTACTTACTTGTGCGCCTCGAACTTGTGCTCCGGCGGCGGTAAACTGGAGAATTTTGTTCCAATCGTCTTGAGGACAACCTCGTTGATGCCTGTGGGACGCATCTGGAGGCGGTTGCGGCCCTCAAAAAAGGCCGACCAGGGCGAGTCGATCCAAGTGGAGTGCTGCGGCAGAACGAGAGATTTAGGCCAGCTAGGAAAACAGTAGTAGGGGACTCACCTTTATCGTTTTGATGTTCTTCGACTCGGCCCAAGCGTCCTCGCAGATCTTATCGTACTTGGTGACCATTTCCTTGTACTCGCTGTCCGTGACCACGCCCTCCTTGATAAGCCTCTCCGCGTAGAGCGTCAGACAGGGCTTCAGCTTCCGTATGCGCTGGTACATCAATGGCTGAGTAAACATCGGCTCGTCGGCCTCGTTGTGACCGTTGCGACGGTATCCGACTATATCGATGACCACGTCCTTCTTGAACTTGGCCCTGTAGTCGGCGGCAATACGGGCGCACAGGATGCACGCCTCCGGATCGTCGGCGTTAACATGCAGGATTGGGGCACCCACCACCTTGCCCACGTCTGTGCAGTATCGCGAGGAACGGGAGAAGCGCGGATCTGTGGTGAAGCCCACCTGGTTGTTTGACACGATGTGAATGGTGCCGTATGTGGTGTAGTTGGGCAGATCAGACAAGTGCATTGACTCATAGACCACTCCCTGACCACTGAAGGAGGCATCACCGTGAATGATGATGGGGAGCACCTTTTGGCCTTCGGTGTCGCCGCGTTGCTGCATCTCTGCCCGCGCCTTGCCCAGCAGGATAGCGTTAACGTGTTCCAGATGAGAGGGGTTCGCCACCACTGTGATGCGCACCATTCTGTTGGTCTGGCGGTTGAGCCGCTCCTGAAATACTCCCAGATGATACTTCACGTCGCCGGATCCAGAGTCGCTCGCCTGCAAGCCATGGAATTGCACCAATATATCGGCAATGGGCTTCCGGCAGACGTTTGCCAGGACATTCAGGCGACCTCTATGGGCCATTCCTGCGTAATAGAAAGACATCGGATACATGTACATTATCAAGCGTCATGGAGAGCTTTATCTACCTAGAAAAATTGACTCCACGCCGTCTTTCGTGGCTCTGTCCACCACCTCCTTAATGACCGGTATCATAATGTCGCATCCCTCCAGGCCGAAGCGCTTCTCCGAGGTGAACTTTTTGGCCAGGAAGTTCTCAAAGCCCGTAGCTCGGGTCAGGCGCTCCAGGATGAGCTTCTTGTCTTCCTTGCTGCATTCCAGAGCTTTTGGCCTTTCGATTCTCTCGCGGATCCATGTAGTCTTGGTCAGCGACGTTATCTGCATATACTCGATACCGATGTGTCCGCAGTAGATACGCTCCAAGCGGTCCAGAATCTCCCTGCACACACAATAAGTCACGTGACACTTCATGAACAGGAGGAGTCTTCCCTTAAAACTCACCGGAGGGTTAGGAACTCTTCGTCCCCGCCGATCAGCGTGGAGGAGGGCAGCTTGAACATAGTATTGAGATCGCCTGTAAGAGTAGGGATGCATTGGCGATCCGATCAACTTAACTCCTTACCGAAAATGTACGAATAGTGCTGTCTGAGAACCTCCTTTGCGGCTTGCCGCTGGGCGCCATCTACAGAGGAGGCCTTGCTGGGTCCCACGATTCCCAAGGGATCCAGATCGGCCGCCAGATGCCCACGTGTCTGATAGGCCCGGATGATTGCCTGAACCGCGTGATGGTCATCGATGTTTTTCCAGTCGCCGGGAGGAGCCGCTGGAGGTGCCGCTGAAGGTGCTGCTTGAGACGGAGCCGCTGGAGCAGACGAACTGTCGGCGGAAGCCAATCTTTCGCCCGAACGAGCCTTAACCGTTGTCCTGATCTTCATTGGAGGCCGTCTGTACTTTCTGGTGGGCAATGTCTGCACTGGATTCTTCTTGAGAAGTGTCCGCTCCTTGCCACTGAAAAAAGCATCCCAGGACTACGAAAAATTGGATAAAGAATTCCCATACTTAGGGGTTTTTAATATATTTAGTCTCACCTCATCTACAGACTTGGGGTTGCGCCGCCACTTGCTATACAGGTTCTCGATGTAGGCGGCACTGCTTCCGCTGGCAAAGGACTCGCGGTCAAGGCCTCTGCACAGTGCACAACTTGTCTGGAGACAACGGTGGCCCAACGCGAGAGACCTCGTGACCGAGACGGGGCCCCTCAGATGGCCTAGATTCATGTTCGGCTAATTAAGATTAGTAAGCCCGAAGAATTTTGAATTTTAGTAACTAAAAGTAAAAGAGAGAAACGTGCCTAGGACGCATGATTTGACTGACTGATTTCAGTTCAAGGGTTACTGGGAGAATGCTAGTCTGTCTGATATGTTTCATCTAGCTCCTCCAATTCGATAAGAACCTTCGGAACATCCTTTTACTAATAACAGAATATGGTTGGCTCGCCTGGTGGAACCGGATGAGGAATCGCGTGAGGTTCTACCTTGTTCAAAACAATGCAGAAAGCCTTACGGAGCAACTTCACTGCAGGCGCCATATTTCAAATACTTTCTAAAGATGTGACCAAGTTTACATTTTAAAATGAGCATTTTTCTCTTTACGGCTACTGGTCACACCTAAATAAGTGACATTCGCGTTGCCAGATTGGACGAGTAAATTCACGCACTTACTTCATTTAACCCGGTCTACGTTCAATCATTGAACTTCAATGCCTATGTTAAAAGACATCGTGATTTTCCGCGGAAACCTTCATGGCATTTAAATTTCCAGTTCGACCATCAACTGGGTTTTTGGTATTAAAGTGGCATTTAAAAAAATGTTGGTTACTTTTTTTCAGCGTTTATCTCTCTGTCGTGTACGGTCTCACTGCAACGAAAACAACAACTCTAGGGATCGTAATTTCCATTTATTTTGCTTTCCTTCGCGTTTTTTCACCCACAATCTGGGAAAATAAATCCAGGAATCGTGGCACGCATATTGTGCGTTTTATCAGTGTGTTCGCGCGGCATAACAAATCCCATTATTCACGCATTTTCGGCCCGAGCAAAGACGACGTCAGTGGGCGACGCGACTGGCGTCAGGTAAAAAACGAAAAAGAAAGAAAACTGATAATTGCGATTGAAAATTGAAAATTTAAGGAGCGTAGTGAAATTAAACGAAATCGGCAACTGTGAAAACGCAGTGCCAAGCGTGTAGAGTTGCATTTAAAAAAGGTAATTAGCGTAACAATTAAACAGGAATTATTTGGTTGCGGGAGGGTGCTGCATTGGTATGTGTGTGTGCAAAAGTTGTTTTCCCTGAAACAGCAAGTTGTAGTGAATTACCCGAATCGATGACGAAATTACTACGTTGCGCTGTGCGTGTTTCGCGCAGTGTACTAGTGTGTGTGTTTGTTATCTACTCGAGTATGCATCCAATTTTTTTTTTTCCTTTGATAAGCCAGGTGTGTAAGGATGTGGTATAAGCGCTGAACTGCGCCCTGTCTTCTTCTTCGCTCTCTAAAGGTCGTTGCATATGTTATTTACAATCCATATTTTGACGGGCCGAACACTGAAGCCCACTGAAGCCCCGCAAGGTAGCCATTAACCACCCACCAAGCCACTCCACATAATTAGCAACTTCTCTCTCTCTGTTTCCTCTTTCAATATGGCTTTTTCCCAGTCTTTCGCCACTTTTGGAGACTTGCTGCCCCGTGTAGACTTCTGTTGGCCAATTTCTGTGTATCTCCGCCAGCAGCAACTTGTTGTTGCTTCCTCTTTGTGCAGCTGATTGTGTTTCTCTGTGTTATTTCTTCTTCGCTTCTTCGCCATTTACTTCTGGGTTTCAGTGTCGTCGGAGACTCGAACGCAAATTCGGCTGAGCGTTTTTAACATTTAACGCGTTTTATCAACAACGAGTATTATTAAATTTTGCACGGGTTCGTGACTCATGCCCGTGACTTGTTCGTTATCTTCCGTTATTTTCATGTCACTAATGGGAATGCCCTTGCCACGACAACTGTGAAACATTCCTTATCGAAGTTCTGTAGAAATATTTAAAACAAATTCTCCGATTTAACAATGAATTTTCTGTACTTGGAACCACATTATGATTTTTAAAAGAAATTGTTTATATTTTAAATATATTTCAACCTATTTCGCTGCCTATAATCACTTAAATTAACCTTTTAAAACGCAAATCAAATTTGGAATATAAAGGTTCGCATTTGACTCAGACTTTCACACTTAATTTTGTTATCTTAGACTGGCAAATTACTAATGAGCATTACTATTACTTAAATTACTAATAAGGAATATGCATCTTCTAAGTCTCCTGTCAAAAAATATTCGATTAAGAATACATTGCCCATATGGAAAGAATAAATTACGAAAAGGGATGGTTTATTTTAAATATTTTAACATTTTACTAGCCTTCTTTTGGGAATTTTATCTTAAGATTAGTATAAATTCTGGCCTAGAGTAGCCGTGATTAGTTTTATTTACTCTTGCAGGGTATTTAAATTTCAGTTGAAACTTAGCTAATCAGTGAAGTGATTTTTCTTTTAACACCAAAATCTTGGTTGTTACAATTTACAAATTGTTCTTATGAAACAGCAACCATGTTTACCATGTTTAGAATAGATTTTAATAATTTTTCGACATAAATTATTATTTTTACCTCTAGTTGTTATTGGTTCCTTTCAAGTCTGACCTAATAGTCCTCTTGAACAGCCACCATATGTTTCCATTGCCCTGACGGGTTTTCAGATCTATTTTGATGTACTTTTTATTATATCAGGAGGCATCATTAGCATCGTTGGAGCATATGTGGTATTTATGTAGCTCTTTGTGATTGGACTAATTCGGTTGCAGCTTTCAACACTAATGAATGTGCATGGAATATATCGCATATGTACTTTTTAGTGCTTGCTTAACACTTGTTTATTGATTGCTTGTGGCATTCCCAGAGGGTGAAATCGATATGGAGCAGTTAGGAGAGTGACCCTGAGTCAAGGTTGGGAAGGAGGTGGCCAGAGCGCGAACTCTCCTTGCCAGAGTCCATTATTAATATTGGATTGCGTGATGATCTAATGCGCACATGCTCCTCCCTCTCCCCCACACATGCTTCTTTTATACTTTCCACACTGTGTTCCATTTGTTTTGTTGGTGTGCCTGCTGCCGTTGCTCCACATTCTCTTCCTTTCCTTCGTTGCTGTTGACCCAATTCGTCCAAAACAATGCTGCAGTGTTGTCAGAAATGTCTGGGAGGCCAAAATAAACAGAAGAATTTAAAAAGCTAAGCTACCTTCTTAGCTAATGGTTACAATATGCACTTTTGTACATTTCCTCTGCTGAAATTAACTCGATTTTAAGTGAAATTTGTAGCAGCAGCAGGTTAATACCTCTGCGGCATAATATAAAGGTAGCCGAGGGGCCAGCACTGACGTTCCAAAAATTTCTTTCATGTCTACGAGTTAAATGTCGTTTTTGGAGCAATGTTCGTGTGAAACTAGCGACACGAAAGTGCAAACAGTTGCCTAGCTGTCTAGGCTACTGCTATTTTTTCCAATTCCTGCCACAAACTCACTCTAAGCCATTTAAAATTCGCTTGCAGCATGAGCACAACTGCCGCCAGTCTCATTGGGGCGGCGCTAAATGCCAGCAGTGGCAACGCCACAGCTACGACTGGGACGATTGCGACGACCACAACAACGGGAAAGCCCAACTACGTGGTGCAGGTGAAGAACGCCCCGATGAACACGCCGCTGGACCCGCTGCTCCACGTGGGCGATGGCATCTTTCTGCAGACCAAGACAGCCCAGGTTCTTGCCGGAGTCTGTGTCTGGGCTGCTCTGTTTATAACCTGTCAACAGGTGAGTGTATTCCCAAATCGAAAGGGATCCCGGTCTAAGACCCCCTTTCTTTCATCTGTCGCAGATCTACCAGCATCTGCGCTGGTACACGAATCCGCAGGAGCAGCGCTGGATAGTGCGCATCCTGTTTATCGTGCCCATCTACGCCACCTACTCCTGGATAAGCTTGCTCTTCTTCAACTCGGACAACGTGTACATTTACTTCTTCACCGTTCGCGACTGCTACGAAGGTTCGCCCAACTTTTATCAATAATATATTTCACGAGTGGCTAACGCTGGGTGTGTCCTTCTTCCTCGCAGCCTTTGTCATCTACAACTTTTTGTCGCTGTGCTACGAGTACCTCGGGGGCGAGGGCAACATCATGTCGGAGATTCGGGGCAAGCCCATCAAGACGTCGTGTCTGTATGGCACATGCTGCTTGAAGGGCAAGACCTACACGATCGGATTTCTGCGCTTCTGCAAGCAGGCCACGCTGCAGTTCTGCCTAGTTAAGCCGTTGGTGGCCTTCATCATCATATTTCTGCAGGCGTTTGGCCACTACCACGATGGTGATTGGAGGTAATGGAGGTTTATTGATCGAAGTTTACGGAAAGTTAACCGAAGCAAGAAACTAATGTACTTCCCCGTCTCCATTGCAGTGCCGACGGCGGCTACATCTACATCACAATCATCTACAACATCTCCGTGTCGCTGGCGCTCTATGGCCTCTATCTGTTCTATTTTGCAACTCGGGATCTGCTGACACCGTTCGAGCCCGTCCTCAAGTTCTGCACGATCAAGTCGGTGATCTTCCTGTCCTTCTGGCAGGGCGTCGGCTTGGCCATCCTGGAGAAGGCCAACGTTATCTCGCCCATTGTGGACAGTGCTGGCACTGTCACTGCCGAGGCGGGCACTGTCTCCGCTGGCTATCAGAACTTCTTCATTTGCATCGAAATGCTGTTTGCCGCCATCGCACTGCGCTATGCATTCCCCTATCAGGTGAGTTGCTGCTCGCCCCGGAATGTGCCGGAGTGTGACAAGATTCGAGGGCGCTATTTACGACTCCTGGCCAAGATTAGATAGGAGTACCAACAGTCGTTGCTGTGGGTTATTTCGGGTGTTATTTGGGCTGTATTTTTGCGGCAGATAAATGCGAGGTGTTCTGTAATGATGAATTGTATAATTGCCTGCTTTTCCTTTCAGGTCTACGCACGCAGCTGCATTAGCGACGGTCACGGCAGGTCGGTCACCATGCAGTCCATTTCCAGCAGTCTCAAGGTAAGCTTGTCGCCACAATGAGGTCCGCTTGATCTGTAGCCTCTTTTCTTCCGCCACAGGAAACGATGAATCCCAAGGATATTATGACAGATGCTATACACAACTTCCATCCGCAGTATCAGCAGTACACGCAGTACAGCTCAGGTTGGTCCCGTTTCACCTTCTTCTCGGCCCAAATTCTTTCTCTCTATATTGTGCTCGACTCTGTGTCTGTGGCATGTTTCGTTCATTCCGTGCCTGCTCAATCTTATCTTATCTCTCTGTGTTCTGTTGCGCTCATTTAATGCATTTCGATGCCCAATTGCGATGATTCCCTCCTCCCTACTCTCGTTCCCATTCCCATTCCATTATCGTTATGTTTTTTCACACTTTTGTTTTTCTTTCTGGTTTTCTTTTCTTTTGCAGAAGTAACCTCGGCGCAGCGTTACGAAAAGCTCTAATAATCAAAATCTAAAGCAAACGCAAACGCAAACTCTAGCGATGCTCGCTACTAAACCACTAAATTGCAAATCACACACACAATTCCACAAATCCAGGCGGGGACGCGATTGTAAACGAAACGAAACGAAGCAAACAAGTGTACTTAGCCCACGGCCGAAGCTTAAACCCTCGCCCTCGCCCACTCCTCCTCCCTCGATAACTCCCCTAAATGCACTCAAAATGAGATACGTACTAGGCCTTAGTTACTTACGGTACTCACACATTACAAAAATGCTGAAAGCTGAACAGAAATTCGTCCTAGTCCTGTGTCCACTGTGCTTAGGGATCTGAGAACGCTCCTCGTTTTCTGCGCGCCTCTGTGCCTCCGTACGTCTGTATTTTGTACGTTTACGCCCTACGCCTAAGTCTAAGCATTTTAAAACAAACTATTTAAATGTTAGCTCTACAAGAAACAAAAAAAAAACTATAATATTGAAAAATATTATGTATTTGTAAACAAAGATTTTATTATACTCTACGCAGTCCGGAAGATCCCTCAAGTTATATTCCCTTCAGCATTTATTTACACGTTTCCGTTTCGCTCAAAAAGATACCAAAAATTATGTTTTTCCTATATTGTTTTGATTTCTCCTTTGTCTTTGACTTTGACCCGCTCTTTTTTGTGATAAGCTCTTGTCGTGCTTCTATTTACTTCTGTTTGTAAATGTTTCAACTTTAAACCAATTGTAAAAATATCTAAAATATCTAGCAATAAATGTACGATAAGCTTGACGAACTGTTACCTTCTCGCCTCGTTTTCCTCGTAGCATGTTTTTTTAACCGTCTCCTTATGCAGTACCTAAACCTCGATCAAGCGCCTGTTCGCATGTCTTTGAGGGCACTTGATCAAGGTATAGGTGTTGAATGGCATGGCATGTTCAAATTGGTTCCTGTACATAGCTGTAATCATAGTTTCGCTCGATCCCACGATCCTTGTGACACCCGGCTCACGATTAAGTCCATTCCCTCCACTAACAACCCGCACAGGTGGCAAGAACTCGCGCGGCATTCGCGTCTCCAGCTACGATCCCGACGATCCGAACTCCGGAGGAGCTACGCACGCATCGCATCAGGCACCCACCAGCGGGGGATACAACGCGGTGGCCACCGGACCGGGTTCAGCAGGTGCCAACAGCAACAACGGTGGCAGCAACTGCATGGCCTCCAAGACGCTGGGCAACCAGAGGAAGTTCATGCCCGGCGGACAGCGAGTGGCGACCATTAGCCAGAACTACAACGAGAAGACCATGCTGCTAAGCAGCGATGACGAGTACCAGTAGAGGAGGAAGAGGATGCTGTCCCATCCTTATCCATATTATTGTTAACCCGCTCTTTCGTTCTCGGATTCGTTTCTTTCGTTGCCGATTCTGTCGCTTATACAATAATCTTAAGTAGCATTCCCGACCTATTAGGCGATTAAAGACATCCTATACATCGGGGTGTAGGCAATGGGGGAAGAGGTCTTGCATCAAATTAAATTAAATTGTATTAACAGACCTCGATTTCTGTGGCTGCCTTGATCATTTGAAGTCTTTTTATTAAGTTGATGTTTTACCTCTCCAGGACACATGTTCTAAACAGAACTATCAACCCCCCATTGCTTCGCCCTTTATAGTATGTCCCCCATAAGTAATTGTAATTTTACACCACATATGTAATTTGATGCGTTTCAATTCCATTTCAATCTTTCGTGTAAATTTGTCAAAGGCAATTGAAAAGTGTAAAGCGAACCAAAACTGAAAACAAATCAAAAACAAATTAGATAAAACCGAACTGCAAACTGCTCTTCTTGCGTCTCACGAACCGTCTAAAACAGGCTGCTTCTACAATAAAAACCGCGGGAAGACACCACAGCCGGCGAAGAAAGCTGGAAATATATTTATAAGCCACGGCTAGTTTTTAATGAAAACTTAACACAGTACATTAGCTAACTTAGAGCGAATTTGTTAGGTGAATGCGTACGAATGGAGAATATTCAGAGATCCACGCCCCTTCCCGGACACGAGAAATGTATAAACGAATTTTACCCTGTACAGAGAAGGCGCATCGCGAGTCAAGAACAGTATTTTGATATCCTAGCCAGGCTTCCCGTCAAAATTGCGCGCGTGTCTGGACCAAATGATGGGGGAAACGAGGAAGAAACAATAGGAAAAGTCAAATTATGTATAATTACTTCGGGCGAAGAAGGCGAAGGAGTACCAAAGGCAGTAACGTTTTTATGTACATTTTTTCCGTTAATATGAAATGAGAATAAAGTATATGTCATAAAGTACTCAACATCCAATTATGTATATAATATTTCATGTGTTTTCTTTGGCCTCTAATTGGATTAATTTATGCAGAGGCGTTTAATCATTTTGGCGGAATTAAAAAGAAAACTTAACGTGGGCATTATCCTTACGGCAAAGGTGTCCAGTCTTTCTAAATGACGAGCAGCAATGTAATATAGTAACTAGAAAGAAAACTAACTTTGGAACTTTGAAGTTCGGATAAAACAAGAATTGACCATTCAGAGAGACTGGATTGGGTATATTGATTCCGTTTCTACACAAAGAAGTCAATTTTTATTATATCCGAATTTTGATTTTCAATTTGAATGATCTGATTTCATTCATTCTAGTTTTTGCTTTATTGTTGCTTAATTCTTTAAATATGAAACCCCAACAGCATCTCGTTTTCGAATTTATATATTTATAATAGGAGGGTTATCCTAAGAGGGTCTGGACCAAATTATCCTATTGAAAACTGATTGAATATACAAACTTGTGTTTTTATATACATATGCGTTCATACAATTTATTTTGCTGATTGCCAAAACCGAGTCCCAGCGACAAACAACATTTTTCGTGATTCCCATTTGGAGGAATTTTGATAAGAGCTCAGTGACGATGACGAACAATGTAAATAGAAGCACCAAAACTAAGGCATACAGGAGTGTATATAGACTAGAATATAATATGTACATATACATTGTTTCGCAAAACAAACCTGATAACGTGGATCACATGTACACAGGGGTGGCAGAGATTTCCGGTGACAGTTTCGATCTGGTTTTTGAGTAAAACACACGGAGGATGCTGTCGTCTCACCACTTGGCCATTATCTTGGGTACGCATTTTATATATGCAACATAGCCTACAATTTTCAACCCATGCTGGTTTCCATTACCCAGCTCTGCTATTTGCTCACCTGCAAATCCAATCCATGGTAGGAGCTCGGGTGGCCAGCCAAGTACATCGTCGTCCCAACGCAACGCACTTTACGCCTGCCCGCACGCATGGGGGGCCATACAATCAGTCGTCATATCGGCCCTCCAGCCCGGTCATCACCAATTTCACCCGAGCCGCCGTCGCGCCCAACTGGAGTGCGCCTGCCAAGAATTACCAACCGGCTCTCCAAGCTCCAATGCCGACTCAGAACCGCACGTGGTTGCAGCCTACCATTAACCAGGGTGCTTACGCCGCGCCAGGACCAATCGGAGTGCCTGCACAAACCGCGTACGCTCCAAGTGGCTGGGTAGCCAGCAATTATTCGCAGCCAGGTGGCTGGTTCCAGCCCAATATTCCGCAGGGCCAGATGGGCGGCACGCCAGCAGTTGTGGTCGGCAGCCAGGGAAATGGAACCTTTTATCCAACCAGCAACCAAACAGCCTTCGGGGGCCGCGGAAAGAGCAACAATCCGTATGCGAACCTGTCCATCTGAGAACTGTTCCCCCCTGTTGCCAGAAACCAGAGATCCCATCCCAATGATAACACACGCTGGACTTTCATTTTTTCAAACAACAATTTATTGCGGTCAAGCTGCTCGCAATCGAATCATCGGTATAAATATTTGGGTTGTTCTCCGGTATTCCAGAAGTGTTAAATAAATGTGTATACAAATGAAGTTTCCATAGATGGGCTGAGTAAGGGGAACGGATTTTGGGGCGGTGATCACGGCATCTATAAAGTATATCAGCTTTGAACTATCAGTAAATTGAGCGCCACGGCATGAGGTCAATGCGATGGAGCCGATTGCCCGTCCCAATAGCTCTGGAATACAACCGATGATATGTAACCGAAGAGGATCCCGCGCCGCTGTCCAAGGTTCCCACGCCGCAGTCCAGAAGTCCCACGCCGCAGTCAGTCCCACGCCGCAGTCCGGAGCATCCCACGCCGCCGTCAAGAGTCACCTGATCCCGATCCCTCTCCCTCGCCGCCGTCTCATGTAGAAATCTCCCTCGCCGCCGTCGAAAGTTTGGCTTCCTCGCCGAAGTCCGCTTCCCACGCCGCCGTCCATGCTTCCCGCCGAAGAATTTTTCCCGTCGAATGTCCCAGTCCTATCCCTAGCGCCCTCGCCTAATCGCCCTAACAATCCCACGATGCGAAACTCTCTCCCGCTCTCCCGCGCCGCAGTCGCCACAAACGATCCCTCGCAGTCGTCCTGTGTCGAACAGTGGAAATCCCACGCCGCTCGCGGTCCGCTGTAACTCCCACGCCGCCGTCAAGCGCTCGGTCGCTTTTTCTCCCACGCCGCCGTCCATTCGACAGAATCGTAAAATCCTCAAACTAATCCAAACAATATCCTCACGAAGGGTCCTCACAGAGAAATGCAATCGACCAGCGAGTAGCGAATAAGTGAATCCTAGTCCAACTTTATCATCGGTGCGAAGAAGGGGTCACATCACCGGCCAGTGCCGATAACAGCAACAAATCAGGAAGCTATCATCCAAGGCCAGGCCGGCGGTAAGAGATCAAACGATGGAAATGGCGAAGAAATGATACCAGTTGCTCCACTTGCAGATTATGAAGGGTGATTGGTCCAACAGAGAACTCGAGACTCCTCGCATCGAAAATGAACAAAGCGTGTGCTCCTACGTCGTGTGTGGTGGTGGTGGTTCTAGTGGGTTCCACGGGATGTGAATAAGGTGGATTGACCCCACGTAATTGGGACTGAAGTATGAATGCTGAACTGCAGCTCCCTCGTCTGCTATGGATAGGCCTCCCTCCAAGTGTAAGCTCAAAGGTAGCGAAAGATTGAAGACTTGCAAGCAGCTCCCACACTCGTCGCTTGTCTTGAAAGGCCTCGAAGATGGTAGCAGCATACAAATAGCTCGCTCGAAGGCATCGGAATGATCTAAAGCCATCGCACGCTGCTCCCTCGGCTCCCTTGGAATGTGTGCAGGTTGAAAACGCATCTGTCCGCATCTGCTCCCTCTTCCTATTATTGCCACGGATCTTCCTCTACTGACTGGTGCTCATATTTAATTGGTCACTGCTGCTGCCACTTCTGGAACGACTTGCCTAGTGCGGAGCCACCCGGCTGCACTTCTCGGGGTAGTAGGATTGGATCCGCTAGGTTCTTAGGACGTAGGTGTACATAGCCAAAGTTTACAATATCTTACAATGAATTTACAATTCGTAAAAAACCAAAAAACACAGAAATTCAGTGGCGAGAGTGGGGAATAGCAGCGTCCGGGAACCTCAACTCCTCCCTATACATGTACCAAGAGACTGCAATGACATAGGTTTAAGGAAACTAAAACGAAATAAATGTGGACTTCGGTCGGCTGAACCGCGGGCGCGTGTCTCTTGGATTCCCTTTGAGACCAACTTAACGAGCAGGCTTTTGGAGGCGGTCCTGGCGTTGACGCCAGATTAAGCTTCAGACACGTGCACGGGGGATAGTTTGTCAGCCGAGTTCCTGGAAAGCGAAAATGCACCGAACTAGAAGAAACTCATATACCTTGTTTGTGGCTTGGGACCCTGCCTGCGCCGCTGTCGCTGTACATCGTATTGATTCCCTTTACGATTTCTGTGCTGAAGCGAAGAAACTGGGAGTTCGACTTGGGGCCCAGGAGCTCAACGGGGAGCTCGACTGTTGTAGTAACCACCTCGCAATTGATTCCCTTTTGCGGACTGTTGATCGATCGGCGGGCCAGGAGTTATGGTCTCAACTGGCAGAGCTAACGCACGACGCATTGGCCGCCTAGCTCGGTCTTCGAACACTAATCGCTTTGATTCCCTTTGCGATGGATATGGGTTTCTCGAATTCTCGGCTACCTACGGAAGGAAAGTACAAGTAAAGCGACAACCCTGGTGATCGACATGCTGCGTGCGACTCCTGCGGCGCTGTGCTGTGCTCTGCTCTGCTCGAGTTTGGCTTGGCTGTCTGTCTGGACTGACCGATGGTCTCCAACTGCTGCTGCTGCACATCTACTGATTCGGATTCGGTTCGGATGCTTGAACACTAATCGCAGTTGGTTCCCATTTGCGATGCACGACTCTAGCTGCGAGTCGTCAGCTTCTGTTCAGATCTGCTCTCGACGCTGATCGATCACTGTTCGCGTTCGCCGATCGCTGAAAGTGACAAGTGATAGTTAAGCGGCACAAGGCGAGGAAGCCCTCCTGCCCTTGGCGCAGCTGCAGCAGCAGCCCTGTAACAACGACAACGCATCAGCTCACTTCTCAGCGAATACTGGTGGTGGTTCGGTGTAGCGGCTTTCGGTCCTAACGCATTTGATTCCCTTTAGCGTGGACCGAACGCACATGTTTCTGTGCGGTGCAATGCAGTACGAGCTTAGGCTCAGCTAAGCACGGTCGGACTGGGTTCCCGTGGGTGCCCCCAGCTGGGGCTGGACTGCGCGCCAAGTCTGGTCTCAACGCACTCGGCAGGCGGCGCTCCGGTCGTCTCATCGGAAGGCTCTGTGCTGCGTGAGCACTGCCACATGATGGGTTAGACACCAGTAGACCCCCCTCTCATCGCCAGGGGACTTGACTTGACTTGGCTGCAATGTAAAAGCGTTAGATTTACACCTTAAACAATCGGCACAGGCGACAGCACGCCCTTTCTGCCTGCTTGCTCGTGTTCGTGTGTTCGTTCTGCGGCTATACTCGATGCTTGCTCGACGTATGTGCTCGATTGCAGTAGCTCTGGCAGCTGCAGCAATGGTTTGGTCGGTTGTCGTTGCAGTGGCGGGGCTTTTCGTTCTTGCTTGCAAGCCAAGAGAAGCCTAACTGGATGGACTTGATGCATCGTTTTGGATTCCCTTTAACGATTTGCAGCAGCACAGCCGTAGACTCGGCCAGCTAGGAGCTGGAGCGACACCGCTTGCCCTCGTATAGCTAAGTCGGTGCCCACAGGCACACTCAACTGTGCGACACCGCTGCAAAATGTAAACAAGAAATTTATGGCTGCTAAGCATTCTCACTCTGGTGGACGAGCTGGACGATTTGTAGAAGTTTCGAATGGTCCTACGGGGGCTACGGCAGCGGGCCGATCGCCTCAACGCCCCAAGCCAACACGTGTCCAAATCCTGGCCCCGAACAATGCTGGAAAAATACATGTGAGCGGCATCTAGTTGGGTTCAGACCTGACCTGCACTGCACTGCGGTTCAATTCGAATTCGTCGTGTTGTATGGATGTTGGACTGCGACGACTGAGTGTTGGTGTTATTGCTTTCAAGTTGGCATTTGATTCCCATTGCCTCAAGAAATTTTGCTACATGTTCTCGGTGCGGTTTTGAAACGGCCAAAGTGCACGGGTGAGTCAAGTGTTGTGACCAATTCATGCCTTGGCACTGGACACTGTCTGTAATGGATACAATAATGAGCCGCTGCTGTTCTTGGGGAAAGAAGGAAAAGAAAACTTCGGTGCTTCTTGATCCCAGCGTTGCCAGAGGTTAGCGCTAAGGTAGTCGAGGGGTCGCAGACGCCTTCGGCTTTGGAAGAAGGGAATGGGCAGGCACATTCTACTGCCACATCGCTACAAGACAAGAAATAGTTTGTTCGACATACGGAGTGATTTACGTGCGATCGATCCGCCCGGCAAGGCGGACTGTGGTGTGCGCAATCTCCTCGCAGCTTAAGCGCAGCGCGTCCACAAATGCGAAAAGTAAATTTCTATAAAACACGAAAGAAAAGGATTTCTATTGCAAATGGCTTAGAGTTTACGATTGCCTCCTGGTTGCTCCTGCTCTGCGCATCTCTTTCTTGCTAGTCTGTTTCTTGACCAAGTCTCTTGTCTCTGAATTTATGAGCGGAAGAAGCTATCGTGGGAGCACTCCTTGTGCAGAGCTGTCATTAGAGCATTGCGCTAAAAATAATTCAAACGGGAGCATTGATCGGATTATGTATCAAAAACGATTTACGCAAGGCGTTTGTCGTCCCAAAATGGTGCTTTGACCCCGAGGTATCCTCCTCTTCCTCCTTATTCGGTCACGCTCCCGCTTCCGCCTCGCCTTGCTCTCTTTCACACGGATGCACGCAGGCACCGCTCAACTGCGTTGCATCGCTACAAAAGAATAAACGAAAAGTGACGCTCGTGCGAAGTCTACTAACTCAGATTCGACCAGTTCTTCTCGAGAATATCTGATTGCTTGGCTGCGACACACGGCTCAAGACATCCAACTTTTGGAGCGTGGAGAGCACAGGCCGTGGCACTCACAGGAACCGTTCAACTGTGACGTGCCGCTACAAAGATTTAGATCGGCCTGGGGCTAGCCCAAAGATTAGGGGGGTAAGTGTGAGTGTCTAGGGTCCAGATCGTAAGGGGTGGAGCTGAAAGAGGAGAGTAGATCCAAGAGGGTGAGCTAAGCGAAGACGGCGACGGCGACCAGAGCCCAGTAGAACTCGATAACAAGAGGAAGTGATGTGTGGAACTGGCAGAATGCTATCTCGGCGACTCATGATCCGTTGGTGTGCGCTGCTTTTGCTGTAAATCTGTTCAAAAGGCAATATTGTGTTCGCAGCTGATATACCAAATACCGTGTATCTGTGTGGATGGGTGTGGTGGTCAGCAACTGCGAAGCGTTCTATGCAGATAGGTGGTGGTAGTTGGTAGTTGCTAGTTGGTGATAGCAGCCCGGCACGGGCACGAGAGCGTCAAACGCAGGTAAGCTGATGAGAGCTGGAGGAGCTGCTGCCGCGCGCATTCCGCCTTGTCCCCATTTTCCTGTCGCTGCCTTGGCTTTGTCAATGGTCAGTCGTGCAGAGGAGACTCGGTGGTGGTTGCTGCTGCTGCTCCTTGCTCCGGCGGCTGTTTGCGGAACTCCCTGCCAGCCAGGCGGTAGTGGTGGGGGTGACTCGGACAGACGTGAAGACTCACTCAGTAACACAAAGATTCTTCTTCGCCAGCGACTGACTCTGGCTCTGTTCGCTGTCGGATTCAGTGACGCAGTACGCAGCACGCAGCGATTGTTGTCTAGTATTCCGTTCCTCCTCAGCGTTGCCATTAACGTTCGAGGAGCAGGAAACTGGAAAACAAAATCGATTATAGATGCGGGTTTATGGCAAGCGGTAGGGTTTTGTTTGTTGTTGCCTAGTGACAAATTTGAAGTGAATAATAAATAAGGCAGCATTGATTTCAATAGTGATTCATTCGTTTAATACAGTATTGTTTATTTTAGCTTAACTCATATCAGTTCTTTGTTGCTTACTCTACGTACACTTATAGGCTAGCATTCTCGATTACTCTACGTTATTCTAGCAGTTACACTTTGCCAAGGCTAAGAAATTCAATGTGAATCAGTAGCTACTACATCTCCCACAAGTCCCACAAAATCCCAGAAATGGCGATGACAAATTTCCCCACAATCGGACAACAACAAAGGCTTGCATGTATGCAGCTCATCTTGGTGTACACAAAAATAGCCCAGGCGCACACGCACTCATACAGGTACGCGGAGCTTGTGTGCGTGTAACGAACTCTCTTTGTCTCTGTCTACCCCATTACGTGAGGTTGGGAACGGAAAATTTCGTGCGCGACCTCTACTTTCGCCACAATTAATAGGACTACGTATATATGTAACTTAACTAGGTAGAAATAGTATACTGATTTTTTACCAACCGAGTGTGATCCAGGACCAAAGGCTCTTTCTGGTGGCGTTTCGTGCTGTTTCTGGAGCAGCGCCCATGACTCACACCATTTTCGATTCGAAGGCCGTTGGCTCAGCGTCTTCTCACACTCTTCCAATCCTTCACTCTTTCATTACAATCTATAACAGCCTTGCACATGTTTGCGACTGCAAATGAGAAATTGGTTGTCGTAATAAAACTAGTTTAACAATGAACAAATAAATCTAAGGTAACTGCGACGAAAAGGGAAATGTTTCGACAGATGTACATTTGTGCCTGTATACGACACTCACGTATACACACACAGCGCGAGCCACCATATAGTCGTCTCGTTCTAGCTGGCCACAGCAATGGCGCAGCTGTGTTGGCTGTTGTTGTTGTTGCCCGCGTAATTGTTGCTGTGGCTGGGCCCGTTGTCGTTGTTGCTACTAAGGCTGCGCATGAAATTGTCGAGGCCACTGAGCTCGCTCCTCCACAAATTATTTTCGATCTCGCGTCGCTCGCACTCCGCCTCCACCTCTGCCACGGCTTTGGCACTGGCTTCCTGGACGTCACTGCCGCAGTGCGTCCTGCCATGGGGCACGAATTTGGTCTGCATTTCGAGCCAGCGACTAAACCGTTCCTGCTGCTTTCTACGCAGTTCATGCTCGGCGTGGAGCAGGGCCGTCGACAAAATGGCGTTCACGCGCAGGTCGCTGCCAGCGCCACGCAGCTTGCGACGCATTTTCTGGCGTTTCACGCGGAAATTACGCACCCAATCCGTCAGCGTCTTGGGCTCGTGGGCGTCACAGTCGTCGAAGTGCGCGACAGCTACCATTTTACAGCTATACTTTTACTTTGCTCGGCGACGACACGAGGAAATGATTTGGGGATTTTGGTATACACACACACCTTTACTGTTGCTGTCTACTGCTGAGAAACTTGATTTTTTTCCAAACTGTGAGTTGCTGCGACTGAACTGCTACTGCTGCGAAACTTGACTGTGACGGTTGCTGGGCGTATTTGAAAAACGACGCATGACGTCTAGAGGTGGAAAATAATATCAATATATCGATATTTATATCGTAATTTTTCGTTTGCTCAAATAGCGTTATTCTTTGATATTTTTTTATATGATTTAATGATAATATATTCAAGTATTATCTGTAATAATAAAATTATTGTAAAATCTTTATTCAACAAAAAAGTATAAACTTCAGGGCTTAAACCAGGATCTGGTCACATAAATTTCTCTACCCCTCTTGCGAGTAATACATGCGTAAAATCCTACCTTTTGGCTCTTTAAAGGAAGCAAGGATGAGAAATATACCACAAAAATGAGCCCAAATGTGCATAGAATAGGCAGAGTACCGTCAATAAACCGATTTTCAAGGACAAGGGTCTAAATTGTCATTAAAATTCACAGATCTCAATTTTCTTAGAATATACGGGTGGAAGTATGTCGATTTATTTTTAGTTATTTCGCAGATGTATCGATGGTTGGCTACAACTATCGATTAATATTTATTAATTTATTTTATTAAATATCTTAATTTAATTCAGTTCTATAAACTACCTGCTTTAGCAACTTTAGCAATCGTTTCTGCCCCGTTCTGTCGAACGATATTCGAACTATTGCAAAACACCCTAAAAAATACCAAAGCCATTAAAAACACAGCTCACACTTTGGCGGGCGATTCCAATTCGCATAAGCTTACCCACGCAACTGTTTCACATTTCGCACGGAGAGGAACATTCAATGGCGCGCCACACATTGCCGACACCTGGAGCACTTCTCCTCGTGCGCCGACTGGGGAGATCAGTTCTCCGTGGAACTTCGCAGGCGTCGGTCGCGGATGCAAATAACGGGTCAGTGCGGCAAGATCGCCGATTCAGGCGTGGCAAGGTGACAAGGGGGTGCGACTGCGAACGTGAGAAATTAGCGCAGAGATTGCCAGCGGTGCGAGGCGAGTGCCTCATATCCAGATTTCCAAATAAACAAATCCGCACAAGTGTGAGGCGCACAAGTGCCACCACACGATCGCACTAATTAGGGGCAGAACGGACTCGGAGTCATCATTATTGGCACACCAATGAGTTATTGGCGATCCGCTCAGATCGGCGGATAAGTGACCTTAGGTCAGCGGGAGAAGGGCTACGTATAGGATCGGTTCGGGAGCATTCGGCAGCTGGAGGCAGCTGTGGTCGGGGCGACCGAAAGTTTATTATTGTTTGGGCCACGAGAGTGTAAACAAGGCAGAAGTGGCGGAGTGAAGATGGAGAACGTGCGCTTCTCGATAATCGTAAGTGGCCTACAATGCCCTCGGCCCCAACCCCGCTCTCACCACTCATTGCTTGCTTTGTCAGGAAAATGACCTGAAATGGAACTCGGAGAGCGACCAGGCGGCGGACGAGGATCTGCTGCTGGACAAGCGCAGTATCTCGAGCGAGGCCAACAGTGCGGGGGTGTTTAGCGACGAGGCGCATGAGATATTTGCGCGCCAGCAGCAGAACCAGATACTTTGGGAGCTCGATGAGATCGAGGAGACACTGGGTGCGACGCCGAGAGCCAAGCATGTCCTCGAAATGGTCAGGTCCGGCTGCTTCCTGGGTGAGTAGACACTAAGAACACTCTTCCGTTCCGTGGTGGTGACTGAACTCAGAACTGAACCCGCAGAACTCATGGCCGACTCCAGTGACTGCAGTCTGGCCCTGATCTGTTGCTCGGTGTTCGGCAGCGTGGAGAACATCCAGTACCTGCTGAGCCACTACAACGCCGATCCCAACGCAGCCGACAGCCGAGGCCGGACGCCCCTGCACTTCGCCTGCTGTCGCGCCAACGCCCCCATAGCCAAGGTGCTCCTCGACCACGGCTCTGATCCGAATCGCTGGGATGCCAAGAAGGAGGTGACATCGCTGCACTGTGCGGCCAGGTAAGCGGCTGGGGGACGAGGGAAGTACATATGTGTCCAATTAAATGCTTTTGCATTAGCTCCAAGAGCGTCGAGTGCATCCTCCTGCTGCTGAGACGCAAGGCAAGCATCAACATCGGCATCGAAAAGCGTTCCGCCCTGCACTACGCCATTGATGTCAATGCCGTGGACTGCGCCGAGATCTTGCTAAAGTACGGTGCCGATCCAAACACTCCGCAGGTCTACACAGAAACGCCTCTACACACGGCCAGCGCCGCGGGATTCGCCAAATGTGTGCAGCTGCTCCTCGACCACAACGCCGACGTGCGATCCCAATTTGGCGAGGGAAAGGTAACAGCCTTGCACTTGGCTGCAGAGAACGACTACGTGGAGTGCGCCCGCCTGCTCCTAGAGCATCGTGCCGAGGTTGACTGTCGCAACGCCAGCCACCAAACGCCCCTTCACCTGGCCTGCCTCTCGCAGTCCATCGGCAGCGTCGATCTCCTCATATCCTATGGCGCCAATGTGAACGCCGTCTATCGGGACGGACGGACGGCCCTGCATGCGGCCATTGTGAAGCAGTCGCGTTGCCTGGACTGCTGCAACGCCCTGCTCAAGGCGGGGGCGGACGTGAATAAGGTGGGTCTAGAAACTAATTAAACTACTTTTTGATGTTTTCCTACAATGGTTTTCCTCCAACAAATGAGTGACTATAAATCTTCAAGTACCAAGAGCAGCACTGAGCAGCAGAGTCATTAATGTCGTAAAATATACACTGAAATAATCATTAAAACCAGACAGATCTCTGTAATCGAGGGATATGGCTATAAATCTTTAATCATGTCTTCCTAATGGGTCACTTTCCACTATTTATGTACAAAATGTGAGGACAACATTGTAGTTTATTGCGCACATCGAAAAGTACTAGAATCTAGGATATGACTATCATAGATACCTTATATATGTATATTCCCGAAAGAATCTTAAGGGGGTCTTCTACTTACAAGGCCGAAATTTTGGCCTATTTTCAGAAATTAATTGTGAGGAAACTGTACAAGTTAAAGAGATCATTTTTTTTTGGATTACTTTTGTACATCTTTATACTTAATACTTTAGGAAATTTGAAGTGTGTATAGCTAATCATTCTTTGTTTATATGGAGTCAAAATGGGGTCATCAACATTTTAGGGGTCATTCTTCTGGTATCATAACTACCTTTATACTTGCATGAAATGAGAAAAATTAATTTAATATAATTTATTTTTAATTTTACGTTAGCTATGCTTCTCCGAATACGATTTTTTTTTTAAATTAAAAATTGTTTTTAATATAATTTTTTTTTGTAAAATGTTCAATTTTCAACCATGTTTTTTCACCTGTTGGTGGGTGTAAAAAAAAAACAAAAACTTTTACAAAAAATTGGTACTCGGAGAAGCATAGAGAATTGTTTGATAAATAAGTGGGGAGAAATATGGTTCAATTCGTTGAAAATTACTGGTAGAAGTGATACCAGAAAGTTTAAAAAAAGGTGATTTTCGGGAAAACGCGTTTAAAGATAGGAAAAATGGTCAAAACGTATGGAGGTGGCAATCTTTCGGGCTTTGTTTACCCATGAAGGAATGCGAATTTTACAAAACCCTTTATATGGCGTATTCCTCAGATCCTCTAAATTTTAATAATACAAAAAAAACCGAATTTAAACAAAAATCGTAAGTAGAAGACCCCTTTAATTCGCAAATCTTACTTGCAGGCTGACAACTACGGATATACTCCGCTCCACATTGCAGCCCTCAACGAGTTTAGCAGCTGTGTGTACACGTTCATTGGCAAGTGTTTGGGATTGGGTCAGCAGGGGCGTGACAGCTTAGCTAATGGGTCCTTTATTTAATCATCCACAGAGCATGGAGCGGACATAACAGCTCGCACCGACGGGAACGTCTCGGCGCTGTCCTTTATAGTGCGTCGCACGCCAGAGATAATACCGAAGCTGATGCAGAAACTGGACCGATCCATAAAGGCGAACGACCACGAAATCGGCGACGTGGACTGCCAGATTAAGCTGGACTTCCGGCTTCTGGTGCCCAGCTCGTCGATGGAGCGCGGCGAGACGGAGCTGCTCCTCTCGCTGATTGAGGTCGGCCAAAAGCGGATCCTGATGCATCCCCTTTGCGAGACATTTCTGTTCCTCAAGTGGCGGCGCATCCGCAAGTTCTTCCTCATGAGCCTGGCCTACCACACGCTCTTCGTGCTCCTCTTCACGCTCTACGTGATCCGGGTGTTTGTGCGGTGCTGCAAGGAGGGCGAGGAGTGCCTGGCGCCGGGTTACGTGCCCACCATTGGATATTTGGTGATAATATTGAACCTCATCCTGATGGGCAAGGAGGTGTTTCAGATGGCCCACGGCCTGCACGGCTACGCCAAGTACTGGGAGAACTGGCTGCAGTGGACCATTGTTTTCGGAGTGCTGCTGTGCGTCTCACCGACGGTCCTCCAAACCGGAGACTTGCTCGCGGTGCCTGTCTGGCAGCATCACGTGGCAGCTGTGGTCATCCTGCTTGTCTGGCTGGAGCTGATGATGTTGGTGGGTCGCTTTCCCATCTTCGGCGTTTACGTTCAAATGTTTACGAAAGGTACGAAAGGAACCCTCATAGTTAATCCTCCTACAAAACATATGCTTTCAGTGGCCGTAAACTTTGGGAAATTTCTGCTGGCGTACATCTGTCTGCTGGTGGCCTTCGGCCTGAGCTTTGCTGTGCTCTTCAACGATTATCCCGCCTTCGAGAACATCCCTTGGACGTTCCTAAAGTCAATCACCATGATGTCAGGGGAGCTGGAATTCGAGGACATCTTCTACGGGGACTACGCCGTGAAGTTCCCGGTCACCGCTCACATCATTTTCCTATCCTTCGTGCTATTGG
The DNA here is from genome assembly GCA_018151655.1 of Drosophila bocqueti. Classification (NCBI taxonomy): domain Eukaryota; kingdom Metazoa; phylum Arthropoda; class Insecta; order Diptera; family Drosophilidae; genus Drosophila; species Drosophila bocqueti. The sequence goes on from JAECXF010000230.1 coordinate 776,361, forward strand.
TCACCGTAATTCTGACCAATTTAATGGTGGGCCTGGCCGTCAGCGACATCCAAGGCCTGCAGGTCAGCGCCACCCTGGACCGGCTGGTGCGTCAGGCGGAACTGGTCTCACGCCTGGAGAGCCTCTTCTTCTCGCGCCTGCTGCGGAGTGCGCCCACCAACCTAATCCAGCTGTGCAAGCGGAGCGCCCTCCTGCGCACCTCCCGGGACAAACTGCAGTTCACCATCAGGCCCAACGACCCCCGGGACAACCAGCTGCCCGAAGACATAAAGGTCAACATTTACAAGCTGGTGGCCGAGAGGCGCGACAGGAATCAGAGCCTGCGTCGGCGCCAGTTTGAGAACAACTACAACTTCTTCAGCCGGAGTCTGCAGCGTCAGCAAGAGCAGCCTCCTCAGAGGGAGCAGCCGGAGCCGGCCGTCGCGGTCCCAAGCAAGGGGCCCCAAAATCTCTTCCACATGCACGAGCTGCTGCGGCCGCGATCCGCCACCAATGTGCCCCAGCAGTTGCGCCAAGAGCAAGAGGGAGCGGTCCAGCTGAAGAACCAGGTGAACCTTCTCAGCGCTGTGCAAGCAGAGGTGCAGGCGATCAAGACTCAGCTGGGAGAGCTGGCGGCCAAGTTTGAGCGGTTCTCGGAGAACGCCACCCGCAAGCTGAACTACAGCGCCGACGAACTGTGTCGCCTGAGGCAGCAGCAAGGTCAATCGACGGCCTCCAATCACAACACACACCGACACCATCGCTGATGCGGTATCGGAATATTTTTAATTTGCACGTAACTTATGATTAAAGCGCCTGATTGTTACTTAAGCGGGAGCTCCTATGTAAGCCACTTGTCGTTGCTCTGGTTCCACACGAGTGTGTCCTCGCTGGGCAGCTCTTCGCCTGGGTTAATGCGCGTCCAGGTCTGCGTCATCGGATTGTAGGCAAAGTTTTTCGAGTCGCGCGGCGGCGGAGGAGCTGTCTGGGTAACGAGAGGGGGCCGCGTAATGGGCACAATGTTGGGGAATGCGTTGCCGGCAGTTTGACGTTTGTCGTTGTTGCTGATGTACTCCACTTGGGACTTTGGATTAGAGTTCTCCACCGGGGCGCCTAGCACGAGCACCAGCAGGAGGCAGAGCAGGGCAACGAGAGCTGAGGAGGGTCGACAGCCAGGGGACTTAAGTTTTAAACGAGGTGATGTGCGGCCTCCGACTTACTGTACAAGTGGGTCATCTCTGGACTAGGGATTATGTGTGAGGCAAAGCAACCAAACAGACAAACAACCCGATTGCGACTGTCGCAGTGACTTAGGAGCGCGAGATTCAGAGCGAGCTGGGGTCGGGACCCGACCAGAGATACAGATACGAGCGGAGTCACGAATGTTTGTGTATTTCATTTTATTCGCTGACGTCACTGGCCAGACGTACGATTGAGCAAGACCTCGCCATAAAGCTGGCTGCTGCAGGTCGCCTCTCGCAGCCTTAGCGCCGGCAAACTCCCTTGTGCACCTGCTGGATATCTGTGGGGAAAGAGTGGGATCAGATCAGGAGCAGTACATAGCAGCTACTCTTCAGTTACCCAAGCCACAGCTCACGGCGCAGTTAAACTTATTCGTGTTGTAGTAGTTATTGTTGTCGCTGCCACAAATGGGGTTGTACTCGCTGGTCGCGGGACAGGTCTGCAAGCAGGCCAGGTAGCGCGGCTCCTGATTGGCCGGCAGCGTTGCAGCAGTGGTGGTGCTGATCTGAGGTTGCCTGCCCGGTGTCTGTGGACGGAGCCATGGATTCTGCTGCTGCTGTTCCAACCACGGACGGCGCTCATCAAGCTGGGGGTAGCCTCTGATCACTCCCAGCAAGAGGAGGGCCAGACCTATTGTTGTAGGTCATAATAAGTCAATGTCGCTGATTAAAATGCCAGCTGAAGCCCACCGAATATTTTAAAGCAATCCATATCAGTCAAGACGGCTACTGCGTGCGCTACCCTCTGAAACGAAGACACTTCTGAGGCCCACTGCTAAGCGCCGCTCCCTATTTATAGGCCAGAGCCGAGGCCAGCACCTTACCCGATTCGAATCGAATTCGGTTCCCGTTCCCGGTGAGTGCGGCGACGAGGGGCGCACAAAGGAACTGCTCTGTGCGTTCCGCGTAAAACCAGTCTTGGGATTTCACTGTCAATGCCAATGGGCACGGAGTTCAGTGGACGCGACTGGAGGCTATTGCTGCTTTTTTCGACTGTTGTTTTATTATGTTGGGTATCCTGCAATTTGGTTGATTTTTACAATCTAATGTACATTCCACATACATTTTTACAGCGTTGTCGTTAGTTGTTACTTGTTAGCATCACAGAGTCAATTTTGGCCAAGCGGATCGCCTGGCCCAATGGTCAGTAATGATATATTCAAAGGGCAGTAGAAAGGAGCGTGTCGGATTGGGCAGTTTATAAGCTGTCTTGCCTCATGGCGAAAACCCTCTGCTGCTGTTGCTGCTGCTGCTGCCGCTGATGCTGCTGATGTTGTTGGTGTTGGTGTTTCTGCTGCTGCTTTCTTCGGCTGTTGTCGGATCCACTGGGATGTGGCTGCTCGTTGTGCGCCTGGGGACGCGGGTCGCCCATCGTTAGGACTCCGGTCAGCTTGTTGTCCCAAATCATGAGGCGAATGGGCACCACAGAGAGGAGCTGCAACTTGTGCGATTGCTTCAGGTTTCGCTCCGCAATCAGGATGTAGTTGGGCGCATGCTGCGTGTCGACCAGCACCTTTTGCATCTTAAAGTTGATGCTGATGACGTGCCCCGACTCCAGGGTGACCACATTCATCATGTGCTGAAATATCTCCATGACCACAGCCATCATGTGGATGACCTGCTTGTGGCGCACGTAGCGCTTGAAGAACAGGTTGCCGGAGTCGTCTCCCGCCATTTTGGCGCTGTACTTGCGCTCGTTGGCCAGCTTGGTCAGGGCATGCAGCTCGTCCGAGCTTCGAGCGGGCGGCTGGCAATAGTTAAGTGCGGCTGCCAGCAGACTGAAAAGGAAGACGGATGATCAGTGCTCTGAGGCCAAGATCGAGAAGTCGAGAAGCGACCTACCGATGCACCATTATGTCCGGATAACGCCGAATGGGGCTGGTGAAGTGCGTGTAAATCGGGATGGAAAGCGCGTAGTGCCAGAGATCTGCCGGCTCCGTTTTCCCTTCGCTGCAAAAGTACCTGCAAGCGAGAAGCTTGTGAGAAAATAAACCTCTTACGATTTTAAGGAGTCACCTACGTTGCCCTGGCCATTGGCTTCATCAGCAGCTGACTGAGGCAGGCAGACATTGCAACCGGATTGGGCGCCTCGTTGCACAGCCGCACCATGCTTTCCTGGAGCGCCTTTGAAGACGAGTAGTCCAGCTCGAAGCCCAGGGCCGCCAATTTCTCCCGCAGCGCCTTCAGGGATTTTGTAAGTGGGGGCGGGTGGTTGCGCAGCACCGCCATATCGGGGAAGGAATCGTGTATGAAGCGCGCCACCGCCTGGTTGGCCAGCAACATGAACTCCTCGATCATGCGGTTCGCCTCGCGCTGCTTCTCCACCTCAAAGGCCACCGGCTCGCCGCTGATTGGGTCGAGGACAAAGCGCAGCTTGGCGTTGTTGATGGTGAGGGAGCCGTTGTCGAAGCGCACCTTGCGCATGGAGCTGGCGATCTGGTGCATCAGCAAAACCCTCTTCACAATGTCGTCGGCCCCAAACCCGTTCAAAATGGTGGGGAAGTCGTTGTTGGTGAAGCGCTCGTTGGGATTGTCGATTATCTTCTGGGCGTGTTCATAGGCGAACTGCGTGCACGAGTTGATAACTGTGCGGGCAAACGTGGGCTTCTCCTGCAACATGACTCCTTCGCCGTTCATCCGCCAGAAAACCGAAAAGGCGAACTTGTCCTCGCCGGGCAGCAGGGAGCAGCGCATGCAGAGGGGCTGCGGCAGCATGTGAATCACTTCGTTGACCAAATATATGGACGTGGACCGCTCCTTGACGATGTTGTCCAGCTCGCTGTCCTCCCCCAGGTAGTGCGATACGTCGGATATATGGACGCCGACCTCGTACTCATTGTCGCCCAGCTCCTCAATGGAAACGGCGTCATCCAGGTCGCGCGCCGTCATAGGGTCGATGGTGAATATGCACTTCTTCCGCAGGTCCTTGCGCTGACGCAGATCCTGCGCACTCACCGCATCGGCCGGCTGGGAGTACATGTCATTGAAGCGCTGCTCAAACGGCTTTATGTCGCGGAGGCCGTTGTGAAAGAGAATGGCCTTCAGTTCATCCTCAAGATTGCCTACGCGGCCGACCGGCTGGATGAGCTCCGCAATGCAGTGCCCATTGCAGTCCGTCTCGAGGATGTGGGCCAGGTAGAGGAGACCGGAAACCTCGCCGGCCGGCATGGTGCCTATATGGGCGGCGCAGGCGTCCTGCGGTACATAGACCATGGGCACGCGCAAGTCGTACGGGCGGAACTTGTAGAAGAGCTGGTCGTCACAGAGCCTGATGGGGTTCGTGAACGATATGGTGCCCACGATCTGGCGCAGCTCCGTCTGCTTGGTGATGGCAATGACGAAGGCCTTGGGACAGTTGTCCGAGGAAATAACCACCACATTGTCTGCGTCCGCATCCGAGTCCTGCGACTCTGTGTCGTCCGAAAGCTCCTCATCGTCCGCTGGAAGAGGCGAGGCTTTAGGCAATCCCTTGTCTCCCGAATCTTACTCAGAACACTTACCCAAGGATATGGACGGCTTTCCGCCAGTGATGCCGCCCGAGGCAGGCAGGGCCTCGGCCTCGGTTGGCTTCGCATTGCTTCCATTCAGGACAAAGGCCCGGACTTTGTCCCCCTCGAAGGCGTAGCGCCGGGCCACTGGCAGGAGAACGATGCCGTCCCTTTCGAGAGCTTCACGATCGTTGGACATCGTGATGAAGGCTTGCCTATTGTTCTTGCGGTTCACCCGGATCTCATCTTCCACGATGCGACCGTAGCCAGCCGCAGCAAGGCGTTGGGCGTGCGCTTCCAGGTCGGAGAAGTTGCCGGAGAAGAGCATTTCCGGCGGCAGCTGCTGGTCTATGCCCACGTGAAGCTGGACTATCTTGTTTATATACGATCGCATGGCCTGTAGCTCGGTCTTCTGTGACTGGGTGGTCGAGCTCTTGTCGGCGCTGTCGCGTTTCCTGCGATTGCGTTTCCGTCCATGTCCCGACTGATGCGACTGTCGAGTGGCGGCGGCGCAGTTGCTGCTTCCGCTCGAGACCTCAGAATCGTTACGCCGGCGCCCCTCCATTCGCTGCTGCTGCTGCAGCTGCCTCCGAACCATCTCGCTTCCACCATCAATTCGCTGGGGCAGCTGACGGAGCATGCTCTGAGGCAGCAAATGTGCCGGAGTCCTCGAGGCAGCAGTCCACTCCATCTGCGAGAGCACCTCGCTCTGCCGTATCAGCTGGCCGGCATATGCGTTGACATCCGGGGAGACCACGCTGAGCGCCTTAATCATTTCCTGGAGGGCCTCCACCTCGTTCCTGAGCGTGCGCTTCGACTTCTTGCTGTGACTGGAAGCTGGTTGGGCGTTTCCGGGGTTCTGTCGATTCGGCAGAATCTGCATGGGCGGCGGCGGATGGCTCGGCTGGGGCGGCTGGGAAGCCATCTGCATCGGCATCGGGTAGGAGGGCATCTGCATGGGCATGTACTGCATCGGCATGGGTATCGAAATCGGAATGGAGGCTGGTGGTCGGTTCACAGCCTGCGAGGGCCCTGGTAGCATCTCCACCAGCCGAGGCTGCATGAAAACGTGGGTAACGGCTGCAGTGGTTGTGGCTATAGCTGCTGCTGGCTGCCTGCCTCCGGATGCCCCGGACACGGTCATTTCCCACTGCACCTGCTGGAGCCGGGCGACCAGTCGTTGGGAGCGCTGGCGGATTTCCTCGAGCTTCAGTACCTCAAGGGGGGATGTACCGGTGGAGCCAGAGACGGAAACGGAGCCGGAGCCAGAGCCCCGCTCTCTGTCCCTATCCACGTCGGCGCTTGACGTCTCGGACATGCTGGGCAGGAGTTCAGCTGGTTGTTGGGACAAAATGATTTATAAAGGTCGTTTTTGGTGCCGCTAGGTTCTGTGCGGGCAATAGAAAGTGAGGTGGGGTGAAATTTAAAAGCAAATTGAATATTTTCACGAAATTACACACGAGTGTGACCGTAATGCGGCAACTGTCGGAAGTTTTAGGCACTTTGAAGTGTGACAAGGTGGACGCCAGCTGGCCGGACTGGAGATAAATCGAGCGCCGAAATGAACGACGGTAGGTGGTTTTTGTTTATAACTTTACGTATATCAATTTAAAAGAAAATCCGATTCGGCAGAGGAAATTATAAAGCAGCGTCTACTAATCGACGGGGACGGCACTGGGGAAGACCGGCGCCTGAACGTGCTTCTCAAACAGTTCCTGAAGTGGGCCAATGGCAAGAACGACTCGCCGGAAACCAGGTAAGGGTGGCCCTCGATAGCTCCTGCCATGCAGCAAATCTTCTCAATGTCCAGCCTATCCCAGTCAGATTATGCACGACCGCCTGATGGCCCATTTTGCTCAGTGCAAGCTAACGGCGATGAAGAACGTGCAGACGCTGCAGATGATCAACGCCGAAGGAGAGCACTACAGCCAGCTGGTGGGGCAGCACGAAGAGAGCATTGGACTGGCCAAGGAGGAGATTGAGGCCAGCAAGAAGGAGCTGATCGTCGCCAAGCAGATCCGCAAGAACAAGATGGAGTACGACCTGCTGGCCTCGCTCATCGAGGACCAGCCCGACCGCAACGGTACCCAGGCCCAGATCGAGACAATCCGAAAGGAGCTCGATGTGCTGGTGCAGAAGAAGCTGAAGATGGAGCGCAAGTTCCAGAAGCGGCGCAACGACTTCACCCTGCTTATGTACACCATCCACGAGCTGGAGCAGCAGCTGGACCAGGATAGCTCCTCATCATCCTCCTCTTCGTCCAGCGACAACGAAGCACGCTCCGAGCCGGATCTCGACGACAACGGCATAATGGAGGTCAGTGACGAGGACGACGACCTCGCCAGCATTAGCCCCACCAAGTTCGACGGTGTGCACGGTGAGCCCAAGTTTGCTTCCGTCTCCACAGAGGACTCCAAGGCCATGTCCTTGGAAGAGGATGCTGTGCTGGAGCTAAGCATAGACAAGGACGAGCATGACGTAGATGTAGCAGTGGCCAGTTAGAAGCGAACAACATACATATATAAGAGAAATAAAAAGCGAAATTTCGGAAACTATTATTTTCCATTTAGTTAAATATTTTAATTTTCGATTTTCGAATCTATTCGAATCCCTCATGCGTTAGGGGTTGGTATTTCGCCAACAGCCACGTACGGTCACTCTGATGCAAGGCAAAAAAGCGAAAAGTTTCGCTAAACCAGTTGCGACTTGATAAGAAATAATTAAAGCGCGCTGTACCAGTAGTATTTCGCTCCAAGTATTCATCGCCACTTCGCCATGATGACGGACGACAAGAGGTATGTGAGCCAAGGCGGCTTATTACTCCAAGCACATGCCCATGAGTTATGTATATGTGTATGTGTACTTACTGATTCTGGCTTCTGGGGCTCCGATTCCACCCCTCCTCCTCTGCATTCCCGCACTTCCCTACTCCCATACTTCCCATCTTTCCGTTCTCTATTTTCCGCACCAAACAGCTACGACTCCAGCAACAGCGAGTCTGAGGAACGTAGGGCCAAGCACAAGAAGCCAAAGAAGCACAAAAAAAACAAGAAGTCGTCGTCGTCTGGCAAGAGCGAGAAGGAGCGGCATGCCCACAAGAAGCACAAGAAAGCAAAGAAGCGCCTGCACCGCCAAAGCGAGTCCTCGAACGACTCGGACGCACCTGAAGCCAAGGTCAAGCCTAAGCCGCCGAAGAGCTCTGGGCTGAGCAGCAAGTTCACGGAGATCATGCAGAAGACCAGTCGCAACGGCGCCGACTTTCGCATCTCCAAGTCCTTGCTGCCCACGGATCCGTGCAGCCTCGTGGAGGAGATTACCAAGACTATCCAAAACAAGGTGCTGCCCGTCCTGGAGGTGGCCAGTTCGGGCAGCGAGAGTGATGTGTGAGTATCGATGGGGGTGGAAAGTCGGTACCTAGCAGCTAGGTCTAATGCTACGCTTTCCTATTCACCGTTTCAGTCCCGTTGATGTGGCCAGTCCGGTCATTGCCCCCATTTTAGAGGACGAACTGAACCTAGAGGACTTGATGCGGCAGAAGGCCCTGCTGCAGGCTCGCCTGGGCGCCTATATGTCGGACCCAGAGGTGGATGAGAGAAGCGATTCCCACAACCATTCGCACCAGCATTCGAAGGCTGCGCAGGCCAAGCCGGTGGCCAAGATGGGTACCCCTGCATCGCAGCTCCCGGCCCAGGCCCAGGCCCAAGGGCAGGCGCAGGCGATGACAACCAGCAAGTCTGCAGCGCCGCTGGCTACTGCAACTAGTAAACATGCTAATATTAAACAGTCTACCACGCATAACTCAAATGAATCCGATGTTATATTGTTGGATGATTCTAGCGGAGGCCAACGCACGCCCTCGCCTACACCCGAGAAGCGAAGACGCCACGCATCCCCGTCCCCGGCAGCGCCAAGGAGCCGACCCCGCGACGACCCGGCTCACGGCCGTCGAGAACGACGCTCGAGAGAGAGGGACCGAACGCCGCCCCGCCGCCGCGCAGCAGAGCAGCAGCAGGCCCAGCCTCGCAGTCGTAACCGCAACATGGAGGATTTGCGGCAGGAGATTAACCGGGACAAGCAGCGGGAGCGACGCGAGCACAGCCGGGATCGGGACAGTAACCGGGAAAGAGACCGGGACCGAGACGGTGGCCGACGCGGAGCCGAGAGACAGCAGCAGCAGACTGATTTGCGTGCGGGTCGTGCCCGGGAGCGAGAAAGTCGGCCCAACCGTCGTCAGCGGTCGCATAGCCGCAGTAAGTTTGAGTCGGACCGGCGCCGGGAGCGCGCGCGGCTGGGTGACCGAGATCGTGGTGTCTTTGAACGTGGCGGTGGACGTGGCGGTGGAGGACGCGGTGGCCAGGACAACGGAGTCGGCGACCGGGATCGCTACAAGGGATCGCTAAGCGAGGGGCAGAAGAAACACGACAAGGAGAGCAGTGACGAGGACGTCAACCTGGACATTGACATTGATGACGATGACGACGACGACGAGGAGCGCATTATTGAGCAGCGCCGCAGGAAGCGCGAGGAACTACTCAAGGTGGGTAACGGATGTCGTTTTGGGCTTAAGTGTATCAAATCATTTGCTCTCATCTCCCAACAGAAACTTGGCACTGGACACGATTCACCAACGCCCCCCCAGAACTCCAATTCGTACGAGTCGCGCAGCACGTCGCCCGGCTCTTCTCAGCGAGATCCTCCCCCCAGGACGCCCACACCCACGCTCACACACCCCAGGTCATCGGATCCGCCAAACGACACCGAGCTCCAATTGGAGAGCAGCCAAAAAAACAACGGCAGCAAGGAGAAGCGAAACGAGTGGGACATGTTTGCCGAGCAGGACGTTGATTCCAATTTCGATGTGAGTCGCAGGCTTGTAAATTTCACCCCCAATTCCATCCAAAACCCGTCTAAAACCACTTCCAAACCTTTTTTTAAACAGTCGCCCAACACGATCGTGCACAGCAAGCACCAGCACGAAAACCCCGCCCTCACCGACAACTGGGACGACGCGGAGGGCTACTACCGCGTTCGGATCGGAGAGGTGTTGGATAATCGCTACGTGGTGAACGGCTACACGGGCCAGGGCGTCTTCAGCAATGTCGTGCGTGGCCGGGACCAGGCTCGTGGCCAGGCCAATGTCGCCATCAAGATCATACGAAACAACGAAATAATGTAAGTGTTGCCGCGATCTCTCGATCACTCCCGTTTTGAGTCGGCATTTTATGAGAACTTCACTTTAATCGCAGGCACAAAACCGGCCTCCGAGAGCTGGAAATTTTGAAGAAGCTGAACGACGCCGATCCGGAGGATCGATTCCACTGCCTCCGCCTGTACCGTCACTTCTTCCACAAGCAGGTAAGCAGCACTTGAAGACTGTCTAGTCTAAGTCTAAGCTTTCATATGTTTATTCCCTGTGCAGCATCTGTGCATGGTTTTCGAGCCGCTGGCAATGAATCTGCGCGAGGTACTCAAGAAGTACGGCAAGAATGTGGGCCTTCACATCAAGGCAGTGCGCAGCTACACGCAGCAGCTGTTCCTCGCCCTGAAGCTGCTGAAGAAGACGGGCATCCTGCATGCGGACATTAAGCCGGACAACATATTGGTGAACGAGAATAACCTGATCCTGAAGCTGTGCGACTTTGGGTCGGCCTCAGCCATCAGCGACAACGAAATAACGCCCTACTTGGTGTCGCGCTTCTACCGCTCCCCAGAGATCATTCTGGGCATACCCTACGACTACGGCATCGACACCTGGTCGGCCGGCTGCACCATCTACGAGCTGTACACGGGCAAGATCCTGTTCAGCGGGAAGAGCAACAACCAAATGCTCAAGTTCTTTATGGACGTAAAGGGCAAGATACCGAACCGCATTGTGCGCAAGGGCCAGTTCAGGGAGCAGCACTTCGATCAGAGCTGCAACTTCCTCTACCACGAGATAGATAAGCTCACCGAAAGGGTAAGTGTTGACGGCAGTGCAGTCCTTTGACATTTCCTAAACCCCCTATCCTGTCTCTCTTTTTCGCAGGAGAAGATTGTTGTGATGCCGGTGGTCAAGCCGTCGCGCAGCTTGCAGCAGGAACTGATTGCCGACCAAAACCTACCGGACGACCAGCACCGCAAGGTCACTCAACTCAAGGATCTGCTGGAGAACATGTTTGCCTTGGATCCAGCCAAGCGGATCTCCCTCAACCAGGCCCTCATCCACCCCTTTATACAGGAGAAAATGTAGAGGCGACGCGAGCTGACGTCGTTGCATAAACGTAATTCTATTTTGCATAGTCCGTAAGACAGTCGAAACGCCCAACTAACTAACATGGAAACGTTTACATGTGCGGCGCGTCTCGAGATCCAAATTAAACAAGATTAAGAAGATCTTCTCGTACAGCTGGAGAGTGTTCCGCATGCTGTAATTATGTGCGTACCGTGCGTGTATTTAAGTATTCGTAATGCCTCCACTACAAACTGTATAAAATGCATGTGCCCCCCCGACCTTTTTCTCCCACACAATATATTACCATTTGAAGCTGAGGCCCAGGCACAGTTTCGTTTTATCTGTTCTGAGAATATTATTAATGTTGTGTACTACATTTCAGTGTGCCGATGATCACGGAAGAACCTTCCATGTGGCCGTCGCAATCGGTAATAATTAACAAACACGAGTCGCAGAGGAGACATTTCTCTCAAGCTTTACACGTCCCTCCGATTAATGCAAACTTTTCGAAACCAACTTTTTTTTTATTGCAACGGTCTGAACATAACTTGACAACATTTTCGTTTCTTTTCTTTTAAATCAAAGGTTGTCCTTACAAAGAATAGGATGAAGGCTTCGTCTTCGGCTTGTCGAAGAAAGCATCAGGAATAAAGGGCTTTTAAACGCCCGACTAGCTGTCACAGTTGTAGCTTTCTCTCGAAACTCTTAATATTAATGCCGGCTTTTCTTTAAACTTGCAGCTTGGTTCTTTCATCACTGCCTCTGGTGAGCTTGCAGTTTGGTAATCACTGAATGGGGGAGAGTGGTCATCAGGTGAGTCCTATTCTACTTTATTTCGCTGTGTAAATACACGCACGTACTAATGCTGGTTCAATAACAGTCTTCAATGGACCGCATCCGAGTCTAGGTCGTCTGTGGGCATGGGCAGAGCTAGGGCTTCCTGAAGGGTCTCGCTGGAGCACAGGCTGTGGAGCTCAGGAGGCTGCAACTCGCTTTTCAACAAGCACTTTATTTTTTTGGGCTTCCAGTTGTTGCCCGAGTAGGGGTCCCGTAGCAGGCCGAAGGCGCACTCGAACACCCCAACGCTGCTTTCAGCTGTGTGCAGGGTGCCGCAACAGAGCACCACGACCTGGCCATACGCATCCATGCGACCCTGAATGCCGGCGTGCGTTAGGTTTGGATTAAAGTGGAATCCGAACTGCTGCTTGGCGGCGGTTAGCGACGCCAGCACTTCTGCAGCCGTCGTGCATTCCAGCTCATTGATCCCGTCGCTAGCCATTATGGTCAGGTGCAGAGTGGCGTCGGTCCAGAGGTCCACAAGGCTGAGGCTGTTGCCATTGAAGCGTTCAAAGAACCATTCGCCAAACTTCCGGGAGATCGCGTGAATGGGATAGTCTTCCTCGGGGACTACAGCCTGGCTTACAGCGGTGGAAGATCTCTGGGTAGGATCCTGGTCCCAGTATTGTATAACTTTAGTCACTAGGTCTGCCTTGGTAAAATCGGTTGCTAGGTCTGTCACTCTGGCGGTCAGGTACTTGAACAGCATTTCCCTGGTTATCGAGCGCTTCGACAGCAGTATGTAAGTGTCCGGAAGGTGGGCGATTAGGAGGCCAAAGGCTTCTGTAAGTAAACAAACCGTAACTAACTTCTCAGTGGAATAAAGTCCAAGACTTCAAAACGCACCTTCTGAGCTTTCTATCTTGCAAACATTTTTGGTAGTTGCTTTGGCCAGCTGGATCAAGACCGGCGAGTTACTCTCGTTTACAAGGAGATCCTGGAGACCCCTCTTGTGCAGTTCGGAAATGGGCATGGTCCCAAGCCATCTGCGACCTCCTTCCTGCTGCAAAAATGTTTGTTTTTATGGAACAGTGTGACCACACCACCGGTATGGGCAAAAAGTTCGCTGTGAGTGTCAGATTATACGGGAGCTATTCGCGAACTTTTAGTACATTTATTTCAGTTTCTTTGGAAGTTTACGAAGTCTTACATTGTTCGAAATTTATTTGCGGCATAAACCTTGCTTTCGCTCACCTGCTGCAAACATTCGCAGTAAATATTTACTCTTCGGAACGGAACGAGTTTTCTACGCCGATATCGCAATACCGATTAGCTCAGAGAGGCTCGCTCTTCTTATCTCTTATCGCACAATTTCCGTGGAATATGTCGACAGATTCCAATAGCTAATTTAGTGTCAAGACAACTGGCGAGAACGCGCATAACACAGGCGTTTGCATTTATTAGTTAGTGACAGTGAGTGTGACCTCTGGACTACAATCGAGCCATGGATTCCCCCACTTCCGAGACGACCCCGCCTCCCGCCGCACCGTTAACTGGTCCGTTTGTTGGCGCCATCGACGAGGGCACCACCTCCGCCCGCTTCATCATATTCCGCGCTGGCACGGACGAGATCGTTTGCTACCACCAGATCGAGGTGGAGTCGATTTTCCAGAAGGAAGGATGGTGCGAGCAGGATCCCATGGCCATCGTGAACACTGTCAACGAGTGCATTGCCGGAGCCTGCATGAAGCTGGTCGCCGTGGGCGGCAAAGTGGAGGTACGGTCTCAGGGCGGCTATTTTATTATATATGCATACAAATATCAAATCACATGGGGCAAATGGAAGACGGGATATGGGGGAGCTAGCTGCAGTCCAGCAGGAACTTGCGGTACGCCTGCGCCTCCGCGATCCTCTCATCGATTGTGCGCGGCGGCTTCTCCTCCGCGCACTCGTCCAGCTTCACGTAGATCTGGTCGTTGTGGCCAAAGTCTCCCTTCCGGCGCGGCATGACATGGAAGTGAACGTGGGGCACAGTTTGTCCAGCCTGTGCGCCATCCTGCACCGTGACGGTGGCCGAAGTGGTCTGGTAGATCTTCTCCAGCATCCGCTGCATCATGCACACAGTCGCAAACATGTCCGTCATCTCGGCGCAACTGAGGCCATTCAGGCGGGGGGTAACCCGCTTGGTGGACACCAGGATATGCCCTTCCACCACGCAGCGGAGGTTGGTGAAGGCGAAGCAGTGCTCCGACTCGTAGATTATGGTGCGTTTGTCCACAATATTCTCGGCAAATGCGCGATCCTCGGTCGGCTCCGGGCTACGGACGTTGTAGGCCGTTAGGCTATAAAGATCGTGCCGGCGGTGCTCGAAGCATGGCATACTCTGGTACAGAGTGTCCAGCTGTCCGAGATCAATTTCTGCCGTCCCGATGCCCAATTCCTGATCGCCGCCGCAATCAGCTAGCACCTTGCCCCACGGACTCACGATCATGCTATGGCCCCAGCTCTGGCGTTTCTGGTTGTGCCAGCCCTGCTGAGCCGCGGCCACAACGAAGCACTGCGTCTCTATTGCCCTGGCTCGCAGCAGGATCTCCCAGTGCGCCTTTCCCGTGGCGTAGGTGAAGGCAGCCGGATAGGTGAGCAGTTGGGCCCCCAGCTTCCGCAGCAGAATAGCAGGCTCCGCAAATCGCAGGTCATAGCAGATCTGGAGGCCGATCTGGCCGGCAGGTGTTGCCACAGGGCGCTCCAAGTGCTCGCCCGGCGTCACGGTGTCTGACTCACGCAGACGTATCTCCTTGGTGGTGGCGTCAAACAGGTGCATTTTTCGGTAGACCGCCGCCAGCTCCCCCTTCTCGTTGACTAGGACGTGGGCGTTGTAGATCTTTCCCTGCTCGTTCCGCTCGTGGACGCCTCCGATTGAGAGCCACATTTCGTTGCACCTGGCCAGCTCTCGGTACTGTGCCATTAGCTCGCCGTCCAGCCGCTCCGACAGTTCCAAGGTCTGCGCGCGGTTCTCGCCCACAAAGTCGCAGCACTCGGGCAGGAAGAGCATGCAGGCGTTGCTGGCCTTGGCCCGGGTCACCAACTCCTTCACCTGGCACAGATTGGCAGCCTTGTCGCTGGTGGCCCGCATCTGGCCCACGGCAATGGTGGCACTTTGACCTCTCCGGCTCTCTGCCGACGAAGACATCCCACGTACTTGTACTTGGATAGTGCGGATAATACTGCGTCGGACGATTCTGGCTAGAGTTGACATTGAGAAGGGCCGACGACGGACACGAAATTCCGGGACAGGTTACGTCGCTCACTAGATGGGTTCGTTATCAGTGACTCTCCCACTTGTTTATTGCCTGCCAGTGATGCCAAGACAGATTTGAAAAAAAAGGGGAAAAATGGCTGAACACTTTTGAAAAAGGACAACAAAAAAAGGACAAATTGTTTTTAATTTTTATTCAGTCTCAAGTTGCTTTAATGTCTCATCAACAACTTCTCAACTTTGACATTTCTTCCGGATGAAGCTGGTAAAAACAGGAAAGATCTGTCCGGAAAAAGGCCAAGTTGGCATCACTGTTGCCTACTGCCCTCTCCTCTTTATGAAAATTGCGCTTCACTGTGAATGGCAGTACTGTGAATGGCAGTGTGTATACACTGTTGATTTAAAAATGACCGTTTTATTTTATTGATTGCCGGTTACTGTTTCTGGTTCGTTTTAGGACATCGTAACGATCGGAATCACCAACCAGCGCGAGTCCACCGTGGTCTGGGATCGGCTTTCAGGCCAGCCACTGGTGAACGCCATCATCTGGCTGGACAACCGGACCACCAGCACCGTGGAGGAGCTGCTGGAGACGATTCCGAACAATGCCAGGAACATTAATTACCTGCGGCCGCTGTGCGGCCTGCCCCTGTCGCCGTACTTTTCGGGAGTGAAGCTGCGCTGGCTGCGGGACAACGTGCCGGTGGTCAGCCAGGCGATGGAGAAGGGCACAGCGATGTTCGGCACCATTGACACATGGTTGATGTATAACCTTACGGGCGGAAAGGACGGAGGCGTGCACAAGACGGATGTGACCAACGCCTCACGCACGATGTTGATGAACATCGAAACGCTGCAGTGGGATCCGAATCTGCTGAAGTTCTTTGGCCTGCCCAAGAGCATTCTGCCGGAGATCTGCTCGAGCGCCGAGTTCTACGGCAACATTGCGCAGGGCGTGCTCAAGGGTATAAGCATCAGCTCCGACTTGGGCGACCAGCAGGCAGCCCTTGTGGGTCAGCAGTGCCTGTCCAAGGGCCAGGCTAAGGCCACCTATGGCACCGGCTGCTTCCTGCTCTACAACACCGGACCCTCCATCGTCCATTCGCAGCACGGGCTGCTAACCACCGTTGGATACCAGCTGGGGCGCAAAGCCACTCCCTACTACGCCCTTGAGGGCAGTGTTTCCATTGCTGGCGCGGCCTTTAACTGGCTGCGGGACAACATGAACCTCATTCAAAACTCTGGGCAGATCGAAGCCATGGCCAGCACCGTGGACAACTCGCTGGACGTGTACTTTGTGCCGGCGTTTAATGGGCTCTACGCCCCCTACTGGAACCAGGACGCTCGCGGTGTGATCTGCGGCCTGAGTGAGGAGACGACGAGCGAGCACATTGTGCGGGCCACACTGGAAGCGGTTTGCTTCCAGGTCCGGGACATTCTCGACTCCATGCACAAGGACTGCAAGATTCCGCTGGCCAAGCTAATGGTGGATGGAGGCATGACTGTGAACAGCCTCTTTCTGCAGCTGCAGGCGGACCTCGTGGGGATCCAGGTGCTCCGTGCCAAGATCGCAGAGACCACTGCCCTGGTCAGTATAACTGCCCAAATAGCTGCCTTTCTCTTTTTAATGCTAGCATTTCAGGGCGCTGCCATGGCTGCCTACAAAGCCGTCGAGAGTCGCTACTCCATGGAGGCACCACTCTCGAAGTCTGGGCCGCGCGAGGCCATCAAGCCGTCGATCAATGCCACCGAGCGAAATCTCCGCTACCAAAAGTGGAAAATGGCCATAGAACGCTCACTCAACTGGGAGACTTCTTCGCTTCCTCAGGGTGAGCGCGAGGCTTTTGATGGAGCCTAGGATTTGTGCATCCGGAGGCACTTTTGTGTTGGACATTTCAGTTTTTTATTGCATATATATAAAAATGTTGATGAAAATTGTAGAAAGGGTTTTCTGTGCGCGCTGCTGCTGCCCTGGCAGTGTGTTCCACCTTTCCCGCGGTCTCTTCTTTGCCTTATATGTTCTCGTCGACGATGCCGGCGGCACCGGCGCCTGCCGCCTGGGCCAAATCGTTGAGCATCACCACACCGCCAGCCGCCTCGTCGACAGCGACCACCGCCGCTGGGCCAGCCACACCCATCACTGCGGGGGCGGCTGCGGCCACACCGGGAGCAAGCTCTACGTTGTTGGGATGCGGATTAACCACTGCAATGGGCGGAATCGGGTTGCCGCCTAGAATATGAATGGAAATTTAGCGGATCTCTCAAGGCAGCTGGGTTTCTTACGCACTTGCGTCCAATTCCAAGGGAGGATCGGCATTGGCTTCAGCGAGATTTGTCACAGACTTTGATTTCACGCACTGGAAGTCCACATGGCGACTCTTTGCCTCCTCCTTCTCCCACGACATGTGAATGAACGGGCGCTGCACATAGCTGTAGATCACTTCGGCCCGTCCGCCGGGACGCCTCCGGATCTTCTCCTTGTGGGTGGGATAGCCCTCGATGCCGCAGCGGATCTTCTTCAGGCCGCGGTCCTTCATCACCTGCTTGGCCACATCGCGGTTCTCGATGTACTTGAAGAAGCGGTGCATGGCAGTGCTGTGGACAGCTGCGTCCGAGCGTTAATTTCAGATCCGGCAGGCCTCAATGTTCTCGGTACACTTACTCTGACAATACTCCTCGCCCATTTGCGGCGGAAACTCCTCGTCCCAGTCGACCATGTCATCCTCGAGAAGCACGACTACATGACATTCGCGATCTCCGCGCTGAGCCGACGCCACCATCAGCGGCAGGATGAGATCCTCGAGGAAGAGCTCGAACTGCTGGCGAGCTCCTTCGTTGCTGAGCTCATGGAGAAGGCCTCCTTTTTGTCGAAGACAACAGAAGGCATGTTACAAAGGAAGAGACGGAAGAGAAGCAGAGACAACCAGAGGTGGCCACAACTAAGGTTCGCCCAGGCAGGAGCAGCTCGCCGCATACTCACTTAGATTCTGGCAGCGCACGGTGGTGGCGTCAAAGGGAATAAGCAGATAGTCGCAGGCCTCCTTCAATTCCGGCACCGATACCGTTGGTGGGCAGCGAATCACACCGCTCTTGTAGTACTCCAGGATTGCTCGGAACACCAGGTGTGAGATGCCGTCGGCCACGTCGTATTCACCGCGCTCGTTGGCGTGTGCAAACTGGAAACCGGAACCAAACATGGTACCCAACATGGTGGTGGGATGGGCTGTGAGGAGCGACTGCTCGACTGTAAAGCGCACTCCGTCCACTAGCATCGAGATCCTCTCTGGCGGCGCTGGTAGGCGGCCTCCTGCTCCCGCCGAAGCCATCGCCTGGCAGCTCGTGGATGCCGCTCCGCCCGGTGACTTGCCGTCCTGCTTGGGAACGGCTCCGCCGCAGGAAATGTTTGGCCGATTGAGCCGGCTGCGATTCTTAAGAATCCGCCTTCTCCGCTCCTCGGCCGCCTCGAGATTCTCTTCGCTGCTATCACTGCTATACGTATCCTGCTTCTGGGGCTGCTGCTTGTTGTTGCTGTTGCTGCTGCTGCTATTGGAGTTGGGAGTAGTTGACATGTTTGTTGCGTTTGCTTTGTCGGGGGCCAAGTCGTAGTATTCTCTATATCTCCCAGACACCGCTCCACTCCGCCCACTTCCCGCTTCCTTGGCTGAAACAGAGACAAAGACGACGACCTGGCGGACGAGGGAAGGGCAGAAAACTCATTAGCGAGGCGCATTTGGGCACCGGAGGCCCTTATCAGCTGTCGAACAATATAGTACCTTTGTGCGAATTGGATTTTACATATAAATTTTACTATTACAACTATACATTTTTCCTGCGATTGCTTTGTTCGCTTTGAACACCGTTTTAGTAAAAATACCACAGAACTGGAACACACACAACGGCCACACTTTAATCGCTCATGGCTTTGGCGTTGCCACTGTTTTGGACCGACCAGCTGTGCTGCTAACGCGCCGCAGCAAATGCACGTGTAACTAACAAAACAGAAATGGTAAGCAATAATTCGCTACTTTCAAGTGATTTTAAATGACAATTTGACCTGGTGGTTGCAGCGCAAAAAGCAAGCCGATGAAATACCAGGGTTCCCCTCACTGGACAACGATGGCGCTGGCGGAGGCGGAGGTCAGGGTGACGACATCCTCCGGAGCAAGCCCAAGTCCAAGAAAAGCGGGGGCTTTCAGTCCATGGGCCTGGGCTTTGAGCTCATCAAGGGCATCACAAAGCGGGGATACAAAGTGCCAACACCCATTCAGCGAAAGACTATTCCACTGATTCTGGAGGGTCGGGACGTGGTGGCCATGGCCAAGACGGGCTCCGGCAAGACGGCCTGCTTCCTGATTCCGCTCTTTGAGAAGCTGCAGCGGCGGGAGCCCACCAAAGGCGCCCGGGCCCTCATACTGTCGCCCACGCGTGAGCTGGCAGTGCAGACGTACAAGTTCATCAAGGAGCTGGGCCGATTCATGGAGCTGAAGACCATCCTGGTACTGGGAGGCGACTCCATGGATTCCCAGTTCTCGGCAATTCACACGTGCCCCGATGTTATTGTGGCCACTCCTGGGCGCTTCCTCCACTTGTGTGTGGAAATGGACTTGAAGCTAAACTCCATAGGTAAGCGATTTTCGCGAATGGTTTGCTGATTAAGTTTTCACCAGAGTTATCGGTCCTCAGAGTACGTGGTCTTCGACGAAGCCGATCGTCTGTTCGAGATGGGTTTCGGTGAGCAGCTGAACGAGACGCTGCACAGGCTGCCCTCCTCCCGGCAAATGGTCATGTTTTCCGCCACGCTGCCCAAGCTGCTTGTGGACTTCGCTCGGGCCGGCCTCAATGACCCGGTTCTCATACGTCTTGACGTAGAGTCTAAGCTGCCGGACGCCCTGGCTCTGAAGTTCCTCTACTGCCGGCCCGACGACCGCTACACAGCGCTCGTGGTGCTCTTGAAGTATGTGATCCCGCTGGACTCACAGACCGTGGTGTTTGCCGGCACACAGCACCATGTTGAGTTGATTTCGTACATCCTCACCGAGGCAGGCATCTCCAACACATCGGTGTACTCCAGTCTGGATCCGGCCGCTCGTAAAATCAATACCGCCAAGTTCGTGAACAAGAAGGTGTCGGTGCTAATCGTCACGGACGTGGCCGCGCGCGGCATCGACATTCCCAGTCTGGACTTCGTGGTCAACCTGCACTTCCCGGGCAAGCCGAAGCTGTTCGTGCATCGCGTCGGCCGCTGTGCCCGAGCAGGCCGCACTGGCACTGCGTACTCAATCTTCTCCACCGACGACACGGCCCATCTCCTCGATCTGCACTTGTTCCTGAACCGGCCCTTCAACATTCACGACAGCTCCGCCATGGGAACCATTCCACAGGACCTGCTCGAGGAGGAGCACCTCACAGTGACCGATATCAAGAAGAGCCATCATATCGTGAGTCCCTTATGCACCTTCGTATGTATCTCTTGCTTACCGCTCGTAATAATTGCAGTCCGGAGTGTTGCGCACCAGCGAGAACGCGTACAAGAAGTACCTCAGCTCACGTCCAGTGGCCTCCACGGATGCCAATGCGCGAGTGAAGAAGATCAAGTTTTTTGCCCTCAAACCGTTGGAGGATTTTTTCTCAGCCGCTCCCGTGCTCGCCCAGGCCGCCCAGGTCAATGGCCAGTCCGCAGAGTCGCAGGCGGAGGTAGCTGCAGCTGAGCGCAAGCTGCAGGAGGAGAAGCACGACATACTGGTCAAGATGCGTAGTTTCCGGCCTGGCGGTGTAAGTTGCACGTCAGTAGGTGGCATTGCGAGGGAGATTGCTTATGGAGTTTGCTTTTCAGACCGTTTTTGAACTCAACACCACGCAAAAGTCAACGCAATTCATCGTTATGAAGGAGAAGCGATCCCAGCACGCAGATGTTATTCAAAAGTTTAGAAAGCAGCGCGCGGACGAGGACTTGGACGAGGCGAAGAAAGAGGCCGAGACCCAGAGGCCCAATTCGACCCTAATGCCCACCGCCGACGAGGAAGCCATAAGCAGTACCTTCAACAAAGTCGTTGCGCCCAAGAGACTCCAAAATATGGACGCGCTGTACAAGGATAAGCCGAAAAAAAAGAAGCGTAGGACAAACGCCAAGGATGATGAGCACTACGTTCCGTACCAGTCGGCCGACAAGCACACGGAGGATGGCCTGGCCATTAACACCTTCGAGCGGCAGGCGCAGAATGCCGAGTTCTCTGTGTCGGACCGCAACTCTTCGCAGGAGGCGAAGCACAAGCCGGGCCTAAAGAAGTGGGACCGCATCAAGAAGAAAATGGTGTCCGTGCAGGATCCTCGAGCCAACAAGATCCGCACCGAGTCAGGCGCTTGGATTCCAGCCTCCTTTAAGACCGGTCGCTACAACGAGTGGAAGGAGAAGTCCAAGATCGAGGACCAGCTGCAGCGCGAGAACGCGGACAGTGACGATGACAAATTCAGGCCACTGAGCCACGCCCAGCGCTATCCCGTAAGCCGCCATGCCCGTCACAATGTGAAGGTGGAGCTGAAGAAGCGCCTTAGCGGAAACGATAAGGAAATGCGACGACCCGAACAAATTGTCAAGTCCCGCATGCGCTTGGAGTTCATCAAGAAGCGCAACGAGGACAATGCAGAGCGAAAGGCCGAGAATCGTAAGCGCAGCATGCGGAAGAACCAGCGACCGAAGCCCCAAGCAACTGGTGGTGGGCCCAGGAAGCGCAAGTAAAACTCGGGTGAGTGTTCGTGACCATTATTGGTGCTAAGCTAAGGGACAAAGGTTGCTCACCCGAACTGCCCTGCCGCACGCAGGACTCCCCATTTACCCCCGACATTCCCCTGTAATTCTCTGTTACGTGCCGCTAGCCCATCGCCAAATGGGCCTTGTTTATGGTGCTACCTAAACTGAGCTCCAGAGTGAGGGAGGTCGGCATCTGAAACGAGCGCCGAGCAGCGATTGCCAGTCCCTTGTCTGTCAAGCGATGCCATTACCGTGGTTTTCGAAAACCGCACTGACAGACGAAGTAAAGACACAGGCTCGAGGCTCGAGGCTCGAGTAAATTTTCACTTTTCCCTCCTAATTTATGAAGTGTTCAAAATGGATGGAGTGCGCACCACACAAACAGATGGAAGAGGAAATGCATGTTTGTTGTGGAGGCCCTTGAACACGCACGTGTCCTACCCCGCTGGATAAGTCGCGTCTGACAGAAATTAAAAGTCAAACTTCTCTGGTGTCTAACACTAAATTAAATAGCCACCGTTTTTGCGTTCTCTGCCCTTGTTCCCAACTGGCCTCTTTTCAAACATGACCCAAATAGTACTCGGCACAATCAGCTTGACCTATGTGTGTGCGTGCCGCTGGCTGCTTCACGGGGTGTGTTCACCACGTGCAGGCAGGACAGCGTTTCGGAGAAGGTACTGCGAGCTCGCTCAGGCACACCCCGCCTGCGATGACACGCACATCCTGTGCGTGCCCTCGGCAAACACGCCGCACCCCGGGACGCGCTACCCTTGTTCGGGACAACTGTGTGCGTTAATCCATCTTTTTGCGGCCCTCGGACAGATCCTCAAACTTACCACCACCGCGACAATGATAATTGCTCGGCCCGCAGAATTGGCCATCAGCCTGAAAGTCACGTTATTGGGTGGTTTTAGAGTTTGAAACGTGCAACGATTCGGTCTTAGATCACCCGGGATGAGCACAAGTAACCCCCATTATGCATTCGATTACCCAAACTCTTAATATTAAACTAACTATTTGTATACTGCATGCCTACTGTGTGTTATTGTCTGATTGCTTTTCCCCCTCTCGTCCACAGAGATCTTCAGCTGGGCTGTTGCTACTAAACGCGAAACGCCCCATGACGAGAATGCACTGATTAATGGCCTCCCCCGAACGAGACACTCAAAATATTTGTTCAGCAGGCACTGCGCTGCACCCGAGGGGCTCGGCCGTGCCCAAGAACTGCTCTTTGGACTTCGATTCGGAAAGTGTTTTGATAAAAATACACGATGAAATGTGTGAAGTACGACATCTCTCAATGGGGTTGGGGTGGCGAACGCCGCAGAAGCTGCATGGAAGTGGGACAGACCCCAATAAGTGGAGCGGCAGGCCGTAAACAAAAATTAATTTCAAGCTGGAACGCAAAGAAGACCAATTCCAAGGGACTTGGGAAACCTCCCCTTTCAAGTTCCAAAAATACTCTGACAGCGCGCCCATATGGTGCCCATCTAGGACCGTGGGATTCCCCCTGGACCAATATCCCACTGGCGCTGGTCGCCGTCTTTAAGCTGCTGCTGCTGCACCAACCAAATGCGGTGCATTCCCCGCCACATGTGCGTGGGGCCGAAGGAACACCCATTCGCTTAACTGCTTCTGCCACTTCATTTTCGCACTTCGAGGGGTGCCAAAAATAGATCTCGCCCATGTGTGCCGAGATGTTTCCAGGAACTTGCTTGGGGCCTGAACTTCCCAGCTCGCTTAGTCGTTTGGAATGCACTCTGAACACTCTGCCCGTTACATAAGGCACAACATCGCTCTGGATTGCAATGGACCCGGGCTGGAGCGGGAATGGGGCAATCCAGGGAAAGATATCGGTCTCAAATACAGCTTGTGGAATTGCAGAGGCATCTCTTTGCCACTTTTCAGCCACTTGAGCGGGCTGCTGGATGCCGCCGACGAGCTCCGCTCTTGACCTGTCATAGACGACGGCGCATATGTTTACAATCAGAAATCATTTGTTCGCCGCGAAACCTCTCGGAATGTGTAAATGCTCAGCACTCTCCGTCGAAACCCAGTGAGTACAGATACATTTCCATATATTTATATTCTTGGAATGGAATGTTGCATTCTCTGCTCCTTGTGAAAACTTTTGTTACTACGATGAGCGGAATTTCTCAACGATGACATCATTTCATTTCACAACTTAGCCGGGGGTTGTTGGGGCGGCTTCCTTGTCCAAAAGCCGGCGCTATGCATCCCAAAGGCCCGTGGCATTGGATCACGGGATTTTTCCTGCTGTTTCGTGAGAAGATGTGAACCCTCGGTCATTAATGCTGTCTGTTTCTGGACCATCTGAATACTCAATCTGACTAGCCGCCGCCCCGAGCAAGTCATCTGCAATCAGACTAATCAGCTTCCAGCTCGACGGCGATGTGTGAACGAATAAGCCAAGAGCTGGGGGGGAATTATTGGAAATTCATTTGCTTTTGGGGGCTTCTGTGTGAAATCAGCGAAGAGATTACATTTTTTTTTTCGAAATATGTAATAGAGGGTTGTTTGAATTCACTTCTAGAGCGTATTACAGTTTAATGCAGGGCGTAATTACTAGTCAATCTAGACATGTACATATGTACATTCATTTTTCTACACGATTCTCTCGGCTTTAGAATTATAATATATGTAAGTGTACTGAATATGAAGAAATGCGAACAGCCAACATGCGATAGAGATTATGATGGACTGCTTCAAGGGTTCTGACTGCCACTTCTCTCTCTCTCTCTGGAAGAGCAGGGCAGAGCTGCGAGTCCGGATGACAGACATCTTGTGCGGACGATGATATCTGGGGAAAGCCAATCCAAGTCAATCAAGTAAGTGCAGGGGGAGAAGAAAAGGGTCCCGTCGAATCCAATTGCAGCGGCGGCATGCAGCTCAATTTACATCGCTCACTTGCAACGACCAATTTACAGATTGTTGAACTCACGCAAAGCCGAGTCCGTTCCAGCTGCGCTGAAGGGTCTTATCTGCACCCCGAGATCTCAATCTCAATCTCTTGGCTGGCCGGGTCGGCTCTCTTGTGTGCGTTTGTTTGCGCTGTCTAATTCGGGCCGGTCAGACAATTGCACAATTTACTGAAGAATGCGTCTAAGCGTCACTTAAAAACGCATTATTCAATTGCTGCGACTTTTAGATGCGAACGAAAGTGGAGCGGAGTCCGAATCTGATGAAGTAAGAGATGCAGTATCCGACAGAAAATCCCAATGAAACCAGAAATCGGTTATGTTAAAAGGAAAAATTTGAATTTACAAATTCAAATATCAATCTACATCTCGGTATTTTGGCGCTCTTCCTGAAAAACAATCGATTAATACCTATATTCGTTGCATCGCGAGTAATAATTATTTGAGAACCTACATCGATGTTTCGATACATCCGAAAATAGCCGAGTTGGCAACACTGACAGATGTCGAATGTGGCGCGCACTAGTGATGCTGAAAACATCGATGCAACGAGCATTCTTACAAAATTTAACTATTCATCCAAATACATGTATTGGGCTAGAATAATTGTTGACAAGAAACTTCGCAAAATAAAATAAAAATATCGCAATTCCGATATTTAGGAAAACAAAAAATCGTGATATAAATATATCATCTTTAGAAAAATATCGATAAATTATATTTTGAAAAGGCGATAGATTGTATTTTGAAACGGCAGAATATCGATAAAGGCAGATGAAAAAAAAAACTGGTCGCGTTCGGACGTGCTTGGTCGTCGCGTAATTTGTTTTTGTTGTGGAACACAAAGAAAGCAGAGGAAAAATTAAATCCGTTGGTGCAACTGCCGCAGGAATAATAATAATAAATACACTGAAGTGCTCTAGCAGCCGCAGCCTGCCGACCCTGAGCACCCTTGTATATACACACACTGTATGGGCGCGTCTCTTTTTGTTCCTTCGTAAGTGTGTGTGTATGTCTGACGTCGCTGTGTCTCGCACCCGCACCCGCGCGGGAGTTAGTCTATATATTTAATAGCGACTGCAGATTGGCGACGAAACAAGCAATATGCTGGCCAAATATTGAAACAAGTGTCGCCGAATTGTGATTTCTCGCCGTCCAACGCGTCGGGCAAATTTTCACACGCATACACAGCCAGCCACTACTCACACTCGCACACGCGGAGGAGAACCGAAACGAGATTTTGCAAGTCGCGTCCCAGTATTGGTGTTCGCAGTGTCGCTGTAGTGGTGCAGTGCTTGTGCAACTACGATACTCAATTGTTTATTGCTGGGCATAGCTGGAAGCCCAAGCCCAAACCGAACCGCGGAGGAGAGTGCAGGCCAGGCAAGGCGAAGCAACAATAGTTATGCGAGCTCATTAAGGTGTCGCAGCGGCCTTTCCACCTGCCCCAGCGTTCGCGTCTGTGTTTGTGACTGTGACGGTCTGCGAATGAATCGCAGTGATAATAATAGGAATTTCTTTTTGAGCTGTTTGTGATTTCCAACGCGAAAGAAAAGCCACAAGTGAAAGCAGTAGCGAACCCTACTTATCTGCGCTAATTGCCACCGCCTCAGTCTCCGATGCTGCCAGCACCATCTCATCAATAGTGGATTACGTCGAAACTGGATACCCGAGGACACTGCGAGGTGAGCCCAGGGCCCGCCTGATTGAATGGACGCGGGGCGCGTGATAAGGGTATTAATCACCATTCTGTTGCTTCTGTTTTTGTGTCTGCTTCATATCTTCTTCGTGCCCGAGCCCGCCTTTGTTTTGCTTTTTGTTTTGCTCCGTCCGCTTCTCCCTTTTTGTTTACTGTTTACTGTACTCGTTCGGGCTTCCTTCCGCCCGTCCAACGATTGCACTTTGGATAGAATCGTCCCCTGAAACTGCTGAAAATTGCCTGATATATGGGAAGGTGCATATAGGAAAATATAGGAATTTTTAAGATTAGGTTTGCATATTTTATTAAGCATAATTGTAAAATACAATTTGATTCAGGAACTCTTATAGTCCATTGACACTGCCAATGACAATGAACCCATTCGCTATAGGCAAATAAGAACAGAATGCTAGAACCTCAGACGCGGAAGTCTGACATTTGGGCAAAGTGGCTCTCGCTCGCCTGCCTGCCGTCAGATCAGTTCCTATGATTCATGTGCTCCTCCTCCTCGCAGGTCCCCCCGGTCGCTTGATCGACGACTATTTGCCAGCTGGTACAGATGCAGGTGATAAGCCTCAAGCCACCCTGGGAGATTGCGAAACTCGGTTGCATTCAGTTAAATCCCATGCAATAGGCAATCAGGTCTGAAACATAGCCACTGTGTCGTTGAACCCTCCGGAGTTCGGACTCTGCCGCGGAGGAGAACACCAGGCAAATCCGATCCCATGCTAGTGCTAGTGCGAGTGCGTGGCCACGCAGAGAGTGAGTGCGAATGCCGAAGTGTAAAAAGTGTAAACAAGATGGGGAAACAACGGAAACAAAGAGTGGAGCAGACAGTGGAACCCGTTGTTCTGCTGCCCATTCAGCCTTCCTCCACGCTCTCCGTTCCGTAGACCCAGTGAGCTGAGCTTAGCAGGGCTTGTCTTCGATTCGGGGGGCTCTCGGAATCCGATTTCGATTCAAGCTCCACTGCTGGCAGAGGACTGGCGGTGTTTGGTATTGCACTCGTTTTCGTTTCGCTCCAAAAAGGTGTTCTCCAGGGGCGACGGGACTCTCGGGCGGCGAAGCTAGCTCCATGCTCGAATCGAAAGCAACTAGAAAGGCTTTCCACATGGCGATGCAGCCGGTGCTGGGGGATTGAGCCAGGAGCCTCGCGGCCAGGGCAATTAAAGTGTAATTACTCTTTCGAGAGGCGATAACTGTGACATAAGCTGTACGCTGTCAATCAGACTGCCGCATGCCGATGCCGAGGCCGAAGCCGCTGCAGGTTGCGTCGGCAGACGCTTGCCAAATAGTGAGTTAGTTAACCACGGCAGCCGCCGAGTGGAAACATGCGCCGCATCCAAAACGGGAATTCGACTGCGAGCCAGAAGCCAACCAGTTTGGATGGGTTTCCGATCACTAATCATGGCAAGCTCAAACGGTTCGTCAGTTCGAAACTAGTTGATGCTGGAGCCGACGAGCGTCGCTATTTTTGTTTTTGATAAATAATTTATTGACAAACAGAAAGTGAGTTGTCGAACCAAAAGGGGTCCAGATAAGGCAGTTTGTTCACTATCTGTCCCAGCGCCGCAGCGGGAGAGCCGTCTAAGTCCCTTGTCCGAGCTTCTGGAATGTGACTTTTGTCTTGCTGGCAAACCTGCAAATCCGCTCTTTGTCTTGTTGTGAGGATGACGTAATGGCTGCCAAAATGTACCAGTGTACCAGGGCACTTGCTATTGGTCGAGTATTAAAACCATATACTTTAAAGAACAATCAACGCGGCGCAAAGCTGATGAAGGTAAGAGGTATACTTTGAGCACTGATAAAAACCGGAAGTACTTGCTCCGGCTGCTTTTCGCCGCTCCTCTTCCCCTGGCGAATGGCCACTGGCGCTCCGGCAAAATGCGAAAAGTGAAAGTGGTGGCAGAGTATTTGTTTGCATATTCCCATTCACAGCAGCCCACGCTCCGAGCTTAGATTGCGCAAGAAAAACACAGTGAGCAGGTGGCAATCCGCTAAACCCTGCTCGGTGGCAGGTGGAACTATATCATGTGTAGGTTCTGTGACACGACTTCTCGTTGGAGAAAAAAAGAAAATGCAAACAGAAGAACTAAAGATTTCTGAAAGTGGGTCTTTGGCTGGCCACCAGGCGAACAAATGACGCCACCAGGTGCTCCGACTCGTCCCGTGCCTACCCTTTCCGCCTGCGCTTGCGGCGCATGGGCTTGGGTCGGTTGTCGTAGATGGGACGGCGGACAGCAGCTGGTGGCTTCTTACCCCGCTGACTGCGGCGCACCAACTGACGACTTCGAGCAACTCGTCGCTTGCAGACGACTCTGGCCAAGATGCGCTGGGATAAAGGAAAGGCTGAGCTGCAGTTAGTACAAGATCTGCTGGCACCTTACTTCTGGCTCGAACTTGCGCCTCTGGGCATCGCTCAGCGCAGTCCATTGGGTGAGTCCCACCCGGAGCATGCGGCGCAGGCTGTATCGCGAATAGAAATTCCGCTTAAGGTAGCGCAGGAAGTTGAGGTAGGGAAGCGGAGCCACATTATCCGGCGTGTCAACGATGTCGGCGGCCCGGATCTTGCGAGGGTTTAGCGATGCCATAGTGCAGACACCAGAAGGACCTGGATGGCCTGCAGGAGGGGTTTCTTGATCAGATTGTACAGTATAATCCAAACCATAAAGCCCAGCTGTAGCGACATGTCCGTGGGTGGGAGGCAGTGTGCTGATTCGACCGAAGAGTTGATTGGGAAGCTCAAGGCTGCTTGGATTCCTATTTTCTGACGCAGCTCTGAAAGTTTTTTTTTCACCGCACAGAAGCCAACCAAATTATGCATCTCATCGGCAGATCTCTGCGCTAACCCACACTGAACGCCGAACGGCAGCGCCCGTATATAGACACATTATCTGTGCACAACGCCCACAAATTCATCACGACTTATTTAAGGCCCGAGGCGAATGGGAACCCAACTACGGCTCGCCTACCCCGCGCCAGCCAGCAGTGATCATTTATACATGCCCGAGTGAATGGGATCTGCTTTCGAGAGTCACTGATAAGGCTCTGTGTGTGCATCCGTCCGGCCAAAGTCCGGGCAGTGTGTGCACGCATTCTGAGACGCAAATAAGTTTTATTTTTAGGCCCCATATCGGGCTGAACTGTGCTCAAAGGGGGGGACTGAGGGTCGGAAGTGATTAACTTTGGAGAAGATGTCCCCGCCGTGAGGAATCCACTTCCGCATGGCTTTGGACTTCTCTCCCTCTGTCCAGAGAATAAGACGCCACATATCATACTGCGGAATCACTTTCGCTAGTCGCAGAACTTTCGTTAATCGTTAAAGGCAAACTTTTTCCCCCTAATGGTGTGCTGCGATCTTAAAGTGGCTTTAATTACTTTCAATTTCTAACTGGTGAAAACATTAAAGAGATATCTACGCAAGGGTTTCGTGTGGAATCGACTGGAACGCTGCAACGGGCGATGCGAGCCCTGCTTTTCCTCCGCCCCCAAGAGCCACCCAATCGGTTGTGTAACCCGACTTTCCCTCGGTCGTCGGGAGATGAGAAACGGCCATTAGGCTGGGCTTTCCCCCTTGCACTCCAAGTGCCGAAGTCGAAGTCTCGCCGTCTCGCCGTCCGCTCCTTAATGCAACGGAAAATTAATGTTGTGTGACAACGCCGCTCATAATGGATTCGGATTGTCTCCGGAGCCCGGACCCTCGCTGCAGCTGCTGGTAGCTGGCGGAACTACGTGGGAAAGCCATAGATGCTCGCTGGGCGTAGATCATTTGGCTGCGATGTAAACCATTCGAATTTTCCTGCGGTGATTGCCCAAAACTACTCAATTTCACCTCGCTGCAGTTCGCAATGAGTCCGTAGTTTGGGCCAAGGCAAGTGGATGTGCCCAATTAGACATTATAATTAACTGATTTTGGAGACATGTGAACACGAGTTGGCACCGAAGTGCGGTCACTGAGCGGACGCCGACAGCTTGTCAGTTTTGTGGGTACTCTTGCACTCGATCGTGAAGTTGAAACAAGATAAGTCGCCGCTGTAGAAGCTCGTAGACGAGAGCAGAGTTGTTCGTCAGAGGTGGAAAACTGGTCTCGTGAGATTAGATAATTTATATTGTAAATAAAGGGTTTTTTCTATTGCCACCAAAATGTCCGATTCTTTCAGGGAATAGATCCGCTTTCCGATAGGTTAAAGCACCCAAAATGCCTTACTCCGATCCGAGGGAGTTTGGACATGCATTCACAATCAACGTGATTGTTCGCCTTGACCGGAGCGTTTGATTTCAATGTATTTCGATTCGACGACTTGTCTTGACTTGGCTTGGCTGTATTCGGTTCGCTTTAGTTCTACGGCGGCGACTCTGATCGTATTTTATTTTTGAAAAGTTATTCAACTAGGCACGGGCGAGTGCTGTCTTGCTTGTCTGATTGGGACGACCTTGATAGCGGCGCTCAAGCTGGCTCGCTCGCTCGCTCGCAGCTCGTATCTTGGAGGGAGCCTGCTTGGAGCGGGTATCTGCTCCCAACTGCGTATGTATCTATCTATCTATTTGCCTAACTGCGATTCGTCTCGAGCAGTTTGCGGTTTATTAACCGCACGGCAGCGGAATGTGAAACTCTAGACTCACTGCTGCTGCAGTCGAGTGTAATCTCCGTAACGGTTGCTGCTGCTGCTGCTGCTGTGGTTGGATTCCCAGCGACGGTGCCACATATGGCTCCTGCTCAAAAGGACCGCATTTTGGCCTGAATTTGTTCAAAAGCTAATAATTCGGAGGCACACTTCCGGCGCACCTTAGGTTTTTATTTGGACTCGAAACTACTCCGAGTTGCACACTCCAAGCAGTGCTGAAACTTGCTACATGACTTTCTTTCCGCGAAACCGTCTGTGAGCTGGAATGCTGTGCCGCCGACTCCAGGGGCACTTCATGATCGAGTCGCGTGCCGTTCACCAATGGCTGGCACTGGCTTCGCTCGAACTCGAAACTGGAGGATGAATGGGAGGAGCACCAGTGTGTCGACGAGTATTTTACTGATTTCTTCGATTGCTGGGCAAATTTTAGAGGAAAATATTTGCATATATGAAACGGTATTAGTGGAACGACCTTTGCCATGGTAAAAAGCTAGCTAACAGTTACTCAACACCTGCCAAACTGTTGCGTAGCTGTGTTTCCTAGTCCCTTTGCCACCTATGACTAGCTGGCAAACACAGCTCTGTATGTACTATGCGAAAACGTTGTTTAGCTTCGTTTCATTTGTTTCAACAAAAAGAAAGTCATGTGATGGCGAAACGAAGTGTACTCACGAGCTCGTATCTATAGGATGCGCCCGGAGGGAGTTGTACACATCGACTCCACTTTTCCTTTATGTTCCCAGCAGCAGCCACGCCCTGCGCCTGCGCTTCCGAGCCGAGCAGCAGCCATTAAATTTGATTAAAAGAAGGGAGTTGCTCGGCCCCGCTCTTAAAGCCGGCCTGCAGCTCGTTTCTGCCTCAGAAGTGTCCCTCTGACCGTTTTTGGCCTGTGGGAAAGAGTGGAGCTAGAGGGAAGAGCAAGTGCCGCCTGCGTGCCCAGGAAACTGCTTGCCTTGCCGTGGGTGTGCGCTTTAATTCCGCTGTGCGTCTGCTCTCGAAACGAACTGCATCTGAAGGCAGCTCGACTTGAGTCCGGGCTATGTAGAACATGAAATAATAATTGCGTATCTTAGTGGAACAGTGGGGGCGGCGGACATGCAGCCACGACATGGAGCTGGAGCATGAAATTGCGGAGAAACTCTCGCCTGACGGAGCTACTGCGTTCTTGATTCTACCATCGGAATTATGCTGGGAATGCGACCGGCCACATGAGCAATCTGTGATTATGCTGCAGCTGCGGCCGCCGCAATTGAAAGTCTTAAATTCGCAGTCAATTAAAGCGGCAGCGACCGCCGCTAGCATTGAGAGGTCTTCCGTTGCCCCCAGAGTTCGTTGGCAGCCCCGGAGCACATTCTGCGATATGGCGTTGTGCTCTTGGCGTTTGTCAAACGAAAATATGGCAAGATTTCGAAGCCAGAACAGCACAGCTGTGAGCTGTGATTCGAGAGGCTTGTGCAAGTCGCAGCCGCAGCTGCTGGACTGCAGCTGAAGACGGAGTCAGATTCGGATGCGGGTTCGATGGCAAGGCATGGGGCGACGAGGTGGCTGGAAAAGAGCCGAGGTAAACAAAGCCCATTACTGCACAGTATTTTCGTTGACTAGCTGTGCCTAGCAATTATATCCGCGCGGCTAGATAAGATCCACTTGTTGCTTTCATAAGTTTGGTGAAAATAAGACACTTGGTTACTCGGCTTGAGGGGCTCATGGGAAAAATCCACGAATAAGCTTGATAGTTCAGTTTTTTCCATTCCATAAACCTATACCTATTAATGGCCATCGACCAGTCTCTGCACAGAAGCCAATTTTGAACGCGCATTCGTGGTTGGTAAACCAGTTTACGACGGGGACACTCACTTCCGCTGGGGTCTGTGTAGACCCGATGTAGAACTGAAATTCGAAATACTGCCTCAGATTTTTGGTTTTCCGTTGCTCACTCTTCCGCATCTGTATGCAATTCCTGTGTTGTGTTTCCCTCAGCACGAAAGGGGGAAAACTCGTTTGTCCCCATCGCATGTGAGGAGACGGGACCTCTGATTGATTGCAGGTCGTGGTTGACGGACTGCTGCCTGTCCGCATGGGTGTGGCTCGCCACCAGATAAGTCCACAAGGGGAAGTCTGCAGCTCCTTAGAAGAGCCAGCCATCGGAGATGTGTTCGTATACCGAGCGCGCCTGACGAATTCCTGCCTTGTTTTCGTTAATTGCCATTGAACCCTGTGACTTTTACGAGACCCCAGCAGCTTGTAATCAAATTGCTTCTAACCACTGGCCACACATTCCGAGATTTGCCTCATTTTTTGTGGCTGTGTCCAGAGAGCGCGCTCTCTGAGCAGTCCAATAAAAAATTCCTCTTGTTTATGTGAATTCAAAGGTGCCAGCCGGAGTGCGCGGGTCGAGTGCCAGTGTTCCGCCAGCATTTTGGACTTCTCTGCGGAGCTTGGTCGACCGACAAGGCCGAACAGCAACACACCGGCAGTCACACGGCCAGAACAATTGCTGGATTGTGCAATCCACTGCTAAAGCCGAAGCTGGAGAACAAGTGTAAAACTAGTTTCGGAAGGTAGCAGCAGCCAACCAGTTGTGGCACAGCCCAGATTCGGCCGCAGTTATGTTCAGTGTTCAGTGACTGTCGAAGGACTTGCATCCCCTTTCGGGGCACTTTCCCACACTCGGTGTGAAATTCGAGCATGCTGTGTCAAGTGGAGTCGCCTTATCGGGTTACGCCGATCTCATCCCTCAGCCCAAGAGGATGGATATGGTTAAAGAGAGAGAGAGAGAGCTCCTAAAAGCAGTGTAGTGCTGGGCAATCCATGAAACCATTTACTTGGGAGAAGTATTTTTAGTGCGTCCGCATTCCTCCGCCTGGCCAAAGTTATACATTTTTAATTTTTACAGCACTCCGGCGTGTGTGCGTGTGATCCGTTTACCCCCGAATGCTATCGTTCATCGGCCCGCCCGGAATGCCAAGAGAATGTTCTCGTCCAGCTGGGAGTGCCCGGGCCCGGCGATTTGCACGTGGTGCGGTGCGGAATGCCTTCAATGGTTGCTAAAAAGAGGCGCACAAATGCTTCGGCTGTTTTTTGCTTTTTATCTTTTTTTATTTTTAAAGTAGGCACTTTAATTAATTGCTTACGGCAGTTGGCATCTTTAATCTGCCCCGAAATCCCGCATCTTGATTCTCTGATACCAACAGTCGGAGAATAAGATAATGAATCCGGAAAGCGAATGGTGCAATCGCATTGATCGGTGTGTCGTAGATAAGAACGGAGTGAATCACACGCAAATAATTCGCTTCTGGGGCGCAGAGAGATGGGCACGGACGACATGTATGTACGTCATTGGGGTCAGGTCACAAACTCATGAAAGTTAAATGACATCCGTGGGGAGTGGGAGAATATGTAACAAGGATGCTGAGCGATGGGGCTAACGATGATAAGGCATCAAAGAGGTGCCCAGCCCAGCCCAGCCCAGGTGTGGCCGCTACCCCTCCCCTCCCACAGATTGGGCTGTTCCCACGTTCCACTTTCCACTTTCGGCAGCTCGGAAAGTAAAGAGAAGCCATGCTAAATGTCAATAGTCTAGAGGGGAATGTCTCTTGCCCGCTCTTTCGTGGCACACTGACTAAATGGGTCAAGGCAACGAGCAGCTGCGACTGCTACCAAGTAGCGCGCTTTGTAAGGTCAACAGTGCAATGCCCCAGCAGTATTTAGCTCCACTTCGCCATGTCTTTAAATAAAGAATGATTACGATGTTCAAAAGTTGATCGTTCGGACCATATTTTTATTTTCTGCTGCTTACGACACAGCGCAATATGTAGGGACGGGCACGTACGAATGTTTGTGTGTATCAAGAGCAACACGAAATACACACACAAGTCGGCCGTATTCCGAGGAGGACCTCCAAGGACACTTTCCCCCGCTTCCAGCCTGTTTTTATAGGCCCAGGCGCCGCTCTGGTGGCGGGAAATCAAAAATAATCGGTTCACGAGGACCAAACGCATAGCTTGGTGAACTTAGTTTCGGAATGCGGTGGTTCGCAGCTTCAATTGATCGAAACTTACTAATTGACACCAATTTCTGTCTATCTTTGCAGCCTCACGACAATAACAGAAACCGACTATGAGGGCCACCACTTGCTCCGTGCCAGCGAGCACAGGCGACCGGCTGGATAGCTGAGTAGGAGCAAAACTCCTCCTCACTCCGCAATGGAACACGAAGCAATTCCAAGGTTGTGCCACACAGACCCGCGTATCTAGCCACTTAAGTCTTAAGTCAAGTCGAGAACCGAAGGAAGCCGAAGAGGCCCTCCCACCCGCACCTCATCACAGCAATCAACATGAACTCCGTCATATCCGCATTTAAGGGAAAGAAGAGCAGCTCGGCGAGCAGCAATCCGGCAGCCAACGGCGCTGTGTCCTCCGGGGAGACCAAGCAGACCCACGCCGGCGGCCTGAGCATCAGCATAGCCAGTGTTGGCGGAGGCGTGGCCAAAAAGAAGCCGGTGGCCCAGAGCAGCGGCTACCAGTACCTGCGGCACATACGCGAGATTGAGACGGCCAACAAGCTGCTCTCGCCCGTCGTTGCGGTGTCTGAGGACAGGCCGCCGGCCAGCAAAGTGAGCTCGGCCCCGTCTGTCACGGCCGTGACCGTCGGCGGCGTCGATGTCGTGGACCACTGCTTGCCGCACACAGTGCGATTGT
Source organism: Drosophila bocqueti (assembly GCA_018151655.1). Taxonomy (NCBI): domain Eukaryota; kingdom Metazoa; phylum Arthropoda; class Insecta; order Diptera; family Drosophilidae; genus Drosophila; species Drosophila bocqueti. Next base: position 812,022 of record JAECXF010000230.1, read on the forward strand.
CCAGCACCGAGGCGCTCTCCGACTTCAATATGAACGGAAAGGCCCTCGCAACTGGCGAGAATGCGAACATCGAGGCGACGGCGGACACCTGGAACTGCCCCCAGATGTCGCCAGCTGCTGCAGCGGACGACGATGACCTATCCGAGCACTCGGCAGCCGCCTGCACCAGCACCAGCAGCTCCAGCGAGCACAGCAACAGCACCGTGGTGCACAGTCCCACGGTGGCGGAAAGCACCTCCGCATCCGCATCTGTCTCCGGATCGGCGTCAGCCAGCGCATCGATGAGCCATCCCAGCCCAAGCCTGAGTCTGCACAGCACATCATCTGCCACCTGCGGCATGGGCAGTCCGCATAGCCAGTCGTCGCTGGCGATTACCTGCGAGCCGCATTCGACTTCCACCACCACCCTCTCCTCGCTGGGATCGGACGGCGGCAACGGAAACGGTAACGGCAACGGCAACTACATCCCCGCCTTCCTTATGGCCGCCCCAGTCACGTTGCCCATCGGTGGCCAGATGCCCACAACGGTTCCGGGCGCCAGCTCCGCTGCCAGCACGCCAAAGCACACGCGCTACTCCAAGCCACGCCTCAGCCTGAGCCGCGTCTTCAACCACTCGATGCCCTCGGTGCACGGTCGCCCCAATCTCAGCGTGGCACAGCCGGGAGACAGTGTGACAGCGAGCACCGCTGCAGGGGCTGCTCATCCCCCCAAGCGCATATCCACGCACCAAAGAAACCTGAGTCTGGATTTCAGGTGAGTCCCCCGATACCCAAAGTCCCAAGAGCACTGCTTCTGAGTTCTCTCTGAGGGAGAAAATGGTGCAATGACTCCAGTTAGTTGTCTATCGACGTACGTACCAAGTGCTTTAGCGGTTCAAGGCAAGGCGGAAGGGCGACGCCGCTTCGCTTCGCACGCAAACAGGCGGACGGCGCCTTGCAAATTACCCGCCTCCAGCCGCTCCAGCCCAGCCGATGGGTGTGTGTCCCGCAAAGTGGAGCCACCGCAGTGGCGTCAAAGTGTTCAGCCTGTCGTGCCACACATCATTTGGCATGCAGGCAGCCAAGCGCCGGGTCTGGATGGCCTATCTCTTCCCCCCTCCTCCTCTCGGGATCCCTGGCAGTCGTCAGTCCAGCACGCAGGCGCGTCAGAGTCGACGGCGTCTTTTTCCGTTTGCATTTCCATTGTTGGGCACTAGATTGGGCTCGAGCACAGGGATTACCCTCGAGGGACGTCCTTGTATGCGGCGGATTCAGCAAAATTTCATCAGTTTTGCATTGAACTTTGCTGGCTTCGGCGTCGGATCGTTTATTTGGGTCGCTCCGGGTCCGTTTTTGAGGCCGTGTGCGGCACCTAAGCTGCCGCCGCACTCGAAAATGTAAATAATCGCCGGAATAATATGGCAATGCGTTTTGCGTTCTGCTCATGGAATTCTCTGCCGGAGCACGCGGAACGTGCACTTGAATCGTATTTTGTGGCAGATTTGCGAAATCAACAATGTGTGCCGAGCTCTCCTTCCATTTTATATTCTTCATTTTTCATATTCTCTGGCAAATGCAGTAAATAAACAAGTCAGCATAGTGTATATGCATGTGGCACAAGCGGAAAAGTTGAATATGCAACACATTCTGACTGCCAGAGGAGCAGGCTCCACCCTCCTTGACTCGCTCGCTCCACAGACTCTTCTTTAATCAATCTAATTGAATGGGAATGGGAATGGGAATGCTTAGATCTGCGGTCATTCATCTGAACTTAATCGATTGGAATGCAACTGAAATATGTGAGGCTGTCGCTGTCTCTTGCTGCTTGCCCCAGGTGTCGGAGCACCAGCTCTGCTCGCATTAGGATAATTGCCCATAAAGAGACAAAGGCGCCATGGCTGTCAAATAATGTGGCTCTGTCCTAACCTGACCCTACCACCAACGCCAGCTAAGCAGCGACGAAAAGCGTTGTCTGGTTCCACTTGCTGGTTCCTGGTTCCTGTGTGTGTATGTACCCGAGCTTGTGGCCTGTGGCTGTGGGTGGGCGGGCTTGCCTGCAGATGACGTGCCACACCCTGTCTTTGCTGTGTGCGTGCGCCGCCACCGCACCTCTCCTCTCCGCTCCGCTCCTCTCTTTTGCGGCCATGGAGCTGGCCCACCCTGTGGCACCTTGGCGTAGGCGGCGCACTCTTCCGCACGCTCTCCCTGCCACGTGCCGAAGGCAACATGCTTGGTGCTTCCTCCCCCCGCCAACGTTTAATTTCGTTAGCTTTCCGCTTCCTTCAGCCGCTCCCCCGGAATAACTTCTTTGTAGCGATGAACCTTTGTCCACGCAGAGTTCAAAGGCACTTCATGTGTGAGCAAAGAAAACTAGCAAGCAGGAGAGGATAAGCTGCCGAATAAAATGGTATATTGACCTCTCCCCTGTTCAAGTGCAGGACAGATGCTGCACCCGCATGCCAAATGAAAAGGGAAACGCTTCTCCTGGCTTTGTCCGCCCCACAACTAGAGCAGAGCCATGCGATTGATGACACTCAGTGCAAGCGACGAGTGATGAATGGCCAGCAAGCTGGTGTGCGCGCACACAGGAGCAGCAACAGGAAGAGGAACAGGGCTTGGGCTTGGTCAACAAACTTTACGAGGCAATCGCACTTGCGAACTGATTATCCGAGGGAGAATCACACCCTTGTGGGGAAGGAGAAGGAGCAGGCGAGTCGTTGACCCCTCCGGGGTTAGCAATGAATTGTAAATAGTGCCGAGTAGTGGTGCAGCATTTCTCCAAGACAGCACGTCGTCAGTCGGCGGGGGCTTCAACTAGGCAAATATGCGCTCTTCGCACGCGGAATTTCCGTCCAGCTCCTTAGCCAGGTTGTTGCTTGTTGAGCTGCAATTACGTAAAGCCCACTACGTGATGGGCGGACATGGCGATGGGAATTATAAGCAGGCAGGGTCAGTCAACACCGAGTCGGAACGGAGGCACGGCCCAAAGGGAGCGGAGCCGAAGCTCCGCCGAAGCAAATGAATGCAAATGCGTAAATAATTGACACAACGAGACAACTAATGTCGCCTGGCATTTGGTATGGAATTTGCCTGGAATTTGCACACCAGTCGGGTGGGTGCACACACGCCCTGCCTGCAATCTCGACAACGGCAGCCACTGAGTCTCGATTTAGCCATCGACGGCAGAGGGGAGCACGACAAGCGACCTGCATGCGAAATGAGATGGCGCGAATGTTGGCACGACACCAGCTAATCGATCAGTCGGGACGGGAGGAGTCCCTCCTCCGGCCGCCAGAATGCAGCGTCGGTCGCTGGGGGTGTCGGCAGCGGGAATCTTCCGTTTTAGTTGTGATATTCCACTGTGCCGTCACAGATTGTTGAACCCGAGCGGCGGCCGGTGCAAAGCGCACCTGTGAAGGTCGCGGCCCCATCCCTTGGCTCGCTTGGCGTAAGGGCACGGCTGGCTATCAGGCTTTCTTGCTTATCTTACTTATCGCTCCCCCGATACTGATAATGATACTGATAATAGCGTTCGCGTAATAGTAGATACTGTGGTGGCGATAACCCGAGATAACCATTTATGGATCCACCCTCGGGAGCTTTTGCCGGCTGAGAGAGACGGCACTCGGATTCCGATTCCGATTCCGGCTCTCGGAGCTTTGACTCAAAGCCGCGAGCTCAGGCAGCGACCAGCTGTCAACAAAGGCCCCGAACCCGAACCCGAGAGCTGCTCGATTAGTCAGCCATTGTGGGCCGAACTCGCGTAGCTTTTTCGCCGTGGACTCTCGCTGCTGCTTCTGCCCCCCGGCCACCGTCTCCTCCGCTCAATCTCAATCCCTCCTCCACCACTGGGCATTCCGCTCGTGCGGATGTGTTCGTGAGAGTGGCCCGTACTCGGGCTTCTTTATGTTTCACGCGCATTGTTTTCAGTCGTATTCGTAGTTCCGTGGCCCGTGAATACTTCTAATTGAATTTAAGGGAATGGGAATCGGAATCGGAGCCTCAATCGGTGCTGTCACGGTTTTATCTTCCATTTAAATCGTTCGGACTGCGGGCGATATGATAACTGCGACATTGCGTGAAGTGAGTGGGCCTTACAGTCCAGCTGATGGGATGGAGGGGGCTCCACCACCGCAACAGATGCATTGATTTTTTCACTGCCGTGCTAATCCGTGCTCCGTCTCTTGCAGATCCATGGGAATACTGCTGCCGCCCGTCTCGCAGGTGACCAACACGCGCATTAATCACACTCAGCACCACCGGAACCGGAGCCTGGACAGCGCCCTGCAACGCATCCCAGAGGTGAGTCGCAGTGCCGATCCCAATCACGTCCACAACAGCCCCAACACGACTCACCGACACCCACACCCACACCACACCAGCAGCACGCACACCCACAGTCGCAGCCTGGAAAGTTTCTAAGTCTATCTGCTGTGCGCGTGTGTGTGCGACGCGCTGTTTATTTATATTTTTATCACTGCGTCGCTGGCATTGTTATTCAGTTTTGCACTTGCTCCAGTGCCAAGTGCCTGTGTGTACCGTTGCTGTTATCGGGAGCAGCAGAAGAGCAGCAGAGCGCAGTGGCACTCACTTATCACTTATGTCTTCCCTGCAGGTCGAAGTGTCATCCCCAAATGCCGAGAGCGAGAACACGTTCTGCTCCCCGTCCATTCTCGGTGCGAATATGTGCTCGAAGATTGCCACCACAGCAGCGAGTGTGACCGCAGCGCTCTCCCCACCAGCCCTGCCCACGCCGGCCCTGATGTCCGTGGCCGCCAGCTCGACGCCAGCGTCCACGGCCACGACCGCGGCGAAGGGGCACATCCTGTCCTCGCATCCAGTGGCGAAGCATCAGCAATCGATTAGCTGTAGGCCCAGCGCCGTTGGTAAGCCCACTCGCACTTAGGCCTAGTCCTAGTTGTTCGCCACTCACCTGTGTGCGCTGCCCTTCCATTGCAGTCGAATCCTGTCCCACGCTACGGATGCGTCCCAAGTCCAGCGAGTCGGTGGCAGCCAATGGACAGGAGATTATCGGCGGTATCGTGAGCGGTGCCAGCAACGGCGGCAGCAGTAGCAACAACAGCTGCAGCAGCGCCGGCAGCAGCAAGAAGCGGGAGGATCTCACCAGCCTTGGCTCGGACGACTCTGGTAAGTTTTCGCCGGCTTTGATAGGCCCCAATCTGGACTAGTCTAGTCCGTTTATGTCGATCAGTTGTGGCCTTGGCTTTGCTGTAGAAGCGATCATGCCGAAAACCTGTTATTCATACACCGTTCCTCCCTGCAGGCATCATCTGTGGCTCGGAGTCGGACCAACTATCCCTGAATCGCATATGCCACTCACATGAATCGCTCGATTCGGGCGAGATGGATGCGGACGCCGATGCGGATGCCGATGCCGATGCAGAAGAGTGCGTGGACCTCATGGAGACGACGTCCATCGACGAGGAGTACAACGACCACCTGTGCTTCTTCCCATCACCCGCCGCCGCCCAGTCGAGCTCCGCGCTGGACTGCGCCACCCTGCGACCCTCCCGCAAGGCAAAGCGCCAGCTCCCGTCTGCCATAGAGGGGCATAGGGGGGATAAGGACACTGTGGGGGATGTGGACGCTGACGACGTCGACGACCGGACGCGGTACCGCGTTATGAACATGTCTCAGGCAGCCATCAAAGTGGAACTGGGCGCTTCTCCAAACCAAATCGATGCAGTTCTTTACGACGATCTGGAGGCATGCTCGGACCACGTCACGGACGCGGAGTCATCCGCTGCTGCGGCAGAAGCACCCACTCTCAGTGCCCCAACCGCAACCACACCGGCTACACCTTCAGCCACTCCCACCCCGACTGCCACGCCAACGCCCACGCCGACGGAGAGCACCAAGAACGACCAGGTGCTCTTCAAGAACTTCTTCGGGGCCACGAAGAACGCCATCTTCCGCACGGCCCAGAGCATCATCGAGAACCACGAGAAGAAGAACGCAGCCAAGCAAAAGGAGCAGCCGGATCAAGCTGCTGCTGCAGCCGGGTCAGTGCCCCTTGCGAATTCGCCCAGTGGAGGTGGCAGCCCGTCTCCGCAGGACCAGGTGAAGTCGCCCACGGACATTTCCAAGAAGAAGGAATTCTTCAGCCTCCTCACGTCGAACTCAAGCAAAAAGGCAGCGGCCGCGGCGGCAGCTGCTGCTGCAAACTCGGCGGCCAACACCCCCGTTGCCACTCCCACCGAGTCGGTGGCGCAGTCGGCGACCGTGGACTCGAAGAGCCAGGAGCCTGGTGATGTGAAGGCCAACGAGCATGTGCGCACGCTCAACCTGCGTCTTCCCGGAGCCGACACCGCCGACGTCGCCAACGAGGCAGCCCTGTCCAAGTGCTCCTCGATCAACTCGCTGCACAAGCTGAAGCTGCCGGTGCCGGGCGTCGTCAAGTACTTTATCAGCGAGCGAACGCCAATGTCGGCGGACGCTCTCCAGAAGCCGGAGAAGGGCCAGAGCGGGCTGCTGCGCTTCTTCGAGTCGCCCGTGTTCAACATACACTTCGCCGTGCACTACTTGTTCTACTCGAAGGAGCCGGGGGTGCTCAGCTTCATTGGAAACAAGATCTTCAGCTTCCCCGACCAGGAAGTCGACCTGTACATACCGCAGCTGATTGTCATGTACATCCAGATGGACGAGCTGGCCGAGGTGCTGGACCCGTACTTGACCATCCGCTGCCGCAAGTCCGTGGACTTCTCCCTCAAGTGTCTGTGGCTGCTCGAGGCCTACAACTACCAGGTGGACTCGTTGGGCAACTCGCACAGTGGCGCCCGCAAGTCCAAGCTGGCGCTGATGAAGGAAATATTTTCGAAGAGGGAGCAGAAGCAGGCGCAGAACGAGCTCAAGACCACCGGCGGCGGGGAGCCGAGATCGGCAGTCGCCTTCGCCAAGAAGACGCACCATCGCTCCCAGTCCGATGCCACGGTGCTGCTGGCAGACTCCCGTTCCCCGCACACACTCAGCATATCTCACCGCATGTACCAGCAGCCGCCGTACACCACCCAGACCCTGCCCACCACGCCCGCCAAGCTGTGCCTCGGAGATCTCACCTCGGGCCACGCCTTCGACAACGGCTGCACCTGCTTCGAGACGGTGCGCGGCCAGGTCAACGGTCTGCTTGGCCAGCGGACGCTCTGCAGCTGCGGCGCTCCCAAGACGGCGCCCCAGAAGGAGTTCATGCGGGCGCTGATGAACGTTGGCAAGAACCTCACTTCGTTGCCGTCCAAGGCGGAGAAGACGTCGGCGCTGCGAATGTTCCTCAACCTGATCAACAAGAACCTACCCGCCCGAGTCTGGCTGCCGCTCTACTCGGACATCCCGCACCACGTCGTCCGCATCACGGAGGAGAAGACAGCGGTGCTCAACTCCAAGGACAAGACTCCCTACATCATCTACGTGGAGGTGGTGGAGGTCTCCGACATCTACACGTCCCCCCTGATACCCAAGATGATGCCGTCGCTGCGGCACACGAAGAGCGAGGAGCACCTGGAGGGGTCCTGCCTGAACTCGCACCAGCACCTCAGCTGCAGCCGCACCTCCAGCTGCAGTAGTAGCCAGCAGGGCTCCAGTTGTCGGCGGAAAAAGGCTGCCGCGGAAGGGGTGGACGCTGGCGGGTGCGGCGACTCTGCCGCTCACAACTGCTGCGGCAACGCAGCACCTTCTCTGGGCGGACTCCATCTCCACGAGGATGATGTGTGGTCGCAGGAGGACGACGAGATCACGGCGCAGTATCTAAACATGCGCAAGCTGAGCGAGCGGGACACCATCTCGCAAATGTCGCTAGACTCGTGCGATTCGAGGGACCAAGGTGAGTCCAAGGCGGGCTAAGGCATTGCAGGTAGAAACCTAACAGTTTGCTGAAACTATTCTTTGCAGGACCGCCAGTTGTCTTCAACATCGGAGACGTGCGCTCTCGACACTGCAGCAACCTGAGCTGCGAGAACACCAAGTCGTTCAGCAACGATCCAGAAGATCCCTCGGCAGCAGCACTGAAGGTTTGTACTCCTCTTAACTCGCCTGAACTTGGTCTCAGTCGTTGCATCTTGCAGGAGCCATGGCACGAAAAGGAGAAGCTCATTCGGGAGTCCTCGCCCTACGGACACCTATCGAACTGGCGGCTGCTGTCCGCCATCGTGAAGTGCGGAGACGACCTGCGCCAGGAGCTAATGGCTACGCAGTTGCTACAGGTGGGTCTCGTTGATGCTACAGCCGCCAGAGCGAATTTTTACCTCTCCCTTGCAGATGTTCAAGATAATCTGGCAGGAGGAGCAAGTGGACCTGTGGGTGCGACCCTACAAGATCGTCTGCCTGTCGAACGACAGCGGACTCATCGAGCCCATTCTCAACACGGTGTCCCTGCATCAGATCAAGAAGAACTCGAACAAGTCATTGAGGGACTACTTCATCGACGAGTACGGCACACCAACGGGCGAGAGTTTCCGCCGGGCGCAAAAGAACTTTGTTCAGAGCTGCGCGGCTTACTGCCTTATTTCGTATTTGCTGCAAGTCAAGGACAGGTGAGACGCACCAATCAATGCAACATTACTGCTGTGCTCATCTTAAATTATATATGCAGGCATAATGGCAACATACTCTTCCATTCGGACGGGCACATCATACACATTGACTTTGGCTTCATCCTGAGCATATCTCCAAAGAACCTGGGTAGGTATACTCTCGAGGCTCTCATCGTTCCGTCCAACTAACAAATGGCTTTCTGCAGGTTTCGAGCAGTCGCCGTTCAAGCTTACCCCGGAGTTTGTCGAAGTCATGGGGGGCACCAGCTCGGAGCACTGGCGGGAGTTCAACAGGCTCTTGCTTGTGGGAATGATGTCGGCCCGAAAGCATATGGATCGTATAATCAACTTTGTGGAGATCATGCGCAGCAGTAAGTAGTTGCAAAAAAGAATCAAAGGTATCTTTCCGCTAATTTACACTCACTTTGGCCCATTCGCAGATGCTCATTTGCCGTGCTTTAAGAATGGATGCTCCGGAACCGTGCAGAATCTCCGCAAACGCTTTCATATGAATTTAACCGAGCAGGAAATGGAACGAAAGGTCGAGCAGCTGGTGCAGGACTCCCTGAAGAGTCTGTCAACGAAACTGTACGATGGCTACCAGTACTACACGAATGGCATATTGTGAGAGCGGTTTTTTATGAAGATCTAAGGGGCACCCTTGGCGCGGTGTAATTGGCGGATGCTGGTAGCCAAAACAATTGACTGACTTTTTTGTAAAGGAATTATTGTATATTATATAATATTTGTGTAATTATCAGCGACAAGCGAAACTAAAAACAAAAAGAATGAAATTGTACCAAACCCTAATCTGTTATCGTAGCTTAAATCGTTCGTTGTATGCGTTTGCATTGTTGAATTAGCGTAATGTGTATGTTGTCTAGATTCTAAGGAGCAATGTGTAAATGTTTTGCATATTATTTTAGATTGTCTGAGTGAGAGAGCCACGTCGGTCTGTTATTCCATTTCGAACTCCATCATCTCTGCTTGTATATATAACTACGATTTCAAATAACCAGGCCTACATTTCGATAATTCGCTCAGTTGCTATGCAATATGCTTGGCAATTAGCTATTAAATATGCCCATCTAAATTTTATACTCTGGCGCTTTGTAATTTAACTATTCATATTCAGTCTACTAATTAATTAATTAAAGCATCTAATTCCACTATTTAGCCGTAAGCGTAAGGTTAAGCGTTGCTGCAGCTTACATTTTTATTACAGCAATATAATCGATAAGCAGAACCATTTGATTAAACCAATTTACGTACTTTTAACCAGATTATGCCACGAGTACATACAACAGCATACACGAAACGTTCAAATCGCCGTCAAATTTATTTGTATTTGCCTATCTAACCAATTATATAGTAAAGAGAAACGAAACACCATAACTAAACCCAATAATTTTCCAATTTAATATACTTATACTTGTAAGCTATGGCGGTAGATAAAGCGGAGCAAATCAAAGCATACGAAACAGTACTAAAACAGATAAACAAATAGCTAGGCACTGAAAGTGAACAATTTCAAGTTTGTAAAAAGGGCGCATTGAAGATTACCTTACTTATAGTACTTGTAAGTTAGGTTGCACGCAAACATTAGCTACAAGTATTTGAAATGTAAATGCATATTTCTACACACTTTATTAAGTAAACCGAAAATAAATGAGCATATTGATATACAACAAACAAAAGCGACTTTTACTAGTCGCCATGGCAAAGCGACCACGCATCCACCTATCGATTAAGCACGCACAGTGAAAAGTGTCCTTTGCCCGAAAGATGGATCCAGCGAAAGTAATTGGAAAACTGTGAGTTCAATTAGTGGATATTGTGCCAGATTCCTCCCAGTTCTGGTGAATCTTTCAGGAAGGAGCAGGTGCGCATGGAAAACAAGGCACGACACTGCTACCCAAAGGTGTGGGCTCAAATTGCGGACAAGAAGACCAACAGGTTCTACCACCAAGGCGAGATAGATTCTCATCTGCGGGACCAGCTAAAACTCCAAGGCTCGTGCCCCTTCGTCTCGCTTTTAAGTCTTCCTACTAATTTCCTACCGATTTCTGTAGACTTGTGTCCCATTCGGCACATTAATGAAGGCGAATCGCGGTTTGTGTCACCGGAGATGTACAAGAACCTCCTGGCTGTTTGTCGATGCGGCAGATCTCGGCAGGGCGCTCACATGGGAAAGTGCCTGCAGAGAACTTTGAGTCCGGACTACACTCGAACCGAGCCGAAAGGCAAGAACCAAAAGGTCACGGATCAGCAGGGTGGAGAGGATGAGCCGCCAACGCAGAATGTGCCGCGCACATCGAACTGTAAGTTTAAACTCTGAGTAAAAATGAGTACCCAATATTAATGATGCCACAGCTAGCATCGGTTTCCTGCCATTCGCAACGAACTACCAAAAGCTGGAGCGGTCCATGCAGTACGTTTCGCCGGCTTACTCCATGACAGGGCCGCGCATCACAGCGGTGCCCTACAACAATATTATTATCGGCTAAGCTGTGCATCTAATCTATTCCACACATATGCCGGGAAGATGCCTATTGTGGCATTACCCAGCCGGCTGACTCAAGACCACCGGGGATTTCTGGCGGTTCCACCTATGCTTATCGCAAATAATAAACGAAAACCGATGGCCGTCATCATAGAACTGGAATTTCCAGAGACTGCTTTTTCTGAAACCTGTATTATATTGTTGTCTTAAATGCAGCTGATTTTGTGAAAAATAAGATTACGCCTTTAGTTTCACTTGAGCATCGGTCCAAGTTAAACGCTTACTAGTCCTATAAATATGTCCGGCAACTGGCTGTTGGTCGGGCTCTTGGCGTGCACAACTCAGTTGGCTGTTGCCCAAGAGGCTCTCGTATTCCAAACAACGACACCTTCCCCCTCCTCCTCCGCAACACCTCCGATCCCGGCGACCAGCAGCTCCAACTGGGTCTTGGTCAACAATATACGTGTGCCCGGAGGCATTACGCCCTTCGTAACCGCTCCGCCTCCGACGCAGGCTTTCCTGGACTGCTTCGGTCGCTGTCCCACGACGCCAGAGTACAGACCCATTTGCGGGAGCAATATGCAGCTCTACCTCAATGAGCAGAAATTCAATTGCGCCAGATTCTGCGGGGCTGGTGAGTTCTATGACCATCTGAGACTGCCTGCTCCTTTCTATTCCCCATATTTCTAGACATTCAAATAGTTCGACGCGGAAGTTGCGAAGGACTCTTTCAAATGACGCGCGGTTGACATTTATCCATTCCCTCCGCTGCATATCCATTGTACCCAGGACCTTGAATAAAAAAACATGTTAAAAAATATATTCAATACAAGTAAAACTGCCTTCAGCTGCCCTATCTGCGACTGGCACGTGAAATCAGCCGTTTGGTAAATTTTTACTCGGAAGACTGGGGCGAAATCTCGGTGCAAATTGTTCGCTTTTCCATTTCGAGTACCAGGCGAACAGAAAGCAGCAGAACAACGATACGGCGTTGCCACCCCGTTGGTTTTTCGCCAAGTATGGCAACGCCGAGGTTGTGGACGGCGCCAGTGTGACCAGTTTTCGTTAAATCAAAAATCCTGAAAATAAATATCGATATATCGATAACAATATCGAATCACTTGGTATGGCGTTGCCATAGTTTGTGGACGCAGCGGGGTGGCAACGCCGTATCGTTCATCTACTGACTTCTGTTCGCCTGGTACTCCAAATGGAAAAAGCGAACAATTTGCACTGAGATTTCGCCCCAGTCTTCCGAGTAAAAATTTACCAAATGCCTAAACAAAATTAAGTTTTATTTACCCTTTTATAAATTAAAAACTGTTATCTGTCGTTTTTTAATTAATATTTAATATAGTTTCTTTTATAAAATAAGGCGAAATCTTGTCCTTTGAAAGTATAAAACTAACTATCCACGACCGCGGTTAGCGGTTGCAACTCTTTACTGTTAATTTAAGGTTTAAACAATTAAATTAATACGGTGTTGTTACAAAATGTTATGAAATTAACAAATGCACTTAACGGTAAATGATTAACTTTCTTAGCTTAGCGCCTAGCTTAAGATCTATTCTTGAACTGTGTTCCCATTAGCGATGTGCAGGCCAAAGGTGCGTACGCAGCCGGTATTGGCGTTCCCGTACGGTATGTCCTAGGTGTATTTACAGTAAACATAACTTAGCTCTGGCTACAGGTCGTCCGTGTACTCCATCTCTGCCTCCGAATCCCGAATCAGCACCAGCTGCTCCAGCCTATCAATGCGCCTCAGCATCTCCTCCTTTTCCCGCTGAAAAGAGTCCACTCGCCGGCGCAGATCTTCGTTCTGGCGTCGCAGCTCATGCAGCTGTCGGCAAATCTCCGAGGACGTCAGCAACGGCATTACGTTGGGCGCCTTAGTCGAGGGCAACTTTAGTGTGTTTCCGCTGACTGTTTTAACGGCTGCAACCCCGTTGTTCGTGTGCCCCTGTCCCGATGCTCTTGTGGGCGAGGGTCGCAGCTGTATCGTCTGCACGGTGCCCACTTGACCTCTTAGACTGGCGGACGCGGGGTTGTTCACAGGCAGTGTATGCAGGACAGGGGATTCATTGCCGTGCTGCGGCTCATCTAAGGCGTTCGTGGGCTCCATGGCTTTTGGCAGGGACGGGAGCTTCAGCTGAAAGTTGCCAAGGCGGCAGAAATTTGTCAGCCAAACTAATCCTTTGAGTAAACGCAACACAAACACCAACCTGTCGAGACTGCAGTGGGCGCATATTGAGCAGCTTGGTGCCATCCGGAAGCTGACGTACCACTCCAGAGCTGCAGGGAGGAGTGTAAAATTGAAAAGAATTCCAAATCATCACGGACAAATAGGTGATAAGTTACCTTGCCATGGATGCGGGTATTTTCTGGAGTGACTTTGGCTGACTGTCCGTTCCGCAGAGCTTCTTAAAATCAGTCAACGAGATTATGCGTATATTCTGCTCGAAAGGGTCATTTGAAATACGTGCGGATGGAATGTGACGAACAGAGCCCTACCTTGTTTTTGGAAACCCCCGCTGGACTCGACGACGGCGACTCCTTTTGCTTGATGACATTCATTCGAATCTTCTGGGGGGGCGAGTTGCTGACATTTGGTCGCAGAGCCACGCCCGGAACCTTTCTGGCGCCACCGTTCACGTACTCCCGTTTGCCGGTGAGACCCGCCTTCGTTTCGTGCAGCAGCATGCGCCCGCCTTCGGAGAGAATTAGTTGGCGCCCGTTCTGCAGGGCAGTGTTCAGCATTTCCTTCGAGGCCTGGTCATCGTTCTCCTGCATCATATCCGCGATTCCGTGCGTCTTCAGCATGTTTAGCGCCGAATTTCCCAGCACATTGGTATCTGCAAGATGCAACAAATGAACCCTCACGTTTTACATGGTCCCCAACAATTGAACTTACGCCCTCGCAGTGTCTCCAGGACATCCATTCGTTCCTCCACAGACATTTCGCTGTCGTCATGGATTTTCGTGGTCTCCGGATCATCCATTATGGAGTTGACAGCATCGCTGGTTTCCTTCTGCGAATCATTGGTATATGTTACTAGTTATACATAGAGTTTGGTGAGTGCTACATTCTAAAGGAAGGCATATTCAGCCCTTGCAGGAATTTCATGGTAGCAAAATATTATATGCCAACGTGCCAAAATTCAGAAAATTACAAAGTTTCTACTGGAAAAACAAGGATGACTGAGGAGAGGTACATACTCTGCTATTATGCGATTTTATCTGGAGTTCGATAAGCACACGGGCAGCCGAAGACAAAAATTCAAACAATAATTAGTGTATTATTAGGTATAAGAACACAGAACACAGAAACTATGGAGTCACAAACTAAATTCCGAGGCAAAACAATGCCATATTTAGCCTTACCTCCGTTTCGTCGCTGTACTTTTTAGAGGCTTGCGCCTGCCGTGCCATTTCTAACTCCGCCAGCACATCCGCCTGCTCCGTGTACACGGCTAGACCGATTGCCGTCTTTCCAAATTTCGACACACATGTAACGTCGGCCTGGCTTTTAAGCAGCATGCGTACAATGCTCTTGTGCCTCTTCTCAACGGCCCAGTGGAGCGGCGTCATGCGGAGCTGGCAAGGAGAGACAATAAATAGGGTTATTCCTCGAGGCCCACACATCGACGGCGGAATACTCTTACCATGTCCCGAGAGTTCACACTGCACTTGAGCGCCAGCAGCAAGCTGACCACTTGTTCGTGGCCATAGTAACAGGCCAGATGGAGCGGCGTCCGGTCCACCTTCGTCTTGGCGTCCATGTTGATGCCTCCCTGCAATAGAATCTCGCAGATCTCCAACTGATTGTTCATGGCGGCGAAGTGCAGCGCCGACATGCCCAACCAGTCTGAGGCAAACGGCGCTCCGTGGGCCAGTGACGTCTTTACGCCAGCCACATCGCTGTCCCTGGCGCACTGGAGTAGTTGCTTGCCCAGGTCTACGCATGTGGCGGCCACCAGTAGGTTGCCCTTCTTCTGCTGGACCTCTCCTTCCGTGCGCTGAAAGTCGACCACGCGTTAGTAAGCTTGGCTTCGAAGCAACGATTCCACTTACTATCTCATAGTGCATCAGGTGTGCTTTGGAGTGCTCCATAGGATACACATTTCCGTCCGCGCGGAGGGTGGCCACGACTTTGCTAGCACTGCTGTGGCTGTGCATCTTGGCGGGCGAACACTTTCAGCAGCTGCTTGAGGCCCCAGATAGCATTACGGCAGTCAGTTCGGTGGATGCGAGCCAATCCGTTGTGAAAACAAGCCAAGCTTCGAGATAAATTAAATGTTTATGTTTTTGTAGGGTTGTTGATATCAAAATATCAATATATCGATATTTTTCTAAAGATGATATATTTATATCACGATTTCTTGTTTTCCGAAATATCGGAATTGCGATATATTGCCCAATATATGATATTTTGTAATAAATTAAAAAAAAATCTTCATTCTATGACTTTATTTATGTGTAACAAATGTGTAAATAAGCTTCTTCAATTTTCTTTCAATATATATATTTTTTATGTGATATATAAATTATAAATAATAAAAATAATAATGCTTTCATAGACAGTTTTTTGTTCTGTTCTTTTATTACTGAAACTTACAAATAATAAAGATACGAAACCCGAAATAGAAAAGAAAACTACAATTTTAAATATCAAATATATTGATATTTTAAAGTAATATCCGAAAACTCTATGTTTTTGGAACTAGTTCGAGAAAGCACTGATGTTATTCCTCGTGTATCGATATTTCGATATACAAATAAACATGCTTTGCAAATAAAACATATTGGCAGCACTGTATCCATGTTCCGGGATGCCGCCAAATTTGAAAGTTGAATTCTAACGAATATATTTATTTAACACTACGTTGAGTTTTCCTTGCAAAAAAATAATAAATTCCACGAAATCCATTTATTTAAATAAATACGCAGATCTTGATTTGGATAAATATATATATTATTTATTTGGCATATGGAGCATATTTGTGGTTGCTAAGTGTATACGGATGTGTTTTTCGTTTCCGGTCAAGGGTCCGAGCAGCGGGTCATCCTATTTGACTTGTTTTTGAAACGTGTACGCTTTTCTAATATAAATTGCTCAGTCGCACTCGACGCTTGCCGCTTTGTACAATTGTGTTTGGCGAAACGCTTTTATATATGCATGCTTTCACATTGTTCTTTTTTTTTTTTTATTGTTATTATCATGTTTGTCCGATTAAAACTTAACAAATTGGTGCGGCCAATGAGGGCAAAAGGGCTAAACAGGTGAGTCGGTCAAGTTTCTCTGTTTTTCATTAACAATTGTAGTTTTCAGACCTCATTCTGAGCAGAAATACCCTTCATTGGGAGTGTCGTGCAGAGCGTTAGGACTTTTGATTCGAATATTTTTACAGGGGAAAATCTCAATCGTTTGTTTGCAAAAACCAATAAGTTTTTCTTTTTGGCAAAATCTATTAAATAGTAAATTGCTTTATGAATTCACACATATGTATATTTATATATTAAGAATAACTTATACTGGCTCTTTAAAACGTTTAACTAATCCTTGCCAACAGCTTAGGCAATAATTTAAATGCTAATGGGTACATACGAGTTTCTCTTTAGAAAAAATTAAATTCGCTCAATTATTCTGTTACATTTGTTGCTTGTGTATGAGAATGTTAACATTAGCTACTTCTTAGATTTTTCGATTTGTGTTCAAATTGACAATCAACCAATTTCCATATGGTACAATATTGTTGTAATATTTGCTGTTCCTTTATTGATACTACATTTCAAACTTCTTAATATGTTTCGGCTTCCTTCCGTTTCCCGTTTAACTGTGGATACATGCCATAGGGAATTGGCCTAACAAAAACAGTAACAAATGCCATGGCCCGTGGCTCCATGGCACCCAACTTCAAGTACACGTTAATACAAATAGAATGCTTTCGTTCTACTTAAAATGTGTCCTACTCAAAGTGACTACAAACGTTTTCTAAACGCGTATCAATATAGTTTCTGTGGGTAGTTTTCTATTCAGCTTGATACAGAAGGGACTGTGAGGGAGGAGGAGTGGGACATGGGTACATGGAACACAAACATAATTCTTCAAGTGCTTGGCGGATATTTATTATCGACTTATCACGTAACCTAGCATTACAAGTATGGACAGGTAATAGGGTTTTTAGACTAGCAGTCGGCCACGATTTCCATATAACCGCATTGAAATGCCAGAAGTATACAATATTCATGTTTCTGATATTCGTAAAATCTTCGTAAATCTAAAATTCTTATTACCGTATCGTATCGTTAAGTCGTCTAGAACGGATTTAAAAACAAGAGTGAAATCAAATGTATATTCAACGAAAATATAACACTAACATAAACGTAAACGTAAACGTTAACTCAATCTGAATGTAACACCAATTCGAATACCTGCAGCTACGATTAAAGGCAATTTAATATTATTGTAACAAATATTTTATACCATGTATGCTGTGCTGTGTATAGGTTATGTCTCTCCCTACCCTACCCCCAGCTGCATCAAGTGCTTGCTTAGGCTGACGAGCTGTCCGTTGGCACCAGCACGGCGACGGCGTCAGCTGCGGCTAGTTCCATGGCAGCCACTCGGGCCTCTGTGAGAGTCGCGTCGGCATCGAAGCTGGGCTTATGAGTCGGTGACTGACTCGGGGTGCAGTTGGTGCTCTTTGGCTTGCGGAACCACTTGCCGAAGGGACGTCTTCCCAGCGAACCCGTCGTCGATGTGGTTGACAGCATCTGCGAGTTGTCAGCACTGGATATGCCGTCCCGGGACAGCGACTTTTTGGGCAAAGTCTCGCACAAGCGTGAGGTTGATTTGGCCGGTGACTCCGGCACTGAGCTCTCCCCACTGGCCGATGTCGCCCCAGGAGTGGCTTCAAAGTCTTGCGCCTCGTAATCGGATTGATCGGAGAAGTCGCCAGATCGCTCCTCGTAGTTGTACTCAAAGCCAGCCATCTCCTGCACGTAGAGGGGCTTCCCACCGAACTGACGCTCCAGGGCGAGGGTGCTTAGGAAGCGATGCTTCCGGTTCGCCGACCGGAAGCTGAAGTCGTACCACTTTTGGCGTGCTTCGCAGTAGATGCGCAGCGAATTCTTGATGGTGTGCCCAAACATCTTTCCGTCCCTGACGTTTACGACGCGGCAACGATCCAGGAAAATGCGACCCTTGTATATAAAGTGACTGCGCTTGATGATGTCCCGCTTGCAGTAGACCAGCTGGTTGTCGAACAGGAACAGAGTGCAACTGCTGTTCCACAGATTCTGCTTCTGCCGCGTGGCGTCGACCTGCAGGAAAAAGCGAGCGCTATGCAAGTGCAGCGGCGGGCCTTTGAAGTTCTGAAAGCTGGCCTGGTGCCTGGCAATCGTCTCACTGTGCCGTTTGCCCTCATTGACCGCCTCCGTAATGCCGCGCATCGCCTCCAGCGCCTGGTTGACGATGTCGCGAGAGTCGGGTATGTCCAGTTCACTGACGTCCAGCTGCTCGTAGTCGGTGCCAAGCAGCGGCTTGACACTGTCTACCTCATCTCCGGCGCCCTCCAGTGCCGTCTTGATGATCTCGTTAAGGTGCAGGGGGTAGCGACAGATGCGCTGCACGGGGGCCAGGAGATGGGCGGACAGCGGAAGTTCAGCCAGGTTCTCAGACTCGCGGCAGCTGTGAGTGGAATGTTCTTGGTTAGTATGCATCCCGAGGCTAATCTCTGTCTAGATTTCACTTACTTCTCCAAGATGGTGCGTGCGTCCTTGACGCGATCGTAGGACTCGAGTTCGATCAGTGCCCGGGGATAGGCGTTGCAATAGGTGGAATAGCAGAGGAAACCTTTGTGCTGGTTGGTGAAAGAAGATTTCGGTTTTAATAACTTGCGATAGGCTCTATAATTTCAAGTTTTGTACTTACCATCTTGAGAAACACCTTGGCAATCTGGTTTTGCTCGATTCCCCGTCGCAGGGCCTCAAGGAACTTTTGCTGGAACTTGTAGATGGCCGTTATGTTGGAGAAGATCAGCTGAATACTGTTTGGCGAGAATATGTCGATGCGCTTGCTCATGGCCGGCAGATATCTAGCGGGCGGGAGAAGGGTTAGCGTTAGCCTTGCTGGTCCACCTGGTTTCGCGAGACTCTATCTCTTACCCATCACAGATGGCGGCCAGCAGCTTGACATAATTGGCCTCCGTTTCGAGTAGCTCGCGTACAGCACTGCGGCGCAGGATGGTGTTGTGGTTCAACTGGATGTCGGCACTGGGGGCACTCAATGGGGTTGGAGGGGATTCGATGACAATCAGGGTGACGTTGCTCTGGTCCGTGGTGACGGTGACATCCGCGTCCTCTGCAAAGGCATCAACGGGCACAGGAATAGTCGTCGGCTCACCGCCGCCACACGCTCCTTCACCGGCGGCCGCCACCATTTCCGCTTCCGCGTTAGCCTCCGCTTCTGCATCAGCCGCCGCCGCTGCTCTGTGCTCGTTGAAGAAGATGTCCGTCTCCGGGCAGTGAATAATGCGCACAAACTCCTTGGGGAACCAGCCCAGCTCCGGATCCAGTATGTCCTCCACGAGATTGGTCTCCTCCTTCTTGATGCGGCCAAACCACCAGGGTCCGACTTCCTTGCGCAATATCTCGATGAGCATTCCCCGCTCCAGGCCCAGCTCCTGCGGCCCTGCGGCCGTGAAGTTGTAAAGAACTTCCGCGTAGATGGTCGGGTAGTAGCTGACAGCTGGGGAGAAGAAAGAGACAACGCATTAGGATGGCCTGCCCGACCAATTGAGCGTAATTGAGTGGTCTGCACACGCCCACAGTCTACATACCTTCATCGTGCGATGTGACACTGTCGCTGTCGCTGTCCTCCAGCTCCGGGCGCCCCATGCCGTAGGTCTCCAGGCCATTGGGCTGGCTTAGAGATCGTGTGGGCAGAGACTCGGGTGCTTCGCGTTCCCCCTCTGCCCGACTCCCCCCAATGTTTAGGTGCTTCGGGTTCTTTGATTTCAGGGCGAGGGGGCCGAGGATGCTGCTCGCCTTGGCCGAGTTGGTGCGCCGTATTGCCCTGATCTTGGACTCGGCTCCAGTTGACGTCCCGTTAACGGAAACGGAAGTAACAGCTCCTCCCTGGCCGCCGACCGCCAGTGCCCGGGAGTACTGCTCATCCTGCTCCAGCTCGATCTGAATGCCAGAGTCGCCCGAGTTGCACTTGTCACGCCGGTTGAACTTCGTCTTGCGGCGCTCCTTGGAGGTGCGCCAGATGAGGGGCCCGAATCTGTACTTGCCAGAGCTCGCATCGCCTCCCTCCGGCCCAGACTCGCTGCTGGCTGTCTGGGTCGCCGTCACAGCGGGGGCTGTGATGGATACGGTCGGCGTCGTTGGCGACGACTTGGGCTTTGGCACATTGCCGCTCGTGGCCGCCGCCGGCGGCAGCGGAGTGATGTGCAGTTGGTTCTTGCTATTGAAGTTGTTCAGGGTGCGCTTGAACATCTGCAGTACGCCCAGGCCACCGCCGACAACACCGCCACCTCCATTTCCGCTGCTGCTGCCGCTGCCGCTGGTGTGGCCTGTGACAGTGGTGGTCGCCATATCCGCGGCGCTTTCCTCTGGCTTCTGTTGCGGCAGCGCCGAGAGTGGTTCTGTCAGCGTGGGACTAGAGACAGCCCGCATCTGCTGCGCCTGCAAGAAAGAAGTTTGCACCATTACTACTGTTCCGCAACACCGCACTGGTCTGGTTCATCATCTGGCCCCGGTTGGCACCTGGAATGGATGCCCCTGGCCTTGCCCTGACAACTGCAACTGACGCTTACGTAGTGCTTCGGTGGGGAGGCTATGCGGCTCCTTCTCACGAGAAACCACAAATATCTTATCATTACACAGCTTTGTTTATGCCCGTACTGGCCGGGTTTTGTGTTGTATTATTAACAGCAGTGATACCCGGTGACTGTGAGTGTGTCTGTAGCTGTGGCTATGCCTGTGAGTAGAATTTGTCGCAAGAATTTTAATTTCACCGGTAGTGCGGTGCGATAGTGCGATGATCGGGGGGTCGTGTTCAAGATTGGGTCTATGACGAAATATGGTTTATTACGCTATTGTTTGGTAGGAATGGGATCGGGGAGAAGGGAGGGCGAGGGCGAGGGAGGCGAAGGCGAAGACGGGAAAGCTCTGAGATCTGCAAAAATCGAAGCGAAACTGAAGGGGCACGCACACAGCTACAGACACATACGTGTTCGATGGTGATGATATAAGTTGTGGTATGATGTCTCCTATTTTATCGGCCTTTACTTTTCGTTTGACAATCAAATTGATATGGGCAGGCGGCACCGGGATCGGATCGGAGGAGGCGGGGGCCCAGCAACTTATCACACCGATCCGATAATGGGGAGCAGGCCGAATGGCTATGCTATTCAGGGCTGACCTGGAGCCGGCGAGGTCTCCACTTGTAGCGCTCGCCGGGCATCGAGTCGTCGGCGGGCATGCTGAAGTCCACCCGTCCCCTGGCGGATTGCGACACACTGCCGGGGCCGGGGCCGGTGTCGAAGTCCCAGAACTTAATCAGGCCATAGGTGTCCATCAGCGTGGGTATAATCAGCTTCTTCATAGCTCCTCCGCGACTAGGAGGCCAGCTCCGGGCCACATTCAGCACAGGCCGCACAGCACAGCACAGGCAGGTGTAAGCGAGCGGAGCGATAAGTAATAACTGATTGCCGCTGCGAGAGACTTGCAAATGCGAATCGTGAGCACTGACGAGTGGCGGTGTCGTCGCCCCGGTCGTGAGTGGACGGCGACGGCCCATTGTAGTGGAGATATTGCATTAAGGGACATAAAGGCCTCGAGATCGAATCCATATGCGAGTGCCATTGTGGGGCGTCTGGATTGAAGTGGCTTGATTAGATTAGCGCAAGGAATATCTGCTAGAAGCAGCACGAGCCACTGCCACTTGCCCCATCTGTTGCTCGCTTTTGTTCGCTGCGGCCGGGCTAGGTCAAGCTATTGTCTGCGACCCCAGCATTGCACCGCTCTACACAGATTGGTAGCTTGGCCAATGTCAACCTGCTGGCTTTGTCTTGCGTGATTAGTTTTCGCCCGACGTCACCTACGGGCGACAATGCGTGCTTCTGGAACAATGGCAGAACTCTAAGCGGCTTATCCTGCCCCCAACCTAATGTCCTGCCGCTTAAGCAATTAAAATGGCTAAGTATGGCGGTAGGATTTAACTATCGGCAGAAGGGATTCAATTAATCGATTGTGGGGAGAAACACCCAGTGGTACATTGGATAAATACCCTTCAAAACTTTCTCATCTGGAGCCACTCTCTGAGGAAATTCTTCCCCTGTTCAGATGGAAGATGTGTGATTCAAAAGTGTCACCTCACCTCCTGTTGTTTAAAGGGAAGAACATTTAAAGTTTTATTTATGAGCGCAATGAACCCAGACTACGGGGAATGTAAACAGAAGATGTGGAAGCGGAGGGATAAGCCTATAATACGGCTTCGGCTTCGGCCTCAAGTGATTTAAAAACACATTTCGACAGCAGCATTTGCATAGGGAAAGCATTAGGGACTTGAGCGTACGGGACTTAATGGTGGCTAACAGCAAGGAACCAGGAACAGGGAAAACCAGACACGGCCGGAAACATGTGTTCTCTCTCTAGACATCCAGTGTCCTATGAATTTAATGAGCTGTCAGAGTACATAGTGCCGTCGTCCGTCGTCCTTGAGCTTCCATTACCGCTTTAGCATGAACCCTTCGATTTGGTGGCCACAAAATTAAATTGGCGCAGGGCCCGCCCTCCTGCTGCTTGCAGAGATCACATTTCGGGTTCATCCACAGCCCTCACGGGCTTCTGTAGCGGCCAAGTCAGCCATGACTTCCAACTCCCTTTTCATCTGCGGTTGCCTGGCTAGAGCCGCAATGGAGCACGGCTTGGGCAGGAGTGGGGAGTAGTGAGAAAGTCCCTATTGACACGAACGCTGGCATGTCTTGCGGTTGCAGTGTTGATGGCTGGTAATGGGATATGCGTCGCTGTAACATTTCTTATATAAAATCATAGAAACATCTTAGACATCAGCAGGCCCGCTGCTGCTTCAGTTTCGAGAGTATTGAACTCTTGCCACCTTGCTGCAGGGTGTCGCCGCCTCCGAAGTGCATTTCAGAGAAAGTGGCCCCAGAGCAAGCTTTATTCCGATCGTAAAATTCGGTTTAATTAGCGCAGTTTCGGCTGTAAAACTTTAAGGGATTCGAGTTCGGCGGATGAGGATTTACAAGAACTGCGTACGTTTTATGGGGGAGCTTTACGGCGGCCCCGGCGCTACTCAAGAGTAGGAATGCCAGCAGAGCAGGCGGCAGTGAGGGTGGGGCCATAAACGGAACTGCAGTTAAAATGTTGCCACCCTAAGAGCATTCGGAGTGCATCATGTTCCCGGGCTGGCTTGGCCGTGACCTCAGCCCTCAGAAAGCACAAATGTGTTCAAGAGCAGCGTGTGACAAAATCTAAACATTTGTATACCAATCGCAGCTGTTGCAGCCGCTCGACCGAAATAAATCAATTTAAATTCTGAGCACCCAACATCGGGCAGGGGGCAGGGAAACGACAGCTGTCGGGGTAACGCGATCCCATCGAGCCAGAGACCTCCCGATTGTCACTATCATCGTGCATCTGGTCATAGATATACCGCGATACACTTGGACATAAACCCTCGCCCGTATGTCAATATTAGCTGCTCGTTAATTTTCCATTTCTGGAGAACCTCTCTGAAAAGTAACCCGAACATCGCAGCAGTCTGCGCGTTACTTACCAAGCCGTTCCTTACTCCTTGATTTCCGGTATTTGGCATTCTGAAAATAGACAAAATAGCAAAATTCTGTTTAGTGAAAGATCTCTTCTGTTGAGAGCTTCTACCGCGAGTACGGTAGCGGTAGCCACCGCGCTTCCCGCTGTGAATTATGTAAAATTTAGCGCCGCCGATCAGGTAGGTTGGCTGACCCCGCGAAGCGTTTCGTAACCTCGGTATATTCGCTCATTAGGCGGAGGAACTGGCGAACGGGGTGCATGGACAGAGCACGGGGCAATTTAGCGAATTCAAAGAAGTCTAGTTTTGCTGTGACCCAAGGCAAGCTATTGGCTGTGTTTGCGTGTGAAAATGTGGCGACCAAGGTGCTGGTAAGGCAGGTAAATGACTTGGAAAATGCTGAAAAAGGATTTTCCTACTGCCGGAGAAGGTGAGCCGAAAGCAAACTGCGCGAACCGAATCTAAAGCAAACTTGGCCAATTCCATTTCCGTATGCTTATTGTAAGCAAACACCATAAATTCTGGGAATTCCAGGCAAGCAAGGAAAACAAACAGCCCATCAAACGACCCTTAAGGACCGGGAAAGACCCGGGGATGGGCGGGGTATGGCCTTAGGAATCAACAGGACGCACTCGCAGCCGCAGCACGCCGAGTGATGAGACGAAGGCCCAGAGACAGAGAGATGCAAGGAGCGCATAGTTTGCGCCTGCGGTGACCGCCGCCCTCTATACCTTCCCCGAGTAGAAGCAGCAGCAGGCCAGAAAAGGACCGAGAACGAGGGTATTTTCGGTGCTGGCAACAAAAAACGGATTAAATCTGGTATGCGTGAAGGAATGCAGTTCGGGAATGTTCTTAGTCTACGCTGAAATATGCCCCAAAGGTACTTCCTTGGGGCCTCAATGCTAGCCATTTCCTTTGATGTACAGTTGAAGATGATTAATGGAACGCCTCTGATTGAGATGCTGCGATTGTAAAGACCGGACCGGCTAAGAAGCATCTGCAGCAGTGCTCTAGTTCCACTCTCTCCCTCTCAATTTTCTCACCGTTGCAAGGTTCTGAAGCGACGACCCTCCACTCCGGCTGAGCGCTTTTTCCTGGGCGTATTCTGCCTGGAGACTGGCTCCGATTTAACACCGTAACTTTTAATCGTTTTATTCTTGTTCATTTTGGTCTTGGTTTCTACTTTTGCCGCGGCAAGGGGTACACTAAACTGAGTTAGGTCAGAGCGAACGTGGTATGTGACCATAATCAAACTGTTTCACTGCTTTGCATTCTATATTATTCCGATACAACTTTGAAAGACTTCCGTCGAGTGCGTGCGTGCGTGCGTTCCGTTCGCGTTTCGGGGCAGACTGATCCTCACTGAGGTCGCACACACTCGGGGTTCGTTCTTGGTTTCCCGGCCGCTCAACTCAGCTGCTCATTGCACTCAACTGCCGCGAAATAGGGGAAGGACTTCGAGTGAGAGTGTGTTGCAGTGTTGCTATGGTGGTTGCGGAGGACCAGTCCGAAGAGGCTGAGTTCAGTGGCATCTGCCTATTTGAGGCATCCAGCTGCTGCTGCTGCTGTGGCTCAAGATCGAAAATGAGCTCAAATGCGGCAGGTCGACTCAAAAAGGATAACAATGAGTCGGTGGAGAGAGGGCAAGGAAACATCTGCCGCTCCAGGCATTAAACCGGTTTCGAGTCCTGCCTGCCTCTTCCTCCACACTGCTGGCGTGTGGCCAAAAATAATGTAATTCATCAAGCCGTGCTATATTCCTGAAATGAGAATCTGCGCCGAGTAAGGGTTTACTGGTGCATAGCTCCCCTGACAAGTACTTCAACGTAAGACGTATAACAATCCCCATTCAGCCGAAATTTTCCACCACCTAGGAACGCGGAAACCAGCGAACATTGAAAGCTGATATGCAGCCGGAAATACAACCGGCGCCTCTTAAGAGGAACTCGCACGCAATGCGGGAAAATGGGGCACAGGATGTTCGGGCACTTGAAGTATTCAGGATCAGCTGGCGCAGGTGCTGAGATTTGTGGCCTTCAACGACAACAAACACAGACCAATCTGGGGGCAGCCGGCTTGACCTTATCTCGTTTATTCCATGGCAGCGTTCCAAGGTTGCGTCGTGATATTGAAACAATTTCACCCAGTAATCTGCATATAAACTGGGAGCTGGGAGCTGGGAGCCTAACTAAGCAAGGTGCAGAAGCAGAAGCAGTAACTGGAACTGCAACTCGAATGCAAAAACCGGTTTCTGCGACTCGGACAGGTAGTTGCAACGCGATGAGTCGCCACCGGTCGCCATTCACTGCCAGTAGTAACCACTACCTGGGCAGGAAAGGCGCAAAATGCTATTCGCAATAAGAACAAGAGCTGTACCTCGGCACTTACACTTTTTAGAGAACCACATGGTGAGCGTGGCTAAACGGGGGGCGATATTCGGAATTCCACTAAATAGTCACGTTGCGCTGGTCAGCATGGCCAAGTCCGGTGCAAATTGGCTTAATTTATCACCGGATCAAATTGAGAGGCATAAAATTATTATTGAACAAACAAGGCACATTACATCCCCTTCCGAGGTATTGATTGGGACTAAAAAATGAAGTCGGGAAGCTTAGCAGAGGAATTGAAATGTTCGTATGAGCAGGTAAGGTTTCTACACAACCTGTGAGGTTCTACAACTGAAATCAGAGTAATCGGTATGTGATCAGGGTCTAGGAAACCCGTAACTCACTAAGCAGAACGCACACGTCGTGGCCCCTGTAATTATTGGGACAACAAGAATTTTTCAGCTAACCGTACTATAAACATGCCGCCGACGAGCAGCGACAATGAAAAGGAGGAGCGGCACAGTTTTATCCAGAAAGTATCACAGACCCAAAGTGCGGAATGACTGGCCGGCTGTCAGCTGCACAGCGGGAAAATGAATTCGAATTCGGACGAACCCTCAGGAACAAGCAGCATTATGGGCATTATGTTGCTAGCTGGGAATCAGTGTGAGGCTCGATGTTACAGAATGGCAGACAGGTTTATAGGCATAAAAACGAAATCAGTCAATTTATAGCAGGAAAAAATCGGAATGTCTCCGTAAAACACCAAGACACAGCAGCCATCAACCCCACGATGCATCTCATAGGGGCCTCGTTGCAATGAACAGGGGGAGCACGAGTGAAGTGCATTACGAATGCAAGTAGGAAGGGCATCTGCGTGTGCATATTTATAAAACGCGGCACAGGCAGTGGGAGGAAACGTGGTTGCCGCCGCTTCAATTGAAGCCTGGATGAAGGGGTGCAAGTGGAAGGTGACTCCCCTGCTCTCTCGGTGAAATAATGCAGAAATAATAATGAATGGATGAGAGGCAGCAGTCACATCTGGATTGCTACGGCTACGCAAGTGCCTGGCAAATATAGAAATGACTCATCATGAATTACTTTCCGCAAACACAATTCGTCGCCTGATGATATTTCGTCACTAAAACGGCGAAGGTACGGTGGTAATTTTAAATTATTCTCAGCATTTAATGGCCTAATTCGGGTTCCCCTCTTGTAGTCGTCATTAAGACTAGAGGCAGTCAAGAATGAACAGGGCCCGGAACCCAAACAGGCATTAATTCTCGACAGCGACGAAGATGAGATGGTGGCTTTGAAGTGGGTTTTTGTTACAAATTTGACTGTATAATTAAGAAAGGCCGAAGAGGAACTGGGGAGCGGACAGGAAGAGGCCGGCGGAGATAGAGGAAGTACGGAAAGAACACAGAAGACGCGACGCAAGCACGCATGTGCTTGAGAACCGACGAGGTGCGCATGCAATTCCCAACTCCGACATGCCCTGATTGCCAAGGAGTTGGCGGGGGTTTGGCCCAGAACCGGAGACTTTCTGTGCCGCAGTCGCTTTATTAATTATTATATTTTATTGTATACATATTAAGTGAGTGGGTGCATGATTTACTGTTTGGAAATCCACAGCCGAACGGTTCGATGTGGTTACCCGACTATGCTTTCATTCACTTCAAAGTGCGGTAACTCAATAAGTCTTTACACTGACAAAAAGGGAACGATATGTGCACCATTTCCGTATTTGTTACAATTTATGAATCTCTGAATCTGTGTGAGTGCGATGGCGTATTGAATTGCATCTGGATTAGCAGAGAGAGTGGGTAATTACGCAAAAGTAGGCACATTTGTCGCGCAAACCAACTTTCGAATGAGTCCCTACCGGACCTGACACAGCGCCGGCGCAACGAACTCGATGAACTCACCCCACGCCCGTTGGGCTGGCATAAAATAAAACGGACAATTAAAAACTTAATTCATTTACTAATGACTTTAGCAAGGTTTCCTCGCTCTCGGAACTCATTATGCCCGCAAAGAAAGCTCTGCCAGTTACTATTGATAAGGGGACTCATTGGGTGGCATTGGCGGCTGATTACGGACAGATAGTGGAGAGACATATGGCTGGAGCGGATTTGTGGCTTTGAAAATACAAATTTCAAAGCCAGGGAAGCTTTGTTATCTCCGCTGAGAACTGGGAACAAATTCCACGCAGTAAAGCCCGCTTAGTTACGTAAGTAATCTCGCCAGACTTCGCTGTAAACCTGAAAGTATTCACAATCCAAGGGAGTGACGACATGCGCCAGACTAGGTAAACCGAAAGTGCATTCACCTGCGTACCAAAAACCATGTTCAGACTACTAATTCCCAAATGTATCCACTCACGGGGAGAGGTAGAGAAGACACGCCTAACCTTTTCCAGAGAACGCAAGCGCAACAAGCTACAACTTCTTGGATTGTAAACCACAAGCAGACGAAAATAGGAGTTCGGAGCCAATGGTAATGATCGTTTCGTAAATACAATAGCTGCGGCAGCCAGAAACAATAAGTGATGGCAGATGCACAACACCGGCTGGGGACGGGGCACGCGCGGCAGCTGGGCAACTTGTTTGTTTACTGCGGAAGGCCAGAAATAGGAATAGATCTGGTTGTGGCTTGATAGATGCTCTGGACATTGATGGACTCCCCCTAGAACAGAGCATAGAAGTATGGTAAATCGGCTTATAGAAACCGTCCTGTCCGCTCTTCTCCGGACATGTGGAGTTTTCTGCGGTTTTAAGCAACTTTAAGAACCGAGCAACATTTTATTTCGAACTCAATCAGGTGAATCTACAAAATAACAGAATCTGTACGTCTAAACAATATATATATGTAGGTGGATTTGTTGTTTTTCTTAATCTTGATGGGTCGTT
Organism: Drosophila bocqueti; assembly: GCA_018151655.1. Taxonomy (NCBI): domain Eukaryota; kingdom Metazoa; phylum Arthropoda; class Insecta; order Diptera; family Drosophilidae; genus Drosophila; species Drosophila bocqueti. The sequence continues at coordinate 841,088 of JAECXF010000230.1, forward strand.
GGGGTCAAATTGAGAATGACTTTCGGTTAAAGGCCTGCGTGATGTGGCAATGACTCAGGCATTGCTTCATGTGGCTGAGTACGGGGGCACACGGAAATACCAAGGAAAACTGCAGCAGCGGTTTTTGATTTGAAAGCGAAAGTCTTTTCTCTGTACACTTTAAATCTTTTTTGTGTCGTAAATACGCGGTTAATTGCTGGTACGACTTGATTTATAACACAAAACGGCACTGCAAACGTCTCTCAACTCTGTTTCTCGACAAGAAGCTGCTCAATTCGCTGCTCTATGATCCCATTTCAAGGCTCCTGATAGAGAAATCTGTTAGAATACTTGGAGAGCTGGGGCGATTCTCCGTCAAAACAATTCCACTGCTGGACTTGGCGTGAGCTGCAATACCATGAAAAAGATCTAAAAGACTAGCTTAACAGCAAGAATTACTAATGATGGGCAATTAAAGTGGTTTGGCTTTACTTTGATTTCTTAATGACTTTTTTAGATTCCGACTCCGACTCGGACGCTGGAGACCAGGTTTAAGAACACGAACAGCACCGGGTTTACAAAGCGTCAACAGAGTTAGTCGACGGCAACGAAACTGAAATCATCTGATTATTTCTATTCCGGCCGAGGCTTTGCAGCTGAAACATTTCTGCAGCGTCTTCGTGCCGCCCCGTGTTTCAGTTTTCTGTTTTCAGTTTTGTGTTTTTAATTTCCGTAAACTGGGATAAGGTGTCGCTCGACCAAAATTCCATTCCGCTAAACAAAGCAACTAATTACCGGCCCAAAACATGGCTGGCGTTGTTGAAGTGCTCCAAGCAGGCTGAAGTCGAAGCATTAAATACCCTAACGCCCCACCTTGCCAGATTCCATAGGAAGATGTGTGACATTCTGCTGGGGTAGGGAAAAATAATGAAAAGCCTGAATCAAGTTGTGCCGCTGATTAATGACAGACACGAAGGTAACTAATTAACCAAGGAGATGTGCTTAATGACCGGCCAGGGGGAGGACCACCTGCCCACCCTCGAGCAGTGAATAATATTAATTAATATCCCATTAGCCGCCCAAACGTTTACGCCAACGCATAGTAAATGCATTTTTGGCCTGAAAATGTCAAGGAGCTCGCTCGGATGCCCCCCTGCTGCAAACCCTGGTTCGCGGAGCATCTGACTTCTAACTAACAGCCAGATACGCCGTCAGCTGTCAGAGCAGCTTTCCTCCAGTGACAAGTTCTCCAACTGCCAGGGAACGGAACGAGCTCCGAGCTCCGCCCCCTCGGGCTGTGGCAGTGGCAGTAGGCAACGTTCATTGCATTTTTAGCCTTAATGCCTTATTTACACAACGAGAACTTGGGCTGCAAAACTTTATTGTTTGCGGGCTGGGCTGCTGCCCTGCCCTGCTGCACTTGTTTTGATTTGCCGGCTGCCACTGCCACTGCCAGTGAAATGGAAATGAAAACGAATTGGAAACCCAGCGCATTCGGCACCAGCTCCAGCACCAGCACCCAACAACGCATGGTCAGCAGATGTGGTGGTTGCCTTAGCGCTATAACTTTCCCCGGGCCGACTCTGCTTGGGGAATCTTATATGTAACATAATTAAACATTATTTTATCCAAATGCTTTCGTGCCCAAAAATACGACTTTCCACTGCGAGCTGCGAGCTGCGAGCTGCCGCCGCGCTGTCAATATATTTTACGAGCGCCAAACATTTCACTCCATTGTGAAACCTGGGCTGCACACCGTGGAAATGAGTGGTAATATGTGTTAATCTAGGCTACAACAACCCAGGGAGTGGCTGTGGGCCTTCCTTCTACACCCATGTACTGTTGCACGAGGCTGTTGCTCCTTGGCAAACAGAGATTTACGCAACGGGTTTGGGAAAATATGTAGCTAGCTGGTAGCTGGTAGCTGCTGGCTGACAAGCTTATTATTTAACGCACAGGCACATGCACTCGACAATGATATCGGATGGGAAATGCACTTAATCACACCCTGTCCTGGCGCAGTCATTATGCACAATTTCTGCGATTTGATACTGCTGCGAAGAGGAGAAAATGTGGAGCTGTCATTGCAGCTGAAGTATAATTTTAAACCCGAATGGGTGATTCTTCGTATTGAATACTGAATTAACACTAGATATTAAATAGTAAATTGCTTTCATAGACCACTTTTAAGCATTAAATGATTCCTAGGGGAATTGATTTCGATTTCGAAACATCGCTCAACACTATAATTACTTTCTAGTTGACTGGAGAGGAGTTTATCTTTGGGATACGAAGTGACAGACAGAAGACTAGTCACGTACTTCAATAGAACTGAGTGTACACTTTATGGCTGATAAGCCAACCTTTCGCAATCTGCTGTACAATTTCATGTTGTCATCATTATGAGACTGACTAATAGCGTGGATGGTCTTTGGCCGGTTAGAAACATTTTGGGGGCATATAGTTTGAGTTTTAAAAGCCTGCAGATATCCGTTTAATAACAAACTTTTTGTTAAGCCGAATACTCTTTGTGGCAAATGTAGTTGGACAAGTTTGTCACTATTTCTACGTTTTATCTTGCCTTTCCTCAGTGGAGTTCTGTATGAGCAAATAGGGTCAACCAAGCAAACATTGAGAAAATATAACGAGAGCCTGACCCGATTGCACGCGAGTGTACCACATATATTTTTAGTTCTCGCTGAGAGCTGCTTGGGGGTAGAAACATGAAAGCCAGTAGGTAAACTCCCAATAAAAGTTGTTTATCAGAATCTATATCTTGCTGAACAAACACATAACGTTTAGCTTAGATCCCTTAATTTTTCATCAACTTGTTTCGGTGATTGCATAAGCCGAGGTCCGAGCATAAATTGGTTCGACTGACTACTGCCACTTATTATGTGACAGTGAAAGATTCAGTTGTTGACAACCGTCGTCCATAAATGGTGCACCACCACGACAAGTTCGATCGGAATGCCGTCCAGGCTGAGGAGTCTTGTTGGTGAGGCAATGGAATTTAAACATTAAAGTGACTGAGTCGCTGTTCTCTTCTGTATTCGGGGAGTCGTCATAACTTGTGGTTTCCCCAATCTTTCTATGAAACGGTAATCTTTGCGTTACACTACGCATTTATTTGCGCTCCAATCCAAGATAAAGACATAAACAGGAAAGACGTCTTATTCGAGTGCCTCGCCCCTGAGATATCCGATAAAACATCGACAAACAAACTAATCATCGGATAAATCGGATCATTAAACTTATTTGGAGATGCTTTAAAAACGATAACCGTCAAAGAATAGATGTTTCCATAAAAGCACACCCTTCGGCTCTACGAGTACAGTGTATGAAAGCCACAAGAGCAACGAAAAATGCTCGACGCCATGACAATATTAAGCAGAGCAAGTTTTTGCATACACTTCTAAAAATAGCCGCCTGCCGCAGATTGTAGGGAACTCGCCGCACATTTACCCCAAAATAAGTCGGGGAAAAGCAAACGAATCAAATGTGTCGGCAGGGAGCGGGGCTGAACGTGATGGAAATCCCTAAGCAGGACCAAGCGGCATCTGTGAGTCCTGTGACGCCTCAACAGGTCACGGGAAATTATGTACGGCTGATTAGCCGAGCATCGAGGAAGAGGGAAAAGTCAACAGACACTCGGTCAAGAGGCAGAAGTAACTGGCAAATGGACCGCGAAATTAACTGCGTTAAATGGGAGGAAAGTGGGGATAATATGGAAGCATATGCAGCCTTCCTACACTCCCAGTCGTAGTACCACAAATAGGACCAATTAATTTGATTTCCGTCAACTTACATCGTTGAAGCATCCCCCTCGCAGTTATCCTCTGCTGCTCCATTGCACTCCCCCATAGGGGCTGCTGCTGTTGGCGGCGAGTCCTCCTCGGGCAGGAGATACCACTTCGTGTGGGAGCCGCGGCTGGCGTAAACATTCCCGCCGCCAGTGTCCCTTAACTGCGCCGTAGCCGGGGCCGGCAGCTCCTCGGCCACGCCATCGAACTCCGTGGCCGAAGCACGCCCACTATCGGATCCCGCGACGCCACCGGGTGCCGCCGTCTCCCCAGCAACGGCTTCGTCTCCGTCTCCGTCACCTCGCCTGCCATCATCGGCGCCGAAGTCGTCGTTGTCGCGCCCCTCCTGCCCCGTCTCCTGCTGCAGTGCAGCCTGCGCGGACCTGGGCAAACTCATTGTCGTTGTAGACATTTTCGCTGCTTTGCGTAATAAACTGTGCCGCGGGTCGGCGTTATTGATTTTCGCTTATGGTTCCTTCTTATTTAGATGCGCTATTTGCGCGGTTGCCCAAGCGTTCACACATTTTGGCTTCTGCCCAAGCGTTCGCGAGAATGCCAGCAGCAACACCTACACTCAGCACCACACACACAGATACACACGCACGGACGCCCACTGGCCAAGCAACCGGCAGCAGCGGGACGCTTTGGGAATTTTTGCTTTGTTCTTCTCTTCGCTGTTGCACGGATCTCGACGGCAGGGCTAATAATTGACGACACTGGGCACCTTTGGCGCTATTAGCGCGGTTTCATAGCTCAGGATTTGTGTAATCGCTGGATGTACATGCAAAAATTGTGCCAAACAGCTGAGCCAACACACAATTTCATTCACGGGGGTGGAACGGCGCGCGCACCTTTGCTATAAATGCATTTTCAACTTTCCGAGCGGCGCGTCTGCTTCGTTCAAGTGTTTTTCTTGTTTTTTAGTAGATGTAGACACACTCATGGTTTGAATTGCACCGTGGTGAGTGCAAACAGCTGTTGTGTTGAAAAGCGCGAGGCAACAGCAATAGGCAGTGGCGCCCGTAAGCGACTAGCGAGACTGAGCAGTGCAGCTATATGGGTCGCATTAGGTGAAAAGGGAAATTCACCGCCGCGCGCTTTTTTGAACGAAGATTTGCGTCAGAGCCCGCCATAAAACTAATTCTATAACTATTCATCTATAAAAAAAACTAAAAACTATTAAGCATTTCGGTAATCACATGAATATTTTATAAATAGCCCAATCGGTTTTGATTGGTTTGTCTGTGGATTAGTGTTGATTTTTAAATACACAATAAAATAGTTTTTCTTTGGTTTTGTTTTTTAAGAAAGCCCAAAGGTATGCAACAGCTCCCGACATTCCTATAAATCCGTTTTTTCAGACCGACGAGATCTGCTTACATCTCTCACAAAAATGCAAATCCAACTAGCCGACCCAATAGGAAACTCATACAAACTCCTCTCCTTCCTCCACAAAATATAAATATTTAAATTTTAATACTCCTTTTGGGGTCTTCTAAAATCAGTCGGAAGCACAAAACACACTGAAGGAGTCATTTCCGACCCTATAAATCATATATATTCTTGATCAGCATCAAATTCTGAGTCGATCTAGCCATGTTTGGTAGAATAAAAAAATTAAAAAATTTTTTTCGAAACTTTTTGGGGTTAAATTGGTAAAGTTGTCAAAAAAAAATTTGAAAAAAAATAATTTTAAAATTAATTGAAATGCAGTATGCAGTTTTATTAGCATTATAAAAACTAACTCGGGACGGTTTTCCGAATTCAAATTAATGAATTTTTAGCTTAGTTATTGTATTTTTAAGCTTTAATTTGGCCAAATTAATGGAAGACAAATATTTAAATTTTAATACTCCAAACGGGGTATTATAATATCAGTCTGAAGCACAGAATTCAGTGAAGGAGTCATTTCCGACCCTATAAATCATATATATTTGTATAACTTTGCTATAACTTTACTGTTGCAAGGTCAAGATTTTTATAAATAAAAACCAGTGGTTTTTATTTATCATTCCTTCTTAAATTCTCACAATTACTAAAATATATGTGTATCAACCTGTGGCCACCGAGGAGAGGGACTAGTCTTAAAGAAGCTTTTCAAAGAGACTAATTTACAGACGTTCCGTGACAAAAGCAATCTCTGTCAATACTGCTTGCCGGTTTTACTTATGTAGCTATTGCTTCTGGAGGATGCTCGCCGGCGGCACAAAGCACGCTTTCGCACACACACGCTAGCGCAGCGCCCACAGGGAGGCAGCATCATTGCTTATTTATGGAGCCAGGCAGGGGGCACAAGGATGCGTGGACGCAGGGACACACACAGAGGAAGGAGGAGGGCGAGAGTAAAACGATGTTCAAATCTGTGTCTATAGACGAGTCGAGCAGTGGGTCGCTGAACTCGGCGGCAGGACATGGGAGGAGGAGGAGGAAGCTGGGGCTAGTTCCACCGGCTGTTTATTTGTCTGACAATAAGGAGGAGGCGCAGACTTTGCTGGGTCCCTTTGACTGGGCCAGCCAGTGCATGTGCCCGTGATTGTCCTGCCGCTGCCAGGAAGTGGTGGCGCTCGATATAAACACAATTGCCAGCATTGTATACCGACGCCTGACTCGCTGGCTGGTGGCATTGGGTCACCTGCGGAGGGCTTGGAATATAATTGAACATCGATCTATTAAAGGCTAATGAACAGTGACAGCAACAGCATTCTTTTGCTTCCGAATTTAGCGGGCTCCCAGCGCTAATTGAAATATCCAAAAATAAAATACACAAAAGCGAACGAAAGAGTCTCACCCGTCAGTCCTATATCTCCGTGGCGTCAGACTTGGCAGGGACCGACTACGTCCCTGCGCTCTGACGCCCCTTCTGCTTCTCCTGTGGCACTTGTTTCCTTTGCTTCCGTCGGCTTGGCCATCGCTCGGGCTGCTCCTGAAAAGGGAAAATATCATATTGATGACTATTATCCATTATTGACAGTATCCAATCTCATTCCGCTGTCGCCACTCATTTTCATTGTTATCTGTCATGTTTAATGGTACTTGGAAAGCCCCAGCTGCGAACCTGCCCCTGCCCCTGTCCCTGCCGGAGCTTGTCAATCGCTAATGGCTTGGCCAGTTGAAGCCATTAGCAGGAGCAGGAGCAGGGGATCCTAGGAGCAATCTGTCTCTTCGGAAGTTAAAAAGCAAAACTCACCTGAGCGCAATATCCTCCTCTGCCGCAACCTTTTGGGACTTGTCCTCCTTCTTCTCTCTCTCCACATGCTGTGTCTGCTGTGGGGGATGACGAGTGCTGGCCATTCCGCTGCACAAGAAGGTCCACGACGGATTGGAAACTCTCGCCTCGACGACTCGTTGAACACACTCTCTTGGGCTTTTGTTAACGGCCACTGAAACGACGTGGGCCTGCGAAGGAGGCTGCAGCTCGATAAGAGACACATCCGCCTGGGACTGGTCTCTCTTGACCGGGCCGGGTGCACTTCCTTCCTGACAGGCCGCGCATCGGGGCCAATAGTCGCAGGTATCTAAGGTCTTGGAGCAGCTCTTGGTGGTGGCCGTGGGGGGGAACTCTGTCGTGTTACTAAAAAACCACACGAAATGCGTAAGCCACACACAGCACAGGCACAGGCCTTAGTAATCTCATTCAACCAGAGAGAGAGTCTAATGTAGGGGGTGGAACCGCTTGTTCTGGACATCAGCTATTCCTTCTACTGTTGATTTATGTTAGTACGTGCTTTTTGAACGAATACTGGGAGAAGGGAGTTGGGCTGCCTCCACCACAGAGTTAATAAATTCGGTTAGTTCATAGATTAGTTGGTATGCATAAGCAGTCTTTACGCACGGGTGCTGGCTCTGGTCGGGTTAGTAGTACCTTGGGCGCTGCTAAACTTGGTTCGAGGGGGAGCGGGCTTGGGCCCTCGTGCATATTAGTTCGAGGAATGGGTTAATACAAAGTTAGAAGGGATTCCCCTTTCGTGTGACAGCTGTGAGTGTCGGAGCTAGTACCTGCTGCTGCGCGGCTGGGTTGCCGGCTGTCTGTAAATGTAGTCGCCACCCACTCCCACCGCCATCTCCAGGGTCAGGTCGTCCCGCGACCCCGGACTCTGGCGGAGGGAGCGCTGTGGCTTTAGCACCGTCGTCGGGTGCTCGTAGATGCGCGTTTCGTTGCTCATAAAGTTGAGCTCACTGTTCCCTCCCGAGTTGATGGTCTCCCGGTTGCGGAGCATCACGGGCAGCTCATAGTCGCTGCTGTCGCCCCGCCTGAAGTTCATGATGGGCGACTTCCGCAGCATGTCGTACGTTAGCTCGTGGTCGCACAGCCGCGTCCCGTAGCTCTGGGGGCTGCCGGACTGCCGCGGCGGCTGGTGGAGATTGTTAGACGAGGATCCCGAGGACTGGGGCGAGCGCGACGCGCCGTGCTCAACGCCGGATGCGTTCACGGGAGAGTTGGACTTGCGGAGACGGGAGGAGGACGCGTGAGCGGAGTCAGCAGCAGGCTGAAGGAAGCGCAACCCACTTACGCTGGCGCTTCCACTGCATCCGTTGTTGTTGTTCAGCACAGCCTCGCGGTAGTCGTCGTCAAAGGAGCGCGACTCCCTTTCAACTCGCAAGTTTTGGTTGCTCCCGCTGTCCCCACCGCTGCCACTCGTGTGTGCGGAGCGTACTGATCCCTTGGGGCCACCGCCACCGCCACCGCGATTGTAGTTGTTGTAATTAAAGTCGAAGGAGCGCGCCTTGTCCGCCTCGCTCTGGCGCACCCTCACAGAAGAGCTGGATGCCGCCGGGGGGTTGGCATGCGACTTGGATCCAGCTGGAGCTCGGATGGCGGTCGGGAAAACGCCTCCACCAACCGGCAACCGGGACTGCTGGTACGTCGCGGCTGATGCCTGCTGCAGTTGCTGCTGCTGCTGGACGGACGCGGCACCCACATTGACGATCGACTTGTGGGTTCGATTCGGTGAGCGCTCGCTCAGCTGCAAAGATCTGCAAGGGAGAGCGGGGTCCATGGTGTGTCTGCGTAAGGGCGAAGGTGTGAACCTACCTGGAGCGGCGAATGCGATGCTCCTGTTCGGCCTGCTTGGCGGCATTGTGGGCCATTGCCCGCCGGTGACTGCTCGAGTTGCTTGCGGGACCGGCGGCCGAGGCTGTGACCGTTGAGCTGGTGCTGGCGTTGAGAGGCTCATGAGAATCGCCGCCACTGTAGCTGGAGCTCGAGGAGCTGCGTGATATGTTGGGAGGCGTCTTGTCCTTGCGCGTCTCCAAGGTATTGCTTCTGGAGCCGGAGTTCTGGCGGGAGCCGGCACTCAGCGAGAGCTGCGACCCCTTCTTGCGTCGCTCCTCGGGAGTCAGGGACCTGGATTCGGGGGTCAGAGAGCGCTGCTTCCGCAAGCTGGTGGATGAACTGTGCGACTCGTTGCGATCGGGCGTAAGGGAGCGCTGGCGCTGCATCTTGAACGGCGAGATGCTCACAGTGCTGGCGCCAGCCTTTGGAAACTTGTGAGTGCCGGCCGACAGGAACTCGCTCAGGCCGCCATCCTCGTTGTCCAGCTCATCATTCGAGAGGTCTGTCAAATAAATTGTGATTTAGATGGGAGGAGTCCGTTGCCCACAAACTGCTATGTAAATGATTAGTGGCAGTCACACAAATAGCAAGAAATTGACTCGCATTTTTTCTCATTCAACCACGCTGGACTGCCTCCTGATGGGGCATTGCAATTTGCCTAATCATGGGACATTAGTCAGCCCCAAACATGCACAGGGGCAGAGGGAGGGTTTTTGTCAATCAGTCAGGGAAACGACTTACCTGATCTCGCTCCGCTGTCACAGGAGTTGAGGCGCTGGCTCTTAGACGTATCGAAACTGCGAAAGCGAGACACTCCCACGCTGGGGGCGGCGGGATGCGGCGCCAGAGGCCCTGCGCTGCCCACCCGACTGAATTGGGACTTGCGTGAACGTCCGAGGGCGTGGGTCTTGGCGCGCTCAGCGGTCCGTTCGTGGCGGGAGCGTGGCGAATACTTGGCCTGACTGACGACGGTTGCAGCTACGCTGTAGACAGGCGGCGCCTCCTTTACAGCGGCATTCAAATACGCTGTCGTCTGCGCCGTGTGCGGATTCAGATACTTGGGCGAGTTGTCCCGGCTGCGTAGGGAACCACTGCTGCCGCCGCCGCTCTCCCTCTTCGTTAGGTAGTTGGGTGAGTTCCCAGTCAGGGTGCTAAAATTGGGCGATCGTTCCCGCTGGCCGGCCAGCACGGCCAAATTGAGGGGACGCTCCGACAGGTTGCCATCGAAGCTGCGGGAGAAGGTCTCCACATAGTTGTCGGGCGGCTGGGGACGACGCGTGTCGTACTCGAAGCTGCGTGAGAAGACCATCCCCTTGACGGACCCGTTGCCCGAATGCGGACTGACCAACTGGGTCTGAGACTGGAGCGGCACGGGCAGGGGCAGCGGACCTTGGGACCGCATGGGCTTATGACGCACACTGCGGCTGTTGTCCTGGAAAGCGGGGGGCGGTGACAAAATCGGTGTAATGGGCGAGTCCAGGTCATTGGGGCTTTTGACTGGCAGGAAGCCGGGTCGCTCATTGAGAATGTTAGCCAGCTGGGGGTCGATGATCCGGTAGCCTGGGCGCAGAGCAGCCTCCCGCGATGAGTATCCGCCCAGCCGCGCCTCGTTCCTCTGAATTAGCTCCTCCACCTTGGAGCCGATGAACTTGGGTTCGGAAATGCCCATGCCGGATGGTTGCTGCTGGTGCTGCTGAATGAACGACTGGCGGGCCAGGTCCGAGCGCCGCCCATGGTCCATAGGAACAGCGCGAACTGCCGGGCGGCCGCCACCATTCTGCTGGCCATAGTTCAGCCGGCGATAGCCATCGCAGTTGTCATCCTTGCTGCTGGTGCCACGCTTCGTGTTGACCTGCACCCAGCCGGACTTGTTAAGGAATATCTCCTCCTTGTTTGTGGCCGGCGACATGGAGTTTCGGCCATGGAAATGTTCCCCGAACAGATATGTGGGGACTCCGTTGGAGCCGACAGCCGTTAGATGGGAGGTCGCAGAGCTCCCATTGGCACTGCCGCCGCCAATGTGGTGATAGTGCATCCTGCGCGCCTCAAGCTTCTCGTTGAAGCTGCGGTTCGACGCCTCGAGACTTTCGCGCCTCTTTGCGACGTATTGCTGGAAAGCGGAAAGGTGCGGCGGAGCCTGTGGTGACTGCTGATGCTGATGCTGATGCTGTTGCTGTTGCGGCTGACGTTGCTGCTTCTGGGCCGATGATGCGTTCTTTTTCGGCGTGTTTATCTCTGCTGCGTGCTTTTGGGACTCTGGAGTGACTGCTCGCTGTCGGGGCTTGAGTGGCTGCTGGACTGCTGCTGCTTCAGGCGACTCGGTGACATCTTCGACGGCTTCATGACGCTGCTGCTGCTGCTGCTGGCGCTGCTGAAGGTGCTTCGAGGGACTGGTCCGGGAGCGGGTGCGGCGGCGCTTCGGGAGAGCAGGCAGTGGGAGAGTGCTAACGTCTAGTTTCTCGAGTGTCGAGGAGGAGAGCTCGTCGTTCTGGGACTCCCGGGTGATGGAGTCGCGTGTCAGGTGACTGTCGTCCGATTGTGCCTCGCTGGAGTCGAGGCAGGCGTAGTCCTGACGTGTTAGTGTTCGAAGCTGTGCTGGATTCCCCGAGGCTGCAGCAGATACGGGTGCATCGGTGTCGGGTGTCGGTTCACTGCAAGAGATGAGCAGTTTTCTCTAGAGCCTTTCAAGCCACACCTGAAATACCTATTCGCTTTTGAACCAAGACACAACGTGGACCGGAAATGAAAGCTGGCTTTGTGTCCAAATCAGAAATTTTCAATACTAGATAAAAATTCCACCCGAATATCCGCTTTTGCTCGTTCTTAATGTCTACGAACATCAATGAACAGAATTTGTACTTGGCTCATAAACAGCTCATAAAAAATGCAACCAAATAGGGAATAGACCTCATTTCTAGTTTAAGTATTACTCTGAGCAGTAGATTTAGAAGAAAAATCGATCTTAGATCGATGGTTCGCTCTAGTTCCGAGGCGACCAATGGGAATGGATTCTCAAAGTAACTTGTCTAGGAAAACCCCTTATCTGAAAACTACACAGTAAAGACCTGCTCTGCTGGCGGCCCTAATGGCTAGGATAATCGACACAGAGTGCCGGTGCTTGAGCGGCGGTTCAATGCCCGGGAACATGGTTCAGCACTCGCCTGAACTCGTTGACATCTGCACAAATGCAGCCACTAACGCCGCCAGTGCAGTCTGCGCCGCTTAACCAAATGTAAGTGCTTTGCCTTGTTGCTGCCACTGCTGGTAACTGACAGCGCAGGACGGAGCGGAGATGTGGCCACATAGTGGCAGTGTGTGCCTCTGATACAATATTCATCCGCCAAAACCCACAGTTTGTTGTGGACCCTCTGACTTTTCTGGGCTGCTGGCTACTCATGCTTAACGCTGCCCAAGATCGACCCGAAGGCTGCCAAAAGCCATCTAAACTTGACCCTGAAACGTACAGTGGGCAAAGTGGCAAGAAAATCTTTCATCTCTTTCCATGTGGCGCATTGCGTGAGCGTGTGTGTGGGAAAAAATGTTGCTGAACGAGTCGGAGAACGAGATGTAAATGCACAGACATATATATTTTTACGAGCATGCAGCCCATGCTCGGATTGCAGGGTACGAGGTGGGTGTCATCAGGGACGATAAGAGGCAGAGCTTGACTTTAAATTAGGGTAACTAGTCTGGCCAATACTTGGGCGAAGAAAAAGTGTCAGTAACAGATTTTCTGAAAGGGCCAATAGCCGTCGTCTGCTGCCTTATCCACTTTACATGTCAGCTAATACTTGCGGACCCAGATGTGCACTTCCGGGACCGTGCTCTAGCACGATGCTATTCTTAATAGACGTACACTTGCCCATCTCCCTCCTGTCTCATGACAACGCATGTATCTTTGATGTTGAGTTTGAATTTTTAAGTGACGCCCCATAGGCCGGAATATAATAAAGCGAAGAGATGCCACGATCTTGAAAGGCTCAGAACGTAAATCCAAAGAAAGCTCTTCAGCTTCGGACGCCCCACGCTGCCGCTTTTGGCATACGAATATAATCACCTAAAAACTCGAAACTTGTCATTCCAAAATGGTCAATGGACAACAACAAGTATATCTTTCGGTTCGTTGCCTCGGCCTCCCAAACGCTGTTGCTTGTGTGGGCGTCACCACTTTTAGTCCAATTTGGGAAGCGATGGCATTTATTGAATGTGGTCCACGCTGAATCTTAAGACAGTTCTTGTCTCGCCATTTAATGTTGCATTTTGGATATCTCCCGGGTCCCCAGGTATCGATCCGCAATGGCAATGGCAATCCTTTTCACTTCCTCATTACTTTAACCCTACCACCAAAAAGCAGACAATCAGCACACAATAAAGCGAGATTCACAACTAGTTCGGAGTGCGTGGGACTTGCAAAGATTCTTGACAGCCTACGAAAATATTTGGATTCGTCACAAGTTGGGTCATTAAATGAGTAGAAATATACTCAATATACTCGTGGTAATATTACACTTTCGAGCCAGTCGGGCTTCTACGAATACTTCGAAATATTTGTAATATATTTAAAAGAAATATTTCAAATAAAAATCAGAAAGGAGGGCTAGAAAGTTCCGCGCAACATGAATGCCAGTGTGTTCGAGTAAAAGGACATCGCCGCCGTCGCTGGAATAAACAGGAAGTGTGAGCCACTCTCTCGCAATAAAGCGCTAATTACACACCGCATACCCAGGCCCACACACGCTCGCGGGGCGAGTTTTTATTTCTGCAAGCTCTCGGATAATTTCTGCGTGTTTGCACTCATAATTTTGCCATTAAATATTCAAAGAGGCATGCCTGGGACTCTGTGTCTTTAATTCAAATTAGTTTAATGGCCATGCTTTCATTACCGAGTGATCAAAAGTTGATCGGACTCTTAATTACAATTTAATGTAATTAATTACATTAAGGAAAGCATATAAACATTACCTACACTTTTCACTCCAGTTAGAATGTGCGACCTGCTGGGCCCTTTGAAGGCTCTTAAACTCCTACTTACTTATATATTTTAAAACTGTGCAATGTAGAAATATCTGTATAACAAATAAATGTAAGGGTATTCTGGCCTAACTTTAAATGTTATTCCTACTGATGCTGCCATCGATAGTTTCACAGCCCTAGTAAAATGTACCTTGTCTCGACAGTGAAAGTTGGGTAAACGGACAATGTGGCCACTCAGCAAGGAATTTTCCTCTTACGCCGATTTGAATTGTCCGAACGCAACCTCAGATGAAAACCATTTGCCTTCTAAAGCTGGCTGTTACAAAGTAACAGTCGATCTTAGTTAAAGCACGTTCATAGGTAACATCCACCAGGACGAAAGTTTCCATTAAAAAATGTTTGCACATTTTTTGTTTGCATCCAAAACCCGCTGTCTATTGAGAGGCAGTGATTGCCGGTTTGGCTATCGTAAATAAAAATAAAAATGCACAGAAACTCCACAGCACATTGCGCTCGCATCTGAGGCATGCACGGCTCATAAAACTGGTTTTCAATCACTTTGGCCGCACTTGTCTTCGCCGGGAGCAGGGCAGAGCAGAGCGCAGGACGATGCTGAGGACGGGTACTAGCAAATCGATTGCATTATCTCTCGCATACCTGTTAGTCAACTTGCACTTTCGACTGGGGCCAGAGTCAGCTAGCCTTTTTACTAGCCAAGGCAGCAGAAGCTGAGCCGCTTCTTCGGGCTGTGCGATGTGGTAACGTTGGGTAAGCGCTGCAGCGGCATTGACTAAAAGCCAATGACCAAATGAAGTTGTGGCCATAGGAAACAAGTTTCACATTTTCCATACCATATTTGCAAGCGCACAGCGCAGTCCGCACATCGTGTCCGTAATGATCAGGCCTCATAATTATCGACTGGCCGGTAGGCTGGCTGGCTGCATGCAATTTGCACTGCTTCAATTGCAAAATGCCAGTTAACTTTTATTGTTTGTCGGCCCAAAGGTTTTGAAGGCCGTCCCCAATTTGGCAAAATACTTCTCCGAAATTCAGCCGAACGCACTCTAGCTCTGCGAATAGGTTTCTGATTTGATTTGTCGTTGGCCCTGGTTTCGATTTCGATTTCTCACTCGTCTCTGAGCTCTTGCAGAGCACCGCGAACTGAACTTGTTTTCAATTAGCCGTGCTTGAAATACACGCGTCTAATTGAAAAGCTATAGCTAAGCTGTCTACCACCCCACGGAGGGGGGCACCTAGGCTGACTCGAAAAAAGTATTTCTCTGGCGGAACGCTGTGTACTTAGCGAATGTTTTGTAACGCACACACATCGAGGGGCCGTTGAACAAGGATGACATGAAATTATTATTATTTTCCCCTTGTTTTCCAGTTACAAACAATTCAGCCGGAGTGCGGTTGTGCGTTGTGTGGAGATGAATGCGTGGAGCACACACAAGTGTATAGGTAAATGATTGAATACCAACACAATGCGGGGGAAACAAAGGACAAAATTGATTTATGTAGGCCGGTCTCGTATTGGGGGCTCCGCACGGTGGCGACTGCTCTTTGCGAAAATTATTGATTGCCGAATTTTTTATTGAAGTGGGGACATGGGGGAGTGAGCAGCCTATTATTACAATCTAATAAATGTAATGCAAGCTCGTGTGTCACAGGATACGCATGTCGTTGTGCGCCCAATATTAATGATTCAATTAAACTGACCCCGGACAATCGTTCTTTTATCAAAATTATACTCTTCAATTGATTGGCTCATCCCCTCAGCATCTTCAAGAACGATGCACAAGCAGGTGCTGTCACGCAAGATGTTTACTCTTCCTTAATATGATACACAGTCGCGTCTGCCAGATATTTCCCTTGTTTACCCTTGTCAAAAGCAACTCATTCGCTTTTGGTAATCAAATTGTTTAAGTTCCACCAGCTGGTGACAGTTCACATCCTTGGGCCATACGGCTCCGAATCGCACTCGTTGATTAATCACAAGCCATCGAGGGCGCCGGGAGCCAAGTTATCCCTAAGGAAGGAGGTATTTAATGAGTCCCCATCCCCTTGATAGACTGCGTTGAGCCTGGCGCTTAATTATAGCACCTCTCCTAATCGAATATCTGAGCTCGTGGTACTGCGCTTGTTATGAGTTCTTACTTGACAAGACAAAAAATATATAGGGACTTTATGAATCTAATCTGCTCACTGGTCAATGGAGTCCGGGGGTCTGAATGCGAGGGAGCAGCTGGTGTTCTTCTTCTCGTCCCACCTCCGCTCCACGGCAGTCGCATTAAAGTTTGAAGTTGCGATTCCAATTCCGAGGAGGGGCTAACACAAGGTAGCCCCAAATGTGGCGCAAAGCAGCACTCTCAGGAGCTGCTGCGCACTCAATTTCACTCTCGTGGAATGCAAATAAATTCACTAGCCCAATTAACGCACTCCAAAGCTGAAAGTTGTGCTTCCGTACAGCCTTTTAAATATGTTTAGGCTTCAGACTTCACTATTAATGGCAGCATATTTGACCCGGGGCACTACCGTTTCATTGGATTCAGGGAGCACACAAGAAAAGTGACGCGAATGTGTATTTTTTCAGGCCATCTGACTGGCCATCGCGATTCCACATGCGGGTGAGAGGGAACAACAAGTGTTCCTCTGCCACTACTGTTGACACTCGAATTTGCACCTCCGTTTCCGCTTCCGAGCGGAATAAAGTTCAAGTTCTTGGCTATTTAGCTACACATTATAGGTATGTTGGGAGCAAATACCTGTGCGATACCGCTGGCGCTGCGCTGTCGCTGTCCGTGTTGCCAACCGTCTTGCAACTGAATCTGAGCTCGGCTGCGCTGTTGCTGGCGATGTTGGTGAGGCTCGTGTTGCCAGCGTTGGTGTTGTTGGCTGTGGGGAGCCCGAATCCAAGTGTTGCTGGCTGCCCCTCCGAACATGTCGGAGCAACATGTTGGATTGGGGCCTTTTTGTCGTGTTTTGTTTTGCTTCTTTTTTCGTATTCCTCTTTCAAAGTCGGACCCGTGGGTTCGGGTGGCTTATGGGCAGGCGGAGAGTCTGTTGGAGATGGAGACGGGGGCCGGGACCTGGCGTTCAGACCCAGTTGGCTCTCTGCAGCAGGGAGCAGTGTCGGCGGGGGCGGCCTGTCCTCCTCAGCTGGGCTTCGAGGCTTCTTTGTGGACTCTGCTTTGTCGCTGCCAATATTGATGGCATTCCCTTCCGGTCTGCCCGCGATGGCTGACGCCTGCTCTCGTCTCTCTGGCGCAGGCTCAGCAGGAGGTGGGGACTCAACTTCCTCGGCAGAGTGCGCCATTTCGCTGTCAGTGGCGGCCTTTCCTCGATTCTCGTTAGCAATGGTGTCTGCCAGAGCCTGTGTTGCTGTCGCCATGTCGGACGGGCCCTATAAAAGTATCATTTAATTAAAATCTTTTTCTTTTTACCTGATGCATGTACTTCATCTTAATTATGTTTCTTTTCCCCTTTTGTGTATTTGTATTAAAACCAAAATCATGATGGATAAAATTATTAATTTGCATTTGGATAAAGATATTCGCTTAAGTAAGTAAACATTTATACAGGATTAATCAATTAAAACATAGTAAAATCAAAATTCGCGAGATTATAGAATGATATAAAATGGTAAAATGATATAATTTTAAAATACGGCTGCATCCTCAGTTTCAGTTTATTAAAACCAAAATCATGATGGATAAAATTATTAATTTGCATTTGGATAAAGATATTCGCTTAAGTAAGTAAACATTTATACAGGATTAATCAATTAAAACATAGTAAAATCAAAATTCGCGAGATATAGAGTAATATGATTAAAATGGCTCCAGTTCTCAGCTAAAATGATATAATTTTAAAATACGGCTGCATCCTCAGCTTCTAATACTTCTTGCAATTACTCATTATGCGACAAAGCTTCTCTCTTATGTTGACAAAAACTTCCATGTTGTACACAAGGTGATCGACTTCAGTACGGTAGGGAGCAAGGCTGGCAGTGTCCTCGAACGATTGCTTAGCACGACGCAAGCGACGGTGAATCTCAGCCAGATCGTGCATCTGGGCAATGGATAGCTCCTCATCCGTGGACACCAAGACTGACAACAGAGCGGCCATTTCGACGCTAATCTTAAAATTGTACCCAACGCACGTTTGGGCTTCTACAGCCTGGTTGTCTATAAACACGGTGTGGGATCCCCCTTCGGGTTGTCTCTGCTAGGGTCACCATGAGCTGTTACCACCATTGTAATATTCAGATCAAAACTATATTTACCCCTGAAATTCCACTAAGCAGACGATAATCTCGGTTGGGCTGCAATATGAAGCGTGCGTGTAGCCCGCTGCCCTTTGGAGCGTACTTATAACCTGCGGCGACGCGTTGGAACAAGGGATGCAGATTCAAAAGCTTGCAGCGCTTTCTAATCTTCTCCGGCAGCGGGTAGGTGTCTACCTGGGGAAGGACCTTTGTCAGGAACATGCGGCACGCTTCGTAAGCGGTGAGATCTTTGCCACAAGGGTCTTCCGACGACCACTCTAGCCAGGCGGAAACGTCTTGGATGTAAAACAATCGGCAGTAGGTTGTTGCGTAGACAATCAACTCCATGTCCACCGGTTGTGGAGCACCCACTTCTGGCGAAGAACCAACAGACATGGCTTCACTCTCAATCCCGTCGTCCATTTTGCCGAAAAACACGATATTTGCAACGCTCCTTCTTTTAACATGTGCTTTCAGAGGTGCAAGTGGCCCTTCATCGATATATTTTTAAATCGATATTTATATAACCTCGAAACCTCGTGATTCGTGACACATTGCGTGGCTTTTTTACAGTTTCCTATTGGCATCCTTTTGTGTTGCTTCTCGATTAAAATATGTAATTGCATTTGCTTAAGTACATAAATATGTAGTTTGTACATTGTACATAAATGTACAATTAAATGTACAATTAGTTTGTAGTTTATGCAAGGATTATGATTATCGAAACATCGATAATGGCCTCTATTGAAACGCAGAAACGATCAGCTATCGATGCATCAATTCTTGACCACCTCCAATGAAAAATCTACGAAATTTGACAGCTAATTGCAATTCAACAGTGCCTTTTCTATTAAATTGTCGAATTGGAATTCATAGATAGTCAGCCTTTAGAAGATCACCGAACGGATCCGCCTGCTGCCAGAGCAGACCAAGCGCAACACCCTGCACAGGATCAGGCGCTAATCTATTCTACGTAAACATATGTATGTACATACATAGGTAAGTACATCCCTGCATTTGTTCTTAAGTGATTGTCATCATCAACGCCATTAAGTCCTATGGTATAATTCCTAGTTCTGAACGAATTGAGAAGGGGGAAAAATATCATACCTTTTTTGAACGATCACTGGCGTCCAAGGGCAAGTTGCCACCACCAGAGTCCTCGCTACGGGCGTCGTAGAACACGTCGTTGTCGTCCATCTCTGCAGCACTCATGCTGCACTCCTCAGTGGGCGCTATGACCTTCTCAACTGGACTTTCTGATACTTTGAGCGCATCCGTAGCGCCCTCTAGGACTGGCTTTGGCTGCACGGAAGCCAATTTCTTTGCAGATTGCTCGCTAGCTTCTGCTTCTATGCTTCGCGACTTGGTGTCGTCTTGGAGACCCTCCATATTTGCCTTCAGCTCTTGAAGGTCCGAATAGGTAGCCGGAGAGGGCGGCGGAGGGGCCGGAATGTCCTTTCGGCGAAGGCTAGGACCGGGTGCGCTCTGATGCGCCTTTGACCCGCTTGTGCGATGATGTCGCTTGGTCGGCACCTGTTCTTCCACAGCAATATTCAAGTGCTTAACCCCGCCATCTTCTCCAGCATCGGGGACCCCCGTGGGCCTGGGCTTCGGCGCAAGTTTGGGACTAAATGCGCCCGTCCCTGCCACTGTCCTGTTGTGTCTCTTGGGAATCGTGCCCGTTGAAGACGCAACGAGTCGATCCAAGGAGGGATACTCCTTTCGGCCACTGGATTGGCTCTTGCGCTTGCTCGGCGTAGGGTCTCCTGCAAAATTACAGTTGGCAGATGTGTTTACGTGCAAAATTTAATGGCATCACTTACTTGGAACGGAAGCAGTTGGCAATGTGGTCTGCGACTGAAGGCTGGTTCTGGGTGCTGGCGTGGGCTTCGCTCCGCCAGCCGGGCGTCCCCTGCTCAGTGGAAGCGTTGTCACTACGGGCTCTGGCCTGGGCTCCTGGGAAGAGGCTCTTTTGGGACTTGATTTTTGTGTGTTGTTAGTAGTGCCACCGGGCCTGGAGGCCCGTCGTGAGGACTCTAAGCTATTGTTCCTCTGCATTTCGGACTGATAAATGCTGCGTTTGACGTCGTTTACGTGTTTGAAAAAATCCTGAGCGTATTTGTTTTGTTTAAGATCCAGCGGTGCGGGGTACTGCTGCTGCATGGGTGGTGCCGCACTTTCCTTTGGCTCCATGAGCTCGTCCTGGGTACTCGATGGCAGGGTCCCAGCTGCAGTCTTGCGGGGAATGCCACTGCTTCCGCCACGCGCAATGGATCCGTACACGTCATCAAAATCGGAACTGAAGTAGTTGGACGAGCAGTCACAATTGCGACACTCGTACCGACAGTTGTCCGAGTAGCTGCACTTGTCAGCTGACCCTGTTAGAGGGACTCCGGCTCCCGACCCCATCCCGATGACCCCGTCCAAGCTGCAGCGCCTGCAATCGTAGCCGAACCGGCTCTCAGAGCTCCCGTAATAGCGCCTCTGGCCGGAGTTTGAGTACATCGAAAAGAGACTCGAGTCACTGACCCGTCCACCGTGCCGCCGGTGAGGGTGCCGCGCATAGCGCTGGGAGTTATCGCTGCTGCGGAGCGAGAACTCGCTGAGAATGGAGGCCTTAGAGTCGCTCTTGTACATCTGGGGGTCGTAGGGGTCCACTAGGATCTGAGATCCGCCGATGGGGCGGCTGGCAGCGTACATCAGCGGGTGAAGTGGCGGAGCCCCACTGACGGCGTAGTACAGGTCGCCAGTGGTTGGTGCGGCGAACACATTGGCCTCCAGGCGCGCCATAGTATTATATTTGTGGTAGGGCAGCGAGTCGCTGGAGGAGGAGGATTTAGTGTTCAGCCGCTGCAACGAGGCCACGCCTGAGCCAGAGCCTCCGTTTTGGTAGCCCACGATGTAGTGTTGCTGCTGCAGCTTGCGGGGAGGCGTGGCAGATCCGTGTGCGCCCCCAGCCCCGGCCACCGGAGCCAAAAGCAGGCTGCCGCCCACGGCATAGTGACTGGACATCGGATTGCCCACCATGGGCGTCTGGAAAGGCCTTTGGTGGACGTGGGCGTGCGGGTGCGGATGCGGATGAGGGAGGTAGTAACCGCCGTAAATCTGATGCTGGAGCTGTTGCTGCTCGCTGGGAGTTGTGGTCGCCGAGGTGGACGTAGTCGCTGAGGACTGCTGGAACTGAAGTATCGGATTATAGTCGCCGGTTATGGCCACAGGCGTTGTCTCAATTTTGTACACGCCCGGATTGTTAGGGTTGTATGACTGAAATTCCAGGATATGCGCGGCCGGCGCAGTCGAGGATGTCCGCACCACCTCGCTATTATCCTCCTGAGACCTGTTGTGGGTGTTGTACGGCTCTGCCTGCTGTGGCTGGCCCTTCATCTTGCCACCTGCCACCAGCGGGCCTGCCCCTTGTTGAGGCAGGCAAAACTCACAGTTGTCCTTGCTGCACTGCTCCATGCAGATCTCGCACTCCGCAAAGGTATCTGGAGCACCTGCTTCGTTGGTCGTGCCCATGCTCTGTGGGAGCTGGGCGTCCTTGTCGGATAAGGCAGAGGAGACGGACATTGCTACGCCACTGACTGCACCTGTGACCGAGGAGGACACTGTGCTGGGAGTATCCTTAAAGAAGATCTCCTCGTAGATGTTCTCCTCACTGCGGGAGTGCCGCTTCTCCGACTTGGCTGCCGTGGTTGTCCGGGGCTTGTCCACCACCACCTTCTTCGAGCTCTTCAAGCCCTCCTTGAGCAGGTAGTAATTAAAGCTTTTGATTCCGATTTCGCCACGCAGAAAGCGTTTGCCAATAGCCACCTTTGATGCCTCGCCGACTGCCTCGACGGGAGCTGTGGCGGCGGAGTCCTGCGCCGAGCTGCGGGCGGAGTACACGTCGTCTAGTTCGCTGACCTCCGCCTGGGCAACTTCCGTGGGGCCCTCACTGTAGTACTTGCGGTTCCGTTCCTTGCGAGGACGGTCTTCAAAGTCGTGGCCCTGTTTGCTCGCTGCCACTGCTGCCTCCCGTTGGGTATGGGGATGGACTGCGGCTAGCTGACGACTGTTGTCGAGGCTTAGGTTCCTCTTTTGCTTAGAGGTGCGCTTCTGAGCGACCTTCTTCTCGTACGGTGCTCTTTCTGCTGTCGAGATGGCCAGACTGCGTTCCAGACTTCGCACCCGGCGGGTCATGTTGCTACCTTTGATGGGGTCAAGCGGTTCATTGTCACTGCTGCTTGAGTCACACTCGTAGTTCAAATTGGCGGCTGTGCTACCGGACGCTGCAGTGGCCGACTGGGGACCTTTGATTTTGTCTTGTTTCCCCGTCACATACTGGTGGAGTTCCTTGGTTAGCAGGTGCCTGGCCAACAGGCTGCTGGATGCTGAGGCATCGGACCGCGACTTGTGCTCTGATAAGGGTTTGCCGGAGATGCTGCTGCGACGCATGGGGTTTGCCAAGTGGCTTATGTCCTCAGTATAGGCCGGATCATCGTAAATCCGTTCGCGCACCGAAGTGGATGAACGATCCTTCGACTGCAAATAACAATAATGATTCATATGCCGGAGAAAAACTACCAGGGCGCGCACCTTGACTTTGTTCTTTTTCCGGCTGCGGTGCGGTATCGTCACATCTGTCAATTTTAAGAGCTTTGGTCTCAGTGAACGCTTTGACCCCTTGCCTCTCTCGTACGTCAAGTCCAAATAAGTCTCGGTTGTCATCCTTCAGACTACGCACCAAACGATGGTAATGGGCTGTGATGGATGGAAAAACTTATTTAGGAAACTGCACCCACTGCCAAGGTCAGCAAATTATTAAAGACCATTACTAGAGTGCGGATTGAAAAGTTTAAGAAAATAAATATATATTATAGCTCCCCTGGACTCAGAAACCTACGAACCCCAAAACGATATTCCGAATAGGTTCTCCCATTTGATCTAGATACTAATTTGCATTTGAATTATAATTGGCCTTCCGAATTCAAGTAAATGCTTTCGTATTAAAATTAATGCATTTTTGGTTTAGTTATGATCGATTTCGAATTGAACTGAAAACGTCAAGGGCATTCGTCTTAGCGGAGTTATCTTTCTTTCTAGTTTACTTTGAGTTTGGCTCACTCACTGCTTGTACTTTATAAATGTTTATCTTATTAAGATGCGAGGCTATCAGCATCCCCAATGTAACTTCTGCAGTGGAGCTACTTTAATTATTCTAGGCGAGGGTCGTTTCCCCCTGCAAACGACGAAAACACTCCCATTTTAGGGTGTGGCTGTGAGGGATGCGTAGCCAATGCATCAAGTCTAATCAGTCCTCTTGGCCACAGGGACACAGGGACACACACTGTGAGTGAGGGCAGATGGGAATCCAATACGGATTGGCAAATATGTGCACTTTGGGGTGGGGCGGCATTTGTTATTGTGCATTAAATGTGGTGTGCACAACACTTAACGTCAAATACAGAAAAGGAAATTCAGCAAGGCAGGAAATGAACATAGACATCGAAGTAAGAGCGAAGCTAGAGCTAAAAGGCATTGTGAATCATCGAGCATCAACGCGAATTTATAAATGTATTATGTATTTCCCGCATTTTGTAACTAATACACAGTCAAAATCGTTTATCCTTGTATACACACACTGTCATGCGTTTTGTAGTATCCTCGAAGTGCCCTATTGTGTGCAATGCTCCTCCATCCGCACAACAGAGACGCGACGCCCAAACGTTCGTTCCTCCCGTTACGTCAAAACCAAACTGAATTTGTCCGCGCTCGCGATTCCTACAGCTTGCGAGTGCTCGTGGCATGGATGCTGAGTTGACATACGCAGAGTCCAAGTGCCGAGGAGAGTGCCAGTGCCAGTGCCGGACAACGTGGCAACACACACTTGACGCCTGCGCTCTGATTAGCCACCTTTTGACAGTTCCACGCTCATCCGTAGCGCTCATCCGTATACTTTCACTGCCCTGCCCGGAGTCCACCGTTCGCAGTCACGACTCCCAAGTAGCCACCAAGAAAGGGTCCTTACTTGTTGAGTTGTGACTCAGGTGCACCACCACCGGGCAAGCACAGCTTCTCCGACTTGATTGATTCGGCGAATATCTCTTGTGTGAAGTTGCCGAGTGTTGCACGGTTCCCCTGACGGCGGTTCTGCGCATGACTCACCCAGTGGTGAAGTGGAGTGCGTAATTGTTGATTGTGGAAATACTCATTTTGCCATCTGTAGTATGTGGAGGACTTCCGCAAACGACAACCCGCCCACCCGTCTCCGCCTTTCTTTATTTTGGCACGTGTTCACGCACACCGTTGCAGGGCAGCAACATGTTGCTGAGCTTGCGTGTTCGTTCGTGTTCGTTTTAGTCCTGGCCTCCTGTATTTACATTGCACATTACCACCACCACATCCTGCACTACAACGCTACGGCCAGCACATCTGCCACACCACACACGGAACGAGACACATTCCCAAATATGTTCTTCTATTTTGGTTACCCCAAAACATCTCCAGTTTTTAAATACTTTTCCTATTTGTTATGTCCGTGTAACGATTAGAGAGCTGAGCTGTTCTTACGTGCCAAATGTCAGCCCAGAAATATTACAAAACTGCTTACCGAACAAGCGGGAAGAGAATTAATGGAACGGCCGACGCTGCTGGGGCTGGGGCTGGGGGTTTTGCATGTAACTCAAATCTGTCACTGTCACCAGCAGATAGAGACACCGACACTTGAACACGAAGAAGAGGATTCACCAAACCAATTCCGAGTCTGGAACACAAGGGGCGTATGCCAGGAGTACGATACATCAATCCACGGGCATCGCAGCAAACATGTGCGAAATGTTCAGCTTGCCAACGCCATGATAATTGAGCTTGTTTCACTCTTCAACAGGCAATGTCCGCAACTTTCAATTGAACCAATCTTGAATTCTGCCCAAAAAAGGGTTTAAAGGTAATAAATCACTTGGAGTTGAATTCTTGAAAAATGTTAAATGTAATGTGGGAGCTTAATGATTATTTAAACTTGCAGGTATCATGAGATTTCCTTCATAAAAGTAAAGGGAAATTATGAATTTCTATCCTAATACGGTCGGCCTTGTTTAGACATTATAAATATTGTTGTTGGTATATTAGAATTCAAATTAATAAAGGCAATCGTAGTTATCAGCAATGCTCAGTAGGGAGAGTAAACCAGTGATGCTATCAAATGCAACCAAAGTCCTTCAAAACATGCATTCGAAAAGCCTTGCGGAGAAATACAATATTGTAGAAACCAAGTTAATTTCGGTGAATTGTAAAACTATGACCTATTCAATTACTCTTTATTGGAATTTGCTGAAATCAAAAGGAACGGAAAAAGCTGTACGCCTTAATTCCTTTTAAACCCACGGCCCCAGTTCTTGACGACTGGCCTTGCCTTATAGCTCTTCTCCAGCTCGTCTGCCTGCATTTGCTCTTCGAGCTTTCGCTGGTTCTCCCGAAACTGGGAAATGGGATCTCTGAACTGGCCGTAGTACTGCAGCACTTCACGGACGTCGTCGACCCCGTTGGTGCTCAGGACACGGAGGAACGTCACGAGATCAAAAAGGGTCGTGTCGTCGTCGTTTCCTGCCCAGCGCGGAATCGCGAAGCGGTTTGAGGGATGCAGCTTGGTGGCGTTTCTATCCCAGTCCACGACCACCACTCGCTTGAGATCTCGATTGAGGTTGTCCAGATTTTTGACATGATGCCCTGCAACGAAGTGCGTCGAGTCCCGAACCAGGCGATACATAATATAGCCGTGGGGATCAAGGGCCTCGAGTATCGGAAACACCGTGGACCCTTGCTCTGCCGTGTAGATAACGATTTCGAAATGCTTGGCACACTCCTCTAGGAAGAGATCAACGCCTGGACGCTTCTTGAAGCGCCAGCCTGTTTCGTACGTCCAGTCCGGGTGCACCAGAACGTCTTTAAGCTCCAGCACCAGAGTGTAGGCTGGCTGGACGTAGGGCGGCTGGAAGGGGTCCGGGAGCAGCTTCTTACTCGATGGCTCCTGGATAAATCGCTGGAATTGGTTCGCAGACTTCCAGCTTCTCGCCACATATTGCTGCATCTGCGGCAAACGGCTGAACTCGTCATAAATCTCGTTTCCCTGTTCGTCGAGAGCCGGCTGGCCAAAGTAATATATGGCCCAGAGTGAGAATAGTATGCCTCCCACGCTAAAGAGTCCGAAGCCGTGCTGCATCCGCTTCCAGGCACGCTCCAATTCCCTCAACTCCTCCTCCTCTCGCTGGCGCTGCTCGCTACTCTCCTCTTGGGTGAACTCCTCGCTGGTCTGGGGAAAGAGCTTTGACAGTATCTGCGTCGATGAGGTCTTCTGATGCGTCGAGTAGTGTCGGTGAGCCAAGGACGGGACACTGGAGTTTCGTAAGAATCTAGAAAAAAATGCTTTGCATTCTGCATCTCGTGTCCTTGCCGGAATCGCCTGAAGTACGTCGTTCATGGGGCGCCACAAGCCACGCCTTGCGATGAGCTGGCGGCCAAGCCGCGGGCATCTGCACAAAAGCCGCGCCATCCTTTTTAAAGCCATGTTTTAAGTCATGCAATGGGGTGTTTCTATGGGGTTTCAGTTTCCAGAAGTAGCCACTATTAAATTTGACATTCTTGTGTCTGCCGAGAGCGATTCAAACAGTTTTTCAGTGTGACGACGTATTTTGATAATTTTGTCGCAGCATAAAGCGGTTACTTTTTGACAGCGACAAACTTGGTATTCCGTTCGAAACAAAATCCACATAGCTCCCATGTTGCTTAGAGATCTGGCTGGATCCCAAATGCTGCTCGAAAAGCTCTCACAGCATTTGAAAATTTGCAAATATTGCGGGTTCGCCATGTTGCGCATCCCTGAGCACGGCGGCATATCGTATACGTCCCGATGTATCGCCTCTGTGGATGCCACAAAGCCTTATTATATCGACCAACACAAATACAGTGCAGGTGCAGTTTTCCTGTGTTTATAAGAATCGCATTGCATTTAGCCCGGAGTAAGTAGCTGCTGCTTGAGATTGAGAAACTGCACAGATTGCTGCACAGGTGACGGAGATGAGGCCAGAGGACCACTTGGCAGCCTGAATACACCAGCGGAGTTATCCAGCTTACCAGCTCTAAGGGCTACCATCAGAGGAAAAAGCTATTTTTACCGGCAGGCGTTTAGAGGAGACGCCGACAATGTCGCCACCACGTAGCTTCAATCGGGGATTCGGTGCCGGAGGTGGAGGTGGAGGTGGAAGTGGAGGTGCGTAGGCCGGCCTTATTTTCCAGGGCGAACTCATTTATCGTATTTCGGTTTCGTATTTCCTTAACGCATTCAGTGCATGGCGGGCGTGTAGATAGACATAGCAGACGGAGCAGCCCTCGGCGAAGGGGCGGTGGATTTAATCGCGGTGGGGCATCATCGGCGTCCAATGGCGAGTTTTCTGGTATGTCCAGGCGTGAGGTCTCCCATGTGAACCCATAATGATGAAATCTTTTGCGAACAGATTTGCGGGGTGTCAACTGGAGCAATGTTCAGCTGGCTCCCTTCGAAAAGCAGTTCTATCGTGAGCACCCAACGACTGGCAATCGTCCTGCCCAGGAAGTAGAGCGCTACCGGGCCCAGCATGAGATTACGGTTCGCGGAGAGGCGCCCAATCCCATACAGCACTTTGACGAGGTGTGCTTCCCCGACTACTGCATGAACGAGATACGGCGCCAGCGGTACTCGGAGCCAACGCCCATACAGGCCCAGGCCTGGCCCATCGCCATGTCGGGTCACAACTTGGTGGGAATAGCCAAGACTGGCTCCGGGAAGACACTGGCTTTCATTCTGCCAGCCATCTTGCACATCAATGGACAACAGCGCCTGCAACGAGGCGACGGGCCCATCGCCCTGGTGCTCGCCCCGACGCGCGAGCTTGCCCAGCAGATCCAGGCGGTCGCCAATGACTTCGGGTCGACTGCCTATGTGCGCAACACCTGTGTCTTTGGCGGGGCGCCACGGTCCAGGCAGGCCCATGACCTGGAGCGCGGGGTGGAGATAGTCATTGCAACGCCGGGCAGATTGCTCGATTTCCTGCAGGCCGGAGCCACCAATCTGCGACGCTGCACCTACCTGGTACTGGACGAGGCCGACCGCATGCTGGACATGGGATTCGAGCAGCAAATTCGCAAGATACTGGGTCAGATACGACCCGACCGACAGATACTCATGTGGAGTGCCACTTGGCCCAAGGAGGTGCGCCAGTTGGCCGAGGACTTTCTTGGTAGCTACATACAGGTAAGCAAGGCAACCTCCTTGCTGAGCAAACAACAAATAACGAACAATTTCGAGTAGATTAATATCGGATCATTGGAGCTGTCTGCCAACCACAACATACGCCAGTACGTAGAGGTGTGTGCGGAGCACGAGAAGGGATCCAAGCTGAAGGAGCTGCTCTCGCACATCTATGACCAGCCGAGCGCTCCCGGAAAGATTATCATCTTCGTCGCCACCAAAAAGAAGGTCGACGAACTGGCACGGTTCATTAATGCCTTCGGCGTTGGCGTCGGCTCCATCCACGGTGACAAGTCGCAGGTTGACCGTGACAGCGTTCTGAATGACTTCCGCAGCGGACGAGCTAATATTCTGGTGGCCACCGATGTGGCTGCCCGCGGCCTCGATGTGGACGGCATTAAGTACGTCATTAACTTTGATTTTCCGCAGTCCTCGGAGGACTACGTGCACCGGATCGGACGAACTGGACGAAAGCATTCGACCGGCACTTCGTACGCATTCTTTACGCGCAAGAATGCCAAATGCGCTCGGGCCCTCATCGATATACTCCGCGAGGCCAATCAAAATGTTAATCCGGAATTGGAGAGCTTGGCTCGCGACTCGGGAGGCCGCGATCGCCATCGTGGAGGCCGAGGCTCCATTCGAAATAGTGGAGGCGGCGGCGGCGGCTCATCGGGAAGATATAACAATAGCGGCGGCGGCAGATCGAGCGGCTTTAACAGTTTCAACAACAGTAATAATTCGGAAAGATTCGGAGGCAGATCTGGTGGCTTTAATAATTCGGGATTCGGGAACAGTTCACAAGGCGCAGCAAGAGGTTTCACTTCCAATGTAAATTCAAATAATAGAGGAGCCTTTTCAAGCGCGGCAACCACCTCGAACTTTGGTAGTGGCAACAGTGGTCATTTGGGCTCATCGCTCAGCAAGACGGAACACCACTAGTTTGATGCAGAGTCCTGGAGTCCACCTGTCATCTACCCATTAAGGGGGTACTCACACTTTGCTGCGCCTTGGCGACCCATTTCCAATCCCATTTAGAATAAATATTTACTACTCATCGGAAAACTAGTCTCCCAGTTTGACTGAAACTTTCTTCTTGCAACGTTGTCAGCGCGAAATCCAAAATTAAAACGGCCAATTTCTCTTTAATTATGGGGGATAAGTGCCTATCTCTGGTACCTCTCTATCGTTAGACTAAACCACTATTGGATTCTGGTTAAACAATAAATTTGCCCTTTTTAAAAAGCTTTGAATGAAACCATGTTTGGATTGGATTGTTTTTACAAAAATGTGTGGGGTCTAACATCTAAACCGCTTATAAAATGCAATGCAACTGCTTTCAGTGCATAAAATGCTTAATTACAATGTTATTTAATCGTGAGATGAAATGCGACGAGCAGCTGCAAGAAAAGAACTTTAGTCGAAATATTCAGCAGAGCAGATGGCTTCCAGCCTCACCTTTCTCCCGTTGCTTCCTGTCCTTCGTGGAACGGTTGGGTCCGTGTTGTTTTCCGGCTCCAGCGTTACCATTTGCCTTGCACTTCTTATTGACGGTGCGCACAGGATCACAGTTCTGGTCACTGCCGCTGCCGACTGCTTCTGCCTGGAGTTTGTCCTCTCTGGTCATTTGTCCGGCGGTGCATGGCGACCAAGCGCCCTTCTCATAGCGGCAGCCTATCGAAATTACGAGTGAAAAGTAAGCATTAAGCTGTGCACACTCATTAAAAGCGGTTCTGTGGGCATAATTATAATGCAATGTGCATTCTATTCTGTTGTGCAGCTCAGGAAATGCGGAAAACAGAGGGGGAGCAAGAGGAGCAACCCATAAAAGAGTCTGCCACTAATTGGAGGACACGCGCTGCGGCAAAAGGCGCACTTCGATTTTACAGACACTGCGCGTATATAGGTCAACGAGAATGATTAAGTGGAGCCGAAGCCGGAGCCGTTGGGCCTAATTAGGCGGCATCGCACAAGCCAAGTCATCTGCTGCGGGGTGCCTTTCGATGATTATGTAACGCCAACACCCACCTTTCTTGCACTTCTTTTGTATAGTCCGTGTGGGCAAGCAGTTCTGCTCCCCCTTCTTCAGGGACAGGACTCGCGTGCGAATGTTGGTCTTGGCGTCACAGTTGGACCAAGCGCTCTTGGCGTAGCGACAGGTCGACGCTGCAATAAATGCAATAAGGAAATGCTAGAACCACTCTAGGCTGGGATTATCGCTTCTGCTCACCATTATTCTGCGTTCTCGGCTTGGGTCCTGCTCTCTTGCCTGCTCCTCCATGGTGAGGCTGATGCTGATGGCCGTGCTGTTGTTGCTTGTTTCCCTGTCGAGGGGGCTTGTCCGCATTCTTGTGTCCCTGCTTGTGCTTGGGATGCGAGTGCGGAGGCGGTGCACTGGCATTTTCCGCAGAAAGCGGCTTCTTGTTGCCGGCCTTGTGATCTTGGGACTTGTTTCCCTTGCGGTTGTTCCTGAGGCGGTGGGTGTCCCCGTTCCCGTTGGTGACAGGTGTGGCGGCGGCTGCCTCCTCCTCCAGAGCCCCACGAACCGGACGCAGGTGTACGACCCCACCCTCTTCCGTTTTCATCACAAGGTGAATCCCAGCAACCCCATCTTCGCTGTCAATTGATGATGGGATCTGTGCCAGTACCACAAGCGCCAAGTGCGAAACCGTCGTCAATATTAGAAAGAGATTCATAGCTCCGTTCGGCGATCTGATACCAAAGAAACCCCATTATCGTACATTATAGTAATTTATTATATTTTAAAAGGAGCTTAAAATAACCTAAAGAAGTCTATCTCAACAATAGCCACGAGAACAAAGGGTAGGAGCAGTTGTTAAATAAAGCCTTTTGCCAATATATGTTGATAAAATGTCCCTAAACTATATAGATATATATCAATGTGAACATCGCTGCCTGTGTGAATACCATTCTGGGAAGAATACTGAAATCATCACATTTATTATTCCAGTACATCTGGCGGACATATGTCCAATCTGTTGGTTGGATTCGAAAAGTATACACAGACAGCAGCAGCGGTTTGATTAGACCTGAACACCAAATGGTTTTGAAATTGTTTTCTCAATTGTTTGATACTGGGTAGTCATGTATCTTTATCCAAAATTTAAAACGTACACTTGCCACCCTACCCTCTGAAATCAGTGGCTCAGGAACTCTTATATGGCTATCGCTCTTCCACTCGACGCAGTTCTCCTCAACAGGAAGGGGTGTCTGTCTCGTATTTATGCTGCGCGCGCACTGGCAGTAACCGACACCGTAAAACTCACTCAAATCTCAGAGAGGGAATGTCCGGGCATATGCGATGTGGGTTTGGGTTTTAAGCTCAGGCAGGGTTCACTGACTACAAGGCGAGGAAATGCCTTGAAGAAACTGCTGACTCTACTGGAAGACTGGTGGCTTGCGGCTCGCGATCGGCACGAGAGCTGTAGCTAAACTGAGTGGGCGAAGTGCCGCAGTTCGCCGGACCCGAGAGGCTCGGAAACTGCTCAGTTCCAGGAGAGAGCGCCATGAGAGCGGCGGAGAGAGGAGCGCCATTGAGACATGCTTTCTTGTACCATCCAAATTGGTATATACACGGTGATGGAAAAGTCCAAGTGCTGCCGCTGGAGGCGCTGAAATATTGCACACCTTTATGGCTAATGCTCCTCTAGATAGAGATATTCGGTTCGATCGTAATATTGCGAGATTTTTTTCTGTCACTGTATATTAAGATTCCAAACCCCTTAAATCGTATAGACTTTATAAATAAACATTTAATGCGCTCTTATCAGTTACACACTGGTACTTTGAGTATGTTCGAGTATATTGAACTCTTGCAGATGCAATTGATAAGGCATCACTTAAGGCCCTAGGAAGTATTTAATCAGACAACAAGATCAAGCTAGGTCGAGATCCAAATATATGTTATATGGACAGAACCAAAGCCTGTCGATTCCTTCGGGTATCACAAAGTCGGGACACTCCACACAGGGCATGTTTTCCTCTTCATTATGATCGATTATGTATGTACATGTATAGAGGAGAGGCAAGGGACTCACATTCATATCTGGACTGAGGCAATCTGAATGTAAACAATGACCAGGCGTTGTGTAACAGATTGGAGTTCTTCGAGCAGTTTACAATTATGTATATCAAAACACAAGTAGATACAGTTTTGAGCAAGTTTCAGTTCCCAGTTCCATTTCGTTTCCGAGAGACCTCAGCCAAAACATGTTTTGAGTGATTTCCCTGCGAGAGAGATTCAGTTTGGTAAAGAAACACCACAGCGTACCCAGACAAGGAAAATAAACAGCGAGAAATAAATGCATGCCATGGAAAAAACTTAAAAAAATCTATCTGAGCAAATAGTAAATATGTTTCCATATGTAGGTCCATGGCTGAGGTAGGATATCCGTCCATTGTAATACCTACCTCTACTGGAATACTACCTGTACCTTTTTGCTATTAATGATTGGGTAGTAGCACCCGTTGGAGATCCTAAAGTAGCCAAGACTGAGATGCCTTCAATCCCAGCCCCCAGCCAGGCTCATAATTTGCGCTCTCCGAAAAGCGTTTGAGAGCCGGGTATCCTAACCACTAGAAGACAATATGGGAACCGAAAAGCGTTTGAATAATTGTTCAAGGGGTTGTTCCGTAATATTTGTATTTATTAAAGTTCAGTTACTTCTTTTTCTTATATTGTATGCGTCTGCATGTATACGTACGTAAACAAATTTCACTTTACTTCGGGGCAGTTGCTCATGTGCTCGGATTCCTTGTGGAACAAAGAGACTCGCCGAATTCTGCCCCTAACGATGATGTGTTCATGAATAGCATGCTGAGTGTGAGTGTAAATGTGAATGTGAATGTGAATGGTATGGGTATGGGTATGGGTATGGTTGTAAAACTGCTTACAGACAATTACATCAAGTCGTAGTTAACGTTCTAAGTTTATATGTGTTTATTAAAAAGATAAACCATGTCTTTGAAATGGTACAATTTTTGATCAGAATATGTATGTGTATGTCGGTACTTCGACTGTATATTAATTTCCGGGTTGCTGGTGTACCCCCGATCCCAAATGTGGTTTACTTTAATTATTCAGTATTCAGTGAAAGTGAGCTGTAAACTACTTTAAAATGCCAATCGCCTACAATGTCCACTTCCTTGTTTTTTCCGTCCATCTATAGTAGGTTTTTCTTTTTATTTTTATTTTTACAATATTTACACTAAGTGTTAAATTTATTATCTGCGAATGACAAATTTGATACCGTCCATCAGTACCGTTCTGTTTACTTGAGATCTGATTCGGAAGCTGATACTTGCCAAAATGTCACATCAATAATCAGATTAAATGTTTGGTTTTATTTTTTAGATTTACGGTTTACGGTTTACGGTTATTATTATGTAAAATTCAATGAAGAACAACTCTAAATATGAATATGGAAAGGGCTTGAACAGTCACACACTTTTGGAGGCTGCGTTTAAGAATTGATATTGATTCCGATAAGGCAACTGCCCTTCCAGTTTTGTAATTTCAGAGAATGCTCTATGTAGACTGGGGTTGGATTTATGTTTTCTTTTTCGTTCCCGTTTTTGAATAAACTAAATAATTAGGTAGTTATGTAGGTATGGTAGTGGTAATGGTAATGGTATTGTATGAATATCCTTTATTCTGTGTTGCATAAATACGTTAAATTCCGCAAAGTTGCTATTATGTTTTACAATTGAACGTACTGTCGTTAAATATTAAGTGTAAGTGTATCGTTTGCTGAGAACCAAACTACAACATTTAATCAATATGCGCATGCCTTTCGGGTATACATAGCAGACATGGCATTGCCACCGCAAATCGCAATCCTTCTGTTTCTCATTGTTATAAATATATTCAAAAGTGGGCAGGTTCAACTTAAAGTATTCGCCTCACAAACGAGAGACGCAAACCAACAGGGGAATTGGGGCATTTGAAATTATCCTTTTTCGAAACGATCGACTTTCGAAATCACTTAAACACGTCCTTTGCGAGCGGCTGCGTGGAAATGACAAGAAACGAAGAAATGATTGTGGTGAGACTCGTTGGGATAACAACGGACAACTTTAAGTTCATCAATCTGTGTATACATTATATTTTTTCAGTAATTTATTCATGTTTTGAAAATTATTCCGAATGCAGCAATGACACGGTGAATGTAGCCTAAAATTCAGAGCTTGCCAACTGACCTTTATCCTTGTTCTTGCGCTGCTCTTTGGCACTCTTATCCTTGGACTTGCCAGGCTTGCAGTTCTTCTTGATCACGCGCGTTGCTTCGCAGGAGGGATCACTGCTCGTCTTCAACTTGTCAGCCCGAGTCATTTGTCCAGTTGCGCACTCCGACCAGGAGCCC
The DNA here is from genome assembly GCA_018151655.1 of Drosophila bocqueti. Taxonomy (NCBI): domain Eukaryota; kingdom Metazoa; phylum Arthropoda; class Insecta; order Diptera; family Drosophilidae; genus Drosophila; species Drosophila bocqueti. The sequence goes on from JAECXF010000230.1 coordinate 875,814, forward strand.
TTTTCATATCGGCATGCTGTGGGGCAAAATTGTAAGTACTCTGTGTAGGACGTAGGCCCCGTTGCCCGTTATTACCTTTTTTGCATTTCTTTTGAATGGTGCGTGTTTGGTCGCAAGCCGGATCACCCTTCTTTAGGGTCAAGGTTCGCGAGCGAGTGTTTGTTTTCGTGTCACATTCAGTCCACGGATTCTTGCCATATCGGCATGACAAACCTTTAAGAATGGGAAGCACCCGACGTTATTGTAGTCACGCTGGGACTCGACTCGACTTACCATCGCTCTTGGTGCCGCGCTCGTTCCTTATTAGGACTTCGTGATCGTCCTCCTCCCACACTTCTCCTTGAATTGCCGTAGTGGGCTGGGTCTGCTCTGCCACGGGGAGCGCCAGGGGAGTCTCTTGGCCCTCTGTGGTTCCCCAAGCCGTGCTGCACAACACCCCCGACCATGTCACAAACGTTGCCAGTAAAAGCGCGTTATAATTATGTCTCATGGTGTGACTTCTGCTGCCCACTGCGAATAGGGGGAAAAGAGAAAACCTATACCTTAACACATAAAAGGTGGTAGATACATTCTGAACTGAATAGAAGCGGAGAAAAGGGATTTCCCTTCAACTTAAAAATACTTATAACTAATATGTATCCTTCAATCGGGAGGAGAGCTCCCTTCCGTCCTCTGCTCGTATTCGTGAGAAAAAAGGCAACGCAATTGCCCTGCCCGACTATGTGCATATATAACTTTTGCACAGGAGCCACGAATCAATTTGAAATATGGTCTCCGTTTCAGGGGAGGGCTTTGGGGCACTGGTTGAAAATCAAGTTTAGCACACAGTTTCTGCTCACAGATTTGTAAACTATATGTTTTAATGGCACAAAACCGATCAAAGTGAGGACCAACCGTTAGTTATACACACAAAACAACTCCAGACTCAGACACGGCGCAGAAAAGCTCTTGTCGTCGGACTGTATCAACTGCTCTCGGTGCACGACTCTTCGAAACTGAATGGAAAGATATAAGGACATCAGCATAAAAGGCCACGGCATGTATAGTATCCTACAGGATTCTATGCTCCCTTCTCTCGCATCTCGACGGTCGTGCATACTGAGAGAGTGCGCAGCAGCGTCAGGACTTTTATCAATGAGCTGCGCATGTTCTACATATAAATATTTAATATTCTATTTTTATCCTGAATGCTGCGTTGCCTAGCTCGCTCCTGTCCCTGTGCCTGTAGGTGGCAACAATCTAGAAAAAAATAAACATCCTCCTCCGCGTGAATTTATCCCGAGTCGGATAAATCGAAGAGACGTTTTTGAAGCAATCTCTAAGGCCACTTTTAAAGTCACACGTCTTGTTCTCTCGCTGTATCCTTCGCAGTGGGATAATTGCTGGACAGCGCTCCCCTCTGCCAATTTCGGCCCTGAAGCAGGTCTCTTGCTCAATTTAGTGACGCGACTCCATAATGGCGTAATGCCAGCCCCAGCCCCACCCAAAGTTACATGCAATTTGTGGTCGATGGGTTGGCCTAGGGGCTCCTCCTGGCCCACCGATACCGCCAATATTCGGTGGAGTAAAACCTGCTGCAACCCTTATTACGTTAACCTTCTTCGTAGAATAAGCTTTAAATATATGGACTTGTCCAAGAGGCCTGGGCGGATTTGCCATTACCAATCCAATCAATCACCTGTTGTAACAAACAATTACATGCATACCCCTCGCCCTTGAATATACCATTTTTACAACTCCAAATCTGGCAGTGATGGGTCCTGCTTCATTAACAAAGGTTGATGGAATAAAAAGTGGATTGGCTGGCATAGTGACAAATAAAGCGTAACATTGTACGCCATGCAATAAGGACAATGGGTACTGCGGTTGCCGGCTGCCCCCTCTCTTCTGCTTCATTTGCACTGCGAACTGCGAGGCGTCGTAACAACCAACAAGCTGGGGTCAGTGTGTAGGCGTTATTGAGTCCAACAGCTGTCATAAAATTTAATAATGCAAATGTAATTAAGTTACCTGACCTGAGCCTGAGCCTGAGCCCCACATGCTCTGGCTCGGGCTGTCGGCTTGACGGACTGGCTGTCGCTCTCTTCTGAAACCGCACCTTAAACAAGCAAATTGATGACGTTGCCTGCCACTTTTTTATGACACAAAGAAGGCCCCAAAATCCTTAGAATTATGTAGAGTGGCTCGGCATTATTAGCATATAATATTTGCAGTTCAAAATTTAATAAATCATTCAGAGCTAATTTTTTAAGACTCGTAGTCCTCGAAGATTGTTCTCGTGCTATTTACTCGACCTACATATTGACATACATATGTATATATGTACTTATAAATGGGTAAACGAAACATTAAATTAGATAGAAGTAAAGCAGTGTAGAAAATATGTTCTGTTTTGGGATCGGGAGTAGGAAGCTCTACCTGCTTTATTAGGTTAGGCTTGTGTGCTTTCCCGATCATCATTCTTTTCTAGGAGACTAACTATGTTTAGTGCAGCCAGCAACTATAATTAGAAGCTACAAGAAGCTTTATCGTCATAATAAGCCGACATAAAATTAAATAAAAATACTGGGGCATGAGTTTCACACTTTTTTACGGTATATTTCGCACTTATTAAGCTAGCTTGTCTATCCCCATGGATTTTACGTTCAGTGAAGACCGGGTAAAGCCGGGTGAGTCATTAAACAGTCATCTGACTGCTTAGGCGAATCCACAGTTTTCCGCGAGCTGCAGGCAGCATTTCGACGAATCTGGACCGCTTAAACTGAACGTGAATGTGAACGAACAAAGCCGGTGTTCGGTGTTCCAGTCAGTTGAGCAGCCCCATTCATACCGAATCGGAACAAAAGCTCCCGGTGACCTGGTGGAAAGTAGAAGTTATCATTGATTCTTTGGCCAGAGCCAGAGCCAGTGTTCTGTTCCCGTTTCCATGGCAACCCTTGGGGTTCAGGAACATGAAGCGAATTAGCATGCATCAGCGCTTAGGTGCCGTCCCCCAGTGGTTATCAGTTGTTGGATAGCCGTTCGACGCGGTAGCAACTTTGGCTCCGTACAATCCGTGACTGAGAGGGGACAATACACACCACATACACATATGGAAATTCCAAAATGTATGAAGAATAACGACAAGAGTATATATTCAAAATTCTTATCAAACTCCGCGCGATTAAAAACAGAAGCAAGAGCCGCTCCTTAACCTGTCAATGCTAGCTATGTTGCAATCACTATAAGCAGCCGTTCGATATATCACACAAGATGTTTTGGTTCTTCATCTGGGACATTCTGATGTCCTTCACCCTGTCGGCGTCCATGCCAGTGATCGACAGCGGCTCGGCCTGCAAGGCCATTGCCACCTGTGATCCATTTCTGCCCATCTGTGCGACCGCCACAAATGAGCACCAGTTCTTCTATAGCCACTGTGAAATGTTGCGAGACATTTGCCTCACAGGAAAGGGTGAGTCACACGCTGCTAAATGTAGCCTCAAACGCTAAGCTATAACCAATTTTTGTATTTACACAACAGATTGGAAATCGGACTACCTAAGCCATTGCAATGTCAACAAACTGTAGACCCCGTGGAGGTCGGCGTTGGAGTGACTAAGGACAACGCTTGCACATAGACTGAGACTGAGTAAAATAAAAGCATATTGGCCATTCGACTTTGGTATATACAAACATTTATAATTAAACAAGTTTTAAGTCTTAAATGTATTCAAAACGAGAGAGAAGTCTATTGACTACTGTTAACCAAATCGGCCAGCTTGTTACGTCTGAACTCTTTTCTTGCCTCGTCGAGCAGCACATTGTGCAGCAGATTCCGATTCTGTGAGTGGTCGGTCGCCAGCGTGGGATACGGATTTCCCCTGAGCTCCAGCACAGACTGTCTATAGTAGATGCCTGGATAATCCCTGGGCGCCTTGTACATGCGAGTGTAGGACAAATTGTAGTTTTCATAGCGCGGCACCAGCACCTTGAAGAGCTTGTGCACAAGCTGCTTTTCCAGCAGCCAATAGTCAGCCAGTTCCATGGTGGCCTTGTGCCGGTCCCCGTAGCGGATGGCATTAGAGATGAGCTGCAGGAGGATGCATGCAAGATCAATGAGAAACTGAGCGGAAGCGTCCTAAGTGGGCTTGGGCTTACCAACTCGGCGTAACCACGAGCCTCGTCCGCTCGATTGTAGAAGAGTTCAATGCGCTCGTGCTTCATCAACGCCGTGACGGTTTTGCGCAGCTTCAGCAGCCGACCCTCCGGGCCGTCCGGGTTCTTCAAATGACGCTTATTGGGCCTGACTGCGATACGCAGCTGCGACATCAGTTTAGTTACATCGGCTTGATTCATCTTCAACGAATTTGTGTAATTTTTACAAAACAAGAAATCACGTAATGAGCCGGCGAACAGCTGTCGGCAGTCAATCGATTATTCAGTACCGATGTTTCGCAGGAATATATCGATATGTCTAACTCAGCAACTAGACACACACGAAAAATTGTAGATTTGTTTATTACTATATTTAATCTATCTAAGCTAGGTGCTGCAGAATGCCCTGTCGAACAAGGGACTCCACCTGTGCCCGCGGCAAGTAATGCTGGCTGTTTTTCTTCAGGTGTATCACCTCTCCGTCCTCCAGCTCGAATTTTCCGTAGTCCTCCATGCAGCGCACCTCTATGTACAGGGACTTGGGAGGACGCAAGTGGTTGGTCAGATCAATGCCCTGTCCCTGGCTGTAGCCGGCGCTGCACATGTACGCCGCCAGGGACTTGGAGTAGTTGTTGAAGAACTGCACCTCCGGCTCGCACAGGGCCTGCTTGATGTCCCCGGGAATAATGGGGCCAAACTCCCAGCGAAGGGCCTTTATACGCTTGGCGCGCTCGTAGAGGTAGGCCAGCAGACACCGCTTATTTCGTTGCAGGGCTGCGTGCCGGTAGTTCAGCAGTGGCCACAGACTCCGGTCCCCCGAGGCGTTGTAAGTGGAGGCCTGGGCCACGTTTTCCTCGAAGATAGCCTTGATCTCCTCGAGCACCTGACGCACGCCGTCGTCGTCGAAGGCGGGTATGGTTTGGGAAGATCTCTCCAACTCCTTTAGCAGCTCGAAGGCTTTGTCGCCGAACAATTTGTTTGGCCGGCTCATTGTTGATGTTTGTTGCTGTTAGCGATGGTGGGTTTCAAACGATGACGCGCTTAAACATGGCACGCAAATATCGCGATCTTTTGCAGACAACCAACATTTTTTACTGCCCCGTTAAGGGTTGGTACTTTTTAAGTAAAACGCACGTCGAGTTTCCCGGCAATTTCCAGCGTGCCCTAGCAAATCAGACGATGGCGCGGAAAACCAACAATTTTCCTCGAAAAGTATGGCAATGCGCGGAGCCCTGGCGTGCAATATAGGTGTGACCGTGGAGGGAAAAACTACTTATCGATGATTAAACATCGATGCATCGCCCTTTTCAAAGACATCGGTACTCCGGCAGTAACATCGATGTATTCGCAGCTCTAGCTTCTGGTCAAAAAATCTTCTGCTGAAAAAACTTAATTAGGTTGGAACGGTGTGGAGCCCGAAATCAACGCAAACTAATCCGCTATTGAAGCCTAGTGCAACGGCCCTCTGCTAGTAACCTCACCCGCATTCGAACGAGAAAATGGCAACCGCAAACAGTGCGACAGCTGCTGGAGCAGCAAAAGACGGGGCGCCGCCAGCCCCAGCCAAGTCGTTATCCGGCATTGTGAAGCAAGTAAGTACTTTGTGGTCACAAACTCGGTGGGGTCGAGTGGGCAGCGGCCCCCTTGGACATTGGAAAGTGAAATGTATTATCTTTCATCAGCGTGGCAAACGCGGCGGCCCGTCAGGCAGCCGAGTGCAGCTCTAACAAGTGCGAAAGAGACGCGCGTATAGACTCGGTGCGTGTGTGTGACACGTTGCACACGCTCGTCTGAAGAAATGAAAGTTATCGAAGGTGCCAAGCTGGCAGATTTTCTTCGGCGCGGCGCGGTGTCTTGGCCTGTGTTGTTCGGACTTAGGCCTGGGGGAGGGGGGTGATGGACCGAGTGCCCCTGGCACGTCATCAGGATTATGCGCCGGCATTTCGTCATTCCTACTCCTGCCTTTAACTCATTAGTAGGCGTTCCGAGACTTGCTAGTGCGTTCGTCTCTAACCTCATCGCCACAGACGCCTTCCCAGAGGCATCTTCTGGGCTCTGCTCTTATTTATGAATGTAATTTCTTTGGGCCAACCGAAATTGTGCCTCTTCTTCAATCCCTGTGCATTTTGGTTGCCATGTGTCCTGGTTAAGTCGCCATTTTCAGTCAGCTCGGTGGACTTTTGTCCGCCGCGGTTCGGTTGTGATAACAATTATCAATTGCCGGAAAATGACCGCAAAGTCTTGGGAGAATCCTGCTTGCTGACGTTGGCAGCCCGCAAACAAACTCTGGGCCAAAGATTCGGATTGCCATGACATTGGCGTCTCCCTCAGAAAACCTGTTGATCTTCCATTGGTTAAAGGCGACGCCCTACACCTGCGCCTCAATTGTTCTGCTGTTGGTGGATTTGAGCATAAATAGACCATTATTTACACATCCCCGCGCAGCTCAGTGTTATACATATTTAAATCCAAGCAGATTGCCCACGTACGCTTGCAGGTATTGCAGGCTGGGGCAGATCCCTAAACCGGTTTGGATGTAGGCCTCTTTCAGTATGGCCGCATATCTACCAAATTCCATTTGTCTATCTAAACAATTCGGATGACCGGTACCTACATATCTATGCATCCCGTTCCTATGCGGCAATGCAGCGCAGGCGCTATCCTATACTGTCTGGAAAGAACGGCACGTGTATCTTATTCAGTTTAATTTATATCAAAATTTACATTGGAGGAATTTTTTATTTAAATAATAATTTAATGAACTGTATTAATATTTAGTGTTCTGAAATCGATTGTTAGCGATAGGTATACATCGCTCTTCTGCCATCTCTAGCCAATCCGCACGTGAATTTTCTTTTAACCTCACTCTACACCAGATTGATAACCTCCCGCATTTTGTAGGTTCTCTCCGGCGACACGGTAGTCATCCGCGCAACCAAGGGCGCCCCGCCTCCGGAGAAACAAATTACCTTCTCGCATGTTCTGGCCCCCAAGCTGGCCCGTCGGCCCGGCGCTGGCGGTGACGAGACTAAGGACGAACCCTGGGCCTGGGAGTCACGTGAGTTCCTGCGCAAGAAGCTGATCGGCGTTGAAGTGACCTTCACGTTTGACAAGCCCGCCAACTCGAACCGGGAGTACGGCTTCGTGTGGATCGGCAAGGACAAGGAGTCTGGCGAGAATGTGGTCGAGTCGATTGTGCGGGAGGGTTTGGTGTCGGTGCGCCGCGAGGGTCGACCGACCGCTGAACAGCAAACCCTGATCGAGTTGGAGGACCAGGCACGAGCTGCTGGCCGCGGCAAGTGGGCGTCCAACACGAGTCCTGCAGAAAAGGTTCGCAACATCAAGTGGGCTCACGAAAATCCTGCCCATCTGGTGGACATCTACGGAGGAAAGCCCGTCAAGGCCATCATCGAGCACGTGCGCGATGGTTCCACCGTCCGTGCATTCCTGCTGCCCGACTTCCACTACATCACGCTGATGATTTCGGGAATTCGGTGTCCTGGCGTCAAGTTGGATGCTGACGGCAAGCCCGACCTAAGTGTGAAGGTGCCTTTTGCTGACGAGGCCCGTTACTACGTAGAGACTCGCCTGCTGCAACGCGATGTGGAAATCCGGCTGGAATCGGTAAACAACTCCAACTTCATAGGATCCATTTTGTATCCGAAGGGCAACATTGCGGAATCGCTTCTGCGCGAGGGGCTCGCCAAGTGTGTGGACTGGTCCATGGCAGTTATGAAGACGGGTAAGTTTGAAGCGAGATAAGCCAAACTAAGCCCGCAGCTCGATTGCACAAAACAGCACCGAATTGGTAAACTACCTTTTGTTGTGCTGTTCACTGTTTGCAATCGGTTGCTAAATTAAAGACGGACTCCAAGAATGTCGCGACATATGTTAATGGTTGCTGCGTTCATTTCACCCCGTCGACATTGCTTATTCTATAAATTTATGCACTTAACTTATACATTCCTTTTCTGGGTCACTTTGCAGGCGCCGATAAACTGCGTGCTGCTGAGCGTATTGCCAAGGAGAAACGCATCCGCCAATGGCAGGACTATCAGGCTAAAACACCGGCGTTTAACTCGAAGGAGAAGGACTTTGCCGGCACCGTAGTGGAGGTGTTCAACGGCGACGCTGTCAATGTACGCCTTTCGAACGGGCAGGTGAAGAAGGTCTTCTTCTCATCCATCAGGCCACCGCGTGACCAGCGAGCGGTTGTTGGGACAGACGGCGAGGAAATAGTAAAGGCCCCGCCTCGCGGAAAGAACTACCGGCCACTCTACGAAATTCCGCACATGTTCGATGCCCGCGAGTTCCTGCGCAAGAAGCTTATTAACAAGAAGGTTCAGTGCAACCTGGATTACATCTCACCGCCTCGCGAGAACTTCCCTGAGAAGTACTGCTACACCGTGTTGATTGGTGGTCAGAATGTGGCCGAGGCTATGGTGGCCAAGGGATTGGCAACTTGTGTGCGCTACCGCCAGGACGACGATCAGAGGTCTTCCGCTTATGATCAACTCATTGCTGCCGAACAGCAGGCGATTAAGGGACTGAAGGGCTTGCACGCAAAGAAGGATAACGCCACGCTGCGCGTGAACGATCTGACCGTAGACCATTCCCGAATTAAGGTCCAATACTTGCCCTCATGGCAACGTGCCCTGCGCTCCGAAGCCATAGTTGAGTTTGTCGCCAGCGGATCGCGCCTCCGTCTGTTTGTGCCAAAGGACAGCTGCCTGGTCACATTCCTTTTGGCTGGCATCTCGTGCCCGCGTTCTTCCCGCCCGGCGCTAAATGGTGTACCTGCCCAAGAGGGCGAACCATTTGGGGACGAGGCTCTGACCTTTACGCGGGAACGTGTCCTGCAGCGGGACGTCTCCGTGCATATCGATACCACCGACAAGGCTGGATCTTCAGTGATTGGTTGGCTGTGGACGGACACGGGAGCCAATTTGTCAGTGGCCCTGGTGGAGGAAGGTTTGGCGGAGGTCCACTTTAGTGCCGAGAAATCTGAGTACTTCCGCGTGTTGAAGAGTGCCGAAGACCGTGCCAAGGCCGCCAAGAAGAACATCTGGGCCAACTATGTGGAACAAGTGCCTGAGGAGAAACCTGCCGTTGAGGAGGAGAAGGAGGACAAGGTGGTAGTGGAGCGCAAAGTCAACTACGAGAACGTGATTGTCACTGAGATTACCGAAACTCTAACATTCTTTGCGCAGTCGGTGGAGAGCGGATCCAAGCTCGAAACTCTGATGAGCAAGCTTCACGCCGACTTCCAGTCCAACCCTCCCATCGCTGGATCATACACGGCCAAGCGCGGCGACCTCGTGGCCGCCCAGTTTACTCTTGATAATCAATGGTACCGCGCCAAGGTGGAGCGAGTCCAGGGCAGCAACGCCACCGTCCTGTACATCGATTATGGCAACAAGGAGGTAAGTGCAGATCGAACCTGTTGAAGCAGTAAATTCCGCAAGCTCCTTAGATCCGTTTCCGGCTCGAAGTGAAACGCATGAGTCATAAGCTTGCCATACCAAAAATATGCTTCTCGTGTGACTTGTTATGTATAGCATGAGGGCGTAGCCTAAACCCTTCAGCTGCGACAAATGTGTTCTGTTTCCGAACTGTTTGGTATTACCTTCGAACGTACCGAGGGCGCCCCATATTTTTTGGGGCAACCAACGTCAATAGAAGCAGTTTTACCTACAGCGAGGAGGGAGCGCAGAGTAGCTGGGGGCGTCCAAACCATGCTCCAACTAATGTCCTCGAGTAGCAACACACCCACACTAGCCACACAAACATAATTTTCTACGTAAATTGCAGAGATAGTCTGATATATACTCCCTTTATTTTTCAGACTCTGCCCACTAGCCGCTTGGCCGCCTTGCCCCCAGCCTTCAGCAGCGAGAAACCGTACGCCACTGAGTACGCGTTGGCCTTAGTTGCCCTGCCAACGGACAACGAAGATAAGGAGGAGGCGCTGCGTGCCTTTTCCGAGGACGTCTTGAACCACAAGGTTCAGCTTAATGTGGAGTTGAAGGTGCATGGATCGCCAAGCTTGGCCACGTTACATGATCCAACCACCAAGGTCGACTTTGGAAAGCAGCTTGTCGCCGAGGGCCTGGTATTGGCCGAGAAGCGTCGTGAGCGAAAGCTCAAGGACCTTGTGGACCAGTACAGGGCTGCGCAGGAGGCAGCACTGGCGGCGCATCTGGCCATCTGGAAGTACGGCGACATTACACAGGATGATGCGCCAGAGTTCCGCTAAAAGATGGCTACACAATAGGAGTAGGCCTGTGGCGTGGAGCGCGTTGCTAGCCGAAATGTTTGTCTGCCACATACCCGCCCTTTATATACATAACAAGAAGCAACAACTTAAAGAATATGAAATTACTAATTCTATCTATTACACACCAATATATATGATGCATATACCACATTGGAGAACATACATACATCTGAGCAATTGCATGGAAGATCACAGTACAGTACACTTTGTATGCTTTAAGCAGCTCGCAAATTATTACGAACTACTTGGGTTATATTTTTTTTCAATAAAATTCAGAGTCCTTTAAATAAATATTTGACACAACCTAGCAGCAATTCGACCTTTTAAAAGCGCCTGTCCTCCCCATAAACCATAATTATAACGGATGCGACGAGAAAAGTGTGTAAACCTCAAAATGTCTCTTAAATTTTCAGATTTATGTTATTGTAAACTGTTTTTGCATTACTGAGTAAATACAATTAAATAATTTTTTATAAAACCCCGAGTACGTGCATTTACTCGAGCCGGTCCAGCAAGTCTTAGATCTCAATTTGGATTAGTTCAGTGACAGATGCAAGCTGGCGAGTAGACGCCAAAGCAGCTTGGGAAAAGGATCTATGACATTCCACGGAATAAACTTTTCTGCAAAATCCAAATCTTCGTTTATTTTTAAAACGCTAGCAGTTTGAATAACTCACGCACAACATATGGCCAACTATCGATGTCCGTGCAATCGATAAAAGGCGTAACCGGGGGAAATGCCGGCTACAATGAATGTGTGAAAAATAAACAACTTGGTGCGAATAATTTTACGAAAGAAAGCGTTCAAAAGTCGGAGGGCGGGTGCATTCATGCTCTTTAAAAACTCAAAGCGTATTTTCGCAGTCATCGACGATTACTGGGCTATCGATACCAGCACAATGCGTCCTTGCGCCGAGACAGTTATCAGAATTTTCGCTAGGCACATAATAAAATCGATTTGTACTGCTACTTTTTCTTTGTTTACTTTCCTCGTGCAAATTCGTAATAGGTATTTGAAAAAGCATACCTAGGCTTCGAATCCGAGCACTGGGTCTGTGGGAGCTGCAGGTCTATTGGTTTGCGTCGGCAAAATGTGAATTAACATGAGTGGCGAATCGATCGATTTTTGAGAGCGAAGTGGGAAAGTAGCGGTGTCTCAGCTCGGCGTGTGTGAGTGTGTGTGTACTGCGCCCAACTAAAAGTTCAACGCCTACAAGGGAAGAGGAAAAATCGAATTTTAAAGCCACTTCCAACTCTTCGGTCATGGAGCATCCTTCCTCGTTGCCAGGCTACATTCGCGAGAAGCTCGCCGAATTGGATTTGGAGCTGTCGGAAGGTATACCCATTTATTCGTGTTCTCAAAATAATTGTGTAAAATGAAATTCCGTAAGTTTAGTGGAGAGTCTGGCCTAGTCTGTGTATAAATCCATCAATAAATTGCATGTCTCTACCCCACACACAAAGATACAAGTTCTGAGATACTTTTGCCCATTGCAATTCTGTCCCCAGCTTATCTTTTGCAAAGCCTCCTCACTCAGACTCACACCAATTAAAAGAAAAGTGGGGGCAAGTCTCAAAAGTGCGTTTAATTGTGTAGCTATTTAATTTCTAACAACAAACTCCGCCGTCGCTGGAAGCTGCTGATAAACCAAACATTTCGTCTGTATTTTTAGGCGACATCACGCAGAAGGGCTATGAAAAGAAGCGTGCGAAGCTCTTGCAGCCGTTCCTGAAAAAGCATGAAGGTATGTGAGCTTTTGCAACTATTTATTTGTTTGGTATTTATTTTTCCGAGGCCTCATTTTCTACCCATTTTCGCGGACAGTCGAGAAGGCGAAGAGTACGCCGCCACCGCCATATTATAACGTTAAAGATGCCAACAACAGCAACAGCCACGGCCACGGAAACATCAACAATGACGGAGTTGTGGTCTCCAGCGAGGGCTACAGCTATGTGACCGAAGTACCGTCTCTATCAGCCTCACAGCAAAGACATTCCAAAAAGATTGACCATCACCAGTCGTCCTCCGTGAACTCCTCATCGACGGCTCAGGGCGGAAATGTCGGCGGGACTCCCGGCTATGAAAACATGCGCCCACAAGGCGGTGCAGTCGGCGATCCCGGATATCAGAACACTCGCGAGCCCAGTGGCTTCCAAAATCAGGCCCTGTCATCGACGACAAATAATAGTCAGCATCGGCAACGACGCACACAGCGGAAAGTAACGCACAATGAGAAACGCTATCATTCGGGTAAATAGGAGCCATAATTGGCTATAATCATTTACTGACATTTTCCTTCCACTCGCAGAGGTACGACAGGAGGCTGTGCAGCAGGCCCTCGCAGCTCTCAAGGGTCGCCCAAAGCCCAGCCTCCCCATGCCTTCGAAGCGCACATCTGTCCTCAACCGAAGCCCCGGGTGCAATGATGAGCTGGACTCATCGACTGATGACGAGTCCATACCCGAGGAAACCATTTCCCCCGACAAGGAGTACAACTACCCACGTGACCACATAAGCAACAGCATTCTTCCGCCCGAGCCCATTATAAAGCCACCAGTTCGTGAATCATCGATGAGCTCACAGCAGCAGCACACGAGGCTTGATGCAAAGCAGACCCAGGCGCCCAGTCAGAAGTACACATCATCGAATAGTGCCCCAGAGAGACGGCCGCCGCAAAACTTGCCGCCACTTGTGAGTACATATTTTCGGTTCTTATGCAGACTGAAAACTATACTTTGTATGCCGGACTCTGGTACTAGATAGGATGTTATCCCAAATAATATAAAACTCTTTGTGCAGCCTACATCTGACACTTCGAGCACGGACTCCCCTCCCATTGCCTACAAGCGAGACAATGACTTTTCTGACAAAGCGTTCAAGCAGAAGCACTGTAAGTAATTGAGCATACAATAAGCCCGGCGCAATGGAGTTGATTAGCAATGTTTTGTGCTCGTAAAAAGCCTGTGCAAAGTGCAAAGTGCAACTAAATTCAACTGCAATATATCACGTGGTGTGGTGTAACTGGACATCCCTAATTGTACTAATTGTTGTTCCTTTCTTCAGACAACGCTCCTGACATTACGCAGTTCAACAACGCCCATCGGGCCGCAGACCGGGTCACACGATATGTGAACGTATCTCAGAACGAACTGAGCGAAACGGATGCCAACGGGAAGTGGAAAGTGTCGGCGAAAATCCAACAACTCCTCAACACTCTCAAAAGACCAAAGCGAAGACCTCTGCCCGAGTTCTACGAAGACAACGACATTGAGCTGGAGATCGCTGCCAACACCAAGGACCCAAATGCTCCCAAGCCGGAGGGCAGCACAATGACGCCCGTGCAGGGCGAGCAACTGTCCATTCCGGCCGGGCTTCCGCGATCCCTGGAATGCGCTCTTCAACGCTACGGCACAAATTCCTTCAAGAGTCCCATGGCCACGGTCCTCGATCCCAATGGCAAAATTACAACCACCTTGACCTACGGCAAGCTGCTGTCGCGAGCACAAAAAATTGCCTACGCATTGTCCACGAAAATATTTAGCAAGGGTCCGGAGCAAGTAACCCTCAAGCCGGGGAGATCGAGTGGCTTTGGTTTATCCCAACAATGATCCCTTGAGGTGGGTAAAAGAGTAAAGAGAGAGTTTCTAGTGAAGGCAAAACTAATCACGCATCGCTTTCAGTTTCATTACAGCCTGGTACGGTTGCATGTTTCGCGGCTTGGTGCCGCTGCCAATAGAGCTGCCGCTTTCCAGCTCCGATACACCGCCCCAGCAGGTGGGATTCTTGCTAAGCTCTTGCGGCATAACTGTGGCACTGACCTCGGAGGCGTGCCTGAAAGGTCTTCCAAAATCCACAACTACCGGAGAAATAGCCAAGTTGAAGGGTTGGCCGAAACTGCAATGGTTTGTGACCGAGCATTTGCCCAAGCCGCCCAAGGAGTTCAATGTGGGAAATTTACGCGTCGACGACTCGGCCGCAGCTTACATAGAATATACGACTGATAAGGAGGGCAGTGTTATGGGTGGGTAGAAAGTTGCTGCTGCCTTAAGGGGATCTACTGAATATATTTTCTGTTTTCCAGGTGTCACTGTTACGCGGGTTTCCATGATCAACCATTGCCGTGCTCTGACCATGGCCTGCCACTACACGGAGGGCGAGACCATTGTCTGTGTTCTGGACTTCAAGCGTGAAGTGGGACTGTGGCATGCAGTTTTGACTTCCGTTCTGAATGGCATGCACGTCATTTTCATACCCTACGCTCTGATGAAGCTGCGCCCCTCCAGCTGGATGCAGTTGATAACCAAGCATCGGGCTTCCTGCTGCCTCGTCAAGAGCCGTGACTTGCATTGGGGCCTGCTGGCAACGAAAGACCACAAGGATATCTCGCTGTCATCACTGCGAATGTTACTAGTGGCCGACGGGGCAAACCCCTGGTCGCTCTCATCGTGTGACCAGTTCTTGAGTGTTTTTCAAGCAAAGGGATTACGCTCTGACGCCATTTGTCCCTGTGCAAGCAGCTCCGAGGTTTTTACAGTTTCTCTTCGCCGGCCGGGGCGTGGATCCTGCGGCTTCAGCCCGTCCGCCACAGGACGCGGTGTGCTCTCCATGGCAGCACTTTCGCACGGTGTGGTTAGGGTGGACAGCGAAGACTCACTGACGTCGCTCACGCTGCAGGACTGCGGCCAGGTCATGCCTGCGGCACAAATGGTAGTCGTGCGGTCCGAAGGGGCGCCAGTGCTCTGCAAGACCGACCAAGTGGGCGAAATATGCGTCACCAGTGGCTCCACGAGCGCCAGCTACTTCGGTCTGGACGGCATGACGAATTCCACATTCAAAGTTCAGCCTTTAATCGAGGAGTTCGAGCCACCGAAAGATGGCAATGGCACGGTTAATGTGATTTCAAAGCCGATTGGCGAAGAGTTTTACGTGCGGTCGGGACTCCTTGGATTTCTGGGTCCCGGGGGCTTGGTCTTCGTTTGCGGGTCGCGCGACGGCCTCATGACGGTCACCGGACGAAAGCACAATGCGGACGACATTATAGCCACAGTATTAGCGGTGGAACCGATGCGCTTCATTTACCGCGGACGGATAGCCGTGTTCAGCATCAAGGTGCTTCGCGACGAGCGCGTGTGTGTCATCGCAGAGCAGCGCCCCGATTGCTCCGAAGAGGAGAGTTTCCAGTGGATGTCGCGCGTCCTCCAGGCAGTGGATTCCATCCACCAAGTTGGCATTTATTGCCTGGCCTTGGTGCCACCCAATCATTTGCCCAAGACTCCGCTCGGAGGCATACACTTGTGTGAGGCGAGGCGCCGGTTCCTGGAGGGATCCCTGCACCCGGCGAATGTGCTGATGTGTCCCCACACGTGTGTCACGAATCTGCCAAAGCCCAGGGAGTTGCATCAAGGTGAGTTCCTCCTAGTGAGATTGCCATCTGAATTCTATGTGTTTTAATAATTGGCTCTGTTGGACTCTCTATGCTTTCGTTACTCCTTAATAAAAATACAAATATTGCTTTCCTCTATTTTTAACCACCAACAACACTACAACAATGCTGCGATTACTACTTCTATGACCACAACCACCACCACACTCACCGCAAAAACAATAACGACACTGTATAATATCGACC
Source organism: Drosophila bocqueti (assembly GCA_018151655.1). NCBI lineage: Eukaryota > Metazoa > Arthropoda > Insecta > Diptera > Drosophilidae > Drosophila > Drosophila bocqueti. The sequence continues at coordinate 891,855 of JAECXF010000230.1, forward strand.
AAACACAATGCCAACATGACTAATAATTGCTTCAATTAATCATTTTCGTAATGAATCCCTGTACAAATCAACAATCATTCAACTAACCAACCCCCAAAACCTAAAAAACCAAAAAAGGTGTGCAAACTGCCGCAAAATTAAGCTCATCATCTGGATGTGGTATTACAGACACGGGTGTAGGACCAGCCTCCGTGATGGTTGGCAATTTAGTGCAGGGTAATCGTCTGGCCGAAGCCCACGGCAGAGATGTTGGACTGGCCGAAGATTGTGAGCGCAAGGTTGGTATTCTTCAGATTCAACTGGCAGCGGTAGCGTTTTAAACTTTGAATTCCCAAATTCCCAATCTATGAACTCGCAGCCCCAACTCATAACTGGCGTTCTGCGTTGGCGTGCAAACACATCTCCGGATCACATAATATTCACACTGCTAAATTCGAAGGGTAAGCTTGTGTGATGCCCCACGAACCTAGAAACGAATACGAGACTTGTGCTTTTCAGGTGCAATTGCCAAAACTTTAACTTGCTCGGAGTTGCATAAGCGCGCTGAGAAAATAGCGGCGCTCCTGCAGGAGAGAGGAAGAATTGAGGCGGGCGATCATGTCGGTAAGAATCGAAATCTAAATCTGCACGTAATTGTGTGTTAAATGGAAATAAACTCTTTCTTCCAGCGCTCATATTTCCACCAGGACTGGACTTGTTGTGTGCGTTCTATGGCTGCCTGTATTTGGGCGCAATACCGATTACCATTAGACCCCCGCATCCGCAAAATTTAAATACCACGCTACCCACTGTTCGCATGATTGTCGACGTCTCCAAGAGCGGCATCGTGCTCTCCATACAGCCGATTATTAAGTTACTAAAATCGCGAGAGGCGGCCACTTCGATTGACCCGAAAACATGGCCACCAATCTTAGACATAGACGACAATCCAAAGCGTAAATATGCCGGCATTGCCACGGTCTCCTTCGACTCGAGCGCGTATTTGGACTTCAGTGTGTCGACCTGTGGACGTCTCAGTGGTGTTAACATAACGCATCGGTAGGGACATCGAAATGGTAGCAGAAAAGTACTTCACAACTCATACTTCATATTTTTCCCACTCCCACAGATCTCTCTCTAGTCTGTGCGCCAGTTTAAAATTGGCCTGTGAGCTGTATCCCTCTCGCCACGTTGCGTTGTGCTTGGATCCCTACTGTGGCCTCGGATTTGTGATGTGGACGCTCATCGGCGTCTACAGTGGTCACCACTCAATACTTATCGCGCCCTACGAAGTCGAAGCCAATCCCAGTCTCTGGCTGTCGACACTCTCGCAGCATCGCGTTCGCGACACCTTCTGCTCCTACGGCGTGATTGAACTGTGCACCAAGGCGCTAAGCAACTCCATTCCCTCTCTGAAGCAGCGAAACATTGACTTGCGCTGCGTGCGCACGTGTGTTGTGGTCGCGGAGGAGCGCCCCCGAGTGCAGCTGACGCAGCAGTTCTGTAAGCTATTCCAAGCCCTGGGCCTGAACACGCGCTGTGTCTCGACTTCATTCGGGTGCCGTGTGAATCCGGCGATTTGTGTGCAAGGAGCCAGTTCTGCGGAGAGTGCCCAGGTGTACGTGGACATGAGGGCGCTGCGGAACAATCGCGTGGCGCTGGTGGAGCGCGGTGCGCCCAATTCGCTGTGCGTAATCGAATCGGGAAAGCTGTTGCCGGGCGTAAAGGTCATAATTGCTAATCCCGATACAAAGGGTCACTGTGGAGACTCGCATCTGGGTGAAATTTGGGTAATCATTCAAACTGACCCTACGATTAGCTTGTTAACCTCAACTAACGCACTATTTTATCTCCCAGGTTCAAGCACCGCATAATGCAAACGGATACTTTACGATTTATGGCGACGAAACCGACTACAATGACCACTTCAACGCCAAGCTAGTGACCGGGGCTACCTCTGAGCTGTATGCACGCACCGGATATCTGGGATTCTTGCGCCGCACCGAGTGCTCCCAAGCAGCCTCGTTGCTGGACGAGACCACACCAAGTGTGGCTAGTCGCGACAGTGACACTGAGTCCCTGAATTCCATAAGCCAACTGCAACTGAACTTCTCGAATGCCTCGTTGGGCGGCAACTCGGAGCAGAGCCTAATAGGCGGCGCAGGCAATTCGAGTGAGCAAGAACTGCACGATGCAGTGTACGTGGTGGGAGCCGTCGATGAAGTGATCTCTTTGCGCGGAATGAACTATCATCCCATTGATATCGAAAATTCCGTGATGCGCTGTCACAAAAAGATTGCCGAGTGGTAAGGAAGGAACCACATTTGATATTGACCAGTCCTTGATATTTAATCATATTTAATACCTTGCAGCGCCGTTTTCACATGGACAAACTTGTTAGTGGTAGTTGTCGAGTTGGATGGCAACGAATCGGAAGCCTTGGACTTGGTTCCCTTGGTCACAAACACAGTATTAGAGGATCATCAGCTCATTGTAGGCGTCGTTGTCGTTGTTGATCCAGGTTTGTATTGTTGCCAAGAGTCGTATCGAAAGGTATCAAAGCTCGCTTTGTTTCTGATAACAAATTTGTGTTGTTTCCAGGTGTGGTGCCTATTAACAGTCGTGGCGAAAAGCAACGAATGCATTTACGGGACGGCTTCCTGGCCGACCAGTTGGATCCCATATACGTAGCATATAACATGTAAATACACACTTATTCTTATGATACAATCGCCACTACGTAAACGGACGTAACAGACGTACGCATCCCCGTTCTCTCCCCATCATTCGCAATCCACTAACACAATATATAAAAAAAGGCTCATTTCGGTTTGGATCGCCCAAATAACTGCACATTTCCTTTAAGAATAGTAGCATAGTAGCATAGATGGTAAACGATTCTTACAATAAATGGACTATTTAACTTTATATGACCATATATAAGACAACAAACATTTAATATTTATTTACAAATATAAATAAACGATTTATATGCATATTTATGTGTCATCTGGCAGTATTCTTTCTTTACACACGATCTTTTTTATTAATAAAACTAGGGATACATAAGGGATGCTGCATCTTATTGTAAACATTTCTTATTCATCTACACCCGTTTTGGGTTTACGAAAACGTTGGCAACGGCTAAACTAATGTGTACATTTTATTAGAACTATGTAGGATTATTATTCTTATTCAGTGTTTGCAGCTCCGTGCCTCCAATTTCATGCGAGCCCCGGTCATACCACCACCGTAGGATAATGGTGCGGCGCCTGCGCACAACAAGGAAAATAAGCAATACCCAGACTCCTTGAAGCCCATTCACCATGTCGCAGAGTAGCAGGTAATTTGAGTTGGAACCCGAGTAAAAGGTAACTATTTCGAGGAGCCAACTTATGACCATAATTATTCCAAGGAGACAGACGCATTTGGCACTGTTGGACAGGACATCAAAGTTATTAGTTATTAATACTTATTTTTAGAAAATAAAAATGCTTACTCCTTTTTAACATCTTCGTACTTCTGCTGATCAAACCTCTCAGTGTTTTCACAAGCATCACTTCCTTCGCCCTCGGCCTTTACATATCCGTTGATACGTTGGAATCCGAAGAATGATATAATGTTGATCTGGGGCATAGACGATAAGCTGATGAAGTGTGTTTACGTTTTTAGACAAGAAGCCAGCCTTACCAGGAAGCTTAGAAACAACACGGTGGACACTGGAGGTATAAAGTAGCGCTGAGAGTCACGTATCGATTCCGTGAGACCCTGCAGGAAGTATGACGGCATTCCAGGCAATCCCTTTTGGACTGTCATGGCCACTATGGTGGCCGGTCCGGTGAAGGCGAAAATACAGTAGCACGCAAAGTTGAAAGCTGCCCAGAACTTTGTCAGCTGGATGCAGCAAGGCAACTTGTACCACACATTCAACAGAACGTTGAAGCAGATACATAGATACCAAAAGAAGTAGCTCAAAATAAAGAACTGGATGACATAACCAATGAACCCAGTGTTCGATATTCCGTAGATGTGCACCACGGAGTGGACAAAGTATCCAGCAGCCAGGCACAAGGACATCAAACTCAGGGAAAGGCCATGTAGATTCCGCAAGAGACGAAGTGTCATGTGCACGTAGCTGACTAGCAGCAGGCAGGGCATCGAGATTATCATTAAAACAGCAACGAAAATGACCTCCAATAGTAAGTACTTCAGTAAGTATGGATGTACGTTGTTAGGAAAAGTCGTGTTACTCACCTTGGCGAATGCAATTTGCTCCTCGACCTGTGTAACGCACGTGAAGGCAAACAAATTTCCCGACTTGTCAACATCCAGACAGTAATTCTGTTCGACTGTATAGGATTCGTTGCCAAACTTGTCAATGATTAACAAGGACCCATCCTGCAGCACAAAGAAGGCATCCTCTTGGTCGTCATATTGAAGCGAGCTAAACTTGAAGTATAATTCATTTAATTCCCGTTTTGGAAAACTTTACCGTATATTCGTTTGTATATTCATTTAAATAGAGGAATGTTTTTAATTAAAGCTATGGTCATACCTGTTGCAGGGATTTCCAATCTCATAGGACAGAGCTGTCGGAATTTCCAGATCCTCGATGCAATTATCAAAAAGAACTGCAGTTATTATCGTTGGCTCAAAGTTCACTACGGCGGTGTCACACATAGAATCGCTTTGGTTTTCACGGTATATGTCCAAATTTTCCCCATGTGGACAGCATTTTCGCAAACGTGACGAGTCCTTTGCGATTGGCTGTATCCTATATTTTTCACGCTGCGAACAATCGGCAGGCTCGGATGCCTTTTGAGAAGACACTTCATGGGTTGGATTTTTGTTTACTGCTGCTGTCACAGGCGATGCTGTGGAGGAGCTTTCGTCTACAATAGTTGTAGAAATTGTGGCATTCCAAACATCATGGGACGTGGGACTTACTGTCACGTTCAGTTGTATTCTGCAGTGCCGTATACAAAATTTATAATATGACCACAATTCCCTATAAAGTTCCTTTACCTTGGCGTATCTAAATCGGTCAAATTCACAGATCCATTGGTGGCTTGTGCCGCTGCCTCCGAGTAGCTGCATATCGTCTTTAAACTTAATAACGTTAAGATGATTCTCCAATACCATAAATTCATTTTTTATAAGTATCTGCACTGAAAGGGAATACATTAAACTTAATATTTAAGACCGTAAATTGTTTTACTTATTGAGTACTGGATACTCTATGAGACGGGTATGTAAACAACCATTATGTGTGTGCGCTAGTCGTTAAAACAATGAGATATGCATTTATCTTATCTGAAAAAATCCAGGCAGGTGAGAGCTTTTCTCTCTATCAGTATCAAGCACATGACGTCAGGTTAATGTGTAAGCGCACTCACTGGTAGCAGGTTGGTTCCCACATTCCTTAAACTGAATCAATTTCTGGGAAATACTTCACGAACCTTAAAATGTCTGTATTAAAGGAACACTGTCTCGCACATTCTTTAAACTGAATCAATTTCTGGGAAATATGTCGTTCACGCACCTTAAAAAGTCTGTATTGAAGAAACACTCACAGTTGTGTGACGAAACTTTTAAAAATTCACTATTTTGGCATTTGCAAGAGACGTCTTAAGGAAGAAGTAATCTTTTTAGAATGGACTTTGGTGTGCTAAAAACTCGATTACATGCTGAATGGAGTTTATGCATATGTGGAAAAACTATGCATTAGATCACTGGTAAAACTTATTTATTAGGAATGCAACCGCTGAGGTTGGTTAATAAATTAATACTAGCGAATAAACAGTCCGCATTCTGCCATAGTATCGGTCGGCTGGTGTAGCTGATAAGATAGCAATGTGTACAGGGCTACAAAATCAGGAATTTTGTTTGAAACAACTCTGCGTACAAGGCACTGACTTCCAATCAAAGCATTTAAAAATTTCTAAATTCTAAATTTCTCAATTCTGCTAATTTGTCAGCTATTCTCTGCTGCTTAAAAATGTTGCCCATTACGCTTAATTTTTGAAAATAATCTCAAAATACGTATTTGATAAGTCACTGCAGCACGGAAATATGAACAAAACGCATCAAGCACATTTAAATTATAACGGCTTAGCGCCAAAATTTAAAATGCAGCAGTCATTCGGATTTAATATAAATATCGATAGCAACAACGCCGATATCTGGTAGAAACCATTACAAAGCTGTTACACAAACCGACCGACAGATGTCGCATGCGGCACCTAGAAATAAAAAAGTCGCTGTGATTGGTCGACAGTACACAGTTAGTTGGCTGGAGATGGCAAAACTGGGATATTTGTGAACTACTCGAATGTTTAAATGCTTTTATTATATTTTAATTAAATTTTCCTGAAAATAACGCGGTTTTAAAGGTTAACAAGTATTATTTATATTTTTTCACATATAATAGAAACAGTTAGCAATGCTCTAACAACAGAGCGTCGGCAGTGTTTGAACATTTTGAAAACATCGATGTATCGATGATCCGTTCATGTTTCTTCCATCTCTGATCTAATATGTTAGGTAAAAGGCTCGAATCGCTAAGAAGATAGTTAAAAATACTTAAAATATTGGTGTGTTAAAAACTCGGCAATTGTATCTCAATATGCAGGGTAATGTACAGTGGTAACCTGTGTTGTTTTTAAAAGAAAACAAATGTTTTCGCATGCGGGAAAATTTTCACAGTTCTTTAAATGGCGGACAATGTGCGTTGGCTTCATTTCCTCGCACACATACATACAGGCCGTTCTGTACTGTACAAATTCAGCCTTCTTTTAATATAATAAATCGGAACTATCCTTAATAGAACGGAGCTTGTTTTGGCGGGTTTTTGCTACACCAAAATATTTTGCAGTTTTTGTTAAGACCCTGGCAAAATGACTAGCGAGCAATTAGCCATTATGAGTATGATCGATTTTTTCCCTGTATGTGCCACCGAGTAAAAGTGTGTTTGAGTGTGTCCGTAAATGGCTGCTGACTGAAAAGAGTGGCCCGCAAGCAGAAGCAGTTTGCAATAAACAATTTAATCCCTGTTCCAGATCTAATGTGCAGCTCCGTAGTGAAAACACTAAACCGACTCTGAATACAGCCGCACCCACGCTTAAGAAACAGGGGAAGCCAAATCACATCTAACAGCCTACACAGCGGAACACACAATCGAAATGAGCGGCCGCGGTAGCCGTAAACGTGGTCGTCCGCCAAAGACGCCGAACGAGCGGGCATCAGGACGATTCAGTTACCAACTGCTAAAGAAGCCGAAATATCTAAGCGAAGGTAAGTCGCAGCCAAGCACGCCGTCAGCCTCCAGGGGCATATCCCCGCAGAGCGACGAGGGCAGCCGGAGCAGCCACAACAATCACAACCGCAGCAGTCGAGGAAGCGCCGCCAAGAGGGGACGCGGACGCAAGTCAAATGTGCAACCCAATACAAGCAGTTACGCCGGCAGGAAAGGTAATTGTTGTTACTAATTGTTGTTCGTACTTACCTCTTGAGAGTGCATGGATATAGACATAAACCGTTTCCTGTCTCAGTTTAGTCCTGTAAAAATTATCAAAAAATTGTGGGAAATTCCAATTTCTGTTGGTCTTAAAAGGTAGCGTGAAAAATCAGTTGGCACCACAGATAGTTTTTGAATGGTTTTGAGTTCAGAGGTCTGTACCTATTTCCCTGAACCCTGTATCCTTTAGAAATTTCACCTTATTATTATTACTTTAAGTTTTTTTTTTTTTTTAACATATTTTATATTTGTATTTATTTTATAGCTGTCTAACTTGTATACAAACATTGGCTCTTTGCAGTAGGCTTTTTTTTGGAACAAGATTCAAATAAATATTCCTTTAATCCTGTAATATTGAGCTGAAAGGCCTGCTTTAAAATGACAAATAGAGCTGTCACGAGTATAAAATAAATAAATATAAAATACGAAAATACGAAATAAATGTCACAAAATGGCAGGCTATATTTCATGCAATCGCTTGAGAGGTAAACGCTGAAATCCAAATATTTTAATAAATGTCCATGCCTGTTTTTATAGGGTACGAGTCAGAGTATCACTATGGGTCGGATTTTGGAGATTCCGAGGAGGACAAGTCGGAAAATGAGGATGATATGCTACTCACCCCCAGCGATGACGAAAGCCTGGACGCAGCGAACGAAAGCGAGTCCGAGTTCTCCGTATGCAGTTTTAATCAGAACGGCGCCGGCCGTCCCGCACGTCCGCCCAGCCCTGAACCCGTGTGGTTGCAAGAAGGGCGCCAATATGCAGCGCTAGAACTACCCGAGTCTTCGGAGGACTTGTCCATCGGTAATGCCCACGTTTTGCGCGCCCTCAGCATCTATGAAGTACTGCGACGTTTCCGCCATTTGGTGCGCCTGTCGCCATTCCGATTTGAAGACTTTGCCGCAGCGCTTGCGTGTGAGGAGCAGAGTGCTCTGCTGACGGACATTCACATAATGCTTCTGAAGGCGATTCTGAGGGAAGAGGACGCGCAGGGCACACATTTCGGGCCGCTGGATCAAAAGGACACCGTGAACATAAGCCTTTATCTGATAGACACCATAACGTGGCCGGAGGTGTTGCGCAGCTACGTGGAAAGCGACAAAACATTCGATCGGAGTGTGTATCACATTTTGAGTAGTACGGAATACCCTTACACGGCCATTGACAACCGTCTCGAAGTGCTCCAGTTTTTGGCAGACCAATTTTTAACTGCCAATTCCATACGCGACGTAATGCTCCAGGAGGGGCCGATTCACTACGATGACCACTGCCGCGTATGCCATCGACTCGGCGATTTGTTGTGCTGTGAAACCTGCCCGGCCGTCTATCACCTGGAATGCGTGGATCCGCCAATGAATGACGTGCCCACTGAGGACTGGCAGTGCGGACTCTGTCGATCGCACAAGGTCAGTGGTGTAATTGACTGCGTGCTGCCCCAGGAGAAGCAGGGGGTCCTGATCCGGCACGACAGTCTGGGTGTTGATCGGCATGGCCGCAAATATTGGTTCGTGGCTCGCCGTATTTTCATCGAAGATCAAACGGACTGCAGCTGCTGGTACTACAGCACGACCGGCAAGTTAAAATTGCTGCTCAATCGACTGGACCCCGAGGAACTGGAAGCGCGTCTGCACGCCCAGCTGACGGAGCGGAGGGAGGAAATTGAGCGGCAAATGAAGCTGACTGAGACGCTCACCAATGAGCACAAGCACACCAAGCGGAGTCTGATTGAGTTGGAACAAGAGGCTACCAATGAACAAATTGAGAAGGAGGCAATGGACGCGGCAGCTGGGGAGGAGGGTGATGCCACCAAGTCTGAGAGCCAAGCGGCGGCAGAGGGTACAAAGAAGCTGGAAGAAACCAAAATGGTCACGCGACAAAAGTCGAATCAGTTGAGCAACGGCACGCTTTACTTTAAGCTTGGGATGGAGCAAGGATTCAAAAATTATATCAATCAGTATTCCACCAATCCCATTGCATTGAACAAGCCGCAGCGAAACGAGGAGCGGGACAAGCGCCGTCATCTGTCCCACAAGTTTTCGCTGACAACTGCCTCTGACTTCAAGTGGATCGGGATTACCATGGGATCAACCGAGAACATGATCACAACGCTCAGGCAAACGCTGATCAACTTCGAGTCGAATATAGCAGCCCCCTTCCTGAACCCCAACTGGGTGGTCAATAAGAAAGTCTGGAATAGCGCCGTCCTGAACGCCCGGCGCGCAACGGACTTTGCGGCTGTCTTGCTGCTGTTCCAATCATCCCTGAAGAGCGTTGTCTTCGCCAACGTTTGGCACGAGCAACTGGGCCACACAAATCTCCAGCGCATAACCAGTGGCGAACGGGAGGAGCGAAAGAAGCTGGAGAAACGGGAGAAGCGGGAGCGTGATGACGAGGAGGAGCGAAACCGTTTGGCCTTCAACTACATCAAGTATTCTCTGGGTCTCAAGCACCAGGTCTGGAAGCAAAAGGGGGAAGAGTACCGTGTGCATGGACAGTGGGGCTGGCTCTGGCTCTCAAGCAGCCGGCGCTGCGGGGTTCGTGCAAGACGAGCCCAACCAATGGCGCACAGCAGAGTGTACGTACATTACACCATGGGGGAGGATGAGGCGGCCGTCAATGAGATTGTATTAGTCGACCCACGAACGCAGCGTTTTATGCAGCAATGTGAGTCGAGCAATGCGGATGGTCAGGTGTGCCATTATCTACCGGAGCAATATACAAATGTAAAGGTCATTGAGGATGTCAAGGACAAGGTCAAGGGACATATAGACGTGAGCAAGGCCCTTGGCGCTCCCGGCCGAATTTTCTACCCAAAAGTGGCTCGAAAATGTCGGTTAGACGATCTGTTGGAGCGCCGCATGAAATTGGCGGAGGTCGAGGAGCAAATTGCTGGAAAAATCGACTCTGATCTGAAGCCACTGGTCACCACGAATACTCACGTTGCAGCCAGCAGCAGCAAGCAAACGTATCTGGAGAAACGTCTACTTCGCCTCACTGAAGTCGCGGCCAAGGGTGGTCCTGCCAACGTAAACCTTGAGCTTGTGAACTCGCTTGCCAAGCAGATTCAGACGGTGCGCCTGCAGTTCAGTCAACTGAATCGTTTCGCAAAGACCTTCCGCTGCTACACAAAGGAGTGCAACACAAACTCAAATGCTGTGTCTCAAATAACCCAGAATACTTGCTACTCGCCGTTGTGTCTCCAGAAAGCGCGGGCCAAGAAGGAACTCCTACTGTTGCTGCGAAAGGCGCACACTGCGGGGAACGGGTCGAAGGAGACGGTCGCGGCCATATTGGGAGCTGTGAAGAAACCCTCCATTCTCGAGCAGAAGCTCACAGAGGGTAAGAGGGACTCGGCCCAGCTTGCTTCAGAGGAAGCGGAAGATGGAAAGTCACCAGAATCCGAAGCGCCGCTGGATTTACTCCACGATTGGGAGCAGGCGAGGTCACATGCTGTGCACTTTACAGATGAGTATTTGGCCGAGTTCCTGTTGACGGAACACGACCCTGCCAGCATAAAAATCAAGGATGAAGATAATCCGAGTGGCGGCAGCAATACTACACCCGACTCGAACACTCAGGACTCGGACAAAATGGACTACATCGAGAGCATGGACGTGTGCAGTAATGTTGAAATCGAGAGCACTGAGGACTCTATAGTAGCTGGCCTAACGGCCGCCTGTGCTGGTGGCAACGCTGAAGATGTTGACATGACCCCCGGGTGGCGGCGAAAGCGCAACCAGAAGTCTAAGAAGGCGTACATTGGCACAAAAGATGTTTTGGATCAAACGCTGGATAAGAATATTCCGCTCAACAAGCAGAATCGAAGGTTTCCCATCACTCCTCGTCCCGTGAAGCGGGAGTGTGTCAAGAAGTACGAGCGGGAGTTTTATGAGAACGGAACGGAACGCGTTTATTCAGCGAATTCTCCTCGGGGTCGTGTTTACCTCCTCAATGATGCAGCCAAACTGTACGAGCAGGCTGTAAAAATCGAGGACAACAAAGCAACAATTTCTAAGAAGCCAGCGTATTCGAGGTACCCTCTCATTTCCACTTTTCTCACTCACAAAAAGAAGCGCAGCCTCTTGGTGTTGCCCCGCTTCGAGCTCCTCAAGTTGGCGCGATTGGGCGGAAAATCGACAGCCAGTGGCTTCCATCACGCTGCGAAAAACAACACTATTTGGCAATATCAATGCTCCCGTCCCCTATTTCGAACCTGCTGGTCCTATCGCACGTCCAACGCCACCACTTTGTCCTGCCTGGCCCTTCAGTTGCGGATATTGTGGTCCTGTCTCCGCTGGGACGACATGATAGCGAAGCCACCGTCCACAGATGGCAAGCATCAGGTGACCACGGAAACCGAGATCGTAACCTTGGAATTGCTGAAACTCCGACATGCAGGCCGCTATGGCGAGAAAACGAGCTACTTACGGCGAAAAGTCGTAATCCCACTTGAAATGCCAAAGACTATTAGAGGTAAGTCTGCTGAATGCAATTAAATTAGGTAGTAGTTCCAATAGTGCTTCATTATTCGCTTCTTCTTCTACTCACTGCAAGGGTTTTTGAATCTTCGGCATACCGAAGTTAACTTTATTTTCTAGTTTGTTTATTTTAATCTCTTTTGGAAAAAAACCCTCTATGGAATCTGCTGGCTATCGTATGAAACTAATATATATTTTGATTTACTTTTCCCTCTCACCCACCTCCCCTGCAGAAGTAACATCAATCAGGTCTGGGCTGCGAAAACGAAAACGTGCTGAATCGCCGCAGCCAACGGAGCCACAGATCAGCGAGGAATGGGTGGAAGAAGATAAACTGGAACTGTGGGAAATCAAGTTCATTGGGGAGAAGCAGGAAAAGGCAAGACTGTCAACAGTGACGCGGTCCGTGGCATCCCGCCAAATGGAAGCGAGTGGCAATAATGGTCCCAGCACTTCAAGCAATGAGGCTTCTGGTGGATCTGGCCGAGTCCAATTGGCACCGAAGTCAAGCGAAGATGTTAAAGAGAAAATGGAGCAGCAACTGAAATTGCAACGCGCTGTTCACCAGCAGCGGAAGCTGGTCGGCAGTAGCGAGGTGACTCGTTCCATAACCCCAGGTAAAAGTCGAGCTTTTGTCAATCGAAAACATCTCTCTAAACATATCTCTCTTATTTCACAGTCAAAGGACAGATTATTGGCAGCAGGCGCGTCATTGTAAAGAATTCCGATGGCACAACTCGAATTATTCAGCAGGCGGTGACGCAGGTTGCTCGCACACCAGCTGGAAACACATCGGCAGCATCTGGTTCCTCTGCTGCAGCTGCTAGCTCGTCCAGCACGCAGTCTGCACCGTCCACCCCCACGCCACACAAGGTGCAGATCATAAGAGGACCAGATGGTAAAGTGAGTGTTCGCGGCTTAAATCCTGGGCAGCAGCTTGTGCAAATGCCAGATGGTAAACTGCATGTACTAACCACCACGAGCACATCTTCTAATGCAGCGGCACAAGGTAAGTTACGATCAGTTCTCGATTATCAGTTTATTAATATCAACATCTTATTTCAGGAAACAAGATCAAAGTGCCCATTAAATCTGTGTCGACGCCATCATCGCCAGTGGTAGCATCGACAGCGACTGCCACGACGCCGGGAACTCCGCTGATCAAACAAATCGCAGTCAAGCATGTCACGAAAACGTCCGGAACGCAATCAATGGCTTCGTCGCAGCGGGTCGCTTTGCCGCTTGCCCAAATAAAAAACAAACTATTGCTAGCCCAGCAGCAGCAGCAGCAACAGGCAGCCGCTTCTGGCTCGGCCACATCATCGCCGTCCTTGCAGAAGACAGTGTCAAAGGTGGTTGGCACCTCTGCTGCGCCTGGCCAGAACGTGCAGCAAGTCTTCGTCCAATCCGGATCTAAGTTTGTGGTTGGCCAAAATGCTCAAGGACAGAAGGTTATTATATCCACATCATCTGCGCAACAGCAACAAGGAACTTCGCCGGTGCAGCAGCAGCAGCAACTGGTGCAATCTCAAGTTATTTCCCAACAAATCCAGCAGCCGCAGCAGCAGTCGCAGCAGATTACCCTCAACCAGGTCGGAGCTCAACCCACGCAAAAGGTGATCCAGCAAATCGTAAACACGAGCAATGTCCAGCAGCAGATCGTGGTGGGCGGACAACGCATCATCTTGAGCCCCGGGCAGACTATAGTTACTCAGCGGAATGTCCCGCAGAGTCAGGCTCTTCAAATGGTGCAGCAGCAGATTCAAACGCAACAGCAGCAGCAGCAACAGCAGCAGCAGCACATCGTTCAGCCACAGCAACAATTTGTGGTTCAAACGAACCAAGTTCTTCAATCCTCACCGAGCACTCAGCCAAAGTTGGTTAAGCAGCTCGTAGTACAGCAGCAACAGTCACAGCAGCCGGCCGAGGACAAGGCTCAGATCAGCAGTGTCGAGTCGAATGAGTCTGGAATACAACAAGTTCTCGTTCCGAACTCGACCCTGGCACAGCAATTGGCGCAGGGCAAGCTGCAGGTGGCCACGGTGAATGGCCAACAAGTCATAGTGAAACCATTGGGAAATAATCAGGCGCAGATTGTGGCGCATGTCAAGCACCAGGGCGATGGAAACGCTCACATCGTAACGAATAACTCATCGACAGCCGTTGCACAAGCAAGTCCGCAGAGCTCACCAGTCAAGCAGCAGCAGCTTCCGTCACAGAGCCCGCAGCAAGTGGTTGTCCAGCAACAGCAAATCCAGCAGCAGCAGTCAACCACGAGCTATGAGGGAGCCGTAAGCACACAGCAGCCTCTTGTAACCCAAGCACTGCAGGGACAGAGCCAACAGCAGCCCATGAGTGTCGAGGAGAGTCTCCTTCAGAACCAACCGCCGGGAACAGTGATCAAGTGCGTCACCGCTCAGGTTTTGCAGACCGAGCACGGTCCACGCATTGTGTTGCAGGGCCTGGTGGGCAACGACTTCACTGCCCAGCAATTGCAATTGGTGCAGACACAGGTGAAGCAGCAGCTAATGAAAGGTGAGTGGATTTATACATTATTTATATATAAAATAAAATGTACTCTCCAATTTATTTAGCCCAAGAATCTAATGGTAAACTCGGTGTTTTGGGGCCAACCAAAATCTACCTGGCCGTACAGCCAGAGACGGCAGTTCAGTCGCAACCGCCCCCACTCACCCCAGTGCACCAATCGGCTGCGCACCAACAAGTGAGTAGCTTTTAATTCTAACTTTAATGCGGAGCAGAGCAGTAAGAAGGAATATACGGGACTTGTAGGGCTGCATTTCGACCTAAATGGCAATTTATTTGTTCTATACGTTTACGTTTAAGTTACTTTTAATTATTAATTATCCATGAAACCCGACAGGCATGTTGCTGCTTTACTTGCACTCTTTATACGTTTTGTTTGTTTGTTTTCTAATATATAACTTCTCATTTAATTTAATACGTTGCGTTCCCCGATATGTATGCATACATTCCTAAGCGATTGTCTATATAAGAACTGGATATGCTTTTGTATCTTCCCAAGTACAGCAACGAAGACTTTCAGTTAAGACTACACATGGCTTAGTTTTGCAATAATTATTCGATATTATTCAGGAATATATTATTTCCATTAACTGCGTACACACACGACATGCTATATTTATTTTGATTATTTAAATAAAACCACACGATTGTATTTAGGCTAAATTTGTGAATAGCTCTTAAATTGTAAGATAGATTAGATAGCGAGTACAAGCACACATTAAGCAAATCTACCGAACAATAAACTATAGACCTTCACCTAATGTTGTAA
Organism: Drosophila bocqueti; assembly: GCA_018151655.1. Classification (NCBI taxonomy): domain Eukaryota; kingdom Metazoa; phylum Arthropoda; class Insecta; order Diptera; family Drosophilidae; genus Drosophila; species Drosophila bocqueti. The sequence continues at coordinate 907,147 of JAECXF010000230.1, forward strand.
GCCAAGGCAAAAGTATTAGACAATGTTGATGCGAATGCGAATCAATTTTCTTGCCTGGAGACATTCGGTTTCTAAGTAATACCTAAAACACTTGTAAAATGTAAAGCGCTTTTTGCAATAAAACCTATTATGCAAACCAAAACATTGGGACCAGCTCTATTTCTTTATAAACGAACACTTCTCTCCTTGCCAGATGAGTTATCCGTTTTTAATACGATGGCTTACATTTTATAGAAAATCTTTCTATCCATCTTTACCCCCTGTAAATGCTATAAAACCAAAACCCCCTGAAAACTATTACTCCCACACAGCAGTCACTACTGCAAATGAAAAGCAGGAAAGAAATCGATTTAAAGCTAACCTTTGGAGGCGTTTGATTGACGATAGACTTAACATCACTAGAAGTATATGTTTTTATTACCGCTGACAAGTTGAACACGACAACTCGCTTAATTCCTTTCTAACTTGCTTTGAATAATTCCAGGAATTTCCACACATCCACACACAGTAAGATCTGTGTGCTGCTTGTTCTGGAAAAATATATACATTTTGCTAGAGCAAAGTAAAAGTCGTGGTTCCATGACCCTTAAACTTAAACACACACAACATGTGAGAGTCCTTGTGAATTTTTGTTTCTGAATTAGTTGGATGATTATTTGCAAATTGGCCTTTGTGTTGACAAAAAGCGCATGCTTCTTATATAGGTACGAAGGAAACTCTTCTCAAATACAAAACTTGTTAATCAGTGCAAGAACAGCAAGCATAAAACTGAATAGGACACGAATTTTAATCAGAAATCAGTTGAATTTGGGTGCAAACCAAAGGATCAATACCGAAGCTATTACCGTTCCAATTCCAATATGAATCGAAATATGAAAATTACTGCAGAGATTAACCACACACAGAGTTTTAGTTGGCTGACATATTTGAAGGCAACTCTTGTTCTCAAAAACTAAAAAGACAAAATGATAAATGGCATTTAAAAAGAAGACCTAAGAGACCGACCTTTCCCCGAACGCATGTGCTAACGTCGCGATTGAATTAGTCTCTATGAAATCAAATCCTTCAAAATGAACACAAAGGCTTAACCATTTTTATAATCATCTCATCTAAATCGAAATAAAAATGCACACTTGTCCAAAATCAAATTTGCAATAACACGCCAAAAAGATACACCTCACATGGCTCACCGACGACATTTCCCCACCATCATTTACACAGCCTCTTAACCTATTTGCCACGATTTACGTTTTATTTTTAAATCCAGTTCAATCTCTATCATATCTCTGTAATACAAATGAAAATGAAAATAAAACTCATGCTTTCACTGCTTAAAACCATGCCTTACCATGCCTAAATGTCGCGTGTGTCAACAACTACAACTCCTAACTACGTGTTAATCTCTCCGCCACCTACAACTACTACTACTCTGCAATAACTCGACTATGATAACACATTAAAAGGTTGCCTGGAGCAAATACTACAACTGATCTCTGATTAAAGTCAGGTAGGTGGTTCTGTCAATAGAAATTAGCAACTCCCTCGCTCACGTTCGTTTACACAATATGCATTTTCCGAAGCTCTTCCGATCACATAATCAATAGAGAATATATCCAACAATTTCTGGAAATCATTAGATAACTGACAGCTTGTCAAATGCCTATGTGGCGGATGCAAATTGTATGTCGTATGAAGTGCAGGAAGAAGACGAAGACGAGGACGACGATGATGAAATCATCGTCATCTGCAGTCCTCCACCTCCACCTCCATATCAAGTTAAGCCCCCACTTGCAAGTGAAGTTGCCCAAGGTGGTAGCAATTTGTTAAGTGATCCGTGCGGCAATCACACTAGTCGTAAGCTCATTCAGCAAATAAAGAAAATAAAAATTGAAAATCTAGTTCTAGTTCAAGACCAAGATCAAGACAATAACGAACAGCATCGCCTAAAATATGAAAGTGAAGACCTTAAACGATGTTCATTGCAGACCAACATCGACAACGACGCCTCTGCGCAAACCACTACTTATGAAGCCAGTCCAACTATTAGAATTAATTCCATAAACAATGGCAATGAGCAGGAGCACAGTAAATGTGCACAAGCCGAAAACACTAATATTACAATTAACAAGCCGTCTGTCGGCGCTTCTTCCCTACTAGAGGGCCTAGAGCAAAGCGAACCGGCAAACCACACCACCGACACCGAGTCACCTACAACAGCAGGCGTGGATCCGGAAGATAAACAGAGCGAGAGCTTTGTTGTCACCAGCGGTTACATACAGCAGTGTAAGTATATGATTGAAATAAACTAACTGTCTATCTAATAACTTGATTGTCTCTTTTGAAGCCATTTCAAATGCCCTAAGGCAAGGTAATTTAAGTCCAGAACTCGAGGAGAAATTGGTTAATATGCAGAAGCAACAGGAACAGCAAAGCGCAAACAGTTTAGACATGTGGGAAAGTGCCAACGATGAAGTCCTTACGCCCAGTCGCCGGAACATTCTGTCGCGCCAGGAAAACAATGACAATGTCGAATGGAAGGCTCGGACTCCCTTAAGACGCCCAAATACCATGACTACTTGCAATCAATTCAATCGTGCCCTCAAAAAGAGTCGTAGGCCGAATGAAGACGTTGAAGAACTCGAAGAGGAGAAACAATCAAAACTAGAACGGCACAAGGAACTGCTCAAAAAAAGTATTCTACGTAAGCGCTCTCTATTGGAACGCAATTTACAAAACGAAATTCGAGAAGAGGTTCAAACCAAAGTCCAGCGACATGGCGGACGTCCCATGAGTATCGCATCCCCCGAGGAGCAAAGCGAGAATGAACGAAGCTACTCGGATCGTCGTAGGGAATCAGATGCCGACTTTAAAAGGTACGCTTTACATTTACATTTACATTTGTTTTGCTCAATATTAATGGTTATACATTGCAGATCCGAGCCAAATAGCCACAACAACAGGCATGGTGTCGGGCGGCCGAAAAAGTTGACAAAAAGGAGGGAGAAGCTCTATTGCGTCTGCCGTACTCCGTATGATGACACAAAGTAAGTAAAGTAAAGGAATATATAATATTCCGCAGTTTCATAAATTTGTATGCGCATAGGTTTTACGTGGGCTGCGACTTGTGCAGCAATTGGTTCCACGGCGACTGCGTCAGTATTACCGAAGAGGCATCCAAGAAACTGTCGGAATTCATTTGTATTGACTGCAAGAAGGCGAGGGAAACGCAGCAGCTTTATTGCAGCTGTCGTCAACCCTATGACGAATCGCAGTTCTATATATGCTGCGACAAATGCCAGGACTGGTTCCATGGGCGTTGCGTTGGAATTTTGCAGAGTGAGGCAGAGTTCATCGATGAGTACGTGTGCCCCGAGTGTCAGAGGAAAACAGATGCAAACTCTGCTAACATGAAGACTCTTACTGCCAACGAAATTCAAGAGTTGAAAGCATTAATCAAGCAAATACAGGTAAGTTTTAGACTCTTCATTTGCAAACCGAGTTTCTCATTTGTGTGTCCACTCGCATAGCTGCACAAAAGTGCTTGGCCATTTATGGAACCGGTTGATCCGGAAGAAGCGCCGGACTACTACAAAGTAATTAAGGAGCCAATGGGTACGTTTGAATGCTACTTCACTTAACAACGCAATACTTGATAACTCTTTATGCCCAGATCTCAAGAAAATGGAATACAAACTGGAATCAAACTCCTACACAAAACTAGCCGAATTCATAGGCGATATGACAAAAATATTTGACAACTGCCGGTACTACAACCCGAAGGAATCATCCTTTTACAAGTGCGCTGAAGCGTTGGAATCGTACTTTGTGCAGAAGATAAAGAATTTCCGCGAAACTGTATTTGGCCAAAGTAGCTAAGAAACCTGCGACAGTCCAGGGCGCAGTTTAGTGTGTAAATGTAACATCAAACAGCAATATGCCCTTTCATGTTTATTTAATATCAAACACACACATTTTTGTTACATTTACATTCTATATTAGCGGGAGGAGTACTTCTTCGGTTTAAAATCTTAATCTATGTACATAATAACCATATGAATTCAGCAAATATTAAATGCATTTTACATGCAAATGTCATATTTTGGTTACTAGACATTAGAAAGTTTAAGGCAATTATGTTAAGTAATCCTTTTGTACAGAAAAGTAAAATGTAAATAAACTCTATGCATTTGTTTCAATATTTATCTAACTGGACATCTCCAGTATAGCATCATTTTTTTCTGAACGGAACAGCATTTGTTCCAATTATTTAGTAAAAATCAATGATTTAAATACAATGAATCTGAACATATGTTTAGGATATTTAATATCATGAAAATTAAGATATGTATGTAATCTTGTAATGTTTCTTAAATAATATTTTACAAAACAATTAAAGCGCTCGAAAATGTTCCCTTAGTCAGGCCACATTTTCAAAGTAGGCTCACAGCCTAGTATTAACTAGATAATATACATATATGTATGTACCTTCATTTTCTAATTGTATTCTTTGGAGATTATCATAAGTCCACTTTGACTCCGATACTTTTCGCGTAGCCGCTTTATGTAAAACGCTGAGATTGCATTCGTGCCAGGATATCGCAATTTTTCAAATTTGCCACTTCCGAACTGAACTGCTTGGATTTACCTTCCACTGCTTTGTTTGCCGACTCGTGTTGTAAAACCAATCGATAGGAGTATCGATAGTCTGTGCCATCATATTATCCCTATTTGCGCAAAATATCGATATATTGATATTTTGACATATTATCAACAACCCTATAAAATTGCATTCTTTTTATTTCTTAAAATCATTTCTTGAATCATTAGACACGGAGGTAAGTGCGGACGTGCGGACGTTTACAGCTCTAATTCAACAACAATTGTATTTTTTTATTATGTCAGACAGCCACATCCAGTGGGAAAAATCTGATAACGAACTCGTGTGAAATGTCTGCCGATCGACTGGACGTAATAATATTTGGAGCCAGCGGCTTCACTGGAAAATATACTGTCTTCGAAGCTGTCACCGTGCTCAACGGATTGAAATGGGGAGTAGCCGGCAGGAACCGCGAAAAACTAGAGTTGGTGCTCAAGCAAATGGGTGACAAGGCTAAGAAGGATCTCTCGCAGGTGCCCGTTTTCATAGCTGACGTCAACGATGAGGCTTCTCTTCTGGAAATGGCCCGTAGGGCAAAGGTCGTGGTAAACACTGCAGGTCCTTACCGTTTCCATGGCGAGAAAGTTGTGAATGCCTGCATCGAATCTGGCACCCATCATGTCGACGTCAGTGGCGAGCCACAGTATATGGAGACAATGCAATTAAAGTACGACTCGAGGGCCAAGGAGAAGGGAGTGTATGTGGTGAGCGCCTGTGGCTTTGATTCCATTCCTGCCGACATGGGCGTCATCTTTGCGGAGAAGAACTTCGACGGAACCGTCAATTCCGTGGAAACCTTTTTGGAAAGTGGAGTCAAGGAGGGCGGAGGTGACGGAAGCAGCGCTGGATTGAACTATGGAACATGGGAGAGCGCTGTATATGGCTTGGCCCACTCGGACGAGTTACGTGGCATTCGGCAACAGCTCTTTCCCGTGAGATTGCCGAAGTTTTTTCCCGTTCTTAAGCCTAGACCACTGGTCTTCCGCTCGACCGAAGTGAACAAAGTGTGCCTGCCATTCCCTGGCTCCGATCGATCGGTGGTGATGAGATCACAGCGTTTCCTCTACGATAATGATAAAAAAAGGCCCGTTCAGATGCAAGCCTACGTGGGATTCCCTTCTTGGTTAGCAGCCGGCGTTGTCATATTTTTCGCCAGTATATTTGGACTAATGTCAAAGTTTCAAATTGGTCGCACGCTGCTGCTGAAGTACCCCGGCTTATTTTCTGGAGGACTAGCTTCACGTTCTGGCCCTAGTGAGAGCTCTATGGATCGCACATATTTCAGGATGACGTTCAAGGCCGTTGGCTGGCCCAAAGGCGATCGTTTGGCCGAGAGTTCAGACCAATATAAGGAGCCTCCAACGAAGTCGCTAATGGTTAGAGTTTCAGGGATGAATCCCGGCTACGGAGCCACCTGTGTGGCGCTGCTCTCGACAGCCTTGACCATCCTGCGGGAATCTGACAAAATGCCCAATAATGGCGGGGTTCTTGCCCCAGCAGCCGCTTTCTCTAAAACCAGCCTCATAAGTGAACTAGAAAAGCACGAGCATGGCATGAAATTCGAGATTCTAGCAAATAAGTAACATTGTTAACACCCTTTTTTCTTGACCCCTTAATGAAATTCAGTAAAAGGGGTAGGTTTGGTTTAATTTGCATATATAAGCACTAATCCAACTTGCTAGCACCGTTGATAAACACACTTGTTATTTGTAAATAATATAAGCTGGTTTCAAAGTTCCGGGAAACTATAATTGATAACCTTTCGACAGTTTTAAGTGGGGTTGGAATTTGGTTTTGGATGTGCGTCTCTTAAATTATATAATTCTGTAAATAAACGTCTATGCAAAAAATGTTTAAACATTGAGGCTTGGATCGAAGTCCGGACTCTGGACGCAAACCAGCGCCCTTAATCCAACCAGTTTTCCAACCTTTTTTAAAGGTGTTTGTTTTGCAAATCAATTCACCACTATGGTGAATAACGGTGATTAAGTGGACAGCGCGGAAAAAATGTTGACGATATTTTGTATCGCAAATCAATCTACGGGAAATATGTTTGATCACGTAGAACGTCTCCAATTAAGATATATGCACTACTCTTAAGTGTAATCGTTTTTGAATTGCAATTTGTGGAACTGCTGTACTGCTTGGTATTTTTATATAATATTATCGAAGCAAACAAAAAAACGATCTAAACTTTAAAATATATCGGTGTCTTTTCACATCGCTAGGAGGTGAATTACCGCCAAATTGCAGTAAAAAGTTTGCAAGTGTGGTTCCATTGTGCATATTTTAGAAATTTGGAGTGGGAAAAAGACGCCTGAATACCTTGGATAAGTACTTTGTTGTATTCCGCAACCATGGGGCGGTAGTGTCCCTAAACTGAACGGAATCGGTTCTTCAGAAGATATTAAAGGGCACGAGATCACCAAAAGAAGACGGGCAGTGGCATCTAGTCGAGGTCGGAAGGATCGCGCATATGAGCAGTGGGTGAGTTTATTGCATGTTTTTAAGGCTACAGTGTCTCCGATTTACTGCTGTCTTATACTGGCTGCTTCGTTGTCATTGCTTGTGGACTCGATAGAACCAGTAGCTTCTGTTGCCCCGTTTGTCTCTTTGTCACCACAACCCGTGGATTCCCCGCATCTTGGAGACGGCATTGCTTGGCGCTCATGTGATTTGCAATTAAATGGTCATTAAATGCGACTTTAGCGACGGGCCGGAGATTGTTTCCCAGCAATTAATGTTGGTCTGGCCGAAGGATCGCGCCACTGATGATGACATCCAGCGGTGCGTTTCTGGTTTATACTCCTCAATTGGTAAGGGATTATTTTGTGGTCTCTCGAGAGTGGGTCTGGAGAAGCCAGGAATGTGCTGTGTAATTTACGGCCCTTGACTGGCGGTGGTCTCTGTTTATTTACGATCCTCGAATTGTGACATTTATTTCGTAGACCTTTTGTTGGCTCTTCGTTCTCGTAAAGAGGACAAAAACTGTAGCGCGATGTAGGTCTTACGGCCCCCTTTGATCAGCCCCTCTTTATGGTTATTTAATAAATATTTTCTCTATTCTCCTCTGTCTCCTGCTAATGTGTGCACAAGTGTTTATTTGTTACCTAACACCCCGCTGACCACTGACCCTGGCCCTCCCCTGGGCCCCTATCCCCTATCCGCGCTGACCACCATCGATGACACACGCTGGAGCTGATCTGGTCTAAGCTGAACAACTATTTAAACGGCCTTTTCTGTTCTGTTCCATTCAGGCATACGCATACATACAGGTATCAGAGGCATCGGGTTACCTTGTCATCTCGGGGGAAGCCTCCCCATCCCCCATATTCCAGTCTCCTCTGTCATTCGATCGGTTCGAACGAGCCATAACTGATGAGCCAACAAAACAATCCGTTATGCCCAGCTCTGGGGATCGCTGAAGTTTGCACATTTCGCCGGTCTGTCTGTGAGCTCTGCGGAGTGGCTTCTATGTCGATGAACCCCTTTTTTTGTAGAGATTTAATTTCTGAGAAATGTATAACCAAGTTCTTTTGAAGGAAGGAAGTGAAAAAACTCTTAGCTTTGAGGGCCAAGGTTTTAAATCATATTTCTTGTTTTCTTTTTTTATGTGCATCAAGTTGAAATCAAGTTAGCAGGGCAACTTCTGAAAACTTCAATATTAGAAATCACCTCAGCCATCCACGAAATTATCGCTTTGCTAGATGGGAAAAAAACATCAGACTCTTTCCCATTGTATCATCAAATCCCTTTGAAAAGTTTTCTAAATCGCATTTAACATGTCCACGACCCGTAACCGACATACTGTCTCCTCCTTCAAGAGCAGTATTGACGGCCGAGCAAGCAACACAGACGCCGAAAAAAAGAAGTCGGTACAGGTCAACCAACTCTTCTCTGATGACGCCAGAAATTTGAAGAAGAAGGACACCGCCGTCCACTACTATAATGTGGAGGCGCTCAGCGATGTGGACTACCGAGCACAGATCAAGGTGAGATGAGATCAAGGTCCGGAGATGATCCGATAATGATCTGCTGCCACAGGTGATGGAGGAGGTGGACGGCGAGCAGGTGGACATGACGCCCAAGCCGATAACGAACGACGCAATGGTAGAGCAGTTCATGAAGTTCAATCTGAACGTTCTGCAACAAATTACCAACTTTAACACAATGTTATCCAGAAGCACCATGCGATCCCGTACGCGATCCAGTACGAAGACAGGAATTGGTGGAAACAAACAGTCCATCGATGACATTATGAACGGGGTGAGCCCGCTAGGATACCTCCTCGTCTTCATTTCATTTCCCACTTAAACCCACTTAAATAATTTCCCAAGATTATGTACGAGACTATCAACTTTGACCCATACCACGTGGTCGAGTTGCCCAGCACCAAGCACGAGCCGAAGCCCTATAGGAAGTCCTTCGTGAAGATCACTCTGCGCAAGTCCGAGTTCTTTGAGCTGCACACCCAGTCGCAGACGACGGTGGCCAAGGGCACGCCAGAAGCCGAGGAAACGGAGAGGGACAACCGAACCTATGATTATCTCACGCTCGGCAAGGGCAAGGTCCGCCGTCGCTCGGACAACGATGCCCAGACGGATACGATTCTGTTTGTGTCGCGGGCGGTAAACACCATCTTGCTGACCAGTGCCACTGTCGGCTCGTACGTGTCCAACTTCGAGATGTACGACACGCTGCACAATGCTTCAAGGGAGCAAGGGACTGTCTCCTCCCAAATGGGCTCGATGAAGGATATGCCAGCACTGTCGCTGACAGACCCAGATCCAGTTACAGCGGAAGGATCCGAGACCGAGGAGACCATGGCCGAAAAGGACAAGATCGCGGCCCAGATGGACCGACTGCTGAAGAGCCCGGAGTTCCGCAAGGCCGTCATGTATGTGGGTCGAACGCTGTCCAGCAATACGAATGAGGAGGGGATGCGGCGCTTCCGCAACTTCGACCAAGTCGACCGCACTAATACGGAAGCCGAGTATGTTTACTCTATGAGCCTGCTCTTCCGGCTGATGCCCGAGCCCAGCAAGGGCGAGCGCAAGGCCGTCAGCGACATAGACTTTTGTCGCAGCAACGGCGATATTCTGGCCGTGGCCTACGGCCTGTACTCCTTCTCCTCACAGTATGTCCCCGCCTCGGGCAGCGTCTTTCTGTGGAGCATTAAGAACTCGAGCGAACCGGAGCGGGCCTACTACTACAATGTCCCGGTGACTGCCATTAGCTTCTCTCCCTTTCTGCCCAGCTTGCTGGCCATCGGAATGTACGACGGCAGCGTCGAGGTACGCGACGTAAGCAGCCTGCAGGATACGCCAGTGGCCGTCTCTCAGCGAGCCACCTCGCCCGGCTGCACTCCGGTGGTGGCCATTCGCTGGATCAAGCAGGTGGATGACAATGACAACGACGCCGGGGACATTGATCCCTTTCTAAGCCTGTCACAAGACGGTTCGGTAACCCGTTTCCGCATTATTAAGAGCCCCTTCCTGCTGGGCTTCACCCAGATGGTCTTGGAGCGCGTCGAAGGTCATCCCGAGGGCATCTTCGTGCATCCCTACTCTCGGATACGCTGCGAGTCGAATCGACATCCGCAGGGCCTGAGCATCACCACACATCCGCTGCACAAAGACATCTACTATGTGCTCACCGACGAGGGCTGCATCCACAAATGCTCGATCAACTACCAGCACCAGTACCTGGAGGTCCTGCGGTGCCACGACGGCGGCGTCGCCGTGATGGAGTTCTCGCCATGGTCGCCGAAGCTATTTCTCACCTGCGGCAACGACTGGTGGGTATCGCGAGTAGCTATGAATACGAGTCCTCCCATACAAAAGCACACTCCGTTAGGTTTGTACGCGTCTGGATCGACGGCATCACGCGGCCACTGCTCGAGTTGCAGGACGATATGACCCCGGTGCACTGGGCCAAGTGGAGTCCCACGCACTCCACCATCATTGTGTCGGTGAACCGAGAGTCGGCCAGTATGTGGGACTTCCGGCGCAATCTGCTGCGCCCCATGTCCAAGCACAAGATGGACTCCTCATTCAACACGGTGGCGCGGTGAGGGCGCTGCCTATGCGTGTAATCTTTTTTGCTTCTGCTCATTACTCCACCTTTTCTTCAGATTCTCCCACTGCGGTCGCACTCTGGTCATTGGCAACGAGCGAGGCAACACCCTCTTCAATGCCATCAACGACATGCCCTTTCCTCCCCACTTCCAGTATGATGAGTTAGAGAAGGCCATATACAAGGCTATTGGCAATGATCACGAGCTGCTAATGGAGCTCAAGAGCGTCGGTTTCTTCGGTTATCCCGATAAGAAAGGAGTTTTCTAGAGTTGAAGATTATGTTTGGGAAAAATGGGAAAATACCCAACTTACGAATTTTCTGAAAATAAAAAAACATGGCAATGCACTAAGAGCATATGTACTTATACCCATGAACTGGAAAAGCAAAAAGCTAGCAACATTCCGAGAAAGCGGAAAGTCTGAACATATTTCTTCTTCTTCTTCTACTTACTGCAAGGGTATTTAAACTTCGGCATGCCGAAGTTAGCTGCCTTTCTTGTTATTAATATCATAGTTCTATAAACGTATTTTTTCTCACTCTTCTACTTTGGGTGCTGAAGGTAGCAGCTTGAATGATTCAGTTATCACAGAGATTCCCAACTATCACCCAAGCCCGGAAAGCTTCACTGCACCCAACAACGACTGCACAAACTCTACAGAATCGCCACCGCAGGCGGAAGCGATTCACCTTACGGACTCACCACCGCAGGCGGAAGCGATTCACCTTACGGACTCACCACCGCAGGCGGAAGCGATTCACCTTACGGACTCACCACCGCAGGCGGGAACGATGGAGGGCACGCCACCTCAGGTCATGTGCGACTTGTGCGGCAAAAAAACAGGTGCTGGCGGCCCTGACACCCTGATCTTTGGCGAGTGGATGCGGCGCATGCAGCTGACGGTGCACTACTTCTGTCTGCTGCTGTCCACCAACCTGCCGCAGCGGGGAAAAGACGCCAGCGGAATAAAGGGCTTCCAGTTGCGTGACATTCGCAAGGAGGTAGCCGCCGCCCGGAAAAGGATCTGCTTTTACTGTGAGGAACCTGGGGCCTCCATCAAGTGCGCCACTTGCGACAAGTACTTTGATCTGGTCTGCAGCGTCCAAAATCGCTGCACGTTGCAGTTCTCCGGTAATTTTGATTCCTACTGCCGGGATTGTCAGCCGATGGACGAATACAGGCGGCAGTTGGTAAAACACCCACCACAGGGCGTCACCTGCGACATCTGCATGTACCCAATCATATATTTTGAGCTTCATAACGTCGTCTTCCCGGAGTGCTGTCGTCTGGGCTTTGTCCACAAGAACTGCATGCGGAAGTATGCCGTTTCCTCGGGCTACTATCTCGTATGCCCCTGGTGCCGCTCGGGCGAGTTCCGGGACAGAGTACGATTCCAGGGCATCTTTGTCCCCGACCATGATGCGTTCTGGGAGCGGAACAGGTATGCCTACCGGGATCTGCACAGGCGCACTCTGCGCTGCGACGAGGCGGAGTGCCTTTCCAGTAAAGGCAGGAGTTACAACAAGAACACCTGGAGTATAATTCCCTGCCATACGTGTGGCTCCGCGGGGGCTCATGCCCGATGCTTGGCACGGTCGGTTCAGCTGGATAAAGGAGCGAAACCCATTGAGTTCCAGTGCACCTTATGTCAGGGAGTTGAGAAGAAGATGGCGGAAAGCCGATTACCAAGCCTGGAAACCAATACGGAGGATAACGTGAACACTTCGCAGCCTCAACTGCCCGCCTCGGGTGATACCACCGAAACCGAGGATCCCATGTCCACAGTTGCTGAAGGTAGCAGCTTAAATGATTCAGTTATCACAGTGATTCCCAACTATCACCCAAGCTCGGAAAGCTTCACTGCACCCAACAACGACTTCACAAACTCTACAGTATCGCCACCGCAGGCGGAATCGATTGACCTTACGGACTCACCACCGCAGGCGGGAACGATGGAACTTATAGACTCACAGTCGCAGGCGGAAGCTATTGACCTTAGGGACTCGCAGTCGCAGCCAGAAGAATTGTTGGATTTGCGCGAATCCTTCATGTGTCCAGGCGAACCCTTCTTTTACCTGGTGATTTATGAGTTCGATGAGCGTGACAAGTGCAAGGGTTCCTGCACTCTGCGCTTTGACGATCAGGATCCCAGGATACAGGATCGCTCGGAAGAAGCCTTGATGCGAGTTAAAATCCGGCCAGAGGATGTTTGGTTCCGCAACAAGGACCGCGGGGTCTTTGCCATAGTAGAAAAGTACATGGATACGCCCCAAAATGAATAATATAAAATGAATATTAAGTTTCTAGTTTCTAAGTGAAGATTGAAACGGGGCTTCCCCTTGCCTCAGCATATAATTTATTTTTGTGACAGTGATCGCTCTTGCTAAAAGAAAGTAAGTAGACATTGAAGAAACATATTCGAAGAACGATTTTTAATTGAAATTGAAATCCTGCAGTGCAAATGAAACAATTAATTCGAGTTAAAATCCGGCCAGAGGATGTTTGGTTCCGCAATAAGGACTGCGGGGTCTTTGCCATAGTAGAAAAGTACATGGTTCCTTCAGTGAGGAAAGTTAATCAAAAGGCAGGCGATGATCAACAACAACAAATACAACATATATCCCACCAAATTAGAAAGGAGTAAATAATTTTAAAGTGTAAGTACAATTAGTGAATGAACACATGCATAATGCATTAATTGAAATTCAAATCTTGCAGCGCAAACGAAACAACTAATTCGGAAACATATTCGCCTAGATCCCCAGCAGGCGCCACCATTCCAAGCCATTCCCCAAGTGAAGCCGCGGAGAGCATTAATAATTTTTAATTAAATCCGGGCAGTTCTTCCGCCATCCCGTATGCTCCTCATCAGGAGCAGCACGTGCCCCTAGCCCTGACGGTAGCTCCGGCTGCTGCTACGACTCTACACTGTGTGGTTCTCTCTCTCCCTGCTGCGCCTGCTCTCGCTAGATAAAAGCCAGATAAAGTTAACACTTGGGCGAGGAGGATGCGAAGGAGCAAACCACCCCTGAAGGACGGCGGCCGGCCGCAGGTTGCCAGTGCAAGTGCGAGTCAGTTACAGTTGAACCCGCCAGTCGCCCAGCCGCCAGTCGCCAGCAAAGCTCGTTCCTTCGCGTCCGTTCACTCTCGCTTGGATGTTGTTTCGGTTTCGGTTTAGTTTAGATGCGTGTTTTTCTGCCCGTGCAGACATGAGATAAATTGCAACATCAGCAGCAATAAGAGCAGCAGCAGCAGGCCTAATTATGGAGCCATCAATGGAGTGCCAAACAAGTGAAAACCGAGTACCAGAAAACTCAATTAGGAGCACTGCCAGCGGAGCCCAGACACCACCACCGGCAGCATCTGGCAAGGCGCTGCCCAAACCGCAAATCCAAACGTCTTCGGTCTTGCAGCGGCCACTGCAGCCACAACAGTCGCAACAGCAACACCAACAGCCGACGCAGTACGTCATAAATTCAGTGGCCATGCACGCCAAGGCAACCACGGCGGGCGTCATCACTGGCGGCACTCTGCACCGGGTGAAAAATGCGCAGGTAAGTGCACACACAAGTCCGGGCTAACGTGACGCTAATTGGAGGGTTAAATCCAGTCGACATGGCATGGATAATGGATATGGATGGGCGTCGTGTGTCCATTGACTGTAGTGAGAGGTGGACTCGATCGGGTAGTGGGGGAAAGTGAGGGTTGAATAGAGTATCCTAAATCCTAAAATCTAAGATATTTGGGATATTTAAAATTGATCTCATGGTTTTCTGATAAGGAAAGCCTTTTATTTTGCGGTGATTTCTGTTCTTTATCGTCTATGGGAGGGGATTTTTTAAACCTGAGCTTAAGAACACTAATCTGATATAAGTTTTTTACATTCTACTGATTGCGTTTACCAAGAAATACCTTTATTTCCCGCACGGTTCTACATTTATCTGGAAAGACCGTCTTAATCTTAATATATTTTGTAGTGTTTCTTTGTAAAGTAAACGCTGTTCTTTTTGATACACTGATCACACAGTTGCCTCTGACGATTAACTAATAATCTATATAAAAGAGTTTATGGACGGTTTTACCATTCATTTTTCGCAAGTTTTCCGTTCTTTCCCCTAGATAAGACTTTCATTTATAGCTCTCATTTCAGTTCCCTAAGCCTAAGTCTTAGCCTGCCCCAGTATCCATTTGCAAACTCATTGAATCAACCTCGTTATGTGGTCAGATACAGATACAGATACGAGAGGCTGATACAATGTAGATGCGGATACACACCGCTCCTGTGGGATACGCAGAGTGCGTAGTACCGTAAGTGCGACCACAGTTTCACCGGCTAACCGAGCCGAGCCAAGCCGAGCCGAGCCACGCCGGCTGCGGGCTACTGGCTGCTGGTCCAGGCCAGGTGGAGGCTGGAGGCCTCCCGAGGAGGAGGCCGCATGCGTGAAGAGAGGACGTGGACGCGGACGCGCGCCTTGTGCCATGTTATGTAAACACTGACAAGAGGGAGCGTCGGTCGCGTCGGTCGAGTCGTGACGTGAACAAAAGTCAGGATCTGACTCCCGACTGGCAACTGGCAACTGGCAACCGCTACCTACGGCTGCTGACTGCCTGATGCCCGTGGAGAAACGAGGGGTGTCCGGCGCAGCGCGGAGCGACGCGGTGGTGGCTTCTGTGCGAGTCACGTCATTCATCAGATGCTCCCTGATGCGAAACATAATTTGCATGGGGTTGGGAGTGGAGTGGTGTGGGCGTAGAAGTGCCACTGCCACTGGGGTGGTCCTAGAGATGGTTCCAACTATCTGAAGTTGATGAAGTGGAGCCGAGCCGGGGCCCTCTAGACTGTATAATGTATTGGCCACTCGAAGAGGAGGAGCAGACTCTTGGCTTATCGGGAACACCAAGACTCGGTTTGACTTTGCCTGAGAGTCTTGTCTTATCCCCCGCATCTTCCACGGGGTGGCAGCTCGCTTTCGATTTTATTTTTTATTCTTTAGCTTCGATTTTTCAATGTCCTTGCCTGTGAACTTGCCCGCAATTCGACTTCACACGGGGGGTTGTTCCACCACCCAAACGGAACACCCCACGTCCGCTCCACACACCTCTTGGTCCCACACGTTGTTTGTAAGCGCTCTCTGCTGAATTTATCTGCGAGAGCTCTCAGGCTTCTCTCTCTCTCTCACTTGAGTTATCCTTAGGTTGTCCTTCTGGCTTCCGCCGTTTGTTTTGCTCGACAGCATCTCGTATCTCGAGGGGTTAATCAACCTTTCCGGAGCGGCCAAAAGATGTGCGCAATTTAAGTTTGTTGTCCTGCGAGGAAGGAGGGACAAAGGATGAAAAGGCAAAGGCTATTTATGATATGAGACTCCTGAGTAAAGGGAGATAAGGAGGAAGAAACTTTACTAAAGATTGCCTTTGCCAAGTTATGTTTGTGACACATCTATATCACCCAGTACTTACACATTTGCCAGATTAATGGGTTTTTTACAAATGGGGTTTTTTGCTAAATATTTTAAACATGTTTGGGATTTTTCTATACATTTTTAAGTAATGTCCAGTATTGGTTCGTCTTGGTAAAGTTTTTTTTTTTTTAATTATATTAAATATGTTATATAGTTTTGTCAATTATACAATTTAATGTGTCTTTGCATATCGGTATTACAAATATACCCAAACTCATTTATTTATGACTTATTCATGCCTTCGAGTTGTGAGATCTATATTTCGTGTGTATCTTGTCAGTCGTAAATATATTTTACATCCTCGCTACTGCTCCTCCTGCTTCCCTCTTCGTCCACTTTTTATCCAAACAATTTAAATTTTCGAGCTGCACGTTTTATTGTTACAACTATGTTCGTTGGAGGCTTGGGTACATGGAGGATTTGTGAGTGGCGAGTGGCGCTTTGGCTGATTTATGAATTTATTCCAATGGCAATTGGCGCGGCAAGCCAAAAAGCTTTTAGCTCCGGCTAGGAGTGCCTCATCCGGCGGCTGGAGAATCGAAGTGGCGACCAGTGAGCAGCAGCGGTGGCCATCAGTTACTACTGGGAGCGAGGCATTGGCACTGCACTAGGCCTGTGATGGTGGCGCCAACATATTTCAGCTGTCGCATTCAAATTATGAGCTCTGACTGCAACTCTGACATTGGCTATGAAAATTATGCATAAATCGTTGACTCTGCCAGCAGTTTATAAAAACAATAAAAAAAGTACAGAAAGACCGTATGGAAAGGCCTTTCCACTGACATAAAGAGAGAAGAATAAACAAACGAAGAAAGAAAGTGGAAAGCGGCGGAAAAAAGTGAAGAATTTACGTGTACGTGCTGGAAATTCCTTAATTCGTCGTTAGCCGCAGAGAAAAATACAGAATTATTTCGTTGTTTATTCTCAAATTTTCACGTCACGTGACGGCAGCTGGAAATGTCTTTGAGCTACCACCGAAAAACCAACATTTCCTTTGGGTATTTCTCGGTTAAATGCCAACATGCAATAGTATTTGATTACATAATTTGTTGTTTTCGGCTTGTACTTAATATGCAATCGATGGAAAGCCCCAGAAACTTGAGGGTTTCCATCCTGGGAACTCATGTATGAAACGCCGCCGAGATCGTTTGACCCAGCTGCTGCCATAAATAAATACTTCTCTGCCATGATAATCGCCGCTCGACGGATACTTCTGCAAGTTCTGGGATGCATCGGCGGTAAAAATATGTCACGCACGCCGCGCCGCTCTCCGAACTCGAATTAATTTATGCAGTTTGGGGGGAAGAAGAGATCTTCCAGTTGCAGATTAAAGCGTTGCGGCATTTAATAAATTGCTCTTAAATTACAGAAGAAGAAAACAGAGCGAGTCAGCGGAGATTTATGGAGGAGGATCGACCGATAGGTAGAGGTGGGAAAATGCGTATTTAGGGAAAAGCGGGCGATAAGCTTTATTGTGTATCTCACACCGTAGGCATTGGCATCATCATCATCATCATTCCGAGATTAACATCGATCGAACGCGATCGGCTGGGGCTTTCTTCCGCTGCCATTGCTTGACCCATTAAACCAAATATGTCAGATGGCGTCGTTAATGATCGTTTTGGGGGTATTCCGACAGAGTCTTTTGGGCATCTGGGGGTCGCCCACGTTTTGGCCCCGTGCCTCTATCCTCTATCCATACCAAACATTTATTTCGGTCCACGCTTTGACCTTATAAATCAGAAGACACGAAGAAGAGAACACACACATATGAATCCATAAAGTTTTTTGTATGTCAGAAATCTAAAACATAAATTTTTTGATTTACGCAACGCTTATCCGATATACCATGGGCTGGGAAAATGTTTGTTGATTTATCTGACTAATTTCAACAGCGCCATCAAGTAATTTGGATCTCGAACAAATTGGAATTGTCAGCTATATAACGCTAAGAGACAGCTATAGGAAGAGTGGTGATCGATGGAGGAGAGTTTTATAGACCAATTATAATTTGAAGTGTGCTGTAAATTTGAGATGCGATGGGGTTGTAACTCAATTTGGATTTTATGCTGATAAATGTGTAAATATAATGGAAAAAATGTGTCACATGAATTGATTTCAACTGAATCATGTATGCTCTCATGCAGTGCCCTACATCTTTATGATATATACAAATTATCCAGAAGAAACGTGCTAAGTCCTTTGCAAATAATCCCAGGGAACAGCCTTTAGAAAAATTCCAAGCAAAACAAAATTAAAGCTGAAGAACAATTAACCCGGGAGAAACTTGCTAAGCCCCTAAAGTTGAGCAATTCCCTTGTAAAGCTTTCGCAAAACAAACTTCGTGCCGCAAACAACTCTGTATCTCTCTTTTGGGATTCCTAGGAAAGATCTGTACAAATTTGCACAGCGCTACGCTGGTTCGTCTTTCCCTGATCTATTTGTACAAGTGAATTTTTTGTCGTCGTTCCAGTTCTCTGGTAAAACCACAATTGCACTGGCACAATTTATGGTTTTATTATAGCTGGCAGTAATCGCCATGAATGCTCTCTAGCTGTGGCTGGTATCTAGTGTTGATATACCCCAAACGCGAATCTAATCTTATCTCCAGAGCTTTCCTAGGAGTATTTTCCCTCTCCTAGATATTTGCAAAATAAAATGTGAACACACAGGCCTGATAAGATATGTGCTCGCCAAGGTATTGCGATTGGGCCTTGTTTTTGGCCATATTTTTCTCTGGAATTATTCGCCACTGGCCGCCTGTGCAATAATCTTCTATATATAGATCATAAATGCGTGTTATAAATAACCTATTGTTTACTCAGTCGTGCCGCCTGACAAGATAGTAAAGGAAAATGCCAAAACGAATTTCCCCATCTCGCAATCCATCATCTAGTTTCGGGGAGATCGCTAATGGAAGATGCTGATGATGGATTTATTTTCACGACGAAGGCGTCGATGATGAGGGGTCCCTCAGTTATAACCTGACTGATAAAACAAAACAACGTTAAGTCATTCACGGCGTTGTTACTCATTCCAGAACTTCCGCCCCTCCAAAGGTCTGACGTCAATGCCTTGACATTGTTTTCCCCCCAATTTGATTTCCAAATTGAAAGGGTAGAGCCAGTATCAATTACCAAGGCAAATCACTGTCATAGGTCGTTGATCGTCGACGACACAACTCTTTGTAGAGGATATTTGGTAAAGAAATCGCAAATTAAAAGTAAGTCAAGGATAGAGACTTCGATTTAATGCAATTCATAAATAAACCACGGAAACTCTCGTGATAGGAACTATTTCTATGACGTTAACTCTTACACATCTCTGACTCTGACTTCTTGGCTGTGACTCACAGACCAAACATTTAGTGTTCTTATTTATTTCCTCCCGTTTTTATGATCATGCATTCCATGACACGAAGAAATTTCCTGTTTTCTTAAATTGTTTAACAACTGCAATCAACGCCTCAGCGCGAATGTGTAACCCGAGTGGAGAGGAAAATCTATAATGCATTCTCCTCGAGAGTGCAGCCAGAGCAGGCAAAGAAGTATCTGTCTGCCTGAGCATTCCGGGAATCACTTGACTCGGGTGCCGGGTATCCATCCATCCAGTCCGAGAGAGTAAACACTTTCCGGCCATAAACTCCGTTTTGTTTCGCAAAGTGAATCGGAATTGGAATTGGTTTAGGTTTTGTTGTATTGTTTTATTTATTGCCGCCTCAGCGGAAAATGTGCGCTTCATTCACTCCGAGTCTCGGTGGTCATTGGGCCCTGCTCATTGATGACCAACTCCTGTCCCCTGTCTGTCGGGACAACGAGCGCGGTTTTGATTACAAGCCGGCGTTCCGAGGTCGGGTTCTTGTGATAATCGTCTGAGGCAGTCTTGGCTCCGCAGGAGGTCCCCACTTCTGGCTGGGCCCTCTTTAGCAGCCCAAAATCCTCGGCTACTGTTACAGTTACGCGGACGACTTCATTATGGTATCTGGCATATTGGGTGTCGCCGCCGCCGTTGCCGTTTAGCAATCGAAAGTTGATTTTCTTGTTTCTTCATTTACGGAATTCTTTTGGAAAGTGTTGCAAGCGCGCGGAACTGAGTGTAAACATGCGTTTTTGAGGCAAGCACTTCAAGTGACAAGCGCTGTAAATAATGCAGATACAGATACGGATACAGCTTCCCCTCTCTTCACATTCTTACTTTTTTGGCGCGTAATTGCAAGCACTGCGATTTTGTATCGCACGGATGCCACCAGCAGATGGGGAGCAATTACTGCGGTTCTCCAGATGCTGGAGAGCTGTCTGAGGGACCCATGCCGAGCTGCCGAGCTGCCAATGAATGGGAACTCTCAGCGAACCAGATTGTGGTATTGAGCTGAAATTAGGGTCAAAGGATTCAGGGATTGTCTGGGAACTTTTTCATCTGCAATATTTTTTTCATTGAAAATGGTTCCATATTTATATTAATTTTTTAGATTTAAGATCTTTTCTAATTGTTTTTATTTGTAAAGTCAAGTACATGCACTTAAGATTCTTTTTCTTGCACTTTGCTTTTATTTGCACATTAAAGCTCAACAACCAGCCAGCTGTGGTCACTTGAAAATGCCAAAGTCAGCTATGGGAATCCGAGACTCCTTCCGCAGGCTGGCAAGAATGGGTCTGGAATGGCTTCATCCTCCTCCTCTGAGAGGAGGCCATAACTTACGCTGCCCATATACGATGCAGATATGAGCTGCAGCAGCAGCAGCATGAGCCCTTTGTTTTCCGTTTGGTATCTCAATTTTCAGCCAGTTCGTAATGAATGGCTGCCAGATCTCGTTCTCTCGTCCGGCCCCCGCATCCGGGCATCTCATGAATTATGCAAACACTGGCAGAAACCGGCAGGGAACTGGCTATGGGGCAGGGAACTGCTGTTGCGGTGGCCTGGCAAAACAAACAAATTGTTTGTTATTATCGCTGGGTGGCAAGGCAGATCGCGTCAGAATCCGGATCGGATCGGCGGTTCCTTCGGGATCACAGATTAAGAGACGCCGCAAACGCGCCGGCAAATTGTCAAACACGCCGCCAGCTGCCAGGGAGTTACATAGGTCGCTCCTCCTCCTCCTCCTTGGAAACATATTTATTTTGCATGCCTTATTTTTAGGCCTCCGTCTGCTCCCACTCCTCCCTCACACAATGTGTGAAATTGCCGACAGAGGGTAGGTCTCGAGTGAGTGAGAGATCTATGATCTAGCCATGATAAATGGCTTGCTGCTCCAGAAAGCCATTTGAAGTTTGCCAGCAGGAAAAATATGTGAGCAAGTAGTGTTAGTTTCGAGTGGAGGAGCAAGAGATGCCCTCGGATTTTTGTATAGAAATTTGAATATGGTTCTAAGCATGCCTCGTTGTATCCAGGGTATCAATACGATGATGAAGCTGTTGCCTTGCTTATGGTTCTTTGGAAACAAATATATGTAGACTTCTATTATGGGATAATTAACCCACTAATGGTGGAGTGGCTGCAATCTGTACTGACGGAGGAGGAGTGGCCCCTAAAGGTCGAAGAACTTGCCTCGGAGTAACCGAAAAGTTTATATTAGATCCAAGGCAATATGGTATCGGGTGCCTGCCTTTCTCCTTTTCCATACCAGTGATCCATCCACTGTCACTGACCTGGGCAACCCCGAAAATTGGAGAATGGAGATACCGGGGATAGAGGCAGCTGGGAAGTTGTAAAATCCAAGTTTCATTAAGAGATGCACATCTTAATTGCGCCCGCAGAGGATCTGCCATCAAAGACGATCCTGTTTTCCCCTCTCGCCCCATAAACTCTATTGTTTTTGTGAGGAGTGTCCCCTGGGTAATTGATGAATTTATGACCACCACCCGACATGGTGGAGTGCCAGAAGAGTTGCCCCATCACTTTTACTGATTGCCGCCCGCCCTTATCGCGTGCTCAGCTGCTTAGCTTGTTCTTCTAATTGGGCGAAGGGGCACCCGGGACTAATGGTTGGGTTAACGTGATCGGGAATTCCGGGAACTGCTGCTGCTGCTGCACTTTTTTCGGAGCCGCCGCCTCGACGTGCTCCATTTCTGCCCGAATGTGCCTTTGTTTCCGCTGCTGCGCGGCACTTGATTTCTGATTTCTCTCCGATTTCGACTTCGATCCACTACGTTCGCAGCTTCTGCATTGTTTCATGAAAACTGGCACGTTCTGACCATTTATGGCTCACGCATGGCCAGCAGCGATAGCCCATTGTGACCAGTCGGAGTCCGGGATCCAATGGAGATGTGTTAAGGCCAGAAATGCTAATGACCAGAGGCTGGGAACTACCCCAAGATGCGATCTGAATAAAGTCAGAAAAGTGTGGCACTAACAAGGTACTCTTCCGATCGAAGTAAGGAACTGATCTGTACTTGAAGGTCTCGTTAGGAAATGGATTGCTCATCACTCCACTCCATTAATGGACACTCTGGGATTAGTGGCACATCTGCCAGGCCATTCTCGTCCAGATAAAGTGACAAATCAATTGTTTTCCCATTTTCTCCCCCACCCACAGCAAAGAGTCTCATACGAGGGGACTCTGGGGGTGACTTTCTATACGAAAAACTGTGCAATAAAAATATCAGTTCCCTCAGACAAATGGCTCAATTAGCAGTCCACAAATATTGCCAGAGAAGACTGCTCTGATATGTGGAGATGGGGCTGGGTCAGGTGCCATAATTCCCAACCAACAAATATCCATTTTTCCATGCGCCCCTGGCAACTGCCGAAGGGAAAAACAAAATCATTTAGATAAAGAAGCCCAGTGACGCCTACAATTTTGCTTTTCCCAATTTACGCAAGCGAATTTATGATAGCGAGCCATTAATATACAAACGCGGGTGTATGTATGTATTATATTCAGACGTGGTCTCTGGTCTGATTTACATACATTATTTATTCAGCTTCTAAATGGCAAATGGAAACCATGTTACAATGCTACGATGTTTACGAGGTGTCATGAATGAATGAAGCTGCTGGGATATGGGCATGGAGCCAAGTCATCTTCCATTTGCATATTTACGCGGCTCTCGCATCGAAATTGTTCCGAAAGAATGCCACAAGGTGGGTGCCAGTCATAACACACAGAAAATATACGTTTTAATATGTGTAGTGAGCTAGAGAGAATTCAAATTTACCCAGAGTTTTATTTATTTTAAAGCCCTAGATGGTAACTCTTAGCGGGCTTTTATCATATCTTCTACATATTTCACTTGGTCTTAGAAAAACAACTAAATTTAGTAAAAATAAAAATAACCCGGTACCTCCTCTCAAATTTTCACCATTTATAGGTTTACACTTTTATTATTTTTGTCCCAACATTTCTGAGCCTTCTAACGAGCCAATTAAGTGGCCTTACATCTGGCCGTGTGTGTGTTGTCCCCTTCTGGTCACTCGGCTGTCCTTTGTTTGCCCCTAAATATATATTTTTCTAACCCTAAGAGGAACCAAATTGTTCAAAATTGCCGACTAATTCTCTGGAATTCTAAATGCGGAATGCAGAGTGCGGAATGCGGGTGGGTTTGCAGACTCAACTCATCTCGGGATTTTGGGAAACCGGTTGGTCGAGCGTGACTGCGACAAAGATCCAGTGGGGACCGAACACAAAAACAAACGAAGGATAATGATAATGACTGTACGGCAGGATAATGCGCATGCTAGGGAGGCACAGCTGGGAGGAGGTGGAGAAGCAGGCCCATTTCCATGCAAATTTGATGGACAAACTTGTTGTTGAGATATATATGAAATTCGAGAAGCCCACGACGATCCATGGATAAATAAATGGCTGTTCGAACTCTTTACGACTTGAACATTTTAGATAAGAACACAAATCGATGGAAAGCCGGGCCAAAGTGTCTGGAAAATCAAATAAAAGGCAGCTCAGTCGAGAATTAAATTAAATCAGATCCACTCCCCAAACGAAAGTGACAATAAAACTCAGCCCAATGAGTTCGTTTTTCGCTGGGGGTCGCTGCCTCTCAGTTGACTTCGTTTGGTTCTCCAATTTTCCCGTCGCCATGGCCTGTCTCGACTCCAACTCAGTCTCAGTCACAGCTCTTGACATGGCTCTTGACGTGCTGATGTGGGCGTGGCACTTGGCACGCAAATCATGTCAAATGTCACATTCAGCCGGCAAAGAACACTGCAGCTGCACAGACACAGATTGCAGGGGATGGGTTGGGTCTTGCTCTGGGTTTGAGTAACAGCAACTTCCTTCCTTTCTGTACAGAACGGGTTGCCCCCTGACCTTCAGCGCTGACTTGTTGAGGAGGGCTTCAGCTTTGTCTGGGGTTCCTTGTCCTTTCCTGCGTGTTTTTTTGGGCGCGGAGCTCTTCACGCCCTCGGGAGAGGTACACAAATGTGTTTGGACAGCTGTGGGGACTCGCAGACAACACAGCTACTGTTCCATATTATTCATTCCCGAGGCGGGTAACATGAGCTTGGTCTCACATCTTCTGGCTAATTGAGCTTTAAAGGGGGAGAAGTCTCGAAGAACGTCTGCACTTGATATGCTAAGCATCGAGTTCTCCCATAATCGAATTGGGTTGGATGCATATCGAAATGTTTGTCATAGCCAAATAGCAACTGCAACCAGATATGACCGGCTACCCCATGGGGGCAGTCAACTCGAGCTCAGAAGAACTTGATACGGAATGTGGAATAGATAGACATGCTGGAGATATGTGGCCATTGGATCGGTGGGTGAGGCATGGGGCATTGTGCTTCATCATCATGTTTTTCGGGTAAATTAATTGGGACTTGACCAGACTTCAGGTGTAAATAGGTTCTAGCCTCTAAATTTAAGCTACTAAATAACTATTTCCCTATAAACTTTGATATAGAATGGTTAAAGTTTTAGGTTCCACTGGTTCTAGACGAATTCTTTGGCAAAGATTGTCTAGCACTCTTCTGAAAGCGATTTGTAAGATACTTGGTGTCTTTTAGAATTATTCTCTTAGAAATGGAAGATTTGTTCAAGAATCTATAACAGACTGTATGACTGCTTCAAACTCGAGGCTAGCTATCTAGTTTACTCCATAATCCCTATTTCCAAGACCTCTTCGATGTATCTTCACTTCACAGCGAATGTTGCACGTGAGGGACGAGTGCCAGTTTGGATAGCCGAGCACAGCCGAAGAGCCACGACCAGAGCCGGCACAGCTGACGAACATAAACCGAAGCAGAGCTGCGCCGCGGGTTCCGAGCATCGTGTCAGTCTACGAAGTTGCCTGCTGCGGTGAGGTCCACGTCGAGAGTGAAGCGCAATCCGAAGTACGCGAGATACTGTCAAACCGAAAAGACTTAGAGAAAGATACGAATGCGAGTGCGAGTTCGAGTGTGTGGCTTTTTCGCGTAGCGTCTTTTGTTTTTGAACTCGGCTTTGCGGATTTTTTGGCTTTTGCCCCGCGGCTAAACTTGAAATTATAGCTGATTCGGCGAAGTAGCAGATACAAAGATACAAAGATACAAGATACATATGCAGATGCGAGCTCAGCGCAGATAAACAACAAGAGGGAACAGAGTGAAGTGAGGTGGAGATACAAGTGGCAGATAGATAGACATCGCGCGAACCCACGTCGAGATACTTTATTTATATTGTCCTGGATTAAATATATCTAAAAGTCTCGATAGTGGCTCCATCGCCGCCATGTCCAGTTAAGCTGTGACCAGCTCCTGAGATCTCGTCATCAACCCAGATTGCATCGCCGCCGCCATGCTGGACAAGCAGAGCTCATCCTCCATCTCGATGTCAGCCTCCTGCTGCAGCTCCAACGCCACCAATGCGGACCTGGACTACGATGTGCCCGTCTCGCGGCGCATTCACATCAAAACGGTTAGTAGATGGCCAGGATTTCAGCTGTTGAAGCTACATATCTCGCCGCTGTGACAGTTGCATCTTCCCGGGTAAACTGTAACGCATCTCTCAAAGCCTATCTGTGGCAGCTGAAATTTCCGCAATTCGCATTCGTTATCACCTGCCAGAGCGACACCGTTTGATGTGCCAGTTTACGGCACAGGTGAGATATCGCCATGTCGTGATAACTCCTTGTGCTTAGAGCCCCGTGCTTAAGTGTTCCTTTAGAAAATTAGCGAAAACATGAGCTCACCATCGTGACATGGAATCTAAGTGTGATTCCCTTCAGATATTTTTGGCTTTCGTGCTGAGTAGCTTCGATTAGATAGCATCAGAGTGATTAGATTTCAGGCTCCGACACGGGCTCTGGAAGTGAGCCTGAAAGAACTCTGATAGACGTTGCTAACTTCTTGGATAAACTTCTGAAAACAAGCTATAGCCTCCCCGCTTAACCTTAACATTCCTTACCAAGAGCTCTGCCATAATTATAGATCAATTTGTGTTCATTTGAGCCTTCTTAAAACATTCCAACTGATTAAAGTGTGGAATGCAAGCAGAGGCTCTACCCCAACTGGTTTCTGTGAATGCCCTGAGAGAAGTGCAGCCAAAAGTTGATCAATAGATTTATGCTGCCATATATTTCCATCAGGCACCCGGGAGTCACTCAATCAACTTCTTGTCGCCACACGCGGACATTAATTCTAATCAATTTCCCAGAGTCAGAGTCGCAGTCAGAGTCACTTGAAGTGTCGAAGCGTTGAAGCAGATATATGTTCTCTGTCTAGACGGATCTGTGGGGCGCCCACTTAATCAGAGAGAGCACAAGGAGCGCTCGATAGATGTCCCTCGGGGAGTCTGTTCTGCAGTTATCCCGAAGATAACCCCCGAGACTAGGAGAGAGGGAAAGAAAGACCTCCCCTGGCACAATCTTAATTAATAATAAGGGCGGGCCGCTCCTTTTTGGTTCTTATCTTTGGTTTTGTTTTCAGTTTCCCCGAAGATATAGGGTCTTGTCTTGGGGTTCAGTGTGACGCTCAATTAAGGTTGATTAGATTTTGGCTGTGTGGAATTGTTTCGGTGATAGCCAGCTAGCCCTGGACTTGCCCTTATCCGCCTGGAGTGGCCTCTCCTGCAAGGTTGCTCCGATAAGGAGGCACCACCAACGTGCGTGGTGGTCTTGGCCACAGAGAATTTATAGAGTTCCCTTTCAATCAATTGTCTGCCAGGCCAGGACTATTAATAACTGATTGAATTGGCCACGCATGCGGCCAGCCATCGGTCTGAGGCAAATCCGTGGCCCCCAGCTCTTGGTCTGCCCTTAATTGCGGCCTTCAGTCAAGCGCACGTCCCTGCCAAAGGATGCAAAAAGACTCTCGGGGGAACTATTAATTGCCATCAGTCAGCGGCATGCTAATAAACCCTTGCTCCTTCCAAAGGTCCCATCATAGAGATGGAAGCGTGACACGTTCGAGACAAGATCCTGAAGGGGATAGTTCCGTGGCCCCATTTTCCTGGCCATTAGTTCCAGTCACGCGCCCATCTCCGCCCACAGACATCTGAGGCAAGGCCAAAGAAGGCAGGAAACCCATCTTGGAATGTTTTCCGCTGTTTGCATTTTGAAATCTAAGCTGAGAACCGAACCGGTCTTCGGGGAGAAGAGCCCCTAGAGCTCCACAACTCAAGACGGCGTCAATTACTTTTCGCATTTGTGCGCATTTGGAGCACATTTATTTTAATCTCACCTGTGTCCAGGTCTCAGCCTCCCTCTCTCTGCATGTCTGTGATGGATGGATCCAACTCCAGCACCAGCTCCGTGCCCCTCGGCAACCCTTCAATTACTGGATACTTTGTGTCAGCGACTGTTAGGCCGGGCAACAAGTGTCCTGCGGCCAAGATCTGGCTCTGAGCAGCTCCTCGGTGCTGGCCATGATCGTGCCCGAGAACACGACTCTTGTAATTAGCCGTTGTTGTTTATTTAATTTCAAGCTTAATAACCACAACAGCCCAGAATATTGAGTGCCGGGCCGGACTGGTAATGGGAGTGAGTGCATTTGCATTTGCATTTTGCATTTGCAACTCTTGGCCGGGCTCCCCGCTCCGCTCCACCCCAGACTGGCACCTCGTAAGCTTGCTAATTTATTTCAGCGCTCAAGTTGTGCAAACATTTTTCGCATTCAAATTTGCTCAACAGGTTGCCGTGGCTATGTCTGTCTTGTGAATTGATGAATGTGGCAAGGTTAAGGTCCGGGGAAGAGGGAACTGTATCTGGCTGATTGGAAATGGTTTTTGGTTTAGAAGAACTATAGAATGGTGTCGAGGCATGGGAATATAGCTAGCTAGCCCCTCTAACGAGTAATATATTCTACATTTAATACATTCTTATTTAATTTCCACTATCCCTCCATTAATTGCCTGTACTTTCCCGGCATATCAAGTCGCTTGAGCGAAGTCAGCGGAGAAGAAAAACTTTCGCTTTTTGTGTGTGTGTTGTGCTGCTGCTTAGTTATTTTATCTATTCGCATTCGACACTCGAGTTGCGTTCAGTTCACAGGCCTTTGCTCACTCACTCACTTGTCGTTATCTAACAGTTAAGAGAGTCATGTGCTGCCAAGCGAACACTGGCCGTCATTCCGGCCAACTGGATTATAGGCCAACTGAATTACGGACCCCGTCGTACAGTCTAGAGTGCAGATAGTGAATTCAATTAATTGCTGGGGGAAATCTACAGTGGCCTTTTGCACTTTTTCAAGTTGCAAGAAACGTGCTAAGAGCTGAAAAGGTGATAAACTTACAAGATGGCATGTAAACATGACCAGAACAGGAGGAAGCCTGGCAGTCGCAGGGTCATCCAGGAGAGCGCTTTGTTTATTTTCCAGGCGTGCACAAGATGCAATGACATTTATGAATTACAAATCTGACATGTCACGTTCCCTAGGCCCAGGGCCCGGCCCTTAAAAGGAGAAGGCTTGACTAATTGCCACGAAGTCGGAGTCGCAGTCGCAGTCCTTCAGATGTCGTAGAACCCTGAGCGAACGAGACTAAGGCCGTGTTTACAGGGAATAAACAATGGCCAATTGGCTTCAGCCCCAGCCCCAGCCCTAACAGCGACTGATAATTCGCACTCTCTCCGCCTTCTCGTCTCCTGTCCTCGCCAGATAAGGAACTGGTCGTAACCGAGCAATAAAAGTTACATGTACATGCCAGCCATAAGTGGGGCTAGTGATTCCAGCAGCACCTTCCGCCTTAAGCCACTTAATGGGCCCATTTGCTGTTGGTGCCAAGCGGAGATGGGCTACTGGAGTTGCTAAACGAGGAGCGATTTCAGCGGTCTTCCTCGGTCTTTCATAATGTCAGAAGCACTTATCTTCATGTTACGAAATGGCCGATTGCCTGTCTCTGGGTGAGCGATTGATATCTATGATGCTTCTACGAGTTCTGGGGTTCTTTGAGGTGCGGGGGATTGCCCAACCCTTGTAATTATTTATCAGTGAGTGGCTGTTCGTGGGAAACCCCTTTATTGAGACACCTCATTTGTTTACCCAACACAGAGATGCGTTTGTCAGCTCACTTTCGATTTGGAGGGGCCTCCACCTCCTCCTCATCTTGAGCCCAAAATAGATCCCAAACTGTAATCCATCATAAGTCGACATCGGAGTGCCCTCGGATGCAACATTTTTCATTATCCAAAGTTCAAGGCGGCTTTCACGTGGGAGAAGACTTGATCCTCTTACCAAAAAAGTGGAAACTGGTTAGAAGAAAAGAAGAGTTAACAAAAGGCCGCCAGCAAACCCGATCATCACCTCGGCGTCGGCAATTCCTCAGGCATGAGTCACGTCCGGGGTATTCCTCCGCCAGAGTCTGGTAAATGGAACTTAATGACTCCGAGTCGGAGTCGGAGACGAGTCTGTAAAATAAATCTTGTAAGACCCTCGAGGGCGAAGATTGAATGAATGAAAGAGCTGTTGAGCAAATTGCATGGCTTCAAAATGGTTTTAATTTCCTCCGTTTTATGCATGTTTTATTTTCGGGGTTTCTCTCTCGGAGTTCTTTGCCTTTGGGGACATTTCTTCTTGTTTTTCGCTTTATTATATTTTTTATTGCTTAATGTTTTAAGCGTGCTTGGCTGTTAATTCGAGTTTTGTTTTTATCAAATGATTGATCTTTTGTGCAATGCTTTTTTATGATGGCGTCTAGGGTTGGGGTTCTCTTTTTATTATCGAACTTGCCTTGTATACATATATGCATCTAAAGGAAACAATTCATTATAAAATATACATTCTGAGGCCATAAAATAAATGTGGATAAGTG
Organism: Drosophila bocqueti; assembly: GCA_018151655.1. Classification (NCBI taxonomy): domain Eukaryota; kingdom Metazoa; phylum Arthropoda; class Insecta; order Diptera; family Drosophilidae; genus Drosophila; species Drosophila bocqueti. The sequence goes on from JAECXF010000230.1 coordinate 937,518, forward strand.
CTTACAATAGCTGAAAGCCGAAACTTTACAGACACGCTCGAAAATTGATTTTGTTCGTTTGTTTCGTTCGACTGATTCACTTTGCCACAATTGAATGTTAACTGGTTGGGTTTTTTTTATTTCTCTCTCGGGGAAGTAATTTTGCAACGTTTTTGCGTTTTTCCCTCGAAATTGCTGCGAAGGTCGACACAATACACATTATTTTCGTGTGTGTAGATTCCGTTTTATTTGTTCTTTAATATTTAAAGTCAACAGTTATTTTCCTTTGTGTTGTTCGGCTTCGGTTTTTTGTACAGAAGTCTTGCCCAAGTTAATTGAATTGGCATATGTTTGCTTTGACGCCTGCTCTTGTGAGTCATTTCACCGAATTGACCACGTAAAGCTCTCAGTGAAATGCTCAAGAGCTCAAATTTTGCATTAATTTAGGACATTTTAAATTGTATTTATTGTTTATAAATGAATATTTTACAAATTAATGGAGCACAATGAGGTACTTTTTTATTTCTTCTTAAAATTTAACCCACAAAGCTTTGGTTACTCCTTACCTACTTGCTCAAACTACTCTTTTTGCCTCTGTAATTTTTTCTATTGACAGAGTTCACTTGCCCAATTGAATTACCCTTTGCTCTGGATATATCTTCCATATATGCATACTATATAGAAGTAAACCAAAGCCTGAGAGCGCTTTGTCCGAGTTGAAGTAACTGAGCAATGCAAATTGAATGAGGGAGTCATCTGTGGAATGCAATTGCAATTGACTTGTGCCTGTCCAGGCAGAAAGCATCTATTGTTGATGTGGGGGAAAGGCAGTGAAGTGCACGGTCGCCAACTGCTGACCCGGGTCGACGTGTGACGGAGCAGCTCCATGCACTTGTCAATGCTGCTAAGCGTCAGTATCCCAACCGATTCCGATTTCGGCCCAGTCTTCGACTCGGAACGTGTTTCTCTGCTCGACTCGCTGACTTGCTTGAAGTTCTTATTGTCACACCGCATTTTATACGGATTGCTTCTCTTGGCTTTGGCTTTGCTTTTATGATACCCTTTCAGGGCCTTATCGTTTTAGTCAAAAGTCTGCTAAACTTTCATTTCATAAGCAAATATCTATTTAAAGAACACGAATATTTTAGGTCGTCTTAATATGCTATAAAACTCTGCGATTTCCAAAAGTCATTTGTAAATATGTACATTTGAATTTCGATTCTGCGTAAAATTCGGAATCAAGAAAAAACCAAATTGAGTCAAAATTATGGTCGATTTTAAATTCGCCCCCTGCTCGAATTGCAAACTGCAAGGGTATACAAATTTGGTCTTCTCGAAGTTAGCTTCCTTTCTTGTTTTTTATTTATTTTTTTACTCTTTTTTGGCACACACAAGTTTGCTGACGAAATGTGAGGAAAAGGCCGCCGCCAAAAAGAGCAGTAAACATTTTGTTTATTTTCGCACTGAGTCGGCAAAAGGAAACCAGTTCAACGCGACGACAACGACATATGGCGTTTTATTATAGAAGTAACCCCAAAAACTGTATTTCGCGTATCATATCTACGATCCCTAACTCTCCATGGTTTTTATGAAACTTTTAATCAGTCATAACTCAAAGTTAAGGTCCAAAGTCCGATGGAAAGTGACGTGTTCGAGGGCTGGTAATTTATAGAAATAGATATATATGTATGTAAGTCGGTGTTGAAATGCAAATGTGGCAGAGGGAGAGTTGAGGTGTTGTGTGAAATATTGCACAGGTACAGCTGATAAGTCGGACAAAAAAAAAAAGTTAATAAGCATTTTGTGAAGTCACATCAGTGTCTATTTTTATCTTAAACTGGTAAATGGGGGTGGAACAAGGCTATGCGGAATTGCAGGGATTTCTTAAACTATTAAAAAGTAACTAAATAGTATGTAAAAAAATTAAATAAGATTTTATAACCTGTCCTTACTTTCCTTAAGGTTTCTTTAGAGTTTTAGAGTTAGCGTTCCTTTTCAACATCTTCCTTGTTCCCTTAGAAGCCGAATTCCTATATCTCCACTATTAGTTTTTTTATTTCTCGTCAAATTCCTCTTCTTTTTGCTTCATTTCATTAAATTGTTTTTCCTTATGTTTCACTTTTCTCAAATTCTGTTAATTAAAATTGCCAAAAAAATATTATCTGTCACGCGAGAGCGCTCCGCTTGACTTTAGACTATTTGCTATTTTATCAGCTACCAAGGGGCTGGGTCTCGGGGTTATCAGCTCACATTTCTATTTGAAAATATTGCCGGGCCATCGAAAATAATGGGACATCGCTGAGTCAGTTCCCTGCTCCATTAATCCGGTTAACGACCACTGGATAAAACCAATTGTCATCTTGTGTTCGAGTAGCCAAAGTTTGTTGATTTTTGAGTGCTCATTAAGCTGTTTATTGGCGGCTTCTTCTCTCTTTTTTCTGTACAAACTCAACTGCGTCTCGACGGTTATTTATGTGCAAAAAGGAAAAAAAATACCGGGGTTTGAGTAATTGAATGCTCAAGACATCGCGGATCGCTGCTACTCCTGGAATACATAAATTACTCGAGCTGAGCTCTGAGTTTGTTTTGCTAAAAATTTGGTTGAATTTTTGAGGAGGGGATTAGCTGTGGACCGTCATTGAAAACAGCTCCTTTACGGAGTAGTTGGCCTGGGGAAGAAATTATTTTTATTTAAAAATCCGTGGAACATGTAAATCGGTTTTCGGTGATTTATGACAGCGATTGAGCCGGAGACTGAGATTGAGTGGTGGGGTTGGGAACCCATTCAGTTCCGTTCCCCGTTTCTCTTTCTCTGAGGAATGCACTGAGCAAACCAATTAAAGTCCGCCCAAACAAACAGACAAACAACTGTAAAAAGGCCCCTAATTTTACCACAAGTCAACCTCAGAGACAGGCGGAACTTCAAATCTTCCAATTCTCGCCTTCAAATATTTGCCCCTTCAATTAGCGCTGTGTCAAAAGGGGCGAGGAGGAGGAGAACGAGGGAGATGGCCACGAAGAAAGCAGGTCTAATCCGGAGAGGAGAGTGGAGTGGTGGACTCCCAACAAACATCTGAGATCCGAGTTGAGCCAAGTGTCACTCCGCGCACATGAACTTCAAGTGCGCTCATTTTTCTTTTGACATTTGAACATTTCTCGCTTCCAGCTCCGCCGTCGCCGCGCTTTCGAAATTAAAGAGTAGAATGAAAAGCTGGTGGTGGGCCAGGTAAAACAAAACGGGTTTCGAAACCACACTCCGCTCACCTGGACACGTGAAGTGGCGGTATCGGAGGCCCGAGTCGCGGGTTGAAAGTTCAGCAGCGATTGAACGCTCGATATTGTAATCGCTCGCTGGCTTCCTCTCTCTCCGTGCACTGGGACTAATTGGGATTATGAAGTATTTTCATCTTTATAACAGAAAAAATACAAATAACAGAAAATATATCAAGTTTTTATGAAAAGTTAGTGTTTAATCTTCTTTAGGTTCGAGACGACACTAAAGCGGAAGTTATGGAGCTCCTTTGATTGCATTTTTGAGCTGTTCTTATTATTTATTTAGAAATATTTTTCCCTTAAATAAATTGCTATTATTTCGGCAGTATAAATTTTCAAATTGAAATAAAATCTGATGGAATATTTTGATCCGTGTAGGGAATGGGGTAAAGAGTAAGGAGTGGAATGGGTCAAAAAAGGTGAAGGAGGTAAGGAGCAGTCACGGCTCGATTTCCTTCTTTTTGTTTTTGGATTTCTTTATACGTTGCGGTGGCGAAATTAAAAGCACCACGCTCCTAGCTCCTAACCACAGATACACACGCACACACACAGCGGCAATTACACATTCATTGAGCGGAAGAAAAGCAAATCAAAACGTTTGCCCCGAAGGCACTCACAGTCGCGGTCAGTGAGCTAGGTACATGATTATGAACAAGGCAGGTATTCTGTGGAAAAGAGTATTCTGTGGTTTGGTTGTTCCCAAAACTCATTCTGTTGTTTTCATTTTGCTCCAATATTTATGCTTGGGTTGTAGTGGTAATTATTTTAAATTGTCTTTGTCTCCGACACTAATTTTCCATGATGCTACCAATCCTGACGGAGCAGAGCTCTCCTCATCACTCGTATCCTTGACCCCGACTGTTTGTCCAGGCTCTCCAACCACCGAAAGGCAAACACAAACACAAAGGCGGCTTAAGGAGGACCTACCCAAAAAAGTTGACCTGAAATTCCAGCTAAACTAATGAAGCAAACGAACAAACAACAGAAAAAACCAAACCCCATTGTTTTTCTCCCTCGCTCTCTATTTTATTTGTATTTTTTCAACATTCTGGAGTTTTTGCATTCTTTTTATGGCACAAGATTCGCTACCATAAAATGCTAAAAACATAAAACATGAAAGCAGAGCAAAGCTGAACAAAGATCACCGTGGGGCCAGGAGCAGCGCTCTTCTCATGAATGATGGCAGTCAAAGTCGAATCAGGGGAATCCGTACCTTCTTTGAAATTCCATTGTAAATTTGTGGTTTTGCGGCTTCTCCGAAATCCGAAAAAGGGTCTTTTTGATAATATAAAGAAACACATTAATTGTTTCATGTTTTGCTTTGATTTATTTGCAGAAACTTTATGCCAAGGCCATTTACGATAATTATGCGGACACGCCGGACGAGCTGCCCTTCAAGAAGGGCGACATCCTCACCGTCATCGAGCAGGACACGGAGGGCATACAGGGCTGGTGGCTCTGCGCCCTGCGGAACCGACAGGTGAGTTGGGTTACGGAGCACAGACCCTTCATCAGAGCTAACAGGGAAACGCCTTCCTTCTTGTCTCTCGCTCTTCTTTCCTTCTTGTTTTGGTTCTTAATGTATCCCTGATTGCGTCTGGGATCTGTCTGCATTCGTAATTAAGCTATCGAAAGCATTTGCATAAGTTTTTCCATTTCATCCGCTCCGGAGACTAGAAAAAACTCATTTAAATTTTTAATTTAATTTTCTGTAATTGTTTTTGTTTTGTCTGGAGTCAAAACCGAGAACCTGGGAAGCCGGGAAGCTGGGGAGCCTCGTCATCATCATCATTGAGGGCACGTGGCCCGCTGCATGCGGGAATGCCAGGCCCCTATATAATACCTCCCCTTCCAAGGGTTTGAGGGTCTTATAAATTACACATTTTTGGCACTTTAATTGTGGCTGCAGCGATGTAATAATCATAATCATCAAGGGAAATCGGGCAGGGGGCGTGAGCATAGCCATTCCCCAAGATTACCTCAATGCACACAGCATTATCGCTGGATAAAGATAAAGAGAGGCGGTCGAAGTTGTTTGCTCCGATTTCGAAGGCGAACCAAAGTGATACTCAAACAGAGAAAGAAAATATAAACTTTGAAGAAATCAGTTGGGAAATAAGGAATGTTTATGGAATGATGAGTTCTTCCAGAGAAGGAATATCACTCTGGAAGGCAGTTGTTTACATTGTAAAATAAGTAAACCGTGACCCATTTCGTTTATATTTTTCCACTCATATTTTCCCCTCTAAATACCATTTATCAAACGCACCCAAAGCTAAAAAGTTTCTGAAGCCGCTGTGGCCTTAATTTCCAATTTTTTGCTTATTATCGCAGCGCCCCAGGCAGCCTTGGGACGGGAGCAGCCCCCCACGACAACCCACAATCCAATCCCCAGATCTCAAAACACTTTTCAAAGCTGGGCAAAAATTAAAAAATTTCTGCACGTTGTTCGTTCAATTAACAACTCAATTGGCGCCGCCTGACCGCCGCACCGATCAGTGATGATATGGTGTCAAAACATATATCAAAATGGAAATCACTAGAGCTCGGAGCGATATGGATACCGATACCTCTGGCGCGGCTATGGCTACATAGAGTGCGGGCCAATTGTCGCTAATTAAAAAGTAGCCACGGCTTTTTAATGGAAACAATTAACCCAAAAACGGCAGCCAATTGAGTGTCGAGCAGCAACAACGTGTGACATAAATATTTACAGCCAAAAAGTCAACGAAAAAGCGACTTTTTCAAGCTGAAACACATGTTGACAAGATTTTCTGTCCGATTTTTTTGATGTTTGGCACATATTTCTTTGGAGAAAAATTACATATCTTTGCGGTGGAATTTTGTGAAATAAACTGACGCGACAAGATGTGAGAAGTGGCTTGCAATTAAAAATAAACATTGCACACAGAAATCTTTCCATAACTCGGAGCTTTTTGTTGCGTTTTCGTGGGATATATACAGTTTATATATAAATGCTTTTCATTAATAATTCATACAGCATTGAGGTTGATTAAAAGCCAATCAAAACCAATTGAGATCAATGAGTATGAGTCCACACACCAGTCACCATTTATAGCGGATGGTGAGTGATCAAGGGGAGTGTCGAGGAAAAAACATAAAATTCGTTTATTTAAAAAATACGTAATATAAATTTAGATAGTGTAAATTAATACGATACTTAACGCCATAACATTTAGCCAACTCTCTCATCTTTTACCTTTGAAATCTATTCCAGGGCCTTTGTCCGGGCAACCGCTTACGCGTCCTGAACTCTTACGACTCCGGCTGCTTCTCGCCGTCGCCAGCCAGCTCCCCCATACCCTCGCTCGCCGCCAGCACAGCCACACTGAACAGCTCCATCTGCTCGGCGGAGATCTACGAGAATGGATCCATCATCAGCGCGGCCTCAGCCTCGTCGGGAGCGGAGTCCACTTCAGCGCAGGGCCGTGGCACGAGGAGATCTTGGCACGTCTCGCCGAACAAGGTATGTAGGTCCTCTCCTCCAGTCCCATCCGTTCTCGTCCCGGCTGACTTGTCAATTTCTTAATTTTCCGCCTGGCCGAACGCCGCCGCAGGGATCTTAATTGATTTTATTCCTGTTTTTGGGCAATTTTTGCATTCTCTGGCGGCACTGCAGTAGTGCCTACTGAATTATGATTTTTGTCGGGAAAGTGAAAGAAAGTAATTTCTCGGCTCCTTTGCTTCGTTCCAACGCTCCATCATTACGCTCTGAGGGGTCCACGGTCCATGGTCCGTTCATCTGCATCTCCGCCATCTCCAACTCGGCCTCCCAGTGGATCCGCTCCCCGCACATCAACTGCGTGTCGTAATTGTGCAATTAATAAGAGTTGTGGCAGAGCCGATCCTCTCGGTTCATGGATAGCTATAGCCTTAGCCTCTTGGGGTCCATGGCAGCAGCTGTCCAACGGGTTTCGCCCCGAGCTCGTAACTCGCCAATTTGTCAGCTGGACATGCGTTTTATTTGCATTTCTCTCACATTGATTCGATTTGATTTGGAAATTAAAGGAAACTAACAATTTGTGGATCGGAAGATCAATAAATGATTGAAAGCCAGCTACTGCAGGAGGGAAAACAGGATGTGCTTGCTCTGAAGCTTGCTACAAAGTTGCGCTGGTCTTCGAGCTGACCCGAGATGAGATGAGATGAGATGAGATGTTTTGGACTGCCCAACCTCTCTTCCAATCAAAGTCTTCGCTTGCACAACGGATCTGATTAATTGGCCAAACTGATCATTAGCACACACACCAGTCCTCGGCCAGGCCTAAAGCTCGCTGACCTTTGGCGTTCGAGATGGATGTACGCCAAAATGTGCGGCGGGATGATGGGACTGGGACTCGGTCCCGCATAAACGATGACTTTCGCTTTCCCTGTCCACCGACTAACTGACTAACTCACCGAGTGACTGACTGACTAACTGACTGACTCGCAGGCAAATCAAATAAAATGAAACCCAAATTACAGAGTCGTAAACATTTCCTCGCATTATCGGCAGCTATCAATCTTAACTGGAGGCAAGTGAAACCATAAATTCAAATTCAAATGCTGCTGGAGAGGAGGAGGAGCTCTGCAAATTGCTCTGGGATAGCATTGCAGTTGAAGATCTCAAAGAGAAACCTTTCGCCATAAAAGCTCAGCGCTGCCTTTTGTTGCTGTTCGATTTTTATTGACTTTTGGGAAAACCTCCTCCCTCTCTATCTCTCTCACCACTCGAAGGCGTCAAAAGCCATGTGGGGAATGTATGGGATCGGATTGGACATGCTCTTGACCGTATCATACGGACGCCTCAAGTGGGGAGAGATTCCCCCAAATGAGTGGAGTCTCTCGTTGACCCATTTACGATGGTGGCTAGGTGTTGTGGGATTTGTGGAGGAATCTAGGAAAGAAATGATTTGGAAATATACGGATGATGTCTTAAGATAATCAATAGTATTGAGAACCAAAACAAGTGAATGCTTACGAGGTGTGAACCGATGAGAAAGTTTACTAGATATGAAGACAGATTAAGGGATCGACACATGAAGAATCCCCTCTAAAGGACCTGCAGATGATTCTTCTTGAGGTTACATTACTTGTTATACGATTCGTAGCTTCCAACCTAAGCTAATGAATTAACCATTAAGTAGGCGACATGCTGGGCTAATTGAGAACGGAAATGTCTGGCCCCGTTTAAAGTTGCGCAATCGCTGGGCAACGGCCTCAACATATATCCGTACTCTGGGCATCCCACACGTAGACACCACTTCTTATGGCTAGAAAAAAAAGCCGCCTCCACCGTTAGCCAACCCACCAGCCAGATACAGATACAAATGCTGTGTGACAATTTCAAGTTCCTTTAAACCCACAAACGAGCCAGTATCACCTCCTCCTCCTCCTCCGGCCACCTCGTCACGCACCTCGCGTAAACTCCAAGCCAAGTCCAAGTCAGGTGGCCACTGGCCAATGGAGATTTATGGCCAAAGCCAAAACGGGCGAAAAGGAGGCTCTCCCCGACTCTCTGCGTTTGAGCAAAACATGTCATTTTTATTTTTACTGCCCAAAAATGGTGAAAAATGCAGCCACAATAACTCTTTTTTTTCATTTTCTTTTTTATGTATTTGGTATTGGGATTCTGCAGAGATTTGTGCGTGACCAAAGTCGGAAACTGGCGAGGATTCCGATTTGGAATCCGGCAATGCGGATTCGCTGAGAAAGCGGGTCGATGTCTTTGCCGTCGTGGAAACCTTCTTTTCTGTTGGACACATCCTCAGTTTAACCTGAGAAGATCCTCCCGATCCCTTTGGAGAAAGACGACTAGTCTTTCTTTCATTCTTTCTCCTCCCGCGATAATTAACATTTTCCATACAAATGTTGTGACGTTTCGTACGTGAGAGAATGTTGAAATTTTGTAAGCAGTTTGGGGAAGAGAACCCCGAGAACTGTGTGCATTTTCTGTGGTTCTTTCTTTGGAACATATAGAGGAGTATCCACGGGGGGCAGCTTTCCGAATGATGTGCTGAAGGTAGAATTGAAATGCAGGGAACAAGCTGCGTATGTACCCGTGTAGCCAGGAGATGACAATCTCTGGTTGCTACTGTTTTCGGGTTTGGAATTTAAACGAGAACGTGTAGTGAAGATTATTACACAGTCAGAATCTGGAATTACTCATAACACGCGGAGAATTCAAACGGTCGGCCATTAAAAGAAGAAGTAGGAACGAGGGAAAGCTGAATCTGCTGGCTTTGGCCCAACCCATGGAGAGTGCCCCAAATGTGTCATAAATACACAAATCTTTGATATATGTGTAATGCCTGGAAAAAGTTGCACTAACAAGGAAAGTCACGCGAAAGTCGGGCCCAGCATGTGGGTCGCCAGGAAACCAAGCCCATAAAAACCAAAAACTAAAGACAACAAATCCCGCTGGACTTTGTTCCATTTTGAAGATTGCAAAACCAACCATACATTCAGGTGGTCTACATCCTCTCAAGAAATGCCGCCAGCTGCCCTGATTCCCCTGATAAGATAGTAAAGGACCCAGGCAGCCTCCCTTCCCGCAGAGCTCGGTTTCGGGTCCTGCTCTCAGCCTGAAGAGAAGTTGCAGCTGCAGCTGCTCGGAGGGATGTTAGGACCGCTCTTATTTTATTATTTTGGCATTTTGTTGACTCGTGTTACGCGTCAATTGGCACTTCAAAGGCCTGGACAAAAGGCAACCGGGACAACCAGGACAGCACTTCAGGTAGAGAGCGATCCTCCCTGGGGGTACCCCTTGCGTAACGGTTTCCTTAATTAGGAATCGATTCTATTCGAGGGCGTGGCTCTTCTGTGGTGCGTGGCACTCTCCTGCGATTAAAACTGATGAATTTGGCATATGTTGCCGCGGTAATATTTCATCATTCATCGGGTAGGAAGCCAACATATGGCAGGGAATTTTATTGATTCCAATATATCAAAAATATATTGAGTACAGAGGGTAGCTAAGAGCCCTAATCCAACTCCTCGTACTGCTCTTTCTGGATTTAACTTATTTTTAATTTAAAAAGTCGATGAGTTAATTCCCTAATCGGCTTTTAATGGAGTATTACAGAAGGACAGAAGGAGAGGAAAAGCATTTTGGCAGAGTAATAAAACAAATGTTATTACTCAATTTTGGTATCCTAAAGAACAGTTTACTTATATGAATTTGTTGTTCTTTTACATCAAAGGATTTTTCTTCTATAAATTAGGAAAACCCTTTCCCTACGAAAAAAAAGCCAGTGGGCGGTTATTCCTGGCTGCAATGCCCTGCTGTTCTTTCCACCACCGTCTGACTTGTTTTGTTTTTGTTTTTGGCCCTTCTGGGGTCCTTTACCTTGACACTGAACCGCCTTGAACCAGGTCCCAGTATTCCTTGGGAATACATTGCGCAGGCGTCGAAAGCAGCACGTATTTCGCTGTGAATTTCCCGACTTTCCACGAAGGCTTCAAAGCTCTCGACAGTCAAGTTTTATACGCCGTAGAGCAACGTCTTCGTCGCTAGATCCAATCGGTTTTTTCTACTCCATTTTTGTATACTCCTTGCACAAAGTGCACCTTGCACTTGCTCAAAATGTGATAATAAGGGGGGAGGAGAACAGGAAGCAGCAGCTCCGACCAGGTGAGGAATGCCAGCCACGCCCAGGTGGGTTTTTCTGAAGCGAAAAAGGGCAGGCAGACGGGAAAATCGATAGGCCAACAACGAGATGCTGGGAGAGGGCGAGGGAGTGGTACTCCGCGAAGTAGTACGAGTGGTAGTAGTAGTAATAGTAGTAGTACTCGTGTCTCATCTCCCCTTTCCTCTTCCAGGTTATAACCCCGCAGAGACACGGTGATGTCTACATCTATAACTGCTCGCCAGGATCTGGGACGGGCACGGGAACAGCCAGCCCCCGCACAACCCAGCAGCAGCAGCAGCAGCTGTACAGCAACCAAAGCATCTACCAGAACCTAGGAACCGCCGCCATGATGTCCCACAACGGAAGTGCTGCCAGTGGCGGCAGTGAGTTCGAGACCTACGATATCCCCAAGCCCGCCACGCCCGTGCCGCTGAACTATGACAGCCCCAGGAGTGGAGGAGGTCCAAGAACGCCCACTAGCTTGTCGGCCCGCTTCGAGTCGTTGAAGAGCGTGCCGGCCTCCATTGAGGAAGAGTCTTACGATGTGCCGCGACCCCTGATCTCGGCAGGCCTGCTGACCCAGATGACGCCGAGCAGCTCCGCATCTTCGTTGCTGACCAGTGATAGCCTTTCGCTGAGCTTCTCCAGCTCCAACCGCTCCTCGCTGGCCAACATGCCCGATTATGACATACCGCGCCGCAATCCCTTGCCTGTGCGCCGCCAGCAGAGCGGTCTCACGTATGACTCTCCCTTACCGCCGCTGCAGGAACAGGAGCAGAGTGTGGGGCCCACCAATACCGCCTCCGTTGCCGCCTCTGCCACCCCCAAAGAGTTGCCATTGGAGCTAAGCTCGGCACTGGAGACGCTGGCCAAACTACAGCTGCAGACGACGGCCGCCATTAGTCGGCTGCTGAGCTTTGTTGTGCCCAACTGGCGTACTCGGGCACAGCTGGAACCGGCCATTATGGAACTGAAGCTGGCCGCCTTGCGGCTGCGCACCGCCCTGCACGACCTGGCTGAGTTCGGGGAAGGAGCTTTGGGCAATGCCACGCGTTCGGAGGACCGCAGCCTGGCCCTCAAGCTGCGACCGCTTGTGCGGGCTCTGCGGGACGCCAATAAGCTGATACACGACTCCTCCGAGTCACTGGATGCCCAGGGTGGCTGGTCCGTGGAGCAGTTGGCGCGCAGTGACGAGAAGCACGGCTGTCGTCCGCCGGACGCCCTTGACCAACTGATGGCCTGCGCCCAGACCCTCACCGAGGACGTGCGCTCTACCACCAGCTTTATCCAGGGCAATGCCTCGCTGCTTTTCAAGCGCCAGGCGCATAACCAGAACGGAGGAGGAGGAACTGCAGTCGCCGAAGGCAGCCGTGGCAGCGCTGAGTGGCTTGAGGATTATGACTACGTGGCCTTTGAATCCAAAGATGCGGCCGCCAGAAAGAATCAGGCTCTGCGCGAGGCCATTCCCGCCGGCCTCAAGACGCAGTTTGACACGGTCATCCGCACCGCCGAGAGCACAGCCATGGGAGCTGTGTCCAGCTCGGGGTCCGTGCCTACTACGCCCACGGCAACGGCCACAACGCCGTGCAAGTCGCCGGAGATGACCGACAAGGACAAGAAGCTGGTACGCTACTACGCCCAGCAGATCTCTACCCACATGGGCAACCTGATGCAGGCCATCGACTCCTTCTTGGAGACGGTGGAGAAAAACCAGCCGCCCAAGTTTTTCATTGCCTACGGCAAATTCGTGGTGGTTAGTGCCCACAATCTGGTGACCATCGGCGACAACGTTCATCGCAACATCTCGAAGGAGGCTCTGCGCGAGAAAATCCTGCGCTGTACGAACGGCCTGTCCGACGCCCTTAAGACCTGCGTTTCCAAGTCAAAGAAGGCGGCGGCGCACTTTCCCAGCGGCAGTGCCGTCCAGGAGATGGTCGACTCGGTGGTGCACATTAATAGTCTGGCCCGGGAGCTAAAGACGGTCATGCTGCAGGCGGTGACCCTGTCGGCGACTGCCGGAGTTGGAGCCTGAAGCAGCCGCTATCCGATTGCGGTTCAGTATTAACTCGGAAAGGAGCAGCCACGTCTTCCAAGCCCCGGCCTCTCCCCGCCCACGACGGTTCCTTAACGCTTCGCCTTAAGCTTTGGCCCCCGCAAGCGAAACCCCAATCTATCCGAAATTGGCATATCCCCAGAAGCAGCAGCAGACTTGCATTGTGATATTTTTCAAGCAAAACATCTGAAAATGCACACAGCCCGACAGCCCAAGGAGAAGGATGTCGCCCCGGACTCAGCTTAGATATTAGTTGCCACCCACCAGAGTCAGTCGCCTAGCCCATAAGTTTCGATGCTGTACATAGTATATCTTAGCTCTCATCTTAGCCCTAGACTTTTGTAAATTCGATACGATCCCGATCCCGACCCCGAGCCCATCCCCGCCATGCGCACACCGGCAATGTTGTATCAGCGGATGCATTTCAGCGTAGTTTTGTATACTTTAGGATTAGGCCGTAGCACTAGGCACACCACACCACACACTCATCCACATATATGTCCCACACGCATAGTCAAAATCTGAAAGATTTACACTCAAGCCCCAAATGGCAGCGGAGGTCATTCAATCGGTGGTCATTCAGTCAGCAATATACGAAAATATATAACCTAACATTAGCTACCATGTAAACGATGTCTAGCTCCGGAGTAAGCTACATATACGAGTGGAATAAGAATAAAATTAAAATAAACCTACAAAGGAATGGTTTTACTGCGAGTTCGCGATGAAGAATAATAAATTATATCATAATATCAGGTTAGGGATGTATTTTAAACGCCTCTGAATAACAGATTCTAAAAGGCCTGTGTCATTATCTATTATATTATAACTTTCTATATCTTAACAAGTTGCTTAACTAATTGTCAACGTACACATATCACGGATCCTTGGCGCACCTAAAGCCCAGGTTGCCCGCCGAGCTATCCTCCGTGTTTTGGGAACGAGCGGCGCATCTGTACCGGTAGCAATAGGACTTATGGCAGAGATAGGAGCCGCCTTTCTTCACCCGGTTCGGGTTCAAGCTGACGTCGGTGGCGTCCCACAGATCGGCTGTCCACTCCCACACGTTGCCCACCATGTTGTGGAGGTCGTAAACGTTCTGGCGGAACGCATCCACAGGGCAGGTGTACTCGTAGCCGTCGTCGGCCAGGTTGCCATCGGGAAACTCGCCTTGCCAGATGTTCAGCCAGTGCTGATCGCGGGGCATTAGCTTGTTGCCCCAGGGATAGAGTTTGCTCTTCTTGCCGCCGCGACATGCTGCCTCCCACTCTGTCTCAGTGGGAAGTCGCTTTCCGGCCCATTTGCAGTATTTCCTGGCGTCGCGCCAGGACACATGCACCACCGGGTGCTGCCCGAGGCCGTCCAGACCACTGGTCGGGCCATACGGATGCCGCCAGTTCACCCCTTTGACTTTGTACCACCACGGAGCGCTTGCAACGCGAAAGTCCTCCAGTTGCTTCTGTTCGGCGGCATTCAGCAGGGTCTTGAAGAGAAAACTGTCGCCGAAGCGCTCCGCCTCCGTGGTGTAGTTGGTGGCCAGCACGAACTGCTCGAAGGCGTCGTTCGACACCTCGTACTTGTCCAGGTAGAAGTCCGCCACCTTGACCTTCCGTTCCGGCGCTTCCCGGTCCTCCCCAAAGTGCGGCTTGTCCGTGCCCACCTTTACGGTGCCGCCGGGAATGATGGACATGCCTGGGAACGCTTCCTCTTCGACGTCCGCCTCGCCTCCAGCTTCCAGCTCGCCATAGTAATCTCGGTAGTGGCTGTTGGCGCCGCGACCCTTCTGCTGACAAACCTGTTCTGGCACTGTCGCCTCCAGGTTGTCGTCGATGGCTTCGCGGTTAAGTTTCTGGCAGCCGCAATCGCCCCAGGCAAGTTCCCATTGGCTCAGAATTAGCCACAAAACGCTATGGAATGCAATTTCTTGGTTTATTTTCATTTTGTTGTAGCTGTAAGCGTGAAAATGTAACCGCCGGGTGTTCCAATATATAAGGTGAACAATTTTTCAGAAAACCAAGTATTTCCGCATCCACGGCAGCTGGGCACATTAAGACGCACCGTAGTCGTCTATCGACTATCGATCCGGCGTTGCCAGACTTTTCAAACTCAAGCTTGTGGGGCTGCCAGACTTTTAACTTTTGAGGGACTTCGGTGTCTTAATGTGCCCAGCTGCCGTAACAGCGGAAATACTTGGTTTGCTGAAAAATTGTTCACTTTATAAATGGAAAACCCGGCGGTCACGCTTTCACGCATGCAGCTACAAAAAATGTAAACAAACAAAAAAATTCCATATCATAGCGTCTTGTTTCTTTTCCTGAGCCAATGGCAACTCGCTGGGAGCGATTGCGTTTGCCAGGCATGTCCATCATTCCCGGCGGCACCGTAAAGGTGGGCACGGACAAGCTGCACTTTGTCATATATTTATAGTTATTGTTGTTCTCGAAATGTGTTTTGTTGTATTGCCATTGTTGTTGCAGTATTGGTTGTTGTAAGCAAAAACAAGGTTTCTTTCAATTTGGAAATTTTCAGTACAAAATCATCATATGCTGGATTTCATGCACCAGGCGCGCAGAAACAGCAGCAGGTAGATAAGAAAAAAAATTACCGCCTTAGTGTGACCATATTGGCAACTTTGTTAGGTGTGACCATATTGGCAGTAGTCTTATTCGTCTATCGTCTATCGATTGGTATAGTTTACAATATGGTCACACTTAACAGTGGTAATTCACCACCTCCCAAAAGTATGCTATTTAACAAAATCTCTTATTGGCATTTGCCCAAAAGTATGCTATTCCAGTTTTTTCGTCCATCTCCTGACTTCTGTTCGCCTGTTACCCCAAATCGGAAAACAGGCAATTTGCTCGCAGATTTTGGGGGAAATACGATGGGAATAAGTTGTCGTAAAATTGTTGTTGTTGTAAATTTTAATTAAAAGAACGAGTAAGTCACAGTAGAAACGATACGTACGAGTTAAATAAGTTAAAATTAGTTTATGGCGTAAGTGGTGTTTAACATGTGGCGGCGATGACGACCGGCTTGGCTAAGAATCGCTTGGCTTTTCGTGCAGCCAGGGCCGAAATATAGGCAGCGTCGACGGATAGTGCGTATGCGTGTCCGGCTTTAGCACCGAGTCCGGCCAGGTGTTCGCGTTGGCGGCATCGCTGGCATTGCGGAAGGGATACGTTGCGAGGACGATCGGCAGCTGCAGCTTGATCTCCTTCTCCATGGACTTTGGCTCGATCACGAAGAAGACGTCGTAGGATATCTTGATCAAATGGCAGCCATGCAGGTTAGTGGGCGGCAAGGGCGGCACGTACAGCTCGTTGTGCCACTCGTCCTTCCCGCCCGGTCGGATCTTGCCACGCACCAGGACCGCCAGTTCGCGCTTTTCGGTCTGCACCACCTTGCCGCGCGCCAAATACTCGATGGTCTGCAAGAGCGAGATTCAGTCAGGGATTAAGAGAGTAAGGATCACCAACGCACCTCTGTTAACGACGCCTTGGTCCGCTTGATGGACACGTTGCTATAGTTGGATATGAACGCGGTGACCAGAATATTCTCGCCGGGCACATAGCCACCCCGGTCCAGCGACACCCGGCACTTGATCTGCCCGCCGCCCACGCACACGACGCCAAGCTTGTGCTCCACTTCACAGGTGAAAGGTTGCTGTAAAATGTAAGGATCCACAGGAAAAGGTTCATATTGTCCTGGATTATTTCCAAAAAATGTACCCACCGCTAGTATTGGCTTCTCCAGGTTCAGGTCGATGGGGTTCATCACAATAAAAACCTGGTGATTCTTGTGAATGATGCCGTTGTTTTCGCGCAGGGCTGCCTTGCAGTAGAACTGGATCCAGCCGTAGCGGCCCAGGAAAGTCGAGGGGAGGCCCAGTGGCAGGCCGAGCTTGAAGGGAAAACTGTGTATTCCTGGCGAGAGAATGGCCGGCCCGCCCTGGTCCACATCGCCAAGCAGACGCATCCGAAAATCGATGTAGTTTTCCTTGTCATACGTCCGCTCCTGCCTTCGACCGTTGCGGACGACGCCCTCGCCTACGACATGGAAGTGCAAACCCAAGGCCGGCGTCTCGTCCTGCAGCTCGATGAGCACTCGGCCGGACAGGAACTGGCCGGGGAAGTACAGCAGCGAGGTGTTATCGAAGATGATCAGGAATTTAAGTAGCTTGCGCGGCATCTTGGCGGCGGCGTGAGATGGTTCCTGTTGGTCGATCTGCTTTCATGGGCTCCGAGCTTTTGATGCCTAGGAAAAGAGCCGCGAAATTGGTTAGGTTTGTGGGAGAAGATGTGTGAGTTTGCAATTATTTTGGCAGCGTTTTCGGTTTAATGACAACTTGTCCGTCATACTTGGCTACGTCTCCGCCGCCGCAGTGTATTGAACGCCACTCGCACACTCTTACATTTATGTGGGTAGCAGCGCCTAGGCGGGCAAAGGAAGCAAAACCAGTTTGGCGTTGCCCCCAGAGATGGCTGCGTGCACGACGGCCATGCAGCACGATAGCCCCGAAACATGCGCAGCAAGGTCAGCACACCGATCATCTCGTGTCACGCCCCCAGCTCTTAAGCCTGGTATGTATCTTGGCTGAAACCGTAGGCTGCAGCCACTGCCATAATCGGGAGCAGGCAAGCCACAGCCACTCTGGTTACTGCATTGGTTGACAATGTTTGAAAGAGGAAACACTGACGTAACATCCCAGAGGAAATAAAGTGGATTCCCGACTGTTTAAAGAAAACGTCATCATCGCCATAGTTTTTGGGCCGTTCAACCACAGATACACAATTCATAGAGTTCGTTTCCGCTGGAGATCACTCATTGTGGGCGCACTTGAAAGCCAAAAGCCTGATTGTTTCCCAAATACTGTACGTACGCACACACAAAGCAATCCAGTCCAAGCCGATCCGTTGGGACACTGGCACAGAGCGTACTTGGCTCGATCTCAACCGCGCTCGCTGACGCCCGTTTGGCAACTGGTCGTCGTCGTCGTCGCCGTCATCGTCATGCATCAGGCAGTTCGGAACAACAAGTTTTGAGAGCACTTTTCGCCATCAAGCCGCTGGAGAGGAGAGAGATTCAGCTGGAGCAAAAGCCTCGGCCTAGATGATGTCGTAATATGGCAGGCGCTCGCTTTTGTTTTTATTATTGTTTGCTCACATTACACCCGGTTCTGCATGCAATGGACGCTCGCAGGATGCACTTAATGCCTCCGTCTGCAGGTGACTCAACCGGATTCAAGCGCCTGCTTGACCCACAACAAAAGCAGAGGAAACAATGGGTGAGGAGGCAGAAGGCAACCCGATATCTGGGGAACCCTTAGAACATTCATTCTCAGACGCATGGAATGTGTCTCTCAACACTTCATACCCCATATCGGCGAGCCTCGCAGGCCAATTTGGGTGAGCGATCCGCTCGATTACAAGAGCAGTTTGCTAATCAAATTTGGTAATGCTCGCCAACCACTCCAAGCCCAACAAGACAAATAGTCGTCGGGCAGGTGGAGCGTTGGCCTGACAAGTACGCAGACTGTTTGTGGCCAAATGGGCTTGGGATTCGGATTTGGATTCGGATTCGGTCGCACCTACAAAATGCTTGATTTATACATAGCTCCGCCATTCTCCGGCAGCCTGGCGCAGGCACATAAATGCATTAAGTGGCACACATTTATGCATTATGCATGCAATTCATACCGGTTTAGTGTTGTCTTTAGGCACCCAATCGAAGAACCTCAACTGTAACTCATGAAAATGAAAGGCCAAAAGCCAAGCGGAGCTATCAAGTAAACAAAAAGAAACCAAACCGCACTGGCTTCAAAAACCAGTGCTCATACACTGGACTTTTTACTCGCACTTGCTCCTTTAGTGGAAACCTTAGGCTGCTTTTTACGTTTCCTGCGTTAGGGGATAAAGTTAACTCGTCACCAATCAAAAATTATATTATTCAGGCTGTTAATTGGTAAAGGTATTCATCAGGCTCAAGTCCATGTTCTACAATACATGTAACGTATATAGACATAAAGCGAAAGTCCCACAATTAAAGATCTATAGCAGTCTCAGCACTAATCACTCTTACTAAAGACCCTGCTGATTAGACACTACTTACATTGTAGATGGTAGATTTGCGCAGGTTTCTTTTTTCGATTTCTCCAAGCTGCTTGCATTAGTGACACTTAGCGGTAATAGAGAGTAGAGTGGAGTCAGTGGCTGGGGGCCGGGGCTGGCGTTTTCCATTTCAATGTTTTCTCACTTAATTGCTGAGAATTGTTGACTTTTAATGACCCCAAGAAGCCGCGAAAGATGGATGAAGGCAACTAGCTGGAAAGATTTCCCGTTTGCGGTCTGAAAATTAGTTTACTCCGACTGCGGCTTCGGACGTTGTCTATATACTTGTTTGTTTCTTGCCTAAAATGATTATCGAGCATAGTTGGGCCTCGGAGTTTCGGGTAGCAGCCAGTCAGTCAGTCGGCAATTAAGTCCAGCAGAAGCTGGAGCGTTACAGTCAGTATGGTTTCGTAGTTGCTCCGTGGTGCACCATCAACAGTATCAGTACGGCCAAGTTTCCGTTCCGTTTAGCTCTTCGTTTCGAGAGTAATTACAGTGGACCACAGTATGTAGCTACATCGCCGCTTTGGTCGGTCTTTCATAATAGTGGCGAAAGCCAGCCAAGAATATCTCAACGTAGCATCAGTTGCGGAGGGGAGTGGCTCGACCGACCGACCGAACGTTTTATAAAACTTACCCACGATACCGTAAAATTCGAAGAGAAAAACAAAAAGTGCTGCTCCGAGTTGGGCCTAGCTTCTTGCCTCACAAGCTCTACGCCAAGCTTTGGCCACCGTCTTCACGCTCTTCTCCTGGACAGGTCTCGCTCTCCCTCTGTCTCTCTCTCCTGCCTGAATGGAGTTGGTTTTAAGTCCGACCTGGCCGCGCTGTGCCTCAGTTGTTGCGATGACGCCGAGTGCTCTGGTAAGACACGGTCCGCGGTGCCAGTCCTGCGCTCTTCCAATGGACAGGTGTAGCGGCGCGCGAGAAAGTTGAATCTGTAACAGGCCCGGGCGAGCGAGCTCGTAATGGTGCTCGCCGTGAGTCATCCGCGGTGTTTACATCCCCGCCAGAGCGTGAATGGTCCGCTCCAGTTTGTCCAAGATCCTATCTCGGGGCCGTGAACATGTGTTATGAGTGGACACAGAGCCTCGGCGTATTTACATAATTGGCTAATTACCCGATCTCTTGACACGTTGTTAACACAGACCGCGGACCAGATTCTTACTGGAAGTGGAAGAAGAACTGTTAGCCAATTGTCTGCGGGATTGGGGTTAGCTGGGTGTCACAGAGGAGGGTTCACTGGCAACACAACAGAAGCCGCATAAATAACACCAAATGCTTTCTTTAGCCCAGTGCCAAAACCGTTAACCGCTCGTCACGTCTTACACAATACCTACATTTGCATACCCCTTTGGACTCTTGTTTGGAGTGAAGTGAATTGTAAGCTAATCTTTAGTCGCTGGGCGGTGTTTCCACAGAATGCCAGCAGCAGACATGACCACCCTGACCACTGAGCCCACGATTGCCGCACTGGAACAGCGCATGCCAGTTGACGATGACTTGGATTCGCTTGCCTCCCAGGAGGACGACGATGGGGACAACCTGCCGATCTGGATCGATGGAGAGGAGCACTGGATAACCGGCGTGGACGCCAGTACCACCTGCGCCGATCTGATCTGTGCGCTTCTGAGCTATCGAAGCCTTCAGCAGCAGCAGATGTACCGCAAGGAAGGTTTGAGGAGCCATCGTCCCGCGCACACCGTCCATGGCCCGCAAGAGTACGCGATCGTGCAGAAGCAACGGCACTACGAGGAGTACCTGGACGGAAGTGCCAGGCTTTGCGATGTTATCGCCAGCCGTCACGCTTTGCCGATCGAGGAGGAGGTAAGGGATCGCGATCGAACGATCGAACGCCTTGAGCTAAACGTTTCTCACCCTCTTCCAGTGCCAGCTCCAGCTACGCCATTTGGCCACCGCCACCGCAACGTCCCGAAAACACACCCCGACGACGGACAAGGACAGTGGCATGGGCAGTCCAGTGGATAGTTCACGTAGCATGCGCTTTCGGCGCAGGGGCAAGAGCAGGGTTCTGCCTGCGACCCTGGAGCTGGAGCAGTGGGGCATGGCGAAGGCCAACCCCAAGCAGCCAAAGAGAAGCCGGAGAGTGCATCATCAGCAGAGTGCCTCGCCCAGTGCGAGCCTGCTGAACATTATCCTGGCGCAGGACGAGACCATACTCCAGCAGATGTCCATGCTGCAGTAAGTAGTGCAATATCTTTGCGGATGAATTAAACCGATTAAACCGATGCTCCACCAGCGATAGGGACCGGCAGATACTGAAAATCGAGGAGGAGAAGCACCGCGTTAGGGAACGCGAGCTGGGCAAGAACTATCTGCTCGAGACGTACCTGAAGGATCTGGAAGAGACCCAGGAGAGTGGCCACCACGCCGAAGAGGGGGCACCAAATAGGAACGAGGATGCGGCAGCCGGTAAAGAATCCCATTTGCATATAAGATCTACTTACTTACGCACCCGTTTCAGAGAATGGCTCCAGGACGTCGTCGATCGTCGATGCTGGTCAGGCCATCAATGAGGAGACCCAATTGTACTGGCTGGAGAAGATCCATGCAGTAAATAGAAACCTGCAGCGGGAGGAGGAGCTGCTGCTTAGCCTGCACGCCAAGGTGCGCAGACACCAGGTGAAGCGGGTGTACGAGACGAAGAGCGAGGTGCTGGGCCAGATCGATAAGCTGGATACGCAGCTGGCCGCTCAGGTGGCGGATATCCATCGAGTGGAACGGAAACTATTCACGGCCAATGAGCAGCTGAAGGCCAAACTTGGCGTGCTCGAGAGTTTGGGTCGCGAATTCGAGACAACGGTAACGGAGGAACGTTGCGTTCAAGAGGAGCCGCAAGAGGCCGAAAAGCTGGCCAGATTAATACAATCGTCGTCGTCCCCGGCTGATGAGCACCAGCCAGGTGATCTCCAGCCCACCGATCTCGACCGCCGTTGCCGCCTGACCCAGAAAGAGCTGACGGACAGGAACCTGAATGGTCACCAAAGGCCAAATGACAAGGGCTTGACGAAGCTCCTGTTAAAGGGACGCAGTGGCTCACCGTCTTCTTCTACTTCCAATCCGTTCGTTCCCGTAGAATACCTGGGCACCCTTGTATAGGCTGGAAGGAAAAGAATCATTTAAGAATCTCGTGCGTGCGAGCTGTCAGAACCAAATTGTTGTCAACTAACCAAATGGGGAGTTCTTTCTTTGTTTATATTAAAAAAGAATGCTTTTTCCTACAACAAAGACGCCCTATATGGACCACAAAAAGTTAACTGGACACCGAAAAAGCGGCTACTACTTACTTCTTATTGCTACTTTTCAACTGCTGCATGAAGCCCGCATTGGGCTGGATGCAGGGCCGCCAGGACTTGACCAGATTGTAGGCATCCTCGGCGCTCATATCGCGCCGCTGCATCAGGTAGCCGATGACCACGGAGGCGGAGCGCGAGACGCCGGCGTTGCAATGCACGAGCACGCAGCCCGGCGGCGATTGGCGGCGAGCGTCCTCGATGAACTCAATGGACACCGGCAGGACATAGTGCAGCAAGTCGGCATCCGGCAGGTCTAGGCAGGGAAGGTATTTGCATTTGACCGGCGTCGGCAGCTGCAGCTCTCCGAAGCTGGGCGTCGGAATGCCCACGCTGAGAATGTGCGTCCACTTGTACCTCAGCACGTTCTCCGCGGTCACGGCGTCCTGTGAGCCCAGGTAAAGAAACTCGCTGAGGATGCAGGCGGGCACAGTATCGGGCTTGGTGTCCACGACGAAGCCGTACGGACGTGACTCCAGCTGCTGTTGCGGGCCTCCGGATGCAGCTGCTCCCGTTCCCTCCTCGCTGCCGGAGGACCTCTGCTTCTGTTCAATGTAACGGGCCCCGGTGGGAGTCGTGACGACGGTGGTAGTTGGCCTCAAGTTGGCCAGCCGCTTCTGCAGCTCATACAGCAGTATCATTATAGTCCTAGTTGTCCGCCTCTTCGCGGTA
Source organism: Drosophila bocqueti (assembly GCA_018151655.1). NCBI lineage: Eukaryota > Metazoa > Arthropoda > Insecta > Diptera > Drosophilidae > Drosophila > Drosophila bocqueti. The sequence continues at coordinate 960,550 of JAECXF010000230.1, forward strand.
GTGCACTCGGCAGAGGTAGAGGCCGCAGGCCGGCGCCAGGTGTATGCGGTGATCCCACGAGTTCTTCGAGGGAATGGTCAGCATCTGGTAGATGCCCTTCTCGTCGATACGACCGCTGCCCAGGGCTATCAGAGTGCCCACGATGCGACGCACTTGCTTGTACAGGAAGGACTTTGCCTTGATTTCGATGTCCCAGTAGTCGTAGGTCGCGGTGGCCAGCGTGGCGTTCGAGGCGAGGGCTAGAGAGCGGCCGGGATGTATATTGATCTCGTCAATCTTGCGCAGGGTGAACATGGGATGGTCGCGGGTTGGGCCCTTCTGGCGACTGACGCTCATAAAGGTGCGAAAGTCGTGGACGCCAATAAACATCTGAGCCCCCGACCGGACTCGATCAATATCGAAGCTCGGGTTTCTGTACAGAAGAGAAGGCAATGGTTACTTTTGTATTTATAACTACGCTAACTAGCTGCGTCCTGGGAAGACCTACTGGCTCTGCAGGAAGTAACAGCGATCGATTTCCTCCACGGGTATAAAGGCCTCGTATCCCCGGTTCCGCAGCCTACCACTGTCATCCGCCGCGGGCGGAGTCTTCGCCACAGCAATGCGGTACAGGTAGGTACGCCCGGTGGCGTGGTAGCGACAATGGAAGGAGTCGGCCACCAGCCGTGTGCTGAGAACGCGGATCGGAAGCCGCTGCTTGTCGAGAGTCCGGTTAAGCACGCCGGTTAGTGCAATGGTGTCGTACGGTTGGCCATCACGCCGCTCCAAGTCAACGTGGACCGTCGAGTTCAGAGCATGGACTCCCGCGTCTGTGCTGAAATAGAGTATGTATCTATAGGCAGGTCCACTGGGTCTCTTGGTCTCCTACCTACCGACTGGAGAGCACCGTCTGTATCTCGTTCGTGGGACGGAAGACTCGCAGGGCCAGCTCCAAGCAGCCCTGAATGGAATTAGTATCCAGATGCGCCTGCTCCGACTTGTTGACGGTCTTCTGAATGCCACTGGTAATGAGTTGGAGGTTAATTAGGGGGGTTATAATTCAGCGAATCCCCAAGTACGTACCGAAAGGTTGTTCCAATGTAAGAAATGTTTAGCAAATATCTATAAATCATTATTGTTATTAGCCGGTGTGACCTTTTCCTTTTCCCTAATCTTCAAAAGGAGATTTCTGCCTCCACAGCTGCTGGTCACGCATTTTGCTGCGCAGACGACGGTGTTATCCAACACTGTGCTGTATTCCACTCGGCTTGCCTGGTAACACTGGCTGACAGGCAAAAAGTTTTGTAATCAGACGAAAATTAAGGCAGCCTGTCGTCTGTCGGGCACCAACACCGGTATAAAACTTTTTCTGGCTCGCCAGTCGGCTATCCAAATTCCGAACAGCAAGTTCCTCCCATCGGCAGGCAGCAACACCCCCCTCCCACAGCACACAGATCAAGAATGGCCGGCAGTGTCCACAACGCCCGCACCCCGGAGGAGACGGAGGTCAATGGATGGATCCGATTCGGCCTGCGACTGGGCGTCAGCGCCGCGCTGCATCCCCTGGAGTACTCGAAGACGCTGATGCAACTGGGCTACGAGCCGATCGCCCCGCGCCTGGGCAAGTCGTTCCTGGGCAAGCCGGTGATGGAGCTGCCAAACATCTTCCAGTACGGTGGGTGCAAAGTTCTTGTCGCCAAGATATCCGCGAATTGATATGAGTCTGTTGCAGCTGGCCACATCCGGCGCATCGACGGCTTCTATGGCTGTTACCGCGGACTGGCGCCCAAACTGGTTGGGTCCATTGTGGCCCTGGTAGTGAGCGATCGAGTGGCCGACAAGCTGGATCTAGTGCAACCCGAGGAAAACAAGGACGATTCACACCTGTCTGACGAAGAAATGCAAGTGTTTGTTATCTGCTGGTGTCGTGTGTGATTTCCTAGCGATTCTCCTTCCTCTCCTGCAGGTACGACCAGTTCAAGGCGAGTCTAAAGCGCGACATTGTGGTGACGGTGACTGGAATTGTGGCCTCGCATCCCTTCCATGTGATCTCGCTGCGAATGATGGCGCAGTTCGTTGGACGCGAGAGCCTGTACAACTCCATTATCGGATCTGTGGCCGAAATCTGGAAGACTGAGGGCATAGCGGGCTTCTTCGCAGGTCTGGTACCGAAGCTCTTGTGCGATGTGGCCTGTCTCGTACTCACCAGCTCCACCGTCTACATCCTCAATAAATATGTCATCAAGGACCCGCTGGGCCGGCAGTACAATGCCGGCTTTACGCAGTTCTTCGTGTCCACCATGTTGTACCCGCTGCAGGTGGTGTCCACTTGCTCGGCGGTGAGCGGATCCCGCTTGCTGGCCGGCCAGCCGCCCATTATGCCAGCCTACAAGAATTGGGTGGCCTGTTGGAACGATCTGCAGGCCCGTGGCGATCTAAAGCGTGGAAGCTCTCTCTTCTTCCGGTGAGTGCGGTGCAAAATTTGTTGCGTATTCATTTAACCATTTTCGTGTGCAGGTCGCAAGCCGTTAGGTCTCCAGTTATTACCACGTCCTTTGCGCCTCTACCCAAGCTGGCACGCTACCAGTAGACGCCAGGACTGTGACTAGAGAAGACCACGAAGAGACCTCCCCGGACATCCCTGAACAAGCCTAGCTGCGTTTACCCAGCATTTCGATGGATCCTTTGATCCTACCCCAAGACAACTGCATTTTTTCAATGTCCCCCGATGATATAAGTACACACAATATGACTTGAAAAACAACTGCATTTTCGCGTGGTCACTTGGTCGTATATCCCATATCCTTGGCGCTGTTCCTGCAAAGCTTCCGCGTTTCCTTGGCACCAAAACCTTTGCTACAAGGCTAGCTTGTCCAGATTGTGCATCCGTTATTGTTTTTTCCAGCAAGAACAAATAAACTTTGACCCCTCTGCGGATGTTATTTCTCGTTAAAAGCTTCAAGGATATGAGGAATCTTCTAAACCGAGTTGGAGCTAGAATTCTCTTCCAGAAAAAAAGGCAAAGCAAACGAGAAATGGCATTTACGAACTGAATGAATGGGTTACCTCCAAGATACAAAGCTAACCAATAACCAATAAAAGCGGAGATCGAATTAATATATCGTTTTAATTCATATGTATAATTTCTGCTATATTTTCCGCTTTATAATACAACTTAGCTTTACTAGTGGTTGCTTGGTTGATTGATTTTTACACGACTTCTTTTATACAGTGCTTACTTTGCGGATCCAATAAATAAATGTAACACACTATAATATAATAGAATGCTCTTAGAAATACCAAAAATCGTACTTAAATCGTACTTATTTTACACATGGTTTGCATTTGCTAAGATTGTTTCTTACTCTCGCTCCGTCCAACACTTATTCAATTAGCAATTATAATAATTTCGTTAGTAATACTTCCGTGTGTGTTCTTAATTAGGACTTAACATCTAAGTATTTGCTGTGTGTGGAGTTGTAGTGTCATCATAGGCATATTCGTTAGAGGTTTCTTGTCAGTAATCTTGGGTCTCCCCAAGTTAGCGCTGGTTTCTCTCTCATCCCTTTGCTACACTCCAACTTGGCTTCCTTCTTGCTATTTACACTCTTTTCTACATACGTACACATAGATTACATTCACCTTCTTATGGCCAAGTTAAGATCTAGATCTGAGTCTTGGGATATTAGTTGGTCTGCAGAAGAAGTTGGTCTGCATCTCCACTTGAAAGACAATTAAAAAGCATAAATAAAATGTGTAACGCATGCTGTGCGTTACGCATCTTATTCGTTCATATATTGTCTTGGCCCAATTCCAAGTTGGAGCTGGCTTATTGCTTTCTTAACCAGCAGAAGAGGACTCTTCCAGGACCCTTCCTTGCTTTCGCAATAATTGACCGCATGTATTGCCCTCACTTCATAGTGGTAACTCTAGTTAGATTTGAAATATGAAAGAAAATATTGTGCAGCTGTGGGATGTGTTTTGTTTTTAAATAAGGCTTTTTGCTTTTATTAAATTTTTGCTAAAAACTAGAATTAAAATTAATAATCATTAATTAATAATTAAAGTTAACGTAATGGTATTAATTAAAAACATTTTGTAGCGCACACAATTATTTACAATTACACAAATATCGTCGTTAACCATCGTCATCGTCGCTTTAAATATTATCTCTCCCCCTCTTTACATATTTATCATAATTATCCTCTATGTTTTTGCCTTTTATTTTGTTTTGTTTCACTTAATATTTTGGAATAAATATTTCTTGCATGTGTGTTTTCGAAAACTTGTTGTTCTCCCCTTTGAGTGAAGATGTACGACGACGCCTGCCCGCCCCAGAGTCAATGAGAAAGTGTACACATAACACACTCGTATATGCGATAATTAATAAAACTATTGGCGACAAAGGAGCATTTTCTGTTGTTTCGGAGATCTAAGCGGACTCGCGCTGCTCTCTTCTGGACCCATGTGTATCTATGGTTCCGAAATCGGAATCGGAATCTGGAATGCAATCACGCCGAGCGATTGGAGAAGGGCTGCTTCCACATGGTCGGTCCAAACACTATAAATGCGCATTGGGGGTCACGCATCTTACTTTTGTATAGTGCCTTCTGGGGCTTAGATTGTGTTTTTTATCCTTTTGTGTTTGTGACTTGGCAGAGGCACCTCTTGCTTATAGAAAACCAGTGTACGTTGTTTGCCTACTTTACTATTGCTTCAACACTTTCGATAAAAAAAAACGCAAGGGAACAAAGAGAATATAAACCAAATTCATTTTTGGAGCTTTCAATACGCTGCTGTTACGCTTACACCTAAAATACAAATATTTCTGTTAATTTCCTTTCATCTCGCTAAAGGGCTACAGGGGTTTGGATTTGTGGGGAACAGGGAACAGGGAGCTTTATATGCACTTAGATTGCGGCCACTACCGACTTTGATTTTCGCTAAGAACTACAATTAATGACTATCGCTACAATTGTTGAAATTGTCGTTACTCTTTTGCACGCATTTAACAGTTTTTACTAATATATATATCTATATATATATTACGATTACCTTACGCACTTCTTGCGCATTATTAAATAGTTATTAATAAATAGTTTATGTGTGTGTATGCTGGCTTTCATCGATCGTCCCTTAGTGAGTGGAGGAGGGGCGTGTGGAAGGACTTGCGGGCGACCTAAACCAAGAGCATTTTTGGATCTTTAGGTTAGACTTTTCTTCGTTCGCTGTTCAGCTCTCTTCTCAACTCGGAAACTTTAATACAGTGATTTACATGTTACTTAAAAGTACAGAGGATGCTTCCACTAAAAATGTACAATTTAACTTTACTTTACGTTTTTGGAGTTAATTAATCATATATATATATGGGCATATATGCTGGGTAATATGTTGTGTGTTTACGCCGAGGCAATCATCGTAACAAACCAGTGACGGACAGATAGAGAGAGCAGTGGAAGGAGCAGGAGCAGGAGCGGGAGCGGGATGGGACCTTACGAGCTAACTGTACAAATCAAACTTCGATTCGGGGGGGAAACGGATTGATCTTCGTTCTACCTAGGAAAGGGAATCTTGTGTTTTCGGGGATGGAAAATACGCGTACTCGCTTTCTATGATTATCATCTAACCTCACAGTCTTTTTTCAATGGAAGTAAACTGCCTCCTCCGCCGCCGCCTGCGGCTCCAGCAGGGCCTCCTCCGCTTCCGCTGCTATTGTTGTTGTTGCTGTTATTGTTGTTGTTGTTGTTGTTCGAATTGCTGTTGCAGGAGTTGCTGGACGCGGACCCGGTGCCACTGGCCGAGGGCAGTGAGTTGTTGCTATTCTCGTAGTTGCCCACGTTGACGCACAGCGGCGTTGTGGCGCCCACGAGGGAGGACACAGGCAGTCCGTGGCCACCGCCCTCGGGCAGGGAGGTCGAGTCGTGGACATCGGCGCTCTTGCTGGAGTCTATCACCAGGCAGGGCGGCGACGGTGTGCCCGTGTCCTTGCCCAGCAGGGCCGGCGAGGCATTCGCATTTTGGGAATGCGGCGTGAAGCTGTTCAGCAGCGGCGAGGCCTCGCCCAGTGGCGTCGTCGTCATCAGGGGCAGGTGGTGGTCTGTGACAGGGGATGCGGTGGTTTCCGCCGGCAGCTCGTCCTTCTTTGTGCCGATAATGTAACCGCCGCCCGTCAAGTTCCTGGCTATCTTAAGGCGCAGGGGTGCCGCCGCCTCTGTTGGATGCTGCTCCACACATGCTGCTGCAATGGTCTCCGTTTTCCGCTTGCCGAAGCGCAGGATCAACTTGGGCTTGTCCCCCGGCGAGGCGCTGGCCGTGTTCTCAATCAACGTGGTGGTCATGGTGGTTGTCGTGGAGCTGCCGCTGCTCAATATCAGCTGCTGCTTCTGACGCTTCTTCTTCTCCTTCTTGTCCTTCTTGGGCTTGGAAGACTTGGGCCGCTTGCTCGGCGGCATGGGGGGCATAATCAGGGACTCCTCCTCCTCGCGCGGGAGGCCCTCGCGCTTGTGGTTGTCCTCGCCCTTGTCAAAGTCCTGCATCACCTTCTTGCGGTAGTTCATCGAGTCGCGCTTGATCTCCTCCAGCGTGGGCGTGCTGTAATTGCTGGTCAGTCGCTTCTTGGGCGGACAGGCTCGTCGGGTCATCTCGTAGCTGTAGCTCTGGCCCTCGTGGCTCGCGTTGGTCAGCATTCCCGAGGGCGTCTCGTTCGTCGTCCCCGTCAGCCCCCGGATTTTGATCTTGAGCTTCGGCGCCTGGTGGTCGTCCTCGCTGCTCTCCAGAGTCTTGCTTCGCCCTCGTCGCTTACCCGCACTGCTCGCCGCTCCCGTCTTGCCATTGTTGTCGTTGTTGTTGCTGCCCGAACTGCAGGCGCTGCGCCGTCTGCCGTCGCCGGCGGAGGCTCCCCCACCGGCTCCCGCCCCTGCCGCTCCGGAGAGCATCTGCTCCTCCCCTAGGACGGAGTTGGCGTCCAAAGCGCGCAGCTCTCGGCTACTCGAGTTCTTTTTGAACCTCTTCGAGCCGGAGGAGGAGAGCTCCTCCTCCTCCTCGGACTTGCGGAGCAGGTTGTCCAGCGGCAGGCTGTCCGAGGCGGCTGGCAGGCCGCACGAGCTGTCGTCGTTGAGGTTATCCTTCTGGACCACGTACAGGCTGAGCAGCTCCTTCTTCCGCATGCGCCGCGAGTTGCCGCTGACCGCAGACGAGGCGTTCACCACCGTGGAGGAGGTGGACACCGTTGTCTGCACCGCATTGGAGGACTGCACCAGGGTGCTGGACAGCGTCAGGCTGCTGCTGTTCGCCATCGTCGTGAAGTGCTCGGTGTAGGCGAGGGGACTCTTGATCTTCAGCTTCAGCTGGCTGCTGGCCGAGTGCTTGGTGTTCAGCGTGAGCGTGGTGTCCGAGTCGATGGAGACCTCTTCCGAGGTGGCCTCCAGCGAGGCCTCCACGAGCGAGCCCTCCACCAGGTGCGTGGCAACGCCCGAGGCGATGGCACTGGGCGCCATTTGATTCGCTTCCGTTGAGTGCAGGAGGAGGTTCGCTGCCGTGGCCGGCGGATTGGGTGCGACTAATGGAGGCGCCACTGGCACCGTAGCTGTCGCCGTCGGTGTTTGCTTGCTGGGCGAGGTGCCAGTACCGGTGGCCCGCAGCGCCGACTGGAACTGCCGCTCGTCGTCCTCGTCGAACTCGCTGAGCATTTGATCGGCGGTGCCGGAGTCGAAAGCGCCCAGCAGGTTGTTCTGATAGGCCTCTTGGGAGGCCGTGCTGTGCGGCGCCTCGAAGCCCAGATTGTAGGTTCTCATGTCCACGGGTCCCGGGAGTACGGGATGAAGCAGCGGATTGGAGGAAGCGGTGGCCGCGCTATTCGGCGTCGTCGTTGTTGGAGGCGGCGGCGGCGGATGCTTGGCCTGTCCCCGTGCCGTTCGCAGCTCGAAGCTCCTGCGCCGGTCCCGCAGAGACTGCAGATTCTCCACCACCGGGCCGGCCATGTCGTCGTCATAGTTGTTGAACTCGAAGGGCGTGCCCACCAGATTGTTAACGATGTGCGTGTTGCTGCCGTAGTCCGCCATCTGCTGCTGCTGCAAGGACATCGCCATGCCACTGGCTCCGGCACCCGCCCCGCGACCTCGTCCTCGACCCCTGCCCCTACCTCGACCCTGGCCGCCTGACGCAGCGCTTCCTCGCGGCGCCCGCTGCCTCGGCTTGCCCTGCAGTGTGTGTGTCTGCGGGTCGTACTTTGTGGGAGGCAGAGTCACCACAGGAGGGGGTGCTGGCGGTGTTGGTGGCTGAAGGGGCTGCCTGGGTGACTTTCCCGGCGATTTGCCTTGCGGCAATTGTGGGGATTTGTGCGGCTGCTTCTTGGCTGAGCTGCCACTGTTGCCGCTCCTCTTGTTTGGCGAATCCTTCGGAGCACTGACTGCCACTGGCACTGGCACTGGCGGCGTTGGAGGCATCATCGAGGCGGCTGCCTCAGCACAACTGCTTAGCAGCTGGCCGGGATAAGGCGGCATCTTGCCAGCGACATCCACCGGGGAGGCTGTCATGGCGAGCTGCTGCTGCTGCTGCTGATGATTCGGCGTTGTCTGAACGGGAACGGGAACGGACACGGGCTGTGGCAGCGCAGGCTGTGGCACGGGCAGCATGCCCATGCTGGGCGTGGAGTAGGGCGTACCCGAGTACTGGGTGGCGGCCTGAGGCGGCGGCACTACTCCGCCTACGACGACTCCTCCAACGGTACCATTGCCATAAAGGCTGGGTGACGTTTCTGTCGGCGTTGTCTGCGGATGCATCATGGCCGCCAGCTGGGGATAGATGCCGCCATTGTACTGGCTATTGGGCGTCCTCTGCTGCTGCTGGTGCGTTGGCGTCGTCTGCTGCTGCTGCTGGGTAGGAGTGGGGTTGAACATGGGCATGGTATCGATGCCGTTCACCAAGGGTGCGTGGTTAAAGGGCGCCGCCGCGTTGGGAGCACTGCTTGGCGGTCCTCCGCCGTTGCCGCTGGGATAGTTGTGGTGGAAGAAGTTCTTGCAGGTCTCCAGCTGGGCGAGAGTGCGGGCCGCCGAAGCTGCCGCAGCGGCAACTGCCGCCGGCGGCGGAGGCGGATCGTTCGACTCGGACACTGAGCTCGGCGAGCTGCTTCTCCGCTCTGCGATGAGATCGTTCTCGTTCCACGGAATCCTGCCGAACGGCGACTGCATGCGCGTGTTCTCATCGTAGTCGGTCATCTTGTTGTTGTTGCCACTACCGCCACCGCCACCGCCCGCTCCCGATTGGCCCGATTGTGTGGGCACGGCCGCTGCTCCGCGATAACTGCCCAGACTGTTCTTCACCGCCGCCGCCGCGAGGTCCACAAAGTCGGGAGTGGCTCCAGGTGGTCCAGCACCTGCACCTCCACCGCCATTGCTGGACAGCGGACACACTCCCTTCTGCAGGGGCGACTTGTCCAGGAAGAGGCTCAACGCTGGCCCCTGCTGGGCGTTGCCAAAGTTCACCTGGAAGCCGCCGGTGGCCGCTCCGAGATTGTTAGCATTGTTGGTGGGCGTGGCATTGGGCGTGTTGGTCAGGCTGTTGGCATAGCTGCCACTGTTGGCCGTCATGGGCGAGTCCTTGATGGTCAGCGAGGCCACCGAGTTGGGTCCCGATGAGTTGCCATAAAGACAGGCGGCCTGAGCTTGTGCCTGCGACTGCTGCTGCTGTTGTAGTTGCTGCTGCTGCTGCTGCTCCTTCTGGACGTGGATGATGTCCTCCGGGTCAGCAGCGTTGTGAAAGGGAAACACCGAAGGTATTTGCGGTGTCGGCGGCAAAAGGTCGACCGCTTCCTTGGAACAGCAGTCGTCCTGTTGCTTCCGCTTTGTCTTGCGCAGCTTCTCCAACAGGTTCCGTGTCGCCTGCGTGCTGTCCTCCTCGCAGATCTCCTTGCCACTCCTGCTGTCCATGCTGGCACCGAGGAGACTCATGTGGCCCGAATTGGGGGGATTCAGAACACTGGCCAGGCTCGAGGCGAAGTTGTTGGCGAACTTGCTGTCCTCCATCTCGAGAATCGTGTCCACGATGGGCTCCAGGACGCACCGGCCGGACCCAGGCGTGGTCAGCACAGGTGGCAGGTGGTCGATTATGGGCGTGTCGTGGTGCGGCGGCAGCAACTGCTGCTGCTGCTGCTGCTGGATGGCTGCCGTAACTGCCTCGGTCGCTGGGGAATGGTGAATAAGCAGCGATGGAGGCAACGACTGCTCCTGCACTGGCACCGGCTGCGCCTGCGGCTGTTGCTGATCGGCACCCGAGTTGGCCGAGTTCGAGTCCAGTTCTATGATCTCCGGCGGATCGGGTGGAATAACCGTGACAGCTGGCGAGGATGTGGACGCCGAATACTTGCTGGCATTCGCCAGCAGCTCGTTCTTACGCTCCTCCTCCAGCTCGCGGGCCATTTCCATCTCGTTGAGCAGGTGCTGGGTGTGGTGCGTGTGCTCTTCGTCGGGCTCGTGGCTGCGCCGCCTTCTCCGCCGCCTGGAGCGCCAGCGAATGCGCCGGCGCTCGCTAAGATCGCTGCCGGCGTCGGACAACTCGTCGTCATTCGAGGTAGGCGTTGGAGTCGGCGAAGCGGGCAGCGGGGCAGCTGGCGGACGCTCGTCGTCGATGATGTCGGCCAGCTTGCTGGCGCTGGACGAGAGTTGGGTGTGCGTCGGCACTATGGTCAGCTCCTCATCGATGTCCATGGGCAGCTCGCCGGCCTCAGTCGCCGACTCCGGCTCGAGCTCGGGCTCTGGGTCGGGTTCGGGCTGCGCTTTCGGTTCCAGTTCAGGCGGCAGGCGGATGGCGGGGGCTGGCTCCTGCTCTTGACCCTTCAAGGCTGGTGTTGGTGGCGTGGGCGACTTGGGCGGCAAGGACTGAGCTGGCGCCGAGTTGTTCATCTGCTGCTGCTTCTTGTTGAGAAGCTTGTCTAGGGCACTGGTCGCCTTGCCGCTGGCCGCCTTCCGTTGGTTAATCTCGTGCTCCAAGTTCGCCAGCTTCTTGGGCGACGACGACTCATCCGCCCGGGACTTGCGACGCGAAGAGGAAGGTGTCTTCTCCGGTGAAGACTTGGCTGCTGTGGGCGAGGGAGGACGAGATTTGGAGCCACGCGTCGCCCTTTTGGTGGCTATTTCCGATTGCTGCTTGGCAGCGCCGCCCTCATCTAAGGAACCTTGACGGCGCTGCAGTTGTGGGGCTGCCTTGGTGGGGGATACGTCCTCGGAAGCTGGCTTCTGCGTAGCTCTCTTTGGCGATTTCGTGGTGGAGTTCTGACGCGTTCGAGAAGTTGGTGGCGTGGGTGGAGGCGCTGGCTGAGCTGGAGGCTTATCCACGGACTTGCGAGGTGAACGCTTTGGCACATTGAAGGGAGCAGGCACAGGCATGGGGACAGCTACTGGCACCGGCACAGACGGCGCTGAGGACGGTGAGGCCTGAGCTGGCTTCTCAGCATCGCTGGCCTGCGATTCGCTGTCGGAGTCGCTGGCACTGCCACTGGAACCACTGCTGCCTGAGCTGCTGGAGGAACTGGAACTGTCGCTGTCGCCAGAACTGGAGCTTGAGAGGTTGGGAGCGGCCACGCGACGCTTAACCTGCGTTGCCGCTGCAGTCGCCGTCGCCTTAACTGGCGTCACCAGCACATCTTCCTTGGACCGTCTTCTATTCCCTGAGCTGGTTTCCTTTGGAGTGCTAGATGCGGGTTCCTTCACAGAAGTCCTCCTGGTCGGTTTGATTGGTGTGGTAGGAGCTGCGCCCATTCCCGCCGCCGCCGCCGAACTCACCAGATCCTTCTCCTTCTCCACCTCATTCGTGGCCATGGGCGAAGGCCTCCTGCACAGGCTTGCTGCTCTTCAGCTGTTCGGCAGCCTTCTTGGCCGCCTGGCGTTGGGGAACAAGCGACACTGCAAAGTTGGACTTGGCTGAGGCTGCCAGACTCGGCGTGGACTTCGCTTCGGTGATGGGCGCGGGACCCGACTTCTCTTTCGGGAGCTGTGGCACCTCTCGCGGCACCTTGGGCGGTCTGCCGCGCTTGCCGCGCTCTGCCGGTGCACTGTCCGCCGATCCCTTGCCGCCGCCGCCGCCCGCCTGCTTCTGTGCCAGCGCATCCCTCGGCCGCCCCTTCTCGAGACTGGTCTTGTTATCCGCGGAGGAGGAGGAGCCCGATTCCTTCGGCTTGCTGCTCTTGCCGCTGGTTGAGGTCGAGGTAGAGGTTGGCTCTGGCTCCCGCACCCGCTCGTTGACGTCTGGCTGGAGGAGAGCCGCGGCGAGATTGGTGGACCGCATGTTCTCCGAGGCCTTCTTGGCCGCCTGCCGCTGTGGCACCACCAGCAAGTCTGCCGGATACGGCAACTTGGAATTGGAGTTTGTCTTGGATTTTGCGCTGGCAGGAGGAGGTCCTTCCTTGGCATCCTTTGCTTCCCGCGCGGACTTGGCCTTGGCGGCGGACGTGGTGACTGGCGGCGCGCGAGGAGTTGACGTTGCCGCCGCTGTTCCCGGCACAAACTCCTTCATGGCCGCCTTTGTCCGGATCGTCTGCTGGTTCTGCGAGTCACTCACATTGCTCTCCACAGCCGCCTGCTCCTCCCGATCTGGATCCTTCTCCTGGGCCGAGGAACTGCTCTCCGAGTCGGAGTATATGTGCTGACCCATCTTGCTGCTGGCGAGTGCCTGGCCGCCGGACGTTCTGCCGCCAGACGGGCGCTCGATGCCCCTCAGAGGCAGCAGCTGTTCACTTTCGTCGCTCGACAAACTCTCCTCGGCATCCCTGTCCATTTGGGCAAGTCCCCGCGTGGTCGCTGTTGCCGTGGACAGCTTTCTTCTTGCTGCTGCTTCGGAGCTCGACTTGGATGACTTAGTGGGCTGGCTGGTGGTGGAGGCGTTGGTGGTTTTGCTGCTGCTGCTAGGTACTTGTTTGCTGGCGACTGGCTCGTTCCGTCTCCGGCGGCGGTCGTTGTCATCGTCGTCGCTGGAGCTGCTGCTGCTGCCAGACCTGGAATCCGGAGACGCTGCAGACGCACCCGCAGCCGCTTCAGTTTGACGACGCTGTCGCTGCTTCTGCCGCTGCTCCACGGACCGGGCGTAGCTCTGCTTTTTGAGGGGACTTCCTCCTGCGGAGGTCTTCCGCCTGGACGCCGCACTGGAGCTGCCGCTTCCGCTGTCGCTGCCCGACTCACTGCCTGATGAGCTGTCGGAGCTGCTGCTGGCATTCGCCGAGCTGGAATCACCAGATGATGAGCTGCCGCTCGACGAATGGGAGGACGCTCCACTGCTCCGAGGGCGGACAAGCGCTTGATTGATTCTGTTGTGGGTGTGGGTCGACGTCGCCGTCGCCGCCTCGCTCTTTGAGGCACGCCTCCCCGAAGGCAGCTTCCCGGGCGGGGAGCCCCGCACCTTGGCGGCAGACGGGACGAGTTTCCCCGCCATCGTCATCGTCGTGGCTGGCTTCTCCGGTGAGGATGTGCGCGAGGAGCTGAGGGCGCCGTTGTTGAGCTTTTTGCTGGGCGACGCCTTTGCCGTCTGCTGCTGCTGCTGCTGCTTGCGCTTGTTCGGCGACTGAGAGGCTCGGCCACGACCTTGCTTGTTACTCTGTAGCTTACCCATCAGCTGCTCGAGGATGTACTTCAGGTTCTGATACTGCGCCGGCACAGTTTGTCCTCCAGCCGAGCTGTAGAAGCGATCGTACAAAGTGGGTCCATCGTTCGCGTAAATGACGGCCTCCAGATCCATGGCGGGACGCTGCTTCTCGTCTGGCTTTGGCTGTAGCTGCTGCTGCTGCTGCTTCTCCAAGCGCACTTCGTCCAGCACGCCCAGCTGCTTGTAGAAGACCTGCTCGCGCAGCTTGAAGAGGGAGCGCGACAGCTTCTCCCTGCGACTGACCATGTAGCAGAGGTTGCGCACCCGCTCCAAGTCCTGTCGCAGGTGGACCACCAGCTTGTGGTTCTCCAAGTCCTGCTGCTCCTGCTTGCGGGCAATCATCTCCACGTCCTCCGACTTGGGCGGAATCAGCTCGCGGTTGTGCCGCGACTTGCGCTTGAGCTTCCAGTAGTTGTAGATGGCAATAATGGCATCGTCGTCGACATCGAACAGATGGCAGCTGATGTCGTTGATATTCACGTGCTTGTCGAACTCTGCCTCCACCTCCTGCAGGGGAATAGGGAATAGTCAGAGTCATGGAATCATGGCACCCCGCACAATCATGGTACTCACCTGGAGTCGCTGAGCCCTGGCCTGGTTGCGTTCCTCGGAGGTCATGCTGTCGTTCTTGCGATGATTCTTCCGCCTGCGCGGGTCCTCGCCGCCGGCTGCGCCCGAGGCGTGATGGCCATCGTCGGCCTTGCTCGTGCCGCTCGAGCCGATGCCGTACTTGTTCGCTTTGTGCATGGCACTGGCCACCGAGGCACTGCCTCCATGGCCGGCATTCTCCTTCTTGCCCTTGCTCATGCTGTGCTTCTGGCAGTAGGAGCGCAGCTTGACTCCGTCCTCGGCGTTGCCCTCCTCTATGATGGCACGCATCTCCAGGCCGTGCTGAAACGCACAGGTCACGTGGTAGGCGGTCTTGCAGGGCTTCACCGAGCACTGGATGCAGCTGCCCACCCGCTTGCGGCAGAGGACACAGATGAGGGACCAGCGCGACTGGGGAATGCTCGAGATTTTCGTAATGGGCTCCATGCGATCAACACAGCCGATGCTGACTTCAGGGATCCAGAGGGCGCAGGATACGTGGGCCCAGTGCTTGCCCGACTTGTTTGACTTCATGGCGCCGCCCTTGTTGGGGCAGAGCACGCAGTCCGGCTTGATGCCCATCGAACAGGTGCGACATAGCCATTGTCCTGCAAAGAGTGGGAGGAAAAGTAGTCCAATAAGAGTCGGAAATCCATATCCCAAGTGCTGGCTTACCGGATGGAATTGCCGTTATGCCGTAACAGGCCTGGTGCACACAGATATTGCAATTATCACAGAATACCATTTCGTTGGCCTCCTCGGAGTCGGGCGAGCGGCAGACATCGCAGATGACATTCTCATCGAACTCGATACCCAAGCCCTCCTCCTGCTTAAGTATGACTTGTATCTGTTCCCAGCAGCGAACCTGGATCGAAGTCGAAGTCAGAGTCAGCACATGGTAAATGCAAGGGACCCAACGACCACTCACCTCCAGCTCCTCGATGACGCGCTCGAACTGCGTCTCGTTGATGGGAAAAGCACCGCATTGGGCACGATCGCCGTTGTAGAGGCGCAGCCAGGCCTCGTCAATGGGATCTATGTCATAGGCACACGTGTTCTCCGCCAGGGCAACGACATTCGTCAGGTAGTGCAGCTCCGGCGTGTAGTGCTCGTCTTTGGTAATGCGCAGATAGCGATTCTTCGGACTGCAAAGCACAGATGAAGAGACAGGCTAAGGGTTACAATCTGCACTTAACCAGGGGCTGGCTTTAACTCACAGCTTAAAGTCGTGTGCGGGCGACACAATGGGTTCGGACAGAACGTAGACGCAGGGCTCGGGGAGAGAATCGGGATTGACGGGCACCTGGACGCCCTTCTCCCACTCCTGCTTCCACTGGTCCGTCACTATTAAATACTCGTAGTTGGCCAACGGCTCAGAGTCTGGCAATTTCATTGCGCTAATGAGATCCTTGCTGCAGGAGGGAAGGTAAAACAGATGTAGTCTCGTTGGAGCTCATTTCACCTCATCAGATTATTGCCAATTCCTTACCGATAGAGTTCAGCTGG
Organism: Drosophila bocqueti; assembly: GCA_018151655.1. Classification (NCBI taxonomy): domain Eukaryota; kingdom Metazoa; phylum Arthropoda; class Insecta; order Diptera; family Drosophilidae; genus Drosophila; species Drosophila bocqueti. The sequence continues at coordinate 976,252 of JAECXF010000230.1, forward strand.
GGCTTCTGTTGAGCTGCGATTATATATGCTCGACATCTTGATGTCCGCCACAGACCTCGCCTGCCACGACGAGCTGCTCGTACTCGCTCCCTGCGACTTGCACGACTTGCTCGCCGACTTGCTCGCCAGCTTCGTTGACTTGGATTTGCTGACGACGGCTCTTCCTCCCTCGCTTCCTCCTGCCATCTCGGGCACCGGCTCCCGCTCCCGGTCCCGTTCTCCCTGTTGCTCTCCATGCTTGTTGCTGTTGCTGTTACTGCTGCTGCCGAGAGGTAGACCTAGAACCCGCTCTAAGCCAGCGCTCGCTGTTTCACACGCTGAGGAGGATGCTGCAGCGGCGGCGGCGGCGGCCACTGCTGCCGTTGTCGCTCCATTGGGCGGCCTGCCTTTGCGCCGTTTGGTGGGCGGCGGCTGGGGATCAACATCCTTACGCTGCTGCTGCTGCGGCGGCGGATGGTGCGACTGGTGGTGATGCTGATTACCACGCTTACCTCTTTGTGACATTTTTCATTGGTGTTGAGTTTGTTTTGTGTGAGTTTTTTCCTCGATTGGTACCTTGTCCCTGTGTCTTGTGCTTGTTAGAGAACGGGTTCTGTGCTGCAAGACCTGGTGGAGGTGGAGCATGGTAGATGGTTTCCAACGGGGGATGAATACAGGTCTCAATGGGATGGCAATTGGGAGTACTCACTACATGCTTAAGGCCACAATTGACGACACCACACCGGCTGCTGCGGCTGTTGCTGCTGCGCTCTCGTGGCTGTGGTGCGATTGGTGTGCTTCTTGGTGTGCCGCCCTTGGTGCCCCTTGGACATGGACGCCGCTGCTGCCCCAGCCCTGATATCCAGTAGCGACGCCACTTTGCAGTCCTGTGTGCTCCGCACGCTCCTCGGGCGAGTTAATCCACTCCCACGCTCTTCTCCTTTTGTTATTGTTGTTCGTTGTTTTTGCACACACACGCACACACTTTTGTGCGTTTCGCGTTTCTGTTCTTCCGCCGCAGTTTTCTCGCTTGCGCTTCACTATCTTAGTTTATCGCCGAGCATCTGCTGGTGCTGCCGTGTCTAGTTGTTTGGAATTAGACATAATAATTACATTAATCACTGATTAGCAGGCGCGTTTCAATTAAAATTCCACATTTTTATGTCCATTCCCTGTGTGTTTTCACACACACCGAAAATACACAAAAAAATATAGAAAAACGTTTGGACTGCCTGCCAGTTGCTGGTCGCTACAACACGCACTGGCGTCCTCTCGCTCGCACGCAGCACGCTCGTTAAGGGCGCGCTTACTCGGAGCGTAAGTGCGAGTGAGAGGCATGCAGGTGGCGCGTGTGTTGCATTCGCCAGCTTCTATTCGGCAGCCAGTCGTCGTCCTCCTCTGTTTCTCCACTGCTCGCATGCAATCATGGTTTTTTTTTTGCACTTTTCCACTTTTTATTGTACGAAATTTATTTATTATTGCGAACTGGACGCCGTGGCGCCGGACACCGCCAGCTAGCACTTCCTGGCGCATCCCAAAACATCCACAACGGGTCGCTACCTATACACAGTCTTGGGGGAGTTGAATTTTGTTATATATTTTTATACATTTGGGGTTTTTGCCGCCGCAGACACACACGCGAAGCACTTGTTACTGGGCCAAAGCGGAGCGGCCACCTTCAATTTCGCACAACATTTGTTTCAAACTCACGTTTCGCGATATTGCATTTGCATTCGCAAGAATTACAATTTTTATGATTATTTACAAGATTTTCCACAGATTTTTCTCTCAGATCGCCATGATGAACGGTTGCAAATTTTATATATCGAATATGCTTGTATTTAATAGTCGATACGAGTCGGTGTCGATATAGAAGCATAGTCCGGCAACGCCACTGGCTCGAGACCGAAAAGTCTGGCAACACCGGAGAAACTGGCGGAGAAACCATCGATTGTTTTCGAAAACTATCGATGTTCTGAAACAACTGAAAAAACAGATATTATCGGTAGTGCCATCGATGTTTTTCCAGCTCTAGCACTAACGCGCTGTAAGACAAAACATAAACAATAAAATTTGGCGCACTAATAACTTGTTGAATACCTGAATAAATAGAGGGATAGAGCTGATCAACCATAAATTCGCAATTTGCACATCGATAAAGTTTACTCCCGGCGTACTTGCTGCTGGGGCAATAGTTTTATTTATTTAAAAAACACCCCGAGCCAAAGCCATGGAAGTGTAAGTACAAAAATACATACATAAAACAATACATACTGAATTGCATTTCCTCTTTCAGGCCAATCTGTCGGGCTTGTCTTGGAACTTCATCGATCATGATTAATATATTTGACAGGGCACCTCGACTACAGATCTCTATTGCCGATATGATTTCCCAATGCACTGAATATGAAATTTCTAAAGTAGACTCCTACCCAAAAACCATCTGCGAAATATGCCTTCAATGTGCACAAACCGCCTTTGAGATACGGCAAACACTGGAGAAGAGCCACGAGATGTTCCAGTTAAAGAATCGTAAAGTCCTAACTACCAATCTCAAGCAGGGTGTGTGCTCTAGTGAGATTAAAAAACGCCATAAGTGCTCCCAGTGCCAAAAGACGTTTTCGAAGAAATGGCATCTCCAGGAACATATGCGAAAACACACGGGAGAGCGACCGTACAAGTGCTCCTACTGCTCCAAGTCCTTTTCCTACAAAGCTAGTATTAAGATACACACCCTGACTCACATGGCAGAGGGATCGTATAAGTGTTCTTACTGTTCGATGTCATTTAAGCATCCCAGTTATCTTAGATCACATATCCGAACTCACACTGGGGAAAGACCGTATAGGTGCTCTCAGTGTTCCAAGTCATTTTCCCATAAAAAAACTCTTCAGGAACATATTCTAACTCATACCGGAGAACGACCCTACAAGTGTCCCCAATGTCCGCAGGCATTTGCCCAGAAAGGTGGACTTAGGTCACACACCCGTACTCATACGGGAGAACGACCGCATACTTGTTCCCACTGCTCAAAGTCGTTTTCAACGAAACATCAACTGTTCAGTTACACATCAGAACCCACACGGGGGAGAGACCGTTTAAGTGCGCCCACTGCTCGATGGCGTTTACCTCACAAGCTGGTCTACAGAGGCACAATCTTACTCATACGGGAGAACGGCCACACAAGTGTGTCCACTGTTCGATGTCGTTTTCCCAGAAATCTAGTCTTCACAGACACAAACTTACACACACGAGGAAGGAGTTGGAAAAATCAGAGCAAGATCTCAAAGGATGTTTAAAGCCTTCGTCGCAGTCATGAGCAGACGCCAACTATTGGGATGCTGGCACCTGTCAGAAACCTTAATAAAAAGAACGTGCCCACCTGGGATCGAAAATCTTATATGGTTGCAATTAATAATTTCTATTTAAAATGTCTAATATACATTTAAGCCAATTGAAAATAAATTTAGATCAATTAAATTAATTCTTCAAAAAACATTAATCTAACTCTTTGAAACACGTTAATCTTGATAAAGTCTTTGGAAACTCGTTCAATTATCCAAAAATTAAAGTTTTATTTACGAATAGGAATATAAAACCTAGAATAGATATAAGACAAAAGGTTCATATTTTTAAAATTTAACAACGAATTTGATATGTTTATATTTTAAATTCAGTTTGTAGATACATATATCAACTCAAGTAAAACTAACTCAGAAAATAAAATGTAACGACCAAAATGATTTAAACACCGAGATACGAGTAAAAGGTTTTGTTTATTTTTAAAAGCGGATATGAGCGTTGAAGTGTGACCAGCTGCAGTTATAGGCAAAATTCAACGCGAAATTTCAACGTTATTAAGGGAACAACTGGCGGTCACACTTTTCGCGCGATATACACATATATACAAATATATAGATTCTCTTTGGTTTAAACATTTAGCGGGTGGGTGGAAGTCAGTAGTAGTTACCGCTGACCCGTTCGAATCGCCACACCGATTCCGACTCGCGCTCGACATAAAAAAACACGCGCAGCGACGGCCCGCAGGAAACCAGCGCAAATTACATACACTTTTCGGGCGATAAACAACAACACTCGAAGAAAAACAATGAAGGTCTGCTGCATCGGCGCGGGATATGTCGGAGGCCCCACCTGCGCGGTAATGGCGCTCAAGTGTCCCGACATAGTCATTACCCTGGTGGACAAGAGCTCCGAGCGGATTGCCCAGTGGAATTCGGATAAATTGCCCATTTACGAGGTGCGTTTTTCAATTGTGTGTACATAGGAAGCGTCCATGTGCGAGTGTCTGCGCGTGTGTCTGTGGGAGTGGGAGAAGGAGACTCGCTCACGCCTTGGCCTTGCAGTTTCTCTCTAGTTTTGTTTTTCTTTCGGGCTTCGACTAATCCTAAACAAACAAGACATCAATCAAACTGGAGATCCATTGAGAGAAGAAGACCAAACGTCGTTGACCGCTCAATGGCCCCCCTTCCCTCCAAAACAAACCAGTTTCCCGTGCACTGCAAGAATTTCCGATTGGCCCCTGGGAATTATTTCGCTATCACAATGACAGATCAACCAATAGGAACAGTTTTTAAGCAAAATTTGTGAAAGGTATTAAAAATCCCAACTGAAAACCTCAATGGTGGCAAATCTTCATATATTCGGTGATGAAAAGTTAGTACTTATGAGTTAATTTGAATAGATTTTACATAAAACACTTAGAAACTGTTACCTGTGTCTTAACTCGGTTATATTGCTTGTAAAAATCTAGTTTCTCGCAGTGTATACTCTTCACTTGATCAGATCTGTGCGTGTCTCGCATTTTGTGGGATCTCTCAGGTGCCTGGCCACTCCTACTTGGCCCACAACAAGGGCAATGGTCAGTCAGTCAGTCCTCGGTTTTTGGCGGCCGGACAACAAAACCGAAAATGAAGGCCGAAATTGGATTTGGGATGGAAAACAATCGTGGGAATAGATTTCACTTTTCCAGACGGCGTGACCAGGCCACGCTCGATTTCGGAAGCCATAAGGTGTAAGCTGCTTTGCGGGAGACTTCAGCCAGCCACTTCCTACCTCTCACTGTCCCATTTCCGTCCTGGCTTCCGCCTGCCCCCATTTTAGAGGGCTCCGGCTCGATTCTTCACACATATGTAGCTTATCGGGGGTCTGCGCCAAAACAGAGTGGCAGTCGCGGGAGCAGATAAGCACGAGGCGTTAGGCGGGCATACATTAGATGGAAATTGTCCAATTACCCACGTTCGTATCTGCCCCTCCTCTGCCTCTGCCTCGCTCTCTCTCTTTATGGGGAAAAAACGCCAACAAAAAATATATTATGTATACAAATATTACAGTCAAGCTCTTATGACTCGACACGGCTATCTTTTTATTTATGTATATTTTCTTTGGGTTTTTCTTTCCAAACCCTTTTCTAACGAAGCAAGGGAAGATTACAAACTACCATTCCTTATGTTGTTTATGCCTTGGTTTTTACTTGTTCGCTACTTAAAAGAGTTTGCATTTGTAATAAGATCGGAAAATTCAAGACCCTATTACCTGCTTTGACTGCAATGGACAAGCAAAGCAGATAACACATAAGTTCATAGAGAAAGATTCAGTTTTTAAAGAGATCAGGTTATTATTCGACAAAATAGAGACATTTTGGATTAGAAATGACTATTTCAAAACCACTCAACAGAATTCTAAGACTGTCTATAAACCCCGTGATTAATTGCAGTTGATTAACTGCCCAGCTTGATGATAAACCTGATTATTTTTCAACATGGACCATTTTAGCCTTCCAAGACCAGTACAAGTTAGAGATGTTCGCCTGTTATAAACCAACAGACTCTTATTATTATATTTTATGAGCACACAGAAGCGATGCGCGCAGAGGCTGACTGGCCTGGGGACGGCAGCATTCCACTCTCGGTATTGATATTCACTTACCAAGATTGCATCATCGGCGTCAAACATGGTTATAACTTGGAGTGCCTGCGCAATGCAATTTGCTGGAGATGTTGAAAAGGCCTTGTCAATCATTGTCATTGACATCCTTCCGCTTGTTTTTGCATTTGCACAATTGGCTTGCTATTTTATCTACCTTTTTGCTCATTGTCTGTGTACTCATTATTGTCCCCCTAGTTGTGCAATCTCTATAAATTATCAGTTGTGATAGCACGAAAATCTTTCATTTATACCTTTTAATAATAAGTTTAGAAAATGTTTTATAGCTAAATGCTAGGTAGATGATGCCCAGATTTCGCCAGAAGCACTTATTAACACCTGCCTCACCTCCACATAAATCCATATGCAAATTTCTCTCCTCACCAAACGAGTTCAATGAACACCCAATTCAATTCGAATCAAAAACGGAAATAAGTCGGGCTGAAAGCGTTCAATGAAGATGGGAAAAAAGGGGAAACAAGAGTTCGTGTGAATATAATTCAAGCGTGAGATGTCATTCGAAGATCCGATGCCATCATTTATTAATTAATCGCTAAACGCTTTAAAACTGAATCACTCAAAGTGCTATTTTGGCACGTAAACACCAGCCACAGCGGGTTAATTGCAAGATAGCTTTCGTAGGAAACGGAATCGGATAAGAGTTCCCAACACAACCAAACATATATAATAAATATAATACAATCTTATCTGCGGACGAAGAGGGAAACGTCACCACCAACTGACTGTCGGGTGGATCGTGATTGGCATTCCAAGACGAAAAAAGAAATCTAGGCCAACGACTTGTACAATTTTTGTAATAAAAATTTGAATGCGGGGTTCTTCTTTCTTTTAGCCCGGTCTCGATGATGTGGTTAAAAAGTGTCGCAACGTTAATTTGTTCTTTTCTACGGACATCGAGACGGCCATCAAGGAGGCAGACCTTATATTCATCTCGGTGAACACACCCACAAAGACCTGTGGCAATGGCAAGGGTGAGTACATAAATTAATTAAATACTTCCACTAAATACGAGATACAATTCCTATAATTCCCAGGACGAGCGGCCGATCTAAAGTATGTGGAGAGCGCAGCCCGGATGATCGCCGAGATTGCGCAATCCAACAAGATTGTGGTGGAGAAGAGCACGGTGCCCGTTCGGGCAGCGGAAAGCATCATGCACATTCTGCGGGCGAATCAGAAGCCCGGCATCCACTACGACATCCTGTCTAATCCGGAATTCCTCGCCGAGGGTACTGCCATCAATGATTTGCTGAATGCCGATCGCGTGCTTATCGGCGGCGAGGAAACACCCGAGGGCCATCAGGCGGTGGAGAAGCTGTCGTGGATCTACGAGCACTGGATACCCAAGCAACACATCCTTACCACCAATACGTGGAGCAGCGAACTGTCCAAGTTGGCGGCCAACGCTTTTCTGGCTCAGCGGATCTCCAGCATCAATTCGCTGTCCGCTGTGTGCGAGGCCACCGGGGCCGATGTCTCCGAGGTGGCACGGGCCGTCGGCTTGGATTCCCGCATCGGCTCCAAGTTCCTGCAGGCCTCCGTGGGCTTCGGCGGCAGCTGCTTCCAGAAGGACATCCTCAACCTAATCTACATCTGTGAAAACCTCAATCTGCCGGAAGTGGCGGCCTACTGGCAGCAGGTGATCGACATGAATGACTACCAGAAGAGGCGGTTTTCGCAGAAGATCATTGAGAGTCTGTTCAACACGGTTTCGGACAAGAGGATAGCCATCCTTGGGTTTGCCTTCAAGAAGAATACAGGAGATACCCGAGAGACGGCAGCAATTACGGTCTGCCAAACTCTGCTGGAGGAGGGCGCCAAGCTCGACATTTACGACCCCAAGGTGGAGCCCGAACAGATTATTGACGATCTCACGCATCCCACGGTCACGGAATCGCCGGAGAATGTGAAGAAGGCGGTGCAGATCCACAGCGATCCATACAGTGCGGTAAGAGCCACACATGCGCTGGTCATCTGCACCGAGTGGGACGAGTTTGTGGACTTGGACTTCAAGCGCATCTACCAGTCTATGATGAAGCCGGCGTACATCTTTGATGGCCGCAAAATCCTCGACCATGAGCGGCTGCAGCAGATCGGTTTCCATGTCCAGACCATTGGCAAGAAGTACCAGCGTGCTGGACTGCTCCGGTCGTGGGGCATTGTGCCGCAGCTATAGGCGCGGCGGACGACGGCGACGGTGAAGGAGGAGGGGGCTGTGGCACTTACACTTAAAGTTGGCGAAATTTCCAGTATTTGCGAGACGAAATTGTAAATATCCAGACAGTCTGAGGTAGAAGCGGCTAAAAATATCGATCATGTATCGGTATTCGACAGTATCGATGAGAGTCGATATTTTATCAGACTTTCGCTCGATATACATCTCAGCGTGGGACGGTTTAATGGGCAAAGAAAGTGTGACGAAGATTCTAAAAACACCCATAAAGTCAAATAATAGTTCTGATATCAATTTCCAGCTTAAATCTAATCTAGAAAAGTGCTCGCTGTCCATAGAAATACTTAACTAAAACCGTGTTTAGAGTTTCAAAGCTTTCAAGTGGCTCCCCAAAAACTTTCTAAGCAATCAATTTTAATTTTCACCTTATTTTATATATTTTAAAATGCGACTCTTTTGTAAATATATAAATCAAGCTAAAAGCACTTTTATAAAAAGGTAATCTGATAGAACTATTCAGTTGAATTTTAACTATCTTCGAACTTTTGTTAGATTTGTTTTCACGTCTGTAACTTTTAATTTTAAATCTTCAACTCGACCCCGACCTAAGATCTGTAAAGTATTTAGCTAGAACCGTATTTGTATTCCTATTAATTCCTATTCCTGCGCCGATCCGCCACTCGAGGATCCGGCAGTTGCAATATTAAGGCCCCGCAGGCTCATTCCTCTCCTGCGGCGGTTCAGTAATAAAAAACCAAGCATTTACACGAAGCATGTAAATTTTATACAAATAACAAGATCGTATTTGACTAGAAGGGTTTCCTCTTGACTATCTGTCGGTACCAGAGGAAGCTGGTGGCCGCCGATAAACTGAACCAGGTGACCAGGTACGACAAGTGATCGTTGCGCATGGTTACACGGGTTTGACCACCAATGGGCCCGCTCTTGGCCGTCTGCCCATCGTAGATGGCATCCAAAAACACGGGCGCCGCGCCTGAGGAGGCGGACATGCGGGGCAGGTCGCGATACAGGTAAACATTGCCGCCTTTGTGGTCAGGTGTGAACTGAGGACGTGATTCTCCCTTGCGCACCACGGCTGTTAGCTCCACTTCCGATTTGGGCTGACCCAAAAGTCTGGATTCGGGCTCCACTTGCTTGCGGGAGACCCAACCGCGATTGATGAGGACAATGTCGCTGCAGGGAATGAGGAATTAGGTCCGGTTAACCAAGATTTTCCCTGTGAGTGGCTTACTCTCTGTCAGCCAACTGAAAGGGCGTAACTATTAGATAACCATTGCCTGAATCCCGCTGCGAGAATAGCCCTCCTTGGGTCTCCACACCATCCGGTCGAATGAGTGACCTGGGACCCATGCGCATCTCCTTGTCGTGCAGGAAGCGACCACGGATCTTCACAAGGCGGTACTCCATGTGATCCAGATCGCGGAGACTGGAAAGATTACACTTGAATTGATACTTCATGCATTGCAAGATGGAAATGGGCATTACTTATCCGGCAGAGGAACTGGCGCCGCACTCAACTGCTCGTTTAGATCCTTGATCAACTGCTCCTTCCAAATCTTGCGCTTAACTTGCCACACGCCCAAGCCGAACGTGGTGGCGGGAATAAGCTGGGATATGTACAGAGAGATTCGGTATTAATAAGGCCAAAAGGGTCAGCTGTTACCCACCAGCAAGAACCATCCCAGAGCCGTAATCTTCTCCTTGTCCTTGGCCGCCGGCGAGGGAAAACTTGTGTTCCAATCCATGCGCACTCGCTGTTGTGTCATCTTTCTGCTGACCACTGGTAGGGTATTCCCAATGCCTGGGAGCTGCTGGATGCCTTCAGCTTGATGCCGGCCATTTGGCGGCACATATGATGGCCCAAACGCAGCATTTTGTGCGTACCTTTGACTTATTTTCTTTTATTATTATTCCTTTTCTACCATCGAGATGACAAACCGCCGGTTTCGGGAATGTTTCCTGTTAGTACCGATAGTATCGAATTTTAAACTGTCCATCCGAGTTGGCAGCTCTGTGCGAGCAGCTGTTTTCTGCTGTCGTCGCGTGCAATTGGTTTTTTTAACCGATTTTGTTTTTAGCCAATTTATTCATTTTTTTATAATGCTGTGTACTCGGGCAGTGGCGCGGCTAGCCGGAAGTGCAGTCAGCAAAACATGGGTAAGTTGAAAGGGCGTAAATCATCCGTCTAATTCAAGCTAGAGCACTGCTTGAACGCACTGCCCGTGCAAGTCTTATATAAACGCAAGCTATAACTTTATTTTTATCCTTGTTGCAGGTAACTCAGCCACTAATAAGGCAAACTCCCGAGATACTGGGGGTTTTCGAGCAATCCTGCCGTTTGTGTTCCTCCACCGGCGTCGTAGATAGCCCAAATAAAGCAAAGCCCGGCACAGGAGCGGCAACCGGAGCCGCGGAAGGCGGCGGCATTCTCAAGCGAGTGCTGACCAAAGTAGGATTTACACCGAACACAAAGGCTGTAGGTCAAAGATACGCTATCAAAGCTGGAATCGTTAATGTTTTTGCAAATCTCACCTGAATTTAGCGCCTTAAGGTAAGCAGTCACCTGCTGTATGAGAGCGTTGCCGACAAGATCAACTATGTGGTCTTCTTCCGCGACTTCAATCTGCCCAATACCTTCAACTCCTGGTTCCTAGTCACAGAGCTGCATGTGTGGCTCCTGCTGATGCGTTCCATGGCCGAGGGCTCCGAGACTGGTGAGGATGGACGTTTCCTGCGCAACTGCATCGTGGAGGCTATGTGGGGCGATGTCAACACGCGTGCCAAGAAGTTGGGAGTGAGTTCTTAGTTCAGGGACTGATCTCTTTGATCAAGCTAACTTTCGTTATCCCCCCGCAGGCCCACAATCCTTCGCGCACCCGACAGCAGATCGAAACGTTATCCGAGCAGTTCCAAGCAGCTCTAATTGCCTACGACGAGGGCATCATGTCCGACGACCATGTACTGGCCTCTGCCCTGTGGCGACGCTTCTTCGAGATGAACTGTGAGGATTACGCCCAGATTGAGCGGCTGGTGAAGTATGTTCGCCAGCAGGCGGCTATGCTGGACAGTTTGCCGCGCGATCAGTTCATTATCAAGCCCAAGGTAGCCTGGCTGGATCTAGACAAGTGCAAGGTGTAATCTAAGTTTATGTTTTTTAATAAAGTTAAAGAGAGTATGTAAAACTATATGACCAGGTCCTCCGCGGACTGATTACTTAAGGCACGCAGCTGGCACTTGAGCAGAAAGGCGGTGATCCGGCGCTCAGCTCGCTTTCGCTGAGGTTCCTTTAGCTGGGCGAGGACTTGGTCCATCTGGAGGTAGCTGCTTCGTGGGGAAAGTATATGCGCTGGTTGGGCCTCCTCTTCCTCCTCGTATATGATTTCTTCCTGTATAACTTGCTCGTTGGGCTCTTCAACGACCTCCTCGATAATAAAACTGCTTGGTGTTTGGGTTATTTCCCCATCCTCGTACGTCTCCCACAGGAATTGGACAGCGGTTTCCTTTTCGCTAACCACTGTGTCCTCTTTGTTTGGGGAATCCTTCGCTTTAGGTTTGCTTCTGGCCTTGGGGCGTGGCTGGCTGTCGGCCAGGAATCGGAGGCGTTCTAGGTAGGGCCAGGTGGAACCGCTGGTGTCTGCCCGACGAAACTCCTTACGGAACTGGTAGTGAAGGTTATTCCAGCGCATCAGACAGAATTCCACTGGACAAGAGTAGACTAGTAAGATGGATTCTTTTGAAGAAAGTAGGATTCTCACCATCACAACCCATTTTGCGGGAAATCTGTGCCCAAATATCGGTTTTGGCCTTCATGGCTTCGTAGTTCGACAGTCCAGATCGTTTATAAAGCACTGGATTGGGTTCTACCAAGGAAATCAGCTTGAAATCGAAGGGCCGGTTCTTTTTGTAGCTGGTCCGCATTTTTGTTGCTTTGCTTAAACGCAGGCAATTTGGTTATATTTCTCAATATCTTGTGGTCCGATCTGTTGTTTATGCCATGTTTGTTTACCCCTCCAAAGGGCAGTAAGTGATCGATAGAAACAATTTGTAAAATGTGTAAAATGTGCATAAAATACCAATACGCCGAAATATAAGTGGAATGTATTGATTTAATTATATTTATATTATTTATTATAATTATATTATAATTATATAATGCATTTTTTGCAGTTAATGTTAATGCATTGCGTTGCTAATTTATTTTTAATTTTATCGAGTGATTACTGTATTTCAACCATTGCATTTTAGAGTGTGTCCATAAAAAACAACTCCGACATGTGGCAACACTTTGGATTAGTCTGCACTATTGGAAAATAATATCGATAGTTACGTCGATAGTGACATCGTTCTTTTTGCAGCTCTAACGACGTAGGAGCTGGAAAATTGTGTAGTGAAAAAATTGTTGAAAGTGCTATAATAACGTTAATTTGGTCAACGATCTACGCACTTGTATTCACCCAACAATGAACATGTAAGTAGCAAATCGATTTTCGCAGTCGCAGCTTCCGGTTAACTGGAATTCGAAGAGGCCATGCGGCCGGGGGCCAAGTGTCGAAAATCAATAAATTCAAAATGGCAGTAAAAAATGAAAATTACATAAAAAAGGATTGAACAGTGCGAAATTCAACATTTTGGCTTTGCTTGAAAATCCAAATTCCATTTTCATGGCATTTAACGCTCGTTTCAGGTACAACGGACAGGTTAACGCCTACGGCGGCGGAGGAGGAGCAGCTGGTGGCGCAGGCCTCGCCGGCGGCATGATTCCCAATCGCATGGGCGGCGGTGGAGTTCCGCCCGGCGGCGCTGGAATGTTCCAACGCAATCGCTCGGCCCCGTATCCGGGCTTCAATGGCCACGGCCACGGGCCAGTCAATGGCGGGCAGCGTCGCATAAACGGCGGACCCGGTGGCGGCGGCGGCATGGGAGGACCCCGCGATGGTTTCGGCGGACAGAACGGCCAACGGTCCTCTAATCATGGTGCCCATTTGCCCAAGATAATATGGTCGGAGGTGAACCTGACGCCGTTCCGCAAGAATTTCTACAAGCCCTGTGACTCGGTGTTGGCCCGCACCCCGGTCGAAACGGAGACCTTTCTCACAAGCAACGAGATCACCATAAAGGGCGATCAGGTGCCCACGCCCAGTATTGAGTTCGAGGAGGGCGGCTTCCCCGACTACGTGATGAACGAGATCCGCAAGCAGGGCTTTGCCAAGCCCACGGCCATTCAGGCCCAGGGCTGGCCCATCGCTCTCAGCGGCAGGGATTTGGTGGGCGTGGCCCAGACAGGATCGGGCAAAACGTTGGCCTATGTCCTACCGGCAGTAGTGCACATCAATAACCAACCGCGCCTGGAGCGCGGCGATGGACCCATCGCCTTGGTGCTGGCTCCCACCCGGGAGCTGGCCCAGCAGATCCAGCAGGTGGCTATCGAATTCGGTAGCAATACGCATGTCCGCAACACGTGCATCTTTGGTGGGGCACCGAAGGGGCAGCAGGCTCGCGATCTGGAGCGCGGCGTGGAGATCGTGATCGCCACACCCGGCCGGCTGATCGATTTCCTTGAGCGGGGCACCACCTCGCTCAAGCGCTGCACCTACCTGGTGCTGGACGAGGCCGATCGCATGCTGGACATGGGCTTCGAACCCCAGATCCGCAAGATTATGCAGCAGATCCGCCCCGATCGTCAGGTGCTTATGTGGTCCGCCACTTGGCCCAAGGAGGTGCGCCAGCTGGCCGAGGAGTTCCTGAACAACTACATCCAGGTTAACATTGGATCGCTGTCGCTGAGCGCCAACCACAACATCCTGCAGATCGTCGACGTCTGCGATGAGAACGAGAAGCTGATGAAGCTGGTCAAGTTGCTGACAGACATCTCGGCCGAGAATGAGACCAAGACCATTATTTTCGTGGAGACCAAGAAGCGCGTGGACGAGATTACGCGCAATATCTCACGCCAAGGCTGGCGCGCATGCGCCATTCACGGAGACAAGTCGCAGCAGGAGCGCGATTTTGTGCTGTCGAGCTTCCGCAATGGCCGGCACTCCATCCTGGTGGCCACGGACGTGGCTGCCCGCGGACTGGGTGAGTAAACGTCGTAGACTTTTGCGGGTTTGGCCACAAACCAAACCACCCTCAGTGTTTTTTCTCTCCATAACCAAGCAAGTATTGCCTGTGGATCAATCAGCATCCCGTGGGGTTTTTTCCATTCATTATTTTGTGATTCGTCGTCGACGCCTCCTGGTTCGTTTGGCGTCTCAGCGATCCGTCAGCGATGAATCGGCCAACACCGTTCCAGATTCTTCGCCTTTTCTTTCTTCCGCTCGCTCTGTCTTTCCAGAAAATACATTTAATTTTTTGGGTTCTCGGGGTCAGTTCCGGATTTCACATGAACTCACTCATGGAACAGTTCAGGAAAAGTGATTCGCGGGGGTGTTCTTCTGGTGGAAATGCATCACAGTTTGGAGCTAAATCCCATTACATTTTGGTTTTTATAAATAATTAACAGGCGACTATCTGCACAGTTGAATATCTTTTAATTTATGTTAATTAAGTTTAAGTTTATAGTTTTGATATTTAAGCAGAAAGCCGGGGTTTGCTTTTTGAGAACCGAAGAGCTTTTCTTAGTTCTGTGAAAGTGAAAACCGGAAAACCGACCAGTTGTTATCGTTCTGTTTTGCATGTTCGAACCTCCCCTCTATTTCAGTTGGAAGGAGGAGGCTTCTAATATATTCTTTTTTTTTTTAAGGGAACACTCCTTTGGGTTTTATATCCATTACAATCCTATTTCGCGTGGTTAGATTCCTACAGTTTCCACTTAAAAGATTCTCCGATCACGAAGAAATGGTGTGGGCTCAAATAATGAGGGGAATGTGTGTTTGTTCTCCACGCATTGCTGGTTATACTACGATGTTGTTTAACTTTTAGTTTGTTTGTTGCTCTCTCTCTTGCTCATAGTTTTTAGTTGTGTCTCGTCAATCTCACATTTTGCGTAACCTTAACGTTTTAATATATATTTATATGCAACTTACTGTCAGTCAAGGAGTCCAATGGCCTAGAAAAAAATACTCTTTTAATCAGCGGATTAAGCAAAAAGATTAAATAAACTAATAAGATTCGTATACGATTTTTTTTGAACTGGAATTCAACTTTATGTTCATTACGCATCTTATTTATTTATCTTGTCTTCTATAAGTATAATTTGTATTAAGTTTTTTAGTTCTTTTTATTTAATTTTTTTAGTTTAGCTAAGCAATATTAATGAGAAAATAACTAAAGTGTTTAAGAAACATTCGCAATAACATTTTGCGGGCCACGAATTTTTTGACTGATGCTAACTTTCCGTAGCTTATTTATGTAGCCTAAAAAGTATTATCTATATTTATATTAAGTCGCTCCTTACTCTATGTATAAAAAACCGAAATTTGTGTGTGAACAAAAATATCATCAGCACTTTATGAAATGGACTTCGATTTTTCAAATGGCAAAACAAGACAAAACAAAAGAAAAAAGAACGAAACAAGTTTAAAGTTTAAAGTTTCAAAGTTAATATACACAATGAAGTTAAAGAGAAAAAAGCTATACATATATACAAGTTGAGGGTTGAGTTATAAGTTTCTAGCATTGCGGAGATCTCTCTGATCTCTTCTCATCGCGACCCAGACACGGACACACGGACAGGATTCTCTGCGGGACACGACGAGCGTAAGCCCAACGAACCCCCAAATCCTCCATATATTCTAACCCTAAACTTTAGCTCGACAGGGTAAGTACTAGGCTAATTTACTTCTTCCTCTTGGCATAGCAGCAGAGTATATTCCGCACCCGATATTCCTACATCCCTATACCCGTCTCCCAGCACCCCTGTATCTCTCGCATAAGCTTTGATCATACATTACCCTAAATACATATATACTTTAATTATATTCCTATTTTTAATCAAGCCGTCTCTTGTATGCATTAAGCTTAAAAAACATTTATAATTACGATTTGTGTATTGAAAGCAAAAAAATATGAAAGAAAAGATGAGAAGAAAAGGTCGAGGTCCACATTTCTGCAGTATTGAAAAAACATATATCTAATTGCCAAAGATGTATAGTTATTAATATACGCTAAATAGTATTGATGGCGAAATTTTTGTTCAAAGTACAAAATATACAACAAAAAAAAACTGAAAAAAACAAAAAAAAAAAACAGAAACTGAATAACCAACCGACAAATTCCATTCAACGATTCGATCAAGTATCTTTTAAGTTATATTAACAAACTCAACCAAATCCAACGAATCGCACCCGACACAACACATACAGAGACCCAAACTGACACTGACCACACACACTACACTTTACACACTCACACAAAAATAAGTTTTCGTTTTTCGTTAAATAGTTTTTGAGTATTGAGAAAGATTCCTATTTTTGACACATGCATTGGATCGATTCGATTTTTTTAACATTTCTTTTTACACTCTCCAATTCTCCAATTTTCAAATTCGAAATGAAATCAAATATAAATGAAATGATCGTGATCTTAGACGTTGACGATGTCAAGTTTGTGATCAACTACGATTATCCTTCGAACTCTGAGGACTACGTGCATCGCATTGGACGCACCGGACGATCCAATAACACCGGCACCGCCTACACCTTGTTTACGCACTCCAATGCCAACAAGGCCAATGACCTGATCCAAGTGCTGCGCGAAGCCAACCAGGTGAGTGATGCAACTTGTTGTTTTTGTGCTTACTATTGATGCTAATCAAGAATATATTTCATTTGTAAAATACAAGGCGCTCTGCTCAGACAGAGTGTTCTTTTACCTGTGGTTATAACAAAGACCTTATCATACAATATTCTTCATTAAGACTTGCCAATAGTTCGCTCCCTCTGAAGCTTTCTTTTCGGTTCGGTACTTAATTGTATTTTTTTGTTCTCTCTCCGGCAGAACATCAACCCAAAGCTATTGAACATGGCCATGAGCGGTGGCTACAACAAGCGCGGTGGCGGCATGGGCGGCTATCGCGGCGGCAATGGTTACCAGGGTCGCAACCAGCAGATGGGCGGCGGCGGCTACAATGGCGGCAACAACTACCGCAGCAACAACGGTCCCGGTGGCAACATGAACCGCAGTGCCTTCAACGGCGGCGGTGCTCCACCACGTTTCGATCAGAAGCCGCGCACCTCTCCGCCAAATCAGGGCGGAAATGGAGGATACCGTGGTCAAGGAGGCGGCGGCGGCTACCAGGGTCAGCATCAGCAGCAACAGCAGCAGAACGGCGGAGTTCCCTTCTCGCGCTTCAATCCCAATGCCGCCTGCTTCGAGCCCAAGACGCAGAACGCTCCTGGAGCACCGGGAGTGCAGCAGCAGCAGGCACAGCATCAGCATCAGCAGCATCAGCAGCAACAGCAGCAGGCGCAGGCTGCTCAGCAGCAGCACATGCTGGCTGATGCCTCAGCAGCGGCCGCCTACGGGATCGATCAGAAGCGCTCTCGCTTCTCGCCGTACAACATGAACTTTGCCAACATGCCGCCGCCGATGAACCAGCAGCAGGCCGCCCAGCAGCAACAGGCGGCGGCGGCGGCAGCAGCAGCGGCTGCCGCAGCGGCACAGCAGCAGCAGCAGCACCAACAGCAGCAACAGCCGGCGCTGGCGGCCGCTGCAGCTGGAGGAGGAGGAGCTATGCCGCCACAGGCCTACGGCCAGTACTCGTCGATGTCCTCGAGCATGGCCACAGTGTCGCTGAATGGCGGAGCGGCTGCAGCGAATATGGCGGCGAACTCGTACCGCGCTCAGTACGCAGTGCCGACGCAGGCTGCCCCCTACATGATGGCCAACAGTGGGGACATATTCGCCTACCCGCCGCCCCCGCTGCCAGTGCAGAACTAGAGGCTCTAAAAAGTTGGAAAGAAGCTACCAAATTGTAGATCCCGCTCTACATTGTAATTTCCCCCCCTCCCCAAACTTACATACACACACACACGAACATAACACACGCGCCACGCACATCCTCCCAAGGACAGCAGCAAGGGAACACAATTCACGAATCACAAGGTTCACAGGGAAGATGTTAGATGAGCGTCGCTGATATATAGTACGTTCCGTGTAGATCTCCTCCGCCCACGTCATAGCTATATAATATGGTTTAATCTGGAATCAAATACGCTTTTTAATTTGATATAAATCTTATTGTTTACCCCTTTTCTCCCATGAACAGAGAAGCAAATCCCCAATTTAGTTGATAAGCTTTTGGTTTAGTCAAATTGTTAGGGCATTCGAGTGCCGATCATCATCGATGTTTGTTGGCATTTATCACACTTTCCAAGGCCCTGGGCGTATTTGATTTCCCAATCTATACAATTCTCGAATATTGTACATTATTATTATTCATTCAACAAAACACACACAATACACACAATGCAAAAGAAATGTTTGCAATGCTCCAAAACCGAAACTAGCACCCAAACGCCAATCCAAAACGAGATTAGATGAGAATCGGTCAACTAGATGAAACTACACTCTACTAGGGAATTGCACTCCCAACCAACTTCCACACGCTATCGGACACACACGTACATATTAAGAAACCATGTCAATTTCTTAGAAACAAATGCGTATTATTATGTCATCTTAAACCATATTATGTGACTAGTCTATTTGAAATACTTAGCTGGATACTTTCAACAATAATAACAAGAATCAAGCATAGAAGCAAGGAAACCACTACAACTACTTTCAGATAATATATGAATGCAATTCCATTTTACGACAGCTCATGAGTATGAATTGATTCAAAAACATATGAATAAAGGAACTAATTAGAATTTAAACTGTGTTTTTATTTCTCCTCATTTCTTCTTAGGGAAGGATCGATGAATGTGTAGAGAAGGATTGGCGCTCTCTTGGACTCAACCGAGTCGCGTAACCAGAATAGGAAGACAATTTAATCCTCTGTAAGAGTAAAGGAATCTATAGATGGATTACAGCGGCCAACAAATTTGAAAAAATCGTACAGCTGCAGTTTACTTTTCCGAAGGTTTTCGATGCGCTAAAGTCTTGGAAACTTAAACTTAATTGATTTGCTTTTATTTTTCATTTTTAAATATATATAATTATATATATATATCCATATAAGAAAAACTATTATACATCAAAAATTAGCATAATAATAAATAGAACTAAATTATACAAATATTACTAGACAGCATCCATCCGTTAATTGCATTTCCAACGAACACTCAATCGTCTCCATCATCTATCTTTCTTGCATATTTCTTCCCTCTCCCTCATCTTCCAACGTTATTACACCATTTCAAGAATTTGACGGAAAATATTTGTTAAAAAAATGACACCATGAGACGACTATATGACTAACAAAATTGCGTGAGAATGTAGAAGTCATTTGTTTGTTACACTTTATATTATTTTCTTTGTATGATTTGTGTTTGCTTTCGGGTTCTATTCCTCCTAGATCCTAGATCCTCTTTGTGGCATTTTTAGCATATGTGTATATCTCTTCTTTATAACGTTCGCTTCCTTGCGCCTTCTGATCCTTCCAACTGGCCTATCCCTATCCTACTTCGACTGCCCTTTTGAATATCTTTAGTTAGTGCTGTTTCTCCTTATTTGTTGCTCCGCATTTAGGTTTAGTAGTGTTGTTTTGCTCTTCTCCGGGGGTTTGTAAGTAGTACGACGCATATTTGGGGGCTCAATATCTGCCCGCCGGGGTTCTTGTTCTTGTTGTTGTTCTGAGGGTCTGAAACATTGAGTGCAGTTTTACAATTTCTTAATTGATTTTCTTTTCTTTTTTTTTTTTTTGGCTTTTCTTGATTTTCTTGTTTTTTTTTTTGTTAATCATTGAGGGACTGTTCATAATTTTGGTTAATTTTTTTTGTTTTGTTGCTTGTTCTTTGGCTGCAGTTTTATCCAAAAAACTGTGTGTGAATGTGGGTGTGCATCATCCTTCGGTCTGCTGGCTGTTTGTTTACATATATAGATATCACGAGAGTTCCTGCGAGAACTGTGTCTCCAGGGTGGGTCTAGTTCTAGTTGGGTTCCTGCTGGGGTTGCGTATCGGTGGTCCTGGGCTGCCATAGCCCGCGGCATACAGCTGCGGGCACGAGTCTTTAATGAGTTCCTGCGTCTCGCGCAGCTGCCTCTGCACCTGCGGCGCCAATCGCTGCACACTGATGGCCGGCGGGAACTTGTACTCCGCCGCTGGTGCGGGCTGGATGGGATATCGCAATAATTAAATCTTAATCGGGTTAAAGAAGAAGGGGGTAGGCTCACCTGTACGCCGTGCATCATCTCCCCGTAGTAGGCTCCCGGTGGAGGCGGCGGCTGATGCTGCTGCTGCTGACTTTGGCTGTGTGGAGCGGTTGGCGGTTCGTACGTTTCGGGGGCAATGATGGGTGGTAAGGGAGGAGCGGCCGACGCCGACTGGGGGGCAGTGCTCGGGGGTGCGGCTCCATAGTAGGCTAGCTGCAGGGGCCCTCGACCCGCTGCGATTCCGGAAATGGCGCCGGCGCCATTAAGGAAACCGCCGCTCGCCCCCAGCTGTGGCCCGGCGGCAATATACTGAACGGAAGGAGGTGGCGCCGGCGGTGGTACCGGAGCCGAGGAGGTGCTGCCATAGATCAGGCGCTTTGGACTCACGCTCTGCGGCTTTGCTCCGGCGGGAAGGGACAGCAGATATTGCTGTTGCTGCTGGTAGAGCTGCTGCTGCTGTTGGTTAAGTTGCTGCTGCTGCTGCAGCTGGGCGAGCTGTGCCGCTGCCGCCGCCGTGGACGTGTTGACTACGTTGGCCTCCAGCTGCGGCAAGAGGATGAGTTGCTGCTGCTGCTGCTGGTAGAGCACCGCCGCCGCTGCCGCTGCCGCCGCCTGTTGCTGCTGCTGGGCCTGGACCTGTTGCTGCTGCTGCTGCTGCTGTCGCCCCGCCATCATATGCTGAGGTAGATACTCCGTCGTGGGCAGCGTGACCATTGCGGAGGAGACGACGCTGGCGGCGCTGGAGGGCTGGAGCAGCAGGCCGGCTCCGCGTGGCGGCTGCTTCAGCGGAACCTGCACCTGGCGGATGGGTGTGGTCTGCAGCGATCGGCTGGCGGAGGAGCAGATGGAGGCGGTGATGCTGGCGGATTCCCAGTGCTGGCGCAGGGCGTTCAGTCGGGCCTCCTCCAGGGCGATCTCCGTCTCGCTGGCCGAGTCATAGTCCGGGCCCTGAAAGAGGTCATTAATTATTGAAAAAATATTCAAATAATCCAGAAAGCATATAAAATCTATCTCTTGGTTGAATTCAAATATCACATTAAGGCAAATTTTAATGTTTCAAAAAGCGATAAACACAAATGACTTTTCGCACAACTAAAAACTTGGAATAACAAGATTGTTTTTCTGGTCTCTCATTCTACGGCCAATTTAATATTCCCAATTTTGTTGTAGTTCAGTAAACAAAATCATTTTTGAGACGATAAACATGAATCTGATGTCCAATTTAATCAGAAAAGATTCATGGCACGTTTTTCTGTTTGAAAAGGCATCAAAGGCTAAATAAACATATTATTGGGTGAATTCTATTTAGAGGGAATCGGGCTCAATAATTAATATCTTTATTAATATTATGAAATATATGAAGATTTAAAATAAACATTTGGTGTACTTCTTTAAATTATTTTTAAGAATAATATTGAGAGAAAAAAAGTGCAGAGAGTGCCAAGAAACAAAATTCTCTTTCTCGCTATAACTTGTATTGATTATCAAACATATTTATATAATTTTTTAAAATTTGTTTAAGGAGCGTCCAACAAAGATTTTAATCGCTCTTCCCTGATGCTATTTCCCTTATGTAGATCCTCAATTCCCAGCAAGCACTCACCTCGTCGATCTTCTTGTCCAGCATGCGGAAGAAATTCTGCTGGCTAGATGATATTTCCCTGGAAAAGTGGTGTGTTTATTTTCGGTTAGTTGGTTGGCGGAATGGCTTACTGGCTCTGGAGCAGCGACAGGTTCTTGGCGCGCAGCAGGGAGACGGCCACGTCCTCGTCACTGTCCTGGATGTCCTTATTGCTTTGCTCCTCGCTCTCGTCATGCTTCTCGCGGTCGCGCTGCTGTGCCTTCTCGGCGTCCTCGATGTGGCCTTCGTCCTCGTCCGTTTCGGCATCCGAGTCGGCTGCAAAATAAAACAAAACAAAAACAAATGGATGGATGAATACGGATGGGGTTCCAGGCCAGCGAGAGAGTTTCGAGCATTAGTCAAGATGAGTTGGCAATTTCGCGAGTGCCAAACGACAAGTGGCAAAAGTTTTGCAATAAGGCAAGTGTGGCTGCAACTTCTGTGGGGGAAGCAGGGGAAACACTTGTCAAAATGATGCCAAGACGTGTGAAGCTCAGCTGTGCCCTTAAAACAACGTATTATTTACTTTAGCGGACTTTTTTAAGTGTCTAGAATAGTAAGTAATAAATTCCCTTGCAAAAATAGTAATTTAAAATTCTAACAAATTTCACATTCTTTCCCCTTTCTGTCAATCCACCTTCCTTGTCCGCATTCTGATACTTGACCTGTGCGTATACTTAATATATGTATTTCCTTGGGCCTGGCTTTGAAGTGCCCTGGCTACCCATAAATTTAATTAAAAACCGTTATGCATTTTAATGCAAAAACTGAAAAAGAGTCGAGAGTATTATGAATAATTAATCTAGGACCGAGAGCGAGACTAAAGCCTAGGCAGGCGCCTCCGAGAAATTTGGGTCGTTTATGGCACAATGGCGCCTTTGTGTATGCTATACTTTTTTAGCTTTAACCCTTTTCCACAGACACAAACACAGAGAGGCACAGGAACACAGACAAAGCCCTTGGGGGCGCTGGCCACACCCCTCGAAGCGCGCCGCCCACCGCTGCAACAACAAGTTGCCTTTTTAGCAGTTAATTATACACACACAGGGCAAAAAAGGAAAATACCAGGAGCGGGCCTAGTCAAAAGTTTCCAATGTAGGCTAGGTTTTTCACATTTTTTACATGAACTTAAGAGCACACACACACACGTGTGTGTGTATACGAATATATAAGCATATATGTATATATAGACAATGCTGCTGGGCTTTAAAATGTAGGCCTTTATTATTACTTTGGTGAATGCATGGCCTTAAAACTGGGCTCTGGCGCACCTCGCTCTCCTCCTCGCCCCTGCTGGTGACATATTATTAATCAATGATGCCCTCATTGTGTGTGGAAACAGGTGGCTCACACATACATATATGGATGCATACACACACACACTCGCGCACGCAGCTGGAGGCAAATTGATGTCGTCATGCGTGTAAGCTTTTGTTGTGCGAGGCAATACGTTTTATCCCCCTCTTCTACCCAGCCCTCCCTCTTCCTATTTTCCAATTTTTATACAGGAAAAACAGCTATCTATGGGAATTTGGGGAACCTGTCAAAGTAAATCTAATATAGCATCTCAGCATGGAAAAGGGAAAGAAAGAAATTTAGTTATATTGAAAATCGGAGAAATTTTACTCCGAATATAAATTTAAAATAATAATTGTTAATATGAATTGAATTTAAAACAAACTATGAAATCCATATTACCCTCTTCTAACAGGTGTCAGTCAATATAAAAATATAAGATTATCTGATTTTTAAATATGAATTTAATAACCATACTCTATGTTTTCGGTTCAAAACAAATTTCGTTATAAAAATAGCCCCAAACAATATTTCCCTTGCTTCCGATAAAAAAAATACAAGAAAATATGAATATGAATATATGTGGGGCTCGAAATGAATTTTGAATTCACAAAGGAAAATAACCTACTCAAAAACATAAGTATATGTACATATATCATTTTAAAGATATTGTATAAAAATAAACCTGGTTATTAGCAGACTATCAAAACAGCATAAATTTTAATGGGTAAACCAATAAAATTCATAAGCAAAAATGGCAAGTAAAATATGAGCCATATGTGAGATGTTTCTTAAGGATTTCCAATCGTTAGTGGGAAGGATTAAGTTTTTTTGTGGGTGCACTTACCATGTCCTCCTTTCTTGCCGTTAGCTTTACTCTTCGATTTCCTGGGATACAAGTGTATCTTGCTCTGTCCACAGCCCATCTTCTGAATGTGCCGCCGCTAACGCCTCTAGAAATCCAGAATCGCTGCTGCTTCTACCGCTTTTGTTGTTGTTTTCGAATTGTGTGTTACTTTTCTCGGTGTTATTTGTGTTATTTTATTTTTGTTATTAATTTGTTGCTCGACACGTTGCTCTCTCTCGCTCGCGCTCTCTGTCCGTGTGGCGCTCGTCCCTCGTCGCCTCTCCCTCTGGGCTGTCTTTTATTTACGTTTGTCGTCTATTCTTCCTTCTGTTTTATTCAATTTTCACTAATTTAACTATGTGTGTAAATTTAATTTATTTGATTTGCCGCTGTTGTTGTTCTTGTTGCTATTGCCGCTGCTGTCACTGCCGCTGCGCCGCTTGGCGTTGTCAATTTCGAAAGATATCATCCAGCGGCAGCAACAAATGTTCTTCTTCGGCGGCGAGGGAAATACTTTACGTTTGTGCGTGAGTTTTCCCTCAGACAGGGCAAATACCACCCAAGCCACCCACCCACTCGGCCACTCAGGCACTCAGCCACCTATTTCCAGTTCAAACCAACTACAGTGCAACTTGGCTAACACGAATTTAGCATGGGTGAGATTTTTGTATAGATTACACAGTTTTAGTTATGCTTTTACCATAAAAAAAAGAAATGCTCAACTTAAGTCTCTTTTTACGTTAACAACATTTAGTTGGAGCAATATATATCTATAATTTAAATCTGCCTGTTTTTGATTTTATTATTATTTCAATAACTTCCCATTAGGTCGAAAAAATCATGTATACGTATAAAATTCGTATAAGAGTGTGCAAAATGCAAACATTTTGTAGCCTACTATTGGGAGCCGATTTCAATGATTTTTAAATCACTGGCGATTGCTGTGGCCGAGTTTTCCCTGTAGAGAAATTTTCCCCATTTTATTTGTTTTCTTATTTTTGGGAACGGTGGGTAAGGTAAGGCAACGGAAATTAAGTGGGTCCCCCGGCTGGCCCTCAACCACTTGTTCCTCGCCCTACGCTCGTCGTCCGATGCTCGCTTCTCGATGCTGCTATAAATCCAATTTGCAGCGTCAATTTGTAAACAGGACATACCCATAAAAGGGTTCGTTTTTTTCGCCTCGACCAGGGCTGCACAGCACTACGCAATTTGCTCTCCTTGAGCCATCGCCATCGCCTTCGCCGTTGTTGTTGTTGTTTCTGCTCCTGTCTCTGCTCTTGATGAGGCCTTTTTGATGTTTTGCCAAGACTAGGAAAGCACGAAGCGCGCGCTAGCTTTGTTGTTGGTAATTTAAACAAATAATAACAATAATAAGCACAACAAATAGTGCAACAAAAACACTTGAATTATATTCAATTATATTCGGAGGAAAGAGCCAGCAACAGCGACTCGCCCGCTCGCTCTTGCGCTCACAACACTATAATAGACACTCTCGCGCTCGCACGTACACAAGCTCCATGCTTTTTTTTTGGGGAAGACAGACAGAGAGCTCTCTGGAGAGAGTCCATGTGTATGTGTGTGCGGGAGTGAGAGTGCCACCGAGAGAGAGAGAGAGAGAGTGCTCGCTGCGTGCGAAATTGATTTTTCTATTTATAAAAAAAAAATCAAAATATATCCGCTTGGCCCGCTGCTGGCTTTGCTTTTTTCATTTGATCGTTTTATTTCTGTTGCCCGCCAACTGCCAAAGGAACATAATTTATGTTTTATTTATGATTTTCGGGATTTGGGATAAATTTCCATTCCCGTGGCGATTTCCCGTGCCGCCTGCGCTAGCTGCGTCGAGGAAACTTGTTTGATTTATCGCATTAAATGCCCACTTGGGCACATTTGGCCCGAATAATAAACACACACGCACAGGCACAGCCACAACACACACCGTGCATTTACCGCTATCCGTTCGCAGGCATTTAAACACTAACAGGAACTGTTGTCGGTTCTCTCCTCAACAATTATTTACATTCGCACTGGTTTTTCCTGCGGAAAAGTTGCCGAAAAGTATCTGCGACGCGTTGCCAGTGTGTGGAATTTTGTATGCTGAAATTTATGCTGCCTGACACTCCTCTTTGTGTCACTAGGAGAGAGAGTGCTTTCGGCGAGAGTGCGGCAAAGGTGCGAGAGCGAGAGCTCTCTCCGAGGGAGAGAGCGACTTGGCATACCAACACACGCGAAGCGAATGGGGGTGGGTTTTTCTTTGGAGCTTTTGCACAGGGGTTTGTCTTCGGCGGTTCAACGGACCACAGGCGCGCTTTTAGCGCCAAGGGGCAAGCTTTCTCACGGGGGGTGGCAGGTCGCAAATTGAATCAAAAGCTTGCCAAACTACCCGCCAGTGCTGGAAGCTCCAGAATTAAGCTCTCGAAAAGGAACCCTAGCCGTTGAGTGGACTTTAAGCTTGGGGAACGTAAGGAAACTTTCTCCTGTAGTTGGCAACACATCGGGAAAAGCTACTCTTGCAGCACATTTTCCCCAAAGCTCCCACAGAGGTCAGCCCTTAGTGGTAGAAATTTCTTTTTTTTGGCGGGAAGTACAGTCGAACCTCTGTAATATAGTATTTAATTTTACTTATTTCTTCACTATCAGAAAATTTAGAATAAAAATACCTTCTCATGAAGAAAATACAAATATATTCTTATATAACAAATTATATTTTACTGTTTTGGAATTATTTTTCATCTTAATAAACAATAATAACCCCAAAATAACAACATCTAGAGCTATCGAATATTATGTTAGTTTAAAAACTATGCTTTAATAAATCATAAAACAAAGCCAGAAAATAATACAGACTAGAAAAAGTTTTCTCCTATTTTTTTTTCCTATTTAGCAAAAAATATATGGACAAAAAAATCGCGCCCTGTCATGTTAGGCCTCATTAATTTCCACAGCAGTGGTTCCTGGCCAGCGCTCCGCTCCACTTCCTCGAGGACCAAAGGACCAAAGGACCAGAGCAACCCCCTGCGAACTCGCCATCGTACATTACATTAGATGGGACATGTAGATGGCATTATTTATTGCATAATAATGAAGTGAGAAACGTTACAAATCAAAACACTCGACAGCAACGAGATAAACTTTTGTCCGTTTCCATTCACTCGATTCTCCCAGTTTCTTTTTTTATCATTATGATATATTTTTGGGGCAGAAACGTTGGCATTTTTTCCGTGCATTTGTCAGCCGCAACGGAATTGAAACGTTTGCGCTTTTATTGCCACGGACGTGTGTCGTCCTTCGGGGGGCAGGACCTTCACTACGGGGTGGACATCTTGGACTGGTGGGAAAAATATGAAATCTATACGGCCATGGCGGACAGGAAGTAATATACAACAAATGTGAAATGGTATCGAGCCATTGATCTGGGAAGATGCCTCAAAACGGGGTTGCGATTTGGTGTCCAGGAGGGATTTGGGTGGCGTGAGATGGGAACACTTTTGTGGAGGATCTTAGAAGTAAATATAGAACAAGGGGTATATTAATGTAACCTCTTAAATCTTGTTTGAATTTGTAGGAATATTATTCGTATTCGCTTTCTAGGACATTTTCTTATACATATACATTTTAAATATATAAATAAAAAATATATAATGATCAAATTAAAGCGGTTAATATTAAAAAGCTTCATTTGTATTTATTGTAGGTATTTAAAAATATTAAATATCACCCCTAATCAAAATCCCAAGTCCCCAAATCCCAATAATGCCAGAAAAAACTCAGAACGGCCACTCCAAAATCCCCAACGAGTTATGAAAGTCCTGCCAAAGGATTGTCCCTTCGTTTAACTGCTGATAATGGCGACATATGTTTGTGTCACATTGTTTGACATTTTCCCGCGGGCTGCCACAGCACAGATTGAACCTGCTGCGGAGTCCTGCCGGCATTTAGGCAAATTTTCGCACTCCTTTCGCTTCGAGCCCCCAAAAAACAATTTGCATAATTTGCAGCGATTTTCCGCAGCTCCTTCCTGTACCAGCTCCTGCTCCTGCGGATTTCGGGGGCTGCTGATGATTTTCGATGACGTTTTGTTCAGTTTAAATCGTCGGCTGTCGATTGTGACTATCATGGGAAGTGGGCGTGTCCGGCGGCCACGTGACCGCACGCGTTGTGTTGAATTTAACACGGAACTGGAGGTCCTGCCATCGTCCTTCCCGAGACACTTGGGTGCAATGCAAATGGGGTGCGAGCCAGCCGGGGATTCGAGTTCGAGAGTATTTTCTTTTTTAACTTTTTGCGGACGCGTGCAGCCAATAAGTCCTTCATCACTTCCGCTTCAGTTCAGTTCCGTGATTTTGCACAAATAATGTTTTGATTGCGTGGCAGCGTGACGTGTAATTATTATCGCCGCACACAATCGCCGCCAAAACAACAAAGGATAAGCCTTACGGATTCCGGGCGCTTCAAAGGAGCGGGATTCTCCGGGGGATCCGGGAGTAAAGCAATTAAAATGATTTGCCAGATTCAAACCAGCCAGGACATCCTACCAACCGGTTGTGTGAGATAGCTGGGACACTGGTCCTAATGCCCGAAATCTAATGGCATCTAATCAAAGCCATCTATAGTAATGAGAATGACTAGACGAAATAACTGAGCTCTTAAGGAGATAAAAACAAAGGTCATAAATTACTTTATATTAAAATAAAGCTTAAGGTTAACACACGTACAA
Organism: Drosophila bocqueti; assembly: GCA_018151655.1. Taxonomy (NCBI): domain Eukaryota; kingdom Metazoa; phylum Arthropoda; class Insecta; order Diptera; family Drosophilidae; genus Drosophila; species Drosophila bocqueti. The sequence goes on from JAECXF010000230.1 coordinate 1,005,125, forward strand.
ACACCTTTAAAAATATAACCCAAAATATGACATGTCTGAAAAATATAGGATTATGCCTTTATTCTAAATAGGAGATCAAAAGGAAAAATCTATAAAAGATCTAAAGGAAACATAATATTTTATAATGCCAAAGTCATACATTAAATTGATATTGAGGAGTTCCTTAACATGATTTCTTAAGTACTCAAAACTTTCAAATCCATCAAAATAATTATAATCCTTAAAAAACTTAAAGCCTTTAAAAATATAACATTTTAAACACCAAGTGCCCATAAATTACTTTAATTAAAAAGAGAAGAAGACCCGACAAGAAAAAAGGAGATTCCCTGAGAAAACTTTTTTAAGGACCTGCACTCGACTGCGTCAAATCAGAAATTAAAAATGGCTGAAAAAAATTATGCAAATTTCTGGTTGCGTCCAATCCTTTACAGGGACAGGCGAGGAAATTTCATTAAAAACAGCAGCAGCTCTGAAGAAATCTTTTGATAAAAATTAAAAACTTTCCGCTGAAGGACAATTGACAGAGCGGAAAAAAAGATGGGAGGAAAAAATGGGAAAAAGATGAGAGAACGAAAATAAAACAGGAGAAATTGTGAAATGATGAAAGAAGGAATTAAAACAAGCAATAATAAAATATTATGACAGCGTGGAAATGAGCCGGGAATAGGGAGTGTAGGCGTTGAAATATTTAAATATCGCCAAGCTGCTTTTATATATAATTTTAATGTCCTTTTTTCCAGAGCCTCTTACGGTCCAGCCAAGTGGAGTGCGACTTGCGACTTGCCGCTGCTGCTTTGCATAATTATATTCATTGAAAACTTATTTTCTTCAAGTTTTCCGCAGCAGGAAAATATTATATGGAAAAAAGGAGAAAAAGGCACCAGGCAGAAAAGAAATCCAAGAGAAGAGAGCTCTGAATTGAGTTACAACGGGAGAAGGCGAGAAGAGAAACAGTTTTTGACATTTAATTGCTAGAGAATTTACCGGCAGGAGAAGTGAAGTGGAGCGGGGCGAGAAGGCGGAGATGGGAGGCTGGGGTAAACTGAGAGGAGCTGCTGCCCAAATGTCCGCCAGTCCACTTGGAGAAACTTGTTTCAATGGCCGGTCCTGAAGATGCTGAAATCGCTGCTCCGGCTGCTGCTGGTAAAGAAGAGGACCCAGAGTTGAAAAAATGTAACATGATTTAATGACATGAATTATTTATGAGTTTCCTGTCAATCAAAAACCACGTCAAAGCATTTTGATGGCGATGTCAACGCGCCAGTGAGCAAAACACACGACGCTGCTGCTGCCCCGAAGAGGACGGACCCATCCAAGGAGCGTAAAAAATAAAATAAAAAAAATAAATAACAAAATAAATAAATAAAGAAATGATGCCGGCTGCCGGTTGCCGGCTGCCTTCCTCGAAGGTAGCTAAAATATATATTAAAGGTTTCACAAATGCGAATCGCTTCAGAGTAACAGGATCTTGTAGTTCTTGAAAATAAACAAATGAAAAATATTATTTATATCGTAATATTAATAGCAACTTTTACCTACAATTAAGTCAAACTATCATAATAGGATTTTGATTTATCATAACCAAGTTTTGCTTTTCCCCATAAAGCCTTATAGCTTTAGTTTCTTTCTCAAGTCCTACAAAAAACATCTAAATTTGTATCTTATAAATACTGCCCCATTTTGCGTTAGATTCTCCCCTCTGGCAGCCAATCAATATTTTTGGATAAATGCTAACCAATAGCTGAACAAATGATATGCTAATTTTTGAGCTTTTTAATCAAGCCAAAACCCACGTTCAATTTGCATTTTGTTTACTTTTTTCCCCATTGTGGTGCCCTGGCCTAGCCGTTTCTGGTTCTGCCCTTCGAATGAAATCAATCATGTAATTTATGTTAGGATAATATGCTCAGCGAACAGCCACAGACGGAGGAGCTTCCAAAATGGACTGTCAAGAAATAAATATTTAACAATAATTGATTTAAAAGTCGCATGCAAATGTCCCAGGACAAAGAACGAAGGAAGCGGCGTCCTCCTTTCGTTCCGCAGCGCTTTTTTAAGCCGCTTGGCACGTGGGTAAAGCAACGGCTGTTCGCGCCAAGGGGGATGCTGCACCTTCTCTGGGTTTTTTTCTCCGCTAAGCAAACATCCTGGCACCAGGATTTGGACTTGGCCTGCGCCTTTTAAGAACTGAAATTATAGAGAATATCCTTTAAAAAGCTTTTGATTTCGCTGACTGCCTGTGAGGTCGGTTGGTCTGCTGTATATGCAAATGTCCTTCATCTGCTTAGTGCCCGGAAAGTTGTTTTCTTATTTTCCAAGGCGACCCAAGTTGCCTTCCTGAATCCCTCCTTGGTCCTGGCTCTCCCACTTCCTTCGCCAATCGCATTTGCATGCCTTTGTCTGAGGCTGACCTCGTCTTCGCTGCTGCGTCAGGTGTTGCCTACAGGATACTAATGTCCTCCTGTTAACGCTCTTAATGGCACAGACAAGCTGCCTGCATAATGGAGTCCTCCTACTCCAACTCTGAGGCTCTTCCTGGCTTTTTTTCCTGCCCCACAACTGTCTCCATCTGTCAGCTAGCTGCATTCATTCACCTGCGTTGTCCCCGATGTTAATGACATCTCCTGGGCCAATGCATCAGGCCTTTTGGAGAGTGAGCCCAGGAAAAACTAGCTCAGCAGAGCGAAAGGATTCTGGAAAGAAGGAAGCTGATCTGGAAGCAGTAGGGGAAAACCTAGAAATAGATAAAGAACGACCTATGGATGTGCTTTAAGGTTTTATACTTTTAACTAGGAAACTTTAAAATGGAAATGTCAGAAAATTTTCTAACATTGGTATTCGCTATAAGAAATTCCTTTTAATGTGGAAAATCCAACATTAACTCATAACTCTACGGCTGAGAGAGTAAGAGACGATCTCATATACCCCATAGGTAACATGGATATCCACTCCTGTTACTCCTCTACCACTCGATTCCCTCTTGTTCCATCCATTTGGGTAACCGGGTAGACAACAGAAATTAGCATTACTTCCGAGTGATCGCAATCTGCGCATACTAATTGCTCGTCGTCGGAGTTGGATTCATTCATGGGGGCAGGCAATATCATTGAGGGAAGGCCTCCGCGCCAAACTTGGCATTGCCTGAATGATTCTTGTGCTGTTGCTGATGCTGCTGCTGCTGTGATTTTTTCCAGCCTGTCTAGACGCTGTTGCATATAAGGTAAGTTGGCGACGGGAGACCCGAGACCAGAGACTCGCCATTGGATGCGTTGCGATGCGGAGAGCCTATGCCCGAGCCTTCGCCTTCTTGTCTCCAGAGCTCAGCTCATTCCCGGGAAAACGAAAACGGGAACGAGAACCCTTGGCTTTCCTGCGAATCGAGCACAAAACACCAATCATCCACATCATTGTCAACACGCCAGCATCACCAGCGTCGTCTCTCTGTCGTCGGTCCATAAACGGATGCCCCGCGTTGCCCATTTAGGGTTCGCTGGCTCTGGGGCCTGTCATAACTCCTCTCCTGGTAGGCGTACCAGGGATCGTTGTCTCCAGAGCGCCAGCGCGCAGCACTATGCGATCATCTCATCCGATTCCAAAGCGATTCCATGCCCATTTGGCATTGCCAAACGTCCAAAAAAGGCGCAGACGCCGCAGCTTCATGACGCGCGTTGGGAATATCCAAGCACCAAGTCTTCGCCGTCGTCATACTTTCCCTGCTGCTCCAAAGACCGACCAAAGACCATATGCCATTTGAGTTTTGCTCCTGGGGTTGCTTGGAGATCGGAGCTGGCCCAGCTGGCCAGCGTTCTCAAGCGCTCAAAGTGTCAAGCGTCAATTGCCGTTGAAGTTTATTGCCTTGGCAGCAATTAAATCCGATTTTTTTTCTGTATTTCGGGGGCTTGGTGACCAAAATCAATCCACATTGATTTGATTTCTTGATTGGCTGTCCAGGGAATTGAAATGCATAATTGAATTATCAAATTAGAGGTGGTGCTTTGATAAATAATTGTTATTCCATGGGGGGCTCTCGCTCGGTGAGTCATTGGGTGTTTCTGGGTTGAATTAATTGTTTATAAATGCAATTAAGTGGAGTTTGAGTTAATAAACATTCAGAATGTTAGCCTAAAAGCATATTTTATGGTATTTAAGATATGTCCTTGGGTTATAGAGAGGTTGTCTTTAGTGTTGTCTTGTCGTTAGTGTTGAGTAATCAGTGTTACGGTGCCACATGCCAAGAGGCTGACATTGGGATTCCTTAAAAAATCATTTCCAAGCGCACAAATAGCGATCAAGCAACGAAGTTTCTAAGGGAATATTCCTTCCTGATAAAGCTTATACAATGTTTAAAACTAGCAAAAATAAATCTTTTAAATTTACTGCCGCAATAACTCTCCTTCGGACAGTTATTTCATACAAATTAGAAATTTACACTTTGTTTCCCAAACTCCCAAAGCTTACTGCAATTTGGCTAAGTAAGTTTTTATTGCCACCGTTTCAGGTTCAGCTTCAGCGGTAGGTAGCTTTCCTTCTACCTTAACTCAAAGAGAAAAATTCATCACCGCAATATGCGCAACATATACCTAAAACATAGATGGAAAAAAGCAAGGAAAAGTCCGGAAAAAAGAAGCGGCTGTGGCAGTGGCAGGAAAATTGTCATAAAGGTGCAACTGACAACAGCAGAAGAGGAGACAGGCGACCGCGCCAGCGAGAGGTTAGTAAATTTCAATTTATATGCAGAGGGAAAAGTGAGTGAAGAGGCGGACACCCAGGCACCCACAGGACATGGGACACGAGAGCTATAAGGATGAGGAGGAGCTGGTTCAAGGAGCTAGCGCAAAAAGTGTCAACGTTATATTTTCTCGAATTTTCCAAGATTTTTCGTGCCATTTTATTTCCCATCTCTTGCTGTCATCACTTGGTTTTTATTTATTCTTTTTTTTTCTGCTATTTTTGGTTGCCAGCGACGCAAGTGGAAAACGCAATTTCATTAGACAAATTGAAAAAAATAAGTGCAAGCTTCGCACACAACAACATCAACAACAAAGAGGACTCCTATTATGTGCTATATATCCCCAGGAACCCAGCTATATACCCCCTATGTACAGCCGGAAGACTGACGCCATGTTGTGCAGACCATCTGAAGATTTTACGCTGGTCGCCTGCCATTCGTTGTCCTGGCTTTCCCGCAATTTCCCGGACTCGCGCATACGTGTAGGAGCGAAATGGCATAGAAAATATGTATATAAATACATACATATATGTATGCCCAACGGCGGAGCAGCCTCGTCCTTGTCCAACAGGATGCTGCGCGCGCGTTGAAAAGAGGCGGAGACTCTCTGCCCAACCGGAAAATTCAAAACTTGGAGCTGCGAGGAGCTGAAGCAGCCGGGAAAAAAAGGCCAAAGAAAGCACCGAATGCAGCCCGGACTCTCCGGTCTCTGTTCGGCAGCACACACACTCGCCCCGCTTTCCCCACTTTTCCGCTTTTCTCCCACAAAAACAACGGTGCGTCGTCGCTGATTGGAAGCTTCGGCAGAGCAGCTCGTTTTTGGGGCGGAGCAAAAGCTCTCGACGCAGTGGCGCCACCGAATGGGGGAGAGCCTTGGCCACACAAAAGGGGGGTTTCATGTCATAACTTTTAGTAAATTCATAATTTTCATAATAACTTTTAAGCAATTTAAAATGTTATTTAAATTTGAAGTTGGATTGAAAGTCACTAACAATAAAACAGGAAAATTCCCTTCATATTTTAGGCACTTTTGGAAGAGATTTCAAATCTTTTGCTTGCAGATTTTTGGAAATTTCTCTATGAAAAAAATTAATCATATAAATAATTTGTATGAATCATAATTTGAAAATTGTGAATAGCTTTTAATATTCCTTTAAGACTTCCTACAAAATATCAATTTCCCGAGCGGCGTTTATCATCCCAACAAAACCCTCGGTCACCTCCCTGGCCACTGGAATAATATCCTCGGGCGGCAGGACGAAGCCCAGTAAGCCCTTGTCCCTTAGCTCGATGGTATATGGAATTTTGATGCCCTTCACCGCATAGGCCCATTCCTTGCCCGATCCAGAAACTTCATCTGGAAAATACAATATCTTAGGAAGGAAATTAAGAAAATATGTCAAAACTCACATAGAGTGGTAGCACTGGACCCATAGGTGAATACAGTGCCATATCTCCTGAATAAAGCATCCGAGAAGCCCTTGGCCACGTGCATCATCTGGGGATAGTGCTCGGGGAACTCCGTAGCGGTGTGGCCCCAGGGGGAGAGTACGTACTGCCCGTAAGAGTGAAGGGATATGTAGATCTTGATAGAGCCCTCTGGTATAGAGTTGTTTATATAGGCGGTCAACTGACTGATCTCGACATCAGATTCCGCCGAGGGGCCGGCATAGGTTTGATCGCAGAAATCTGAACTGGCCCCAGTTACTAAAGATTACAGATATATCGTATATATATAAATTATCATCAAATTCTCATCAATATGTTTGTACTTACACATCCACAGATAATCAAAGTTCCGATTCAGATCGGTTCCGACACACTCCCCCGTGGGATCCGAGTTCAAACGCGATTTCCGCCAAAGACGTTCCTACCGGTCACGGCAATAAAGATAGAGATTATCAGCGGTTAATAGACCTAATTGATTACTAGTTAGTATACGCAATAAGAAGATAAGATAAGTGACTTAACAACATAATTGGCACGTATTTGATCTAATCGCTAATATTATCTACGGCGGCACTTTCATTACCATTCATTGATTAGTTTTTATTACGTAAACACTCACCACTTCGTGCGAATAAACAAAGCCATCGGTATTCAGGACGGGAATGATGTGCCAGTCCACATTTTGGGCTATATCCCTCACACCAGGATTGCGGGGCACCAGGAGTTCATCGATGAAGTAGGTAATTGTCGACGAGGTGATCCACTCGCGGGCATGGATGTTGGACTCTATGAAAACGGCGGGATTTCCCTCTTTATACGAGATCTTCACGCCTCGAATGGGCCTGCCCTCGTGGGAGTTGCCAATGGTGAAGGGTGTGACTATGTCCGGATATCGGGACTCTATCAGGTCCAGCCAGGTGTATATTTCATCCAGGGTGTGGAACTGAGTCCACTCCATGGAGCTGATGCGCTGCTTCGGCCTCTGGGCATCGATGTGGTACTGCACATTGTCGATCTTAAGGCTATAGCTAAAGTTGTGGTTGATGAGGAGAGTCTCGAAGCTGTCTTGGTATTCGGGAGGAAGCATAAGGTCCGAGGACTCGCCCAGATGACGAGCCTCACGCCAACTGCTGAGCTGTTTTTGTAATAATAATAAATCAAATATAAATTATAACTGGAAATATAAAAACTTACCTTCAAGGCTTTCTCTTGACTTCTGAGCAGCCGAAATTGCTCCAAATCATCGATCCTCACATTGTACACTTTGTAGTTGTCATAACGCACTTGCTCTACACCCAAACTAAGACCTAAATAGGCTAATACCAGAAGAATTCTAGCCCACATACCGCTCGTTCGAAAGGCCCGGAGGTAACTGAAGAACTGCCGCCTGATTAGGCATTATCGCCCAGACTGCCCGTGGAGCTAACTGCCACAGAGCGTGTGTTCATTTTATCAGCTTAATAAAAAACTATTTCGGGGCGTCTGAAAAAATAGAAAAAAAAACCCAAAGCCCAGTCTTGAGGCAGCTCGAGTTGTCTGGGCACTTGGTACTTAGGCTGTCTCTCAACTTTGCACATAAATTTTGTGCAACGGCAGCCCATTTCATTGTAGGTCATTGCATAATGAAGTTACCGCCCCGAGGCCCATAAATTTCCCCTGGAGCTCGAAGAGATTTTCCACAGACCGCCTTCGGTTCGCCGCTGTCTTCTGCTTGAACATTTTGTTTAGGCCTTTTCGGTTTCAGTTTCGGCCAGAAGTTGTCTTTGCTTTGCTTTTTTATGTCCTGTGGCGAGTGCTTAAAGGACTTGGCCCGGGGTGGGGCTTTGGTCATATTTTGCGCGGGTCTTAGAGGAACACGACTTGGTCGTTGTCACCGCATGAGGTGCGTCAACGTGTGTCCTGTAAGTCCTGTTGCAAGGTGTGAGGTTTTCCTAAGTGGCCTGCTGGCCGGGACATGAAAGGCGAATCAAAGTGGATTTCCAAAGGGGCGAAATATTTCGCAAAAATGTTAATGGCCGTGTGAAATATCGGAAGAAAATGCAAAACTCTTCCGTGGTCGTCAATCTGTTCAACTTTAGGCTGTACGAAGGCGAAGGGTGAAGAATTTACCGGCACATTAAATCGGGAATTTAGCAGCAATTTACAATGCTACGTACGAGTCGAATAAAATCGAAATTTATGAGAGTCAGACTCTCTTAACGGAGCTGGGATTTCTTTTGTTGATGGAAACCTTCAGTCTCAACTGGGCTTTCGTTTGACCCTTTTGGGTGCAGTATTTCGGCTCCTGTCAAGAATTACGTGGAGCTCCTGACCGTACCTTCCATGCTGGCAGCGGCTGAAGGTGATCATTATGTTTGGGATGCAGCTAGTGGTAATGATTCAACTCGCTTCCATTTTTTGCCTGGAAAATTTTGAATTCACACCAGGGGAGATGAAAATAAAGCCACTTCCTAACTTCCTCTTGCACCAATTAGCAGCGGATTATTTGATTAGCCCGCTAATTGCCTTGTCCTGCCAGCGCAGGGAAAATAATACTAATTTTGTGAACACTTATTTCTTATCAGCCGCCATAAAGGCGAGCCCGGCAGGATTAAAGCCAAGGCGAGGAGTCGTCGCTCTCTCGCAGGATTACACACAGCCTGCGGCTGCGGCTGTGGCGAACTTCCGACGAAACTTTCAACACCTTCTTTGGCGGCGTGGAAATTGCGGAAAACTTTTCAACCAACACTTGTCGTGGCGCGTGCGATAAGCCAGCGCCGCATTTTTAATTGCCAAAGTCCTTGGTCCTTGGCAGCCCAAGGGGACTTGCTTAAAGTCGGCTTTAAAGTGTCATAAATATCGCGGCGTTAACATTTCCGGTGGCATATTGCTTGGTTTTTTTAGCGGCCCCTTTTAATTGTGTAAAAAGTGAGGCGGCCATAACATAAATCTCGTAGCTTCGCTGGGAGGACAGGTCGTATGCTTAATATTTTTCACTTGCGACTCGGCGGCAAAAAAATGTCAATGCCGGAAAGCGTTTAGCATTCGCTTTTTTCTCTGTTCGCCGTGGATTTAATTAGCCTCAAAATGTCCCCGGAAAATGGCAACTGGCATGCCACATGCGAAGGCAAGTGTCCTTGCCGAAGGCTCTGGATAAGCCAAGGAAGTCTGTGTCCCTTTCGAGGAAGGAAGTTGCATGTTCATTCTCAAGTTCAATTTGCTGGTTTCGCCAGAATTTCGAGACAGCCAACGTAGGATTTTGAGGAGGAAATGTAAAAGGGGAAAGGAAATCACGAAAGGAGAGCGTTTAGCAAAGCGAGGGGAATGTTTGTTCAAAATGCTATTCACAAATTATTGTTTTTTTATATTTTTAATATTTGAATTTTTAATTGGGTTTCTGTTTTTTTTTTTGTGAGACTCTAAAACCCTTTTTTATTATGTGAAATTCCAGCAATTTTCGAAAGTACCATTAGCATGCCTTTTGAGAATGAGAGCCTTTCTATGCGATTATCAAACTAGTTCATACTTAATTACAATAATGAAAAAATACAAGAAGTCGCTTAAAAATTTAATTATGCTCGTTTGCAGTTTAATCTTTCTGTTTTAATGACTTTCCTGCTTTTCATATATATTTTCCATCATTACCCGATTTAAAGCCACTTTAAATTGGCGGCTACTAATTAATGTATTAATCCCCCTGTTTTGTGTTATTCTCACCTAAATCCCTTTTGCATGTTCCACGGCCATTACTGTAACATCTGTGTGTACGAGATCTACCGATCGTTATCACGATAATTATTTTTTTGCCCGCTCTATTGTTAATTTGACTTCATTTCCAGGTGGAAAAGGAAAAAAGCCAAGAACAACTGCGGCGGCTAAGTGGTTCCATGCGTGGACACGCCCAACTGGAGCGGCAATTATTGTTGCCCCCGGTTAAGACTCCGCAATTAATGCCCAAGCATCGCCATCTAATTGCCGAATAGGCACGCTCGTGTGATCCCGATACCATATCCCTATCCCATATATACCTTCCCCTCTCGACAACGTGACAACGTCTTCAACAAGTGCCAAAGGTGGGATGACTTCTCGCTGGAGGGCGTGCCACATGCCAATGTGTTCAGTAAGCGATTATTTTTTCAGTTGAACATTTTCCAATTGTTTTCATTTCGTGTGTTTTCTTGCTGCTGCTACTGCTGTTGCTGCTGGCTGCCTGCCTGCCTGCCAGCTATTTATTGTTAAATGAAGCGATTTGTTTGTTGTCGTTATGCGTCGAAGCGTTAAAACATTTTCGCTTTATTTTTTCTAGTCCTGGAAAAATTGTTTTTGCACTGCAAGAGAGTCGGGGAGTGGCAGGAAGCTAGCATCAATAGCTTCAGGCGAGAGTGGTTGGGATTTTTTGGCACATCGTCGTGCGGCTTGGCTCAGGTGGTAAGTGGTTGGAGCAACTGCTCTCTAAGCGGCGTCCTCGATGTGTGAATTCCAAACAAGCTGCGGCAGCTGTTCAGCATCAAGGCGGAGGTGGAAATGTTTAAAAAAGGAACTAGGAAAATTCTAATTTTTTGGTGTGTTAGGGTGAAGGAAGTAAAGACAATGAGAATCACAGAGGAAGGCTCTATATTTAAGCCTTTCTCTGCGTTTTACAAAAAGAGTTTCTATTCGAATAAATTTATTTTATTAACTGTTTTTTACTGTATTAAAAACAATCAAACTTTTTAAGTTTTCAAGACCGAAAAGGATTTCTCTATGGAACATTTATCATAGGCTCCCTTACGCTCACATCATTGACTTAATTCCACCTTGACATTCTTTCGTCTTGTACCTAAAAGGAACCCACATCAGCGGCCTCAGACATGCTAACTAAGCCCTTCACCTCGACTGGGATGTGAATGTGGATGTAGCTGAGGATATGCTGATGCCACCGTGGGCGTTTGTCTCCGCCTAATCCGCTTTTAAAGTAAGTAACAAAAGTAGAGAAAATAAAACGCAAACCGGAAATCACAAGTCAAGTTGATGAACTGTCGCTGCGGCGTAGCTGTCCTCGTACTCGTCTGCAAAAATCGGGCAGACAAAAGAGACCTCTGGCACCTGCAGAAGAAAAAAACTTTGCAGACACATTTGGACCCTTTCTTGCCCAACTTCGCTCTCCCCCCACCCCTGGGTTAGAGATTTACGCATTTATTTTGCATTTTTTATACGCCACACAAAACATGCGCGCAGATTTAAGCAAAAATCGCTGGCAAGCAACCAACGAGTTGAGCTTTGAGTTTGGTTAGAAACATTTTTCGGCTCGGTTCAGTTCAGTTCGGTTTGGTTGTCGATTTGCCTGCGTTGACATGACAAAAGGCTTGGATCTGCATACATTTGCATGTCATTGGACATCAGGCATCATCAGGCAAGGACACTGAAATCCCCTTAAGACATTCGGGGATCGCTCCAGAACAAGCCGTTTGCCCACGTTAACAATATGTTAAGTTGCCCTGAGATACATTTCCAACCTGGGCCGCAACGAGTTAATCGCTTAATGTCGCTCTCTTTTCCCGTCTTTCAGTCATTTGTCAGCTGTCCGTTCTGACTTTTCTGGATTTTCTGTGGGTCGCCTGTGGGTGGGGTGGGAGTTTTTCCTTTCGAGGGGCGGCATAATTGCAATTTGTAATTTATTTGAATTAACAGCTGAGATTCCAACGGAGTCACTTTATCACTCTGGAATTTTCAAGGCATATTAGCATGAATTTTGAGAAGCGCGGAGAGGGGCAACTGAAGGCCTTTCTCTGCGTATCTCAATAAAGTTTTGTAAAGGGGAAATCTCTTTTAAGACATTATTTCCTTTACTATATAATTAAAGTCTTAAGCTTTTTATTGTGATTATTGGGAAGTTATTACTAGACTCACCCTTTCGTTTGTTTGTATGAGCTATTTTTGTAATTTATTTGAATTAACGGGTGAGATGCCAGTCATTGACAGCCAAACCCCCAAAGACCTCTCACCAATTCCCAAATTTATTGCCTTGGCCCATTAACTAAAGTAGCAAATTGCTTTCGGTTGGTCAGCACTCGAGGCTAATGTCCTCACTATTTACTGACCAGAAAGATCTCTCTTCCACACAGCCCTTGGAAAGGTAATAAATATCAAAAGGCACCCTAGAGGCAAATATTTACTTTAAAATTGAAACCCCCATCCCGCTCTTCCCTGTTTGTTCAAGCTGCGTAAGTGCGTGAAAGGGTTGGCAGGCTTAGAAATGGCACAAAAAAAAGGAAAATGTGGGAAAAGAATCCTTTAATGGCCTCGCTTTTTGATGTTTCCTGAGCCGTGGGTGTTGGCAGGCAATTGGCCAACTCCCCCAGTATCAATAGATATCCCTTCAACCATCAATGAAGTTGAGATAATATATACTATATATAAAAAAAAACACGAACGTTGCATGCCCTGGCTTAAATTCAATTTGAAGCTATTTTCGGCATTTTTATTGCTTACTAAATTGTTTTTATAGGCTCTAGCTCTACCCAAAAAACCAGCTAGAAGCCAGAAGCCATTTTTTTGCCCGCTTTAATTTCTCTATTTTCCAGTGCTCTTTTCTGGTCCGTTGTTTTATCTCTCCTTTGGTTGCTTTTGTTATTGCGGCAATTGCCAGACCATAAAAATTAACAATTAACAGAGCGCTCGAAGTGAACAATCGCAAATCGCGGCTTACAAAATAGCCGTGGAAATGCCACGGATATAAAATTTAAAAAATAGTCGCAGATGGGGAAAATAGGAATTCATTTGATACGAATTTTTGGACATGGACTGCGGGGTACTCTGTCGAAATTTAATAAGTAATGTAGCATTTAAGTATGAGAAATGTCAGAGGAAAATACCAGCACCTTTACGATTCTAAAGATAACAGTAATACATAGTAAAAAATATTTTAATAAGGGGTTTCTTAATTTACAGCTAAGGAGGTAGCTCTTAACTTTTCTATTTACTTCTTCTGCCTAAAATGTACCTATATTATTTTAAATTAAAAATTAAGTGGTCATTTCCTTAGCCTCATGACCTGTTAATCTACCCTACATTAAACACAAACATACATAGAGCATAATTATGAGACGGAAGACTGGCAAACCCAGCCGGAGCCGACGTCCAACGGACAGGGTCGACAAAAAGGGTTATGAATGTGAAATTGTCATGCAAGAATTAGCCATGTTCTATGTTCTGGCCACGTAACGAGTATTTCGCAACATTTTATATTTATTTTTTTTGTTACCAGTTTCTCCCCCGTGTCTCTGTGTGTTATTTTTCGCTGGGTTTTGTGGCTAACCGTCACGAGAGGTGAGCTTGGCTTGGCTTTTTATGGCTCCATTCGGAATGGCAAGGAATGTCAGCAATTATTTCCGAAATGCTGGAAAAACAATGCTAAATGTTTGCCATGTTTGCTTGACGCTCAGGAAACGTAAACATTTAGTGTAGTCGTAGTGCAGGGAGGATTTCCCTCCCCACCCACTACCGCTTGGAGTGCCTCATATGCATTCATAACTAACTCCCCCCCTGTTGCCGATGGAAAATGCATTTTAATGTGCGCAAAAATCCAATTTAAATTCAGAGCATTTTCTCCTCTCTCTCAGCAGACGCGCCGCGCAGCATGCAATCACAAAATTAGTTTGGCGACGAGATAAGAATTTTAGTGCCCCTCTCCCTATATCTTATGGCACTCCATACCCTATATCTCTACATATATATCTGGATATATATGGTGTAATGTGTATAAATCAACGAAATAGTACGGGCAAGCTCTCTGGCAGCTGCAAACAAATTCCAAATAATTCCTGTGAGCGACGTGCAAAATTCATTTGACAAAATGCACAAAAAAGCAATTTCGAGCTGCAGACAAATTGAAATATACATACCGGGGTGTGGGGGCGGGGGCGTGGTGCTGCAGTGACAGTTGGGTAAATAAATAAATGTATATATATGTGAGGAGTATATAAGGAAAAGGCGAACGAGGCGGCTGCCTTCTATGTACTTTTGGCTGACGAAGATGCAGCCACCACCTAAAAGTATGCTACGAAAACAGACGAAGCTGCTGCCGTATGTGATGGGCGCCTCTCTGTGCTGGTGTGTTTGTGAGCTTTCCTCCGAGTGTGTGTGTGGGTGTGTGTGTAGGGTGTGCGCCTCGCCATTCGCGCGTTGAAAATAGGAGGAGCTGAGAAAAACTTTCCATGCGCAGTTCGAATTGCAAAAAAAAAAAAAACGTAAAAATATCAACGTGCAAAATGCGCAAAAATTATTGGAAAGTATAACTTGAATGTATAACCATGAATTTTCTTGGGTAAAACTATCAAATTTTATTGAGTTTCTTATTAAAGAATTTTTAAATGGTCTAAGGAAATAAATATATATTTTTCTAAAGTTCTTTAGCATCTTTATTAAGGTATTAAGGGGGTTTCTAAGCTAGCCTTAAGCACTTTTTATTTTAAACATTTAGAACATTGAGTTCTGAAATATTTAAATAAAGCATATTAAACTTGTTTAACTATTTTATTTTATTTTACATTTGGCATATAAGCAATGTATAAAGATTTACATGTGTTGTTATCAGTTTTATGTTATAAATTCTCCACATTTTTGGTTTGCGTAAAAGTGAACTGCAATTTAAATTATAACTTGTCGTAAAAAAATTGGCTAAAGCCTTCAAATTATATTAAAATAAACATATAAAACACTATTTAAATGTGTTTACTTTTAACTTTAAACCACATTATAAAACTTGTTTAAAGCTGTGCCAGTTTTTACATTTAAATTACCAACTTCCCTTGAACACGATTTTTTTTTTGGCATTTTCCAACTAATGCGGAAAAGGCGGAGCTCATTCGGGTAATTTTCGCCGCCCCTTTGGGGTTAACTCCAAGCCAGGCAGTCCTAGGAAAAAGGTCCCCCGCTGTGATGGGTATCTCTAGCTATTAGCACAGCAGTCAGGATCGGAGAGCAAAGAACGGCAACGGGGAATCGCTGCCATCTAGATGGCCCAACAGGCCGTTTAGCGCCATCAGACAATTCCCGCTGGCTCAGCGGCATTCACGCGTGCGCAGAACGGGTTATCGGGGGGCTATATATCGCATATATCGCCCATATATATACACGAACGATCCCGTGGATGGTTGGCAACAACAATCAGTCGATTGTCACAGATATTTGTCATGTTTCTCCGGCTCTTTTCGAACTTTCCCTGCTGTTCTCTGACGTTGTAAAAATGTCAATTGCATTTTCTTGGGTTTGGTTTTCTGTTGTTTGTTTTTTCTCCCTCTGGCTTCTGCTTGTTTGGGTCTCCGTTTCCATCGATCGGATTTCATGTAATTACATTGTTTTCTGATTCATAATTAATTCGATCTGTTCTCTACTCCACTCTCGCAGAGGCCGCATTTTTCTGAGCACTCCGACTGATTTTTACCAACGAACACTGATAGTTACTGAGTGATGATTTAATGAGGCAAACGTGGCATGTTGTGAATGAAATCAATTTCGTGAATGTCCAGAATGTGCAGAAAAAGCCATGGCAAGCATCCCAGGAAGCGAAGGACATACATAGTTGTGAGTACAACTGGCGGGTAGCATGAATATATCCGAGTGGACGGACGACTGACTGGGTGTTGTAATATGGGACTTATGAATCAATGCAATGTTGATTGAGTGGAGGAGCTGGACGAGAAGCTGCCGGTGCAGCTGCCGATGTGTTTGCCTTATTAGCCAGTCGATTGATATTGTTAATACTCTGCTGGACAGACTAGTCATGCTGGGAGATTCCTTTGTGAATCAAGGAAATATGGCACTCAAATTGGTTGATCAGTTTCTCTTATTTCATTGCATTTAAAATGGAATTTTAAAGGGAAGGCCGCTTGGCCTTCTAATAAGAAATTATATCTCTATATACAGCTCTAGTAAAAACGAATACTACCAATACATTTCAAAAATATTTAAATACATTCCTAGCCTTCTTTTCCGGAACCCAATTAAAGTGCAGCTTTAAAAAACTCATAACAAAACTCTTATAATATATTCATAATTTCCCTTAGCTTTTTATCTACAAAATCGAATCTTGGCACGAAAAAATATAGAACCACAAATCGGAAAGCAACTTATCCCTCGGGCGCAACGCACGACTTGTGATTGACAAATTAATGCGGATCACAAATCAACACCTCAACATGTTTATCATATTATTTGGCAACCGAAAAAGGGAGAATACCCGAAGTGAACCCTCTCTCAAGCAGAGCCAAAAATTAATTAAAAACATCAACAGAACGCGTCGAGATTTACAAATGTCTCTGTTTTGGGTGCTGCTGGAATTAGTTCAGATGGTTGCCAAAGTCTGGGAATGGAAGCGGGTTACGGTTTGGTTGTTGGGTTCTCAAGAGGTGGTTGTGGGTGGTAATCCTCCCTCCAGTCCTCGCCCGAGTTCAGTCACACCTTTGTGCTGATGGCTTGATAAACGACGACCGCAGCTCATTCATGGTTCAGGGAGCTCTAATCAGCAACCCTTTTGTGGCAGCGAAATTGGGTTGCTTTTATTTTATTTCTATAAAGATTCCTCTTCGTTTTTTTACTCTCCCTCTAGCTCTCTTTTTTTTTTTGATATGCAGATTTAACTCTGAAAAATAAAAATAAAAAAAGAAGGGAGCGATGATGATGTCATTCGGTGGCTGACAAAACGCTTGACTGATTACACTTGTATCTGTTTTGTGTTCGGGTCTCAATATGCTGAGGGATATGAAGGATTTTAAAGCCCTGTTGACTGCTCCTGCTCCTTGTTCCTTGCTCCTCACCGCTTAGATTGTTCGCTTGTGATAAATTCGGTTTATTGAAAGGCGTCAGTGCGTGAAATGATGTGTGTCAATTGCATGAATGCCACAAGGAGCGGAGAAGAGCGAGCATTTCCCACATCCTGGCAGGAGCAAGGGTCCTGCCTCTGTCGAGTTGACAGCGATTATGCAAATCGGCTCAGATAAAACTGCATTAATTTAACAGAAAGGCTTGGCTGTGTCCAGGTCTTAAGCTCTCTCGCCGCCACTAGAGGACTTAAAGTTTCTCTCCCAAAAACAAGGAGAAAAACTATGCTGGGAAATTTGCATTGTTGCAAAAATTTTCAATTTATATGCTAAGCAAGATGCAGCACGCTCTCTCTCTGTGCAGCAGTTTTAATAAGCAATTAAAACTTCCCCTTTGAAATATTTCCCCCTCGAAAATCACCCACATATGCCATTTAATTTATTGTTTTCATTTGTCGTGTGTCCCAAAAATCAACCGCAAATTGCCTAACAAATTGTACAAATTGTTTAAAATTGCATCGCGCCACCTCAACGCCTCATTGCACACCCCAATTTCTATATGGACTCCCGGTTTCCCTGGGGGTGCATTCTAATGTGACCACTGGCCAGTGACCGGCCACTGGCCATCACCTCATCCCCTTGGCAGTGTCATTAAAATAATTGACACGCTTGTTCGAACAACGCCTCAACACCAATTTAATTGATAGCTGTCGATGGCGATGCGTGATTTAATTTTATGGCCTTCAATCCCCCGCTCATTGTCCCTCTTAATTAGTTAATAGATTTGGATTTTCCTTATTTTCTGGGTTTCTAAAATTTATACGGGGGTTGTGGCTTGTAGTTTATGGGAAAAGGCTCGTAAAATGCTTGCCAAATTTGTTGACAAGTCAGCAATTAATTTCAAGATTAATGCCTCCAAGGAGTCATGTGAGTTGGAGTTGATGGAAAGCCAAGGGATAAGCGTGGCAGAGATCAAAGGACAAGTGGCGACGAAGGGATGCACTTGGAAAACGAGGATGTATTTGTAGCAGAGGGAAAAAATGTATTATTTAAAATATTTTAAATTAGGTTTTTTCTAATTAAGGAAAGAGGACTTCGTATGGCCTTGAATTTAATTTAATAAAATCATTAACATAAAATCTCTTGAAGACTTTGGTAAATATCAAGTTATGAAGTAAAGAATTAGCTTTAATATAGATTTTATAATTCTTAGAATATTCCTTAAATCAAACTAAAAGACTTTTTCCCAATCGTTTATCCAGCGATATAAATTTCCTCACATTTTTGCTGGCCAGGCTAATAGCTTCTGTTTTATTTCGGCTCCGCTCAGTCGGAGCCATAAAACTTTTTCCCGCTTCAGCTTTTTAATCTTCTCCAGCTGCGGCTGAGTGGATTTTTCTGCTGCTTATCAGTTGCGTGTGTAATTGTCGTATAGAAATTAACAAGGACTAAGAGGAAAATGGCGCTGCCAATGGGAAATGAGGAAATGGGAAATGCCAAATGGTAAAGGGGGAGACTAAGGCTGCTGCCTTTGGAGAAGCTAAGGCCTGAGGCTGAGATGCGTTCAAGTGGCGAGATAAAAGCCCTCGAGCTGAGTTAATGACTTCCAGGCGCTGCTGGGGGTTTCGACTTAAGACGCCATTTTTATCGCAATTGTCCTTTGGCTCCTGCTCTGGCTGCTGCTGCTCCCACTCGAAGGACTCTGGCTCTGGTGGCACTCCTGATTCGGATGCTGCTGGTGCTCTCCACTCCACGCTGTCCATGTTGCCAAGTGAGCGTGGCAAATGTTTTAATGGCGAACGTCGCGACACTCGAGTGCAGGCCAGCCAAGCTCAAGAAATCACATTTTTACACAGAGAAAAAAATAAAGGATTTGTCCTGGTTCAAGAGGGTTTTTTTGTAGAGTCAGAAAAAATGTTTACAAATATCTAACTCCTTGAGAAGTAGTTTTTAACAAGGCCTTTCCTTTCCTTAGACAAAGCCCTTTGTCCTTTCCCTATTTTCTGTGTATCTCAGCCTCAAGGATAATGCAATCAGCAGACATCCTGCCATTGAGCACCATTCCGGGGCTTTGATATCGCTGTGCTAATGAAATCACGTCCAGATACCATTTCAGCCACGCCCTGAATAAATATTCCTGTGTGTCTTTGATATTTGAAATCTATTTGAATTTTAATTGCAGGCGCCAAAGCCTCAGTTTTCCCATCATGCAGGGACACACATCAATCATAATCGATCAGACGGGATTTGCCTGGGAAATCCTTGATAAATGCCTTTTCCAAATGCAATTCCAATGTGGGACGGCCCGAAAATATAAAAAGTGTGAGAGTAAGCCGCGTCTGCTGAGCATATCAAATGATGTGTCATGTGTGTGTCCTGCATGTCCTGGCCAAGTCTTTGTCTGGTTCCGGAGAGCACTCTGGCAGCAGCAGCAACTTGCAAATTATTTGCATTTCAAAACTTTTGTTGATGACATTTTCCATGAAAATTTTAATGTGCTTTCCTTTTTTTTTACTTTATCTCTCCCTCGGCCCACCTACATACATATCCTCGTACCTGTTCACACTTTTGGGATATTAATATATGCAGGGCCTGGCTTTTAACACTCATATTCCAAAAAGGACGAAGGCTTGGGGTAGGGAAAACTTTTTCCATATGAGGCCGAGGCGGGAGGGGGATGCGTTTTGAAATGAAAGTTGTGGAAAGTCGGGGGAAACATTTTTCAATATTCATGCCCACGAGTGTGGGATGTAAATGCGGCTGTGAAACTTTTAACATTTGTATGAATATAATTTAGAATAAATGAAAATGAATAAATAAAAAAAAGAGGTGGAAATCTCAGTGTCCAGTAAAAAGGCAGCACAAATACATTAAAATTCCATTAAAAAGGCGAGTCAGTGTGTAGATTTTTGCATATGAAAATATGCTCACACAAATCTATTAGAAAGGGAACGCATGGAGAGCGATGAAAAGTGGGGAAATCTTTGGCAGGACTTCTTCTTTTTTCAGCCGTTGTCAGTCGCAGTCGCTGTCCCTGGGTCCTTGTCACGATTATTGTATAAATTAACGTCACAAACAAATGTTACAAAAGTCGCCAATGAAGTGGAATGATGCGTAGAGCGTTAAACTCCCGGAGAGTCACCCTCAAACCTCAACCGCAAATGTGCCTAATTTTTCGTTGTTATCCTTTGTTACTGCTGTCCTGTCCGAAGAGGAGGAGGGTAAGGGAAGGAGAAGCCTCCTAATAATGCGTAAAATTTAATGCACCATCCCGAGGTTTCGCTACTCCAATCGCGACAAGTGATTCCGAGATTTACGACAACGAGGACCACGGGGACGGCTTTTTGGGGATGCTCCTAGAAGTGTCCTTTTTGTTGTGCTAATGTTTGGGATTTTTATGGCATGCAGCAAATTTGATTTATTGGCCAAACTCTCAAGTTGAAGCCTTGCAAAAGTTGAGAAAAGTTTTGTGTTCTGAAGGCGAGAGAGCGGAGAGTTCATCATATAATTGATGCGATTTGCGGTTCATAAAGTGCAATTGCCTGTAAAGTAGACAAAGGAAGGGGAAAGACAAATGTCCTGGTACATATGGGAGGATATTTTGGGTGCCACTTTGCTAAAGAATTAATTAATTTATTGAGAACTGAACTTATAATAGCAGTATTAATAATTGAAGAGCAAGAAGTAATTACTAATACGGCTATAAAATATATTTTGTATATAAATTTATGAACTATTTGTTTAAGGAATTTCTGACACAATCTCCATCGAAGCCCAAACAAATCCTCTCAAAAACTCCAACCCAAACTGGATCAGATCACCTTAGCGATCTCCCTTCTCCGAATAAAAGAACTATGTCAGTGCAAAACAGTGGACAGTTGTTTGTCTGCCACGGAGTTCTGCTCATTTCCCATGCTAAACGCAGATCCAGATGGATACGGACGACAGCAACGACGACGACGAGTCGCCCTCATTAGGTGACCCAAAGTGTCCGAAACTATGCAATTTACATGCACAGAGGCCCCTCGCAGATGGAGCGATGGCGAGATGGAACCCACGAGGGCCAATAGACCGTGGAAGATAACAGCGGAACTGGAACTGGAACTCCTCCTCCGTCTCCCCATAGTGTCTCTAGCGAATTATGTTGTACAGCGGGTTCGGCGAGGGTTCGAGTTCGGGTTCTCAGTTCGGCCACAGATCGTTCCTCGGCGATACATAAAATTTGAATGCGTTTTGCATACATTAACCCACTGCTGCCCACTGCACAGCCAGCCCCCGGGAGTGACTACTGACTACTAGCGACTAGTAACGGTCGGCGGCGACCAGCGGCTGCCAGAGAATGTGTTTATTAAATTTTATGATTATTGGCCTGCAATTGAGCAGCTTACCTTGGGAATGTGTCGCGCCAGGTTCCCCCTTTTTTTTTGGATTGTGAAAATTGAAATTTTATGCGCACACAAGTCCAAGTTAAAGTCCCAGTCCCTTCCCTTTAGAAATTGCCAGAAATTCTCACGCGTAACTGGAGCAGTTACACTTTGTTTGGTGAGTTCTTAATTCAATTTACGTTTCCGAAATGCTAATTAACCCGGCCAAGAAAAGGCCCCGGCAGTTCTTGCGTTTATTTTTGGGTGTTACACATGTTTCGCTCTTGTTATTTGGGATCTGTATCTGTTTCTGCTTCAGTCTAATGTGCCACAAATTGAAAGTCATTAAGGTTTTATGGGCCACGTTCCCGGCCCCCTTTGACAGACGTCAATCCGTTGGCTCATTACGAATGCACAACTCGGCTTTAAAATAGCGCCAAGAAGGTACAGTACAGATTTTTGGTCTACTTTTTAAAGATGACAAGATATTGGGGAGGGTCTAGAGAGATACTTTATGACCAGCGTCTGTGGGACAATTTATGATTTGATAATACGTAAAATTTTCTGCAATTTCAAATTCAAATTTAGAAAATCTTTCTTTAGTTATATTTTTTCCGAGTGAACCTGAGGTATTTTGAATTGGAAAACTAATTAGAAAAGTGGGGGAGGTGGGCGTTCTGCTGCTGCTCCGCTGCTGCTACACATCGCTGGACAATTTCAACGCTCCTCAAATTGGCAACTAAGTAAACTTGAAAGCTGACAGCCCGCGCTCTGGTCCAGTCAGTCGGGCTTACACGCCCACTTTTCCAGGCGCTACTATTATTTGTTGTTGTGGCAGCTTCGTTATGCAAATTTTCCCTGCCAGAGCCACGGAAAAAATAAAATAACCGACGAGAAATGAGAATTTTGAGCTATATAGTACATAAATATCCGTATATATAAAGCAAATGCAAATGGTACATAAAGAAATGCTCGAAAAGACAAATAACATGGTGGAGACAACAAATTTAAACGACGGATTTCTTCAGCTTCTTTGGTTCCTTGTGTTTTTTTGTTCTTCTCTTGGAATAAATAATAAACGTAAACGAATTAAAAACGGAGGGGAGAACCTGGGGTCCCTTCGATATATTTTTCGTGGTTGCAAAATACCGCGAAAGTTCTGCTTTGACTCTGGTTTTTGTTTACTTAAACCAAGTTTATGCGGCTTTCAATTAGTTTTAATTGAAATTCGCCTTGGCCAAGGAAAAGCAATTGGATTTCGGTCTTTAATTAAAGTTTTTAGCCAGCCAAATGTTGATTACGATTGAGCTGGCAAGAGTTAAGAAAGAGTGATTAAGATGTGACCATTGGAAACGGGATAGAGGAAAAATTAAGGGAATAAAATCAAATACTTTTGCATCTTATGCTTTATATTTATATTAAACTGAGTTTCTTACTTTAAGTAATCATTTTAAGCATCTGATTAAGTTATTCTAGAAAAAAAGGATATAGACGATTGCCATTTTTGACCATATCCTGCGGCTCCAGTTATTTCCCCCTTCACTTGCCATTAGAGAAATACATTTTATTCAATTGCGGCCAGCGGAGAAAAACAAATAAAATGTATTTTTCCCTGCTCGTTTTCGGTTACCATTTGCTGGTCACTTTTGGGAAAAGCATAAAATAAAATGAAATGATGCGTTGAAAGCAGATGGAGGAGAGCCCTTGGCTACTTTCCTCAAAAAAGAAAAAAGAAAAAGGAGGCGGAGCCACAGCCAGGCCATGTGTGGTGGCCAAAGGATGATGTCCATCCTGCTGGAAGCTGTCCTTCTCGGGGGTGGTGGTGGGATATATGCCGGCAGAGTGGGTGGGTTTAATGTTTTTGGTTCAATAGATAGCACACACAATCGAGGACGAGGACCAGAACGAGAACGAGGACCATTTGATGATTTTTGCGTCACCGTTGGTCAAAATCATTTCGAGCGCAAGCAACTGGAAACTGTATAAAAATAATGAAAAAGGGCCAGGGGGGCAGCGGAGCGCCGATGCCAATGCTGCCGCCACGGAGGCAACTTGAAATAAATGGTCAAAAGAAATAAACAGTCCCATAAAGAATAATCATTCAGAATTCTGCTGAATTATGCATGAGGCAGACGGTCCGTGGACCAACGTCCAGGAGCAGCGGCAGCCGCGCCGCTCCAGAGCAGGCGGAGGAGGAGCAGCAGCAGCAGCGGGGGGTGTGGCACTCACATATGCGAAAGATCCCCATCTCCATCCCCTCCTGGAAACTCACTCGCTGAAGCATCATTTTCCTCTTTATTATCTGTTTGCTTAGCTGTGAGCTGTGAGTGTGTGCTGGATTTTTATCAGCCTTCTAAGCAGTTAGCTAGTTACAGTGAGAAAAATATTTCAAGCTATTAATTAAAATCTGCAAAGAGTGGAAAATGAGTGTCTGCAATCGGAGAATTTTTAGAGATTTTATAATTTACACACTTTATTGCTGCTGTGAAAATATATATATATTTTATGTAGATATATAAAAATCAGTAATAAAATTATGTTAATAGCTTTTAAATTATAAGGAGTACTTTTTTTTTTTAACAAAGAAATATTTTAAAGGAATAGTTTAATTTTAAAATAAATTTTTGAGGAATTAAACTAGACCTTTCCAGCTATAAAAATTCAATTCATTCTATTTTCTTTCATTCTTGTTTCTTTTGTAAATAAATGGTTTTATAGACTGTTTAAACACCTTTTCTCCCTGTGCATGAGTAGAGTTCTAGATCTATTTTTCCGGAGATTCCTGGAGGAGTGGCTGCTGATGGTTGGAGTCTCCCGCGGAGCAGCAGCAGCAGCTTGGCCAGTTTGGTGGCGCTTGGCCAAAAGTCAACCAACATTCGCATAATTTTCGATAAAGCTTTTCGCCAAATGAAATTCAAGTGGTTACACATGTCTCACACTGCCCCAACCCCTCCCCTGGCAGCGATTTTCGGTTTGGTCATTTTTCCTGGACACCACAAAACACACACCAAATCTCTCCTCCAAGATGCTCACCCCATTCTCCCATCCCATCCCAAGTCATGCTCATTTCCACATTATATGCCGCATCTGATTATCTACGTTTTCGCTGTTTGTTTGCTTAGTTCCCTTTGTATTTCGTTTGTTTGTTTGATTGTTTGTTGTTTTTGCCGAAAAACGCTGATAATAAAAGGTAATGATGGGGGCTACCTATATGGGTTATCTCTTCGTTAAAGGGCAGCTGCCTGATGCTGTTGCTGTGACTAGTCACGATTCCAAATGGAAACTTTAAGCTTTGATAAAGAAATATAGTATTATATTCGGCAGGGAATCTCGTGACATGTGATGGGGGATTACTGGCAAAAATTAAATGCTTGTAATTCTTTTTATATATATATAGTTGAAGGCCATGAACTATATGAAATTGTTACTAATTTGACGAACTCTTTTGATAATGAATTTAACTAATCGATTTATAATTATATTTAAAGCTAAATAAAATTAGTTTTCTCTACCTTTTAAACTGTCCTCACATAAATAGACTCCTTTAAAATAGTAATCATATTTAAAGTTGTCTCTTTTATGATTTAAAAATATTACAATTTCTTTAAATTAATAATATGAGAGAATAGGAATCTGTCTAGGAATCTTATTATTCGCTTCAAATACTTTTAGCAACGTATTCAATTTAATTATTGTTTAATTAAATAGTTAAAAATGCAATTAAAACCTTCCAGACGCGACGATCTTATACAATACGTTCATAAAAACGGCGGTGTGGTGTCTGGACACCTCAGTTGGGCCCAGCACTTGCCCCGATCGGTGTTATAAACTATATAGTTAGGGTCTATCATATAAGTACAAAATATATAGATTGCAGCAACTTATCAGGTAGACAAACCGCAGCAGACGCTTATGCCTGCGGTTGCTGCGATTGCATCAGATGAGGTGCCAAATCGAAATCGGAATCGGAATCAAAATCCAAATCTAAATCAGTGCTAAATCCGAAAATCAGTTGAGCTGATCATCACATGGCTCAGCTTTTCCGAGGGCATTATAAACAAGTTGTTTATAAACTATAATTAGCACAAGTGATTAAGTAGTTAGCGACGGGACTGGAATTTGTTTATTGTTTACAGTCGGCAGTCGTGTGATCGATCAACCCTCGCCACTCCATTGGGGGGCCTGGAAATTGCCATATTTTTCGCGATAGCACAGCCCATTTAATATTGCAAAAGAAAAACATAATTTAATCTGTTGATTGTTTACGCGAAAAGTGTATGGAAAGCGCTTCTAAAATGCGTCAATGAACGCATTTTTCACACCAGATAAGCAACAATGTATAAGCCTATGTATAAGGCAAAGGAAAATCAGGGATTCATATAAGTTTCAGGAAAATCTTTTTTGTCTCCAGGGGGGCCCCTAAAAAATAATTAAACTTTGATCTTGAAATGCATGTGCCGAAGCTTTAGCTGATTAGGCGAAATCGGGAATGATTAAAGCAAGCATACAGAGAGAGAAAAAATGTTTGCAAATTTTATGAACAAAAGGATGTCTTAGGAATAGTCTAAAAATGCTAAGCTGTTTCTATGTTCTAGTGATTCTATGTAAATTGACTATAAACAACCGAAAGAAAACTTTTATAAAATTAGTTTACGCTGCAATTGAATATAAATGAAGTAATAATTTAATAATAAATTATAGAAAATAGAATGTGGTTTACCGTATATCCTTGCGTCGTTTGTAATATATTTAAAATAGAAAAATAAATGTACAATTTATTTCCATTACTGTTATTTTTATGACATAAATTCTATATTCGTTTTATATTAATTTCCTACCAACTTAAAATATTAAAAAATTTTATTTTTAAATTTTAATCTTTGAAAATTCAGTTCCTTATTGTATTTTTCCCCAGTGCCCCCATCGAGATCAATGCCGAATCGGATGCGTGATTTGTGATTTGAAGCGTAGACGATCCGACATAATGCGGTCATTGAATCCTCGTGACGATCAAAGCCGAACGTGAGAATATATGAGATCCAGTGTTTATTTGGCATATTTGGCACACAATAAAAAAGGAGTCTGCGGGGGTATCAAATTCTGCCCGGAATGCGTTTCTGGATGCGGTTGAGCTCGGTCCCCAACCCTCAGATCAGCCGCCTTGCCTGCATTCCCCCGGCTACGACTGATAAGTACGTCTTTATATACACAAGTGTATGTGCCATATATGTGCGATGACGATGATGAAGATCGGAGGTTTAATTAGGCGCGGCTGTAACATGAACATTCATAATTCCGCTGGCATTCAATCAATGCAGACGTGAACGATTCCGATTGCGATTCTGATTCCAATAAAAGTGATCAAGTGATCGAGTGAGCCAGCGATCTCGTGCAAAGTGTTCAAACAGTGTCTCAATCCCTCAACTCAATTCAATTCCCACAAAAGGTGGTGTGGCACCACACACACACACACAAGAAAATCAATACTCAAAAGCATAAATAAGGCGAAATAATGGCGCAAAGTGAGGCGGGAAATTGCTGTGACAAACTCGCTAAAGGTAAGCCCTGAAAAATCAAGTAATTAGTGCTGTTTCCCAGGATTAATTATGCCTTATTTATATTTTGTCTGCCGCAGATGAGTTGTGTTGCCAGAGGAAAAAGGATTTGGCTCCCAAAGTATTTCCCGACAAGATCTACAAGTCCGAACAGCCCAAAGGGGTGGATGCCACAGGCATGACCTGCGAGTGTGGCGTCTTTGGAGCCATAGCCTGCGGGGATTATCCAACACAGGTGGGCATAGAATTGTAAACTTAGGCAAGAAAGTGCAGAGAATAATTTTCAGGATATAAAAGAAAGTCTTGATATCAAATTTAAATAGAGAATTCCTTATCATTTCCGATGCAATAAGTTAAAGCAGTTTAATTTGCAATATTTGCGCCTCAGACATTACTAAATTTTAATTATATATAGAAACGAATTAAATCATCGGTTACCAGAGCCTATAAATAATACCCAACTCATTCTTTATAAACTGTAGATAACCGAGTCCCGGCACATGATCACTGCACTGATTACTTCGCTACTCATTGAGCCTGTCAAATTCAGATCTTTGCAATCCAATTGAATTTCTATTTTCTATGCTGCGACCATGTCAGACGTCAGACCTATGCAAATCTCTCAAAAGTGGGTCAATGGTAAGCTCTGGTTTCCACCACCTCCCCCTCCTTCTATTGATCCATTAACGTGTTATGATTCTGTGGCCAATGCCCAGAGATTGCGGTGACGTCAATTAAATCGAAGCGATCGGCTGTTGTAATCTCTGTTGTTGATATTTTTGTTGCCACATTGCCGGGACTGTAATGAAATGGAAAATAACAGGAAAGTGTAGCCCGGCGAATTCTGGGCGAGACGAGAAATCTCGTTATCTGTGGTTTTACCGAACTCATCGGTGGATCATTAGCGTCATAAACTTTGGGGATCGATGATCTAGGAAATCACTAGGGAATAATTTTTTCTTTATTTTTATTGCCTTGTGAAATTTTTATTATGCCAATTTATGTTAAGTATATGAAAAGCAAAAGGAAAGCAAGGCTTAATTTCGTAAATAAGAATTTTAAGGCCTTTAAGACTTGCCTAACTGCTTTCTAAACACTTTCTTTAGAATAGGTATTACAAAACCTAATAATATGCTTCTATACTTATTTTTAAACCAACATTTTAGTTGAAAGTTTTTCACACAGACTAATTTCTTGAACAATCTCACAATATACAAAAATATTTTACATTTTCACTGATCTTATCTCTGATGTTTAAATAATCAACAAAACCTATTAATAGAATTTCCTTCCTCAATATATTCAATGATTGCTAAAGATAACAAGTATAACCCCTGTTGCTAATTGAGATTTTTCCGCTTGCAGCTAGACATAGCCCAGATGATCTGCCTGGGGCTGGTGGCACTCCAGCACCGTGGACAGGAGTCGGCGGGCATAGTGACCAGCCTGGGCAAGAGCTCCAAGAACTTCAGCGTGCACAAGGGCATGGGCATGATCAACAATCTGTTCAACGACGAGGCCATCCGAAAGTTAAAGGGCAACCTGGGCATAGGCCACACTCGCTACTCCACGGCGGCAGCCTCAGAGGTGGTCAACTGCCAGCCCTTTGTGGTCCACACGGCCCACGGAGCCCTGGCCATTGCCCACAATGGAGAGCTGGTGAACTGTGAGTCCCTGAGGCGCGAGGTCCTGGAGCGAGGAGTGGGTTTGTCCACGCACAGTGACAGCGAGCTTATCGCTCAATCCCTGTGCTGCGCCCCCGAGGATGTGTCCGAGCACGACGGACCCAATTGGCCGGCGAGGATCAGGCACTTCATGACCCTGGCCCCTCTCTCCTACTCTCTGGTCGTTATGCACAAGGACAAGATCTACGCCGTGAGGGATTCCTATGGCAATAGGCCTTTGTGTCTGGGCAAGATCGTGCCCGTGGATGCGGGTCATGCGAAAATCGATGACCAACTGGCCGAGGGTTGGGTGGTGAGCAGCGAGAGCTGCGGCTTCCTCTCCATCGGTGCGAGGTACGTCCGCGAAGTGGAGCCCGGCGAGATCATCGAGCTGTCGCGGAATGGCTACCGGACCGTGGATATTGTGGAGCGACCGGACTACAAGAAGATGGCCTTCTGCATCTTTGAGTACGTGTATTTTGCCCGCAGCGACTCCATGTTCGAGGGTCAGATGGTGTACTCCGCCCGCCTTCAGTGCGGCCGCCAGTTGGCCCGGGAATCCCCGCTAGATGCGGACTTGGTCAGCTCAGTGCCGGAATCTGGCACGGCTGCCGCTCATGGTTATGCCCGGGAGTCGGGTCTGCCCTTCGGTGAGGTTCTCTGCAAGAATCGCTATGTGGGCCGCACCTTTATCCAGCCCTCGACGAGATTGCGCCAGCTGGGAGTGGCCAAGAAGTTTGGCGCCCTGGCCCAGAATGTCGAGGGTAAGAGGATCGTCTTGGTGGATGATTCCATTGTCAGAGGAAACACCATTGGACCCATTATCAAGCTCTTGAGAGATGCAGGTGCCACTGAGGTGCACATCAGGATTGCCAGTCCCCCGCTGCAGTATCCCTGCTACATGGGCATCAATATCCCAACAAGGGAGGAGCTTATAGCCAACAAACTGAATGCGGACCAGCTGGCGGATCATGTGGGAGCCGACAGCCTGGCCTACCTCAGTGTGGAGGGACTGGTAAAGGCCGTGCAGATGAACAAGAGCCACGTGAATCCCCTGAAGGCGGGGTACTGCACTGCCTGTCTCACGGGGGAGTATCCTGGAGGATTACCCGAGGAGCTGAGCTGGTAGTCGAAGCTCTTCGATTTTGTATCTCTTCTTTAGGGTTAATTTTTAGTTTTTAGATACAGTTTGTATATTATAAATATATGTTTTAATTTCGGGACTTTGGCCCACTGAACCAACGCAGGCGAAAGTGTTATTTATTCAGGAAATGGAGGAGGGAATTTCGGTACTCATTCCTTGACATAAGTTTTGAACTATTTAAATAATATTTCCCCCCATTCAAAGCACACTCAATATTCATTTAAAAAATTTAATTTTCCAGTATAAATATCCTTCCGAAGCCACTCAGTAAAGAAACACATACTCTAAATGCTAATGGGGACACATCAACGTCTGATTATTGCCAAAACTGTCTAATGCCATAACTTCAATTCATTTCAATTTATATTTCCAGGCTTTGTTTGCCTCTCTTCGCAGAGGAGTCCTGCTTCCGGTTATAGCCCGGCTCAGATATAGCCTCATATCATACAATATGGTAATCGTGTTTGCTTTTTTCCCGCGCGTCCTGTCTCTTTCCGGCCCGAGGACTCTCTCCGCCGCGCCACTTGGGGCGTTGCAATGTCTAAAGCAGGGCGTTTAGGGCGTTTAATCCTGCGGAAGATGTCCTTGCGGTTCCCCAACTCTCATTGAATATAACTTTTTTCGTTCTTTCTTTTTTTTATGACTCGCGCCGGGTACTGGAGTCAACAATGTCATCATTATTCTTGAATATTGTGTTGTATTTTCGCAAACAATTTCGCTAAGCTGCGCGGCATTGGCAAAGCCGGAAAGGGAGTGGGAGTTGGGTGCAGAGGGGGTGCACTTGGGGGTGGGCACTGGTAAGGACTGGGATTGGAACTGGGGTGTCCTGTGCTGAAGTGTGGCGAGGACATAAGCGAAGAAAATAATATGCGCTGTCATTGTAACTCGCTTGATTAATTCTTAGGCAGGGTATTCTCCTTGTTTGCAGGATGGATTTAAGAAACTTTGGGAATTTAATATATTTATATTATATAATAAATAATAATCTGGAATTATTTTAGAGCTAAATGAGATTTACATGTATTCAATTAACTAGAAAATATTTTTCTGGAGGTTATTGGATGCAAAAAGAAAGTTATTAAAAGTTTTAAGAGAACGTAGATTCAGCTTTTACCCCATTCCAGTAATCATTTATATTTAATTGATTTAATAAGTACTTTAAAACGTGAAAAATATATTTAAATTATTTTATTTACTCCCTTTTCCTTAGTAGCTTAAGTCTCCCTATTTTGTAGAGCATTTTTCTTGGTCCTTTCAGCTTCCCTTAGGCGTTCAGTCTCCGCCTTTACTCCATCTCTGGGCCTTCACCAAGTGGCTACATAAAAGCAGCGACTTCTGGCAACATTGAAAACAGACGCTGGCACTTCTCTCCGACACACCAGCGCCGTTTGCCGCTACAAGGATATGAAAGAAGGACCAAGACGACGCCCACGAAAAAAAATATATATTTAGGTGGAGTCTCTGTCTCTCTCCGTCTCTGCGCCGTCGATCACAAACACAAACAGCCCGGGCCAAGTGCCACAGACAGTGACAACTAAGCAGGAGCCATATTGCCAGGACCCCCCTAAAATGCTCTCAGAGCCCCGGACTACGCTGCGCCGCAGAACATGCTTTAAATTTTTTAATAACGCCGGGCTACAAGAGCGCTGACGCCCACGTCCGGACTTGGGATCCGGATCCGGCTTTCCTGCCCGATGACGACGGCAACCGGGCCCCGCCCAGCGCTGCTCCCTGGGCCCCTTCCTCGAAGCCTCGTCATTTGCACAGAAGTTATGTAAATTAATGTTTACTTAAGTTCCCCATGTTATTTCTTCTTCGCAGTTTTTTTTTGCCTTGCACTTTCACAATGTTTCCTACTTCAAAAAAACAAAGGCAGACAACGGCAGGTTTGAAAATGAGGTGGTGCTCAGTGTTGTCAAGTTAACCTTATTTTAAAATTAAGTTTAAATATATTTATTACTATTATATGCTGAATATTTAAATAAATTTAATTAAATATGTAATTAATTAATTATCTATTTGTCTCTTTATATTTATTCGTTTTTTCTGAGTGTTCTATTTTGTATATTTCAATCTAATAAATAAAGAAATTATTTAAAAAAATTCTTAGTTTTAAATTTTAAGCTTATATTTTGAATAATTTTAAGTCGACTTTCATGGGCATCTCTAACTCCTGAAAGGTTAGCTCGAACAAAAAAAAAAAATTCGCAATAAATTTTGGCAGCCGCTTTTGCAATTTAATAAAAAGCTTTCCAGGGGGAAGGCAGCTACCCAGCAAAAGGAAGACAGAAAGCCAGTCCTAGTATAAACAATCAAGCTTATTATTGAGTCAAATGGCTGAGTAAATATATGAGCCAAAATTATGGCAATGGCATGCAAATGAAATGGCCAGGGCCCGAGGAGAGTTGGGCTTGGGGATTATGAAGCCATTATCCAAAACACTTCATTGAAATCGTCGCCGCAGAAATTTAATTTAAACATCGGCCCCAGGCTACCGCAGTTACTCCTTCGTCCTTCTGGCACATGCAACAAGTGAGTCGGAACCACACAAGCCAGAGTCAAAAGGCAAACACTCCGACTCCGTTGTCCTTCGCATATTTCCCCCTGTGAGTTTCCTTGAGTTTCCCTGAATTTCCTTGAATTGATAGGCACGCAAAACGTGCCTGGCATGCAGGAGGACATGCCATGTGGCCCCAAAAGGGACATCGAATCAAATGCAATTTTCTGGCCAATAGAACACTTTGTACAGGATATACCTAAGGCCATTTCGTAACATCCTTTCCTCCAGTTCATTAGCAAATCAAACTTCCGTCTTGCAAGACATTTCTGGCATATGTCCGTAGCGAAAAAGGGACGAAATTCCTGCTGGCTGACCAGCGAAATTTGCATTCCTTGAACCCTTGAACCCAGGGACAAGAAAACCTCTTGTTAGCTGGTAATTCGATTTAAAGGCTTTGGCCCTGACTGAGAAAACCACACAGTCTTAAGTGGTCAAACGAGATTTACAGGCATACAGAAGATAATTATTACGAAGTCAGAGTTATTAGTTAATAGTTGTTAATTAAATATTAGTTAGTGGGTTAAGTAGTAATATAAATGTGCTCCTTGGATATGTGAATATGTTTGGCAGTAAGATGTTTTTGATTATTTTATTGATGTTTTAATTTTTGCTAGAAAATTTCACACCTTAAAATATTTTAAATCACCTTTCAATGCCCACCAGAAACTCCCCTTGAAATTACTTTACTAAAATCCAAAACCAAGGACAAATTTAATATCTTTTTTTTAAAGTCACATTTCGCCAGCTAATTTTCCATTTCCCCCAAAAATGGAATCTAATCAACTGCTGGACTCCGGACCCGCTTCAAAAAGAATTTGCATAATATTTTTGGACAAAGTTTGCTGTGTGCTCTCTCGCAGACAGAGACTCAACACAACAAGGTTTCCACAACTTTGCGTTAATTTTCTAAATATTTTCTAAAATTTTCAAATTGCATTTGGAGCAGAGAAGCAGCCACGACGAAGACGACGACGACGATGAGATGGAGATGCCGCAGGGCGATCCCAAGCCAGGTTGCCGTGCTCGGGCTCACTCAGCACCCACAACAGGGTACAAGTTGAATTTTATAATTTAAAATTATGAACTAAAATAATTTAATTTTATTGGCTGGCACGCAGAGAGCTCCGGCGATGTGGATGATGAAGCCTCCGGGGCGTCATTTGCTGGGCAAACACGGGCAGGAAATTAAGTGCACTACAAGTATATATATATGTATGTATATATATAATAAATAATGGCTGTTATTGTGCACAACAGCAAATACAACAAAAGCGCGTTGCGGCTATAAATATGTATGAAGGTTGCTGCACCAGCAAAGAATGCAATTTCCCTCGAAAATCCTACATTTGACATCGCGTGCTTGGCGGCGATTTTCCCGCTGCATTGGCCAATTCTGAGGAGAGCCAGTCGGCGAAGATAATAACGATAATTAAGCCAAGCGGCAAACCAAATCTCTGATTTGAGTGACATGCAACAACAAAGCAATCAGCAGCCAGTGCGTCAGCGGGTGTGTGTGAGTGTGGCCGCCATTTTGGGGGCTGTAACACTTCCGGCCATCATTGTCAACATGTCAACAGTGTGGGTGAGAATGCGTGTTGAAAGCTGGGCTCAGATTCGGATGCACCCAGAGAAAAGTAAGGAACTTAAAGGGGTCAACACCAGTTGGAACTAGGAAAACTATAAATTCATTTACCTTTTGACCTAGAATTTCGGAATAAGTTATTATTTTTAGAGCTGCAATACCTTAAGCACAATGTTCTTAATTGATTGATTAATCACCTTTCTACCTGTTTTCCCTATCTCCGCATAGGAATTTTCCATTGGCTGCCTGGATTTTTTCGATGATTGCCTGAGGTTTATAGGCAGTTAATTTATTCAGTTTTTACTCATTTGTAATTATTATTATTTTTTTCAGCAGTTGTTTTTATTGAAATGATGATGATGGAGCGAGGCGACTGCTGCATCTGGTGAGCTTCCCATTGCGTGTAAGTTCATTATGTTGCCATATTGACTTGTTGATGTTGTTGTTGCTTTTGTTCATTGTGTGCCTGATACGCCCAACAACAATTACACCAACAGCAATTACAACAACAACAAGAATAATTACAACAACAACATCCGCAGTCGCAGTTGTCTGGCCACCATTGCAAATTTCTACATGGCCGCTCAACTGAAAATTGTTTGTGCAGTTTTATTTTTTACACATCTTTTTTTCTTGTTTTTGTTTTTATTCACATTGTTGATGGCTTTGTTGTTTTTGGTTGCCTGTTGTAAATTGCAATTTCCCGTTGCTTGAGTTTGAGCTGCGGCTATTGTTGTTGTCGGCTCTGATTATTTATTATTTTAATTTATTTATTTTAATCCATCACCCAGAAGGCTTATCAAGTGACGTGGTTAATTTAATTACAGC
The DNA here is from genome assembly GCA_018151655.1 of Drosophila bocqueti. Taxonomy (NCBI): domain Eukaryota; kingdom Metazoa; phylum Arthropoda; class Insecta; order Diptera; family Drosophilidae; genus Drosophila; species Drosophila bocqueti. The sequence goes on from JAECXF010000230.1 coordinate 1,039,778, forward strand.
TCATTAATTATTGTAAACTTATTGAAGTGGTAATTCAAGTTGTAAAACTTGCGATCTTAATGTATCTGGGTTTGTTAATCGAGTAATTATTATTTGCTTAAAAGCCAATAAGGAAGAGGGTGTGCGTAAGTTATACAATAATTGTAATTAAAATTAAGGCAGGGCTTGCACTGTAAAATAATCTAGAGATATATTATACGTATTTGTTTTATTAATTTATCGTAAGTGTTGCTTATTTATATACCCTTAACTTACAAAAGGGGCTTTAAGAATTTTAATTAAAAATATTTTCTATCATATATTTAAGTTTTAATTAAAAAAAAAAATACTGTATAAACTTAGAATACAATTTGTTCGATTGAAATTGAAAAATATAAAAATAAAATTCAAAACATTTTTAAACACATTTTTGAAACATCCCTTTGGCACCCTTAAAGCCACCGCTTCCTTGCGTCCGCCCCCGGATAGCAATCGAAGCAGACTAAATCCTGAAAAACTCCCCCTAAAACTCCACAAGTGCTTCGATGTTTTTTAGCCAGGCGGAAGGACTCCCAATTCACGCATGTCCTTGGCGAGTGGAGCTCGTTGGGATTGCGATTTTCGGGTTTGTGAACTCACTAAACCCCCGGGTGGCGCCACCTGGACTGCGTGAATAATAAAATCAGAAAATCAAGACTGAAAAAGTAGCAACATCTCGGCGAACATCGTCAGGCCCAAATGCGAGCCGAGAAAGAAATCACGTAACTGTCAAATATCCCATCATATCTTTCATTTCGTGTTGATCGACTGTGGGAAATCGCGGCGAGAGAGCTTTGAATTGGGTTCCCAGTTTGCGGGGGAAGATGAACGAGCAACTCGCCGGAGTTGAAGAAGAGATCTCAAGTTGCCGATAGGGCGGCAAATTCACACATGTCTTGCGGATTATAATACCGGCAGTTCACAGGTATCACACTCTGCCAGTGCCAGTGCCAGTGGGTTTCTCTGCACTCTGAGCCGTCGTGGGTGCGTTTTGGATCTCAAATTTGGGATCCGTTTTGGGGTCTTGAGATCCGAAGTCTGCTGCCGCTTTTTGGCAGCCGCTCGCTCGCTGTCACGTCTTGCAGTCTTCAGCCGGCTGCACTCGCCCGACAGCTGTTGGCGGATGGGGGAAATGAGTAATGGATTCGAGTGAATAATTCTTAGAAAATGAGATTTTGTCTGCTGAATTTATTATGATTTTTCGCTGGCTGCCTGGGAAGTGAAATTAGGAACGAGAATGGGTGTTAGGCCTCGGAATCCAGAAGAAACAAGCGGATGTCATATTTGCTTTACTTAAAGATATCTTTAGAGGCAGAAGATTTTCAGAAGGGAGTTACATAGTCTATATTTTGTTGGAAACAGGACATTAAAATAGTTTTAAAGAGTACACAAACTTTTAAAACGAAAGCTCTTGAAAGAGTACACAAATCTCTAGATTTGGCTACCCCATTGTCTTTATTTCGGTTCAAGCACCTTGCATGTCTCGAGATTGGCACAAATCTCACTCAGTTTTAATTAAATAACTTTCCTTATCTGCAGTCTGGCATTCTCCCAGCTCGCCTACAACTCCATTATCCATTAGCTCTTGGCTTTATAGCCAGGCTATTTTATTCTGGGCCATTTCGAGTGGCATCCATGGTACGCTGCAGTGAACACTGACTTGTTGGTGTTTGGAATGGATGTTGATACACAGAAATAAAATAAAAATTCAAGTTGATTAAAGTATAGTTTACCATTTATAGATATGTTATCAATTCGTATTGAGAAAAAATAGATCCTAGGTATGTATATCCATTCAAACATCATAGACTAAACCCTAGTTGGCTTGAATTAAGACCCATTTAAGCCCAAAACATCTCCCCATATTGTTTCCGTGTAATAATAGCTGGCCGCAGTGGATGTCGGGAATTGGATATGCAGAGGAGCGTATCATAACCGGATCGCTTTTGGAGCGAAGAGCGTGAACCCCCGAGTGCAATGTGCAGGTTTACTGGAGCGTTTTAAGGGAGGAAGGGCCCTGCCAGAGAGGAGCGGGCAGGGGATTTTTATTAATGGACGAGTCCACGCAGAGTCCACGGAGTCCACGAATCCACGGAGATAGACAAGAGATCTTTTGGCCAAGATAGCCACGGTCAAGTTCACAGCGTTTCATTAGCGTGTAACGTCGGCGAAATTGAAAATGTAACGGATCGCCGGGGAAGGATCTGCGATAAGGATCTCGCTCTCGCTCGCCCGGTCTCTAAGTGGTTTATTGATATGCCACGGCTAAAGGACACGGCCTTTGCACCTGCCTAGATCAAGGTGAAGGGATCCTTAACGCTCCTTTTCTCCCCGTCTTCCAGCTCCTGTTTTACCCGGCTCTTCTCTGGTAATTATAAAATGACGCAGCCGTTTCTTATTTTCCTTCTTCGGCTTCCACCAGACACATGATCACCTTGAAAGTAAAAGTCGCTCAATGCATTTTTATGTTAATTCTTCTGGCGGCTTCTTAGCCAGCAGCAACATTGCGAGCAAAAATGTATTAAATTAAAACAAACAAATAATGAATAATAAGCGGCGGTCGAGAGTGAAAAATACTCGTTAATTTGCATAAGACGCGAGCGGAAGTGAGGCGGCGAGAGTGTGAGCGCCAGTGGGAGAGCGAGAGGCCGATGATCGACAGCTGATGCAAAGAGAGTACAGTTACTTGGCCAGCTGATCGCGGGCATTTCTCATTATAATTTTTTATGCTCAGCTACTCGTCACTTTTCCATTGGCATGCAAAGTGCTCATTAAATCAGGCAGACACATGCTAATTAGATTAGGTTTGTTGAGCCACCGGATTAGCTTAATTTGCCCGTGATATAATATGGATTACCGATTGCCATTAAAAGAGGGGAATTGAAACCAGGAAAACGAAGTCTTTAGTAATCTTTCCTTAACTGGTGATTAAAGTACCTACTCTAAATTAGTTTTCCGCATTTGTTATATATAATTTTCTAAAGAGGGTAAACGGAATGCACCAGAAAACAGCTTACCAGAAAAATCATATGCTTTTTTTAAGCACAAGGGAATTGGTTTTGAGGTTTTATGAACGAAATAATAACCATTAAAAGTTTGGTTTTAACCTAATTAAAAAAAAAGATAAGTAATAAATAAACTTTCTTTAAATTAACTTTAAATTAATACCCCTTAAGCCTTTATTTGCATTGATATAAAAAATATAGGAAATATATTACTAAGCCTAACAACTTAAGAACACTTTTCATCGGTGTTTATTTTACGGACTTAAAATTGTTGAAATCTAAGCCTCTTCTTCTATCAAGTATTCTTTAAAAAGTCAATAGAAGCCCTGATTATATTATAAAATTCTTAAACTTGAATTTTAAAATAAGAAATTAATATTTCTGGGTGAAACACTTGGTTCTTTGGCGCTTCTTTCAAATGGAACAAAACCAACACATTTGCAAAAGCTTTCAAAATGTTGAAAATCGCAGAGCTCTCGCTCCCTCTGCGAGCCAGAGCGAGAGAGTGAGCACCTCTTGTGCTCTTCGGAGCCTTCCAGTGGACTGGAAGTGCCGGCATCGGCTATGGCCGTCTCCCTCGCACCACTGTCCGTCCTGTGGGCGTTGCCCGTCGTTTGCGCTCTGCCGCTTCCAGTGCGCAGACTCGCCGCTCTGAGAGTGGGCGTTGCCAGAGCGCAGCGCAGTCGCAGTGAGCAGGTGGCTGGAAGGACCGAGACGGGGCTATGGCCACTGCTCGAGTGCAAGCGGGATAACACTAAACAAAATGGCTGCTATCATGCGGCGATAGCCGATAGGTGGCGCCACCGCCTGCTCCACCGGCTTTTGGCGCCGCCGCTCTCTCTTTGTGACTTTTGGATTTCCTACACGATTTCCTACGATTTTCTTCGGTTTTTCTCCGGCTTTCCTCTCGCAAAATGTTTGGCGCGCTTGCTAAGCGATTTGATTTTTGGGTTAGTCGGTTTGTCGGAAGCTCCGCTCCGCAGGATTCGCAGGATACGCTTGGCGCGCTGCTGCTCTCCTGCTGTTTGCTCCTTCTTCGCTGTGAAGCATCGGAAAAACTCCTTTGGGCAAGCGTCGGCCTTGTAGGCGCATTTCCGTTTGGTAATTTTTCACAGCGGCAGCTCGAAAAAAAAAACAAAAACAACAACAGCAACAACAGTAACAACAACAACGATAAGAGGGAAAACTAAACGGAACGAAAAGCCGCCTTGACGATTTTCACGCTGACTGCGTTGCTTTTCAGACAATAAGTGCATTTGTTTGGTACACGGAGACGAAAAAGGACTGTTTGAAATTTATATTTCAATTAAATGAGAAAACAAAAATTAAAGTAGAGATAATAATTAACAAGAAATCTATTAATAAAAGGATGCCAGAAACATAAGGGAAACCCTTTAATTGATGAATCCTTATTATTATACAAGGCACTAACACTTTACCATTCCCAACCGGTTCTACCTTTAAATTAGCAATTGTGCTAATTTAGTAATTCTGTGAGACTCACCATTAACTAAATTTATTTTTGTAGATAGGTAGTAAAGTCTTACTTATCACACAAATCCCAAGGGGTTCTAGTTTCAAAGAAGTGATAAAAGTACGAAATATATATTTTTTAACTACCAGGACAGCCCTTCTTCAAGTTTAGTATCAACTTATCATCAATTATGGTTTTATATTTAATTAAATTTAATTAAACTAAGAGTTTTTTTAATCTATATCTATTATTTATGCCTGTGTATTTGAGGGAATTCTCTCAATTCTTCCCCGCTCGCTCTTGCGTTGCTTTGCTTTTTGTTGGATTTCTTCCTCTGCTTTGGCTTGTGCTCAATAATTTTAACATTGTTGCCCGTAATGAAAGCTTTGCTCTTCATTTAAAGGCACAAAAAATGGGAAAAAAGAAAAGCCCGAAGCAGGCTTTGTTGTTGTCCCCCAACTGCCCACTTGCCTTGATCCTGCACTGTGTGTAGTGAGTGTCCTGCAATTGCTTATTGCATTCTGACTCTCCGGGTGTAAGGTCCTTTTTTGCTGTGTGGGGCGAGCGCCCCCGCCGACTGCGAGTGTAAGACTCGGGCTTCCTGCAGCAAGGACGAAGGCAGGCAAGCAGGCAGGGAGGGGGAGCGACGGACGCAGCAGTTTGCGTAATAAAATTTGCATAATTTTAAATGTATGTGTGCGTGTGCTGTCTGTCTCTCGGCTGTCTGTGCATGGAGTCTCTCGCATATCCTTTTCGGGCATCCTTACGCATTGTCTACTGCTTTGTTGCACACACAAACACAGGCACACTGAAACAAATGAGTCTCTCTTCTGCCCCACTCTTCTCTGCTTTCTATTTTTTTTGGTTAGCAAAATGCAGCAGGATGTGAATTGCGGCTGCTTTAAGGCGCCCTTAACCCATGTGCGCTCAATTCGTTAAATTAGCTCATTTTATGGGATTTTTGTACAACAAAGGGGATTTGCGACTTAAAAGTTTTGGTGCTGTTTTAGGAAGGAAAATGGTCTGAAAGATTGTAAAATGCTTTGGGGAAAACTCTACAATTTTGATTAGTATTTAGAAGGACGAAAATATAAAAAATATACATGATGTAATATTATACAGAACCAAATTAATAGACATAATTAATTAAAATTAAAATAAATTATATGTATTCAGAAAAACTAGCTTATATAATTTATCAAAAACTCTTTGTTTTATACTAAATTTTATAAAAAATATTTGGATCAAAACATGGCTACTGAAATGTTCACTAATATGGATATATACATATATGAAAAACAAGGAAAAATATTAGCATTAAATAAACCCTTCAATACAACGAAATAGACACTTTCATGAACCTTTATCCCACGTATGTAAATACCCTGAGTAAATTTAAAATAAATCAACTGCCTCTCGCTGACATTGATTAAAGACCTTTTTATTTTCCAACTTGCGTTAGAAGTTAAACACAAATCTAGATTTCATTAGGCATAGAACCTGGGTTTTTTGTTTACTTTTGTAAATCAAACTATTTGCGTGTTTACGAGAAAACTGTAGGTAAGCCACACCGAGAAACCGCTGAATGTCAAATAATAAATAATAAAAATGTACAACTTGACTTAGCGAGCACGCACCGCTCCGAAAGAAAGCGAGGAATAAACACACACACCCTGCGAATATATGTCCTGCGGTGCTTAATCCTTGCCGACAAGCCACTTGTTATGCTCATTAAGCTTCGGTTATTAGGGCCATCAAAGTGAATCAGGACAGAACTATAAAAGTCAACCCTTCAGCAGCCCCACCCCCACCCCTCCAACAATTTTTCCCAATGAACTGGAAAGAAAGTTTTGCGTTTCCTCCTTTTTCCTTTTCCCTTTTTTTATTCCCAAATATATATGGTATATTTTTTTACGAATATTTTTCCCTAAAGTTTTGGGGTTATTTATACATGTATTTGTTTGCTTGCCGTTGCTGTTGCTGTTATTGTTATCAACATTAAATCAAATCACAAAGACAACAACAATTACAAAAAGGCTCTACCTCGGACCACGGGACCCACGAAAAAAGCAGAAGGGAACCGAAAAAATACAAAAACCGAATAGGAATAACAGAATTTCTATAATGGCCCTGGAGTGGGGAGGAAAAAAATGGGTATGGAAAAAAAGGCCAGAGAAAATTTACAATGTCGCCGGTTTCCGTTTTGCGGGAGGCGGCGTGGAAATGTGGGCGGGGCACGGGCAGTGGCAGTGGCAGTGGCGTTGCTTTGGTTTTGTTGTGGCAATAAAATACATCATAACGGTATCATAAGCGAGGCGAACAAAGCGATACGAGCACAAAACTCACTCACACACCAACAGATAAAGAGTGAAACAAGAAGGGTGCCGGCCTTTAAGAGAACCGACCACGGAATACCCAGTGTTTGATATCCATAAGGGATTTACTGCATATTTTATAAAATAATATAAAATGTAAAGTGTTAATGCCAAATATAAGGTTCTTGTTATTCACATGATTTATGGACAAGCCCATACGTATGTTTATTATTAACTAAAAAGAAAATATTCTCGAAATAATTTATTACTTATGTATAAGAGGGCGAAGCAAATCAAGTCGTATAAGAAATAAACGCGTTTGCTCCAGTACTCCAGGTTCTAAGAGGCATTTCGGGGACACAACGGACAAACGGACAAAATAACAACTGGGTTTACTCAGTCAAGTATCGAATATTCTTAATATTTAATAATAATAAGATTTAAGAAGATATGCTTAATAAAATATAAATCCATTTGTTGTAGTACTTAGATACAGATACTTAAAGGTTTTATACAAATACAAGAGACCCCTAAACTTTACTTAAATACCGGGTACTAAAGAGAGACACAAGGGCCAGGAAAAAAGGCATCGAAAATCTGTGGAAAAAATCCATTTGCTGGGCACAAAACAAAAAAAATATTCAAATTTTGTTACGTTGCGCAAAAACAACAACGAAACTGGGCAAAAACAAAAGCCACAAGAAATAACACACACATCCGTGCACTGAGCGAAAAAGGTGAAGAGAGTGAGGAAAAACAGAGGCCGCTATTATGGCAGAGAAAAAAGAAACACAAGAGAGAACAAGAGCAACGACAATGGCGGCCACCGGAAATAGTCACACATACACGTGCCCGCTTACACTCGAGTATAAATGAACATACGCATGCAAATACTCACCCACACATAAAGGGTTGCACATGCCGTTAGTTGGGTATCCTGCGTCCTTCGGCCTGCGTCCTGTGTGCGTGCTGCAACAAATAAAATATTAAAATTGGTTCAATGAATTTCAATAACAACAACAAACACGAAATCAAAACTAAATTTCGCTTTATTGATAACGAAATACAAGGTAGCACGGCAGGGTGGACTGGGCCGAGCTGGTCTGTCCTGGAAAATCCTTTGGGGTGGCCGTTATGGATTGCGTGTGTGCTGATGTGGTTATGTATGCCCCGGCACTTGAAATATGCGAGTTTATAACCGACCGATTGGCTAATAACATGGGCGGGGAAATTATTGGGGTTCGGAATGTCCTAGGGATAAAGATCGGAATGCCTTGAGGTGCGAGTTCATTGAATTCAGTGTGTTGACAGGGATTTATGATTAATTATTTGCGTGAGGAATAAAGCAAGCTAGTTTATGACTGTGCCAGAATTTTATAAAAAGGATAAATCTTCTATTAAAATAACCCCTAAACTCTTATATTTAAATCTTTAAACATATTTCTGATTTAAAGTAAATATCCCCCATTTCTTGTCAGCCTCTGTATCCTTTGTGTCCAACACATATTTTGTGGACACACAGCAACACTCTCACACGCGGCATATGAATATACATATGCAGATAGAAATCTGCACACATTTCGACCAGCCTATCCATGTCCTGTGTCTGTGTCCTGCGAAATGCCGTCAATCCTAACCCTTTCGCACAAGCTCGTATGCGTTGCCCAGAGCTCCCCGGAGGCCTATACCATCGTATCGACTTATTTGCATGTTTTCTGATTCGTTTTTTTTGTGATTTCATTTTTTTGTGGCGCAGAAATCGATAAAAATGCGTGGCGGACAGAAAAAAGAAATGATTTACAATTGCCAGATTGATGGGCGACATCAAAACAAGAAATCAAATACTCTAATCAAAATGTAGCACCAATTAATAGAAATTGCACACATGGAAATGGGAAATGAAACGGGATATAAATTTACAAGATAGATATCGGCACAACATAAACACAGCGAGAAATTCAAAACTATTACATTAAGTTAAATCTATTTTGTATTTATTATAATGAGTGGAAGCTGGTTAAATAAAATAAATATATATTTGAAAAATAAATTAAAGTGTTTCATATTTAAGGTTTATATGTTAAAGGATTTTCTGTTGGCATCAATTTACGTTTATAAAATAGCCTATCTTTATTAAAAATTAGAAGAGGGGGCAAAGAATTCATTCATAAGTTTTAAGACCAATCAAACAACATGTTTATATATATTTTAAATTACAAAATTAATTTACCATAACATAATTAGTAATGATAACTAAGGGTTATTAACCTAACATATTCATTACAAATAAATTTCAAAGGATACCCCAAGCCTTAAAAAAAGCCTTAAAATTCTCTCCTGTGTACATTTGCCGACATTTGTATATCCTTCACACGCACAGTATTCTTTCTATTTGGCGACAATGTCCAAGGAATCTCCGGCACAAAATGGCAACATCGGAGAGCGGCGAGCCACCGCTCGCACCCCCCCCCGGGACTCTAAATATACCTTTTCCGAAAGGAAGGGGAGGAGGTGAAAGGATGGGGGCCAGAGTTGGAGCCCAGACGAACGTGCGCTGGTTGCTTCGGGGGTTGAAAGGACATCCAAGGCACAGATACACGCACACGAGCGACAAATAACAAACAAATACAAACCGATGAGTCCTGGCAGCGCAGAAAAGGGAGCCCTGCCAGCCAGCCAGCGCGTATTTGCACCCCGCCGCCGCCTGTATTTAGTTTATGGTATGCGTGAATATTCAAATATTGCGTTGGGTGTCCTTCCTGCGAGTGCGTGTGTGTGCGCGTCCATGTGGGGGTTGCCACAGCAACAGGATATCGGACGCATGCGTATTGCCAAAGCCCACATCCTCGTCCCCCCCATTCCCCAGTTTTTCCTTTCTTTCTTGTGTTTGTGTTCCGCTTCCCCGCTTTCCCGGCTCCCCAGCACCCCAGCTCCTTATTCCTTATTCAGCACGTCCTTTTTTTGGTGGAAACAAAAGCAACGCCGAAATAATAAATAATTGCTAGTTGGGCATTGAGGTGCAGAGGTATGTAAAGTCACCCTCTCCAACCCCAAACTCACCTCGCCTCACCTTGGCTCTGCCTTTCTTTTGATAATTTCGCCTCTTCTTCTATTAAGTTAATTAAAGCTTCGGGGCCGCCACGGGGCGTATGCTTGATGTGGCGCCTTGCCTAGCTGCAGAATAGCTTCAAAATTTAAACCCTCATCGATTTATCACCGCTTTAAAGCCATCGAAGGACGTGTGTGTTGGTTGTGTGCTTGTGTGTCTGGGTTTTGTCATTTTATCGTGTGAATGTTGGCGTGCCTGTCTGTCAGGATGTCTCCATTGGAGGCGCAGGAGGAACAGGAGGCGGCACAGGGGTCAGTCATTGCAACCTGTCTACATAAATACTGTCTGCGATAAGGCCTTTGTTTTTGTCATAAATCTCATTTTATGATGGATTGATATGCGGACATAGAGTGAGCGAAATGCAATTCGAGGCACCCACACAAAAACTCGTAAATAAATACAATTAGCAACAAAATAATATGGGTTTCGTGAGATAAATTATACAGGGATTAAATTCGGATTGTGAAATAAATAAAATAAATATTATATCTAGGTAATAATATTTTTAAAAGAAAAGCTGTGTAAGCTTTAGAATTACTGCTTACTGTTTCTTACTTACTGTTCTTACTTACTCTATTTGAAAAATAGATCTTCAAATATTTCACAACGAGTTTTCTTTCCCCAACATTTGTATCCCGTTTTCCCATAATTTTCCCCTTGACTGTCTAAATATATATTCGCCACTGATTTGTGGTTAACTGAAATTGAAATAGCTGTAGGAAATAACAAGGAATGGGTAATAGATTTTCTTTGATGACGAGGCCGCACCGATTTGATGGCAGTTGATCCCATTCAAAAGGTCGAATAAATGGAGGCTGCCCGGGCGATTTCTGATCTCACTTCACTCTCGCTCGGCTGGTACAAATCGCTGCGGAAGAACAAGTCCTGGCAGCCTTGTCTGCAGTGAAAGTTGCTCCAGGATAATGTCTGTCTATCTCTCTCTCTTCGCTGACGCTGTCTGTGCATGCGTTTGCACCTAATTTGCATAAACGCTCTGGCAGCAGCGGCAAACTTTTGCCCACATTGCACAAAAAAGAGGAAAAACTGGCCCGCCCCCTCATAGCCGTTCTCCAGGGTTTTTCCCCTTGATTTTCCTCGATGCGAGTCGAATCGCTGGCTGTCCGGGGAGCGCGCGTCGGAGGAGGAAAAGTGAACCGAGTGAAAAATGCGCAAACTTGGTAACCAAGTTAGCGCGTTATTTTAACATTTTCCGCTTTTCTGCTGCCGCGGCAGCGGCGTCTGTCGCCCTTTTCACGCTCTTCCTCCCTCCGTCTTTTCTGCGGCGATTCTTTCGCTTCGGTCTCTCCATCTTCCTTCAAGGACTTGGTGGTACAAATCACAGCCAGTTGGAAATTATGATCGATGAGGTCCTGCGAACAGCAGCAGCAGCAGCAGTCGCCTTATAGTTGGCGGAAAGTTATGCCGGCGGTTTGTCGGAAAATTTGTTAAGTTTGCTGATTGCATTCCGTTTGGGTTTTTTGCGGAACAAGGAAACAAGAGAGGACTTTCTACTAGTTTTAAAGGATTTTTTACTTAATTTATTTTACACAGAAATAAAAAAAAATATTATAAACTATTATATGAAAAGTTAACCTTAAATAGGTCTGGATAATAAAAATTAATAATACAGCCAAAGTTTGGGCTATTTAGAAGTCCCTAAAAAATTTGCATTCTTCTCTGCTATTCTCATAAGCCAAAGCTGGTCTCTCTATTAAATTAGGGCCTCTCTCTGCGAATCTCAAGAACTTAAGCTTTAAACTTAACCTTTCACAAACCTTAACCTTTCCGCACCCTTCTATTTAAATCTCAAGAACTTAAGCTAGTTCCCAAATTCTTAAATTTAAATAATATTCTCTAAAGTAGTTCCCAAGTAGTTAGTTTCATAACTCCACTTTCAGGTTATTCATATTCAAACCCTCTCCTACCCATCAAAGTCGAGCCTCTCCAACCGAACGCTACTCATGCAAATGTCTAAGGTCAAGAGCAAGGCTGCATATCCTCCTCCGGCTTCCCATCCCTTGGCGCCATTCGACGTCTCCATCGACATCTCCTCATTCAGCAGCAAAATGCATAAAAACTTTCAGTATCACTGGGTCACATGCTCGTCTGCATCACTGATGAGCTCGAGCTACCGAGACGGCGACAGGCAGAGCCGGAGCAGACGAGCCTCCGCCGATGTTCCGATATTAACAACAAATTATGGCATCTCATAAAATTGCACAATAAACAAAACCCAACAGGGTGTGTGTATGTGTGTGTGTGAACAGAAAAAAAGTAACAAATGAGCTGAAAGAGAATTTGCTGTAATAAAAACTTATTCGTGATCTACCTCAACGCGCACAGGATAAAAGTCCCGCCGGAGAGAGATGTGAAATGGAAAGTACTGAAAAGGAGGCAAACTCTTTCTCGAGGGGTTCACCCTGTGCACGGAACGAGGGGTATAAAAAATCAGCTCTCGCGTAATAATCATAAATTAGTTTATGAGTCGGAGGAGCAGCGTCATCGCGTGTCGCGTAACCTTGCCCTTCCTCGGAGGCATCCACACACATACAGATGCAAGAGAACGCGCTACAGAGATGCCAAAAAAAAAATATAATAAAAGGGTAACTTTTGGGAAAAAGGATTAAAATGTTTTCTTTTATATTTTTAAAAATATTTTTAGAGTTTAATATGCTTGTTAAGTAACAACAGATATTTCTCAAAATATAATTAAAATATATTTTTAAAATAAATTGAAATTCATTTAATACATTTTTCTGTCGTTTGGTTTTAAATATAAATATTTAAAAAAATTTATTTTTAATAAATTAAATACAAAAATCTAAAAGGAAAATTTTTTAAAAGCATTTATCCCTATATTTATATTAATTTTGTTTTTGTAAGTACCCAACAAATCTCTCTTGAATAATTCTAGGTCGTCAGCCCTGTCAAGCCCTAAAACTTCTCTCCTCCCATACATGTACATATGTGTGACGACTTTTTTATATTTCTTGTTGTATTCATTCCCTTCTGGTACTTTTTTTAAGCTCCAAACACACTGTTGAATTTTTACGCCTGATGCTGTTGCATAAAAATGGAAAGCGAGATAAACATATCAAGTATACGCCGCGTGAACGAACGAGATGGGTTTATAAGCAAATTTGAAATTCCGGCAGCAACAGCCACGCCGACCCCTGCCTTCCTCGCCAAAACAGTGGCAAATCTATTCGAAAACAAATTTTGAATTACAAATCGACTTCGACAAAGGGGTGTTGGGGAGATATGTGTGACGTCACCGCCACCCCGTCGCAAGGATGTGCAGCAAGGACAGCGAGGTTGAGAGAGCGAGAGTGGCGCAAAATGTTCGCACGAGTTTTGCATTTGAATGTGAGTTACGAGTTACGAGTTGCGAGCCATTCCACTCCAGATATATATAGGTACGTATATATGCGAGTGCTTGGGAATCAGCTGATTTTTGTTTTGGCGCGAGCTTCAGGAGATCCATTTGCTTAGATAAGACCCATAAAAGTCCCTTTGAATCTCTGCGCAGACTCCGCGCAGAAGACTTTAAGTGGCAATGCGCTCGCCGAAGAAACGGCGGCACAAAATGGCCGTTTCTGGCCATAAAGTAGCAAAACAAAGGACAAGGCTAATAGCGAAAATGGGAAGACAAGGAGAAAAAAGAATATATGGAATCCCCGAAACTTGGCGAAAGTCTTTCGCCCGCCTGTCAAAAGCAGGCAACGAGCTCTTTGGTTTTCAAGAAATATGACGCACATAACTGTTTTCAATTAGCTAGAGGTCCTCCGGGGCCAGGACTCTCTGTCTTCTGTCTTTCTTGGTGATGGCAATGGCCTTTGTTACCATTCCAAAAAAGATGTTGCACAGAAAAAAAAAAACAGAAAAAAGGGGAAGTTGATAAGGTTATTTTCTAGAAATAATAAATGGTACCATATATTAATTATTTCAGCAAGAGAAAACATAATTTCAAATAATTTATTGATGTGTCTGAACAATTGATATTTAATATCAAATATAAAAAAATCTTAAATTAAAACTATTTAAGAAAAAAGGTCGGAACTATTTTTGGGTTTTAAAAGGTTAATGGGTTTGGTTTCAGAAACATCAAATTTGGTTTCTTAAGATTTATTTAAATTAATTTAAAAAATATAAATATAAACAAAATAAATTTAGAATAACCTTATGAGTTATTTATTGTTAATTAAAAGCTTACTTATTTTTAATTTCCTTTAATTTATCATTTTATAGATAGTTTATAAACAAATATTTATTTTCTTTATCATTATTATATTACCTATTTATATTTATAAATTTAAAAAATATCAAAATTTATATTATGAGTCTAAAAAATCTAATTTTTTCTCTGCATTTTCCCTTATTTTTTGCCCGCCCCAAACCTCTGCCACTTAAAGCTGTTTTTAGCCACTGCTCTTTAATTTTGTATACAAAAAGCAAACTTTAGCCGAGCAACGTCCTCTATATATCCGACCTACACACACACACAGCCACACCCACTTTCATCATCAACGAGGGAGTTGGGGCGGGGGGTGCGAGGGGGCGGTGCAGGATTCGTTAGCATTCCGTGCTGCGCTCGCATTGCAACACGCGTCTGGAATACAAATGAGGATCGCTTTCGTCCTCGTTCTCATTTTTGCCTCGTCCTGTTCGTCCGGTGTTCGTCCTGTGCTGCGTCCTGTGTTCCTCTTTTCTCGTCATCATCAGCGGTATTTGGCAGCCGGCAGTCGGCGGCAGTCGTCAGCGTCGACAGCATCCGCCATTGACAGCCAAGCCAGTGTTGTAATACACACACACATACACTCCAGGACATCTACAGGATATCACACACACCGACACGCATATGGGGGATTGTCAGGACTGTGTGTGGGGGTCCGCTTATTTTTAGTATTTGTTTTTGCTCGTGCCTGCCTCGTGTTTGGACTTTTTTCCCCCAGCTGCTTTTAGTTGCGATGATGCTCTGGCCAGATTTCTGATTTCAGGAGATGAAGCGGAACTGGTTCTTTAATGGTCTCCCCTTCGATTTAATTAAATTTTGGCTAAGAGTGTAGGGAACTCTTTATTAAAGCTGGCAGGAATTTACAAGATAAACAAAACAAATAGGGAAAATGGAAAATAAAACCTGAAAACATATCATATTTTAAGGGATATATCCTAAATAAACTTTCTAGCTTGTAGGAGCATTTAAAATATAGGAAATAAATAGGTAATTATTAAATTTATTTACTCTAACTAATTTCTATGAATATCTGATTTAAATTAAGAATTAAATTAGATATTAATTTCTTTAAAATCTTTATATCTAATTTTTATGATGCTGATAAAGTTTTTGGATTAGACAATTAGTTTACTTTAGAATCAATTAAAATATTTAAATTCTAATATACAAATATTTCAAATAAATTCATATTAAAACCAATAATATATATTGATATATATTTAAAGGATCTACTAACAATAGTTTCTTTTTATTTAAGGAATAAACTGAGCTAGTTCTAGCTCCAAGTATCTACTCCTACAACTAAAAGCAACTTGTTCCACTAAATTACACACACACAGAGTACTTCTTTGTGGCAAAAAACGTTTGCGTTGGTCATCCGCAAAAAAAGAAGAAAACCCCCACTCGATTGCCAGCTTGGTCAGCTTCCGGTTCCTGTGACCAGTGTCCACTATACAGGATAGTATCCTGTGTGTGTGCAGTATCCCCCCCTCTTCTTTCCTGATTTGCAGTTGGAGAAATTCCTCTTTTGTTTGTCCATTTGCCTTGTATTTCCTCCTAGACCAGGCTGATTTTTGAATAGTCCACAGGACACTCTCATCTTCTAATGAGCGGCGAGCGGTGAGCACACTGAGCTGACTGCTGACAGTTGTGCCTGATAAGCGTAAAACCGTAACGAATGGCGGCGGGGAGTTGGGGTAATTAAACAGTCCCGGCAACAGTCGAAGCGTATTAATCATTTAATTTACTCCTTTTCACGGCGCAGACATTCCATGGCCGCAGGACCTTCAGCGCGCCCAGCATTCAGCTCCCGGGGGCACTTGTCGGCGAGAGCATTAACACCGCTGTTGTTCCTGCTTCTGCTCCGTTCCAGGGAAATCCTCTTCACGTGTCCTTGCAACCCTTTCGTGTCTTTGGCGCGTTTAATTCGTTCGAGCATGAAATTTCCGCCTGCGTAGCCCCCACACAAAGTCCTCCTCCTCGTTGCCATTGTCTGTTGTTGCTTCATTAAAATAAATTTAAATAAACTACGCTGATTATGAAAGTGCCATGAAACCGAGAAAGTTTTCGCTTAAGCAGCAAAACACGAAAGGACTTTTCACTTCAAGGTCGCCCTGGCTGAAAAGTTGTTCCAATTATTTCAACATTTGTGAAAAATAATTGGACTCGGCAAGTCAATTTATTAATTAGTATTATTTAAGTGCCTGAAGTGCTAAGTTGACAGCTTCATTTGGTTTTTAAAAAGGCAGAAAAGTTAACTAAAAATGTTTGAAACAGAGAATAAAATATATTAAATAAAATATTAACAGTTTGAAATTTAAAGCCCATATTAATGCCAAGAATTCTATATTTAAATTCGAACAAGTCATAACCTTCGTTGTTATATTTCTATTCTATTTAACAACATTTTTGACTGGAATTGCTTTCTAAATAATTACAAAAATTACTTTTAATTTGCCATTAAACAAGATGGAAAATGCCCTCAAATAAATTCAACATTTGGCCCAAATGATTTGACTGCCAAGTCAATTTATTAATTAGTGTAATTTAAAACATTTCGCTTGAAGCAACCACCTCAACCCCGGAAAACGCCTGAAATGCGGCAATACAAAATCGATGACAAATTGCGGACACGTTACGCGTAGTTGAACCCAAGACGAGTTGAGCTCGTTGCGGATCCCCGGATGCCCGGATTCTCTACCGGGTTCCCTGTGTTTTGGGTATGGGTTCGGTTTTGGCGTGACTGCTAAATACGCTGACAATGCTGCACCCTCACCCTCGCCGAAGAGACAAAGGCAACAACACCAGCAAGCCAGGCAGCCACCCCACAAAGAACCAAGTCAGGCAGGCAGGCTGGCTGGCAGGCTGAGGCTATATCAATGGGCAAATTAAAATAACAACCTAATCATCGTTTTAAGACCGCGAGAAAAAGGCGACACGAGGCCAGCGAGGCAGCGACGACAAGGGTGGCTGCACTGCAGCGCTGCTAAATGAAACGCAAAGGCCTTTTTGTCAACGCCTGCACAGAGAGAAAATTATATACTAAGAAAGGGGAAAAGCAGAGAAAATTTTGTGTATAAGAATCCGTAAAAAATATATTAAATAAATATGTTGGAGTATTATAATTAATATTCAAAATAAAATAGTTTGAGAAACTAAGAGAATGGTTTTATCAAGAACATTCTTTCTGAGAAGAGTGTATATATTAAATAATAACCAACAATTTAAGATCTTTGTTTAAAATACCACCATTTGGAAATCGTCCGTGATTTTAATCGAAAGACTGTTAGAAGTCATAATTCAGAAAACAGATAAATTAAATATTATTTTCCATGCTATAAACTGGTAACTTATACTATATATCTCTAAAGGGTATACTGTTCTTTTTCCCAGTGCATCCAGCACCCTACCCCTGACATTGCCGGCGCTTTTGAGCATCCCTTCTTTACTCTTCTGTCATTTTTATGTTCCGGCGTTTGTTCCGCCTTCTGTTCCTGTTTCACTTCCCGCGGAGGACAATTGCCCAGAAGTGTTGGAAGTCAAACGCAACCGACCCGCCACTAATGCGTCCGCTTCGGCTTCTTTTTTCGGAATCGGACTGCAGTCTAAGGATCGGATCAGCAGGAGCAGGAGCAGGAGCCGGAGCAGGAGCATGAGCGACGTCGAATTGCTCCCTTGTGACAGGCCAATATAATGCGCCGCGGGGTGATGGGTGAGTTGCGCTTGTTGCCAAAAAGGGGGAGGCATGTCCTGGGTGCTAGTGGGTAGTGGGTGGTGCCTGGGTGTGGGAGGCAAGTACAGCAAGTAAGGCCCGGCGATTGCCCAACAGATTGCCGCACTCATATCAGGTTGCAACCGAGCGAGCTCTCCCTCCTGGCCCTTGTCTGTCTCTCTCACCGATACGCGTATGATGGATCGCCTTAAATACCTTTAAATTAAAACGACGCTCACAGCGAAATGAGTTGTGGGAGTTGTTGTCGCTGGCCAGACGATTGCCACGGGGGTGGTGCAGCTCAGCGGGGAGCAGTTGTCCTTGCCAAAAAGACTGAGGGTGATGGTGAAGGTGGAACTTATCCCCGATTTAAATGCCTTTTAATTGAACGCAGCGTGAGGCTTTTTATCTTCGGCAAATAAAAATTGCAGTCGAGACTAGGAGTTTTTTATGGGATTTTTTACGAGAACAATAGCTTAGGTGAAGGTGAGTGAAATTAAGCACTTAAAAATGAATAAAAATTAAAATAAAAGGACTAACAGAGATTTCTAAAAATATAATTGTAGAATATAAGGAATAATAATTATAGAGTATTAAGAAAATTATGGAAAATATTATTCTGTATTAGAAACTAATGGCGTTATGGCACTCTATTGTAGTATTCATTATTATTTTATTTTTTTAAGAAAATCCCTTGGTAACATTATTTAGGAATCTATTTGTACTTAATTAATAAAAGAAACCAACAATGTAGTGTCATAATACCATAGCAGGTATCACCAAGAAAATCCCCTGAAAGTATCACTTCCATTTCATAGAATTAAACCACAAAAAAAGTGTATATAAAATCCAAATAAAATCCCAGTAAATACCAGGGGCACTCCACAAGTCCACCCACCTACTGTTCCAGTTCTATTCCATGAAATTCGATTCGCCCTCGCAATTGCAACAGCAATTGCAATCGCCCGGCGTAAGTAATCGCTGCGAACTAGTTCTGTTGCGAAATTTATGCAGCATTCAGTGACAGGCTGCGACGAGAGCAGCAACTCTATCGCTCATAAATATATATCCATCCGACTGGCCTAAGCCGCCTGTCAATGCCTGTTGTTCCGACTGCGTCTGCAGGTTTTCGCTCTCTTTTTATACCGTTCTGACACTAATCAGATTAGTATCGCCAACGCCAATGGCATTATGCATACGTACGAGAACGAGTGCTGGAACTCGTACTGGTATAATTCTTGTGTTCCGTCCCGTTGCTCTATTCTATTCTTGTGTTGCATCAAATTGCAAGCCACCCACACGGACACTACACTCAGAAAAATGGTGGGGGAGACAGACGGCCCACAGTCGACAGCCAAACTTGACATGCACACTTCGGTATGTAACGGACGTTGTTGCCAGTTTTCGGAGGGGAAAAGGGTCGGAGGCGGAGACGGAGACGGGCCTTCGCTGGGCTCGGTGGGTATTGAATGACTGCTCTCTGACTGACTGTTTGACAGACACTGATGTTGATGAATATCAAGTGAATCCTTTTGTGACATCAGGAAAAAAGGCCTCCCGCTGGGCCAAGCTCTGGGGTCGCTCCTCCTCAGCTTACTCCACTATTTTGGCCCTCGAGTTTACACGGGGAGAAATAGTAAGAGAAGAACAAGACACACCTGAAATTAAAAGGATTCTAGAAATATTAAAATTAAAAATAATACGCTTTATAACACTATCTATCTATAAAACTATCTTTGGTGTTTAAATATTAACTTAAATTTAAATACATGAATTTTCGATCTCAATTCCTTTGTATTAACAGGCTTCTTACCTTAATTACTATCTCTAATAGTTATCCCATTTATAGTAACAAATTAATACCCCATATTTCTCTCACTACTCCACCTTTTAAAGCTTGTTGCCAGCGAAAGTGACAGCGATGCCAAAAAGACATCCAGCGAGTAGAACTACGACCAGGAACTGAGGGCGTGGAGGGCGGCGACCATCGCTCCATCGCCTGGAACTTACTTAGCCCCTGTGTAAAAATGCTCAGATTGAAAAACGCAAAAGTTGAGATACGAACGGCTCGGGCCAGATTGATTGCGAGCGATAAAGTCCAAAAGCCCAGGCAGGGCAAGTGTATGAAAAAAAGGAACACTCCGCAGCCAGGACGAGGGTGGTCGACGCAGGCACAGAACGCTTGAGGTTACCAACAGCGCAAAAAGATGGCAGATAAGACAGAAAACAGGACAGGATGAGGACCGAGATGAGGACCGGGATAGAGGACCAAGGATAAGGACGATGGGCACCGAGCAGTATCCGTAATAGACAGCGGAATTATGAAAGTGTTGGCGTAGAACAAATCGAATTAGACATTGCGTGAAAGTTGATGTCATGCCATATAGCTATGGGGAGGGTTTTTAAGGACTCTCAAAGTGGCTTAGACGATCGAAAGGAAGACGTAGTTTGGTCACTGTTCTGTGTATAATTTTTGGAAGTTAACTTGGATTTTGTATATATTTTTTGCTTTTAAATTCGAATTACTAGAAAATATAACAAAATTTACAGAGTTTTATATATGCATAATTTTTAAGGAAATATAATAATATAAATATATATAAATAGATACATAGAAGAAGCAAGCTTTTTGTTCTTTCTTTGTGGAATATCATTTAAAAAATGTAAACAATTAAATAAATATTTTTGAGATAGTAGAAACTGAACAACAGATTACATAGGTCAATGGTAGAAAAGTCCTAACACAAAGCAGACTCTCTTTAATATTTTTCCATATATTATTTATTTCATTCCAAACTTAGTTTAAGTATTTTCCCTTGGCTCGGCCCTGGCAGAAACAAAGAAAAAATTTAACAAAAAATCCGCCATTAAGCAAGGATCCTTTGGAGCGGGGGAGATGGAGAGTCCTTCGAGCCCAGCCTCTTCGCTGCCATTAGTGCGTGTGATTTCCATTTCATTTCGCTTCGTGACAGTTGGCAACTCCAACAGATTAAAGGCATTTCCCATCCAGCACGCAATTCGCCTGAATTATTGTTGTCAGCAAACCAGGAACCAGCCAGCAGCCAGCAGCCAGGGACCAGGGGCCAGCGGCCTGGCCAGCGAGTTCCTGGCTCGGGCGCAGGACTGGTACCCCAAAAACGGGCACCAGGACACCAACGCAGGACGACCAAGGATGGCGGCGTCGCGACATGCGTCGATGATACGCAAATGCAAACAAACAAGGCGGCAACATGGAGCGAGTGCGAGTGGTGAGGGGAGAGGAGGAGAGGAGGACATAATACCATGCACATTGAGTGCCGGAGTGCCGGGGTTTTCCGTGGGTTTTCCAGGACGAGTGCGAGGGGGCAGGGGCTTTAAGGCATATGCAAAAGCGTGAAGCAACCAGCCAGAATCCTCTTTTTCCATTCCCACACTCGCTACCTATCTGTCACTATAGCGCGAAATCAGCTGTGAAAATTTTGAAATTTTTCCACGAGGATTTTCGCGACTTTTTGCGTATTTTGCATCAATTTTTATCAGTTGGCATGGGTGTGAGGGATCCTGGGGTAAGCGTGCCCGGTGTTCGGCGAGAGGGGTAAGTGAAGCCTGGCAGAGGCAGAGGCAGAGGCGGGGAAGTAGAATCCGACGAGGGGAGCAGGAGGAGTGGTCTTGAAGGCTCAAGGTGGTCTTAATGGCAGGAAAACTGCGTAAGTGGCAAAAAGAGCTGCGACTGCCGATGGTGGAAATTCAAATTGGTAACAAGGTACGAGGAAATTTCCAAATGTAGTAAATATATTTTGGGTATTATTTCATTTTTCAATGTTAAACTATTCTATTATTAGTTAATTACTTATTAAAATTGAACTATTATAAAGGGTAATAATTATACAAATATTTACTAATAATATAATTAAACTTAATTACAAGAATAAAAATATAAAACAAAAATAGAATAACCATATCCAGACCTAAACCAACAGGAATAACCTATATAACATTTTAAAATCTGAACCAATATCTCCATCCCAATCTTTAACTAATCCCTGTTCGCTGGTCCCATCCCAGCACTTCCGTTTCCGCTTTCTTTTCGCCTCCATTCGCAATTGCAGTAATACAATAAAACTAATATCAACACTTGATTAACCCAAATGAGGGCAATCATTGCGCTCTAATGAACCAAACCGGACCGAACGCACGCTCCGCTCTGCTCAAAAAGCAAAAGCAACCACCCAAATACGAGCTTCGGCTAACAGTGGGTGTAAATATATACATATACAAATTCGTACATATATATGTTTATAGGGAACATCCCACCCACCGGAGCCAAATATTTTGGGCAACGCCTCTTGCGAGCGACGGGGTTAACCCTTTTGTGGCCCGAAGTACATTTGCGTGTGAAAGTGGCGATATTTGCCGCCGCCGAGTGCAATGATGTCGCCAGCATGGCCTGTATCCTTGTATCCCCGCTTCCCTGGGTATCCTTGTACCTCGTTTGCCTTTAATCACGTGGAAAGGCGCGAAAAGCGGCGCTTAGTGTTTGCCAAAAGCTTCAGCGAGCGTGTGCAGAAGAAGGGTTGATTTTCCGCAGGACCTGGACCTGTATCTGGATCTGGATCTGGGTGTGCTTATCATTAATCATTAATAATGAAAACGGCGGCGTTAAATCTTGTAGATATTCCATGCCAAATGCTGGTATTTGCCGGACCATTCACGGGGACCGGCAAAGGGTTTTGTCCTTCCGCTTCCTGGGGGTTGCATGACGCCGCCAGGACTTTGGAACTTCGAACTGAAGTACCTGTTAATGGGCACTCGAGGCAAGTGCCAGCCAGTGTGTAATTTGACCCGGGGCTATAAGTTACGCACTTTTGTGTGTGCGCGGCGGCACTTCAAAAGGCGAGGCGCAAATTGCACAACAGAGCGCCGAGTGCACTGCGAAATCAAGCCTCGTCAGCGGTATGTCAATGTGAAAGTTCTGTTTAACACTGTGAGAAAATATCTCTAACAAAATAAGGAGACATGACACATGTGCCAGAATTTTCGAAGCTATTTTATGAGGTTCTCTCAAGGCGAAAAAAAGAAGTAGAAATTTATAACGAGGTCAAAATTAAGTTAAAATAAATCGACAAAAATAGCACATTTTAAAGAAATTGTAAAGAAAAAAATATATAAAATTTTAAAATACAGCATTGTTTTACCTTTAAAGTATCGATTAACTAATCTTACAATTACTAGTATATTTTTTTTTAGCTCTTCAAAGCTTTTCCTGCAGTGCATTCTCTCTCTTCCCCTTTCCACAAATTTTTTGTGCATTGCCAAATTGAAAATCCTGCGGGATTTTCGGCTGATATCCTGCCACACACATTTTGACGCCCAAATGAGTCTTAATGTGTTTTTCACACCCAGGCGAAAAACTGAAAAAAAACGAGGCAAACCGGCGGCGACCAATGTGGAAAATGTTCATAGAGCACGGGCAGGAGCCGGACAGGCCGGCGAAAAACAGGACCTGCTGTGGAGGAGGCGTCGTAGCGGCAAATTCAATTTAGCATTTTTAAGTGCGTTCGCCTTTGATCAGCGACAATCGAATTTTGCAGCAAATAAAATGTGCGAAGCGAGGCCACGGTGGGGGAACCAGAAAACAAAAAAAAAGAAGGCTGATTACACTTGCCGTTTGATCAGCAGCGGGAACAGGACCCGGCGACATCTGTAGGTAGTGTCCTGTTTCCATTGGCCTTTCATAAATATTCAATTCAACTCCGACTCCAGCTCCATCTAAAATCCCGCTCATAATCAGAAACGGAATCGGATTGGGAAACTGCGACCATAATTGCGAGTATAGATGCTGGCCACTAGCCGTGGCAGGGATATGAATCCATCAAGGACTCTTGTGTCAACAGGAGACAGGGAGACATACAGACACGGCTCATTGGCTGCCAATAGCCGCGGGCCAAGAATCCCGCACAGATGCTCTCGATGAGGATTGAAATTCGGCAATTCGGGGGACATCGCCAGGACATCAACGACATGACCCAAAAGTGTTGGTAATTTTGTCAAACTACCAAGATGCACACACACACACGCAGGCAGGCAACAATCCTCGCACAATTGCTGCCACTCCAAAATATCCTTCCAAATTACAGTGGAGTGGCTCTGATCCTGGCGAGTCCTACTACTCAGTTCCCAGCCCGAGGCCATCAAATAAATTTGCGCAAGTTACCGTGTGTGCTCGAGTGGAGCAGGCTCATTATGCCCTTACCCACAGGGTATGATAACTATGACAATGGACCAGGACCAGGACCAGAGACCAGAGAATCCTAATTAGATGAGCACCAGATGAGATGGGATCAGCTCCCCTAGATGATGACTATAATGTTGTGACGAGGTTTACAGTCAGCAGCGGCGAGGTAATTAATATACTTAAACTTATCAGTGCAGCTGAAAATCTGTTTAAAAAAATAAAAAATATAGACAAACATGAACAAAACTGTGATAAATTTGATTGGTTTAAAGTTTAGACATTTTTTAAGTCATTAATTTAATAAAAATTACAAGCCCGACCAAGGAACTATTTATTTTTACTAATTTCCTAATTAGGAACTAAACTAATTAAAAGAATTATTTAAATAAGAGTGAACAACTGATATCATAAATATTTTAAACTTAAATAAATCATGAATAATAAAATATTATACAAATTTATGTGCGTTATAAATTTATTATAAATATTTAAGGAAATCAATTTAATTTCATTTACAAAAATTAGTTCCGCAAGATAATATTATGGCAGCACTGCTAATTATTCAAAGGATATGATAATTGTCATTGGCAAATAATACAAAATTAACTCATGGGAAATTGATGAAAATTTACTAGCCAATATATTGATATAAGATATTTACTAATAAAATATGCAAATTATGCAGCAGAAGCTGAGCAACATTAATTAGCAAATACACTTCATAGTTTAAAGGTATTGTTTTAAATAATTTCTTTATAATATTTTACTAATATTAGATCCCTATTATAAATAATTTTCCATAAGAGAACCCAACCTTCGGCTAACCTCCTTCTAACCTCAAATTTTCCTCCTTTTTTTGCGCCCAACTTTTATTTATTTATTTTTTGCGACAGATGTTTGTGCCAGTTAGCCTTGAACGAGAATATTTTTTGGACTATCCTCTGTCGCGTTCGACGTGCATAATTATTTAGCAATTATTTATTAAGTACACAGAAATTGTGATCGATCACAAAAGGCGCGAATGTGCGGGCGGGAGGGAAGCCGGATGTGCGGCTTAGGGGGTGGCTTTCGGACAACTTATGAATTTCTCATTAGTTCCCGGCAAGAGGGAACGGCGGCAAATATTTTAGCTCCGGCCCCCAAAAAGTGTCGCCCCGGTCATGAGCTGATTTTAATGAAAATTCCATCTGGAATAGTTTCGATTGTGAGTCGGCACAAACACACACAGAAATCTGGCAAGTCAGGGCGTATTAACTTCCGATTAACTTCGGCGCTTCGGTCAAGTGAACCCCTTTTCCGGGCTATATTCGGGGGAAAATGTGAGTATGAGATTGGCGAAATTCGATTGGCAAAATCGTTTAGTGGACTTTCTAATAACTGACACACGCACATGCACACCCACATGCTCGTACAGAGCTCCCCCGCAGGAGCTGGAAATCCTTTCGCCGGTCACCCCTTTCGGCGGGCGGATTTCATCCTTTTGTCCTGCGCCTGTCACCGTAGCAATGCCGAGCATGCCTGTCACAATATCCTTTGGGCGACTGTCAATTTTTTTCCTTTGCCTGCCCTCGCCACGCCGAAATTGAGTAGCACGCATGACACCCAGGACTCCGGAGGAGTCCCAGGACTGCCTAGGACACCCAGGAACAACACAACGAAAAAATGTCACCGAAACGGAGGCGAATTGAGAGCACTGGGAGAAATTAAGGGGTTTTTAAAGGAAATATATTTAATTTTTACTTTGTAATAACAAGAAATTGTAAATTTATTGAAATATCATATATTTGTTTTATGCCACTCTTTTTCAAATTGATTTTTTTATGAAAGAAAAATATGGTTTTGAAATTTTAGAATCAAATTAGTTTCTAGGAACTATTTAAGAAAATATATTTAAGTTGCTGGTTAATGTAATTATTTTCAAATTATGCTTTTAAAAAAGCGATTTTTTCAACACAAAAATTTTTTTTAAATAATTTTTTCTTAGTGCTGTCAAAAAAACAGTCTATAGCGGAAAGGACATGGGCAAACGGATTGCAGCCGCAGTCGTTAATCCTGCAAGTGGCACGCCTGAGCGCGGCGGCGCATTGCCGAAAGTGCAGGAGCTCACACACACTCTCTTACACAGTATCCTGGCTGCAGTGTCCTTGCTGCTTCTGCTCCTTGCTAGCTGTGCCTGGCCCTGTGCCTGTGCCTGCGTAAGGACCAAAGGCAGATGTCACAATCGAAATTGAATTAAAGCGCAAAGTAAGATTGATTGTCTGCAGTTCGGCGGGGTTATTGCGTGCCCCGTCACTACTACAACCACGACGGCCTCCAAGCCAATTTTAAATCCTCGCTTTAAGGTCCTGCCTTTTCCTCTTTTTGTTGCTCTCTCTCTTCGAATTTCTGATTAACACAAGCCAATTTAGGCAAATTGAACGGCTGCCTGTGTCTACTATGGATAGATATCTCGGCAAAGGCATCTCCCTCCAGCCCGAACTTAAGCTCCTTTTGTTGGCTTTTATATTTTGTTTTGTTTTCGTGGCGACGCGAGGATCTCCTCCGAAGCATGTAAACTAAACTGAGTAAGTAGTGTCTGTTGGCATGTCTCGTAAATCGACAGTCGAATTTCTGGCCTAATCAGCCCGAGTCCCGGCATATAAATAGGCATTTGTAGGCCAACAGGGAGGAGTTAGCCAGCAAATCCCCTCGAGAAATTGAAATGCTTAAAAACAAATGAAACAAACTAACAAAGAAATGGTAATTGCGATATTCCTTGAGCACTCTTTGGCGGTATTTACACTTGGAGAATATTTAGAAAATATTTCTAGGGAAGTCTATGGAAAATATAAGCGTAGTTTTCCTACTATAAATAAATATTTAATAATTTCTTCTCAACTTCAATTCAAATGAATTTAAAATGTACATATTAACCTTTCAAGAAAATTCTGATATTTATTTAACTCCTTTCCTGCAGTGCATAAATAATATTTTCGTCGAACAAACTTCCTATTTGTGTTAGTTACATATACTACACTATCTAATATTATTTCAAGGATACCCAGTATCTTTATCCAAAGTCCAGGGGTCGGCAAGGATGCCTAAATTAGACGCTGTCTGCTGCGAGTTTAGTATTTGTGCCAGTCAGCCAGCGCTGGCTGTAATTGCACTAATATATTTTTATTGCCTTCGCCTGCCCACGCTCCTGACACGCCCCAGAATATCCCGGGACCGGTACCGGGACCAGGGCGGAAGTGACTAAATCATCTTTGACGATAGCTGCGATGCGATGCTCCCTCCCTCTACCATTTCCTCCTGCCTTTCTCTTAATAAACATAATTGTGCAAACGGAAACGGCCATGAGATATCCTACTCCGGCCCCCGTGTATATCCTCCGCCTGGCTTTTGCATATTCATTTGGGAATTGCCCAGGCCGGGGAGAAATGAGGACTCCGGGTAAGGACTCCGGCACACACCCCCTGGCCAACTTATGACAGGCCATAACCATTTAGCAGGCCCGGGCACAATGAGCATAATGGTGAACAACAATTTCGAAGCAATTGATTGCGCTACAAATGTCCGTTTATTAGTGGGTCCTGGCCCGGCTCCTGTGGGTGTCCAGGTTCTCGGGAATCCTGGCTCTGGTGTTTGCCCGGCGATGAGCAGCACTTCCGCCAGGTCGTGTGTCTTGCCACGTGGTAATCGAAATTAATGGCCAACTGATACAACGAGTAGTTGGCTTTGGCTAAGAACCGTCTTAGGGTTCTTGGGGGTCAGGTTATCATCGGGGTTAAGCCAAGCCAGGGAGTTTCCCAGACACAGATACAGATTTCTTGTTTATGCGACTGTCTTATCTAGGTGATTTCTCACAGGGATTCGAGGTTTCTAGGAGGAGTGGGATTCCTGGACTAAACTTATCAAATTGAAAGAAATCGTTGGGCATTGAGAAGGGGATTGCAGGTAAGTCTTAGATTAAATATAGTAGGAAAATTAGAAAGGTTTCTTTTATATTTTAGAAAATTTACAAAGCTAGTTTTAAACGTAAATAATCATATGTCAAACTAGCAGTTTAAAAGCACAATTCCCTCAAATATAATACATTTTCTTTACTAAAAATGTAAGAAGTGAATACCGCAGAACAACAGCAAAAGGTAAGCGAGGCAAAAATTGTTTCCAGTTCGATTTCCACATTTCAGGCCACAAAATCCTGGCCGTCATCGATCAATCAATGCGTATGTCAAGCAGAAATGTCAGGAGAACAATTTGAAAACCCTGCTTCGTTGGCAAGTATGAAAAGTTTGGAGTTCTCCAACGCTCATTGTTCCCTGACCAAGATCATCTCGGTAGCCCCCAGTAGCCCCGAACATTGATACGGGCTATTAAGATTGCGCCGAACAAGAGGCATCGGCTATTGAGGCTCGAGCATATCCTGCTCATTATAAGCCAAACAGGCCAACACTTAGCGCCAGTGGTAGAGCCTGGTCGTTGCCTCGATTGCATCTCCTTGGTTACGTTTTTTTTTCTGTATTTTCGTATTTTTTTCGGGGGCTTCTTGTGCACGCTTTGGGCCTTTTGGGTTTGCATGCCGCCCGCCGCTGCTGCTGAAACCTCTCCCTCTCTGAGGTAAACTGCAATCGCGATTGGGGACGGCTTTTGTCGGGGACCCCGTCGGCTTTAATTATGCCCGCGTGGTGTTAATGAGATCTTGTATGCCTCTTAACCCACAAAAAAGAAGCCCCCCGACCCGCACGGCGACTAGTTGTTGTGGCTCAATCGGGACACTGGACTCTCCACCTCCAGCTCCTGCGGCTCCTACAGCTCCTGCCTGCCTCCTTGCCGCCTTCTAAGTGGCGCAAAAGTTTGCGTGATTTAAAGGGCTTCATTAAGTTCGTGAATTCGACTAAATCACGCGCTCTACTCCCAGCGGCAGCGCATGTCTTGACACCAAGAGCTGTCCAAGAGCATTCCGGGGATGGGGTCGTGATGCAAATGACTCACGACCAGCACGATCACGATGGAGAAAATTAAAAATTTGTTTAACTACTTAAAAGATTGGAAAGTGTGTGCAGTTTACAAAGAGAGGATAAAATGGGGTTCTTAAAAATATCTTAGGATAATTAATACAGTTTACAGCTATATAATCAATTATTATTGTTATGACACTACAATGTGGCAAGTGTGGCCGTGACTAAACCGTAGAACAAATCTTAAGATTAATTAAGCATTAAAAAATAAGGTGGCAAAGTTATTTGCAGTATCATACAGCCATAATTAAAACTTTACAAAAAACGTGAAATTATCGGAATCTTAAAACTATAACGTATTTAATTTTCTAGTACAATCACGCTGCCATCCCTAGTCCTCACACCTAAAGAATCCCAGGGAAGACTAAGTGTAAGCATTATATGACCAAGATAAGTGTCTTGGCCTCCAGCTGCAGTACTCTTAGGCACTCCAGTCCCCTGTTTGCCCCACTCCCCGATCACCAATATCGCCACCATACACCTCTGTGGAATTGCTGATGTTACGCACTTCCGATCTTGACCGGCACGCCATTCGAATTGCCCGATCAGACATTTTTCGCCATTTGACAGCTGACGATTTATGTGACTGCCGGGCTTGGGCTTCACCAAGAGACCAAGTCCTCGTCCTCGTCCTCGTTCTCCGCAATCCTTGGTCTTCTGTCTGCGAGACGAACGATGTCTGCACCTTTTTCGCTGACATCTTCGGGGTTTCTGAGCTTCTGACTTTCTGAGTTCTCTTCTGAGGCTCAACTGTCGTCGCGAATATGACGACGGGACGATAAGATCTACGACTGCTTGTTAAATTCAACCTTTCAGCCTTTGCAGCTCCTCAGTTGGTATTGTTTCATCAAAAGCCTTTACCGTTATGCTCATTAAATCTGCAACAAAGCAGCTTCATTGTTTTTGGCCCCGCAATCAGAGTGAAACAGAGTTAAGAAAAAGGCCACTGGACCCCCTAAAAACCTTCAAAAAGCACACAACAACAAATGAGAGTATGAAAAACAAAAATAAATAAAAAACTTAAGCAGCGCTTCCGGCGTTCGGCGAAAAAAATGTAAAGACCCCGAAACGAAGCGAAATGAAATGCCAGCGCAGTGGAAGTTGTGTCAATCAATAAGTTGCTGCGTTCCTTGGGATGCGTCCTGCATGCTAATGGCACTTGCCCACAAAACTCGGGATGCCCTCGGCATCTAGTCAATCGATATTGGACCAGGGTGAAAAAAAGGAAAGTCCTGGTGCTTAGAAAAGGAGCAAGCTGGGTTCCCTGGCACTTTTGCTGTAGGTTAGGGTATTGTTAGACATGTGTAGGGATATACCTCAAAGTGCACTGCACGGAGATGTTTTATATCTTAAAGGAATTTCTCTCAACCGTTATATCAGTCCTTAAAAAATGTAGAAATACGGATCAATCCAATTCGAAAGACCTTTAAAAGATAGTTTTCTTTTTATATTATTTACTTAGGGAAAATTACATGCTAATTACCGATTACATAAAATACTACAAATTAATTATGGTTACATGGATTTTGTAGATTTAGTAAGGAGTTTTTTGGTATTGCCACTTTCAATCTCCGTTTTAACCCTGCAAACAAATACCTCATTGAATTAACATTTTATTTTTAATCTGTACTTTCCCTCAGTGCCTAGATTCCCTACACACAACACACACCCTCGGCGGCTACTCCCTCCTGGCCATTCTTGAGTGTTGTCTGTTGATTTTATGTGCACGCCTGGAATTTGTAAATTTAAAATGCCCGAGATGCCAGTCGAAAATAAGGGGAAAATGCGGTCGAAACTATGCATGGACAACTCAACTTTGACCTGTTTGCCGAGAGCTTATCCGGGGCTAAGCAGAGCCATCGGACCTGGATCTGGATCTAGATCTCATCTCCAACTGCGATTTGTTCGCTCTCGCTCCTGGCGATTACTTGTTTACCAGCATCAAACAACTTAACTACTTGGTGGCTGGTGGCTGGTGGCGGGATGGCTCCTGCTCTATCGATTGCTATCGTTGCCCGGGCAAATCAACTGTTTATTTGTCAAATACGCATTACAGCAGAGAGCACCGAAGGACTAGCAGCCAATAAAACATGGCTGTGATTTCCTTTGAGTCAACAACACACAAAGGAACCTGAAACTGCTGACACTGCACATATGTGTGTGTTTCGGAAGGGAGACAGTAAGTAAGAAGCCCGGCTCCTTCGAAGGACACAACGCCCCCCATATGTAAGACGTTTGACACTCTTGATGTTTTAGGCGTTAAGAATGGTATCGACAACAACGACACACAAAAAACAAGCCCAGGAAAAACAACACAGAATTGACCCCGAACCCCATATCTTGACCATTGTCCTTAGCCTCCGCCTCCCTCCCTCCCATGCTCTATAAACAATTTTCACTGTCCTATCGATGGTTTTTTCTCCGCTTCCAGGACCAATTCCTCTGGGTGGCGCATTTGTGCTGCACTTATGTCGGCCTAATGAAGATAACAGCATAATTTGGGGCCCCGGAAAAGTTTCCTTTTTCTTTCTCTCTGGGAAATCACAGAGTTCAAGGAGGACGAAAATTGGTTCTTTCGGGTGGCTTCCCGTTTATGTGATTTGTCTCATCGATTGCCCTGGCATTCGATGGCTGGAAGCTGTTAGGTGTTAAGTGAGAGTGATATGGGGCAGTAACAGGGATAATTTGTTGGGCTTGGTTGTGGACGGTTTCGCTGCCAATTGAAATGGGCCCTGGCTATTTGGTGGAGTCAGAAAAAAATACAACAAAAAATTAGAACTAACTGATGACCCGAGGGGAAGTGTGATTGCCTATAAAAAGAAATCTTTAACGAATATCTAGTGGGGAGAAGCTGTTTGTTAAGAGGAAGTAACATATAGGGAGTATCAATTGAAATGAACTCTAGAAATCTTTGTGGGATATTCAGACTATTATAACTTGTAGTTCAAATTTAATATTTAGCGATCTAAAGATTCCATATTTAATATAGCTTACTATATTCTATAAGCTATAAGCTCACATATGTATTTCTTTCCCTTCCCAATATATAGTATACAGTTCAGGACACTTCCTCCTTTAACCTCATTCCCTTCGTCCTTCTTTTACCTACACATCTGAAGTTGTGTGCATTGTTCTTATTGTTGGTTCACCTTAGCCCAACATCTACACACATCTCTTGGCCCCATTCTCTCCATATTCGCATAAGCAAATTTCTGCTGACAAAACACAAAACATCCTGAAATCGAAGTAAAATGTTGCTACGAAGAATTTCCCTTTTGTTCAATGTTGTTGTTGTTATTGCTGATGGCATCTTTGTTGCCTTTGTTGTTGTTGTTGTTGCTGTTATTGCCTGTTGTTTGAGCCAATTTACTGACAATTTCCAAGCACTCTCCGGCTTTTGGCTAGAGAATCTAAGCGAATTTAGTCTACGACTAAGGACAGTTGAGGTAATAAGGATATAACCACTAAAAACGTTCTCTTGAAAAATAAAAATAAAGAGAGGAAGATATATAATTTATATCGATTAAATCAATCAGGAAATGAATTATTTAATTTAGAGGAATTGTTTAATGTTTAGAAATATGTTAGAACGAATAAACGCTCATCATCAAATTTCCATTAAATTTTTCTACGAGAAACCCTCATGATCTCTCCTGTTTGAACCCTATTTTCCATAGCTATTATCTCATCTACAACTGTATCTACGTGCAACAACAGCCTTGACGATGACGAGCCTTTGCCAGGACTCTGGGCTCAGTACGAATCCCTCCGCCCCCAGCCTGGCCAACGCCTTTGTTAGCTGAAAATTTAATGAAGTTGGTTTAATTGAAGTATGGTTCAGTCTTTCGCCCTCACTTGATTGTCCCGCTCTCCATCCCCTGGCCGACCCGCTCCGTTCCCTGTCCCGTGTTGACTGTTTAATTTTACAAATTTGCTACGCAGACAACACGGGCAACACAAGAAGGAGTGTAAAGCATTTTTACCCAGCTCTCTTCGAGAGATGTTGCATCCCATTTTGCATCCATTTAGGGCAAGTCGAATGGGTTGGGCCGGGGGAGTTACCTGACGGACTGACAAAACCTCAGACTGAAGGAGCCACCACATCCCCCACCCCACATCCCACATCCACACGGGGTTTGTGTGTGCAAGTGTCACAGTAACCATGCGACGACACACACGCAAATATTTTCACGATTTCATTCTCTGTCATTTGCTGCATGCCACAGTGTGCTTCAAAATTATTTTTTCGCATTTTACCAGAAGGGGCCAGCGCAGAAGCGCAGACGTAGATGGGGCCCGGGCCCTACCTGGATGACAGCCAGACGGGACTACACTGGGGACAAAGGATACTTCAAGTTTATCTGAACTCTATTAATGAAACTAAAATAATAAAATCTAGATACATTATCTAGTAATTTATTAATACTGGTTGGTATTATTGCACTGAAATGGGTTTAGATATAAAAAGAAACCTATATTTTGTAGAGGAAAATATCTTTATTATTTTTAGCAGAACACCTTGCTAACTTTTTAGCTACGTTCCTGTGTAAGTTTCCCCCTTTCTCCTAGTGTAACTTAGGAGGCCTGTAGGGCCTTCAAGCATCCATCAGTTTCACTTAATATTGACGCCAAATATGCGCGCAATGCTGGCAAAACGATACGAGAATGAGCGGAGGGAGTTCGAGAAGGAACAGGAGTAGGAGCACGAGTAGAGACCCAACCACCAGAAGGCCTCATCCTCAACCTCATCCTCATCCTCATCAGAGTAGTAGTTGTAGCTAAAGCTGGAGGAACCGCATCTCGGGGACTCGCTCGAAACATTTTGCTGTGACATTCATTAATTATTTTATATGGAATTCTACGCATTGCCACGTACACGCTGGCGACATGAAACATGTCTCTCTCTCTCTAGGCCTCCTCCTGCTGCTGCAACATAGACGGCCATTTAGCCATATCAATTAGAGTTGGCTACCAGCTACCAGCTACGAGCTACCAGTTGGCAGTTGCCATTTACCAGCTCCCTCCAGCAGGGAGCCCATTGATAAGCCCGGTTAGAACGCGAGGAGAACCCATCGTCGTGGTCGTCGTTGTCTCGTCGTCGAAATTAACTTGGTCATCTTGCTGCACTTGAGTTCAGCGGTGGAGCCGGGAATTGTCTGCGCCACTTGAGGGTCCATCCTCTCCTCCAATTCGAGTTCCTGGCTCCACGTCTTCTCTTTCGCTCTCTCTCTTGGCCAGGTTTCGGGTTTGTGTAGTGGCTGGGCAAACAGCCCAAACAACCAAAACGGCAGCCAGAAGTGTCTCATGTCTCGAGTTTTGAGTTTCGAGTTGGGAGTTTCGAGTCGCGCGGATCCCGTCCAGTCACTAAATAAGCACTCTGGCCATCGAGATCGGGAGCCGTACATTGAGTCATCATCATCCTCATCATCGGCAATCAACGGAGGGGCTCGGATGCAGAAATGCACCCAGAAAAAAGAGCGCCAAGAGTTTACAAACATTTTTGTAAAAAAAAAGTGGTAGAAGGATTTTTTATATTTAAGCATTAAATTTTAATCAGTTGAAAATTAAAAGCTAATGAACTGATTCCTGACAACTCTAAAGAAAATTCCATATCTTGTAATACTTTTTTCTTTTCAGAAATAGATTTTCCAGCACTTATAGCTGTTTTTTTCCGAGTGTTTCGAACAAAAGGCGTGTAACAAATATTAACAATGAAAATAATAATACTCGAATCGTTGGTGAATGAACCTGGACAGATCATTCCTTGCTCCATGATCGCGCAGTTATCGTTTGTTATTGGCGTCGCCTCAAGATCGAAGATCGAAGATCGAAGATCCAAAAGGACTGGCTACGTAAACACGTGTTAATGAGTGGACCAACGGCGACTCTCAATGGAAATGGAAATGGAAATGGTTCGATTCGGTCTTTCGATTTATTCGTCTTTGTGGGTGGGCTGGCGACTCTGCATCCAGAGCCTGTGTGTCCAGCCATCCGTCCGTCTCCCTCGCTCAGCGGAAGTCTGGAACCGGCAAATTGATAAACGCCATTGGCAACAGTATCCCCTTATTTCCCCACATCAAACTTGGCCAACGAAGCGTGCTTTGGGTTCTCTCTCTCGCAATGGTAGTGGGAAATGGAGTGAGTCTTGGGAGGACTCTTGCCAGGGATACTGAAATAGGATAGGCCTGCACAGGATATATCTCATTGGGAATCGAAAAAGAGGGAATATTCATAGGTGTTGCTTGAAAAATAATTCTGAGAGGGTTTTCAAAGGTCTTCATTCTAAACCTACTGTTTTTTTTACGCTGAATATTAATTAGCTTTTACTTATAAACATTACCTATGATACTATCTGAAAAACTATACAATTATATAATTTACTTATTCTTTTAAGGTTTGGTTTAAGTCAATTTGGAATCTACAAAATCTAGGAGTGGGTATGTCAGACATTGAAACTAAATATGGGGAGCGGCTTAAGCAATTACTCAAGTTCAAGTCTTGTCTTTTAACCTTGAGTTTAGTTGTAAACAATTTATAACTGTTAAAGAGTATACTTTTGAGCTCTATAAAAATGTAATTAATACTAAGTAATCTCTGAACTCTAAACAAACATATTTTAT
The DNA here is from genome assembly GCA_018151655.1 of Drosophila bocqueti. Taxonomy (NCBI): domain Eukaryota; kingdom Metazoa; phylum Arthropoda; class Insecta; order Diptera; family Drosophilidae; genus Drosophila; species Drosophila bocqueti. The sequence continues at coordinate 1,075,482 of JAECXF010000230.1, forward strand.
AAAATTTTAAATAGCAACATTTCCTTAGCCTCTTCAAAACCTACCTTTCCTGAAACCCAAGTATAGTTATTTGATGTTGAAAACACCCTGTACTGCAGGGTAAGTTCAACCTAAACTAAGTTATCTGAATATTTCCGAGTTCCTGGGCATCCTTGCCCATCCCTGGCTGCCTGTCGCTGGCTCCCCGAAAAATGAAAGTCCTTTCTACGCTGAAGCTCTGATGCTGCCACAGTTATGAAACATGTCGCAAAAGATTCCAGCGCTCGAACAGGTAATTGGATTGACACTTTTGGGTTTTGTGATGTTGATGTGGAGATGTGAAGGATAAGGAGGGGTCTGCCGCGCCCGTGCAGCTATATAGCTATATATAGAGGCGGAGTGGGACTGGCTGAGGCAATGGCGTCGCCATTCTCCGGCGGCGAGAGTGGAGCGAGAGCGAGACTTGATGAGGCATTTGTCGCCTGTCCTTTCGGTTGGTGGTTGGTTGCTTTCAGTCGATGATTGCGTTAGTTGTTGATGGAGGCGGAGGCGAAGGATGGGGTCTCAGCTAAGGACAGGATCCAGGACTCCAGTGACAAGGGGCTGCCTCAAAATTGAGGCTCGCGGGCATAGTCCTCTCCCCCTCCACCGAAGACCAGCTCCGTTCCCCTTAACTTTGCCTGATTGGGGCCCCACCTCCTCCTCCATCCAATCCCCTAGTTTTTGCCTCTTCGTGTTTTCAAGTTTGGAATGGAAATAATTGTTGCACTGTTTTCTAATTTTCCAACGTCAAAAGTTCCGCTTCCCCGCCTTTGTTTGCTTAGAGCACGCGGCGGCTGACGACGGGCTTGGGGTATATATTTGATGGCTTGGCAAATCAAAGGGACGGACTCTCTCTCCAGCCTTCAAATATTTGGTGATTTATTTTTAATATGCCTTAAAAATATTTACTTAGCTTAAGTTTCGACCACTCCAACAGGGGTGTGGGAACCAAGTGAGGGGTGGCCCTTGGGCGGAGGGTCCTGAATACATTTGCTGCGTGACAGCGCAAACATTGAAAGGATTTGCCAAAAACAAAAAAAATCTAGCCGAAAAAATGGCAACAACGAAATGAAATCAAAGAGAGTGAGAGTGGGACTAGAGCGGGTCAAATATGTTCCTTTAAATTAATTTTAAATACTTACAGATTTTTCTGTTCATAATTGAAGGAACCGAAATACTTTTACTATTAGGAGGTTCATAAAATATATTTTTCTCTGACTAATTCGCTTATAAATCGTGACTCACGCCACTCTTAACCATCTCTAAGTGAGGCCAATGAGGGGCCAAGCTGCTCCCCGCTATTATTTCAATAGACAGACAATTTGTCCATTTCACTGACGTCCAAAAGCTGACGACACTTTTTTGCATTTGCCAATGCGATGAGTGTCCAAATTTATGGCGATAACTGTCGATAGTTGGCAGTGTCCCCGAGAGTGTGTGTGTGTGTGTTGTGTGTGGTGTGTGAATAAATGTTGCTCAAAAGGCGTAGAAGTCGCCGCGACGAGCGCCCTGCTGCCAGCTGACTTACGTAAGCAGACAGCCAGCTAAGATTGCAGCCGCAGTCATAGAACACTTGGAAAAATAATTAATAAGAACTATCTATCTTCATCCTGAATATTAAAGAGAACTAGGAAATCAAAGAACTCCCGAATCAAGTTAATTTTTAAATTGTTTCCTTAATATATCACATGTTTCCTACTTCTACAAGGAGTTTAGAAATTATTTTCTAGAAAGATAAGAATATATCGTAATCCTCCTAAGAGACTCTAAAGTCTGTCCTTTTAAAATGTTAATTTAGATCTTTCAAAGTATTTTCTGAAGCTAATTCATAAATCGATATACAATTATTGCCTCTGTTGTTCAGATATTTCAATATCTTTCAATCTGATTACTTTTTATTATTATTTTATCAATTTCCATACCCTAATTCCCATTCCTAAGTATTTCCTAGTGTAGAAATGCAGCAGCAGCAGCGATTCAATGTTGCTGTCAAAGCCTTGTCCTCTACCCCCTCGGAAATCAGTTCCTTCGCCGCCCCTGGGATCCACAGATCTGGTCTCTGAGACTGAGACAGCGGCCATTGGAGATAAAACATCCAAAGCAGCAGCAGCCGTGGGCAGATACTCTTCCATGTTGTTGCTGCTGTTGCCAGTACGAATGCAGTTGCAATCGCAGCGAGAAATGAAGGTCAAATTGTTGTTGCCGTTTGACATTTCATATTATAAACTTGTGCAAAAAAAAAAGGTGAGTAAAAAAAGCACAGAGGAAAAAACAAAATAAAAATCAGAGACCGCGCGCTGATAGTTGTCTAATGAGAAAATATTTTAAACGCTTTTACACGCTTCCTTTGCAAATTTTATCCAAGCTCAACATTTGACTTTGAACGTGACATTGTTGCTGTTGTTGCTTTTATTGTTTATAAATGTTGTTGCTCAGCTGCAACAATTACGCGATTTATATCGTTAAGCATTCCACGATTCGGTTTGAGCTGGTTTTCCACTAAACGCGGCAATTCCAAAGTCAAGGACCACAAATGGCGCTGGCTGAGAAAATTTGTGGGTTTTTTTGGGGAAATTAGTGTTTACAATTTGGGGAAATAATATTACAAATTTAAGCCCATTTTTGGTTGTTTAAAAAAATAATAAAGGGTTATAAAGGAAGCTTGATGAAGGACATCCTATTAAAATCTATAAATGTAATGTTTTTAGGAAACTCCCTTAATAATGAGGTAATTTTCCTCTATTACCAAAACTCGAGTGCTTTTCCGTACCTTAAACCACTTGTGGCTCTAAGTTTTTTTCAAGCTGTGTGAATTAGACAAGTCATTTGCAACAACAGAGAGAGAGTGGCACTCAATCACCAGAGGTCAAATCTCCGGCTAATCAACCAGCTGCCTTTTGGCCTGACTGACCCATAAATAAATCAAGGCTCACACCCCCTCACAAACACTGCATTCATAATATAATTGGGCCCCCTTTTGGCCAAGGAAAAATTACGTCTTTCATTAAGTTTTGGCCAAGGCAGAGGTCATTAATTATTTTGAACTTTGCGTTGGCGGTCAAGTCGGTGTCCGAGTCAGAGTGCGAGTGCGAGTGCGAGCACAGGCTGTGCCTAATGAGCTTGAGATACGGATACGCATGGGCATAACCCACTGATTAGGATATGGAATGGCACTAGGATTCCGACTAGATTAATGCTAGTTCGGGGGGAGGATTCTCCCCACTCTCCGTTCGGTCTTAATTACCGAACGCGCCCGTGCGATAAAACTTATCAATGCCACCGCCCCAGCCACCGCTGCACCAATTGATTTATAGCACGTTATATATTATTTAACTATATCTGCGGCATGTAATCGCCCGGGCGCTTACTCCCGGCTCTCAGCCACAAACAAAACAAAAAAAAAAAAAAGGCGAAGCGAAACAAAACCTGTTACAAGCCCCGCTGGCATGTTATTTATAGCTAATTAATAATACTTATAAATGCAATTCTATAATTTAGAATAGAAAGCGCATTTTGTGCAATATATTGTATAAATAAAAGGCCGGCAAACAATTAACAGCTACAGGCACAGGTACCCCCAGTACCATTGTGTGCTGTGAGGAGGGATCCACAGAACATGTTCGCAAGTCACGCTGCGAAAACACCGCAACACAAAAATATCTTCCTGTTTTAATCACACAATAAATCATCATTGCATGTTATGGCTTTTTATTGTGTTCAAGCTTGTGATCTGTGTGAAAACGAGTTCTAAATTCAATGGAAATTTAAATGAGCGGCTTACAGACAGAGATTAGGCCTGGTGCTCTTCTATGCGCTTCTCAAGGGTTTTACGGGAGAGTCAGGTGCTAATCGGGGATATGATACTGGGGGGATTTGTCATAATGCTGTTCAGATTTACATTAATTAATAATAACGAGGTGATTCTAGTTCACTTAAGGGGGGTTTTCTTAACGCTACGGAAACGAGTGGTACCTGTTACAGCCTTTCTCTGCGATTCTTAAAAAAGTTACTTAAGTCACCTACTTTTCAAACTCCAGTAAAAACCCTCTCAAGCCTCTCTCTGAGCTTCTCAAAACTTGCTTTCAAATGCCAAGTGCTTTATTAGCACACCTTTTAAGAAGCACCAAGAGAAATCCTTCCCTTTGTATTGTTCAGTGTCACATGAGAATCTTATGATGCGCGTAATGTGCCAATCTGAGATATAATACTTCAAAATGTCAAATTGGCAATATCAATTTAAATAAAGCGATTCTCGCTTACTAAGAGCTTTTTTATTAGCACATCTACTTCGGATTTGCATCGCAATTTCTTGATGCCATAATTAATTGATTAGGTAGATAGTTTCTCCAGCGAGTTTCCCGTTTTGCGGAATGCATTTGCCAGCCAACAAGTTGACCCTGGGAACCCATCTGGTGATGGGTTGCCCGTCGTAATCTTACCCCGCCCACTCAATCAAAACAGTTGGCTAATTAAACGAAAGCTTCCTCTGATCAAACATTGATTGTGCATTAAACTGCTGGCCAAACACGGGCCAGGCGCAAATATTCAGGCCAAACAAAGCCCGCTCGCTGGCCCAACAATTGCGGACAAATTGTGGGTGAATTAGCGTCTCGACGTCACTCTGGGCACAAGTGCAAATATTTGTGACGGTCCAACAATAACGAAAACGAGCTTCCTCCGTCCAAATTCGAATCTGAATCAAAAATGTAACAGATTGCACTGGGCCACACCTACGTGGAAAATATAAAATCCAGCGAAAAGGAGGCTGGCTGCAGAGTCAACCCTCGGGGGCTGAAGCGGCGGCTGGGGCAGGAAGCAACTAATTTGAGCAACCCTTGTGGCCAGGCAAACACCTCAGCGCTTCGAATCGAACAAAGCCAAAGCTAAAACAGAAATTGGAGTTGACATGTGTATCCTTTTCATTAACTCGCGACGCCATCGCCAGCGTCGACAGGCGCAGTCGTCAGTCGTTAGCCGACAGGCTGAGTGTGGCTTTGGTTTTTGGTCCTGCGGCCTATCCCAGCCAAATATCTTCTACAGGGCAACTTTCAACAAGTCTAAGGGAGCTTACAGTTGTTTCAGCTATTTGATATCCTTTAATGGATGTAGGAAATGGGATTTTAATTGTAGGTCCTTTAAAAAAATGTTGGTCGTATATTCTTTATGGAGAATAACATTTATTCTTAGAGGTTTATTGTGGAATTATAGATTTATAATAAAAAATGTTTATCAAGAAATTGGTTATTTAAAATTTGTAAAAAAAACAATTTCCTTTCAATTTATTGATAAGAATAATGAAAAAGATTATAATTTTCTCAGTTTTAAGTTATAAAAAATACTTTTTAAATAAAACCCAATATCTAGCAACCCAAAATGCACCTCGAAATACCTCCCACTTGTTTGAAAAAAATCTAAAAATTCAAAATTGAGTTGTAACAGGGCGAGTTCTAGCCAGTTGTTTTCAGGATTCGTCGTTGTCGTCCTCGAGCTCTGGGAGCTGTCAGCTCGAGCTGGCGAACTGATGCCCACTGACAGGCAGTGACACCCCCGCTTGGTCCTTCTTTAAAGTGTCCTGGGTGGGTGTGGGTGGTGTGGGGTGTGGGGTGTACGCAATATTTGCCACAATATTTGACGACCGCAAATTTGATTGCATTTCATGGTTTAGTGGCGCGTAGGTACAACAAGCGAGCGAGAAGCAGCCACCACCACCCCATATTTATTAAAACATAATTCAAAAATTTCCGAAAGGCAGGAGAGCAACCACCACAATGCCACGTCGTCGTTGTGCTGTTTAAAAATTTGATTTAAACACTTTAAATTGGATTATCCTGTAGGCAAATTTCCTTCTTCCGTTCATTCTTTCATTCCTTTGACCGACGTAATTGCGACATTTGTGTGTGGGTTGTGGCCACGGATGTCTCTCTCAATAATGACAGGCCCTCCTGAGTTTTGAGTCCTCGCTGAAGAGTGGGTGAGTGAGTTTTTATCCCTCGGAGAGAGTGAGGAAAAAATATGGAGCGACGGAGGCACGCGGGCTAATAATGACACTTAGTATGCGGCATGCAACGTAACATCCGACCAGGCACGAGCCATCATCGTCGTCCTCGCCATCGCCGCATGCATTTAATTGCCAAAAATAAGACCGCCAAACAACAACAACAACAATGTCGAGTCGACAAAACCAGAGAAAAGCGTGTACAATGTGCACATATAGGGCGTCATTTTCCAAAGCACAAACAAAAACAAAAAGCAGAAGCAACAACAGCAGCAGCACACATAAAGTAACGCTCAAGTCGACCCAAATGCATGTGACACGCCAAAACAAAACCTCAAAAAAACAACCACACACACAAGATGAAAGGATAAGGAGAAGGATTACGACTTGGGGATACCTGGTAAGTGACAGGAAAAGCAGTAGAAAAGTCCTTTGAAAGCGTAAACATTCAATGGGCTCCTAAAGGTGCTTTGTTCGGTGTCTTTAGCCAGATAACAAAATTTATTTTCAAAAAATGATAAAGAAATATACATATATTTTTTAAAAGTAACAAGACCTATTCCTAAAAAAAAATTGGTTGGGAATTATAAGTGAGTTTTAGGTTTTCTTTATTAAAAATATGCATAATAGATTCTTTATGCTTTTGAATAATAAAGAATATATTCTTAATAATAAAAAATAAATTTCAAAACATTTTTACAAGCTCCTCTTTTATGTGATGATCTTGGTACTTGTTAACTATAGGTAAGTATATTCGTATATTCCCAAGTAATGTTCTGTATATTCTATATTTAATAGAGAAGATATACCCCAATTTAGCCTGTATTTCAAAGAAGAAAATACAAGGAAACAGGACCCAGGTAAACGCGAATCCTCCACACGAGTCAATGAGGCGTCAAACTTGCTACGCGCCACGAAAGTTGTAAAATTTTACATGGCCCCCGAAGAAACACACACAGGTGCCGCCCCTCCCCCGCTTCCTTATCCCTCCCCTCCCCTCCCCACAAATTCTCCTTCAAAAACACACACACACACACACATGTGCTCTTAATTGCATAAGCCTTGGGGTAGCGGGTCGGGTTGGTTAGGAAACGTAAACCGAACGAAACTCATAAAAGCCAGCCGCAGAAATCAATAAAAGCAAGGTGGCGGCACCTGACTGAAGCCCCCATCTCCGCTTCGTTTAAAGTTTAGAGAGAGAATGTTTTCCACACACAAAGCCAGACAAAAGGCACACTCGCACACACGCATTATGGCCACATTTCACTCGACAACCACAAATTGCAATTAACAATTGCCGCGATTTAATCGAGCAATCAAAAGCGTTTGTCATTTACCTGTCAATGCCAATTTTCAATGATCCAAAGTGATTCTAATTATGCGATAGATTCGATGATAGATAAACGATGGCGACTACCTGGCGGGTTATTTTTTGACAGTTTCTTGTCAGATGCAGCTGCAAAGCCGCTAGATTGTTCGAGAGATAGTTGGAAGAATTAAATCCAGCTAGCAGCAGTCTGGTTAGCCAAGATGATGAAACACGTGCGCATTTGTAATTAAAACTTGTAGAATTTCTATACCCATTACCCGTGGAATGTAAGGTGGCTAGAAGAAGAAAATGCACAGAGAGAAACGAAGGTATAAAAATATAAAAATTTTAAAATTCTGAGGACTTAAAAAATTATATTTTTAAATGGGCAATTGTTTTCATCAATTTGAAAACTTAACAAAAAGACACTGATAACCTAAAAGAATATTTAGAATAAGCACTTGCTCCCTTATATATTTATTCAATAATTTATTTTAATAAGTAGGTATTCATCATTAACTAAATATGTATCTTCTGACACGGAACTTGGGAATTACAAGGACTTTTCTTTATTTCTCCGTGTTTCGTAGCTTCCAAAAATTAAAATATTTAATATATATTAAATTTTATTCTTAAAACCGCAAAAAGATCCCCAAATTTTTTCAAGTACATCTCACAAATTATTTGCCAGCACTCGCATTCGGTCTTTGTTCTAACTACAGACTTCATTCAGTGCGGGAAACAAGCCTGTAACTCCTTCTTAAGTACGGGGGCTTTCATTTGCCATTAAAAAATCTCAGATGTCGCTAAGTCCAACCGGGATTTTCACTTTCAAAGGAGACAGACGAAGATGACTCTCTCTCATTTCGCGAGCATTTGGCAGCATCAATAAACGCGATTTTTATGGCGGAGCCCTGTTAATTTCAGGCCAGGCTACAGTTGCGTGACCAATGCCAGCAGGACTTTCCTTTCCTGTCGTTTTGTAATGAAGACATTTGGGGCGAGGGGCGCAACCGGAAAAAAGGGTTGAAGGCCGGGTTAAATGAAGTCGAACGTGGCTTTGGGCAAATGAATTGGCCGTCGCCGCGTTTCGTTTTGTTTCGGGCTTAGTGGGAATGTCTTCGACGAGGCATAAATTGCCCAAAACGAGGCTAAGGCTAAGGCTCATTTGGTTGGGAGACCTTTCCTTCGAATGCCATATTTCTTCTGGCAGTTAAATGCGAGCGGCTCAAGTCCGGGCTGGAGACTAGCACACAATTGTTTTAATTTCGCTTATTGCGCTTTTTCGCCCCGGCTTTAATATTTTAGGATTTGGCGAGCAGTTTGTGCTCTCGACATTTATTACGCATATCGTGCGTCGTGCGCCACCATCCCCATCGCCAGCCAAGCCACTTCTCTATTAATGTTTAAGTGGCAGTGCGTCCCTTTAGGCGGCAGCTCGACAAAACCCGCGTTTGTGCCTTTTTTTCTTTATTTTTTTCGTTGGCAGTAACACCAAGAGCAGCAAGTCCTTTGTTGCTGTTTTTGATTTGCCTGAAAGCCTTCTCGCAAGCCTGAAGTCCCCGGCAAGCTCATATTTTGTACGGCTGTGCGTCCCGGAATTCCCTTTTGCGTACGTGATCAAATCAACTTGAAAGGATAATATTTGCCGCCTTCTGTGTGCAAGTTCCAACTGCCTGGGCCTGATTGAGCCTGGCCTGGAAGAAAGGGACTTAAAGCTGCAATTTATTTACGAATTTATTCATATTCACACTTGCAAATGAGCTGGAAAGGGTTTCGGGCACTTAAAGTGGCCATCAAGTGGCAAGTGTGAGAAGCGCGGAAAAGGGCTTGAGTCGGAAATCAATGCGTATAGTTTGGGATTATATAGTGAGTAGGTTCTAAGATAAGAGGTGCGAGTGTAAGGAATATGCATTCCATCAGAAAATCGTATTTAAGATTTTTTTGTCTCATGACTGGAGTATAGGCTTTGAGAATCGCAGACAAAGGCTTTAAGTAGATATTATGAGAAGCGCACAGAATGGCCTTAAACGGTATTTTACGCTTACCACAAAGAGGAAGCAGAAACTTTAAAACTCCTTTTCCAAAAAAAAAAAAATAACTTCCGCTTCGGCTAGCTGCCAGTTATCAGCGATGGATCGGTGGACTGGCCGGGATGCCCCCTGTCTCGACCCCTGGGCACATGTCACTCTAATCCGCAAGGACAATATTGAAAAGTAATAACCCACAGAAACAACACACAGAGACATTCACTTACTCACCCTAAACTGAAACGCTTTGATGAGGGTGTCGCAAAGGGTAAACCGCAAGTTGAAAAAACATTCGACTATCTTTTTTGGGCAGAACGCCTATAACGACTTGAAATCCTTTTAATTCACGACAGGCGTAAGGATAAATACGGCAAGACAACAAGAACAGAAAAAAAGAGGAAAGCCAGAGACGAGAGCCGGCAAATGAATGAATGGATATCGAAGGAGAAAACGAGAAAAATTGGGCATGAAATGCCACTACGCAAAAGGGAAAACGTAGCGCAAAATAAGATCACGTAGCTGCCACCAGAGTCACAGTCAAAAGCAAGTCCAAAGTGCCCTGAAAGGGAGAAGTAGGTAGGCCCACCAGAATGGAGCAAGTGAAGCGTGGTCCAGACAACCGACAGCATCCCGGGATACGCTGCCATGTGGAGTTTGCACAGAGCAGTCTCTGGCCTCAAGGCAAACTGTGGCGAGACGGGACCCGGAGATGCACTGAGAATAACGGGGACTATTGGGAAAAATATTTGGTAAAAATAAATTCAAAGAAAAGTCCTTGGATTTAGAAGGTTTCAATTAAAGCTTGTCGTTTTTTCAAGTGCTTAGATTAATTCGGAAATATAGAGAGATTTCATTTAGTTTCCTTTTTCTCAAGTGCAGGAGCATCGGGTAAGTCAATTTTGACCGCGGGCTATTGCTTTAGCTGATGAGCAGGCGTCGGCATGGACGAGGAGGAGGTGAACTCCATTCAGGGCACTGCAGTTGTATTGATTTCCTTTTTCGAATTTAGGCAAACGAGAGGCCAGAGTGGGAGTGGAGTTACGCGGAGGTGGATGAGATGGAGAGGTAAAGAAGGGGGATTGGATCTTGAGATTGGAAAAAGCAGTTTAAAGTTTAAGTTTTATGGCCGGGTCTTATCCCGTGAGAGGTGGGATGGCCAAGGGGTTGCCGGCGCTCTCAGTTGATCATGATAAATCAATGCGTGCAAAACGCACACGTACGCGAATACACCACTACACACGCACACGCACAACCACACACACACACAAACACACACTAGAGCGTGCCGAAACGTGACGCAATTTACTGCCAGAACTTGACTTAAGTTCGGTCTAGAGAACGTCCCCCAAAGTCCTGCCTAGCACCCTCAAGTCGGGGAGAGCACAACCCCGCAAGGATACGAATCGCTCGCTGGCTCGTTCCTCTTCCTTCTTTTTTTTTTAAGAATAACAGTAACAGTTATTTTTTTAAGGTTTAGCTTAAGCTTTTGTGTAAATAAACGACCACAGTCGTGCCGCCTTCGTCTTCGTGCCCACCCTCGAAAATAAAAAAAGAAGAACGACCCGAAGCGATGGTAACTCCAATGGGCTTCGGGGTTCTTTCTCGTTTCGGGCAATTCATTCATTCAATTTACGCGACACCCCTTATTGGACGAGTGATGAGGAAAGTCCTCCACCTCCACCACAGTCGCGTTTTTTGGTAATTTATATTGCGTACAGTGGGCACTGCGAAACTATATTGGTTTAAAAACTACTGTGTGTGTCTTAAAATGTAAAGTTGTAAAATATCTAGATTAATATATTGTGGTATTCTTAAACCTCTGATGTTAAATAATTTGTAAGGGATACATAAGCGATTCTTATTTGAGATTTATTTATTTGATGTCTTAAATAAGTAAATACAATGAGAAGTGCAGAGAGAGGTCATTACACAATCTGTGTAATTTTTTGATAAAAATATTATAAAATACCATACAAAATAATAGCCTAAATAACTATTTCAAAACTAATAATAAATATGGTTGTAAAACCAATCTGAAATACATTCTATTCTGAAAATTCTTTCAATAATAAATAAGGTCCCCTTTAGTCAGTCTCCACTGTTGTGTTCACAGAAGTGTGCTATATGGGTCGCAAATGCTTTAAAGTTGACTCGCGCCTTTCAAGTGCGCTTTTGACTTGCAACTTTGCCGAGTGGCATTTAAAGGCAGCAGCTCCAGAAATTGCCGCTGATGTTGCTGCTACTGTTGCACGTGTTACGCGCCACAATTGCGGCCACGTGTGTTTTGATTTGCAGCGAGCGCTTCCCACTAATGCCGCCTGGACCTTTTCCGAGGTGGGCTTGGCACTGGGACGGAGACTGGGATTAGGACGAGGAGAGAGTGCCCTCCAGGCACATGATGCAGCATTAAATTGCCGCATTGTGTCTGCCAGGCGGGAGATTCCTTGCCTCAGCCAGCCAGGATTCGCCTTTTGGGTTGGGGCAGCATTTTTATTTGATTAGCTTAGCGCTAGAGTCCTGCGGCGACGTGTGGCCGATGGATTTGATGAACGGCTGCTGCCCAGGACTCTCGCACACTTGATTAGTTGGCCGCCGTGGCTTTGGCTGCTTTTTAAGCTTAGCGCGCTGTCAAAATATTTTCAGTAATAAATTCTTTTTTAGCATTTGCTCCAAAAGGACCAAAACCAGAAATTGAAAGGAAATTGAATGGAACGGTTGAACGCGAGAAAATACACATAAATTTAGTTTTGCCTTGGCGATTGTGATCAAGGAAGGGAAAGCGAAATGCTGAATGGGTGGACGGAAATTTACGGACTCTTGTGGTAAGATATATAGTATAGTAGGGTATACTTTGAAAAAAAAAAAAAATAAAATACTCCTTACTTTTAAAACCACAATAGAAAAGTATCCATAAAGTAACTAAGTGTAGCGCTTGTTTAAAGTTCTCTAGTTGCCAATACTTTAACCTTTTCCAAGCCCACTTTTAATAATAGTAATCATTTGTAGTATAATTCTTCCATTGAGAAATCCGTGTTTTTAGAGCAATTACAATTGAATTAGAATTAGAATTGAATTAGATCTTAACTAACCATTAAATAGCTTCAAAGATCTTTGCCTTTGGGACTATAAACCTTGAAACCACTTAGGGGTATTATTTCTTATTTAAAAAAATAAATAATTCAGTGTTCAATGCAATGACTTGTAGGTCTTTAATTGCAAATACAAATAGTTATTCAATATACCTTAGATGGGGCTTGACTAAGGGAAATAAAATAGAGCAATACTTTTTGCTTAGCTTCTTTAATGGGATATATAGAAGAAAATTCAATGATATGTTTATTTCATCTTATTGTTATTTTTCCTATTCCCCTTTTATAAATATGAAGTATTAATTTTTAAGCTGCATGCCGTTAAATAAATGGTAATTGATTTTAGTCAACAACCTACCGCAATCGCCAAGATTGTATTCAAATTATTTTGCCCTCTGACTCCGTCAACTTGACTCGGCTCGCCTCAAAAAATAATCATTTGTCAGACTCAATTGCCGGGTCAATGAACTGCTGCCGGTGGCAACATTAGCCATAACAATAACACGAATATTTATACATAAAAAATAGAAACAAATACAAAATGCAAAATAAGAAACAGCAAGTCACTCACAGCACCCACGACATTCAAATTGACCAAAGTAAAACGGATTTTAAGCGCCATTTAATCAGCGCTTGCAGCTTAAGCTTTGTTTTTAATTTGTCTTGAATTAGAATTTTAAATGATTTTCAAGTGTTTGGATGCCGGGCGGCTGGCTGACGCTGCTCACTCGCAGACACACACATATTCACATATTTTGCATATTCAGATGGTGGTCGAGTGACGTCACTAGCATAATATAACCGAAAGGCACATGCACGTTAATTATACGCCATGTAGTACGGGGCGAATTATTAATTTCGTGTCTGCTCGCTGTCTGGGTCAGCAGAAAGAGCCGCCCGGCTCCCGCTCAGCATAATTTAATTTTTGATGCACGACGTCGCTGAAAAGGCGGGAAAATGGAATTGAAATTCAAATTTCAGTTGCTCAGAAAAGAAGAGAGTGGAAAATGTGAAAAATTTAAATGCACACACTCTTACACACACACCCCGGACTCTGACTTTTCGCAACTTGCCACTTGGTGTGCGGTGTGCGGTGGTGTCTCGCTCGCACAGAGCGACGGCAACGCCAACTGGCCACTTAAACTATTCATTTATACAAATTAATTCAATTATGCGTATTACGTACGCGTTTGTAAAGCGCAGTCGCCGGCATCTCGGACCAGTCTATGGACAGTACACTTGGGAAAATACTTGGCATTAATTACAGGCACACATCGAGACGTCCTTGGGCTTAAAAGACTTGCGAAATTAAATTTATTAAAGTTTCTAGGGTCTTTCAACTTTAAAAGGTTGGAATTTTGCTTTCAAATATTTCAAACCCACTGCGATTTCTGAGGTATATCTAAGACATGTTCAACTGCAACATAAAATACTTTCAACGAATTTAAGAATTGCATTAATTTTGCAAGAATTATTTATTTTAATATTTTATAAATATTAGGTACTTGAGATGTAAAAAGATCTAGTGATAAAATAATAACTCAAAAAGTGTTGTAATGCTTTAGAAAATATATAAAACTTGCTACGTTTTACTCATTAATCATAGCATACTTGTAGGTTTATTTTCAAACTTTTAAGGCTATAAAACTTCCTGTAATTTAGACATTTTTTATTCGCAGTGTATCTGTTGGTCCCCAAGCCGCAGTCCCAGTTCCCTTTACAATTTCTGCTCGCGTACGAAATTTCACTTAAAGTTAATTGTTCAAGTTCAAGTTCAACGTAACATAATAATGCCCCCATCACACACACACACACACTCTCTCAGAGCAGACTGTTGCATTCGCACGGAGAGTGGGTAACGTGGCACAAAATTATAATAAATTATTATTCCTTTTCGTTTGATTTTTATGCAGATTTTTTAGGCGCTTTTCGCTGCCAAGCCAGGCCGGGCCGGGCCGGGCCAGGCCACTCGGCAGTTGTCGGCAGTTGCCAGTTGAATGTAGTCAGTGCTGCCTTCCAGAGCCTCTGACTTGCAATTTGTTTGCGCTGCTGTTGCTGTTGGTGTTGCTGCTGCGGGTGAACAGGAAGCCTTTTTGGTATTTAAATAGCCGGCTTTGTGGCAATGTCATGTTCAGCAATTGTCAATGGCTTCCGAAGAGTTGATCGGTTTGTGATTTATTTATCAGGTTAAAAAATCCGTGTAATGAGCTTATAAACATTAAGGCTTTCTTAGAAACAAATGTGGATAAATACTGGGGACTTAAATATTTAATTGTGTTAATTAATTCTTTTGAAATGAATATAATAACTTTCAAAATAAATGTGTTTTCCCTTGATAAAAATATTTAATAATTCCATACTTCAATCTTAGGAAGTTCTTAGTGATTTCTGTTAAATGCTCGACTTCCTGCCACTGGTATCTACCTGAGTAAGTGGAACCTGCTGCCAGGAGCTCTAGACAACTGCAAGACTGTTACTAGCAAAGTCCCGCAGGCTTTTGTCAGGCAATTTGAAAAGCGAAATGACGACGACAACAGCAACAGCAACACAGAAACTTGCAGCAGCAACTTGCACCAGCAACATCAGCGGCGACAGCAGCAGCAACATTGGCAACCTGCAACGTTGTAGGCCATTTGATTAACAAATGGCCAAACGCAAACGAAATTGATCGAAATTCGCCAAAGGAATACAAGACGGTGAATGAAACAGAGGGGATAGAGGGTGGAGGCTGGAGGCTGGATCTGGTGCAGAGAAGGCCTAGAAAAGCCAAAGTAAATTATGGCAAACAAGTTTTGGCCGGCGGGCAACAATTTTGTCGCTGCTCCGGCCAGAATCTTGCTGGGATGGGCACCGGGAACAGCACTAAACATTCAGATAGAATCACTAGAACCTTGTCGATGTCGTCGTTGTCGCCGCAGACGATGGAGAAGAGATTGCAGCAATTAACGCTAATTAAATGCGCTTCAGTTTATGTTTCATGTGGCGATATTTCAGTTGTCTAGCGCGATAATTAAATCGCTTGGATCCATTTGCATAACAAATTTGCGCGGCGCGGCGTACGGATTTGAGCTTTTCTTTAAAATGCACTTTAAAAACATTTTAATAAAAAAGAAAATTTGACTACATTTTTTATTATCTTAGGAGAAAAATTGAATTATCTGAGATGAAGACAAAAATTGGCTCAAGTTCAATTTAAAATGTTGCAATGTGTACAGAAGTAACGTATATTTCTGCGTTTTGTTAAAAGGATTTCCAAACAAAGTATAAAGAAAATATCATTTAATAAATATTTAATTTAAAGCATACCTATTTTGAAGTTTTTAAAATATATTTCCTCCGAAAACTTTCAATAGTAAGTGACCGTTTCAGTAATTAAAATTAAGCAAATATGTCTGGTCCCATTAAACCCAACAAAAACTGAAATAAAATACCTAAATAATTATTACAAAATTGCAGATACTCTCCCAATGTGTAGAATTTTTGTATATATTTAAAAAACTAAATTTTTTCAAGTGTTTATCCACTAGGGTGGCCTACGTCCTCGGGCGTCCGAGTTTGCCCGAAATGCAATTGCAGCTAAAAATGAGTTCAAGTCCGCGTCTGTCTGGCATTTGTTTGCCATTTGGTCACTGGTCCCGCTGCCCGGATTCGGATCCGGGTCTGCGTCTGCTCCGGAGAATAGGGATGGGAGTGGAGGAGGACACAATCCACCCACTTTTCCCGGTGGCTCAGCACAAATTTTCACTTTCACTTGGGCCGTCAGTTTGGCGCAGGCTAAAGGCGAAACTTTGTTGGCTGGCGCAACATCCTTTGCATACGGAAACAGCCGCACGACACATTGTCCTCCATTCAACTCTTCTGGGCCCCGCCCAGTTTTTCCCTCCCCCTTTGGGGGGCGCTGCGCCAACCTGACCGAAATTCGAAATGGCGTGCACGAGCGAGACGGCAGCTGCTGTGGCGACGTCATCATCGTCGTCGACGCTCCGAACGCCGGCTGCATTCCAAAGATGGATTTTAATATTCTGCATGTGTGGAAAGGTCGCTGTCCGCTTCCCGGTACACGGACTTTCCCACTTGCCAGTGTTATCCTTTCAGTGACGTTCCTCGTTTTTTGTTTTACTCTTTTTTTATACCCACCACGTCACCTTGATTTTGTCTGGCAATGACCATGAATATATAGATATGCGAGCGATAGAGCCGGGCCCGAGACCCGGCCGTGTTTAGCCCACTTTGCATGGGCATAAAGTTCAGTTTCGGGTTCAGTTGAGCTGGAATCGGTTGAGGCATGCATAGGGAAATTGTAAGAGGCGTTTGACTTCATTAGGTTTTGAGATACTTTACGTTTTGGGAGTTATATTCCAAGGAAAAGGCAGGAAACGAAGAGAAAACTAATGTATGGATTAGGGATTTTTTTTTATAAGTGTTTTCTCTTTAAATTTTAAATGTTGAACTATTTTAAAGGACTTTAAGTGAGCATAACAATCCTATAAGAAAAGTTTACGTATTTAAAAGAATTTGTACTATTACAAAATTAGAAAAATCTTCTTGGAAAATTTGGGGATTAAACAAATTTTAATAAATCACAGCCGTTTCCGAAGGGAGAGCTACTAGTTTCTTATTTTACTCTAATACTAAATAAATATTATTTATACCACAAAATAAAATAATCAAAAATAAATGTTATAAAAAATAAAGAACCCAATAAAATCTCTTACTAAAGATATCATTTTACAAACACAAAAATATTACCACCCTATTTAAGCTCTCTTTCCCTCTCCCTACAAGCTTTAAGCCAGCAAATTGGATGAAATACTTTAAATAATGAGTTATGCAGACAACTGTGAAGTTATTTTCTGAAGCTATATCGCTTCGAGGATGCTCGACATGATGCTGGGTCAATTTGTCGCAGTAAGTACACAAATTTGAAATGCCGAGAAATATGGAAACAAAAGCCACAAAACCGGACAAAACAGGACATGGCCACACAATAAGAATGAGGCGAAGCGGAAAAAGCCCGAAATTAAAGTTAAACGCTCCAAGGATGCACGACTGGAGACAGGACCGAACAGGACAGATAGAGACAGTGGCCAGTGGACAATGGCCAGGACGAGACAATGGAACTTAATATATGGAAGATATAATAACTTCCGGTAATTTCAATTTTACGAGACGAGAGCAATGGAGACGTCAGTCCTGGCTTTGTTCAAGGATAGGAGCTCCTTCGCCTACGCCCAGAGTCCATATATCATGGTCCTTATACCAAGGGGAAGTGGGAGTCAGCTAGCCTGACCATAAACTCCCAGATAAAGGCATAGGCAAATGAAATGTGTAACGTTTCCGAGTTTGAAAAGCGTGAAAAATTTCGCCGCAGAGCAGAGGAAAAACTTGAAACGAGGAAAACTGCACATGTTCTTATGGCCGGTCGGCCGGGAGGGGGGGCATGACGAAAAGCCAGGTCGATGCCTGTCAGTGGCAAGTCAACTTGGCCGAGTCATTTTTTCCATCCGCTCATTCGTAGAGCTTCTGCCACGACACTAAGAAGCAATAAACCTAAAGGGAAATGTAATAAACGAGGAAATCTTGTACGTGACCGACCGCATCGGGGTTGCCAGGGTCCCGGCTCCCGGTTCCCAGTTACTGGGCTGCTGCTGCTACTCCAGGGGGTTGGCAAATGGACTTTTGCCAGTCAAAACCAAAACAAAAGTGGGAAACGGAAGCATTTTAAAGCGTACCGAAAACGAAAATTCAAAAAAACCCAGCACCCAGAAAGGAGAAGCAAAAAAAAAAAAACGAAGAACGTATTCCTAATCGATAGCGTGTGTGTGCGTGGTCGGCAGGGGGATAAAAAATAAGGAGCAGTGCCAGAAGAAATCCCCACTACTTAGGCACAATTTGGATGGTTATGGCCCACCAGAGACCAAAATCGATTTCAGGCAAACCGTTTTGGGCTTCTGCCTCAAATTCTACGAATGATTTTACGTTGCTTTCTGTATTTTTCACAATTTTTATGCAAGGTATTAGTAGTTTTTGAGGGTATATAAAGTTTAGCAATAAGTTAGTTATTTATAGAAATTTTTCAATTAGTTTTGTATCACTTTAATGATCTGTAACGACATTTAAATTATTAAAAGATTGTTGAAATTTTTTGGTAAATATCTTTGGGTATCCCCTAGTCTTAGCCTTCTTATAAATTCTTTCCTTCCAATTTTTGTTCCTACCACTCTTACCCAGCATCGCTGATAAGACGAAAGCCAGGTTAGCCAGGAGTTAGCCGGTCTTACGTGGAAATCAAAATCAAAACACAACCTGAAGGCTTGCTTCGGCCATATGGCAGCTGACCAGGCTACAAGCTGAGAGCCAAGAGCCGAGAGCCTGAAAGCCTTAACTGTGATTTCTTTTTAATGGCGTGACACTAGACAACCGCCAGGCGGCCAAATCGGAGACATCGGGTTCGGGTTCCTCTGGCAGCAACAAGGCTTAATTACTCAGCTGGAAATCGTTCATCGCCCAGACCGGAGTGGCGATCTCCGGGAACACCCAGGCAGGATCTCGGCCACCGGCCAATTGGTGCTGATGTGGCCGTCGAGATTTGCATGAGAGCCCCGCCGCGAGTAAAAGAAGGAAATCCATTCCAGCGACATTATACGGTCATAAAAATTGTAGCCAGAGAGCCCCGGCTAAATTGTCATAAGGCGATTTGTACAATGGCTTTCATTAAATTGAAGCGCATTTTTAATAAAGCGTAAAAAAAACAGTAACAAAAAAGGAAACTTTGCTTGGGGAAAATGTATACAACAAAAAAAAAAAAAGGCAGGGAGCGCTTAGCTGCCGCGACAATTTTAATTTAATGATGCGGACTTAGTCCTTGTAATGGCCAGTCCGCGTGTCCTTTGCGCTACGTTTGTTAAATTAACAGCCGCGTTTGTCATTTCGAAAAAAAAGAAACAGCAAGCGAAATAAAAATGGGGGAAAAAGCGTAACAGAAATCGACGAGGCAACATAAAAATAATAAAACTGAAAAAAAGAAACAAATAAAAGCATATGGACTCCAAGTTGGGACAACTGCGAATTAATTTAAATGATTTTTATGATGTCATTGCGCAACTGAGACGATTCCGTGGCGCCTCCCCCAAACCGAGAACGAGTACGAGTATGTCTCTCTTTTTTTTCCTTTAAAAAATCCCGAAAAACCAACTCCAAAATGCCCTTTGGCTGCGGCTGTGGCTGCTGAAGTAGCTACGAGCGGTAACGAAATTCACGGTAGGAGATAAAAATGTAGCAAATCGAAGCAACGATCAACAACCGGAGGTGATGAGCTGCGAGCTGGAGAGGATGCCGAACGCCGAACAGTGCACCGCATCGAAAAGCGCAACGCCAGGGATTTCGCCTCGGCTTTTGGGCCTCGCAAGTTGGCTTCAAGACGGCTGCAGTTGGCCAAAAGAGTCGAACCAAGCAATTGGATGTGCCAGCTGCCGGGGGGCTACTTGGGTGAACTAACCTAAACTTGAATGCTCTTTGGGAAGAATGTTTTTTCTACACCAAAAAATTCTAAAGAAATAAAAGAAGCTTAATATTATGAAAAAAGTTTAAAGCTTAAATGGCTCAATTAAGTTTTAAACTTTGGGGACATAAATTTGGGAGAGACGAACACAAGTTCGAAGATTATATATATATTTTTAGATTATTTATAAAACAGAAAATAGACCTTAAACGTATTTTCAACCAAAAAAAAACTTGATTCCTCATTATATAAAATTAATTATGAATATACTCCCTATAATGCAGATAAAAATCTGATAAAAAATCCCCCTTCCAATATAAACCCTCTGAAGGACCCTCGTTTAGAGTATTTCCTTCTCAAAGCTCTGCGAAGCGAACGAAACTGAGACAAATGTGATAAGCACGCAGCGATACGAGTACTCGTACGCCACAGAGACTCCACCGAAGCTTCGTCTTTCTTCGCCAGCCTCTTCATTCCGCCAAAGACTCGTTTTCCAGCGTCCGAAAGACACGACGAATCGGTGGTGAGGTTGAGAAACTTCATGCACGGCACAGAGGGGAATTTATTGTCGATTTCGGCGAGGTGTATCGACAACGCAACTGCTACTGGGCACACACGGCCACTGAATGCAGAATTCAGAATGGGAGAATGGGGATTCCAGAACGGAGAAGGAAGAGTCCAGAATGCAGGGGCGCTCCTGCAGTCCTGCAGATATCGCCCAGTGCCAATCTGCATCTGCAGATGCCGGGAGACTGAGGGGCTACAAAAGAGCAGGAACAGCAGCCTTGTGCTGAGGTTTTAATTTGTACGATGCTTCGTGGCTGCTGGAGATTTTGAACATGGAAAAATTCCACATTTATTATATTTAAATATATATATCATATATCATTTCTATATAGATATATAAAATATCATCAAAAATTAATTCCAAAAATGTAATGCATCTTATTAAAGAGTAGTTGCTAACAAAAAGCAAGGATTTATTGTCAGTTTTTGCTATCTTATCTTATTTATGCCTGACTTTATAGTTTAAGAAGTTGGCCAACATGGCCTCAAATTTAATTTTCCCCAGTGCATTTATGCCAAGGTGATGAGATGAAGTTGGTGGCTGGCTGCATTTTGGCCCGGCCTGCGCACAAGTTGTCCGCTGATGTGCCCACTGATAAGCGGACCAAGGACCAGGGACTATGGGTCTGGGTCTGGTGGCCAGTTAAAGGGGCTCCCGGCATGATAAAGCCCCCCGAAAAGTGTGGATTATTTCATTTTGCTACATTTTGTAGCCGCCTGCTGGTGGTGTTCCCTCCTCTCGGAGGCTCTCTGTTTGGCCTCTGATGCGGCTGTTGTTTTGCGGGTAATGAATAAATTTGCGCAATTTGTTAAGTGAATTCCTTTGTAGCGCGATTTTTTACGAGTTCGTTCGGCTTGGTCTCTGTGGCGCTTTGATTTTGCAAGGCAAGGATGCTGAGGAGACTGGTGGGTAGGTGTGGAGAATTCGGCATAGAATGTGGCATAGCTAATGAGAAGCAATTCTTCCAGGGGAGAGTCTTTGAAAAGCCATAGAAACTATTGCTAATGTTTATTATATTTTTTTGGTACAATAATATATAAGTTTTTAATTTTTAACTCTGTATCCTTTAACAATTTATTAATTTCCGTCTAGGGCACATCGTTGTTCCTTTGCTTATATGGCAAAACATTTATGGCACCTCCTCGACTTCCTCTCCCTCAGCGAAGACATTTAAATGCATTTCCTAATCACACAACCTCACCACGCCACACACACACACGACGCACTCAAGACTTAACCCTTTGCTGGCATTTGCCATAAAATCTCGGCACTTCCGCTCCCAACAAGAACACCGGTACACGGAATAGGAGAGCCCAAGAGGGACTCACCCCAACCCAGACCGTGTTGCATCGAATGCTCTTCCTGCAACAATTTCCGCTTTGCTCTGGGCTGCCGGCAAAGTCTAACAAATTCAAATTAGAAAATCCCAACATAAATATCTATGCATTCTCGCCGTCCCTCCCCCTTGGTCCTGGCCTGATAGTTCGCCGCCTGAACAATAGATGTCGCCGGGCTGTGATTGCAGCTCCTGTGTGCAATATGCGAAGGGTTGCAAAATGCACCCTCATGTGTGCAGCCCCGAGTATGCGTGTGTGTCTGTGTCTGATTTTTGTTGGAATTCAAAAGATTTACAAATACTTGTGCAGTCCTTTGGCAGTTGCACTTAAGCAGGATCCTCTTGCCGCTCGACCTCCTTGAGTGCCACCCCCGGGGAGCTGTGCGATATATATACATATATATTTATATTCCTCTCTCGCTCATACCGAACCTCTCGCGCTGAACCAATAAAAATGTACGTCGGGGGTTTTTAAAGCGAGTTACTTGGTGTCGTCAGCACAAAATTTTTCACCTCTTCACCGGGTTGTACATACCTCCTTGTTATCCTTCTGGTTTTTCGCTCTTCATTCCCTTTTTTCTGTTTAACAGCACCCCAGCGTCTTGTCAGACCGAAATGTTTGTTTTGTTGTGTCCTCAACTGTATTTGTCTTTGCGTTTTTTCCTCCTCCGATTTTACATTGCTCGATTTTTGTTTATTTCGCTGACGAGGCAAAAGCGGCGAACGCCACGGAAAATTGTCAATATAGCGCAGGACAGAAAGAAAGAGTCAGCGGCGGCATAAAAATATATAAAAAATACAAAGGGGAGAGTCGAAGAAACGACTAAAAGATTACTTATTAAAAATTTCTGTTACTTGAAACATTTTAAAAAATATTTCCAAAATCATATAGCAGGAAATCCCAAACCTTAGTTAGTTTACATCCTTTTGTTGACACTTTCAAAATGATTCGAATTTTGTATTAACTTAAATAATACTTTTTTTTAATCAGGGCTGTCCCCACAGAGCACCCAGAGGCAATTTGAAATTCAGCTTCGCTCACACATATAAAATGAAGCTAGCCAAAGCTAACTGAAATAGTATTTTCACTCCCTCCGAACCTCTGGTGCTCCCCCTAAGCATCTCTGCCTAGAATACAATATACCCTGTACTAACGTACAATTTACAGGGCACAAAAATCACGCATACAAGCCAACAGCGGCCAAAAAGGACGCACCCACATTACGAGACACTGTGGATATTTTATGAGTGGGATGTTCTGGGTGGCGGAGTCGCACCGAAGGGTTAACAATGGCGCTCCTCCGTCCAGCTTTTCCACTGCCATTTTGCTGCTGCTGATGCTGATGCCTCTTATGCTGTCATATGCAAAAAAAAAAAAGCGACAGGCACAAAAAAAGAAAACCGGGAATCGGGAAATGGAAAATACAGAGGGTTAAGGGCGACAGCAAGGACACCAAGGCAAGCAACACTTTTGATAACATTTTATTACAACGTACTCGTAGGTGTGATTTTTATGGTTTTGCTATGCTCAACGGATTTTTTACAGCTTCTGCCCCCTTACTCCCCCTTTTTTATTGTTGTTGTTGTCTATGCTGATTGCGTGGGTTAAAGAAAAAAAAAACGGACACGGGGTTGAACTTGATTGCTGAATGGGTTAAAGGATGGGTTCAAGGTTCAAGCGGTTGATAAGAATCGTTCATTGAGTGAAATTAAAGTGATTTCCGCAAAAACCGATCACATCGGAAAGGCTGGAAAGGTTTTATGGCTTTGATAAAGGATACATCCTCGATAGCCATATATTCAGGGTCTTAAAATCATTACCATTATTTTGTAAATACATGGAATTGTCATGATAACGAAGCCATTATTTATTTATTAAAGGAGAAAGACTTTTTCAAATAAAATTTACTGTAAATTTATTGTAAATAATTTCTAGCACTTATGAAATAAATTTCATTAAGTTCAGATATCCTTTCAACATCTTAACGAAATATTTAGCTTTTATATTATTATATTTTCCTTAACACTTTATTTTCTGACTAAAAACTTACAACTTTCGAAAGAAATTCCCCATTAACAAGAAACAAAGAATAAATATAGTTTATCATATATTTCATGACTGAAAATTGGCTCAATTTCTGTCCAAAGTCCTCATTAATTCGGTTGACTGACAAAGTATACGTTCCTTTGGCTAATTGGCCAAACAATTGGCCAGTAAATCAACCGACAAGCTATCCCATGTCAACAGTTGATTTTCTCGTCGTCGCCGTGTAATTGCAAATGTATCCATGATACCTGTGATACGGTTTCTATAGGAGGAATTCTGTGTTTGATATTAATATTTATATCAATATGAATTTTACGGCTTTTCACCCAACAACAACATCAACAACAAACAATGCAGCAAACAAAGGCGCAACGCCAAAGCTGAATTATTCATGTGCCTAACGAATAAAAAACCGAAATAAATTATAAGAAACACGACCGAACAGCGGCAACAACAACTAATTATTCATTTAATACTGTACGAGATTTGCACATTAAAAGTATAAAAAAGAGCCTGACCAAATGCGCCCCAGCATCGGTGGTCTCTCTCTAGTTTAGTGGGTCAAGAAATCCAGTTTATTAACATTCAAATTAATACATACAAATGACGTCTCTGCGTTTATGGTGCATAATAATTAGCCGACGTCAGAGAGCGGCAGCGTGGCGCTAATGTGCCCGCTCGGACCAAGGACCAGCAGAAAAAATAAAGCGGAAAACAGGAGCATTAGCATAAAATTAGAATTTGTAATTGCGGCGGCGCAACAGGCTCGAAGTTCGGAGTTCCCGGGCTCCGAGGGAAGCCGCTCGCTCGCCCGGCCCCTCTGTGTGTGCGGCATGCGCCGCTTAATTAAAATGCAACCTCGGCTAGACAGTCAAGGAAGCGCCTGCGCAAAAGGACAACGCGCCCAGCTCAGCTTTTGAATTATTCAAATGCCAGTCGGCAGTATCTCTGCGCGTAGCCTTTTTGGCGTGTTGACTTTTTGATTATGCGCATAATTTTTGGGCCAGAGCCCAGAGACCAATGTTATGACAGGCGCGAGGATGCGGCCGAGGGACAATAATTAAGTCATGGCAATTTGTGACAGAGTCGGAGTCACTTACCGGAGCAGGTTGCTGCTGTGCCACAGATGTTAATTATTACCATAAATATATCGAGAATCTGGGGAGTTTTTGAGTGCAAAACAAGGGGTTTTTAACAACAGGATTTGTGTGATTTTTTCATAATAAAAAATTATTTTTTTCTTTTAATTTCATGTTTATATGAAGTGCAGAAAGTGATTTAAATTGTTTTGAATATGCTGAGGTGTTTAATATATTTATTGCTTTGCTTTTTAATAAATATCCTAATTGGAAAGCAATTAATATAATGCAAACGCAATAAATATTAATTGTATTTCAAGGGAAGAATTAAAAAGTAAAGGTGTTTAGTCTTATCAAGTTTAATAATTAATATGCATGTATTTAGTATTTATTTTAATATATTTGTATTATTTATTTAACCATTTAAAAAATATATATCAAATATTTTTTTTTATATTTATGAATTCACCTTTTAAAATCTCCAAAACAAATGGAGATATCGCTTTAAAAGGTAGCTAATCTACCCTGCCCCCAATCGATATCGTGTGGAACCATATAAATTTTAGTAGCTCGCCGACAAAGCAATTCCAAGACCCCAAAATTTCCCCTTTGGCCAAAGGCAGAAAATCGAATCAGCTTTCGATGGGACTACTCCGCCTTCTGAAACGTTGCCATCGCTGCCACTGATTCGATTTCCATGCAATTTTTGAATGAAAGTGCGGGAAATGTCATCCATAAACTATGCCGCCAGGTAAAAGGGTGCCACTCAGCTGGGAGAGGCCCATGCCCCAGCCCGAACCCGATCCACTCGAGCGTTTCTCCAGTGAAATGGAACTAAGCTCGAGCGCTTGTCGCACACGGCGTCGGCGGTGGCGGCATTTGCATGTGTAAAGTCATAAATAACGAGACAACATAACACTTAAAGCACAGAGACACAAAGACACAAAGACAGAGACACACTCACCACACTCCGCTCCCACAGGACTCGCAGGACCGCTCGCTATCGAGATGCGATATATGACAGGAGTCCCGAAAATGCATGAGCTACGACGAGCAGGAGACCCGGACCCGAGCTTATCAACTGCAAAATAAAAAGAATTTATTTCTGTTAGGAACTTGCTCGCGGGTTATGCAAAAATTTGCAAAAAGGGTGAATAGATATGGGATACTAGGAGGAGCAGGAGGACAAAGGGAAGCTGACTGGTACCCGGCATAAATAAAAATAAGTAACGAGCTCCACACAAATTGATAAAACAGTGAAAGAAAATTGCCGCAAACACAGACACAACAGAACAGAACCCGAACCTGCCGGCCTCATAAAAGAGAATGAGATTTTGAGGTGGCATTTTCATTTTCAGTTTTGTCCAAATCAAAAAGAGAACAAAGCGAAAAAAGATATTGAACAAAAGCGTACGGTGGAAAAATGTTTGAAATTGAATTTGATAAGAGAATGGGGAAAAACAAAAACAAGGTGACGGGTTAAAACGGAATTAGTTCGGCGGGAAACTATGGAAAATTCAAGCGGAAAAATAGTTTATAAATTGTGAGTCAGAATAAAAATACATAGAAATATTTTATAGATTACAAATACGGAAAATACGAATGTAGCGACATAAATAAATATCAAAGAAATTAGCTTTGAAGCTTTATTTTAATATAATAATATAAATAAGGTAACAAATATTTGTTCAAAATATTTAGACACTAATGCATTTATACATATTTTCTAATCAAATTGTAAAAACATTTTGAATGACAATGAATTAATAATGAATAATTATCCTTGAGATTACTACAAAATATATTACTACAAAAATACGATTTTATAACTATTTCCAATCTTTACTATTTATAAATAAAAAAAGAAGAAAATAAGCCTTGAGCATAATTTTTACTAATAATAAATACATCAACTAATTTAGAAGTAGTTTCATCCTAGAGACAACAATTTCCAAAATATGAAATCATTTACTGTATGATTTCTTCAAAGTTTCTATACTACGAAAAACCATTTTCAATTCTTAAAAAATATCCTACTTTACTTTCAGGTACTGCCAGGAACATTAAACCTTAATTATAATTTTCATTCATCAATTTCCCAACGACTTAAAAAACTTAAAGAAATTCGAATGGGTTAAACCTTTTTTGCATACCCTCATAACACAAAACAGTAGCAAAAAAAAAAACTCTTCCAAACTGCCCCCGGTAAAATAATGAAAAATTGGAAAAAAGCCAGCCGAAAATAGAATTTGGGAAAAATAGAAAATTCGCCACAATGGTACAGTTCCCAGTTCAGTTCCGTTCGCCGCGACAAGGGAAATAAATTAAATTTTCTAAACGATTGTGTGTGCGGCGGAGCAGCACCCAAGGCAGAACCCGAAATAACAACACATTCATCCGGAGTTCGACGGCCTCAGCGGGGCAGGTTCACAATGGGATTTGCATACGCGAAAAATTGTGACATGCAGCGAAAAGGAAAATTTCTTTTCACTTTTCTTTCCTTCTTAGCCTGTGTGTCTCGAATTACGCAATAATCGCGATAAAGGTAGGGAAATGAGTTTTGCATAAATTAAAAATTAGCAACGAGGGCAGCCCAGCACCCTTTTTTTTGCCCGGACACAACTACTACTACCTACAGCAGTCAAAGGTGACGCATTTATGCATAAATTAAGGATCAATACCGCGAGAGCCTACTCCTTTCCGGAGGGAAAATTTGCATTACAAAAGGCCAAAGACCGAGACCTTTGCCAAAAAAGTAGGAAAATTGTAAAGGGGTTTGCGAAAAAGACGCGAGTTTCCTAATAATGGGTTGTCCATTAAGGGCGAAAGGAGCAAGTTCCGGAGCTCCGGAACTGTTGACGTTGCCTGGCAAAACAGAGCAACCAGAAGGAGGAACAACCCCTAGGACAGATTACCGCTGAACCCATGGAACCCGAGATCGCGACCCCGGCGACGATCTCTCGATCTCAACCAGCCGATCCTCTTACTCGAACGCTCCAGCTCGCCTTTGATGTCACATTTTGTGTTATTTATTTGAGGCGGCATTTGATTTGCATGAGAATGAGGAAAATTGATATTTGGTCGGGCAACCGTCTTCTCCTCCTCCGGTTGTCTAGCGAGCGTCTTCTTCAGGACGGACGCACGTGTTGTCCTGAACTGAAAAAAAGGGGTGCGATCTCTAAGGGTTGCTCTCGGGCCGATCGCGATCGCCTATTGTGAAAATTATGCAGATGAGGGAACCCTTTTTGCGCAAACGGATGAAGATGAGTATTCAAATGGGTTCGGTGGCATCTTCTCCGAGAGAAGAAGGGTGGGTTTCCTCCTAGGTAAAGGTAATTTGCATCGCAAGAAGATAGGGCTAGACGGCGTCTAATGGGATGACATCTGTGTGCGCCCAAGGGTGTTTCGCCTCTCTCTATGGCTTTTTTGCTTTCCTGCTTTTTGCATACTATTTAATTTTCCCAGGACCCTGGATCCTGGCTGGATGAGGAGATTTTTCTTTCCCAGGGAAAGATCTGCGTGTCCTAAGCATAAAAGACAATATTGATCGTCTATTGAAGATGCAATCAACTATGTAAAAAGATCGAAACCCTTTTTCTGCATGGCATAAAAAATAAATTCAAATTAATGTGAAATTTGAATGTGCAAAAATCTGAAGGAACGTAGATCCAAGGGGTGTTTCAAATTGACAGATACTTTTGGCAAAAGATGATCATCTTCATGGGCATGGGAATTAGATGGGAATGAGATGGCAAAGCGATTTTGTAACGTACTTTTACAGAACTTGAACTTAATTAGCTCTTGCGTTTTGCTTGGTAAGAGGTTTAGTTTTAGTTTCTATAAAAAAAAAAGAATTTTTAGATATGAATTTACACAGAAAAAAGTAAATTTTAGTTATATTCAGCTGAGATAAATCAAATAAACAAATACCGTAGGAAACATAAGCATAAATTCAGTACTTTTAATAGTAAAATATTAATTTAATAAATCAAACAATAAGCAGCCATAATCTTAAGTAATTCTGGATTTTGTCTTATTTTTTCTTTGGTTTTTCTCACGCTCGGAAATCAAAGCTGGCACTCTTGAGCTGGAGGAAGGGTTATGCAGCCAGCAACCCCTGTTTTTCGTAGACAACGCCCCCGCCTGCCAAGTTAAACAATGAAACACAAAGGCAAATAATAATTTAAAAGGTTTTGTTGACGTTTCGAACTGTTGTTGACTTTTGCCGCGCGCGAACAAAACAGCAACACAACTCAGAAATCAAACAGCAGACACAGAACTCAAACTGCAAGTGGCTCGAGGATTGGGAATGGGGATGGGGATGGGGTTGAGGATGCTGTTCGAGGTTCGAGGAGGTGGTAGGTGGGAGGTCAGAGTTCGGGGTTACCACCACCACGCCTTCAGCCTCATTCATTATGATTATTTGCGGTGAAAATTTGCGGCGCTCTTATTTGATACGGAAAGGATTAAAATTAAGCGAAAACTTTGCGGAGAAAAGCCCTTTGTTGATTAACTTTTCATTTGATTTATTAAGGCAAATAAACAGAAGTACAGAACAGCTAAGTGTGTACTTGGGGGTCATGAACTCTCTGGTGACTCACGGCCCCAGATCAAGCTCAAGTTCCTGACCAACAGACTCCAGAGAGACTCACAGAGATCCACATCCCGAAAAAAAACCAAGTGCTTAGCGCGTTAAAAGTCGCGTAGTAATTTAACGACGACGACGTGTTGTTGGCACACGCAGATTGCTATCTGCCAGATACAGATACAGCGGCAAAAAAAGACAGAACGCTGTGCGGGTGTTGCTTTGATGGCCCCAGCGACAATTAGCAGCGGCCTACACTGGCCAGCAAAGGGGGATTTTTAACAGAGAACCAAACAGAATTTTTAAATTTTGTTAAAAATCTATAAATACAAATTTAATAAGAAGTTTTTCGTTTTTAAAGCCACAAAATACTTATTGTTAGACCTATTTATCTGCTGTGTAGTGTGGATAAGGGCATTGCCTTTACCATCAGGAATCGGTATCCAACAGGGATCATAGCATTATCTTTCTCTGTCTGACTGCCACGCATAGGTGGGTGTCTCCCGTACGCACCCAGAAAGGTGTAAATCATGATCATGTCAATCAGCGGATCGGCCAATCCTTATAGCACGAGTGCACACCTCTCGATCCGCCACAGAAATTCACTTTTCATTCAGGAAAAAAAATCTGCAGGCGAGTTAAAGGGAACAGAAAAACTGTTGCAATTGTCGCGCCTACTTGAAGACGAAGATGAAACCAGACGACGGCCACGAAATGCGATCGTTTTGGTCGAAAAATAAAGTAAAAGAAAACAAAAGCCTGGCTTAATGATATCCGCCGAGGCTGAGCAAAAGGCTCGTGGGCTGTTTTGACACTGAAAATAAATGTGGAGACTATTTGGGGATTTCATTTATATTTTAGTGTATTTTTGTTAGCAGAAAAGTTGAAATAAAAATTATATACAAATTATTAAAACAACAAATCAGTAAAAACAATATTATTCAAGAGCCAGGTCTTTCAATTAAAAAGAAAATGTTATTATTACACAAATTATATTAGTTTTCAATATAAGCAACATAAAAAACCTTTTTGTAAGCTATATTTCCTACCATATATTTTCCTATGCAATCTTTTTTTCCTCCGTGCAGAGCCTCTCCTGCCGCCTGCCTGCTGGTTTATTTTTAACAATTTCTTTATATTTTTTTGTGAATGAATGCCAGACGGCGAAGAAGTTGTAATGATCATCATCATGACGGCGATCCATTCATGAAGCTCGCCCTGATTTTTCTTTGGTGCCTGCTGAGGCTGTAATCAGTCCACGCAATAATATATAAAAAATGTTTGCAAACCCGGCTTGATTCTTTTTTTATTGGCTTGTTTTTTGGGGGCCTTTGTACATTGTCTGTGTGTGTTGGCTGGCTGCTTTGAAGTTTTGCCTTTTTGACACATTTCGAGGTGTGTTTTGCCGCGATCTCGTATATAGCTACAGCTCTGGCTTTAGCTTTAGCTTTTCCTGCGTGGCATTCAGTCAGTCAGTCAGTCAGTCAACAATGTCTGCTGTTGGGCTGTCGAAGTCTGGAGCCCAGCCCCGAAAGCTGTCAATTAAATTAATTATTATTTCTGCGTTTAATGCAAAACTGTTGCATGCCAAATGCAACTAACTGCGAACAGCAGAAATCAGCCAAAGGTCGCTCTGAGCTAGCAACACCTAGCTCTAGGCCCAGTTTTTCTCTATATTTTCTTCTTTTTTCCACGTACAAGTATCAAATTTATTTCGGCGGGGCATGTCAAAAGTATGTCAAGCATTTCGGGCCCGCTTAATTCGTTGGCGTTTTTTCTGTTCTTTTTTTTTGTTTTAATTAATTGCCAACCGCTGACATGTGGATGGTTCCACTAGAGCAAAGGCCATTGAGGGGTTGATAACAAGCTGGAGGAAAAAAATAGGAAAAAAGGTGGTTCTATTCGGAATTCTAGGCGAATTTTCATTGCTCTTATGACGAGTAAACTTATAAAAACATTTCCTTAAGACATTTTAAATTTTGATGTTTATAATCTTTTGAAATACATCAAAATATGATCATCATGTTGTTGAAATATTTTATAATAGAGTTTTCTTTGGGTTATATTATATATTTTCTTGTTTTTATTTAATTTTTATTTGAATACACTTTTAAATAAATCTCCGTTTATTTTACTTATTATTTTAGTCTTTATTTAAAGTAACTAAACTTATTTGTATAGCATTTTCTCAAAGTAAACCCCCTTGAAAAAATTCATATACCCCCTCAGAGTGATCATTAACCGCCTTGTTACAAGGCAGAAGGCTATACGAAGAGTTCCATTTCTACACCGGAGCATATAGTGACACATTTTCCGCCCCTGTAGGCGCGATATGCGCATAATTAATGAGCCCTTTTATGGTTTATTGAACCGCAAAAGGCGGCAGGAACACGCGGACCAACGACAGTCAGACGACACACGGAAAATGTCATGGCTAGGAAGTCGGAAAGTTACCTCGGTTTGATAAGACATCATCAGGCGGCGGCCACCATCAGCAGCAGCGGGTTTCGCTTGGCTAACTCCGAATATCTCCACTTGTCGGGGTAATTTATGTGGCCGCCTTTATTGTTATTACATTTGTTGTTTGTGGACTGGCTTTCTGGGCCACAATATGGAGAGCCACTGTGAGTGAGTTCTGGATAGTTAGGAACCATCATAAGCCATTAGTCAGGGCCCTGCGACGATAGACAAAGCTGCGCTAATTGCTGTAATGACGCTCACAGCGAATTCTAGTGATATTTTCTTTTTAGAGGCATTAATAATAATAACTTCCACTTTCTTATCGGTGGAAATTCTTGAGAGGACCTTGATTGAGCTTAATGAGCATGGGAGAGAATTTGGGATTTTAAAGGGTAAATATCTAAAGTTAATGTTACTTTTTAAATCATCGAGCGAAAAAATAAAATACATTAACTAGTTTATAGAGAGTATCTTTTAAAAACTTTAAATACATATTTAGTATTTGGAGACTAGAAATAAATATTGACCTTATCTTATATTTATTTATAGTTCAGAAGTTAAAAATATATAAAAAATATTAATTATTTGGAGACTCTGAAAAATATTTTTCTAATGCGCAAAATATTGTAAGAGATTTTTTAAAAGCCTTTTGATTTCTTTGAAGTCTTCCGATCCTTCCTTTTTTTTCCAAATATTTTCGTTTCAACATTACAACTTTCCTGTTCAACAAATGAAAAGCCAAAAAACCCTCTAAATATTTAATAACTTATAGAAAACCCCACACAAATTACTCTAATTCCCCTCCCAGCCAAATTCCAACCCGATATCTTCTTTCCCAGAGCCATTAAAATTAATAATTTGCCACACTCTTATCGGCGTAATTTTTATCAACATCTGAATCGAGCTTAATGACTGTTTTTGGGTTGGAGGCGGGAGTTTGGGTTGGGAGTTTGGGAATTTGGAATTTTAATTTCAAGTGTTGCCAGAAATTAATTTCTGAAACAGAGCACAACCCTTAACCCTTGCTATATCGCAGCGGCGATGGCTGTTCTTGTTGCTCATCATCGTCATTTTATTTCATTTTATTTTTCCATAAATAAACTGCGTTGATTGTCGTCTGGTTTTTGGTCCTGTCGCTGCTCTCCCTCTTGCGAGCCACCCTTAACCCTTTTCTGCCCCCTGAGTGCTTTTAAGTTGATGTCGTTGCGTTGATAAAACTGCAGACGCAACTCAAACATGGGCAGGTTTCTCTGGTTTTTGGTTTTGGTTCTGTTTCTGCTTCTGGTATCCCCGGTTTGCCAGGATCCCCCCCTTGTTTTCCAGGACCCCGCAAAAGGACCCCGTTTGCCGTTACGCTTCGTATCTTTCAAATTGTTGCCAGTTGCTGATTGTTGACTGGGGGCGGCTTTTACTCGGTGGCGTAAAAGGGGGGCGTGGCACTCACATGTGTGCTTAACAGACCGTTTGCCATTTTTGCATACATACATATACATAGACAATAGGGTTTGAAATAATAGGAATATGAAATTATTTTATTATATAATATTATTTTAATTAAATAATTATGCAAAATAATGAAATATTTAGTCATACTTTTGATGGAAAATTAAAAACTTAAAATTTATTTAGAATTAAAAAAATATAACAGTTTTTAAACAACTTTTATCAAACGATTTTGAAATATATTTCCGTAGATTCATAAAAATTCAATTTAAGGTTTTGAAATTACCCCATAATAATTTTATTTTTTAAATTTTAGAGCCCCACCAGTTACTATTATTTTCCCTGCTATAGTACACCCCCATCCTTACGCACACTGATTATATGGCAGCCTCATGGACACACACTTATATAAATTTAATTGACTGTGGACACACATGTGTATGTGCTGGGGGTTACTCTTTATTTCGTGCGGCTTTTCGGGGCTGTGATTCTTGAGGTTTTCGGTGCGGTTAAGTTTAAATACTCGACAGCCATCAACAGGGCATAAAACATTTAGCCCAAAGGCGTGTGTGTATGAGTGTCTGAGTGCATGAGTGTGTGTGAATGAGTTGGACAATCGAGTGCGAAAAATTAACGTTGCATATGTCCAGGCGTGCAAGGGAGAAGGACATTTCAGTTTAAGTTTAATTAAATGCGAAACATTTAAGATATAGGAATGCTTTTATTTTTATATTTATAACAATGTATTTATGTATTTTTCATTGCTAAAAAGGTATACAAAATTTGAGTTTTTATTGTGAAAAAATATATTTTTAAGCACGAAAAAATATCTAAAGACAAGTAAGACAACTCCCATTTATTTCGCATTTTGTGCCATAAATCTAGCAAAAATTATTCAATTTCTAAATGTAATGAGGCATTAGGTTTATTTTCTGCCACATCAAAGCCCTGCCACCGATCTATCTTTATCTGAGAGCCCCAACTACCTTTCCCGGCTTAACTCTGACTTACGCACGTACGCAGCTCACTCATCTTTACAAGTTCTCCACTATCTTTTTCTGTGAGTTGTCCTCTTGGTTTTTCCCATTTTTTTTGTATTTTTTAGCAAGAGGAAAGAAATCTTCTTGGGCAACACGTAAAATTAAAACACCAACGCGTCTTTCGTATTCTCTCTTCTTTATGAATCCCAACCATCCATCCAACAATTCAGCATTCAGCATTGTGTATTGCATTTTGCTTATAATCTGCTGCCGCTTCTGTCTCTCCTTTTTTGTGGGGGAAAAGAACAGAACTGACTGAAGACGAGACGAATTGTATTGAGTGGCACTAAATATGTTGAGAAATGAGCGGGGAATAATGCCATGACCATACCTCGCCGACTAACTCCCTTTTTCCCGTCTTTTCTCCAACGCCAACGTTCCAAAGTCAACGTTCCTTCTGTGGCGGCACGCACGTTTTTCATTCAAACGTATGACATGGACGGACTCAGTCGCAGTCGCAGTCGGAATCGCAGTTTCAGTCGTAGTCTCTGGATTTTTGTCCGCCTTCCCCCCATGCTCTTCCCGGTCTTCATTTTACGTATCAGCGCTCATCGGTGACAACGGCGGTGGAATCGTCACCAGCGGCAGTGGAAGTCATGCACTTGAAAAATTATGAGTGCCAAAAATCAAGAATATGCCACAAAAATATAGTTTTTACCTTGAATATAGATATTTTTCTTATTTAGCTTTCAAACAAATTAATTACAAATTGTAGAAAAATAATTACTACCCTAAATTAGTTGTTAACAATTATTATTCAAGTATCAATTTGTTCGCAGTGTGGCATCAGCGGCAAAAGCGGCGACGCACGAATGAATGGCCATTCAGAGGCGTAGGAGGCGGAGTAGGAGGTGGAGGAGGGGTTGGTGAAGGTTCCAGAGGGGGAGTTAGTGACAGGGTACTGGTTGTGGTGGTGTGGAGGCGGGGGCAGGAGCAGCAGCAGCTCACTCGCTGTACAGCCGCAAAGCGAACCGTTGATCACGTTTGGCGCAGGCTTCCGGTTAATGCCAGAGACAAGCTAGCCATAAGGGAGCTGGAGGAGACAAACCAAGGCACTGAGAGAAAAAATGGGCTAATAAGGAAAATATATAAAATTTAATTTAGAAGACTTAAAATTAAAAGAATTTTAAGAACCGAGATTAATCCAGAGCTGGAAATACATTAAAACGAATAAATTCCTAAAGGACAACATTTAAATTTAAACCTTATGTTTCATTCTTATATTAAGGCAAAAAAATAAGTAAATTTAATTAATAGCATAATAAATATTTTTCTTACTTGATACATAAAGAACTCTTTTAAAACCCTTTAATAATAAAAGGCCCACCACCTGGGAGTCCTTATCAATCTGGAAAAAAAAATAAGGAGGCCAAAGGCCTCCCTGTAACTTGAAGTAGTTTGAAATGGGTTAGAAAATATAAAAGAAAATTAATATGTTCATGAAGAAATATCTATTGAAGATGATAGTTGGCTCTCCTGTAAAAAATAAAACCATGAAAGCCGTCTTAGCTAACTGAGCCAAGGAGCATACATCGAACAAAAATTATTATTCATCAAGTGAGAAAAAATAGTAAATAAAATTCAAAAATACATTTTTCGAAGTAAAACTTATACTAAATTTTTGCCTGTGCACATATAGTACCTCCTATATAGCTGTTCTGTTTCTGTTACGGAGCGCGGACCTTATCACTATGGTCATACGACGGCGACGCCCGCGCACGTTGATGGATCGCAACGCACGCGCGTCTCTCCTGCTGCTGCTGCGGCTGCTGCTGCCAAGTGTAAGAAATTAAAACGTTCCCAACTTGGACTTTGTTTGGCCCGAACGGGACGGGACCGGAGCTACGTGTTTGGCAAGCCGGCGAACGTAGTTGTCACAGCGATCCTCAATTTATTTATTGTATTTTTTTCTACCTATTTTTTGTTTTTGTTGCCAGGGGGAAGCGAGCACGCAGGGGGGAAGTCATAAATTATGTAAGTCTTCAATTGTTGGCCCCGTTGGGTTTTTCGGTCTTTTATGGGCCTGCAACTACTGCACGCCCTCTCATAAACACACACACCGAGTGTTCATACAACAAGTCTTCTTTCCACCAACTTATCAGCGCAAAAAATAAAGAGCCACAAACTCAAAAGCAACTCTCAAACGCTGTGATAAGACAACCAAAAAAAATAAAAAAGAAACCAGAGCAAACAACATTTAACAACTTAGACAAAAGAAATCAGAGGCAAATGGGTTGAGGCGGAGGGGTCGGTGGTCGTTGTCAAACAACTTAAAGTCTCATTTATCATGTTGTGCGAAAACTTTAAGGGAAAATTTATGCACAAGCAACGGAGCGACAGCGGGGGCGGTGACGGTGGCGGTGGCACAAAAAATAAATAAAAACACTTTGGTGAAAATAATTTTTGCATAATTTTTCCTCCGCCGCCATGACAGACATGACCTACAGCAAGTTTTTCGGCTGCCAAAAAATTTCGGTTGCTCGCTCAACAAGTGGCGGCCATAAAAATGAAGAGCGCCGAAAAATCCATAAGTCAATTTCCAAAAATTATGTAAAATTATTTAAATTGCACGAGGCGAGGCAAGGAGTCCCGCAAATCAACAGGGTGGTGGGCCCTCCGAGAGAGACAGGCCAGCAAGGATTGCTCTCATTTCCTTTCTTTCCCTCTTTTTTGGCAAGCAAAGCGCATGCAAATGCCAAACGGAAATGGCAAACAAACCATAATGTGACGACGGCAGCGGCAACTTCCGCTTCTGCCGAAAACGAAACCCAACGAAAATGAAGTTCTCTCTTCTTCGCCGGCAGTAGACAAAATCGTATGCAAATCAGCTCCGCGCTCAGCTGGCAGGCAAAAGTTCAGCGAACGCTTAACTTTTCACCAGCCACGCCCCCGCCGCGGCGCGTACCGCCCCCGAAACGGAGACCGCGCATGAGCACCGACATTGTCTGGCTCATTTGCGCCAATTTTTTTACATAAAAATACAATAACAATAGCAACAGCAACGGCAGGAGGGAGGGTACAAAAAATTGCGAATGTAAAAGTGGAAAAACAAGACAAGATGGAACGAGACCAGGTTTTACCCTATAGCAACATATCCCTTTAAGTAAAATAAAAAATATATACAACTAGAAACTTATTTTTCACATTTCGATTGTCTTATTAAATTATGCTTTCTTAGAATCACTTAATATTTCTAATACTTATAAAGAAATAAAATGTACAATATGGAATGAAAAAAAATATTTGAAAAATATTTTCAAAGTTAAAAATCATATCATTTCACTGGGAATTAATTTCAAATTATAACCAGGTTTTAATTCAATAACCGCAATTGCACAAATTTTATTGTCATACCCTCAAGTAATCAGTAAAATTACTACAAAGCTCATTTTGCTCCTCAGTACAATTTATCTAAATTACTAGGTAGTTATTTCTACTTGTATGATAATTACTAGGTATACTATTTCTGTTCTTTTATTTCAGTTTTTATATCAACTTTAATTTATTTACTTACAATTAAAAAAAAATAAAACGAAATGAATTATAATACAAGAGTGGAAACTATTTGGTTTTACAAGTAAGAGCTTAGTTTTCATCAAACAATATTATGTCTAAATTAATCTTGTAATTCTTATCATACAATAAAGGCAGGCAGCTAATGCCTCCTTCAGAGCATTACAGATTCCTAAAAACAAACAAAAATACCCCCTAGGCTAGGGTATCAAAAAATCCAGTCAGTTAATGCCCCCATCGTACCGTCGGTGCCACATTTACATTTTTTTCTCCTGTTGTTGAACTTATTTTCGCATTTTGTTTGTTTGTGCGAGTGTGAGTTTGGTTTATTTTCTTTTTTTTCGTTACTTTACTTTACATCGATTTTGCATAATTTTTCAAGGTCGCCGTCAGTCGGCAGCGGCAGCGGGTGTTGCATACATTAGCATTTGGCCAACTGGCGATGTTGCAAGGCGGCCACCCAAGAGCGAAAGAGAGACAGACACACACAGAGAGAGAGAGGGAGAGAGAGGCTATGGCCATTTGTGCAACCAAACTCGGGGAGTTTGCCTTTTCCGGACAAGAGGAAAAGTTGGCTGCCACAGTTTTGCATAGTTTCGGACGTTGGGTTGGTGGCACATTAAGCCACATTCGATGGGGCAGAAATGGTCAAGCTGTAAGGCCTTCAGAGTTTGTTGTTAATTTTTAAGTTTAATTAATATAAATAAAGTAATATTACTAA
Source organism: Drosophila bocqueti (assembly GCA_018151655.1). Lineage (NCBI taxonomy): Eukaryota > Metazoa > Arthropoda > Insecta > Diptera > Drosophilidae > Drosophila > Drosophila bocqueti. The sequence continues at coordinate 1,114,219 of JAECXF010000230.1, forward strand.
GACAAAACACTTCTTTTTGTGTTAAAAGCTTTATAATTTATAGTTTCCTAAAACATTTTCCCTGGCTAATGCCTCTCCCCTGACTCTGACTCAGCTTCAGGTGGCACACTTAAACCTTCCGGGGATAAGTGGCCTAGTTCAGCCTTGAACCTGCGGTCAGAGATCCACCTTTTAGCGGGCACTTGGCAGCTGCTCCTCACCCTCTCCTCCTGCGATAAGGAAAAAGTTGGCCAGGACGAAGGGGAAAAGCGGCATACTTTCTACCAACGGCGTCCAGCGAAGCGTTAATGAATTATAGCCGCGAATGCAAGCCGCTGACTACCGTGACATGGCCAAAAGCCAGAGACAATGAACCAAACTAAGGAGGTTGTATGTAGGTTCCAGTTTCGAGGACCCCGGGCTGCGGTAAAACACCTTGCCATGGCGACCGGGGGTCCTTGTCTCGATCGTTTCGGCCAGGACAACAACTAATTACCGTGTGCCTGGAACAATTTTTATGGCATTTATGCGCTCAGTTGAACGCGATCGTTGCTCCGTCTTCGTTTTTCTCTCCTTTATTATTTCCCTTTTTAATTCGCTTCTTTCCCCGAGACACAGACAGACACCTTTTGTGTCCGCTGCACAGGTACACAAATTATTTTCTGGCCCGGCAAAGTCAAGGTGCGTCTGGGCTTCCTTTTTTACCCCAACTTCTGAACGCTCTTGAGCTCGTTTGGTTATCAGTTTCAGTTTGGACTCTTGGGTTTTGGGTCTACTACACAGAGAATATAACAGAGGGGATAAAACCGATCAGTCCTGGTTTAAACTACGACTCCAAATATTCAAAATATTAAATTAACTAAAGAATTATTAAGCGGTTTGTCCTTAAACTGCTGACTTATATTTATTTTGGTTCTCGCAATATAATATAATAATATAATAATATAATAAGGATGCTGTAGTCCTTATTGTTCTCTGTGTAGACTTTTCTTCCTACCTTCCAGTACTGATAACCATCTCTTCGGTTTGGCCCATTGTCTTCAGTTTTTGTTGCAACCAATTATTAGCACTTGAGGTTCGAGAAATCTCGCCAAATTGAGTGAGCATTGTCTGCGGCCGTTCAATTAATAACATTTTGTCAAAGCAGAGAAATTGCCACCGAGCTAGAGCTAGAGGATTTAGTGCTCCGGTTTCGGATCTGATTAAGAGGAGAACCAGTTCGCTGTTTGGCCCAAGGACGGCAATTGGAAATCGCCAAGATATCGAACAGAAATTAGCCGACACGCACTTGGGCGATTTATCAATTTCAGGTCGCATACCGAAATGGTGACATTTAACAAGGTTCTAAACATATTTCGCTTTTGGCCTAATCGCAGCCAGCGGCAGCAGCGAATAAAAAAAATAACATTAAAGTTAACAACAAGGAGAACCAGAACAACTTCGGTGCGCACCTGGTGATCAAAGTGGTTTTTGCAAAATGCAGCCGCACAACAAACAGCAAACAACAAACAACACACACACTCGACGGCTGTAACAAATCATAACAGCCCAGAAAGTATTGAAAGATTTTATAGAAATATACATTGTAAGTACACACAAGTGTGTAGCTGGTGTGGGAAATTACCAATGAGCTGCGAAAGGTGGAAGGAATTCTTTGAACCAAAGAGGCGAGTTTAAAGCTAGGGAATAAATCTTTTTTAGTATTATATTTTTAACTATTAATCCAGCTAAAACATATCCAGAGAATTGTTGTACCTTCAAAATATTTAAAGAAGTAAATACCGATACAATCTTTCAAAAAAGACATTACTTTTCCCTCTCCGTCAGGCGTAAGTCTCAGGCCGGCTCCATAAACAGGCCTAAACCACTTTCATTTGCCACTTGGCCAAACGCGCTCTGACCAATTTCTAGCGACAGCTGGGTGGATCTTCCTCGGGGATCCATCCATTTAACATTTTGACAAATCAAACAAAGTCAAAAAACTGTGAAATCTCCAGTGGAGAAGATGGAAGCAGCTCCTCGCCGCCCCCTCTCGACAGAGTTGAAAAATTCCAATGAAAATCGAAAACGATGTCGGGTGTTGTGCTGGGGTTTTTGGTTACGGGAGACTGGAAATTGTCGTGTTAGACTTTCAGGCATCTCTCGACGTGCAGCGCCGAAGATTTCATGCTATTTATGAAGAGCAAATAAGAGGCAAGCCGGGCACACACACACATCGCACACTGTCCAGAAGAGGCCTCCGGCCAGGGCGGGCAAATAGTAATAAAAACATGACGACAGCAGCAGCAGTAGTAACAACAACACTATCCGGGGAGAGGAGACCACAGAGCAGCTTGAAAGCCAGAGGACCAGGCCCAACCAAAGCCAAACTCATCGCAAACTCAAACGTGGCCAGCACTGCCTGCGACGACGTAAAAGGTCAACAATTACTTGCTCCGTCCGTCTTTGGGGTTTGACGAATTGTTTGGTCTGTCTAAACTTTGGCTACCAAAGAGTCTAGCCCGGCCAGACTCGAAGATGTTTTGTCCCGGACAGCACAACAAGCAACATCAGGTGGGCACTGGAAAAAATTAGGGATTACTTCTTCAGTAAATTGAGAAAAACTTAAGCACAACTTATCAAAGAAGGTAACCACAGCTAAAAAATTACTACTTTATATATTTTAACTGATTTTATTTATTTTAATGCAGATTTTTTAATAAAATAAATGAGTTTGCTGCTAAAATCAGTTGGGAATTTAAGGCGGATTTTGTGTGATTGTAGTATTTACGCCTAATATGAAGGGCGGTTTTCATTATAACTTAAGAAAAAAAAGGTTCCTAATCATTTTTATGTAGGATTAAATATTGAAATTGATCGGTTGGGAATTCCAAGTAAATATCATTTAAATGCCAGTTTTCAGATTTTTAAGAGATGATTTTTTATAAAGTCCTTCTTATCCAGCATTTTAAATCACCTACTTTAAATTCAGTAGACATCCTAAAAAAAATACCATCAACGATTTGCAAATTCAATTTTAATTTGTAAATAAATCCTTCAAAATTCACTCTATTAATTTGTTCCATGTGTAAAAACCGACCACGTCGATGATGATGACAAACATAGCCCAAACAATTGTCAATGCTCTCGACGAGCGTTTAGAGCAAATTGTGGGCAATGTTGTAAGTCCGACCGGACCAAGTCCGAGAGCTCCGAGAGGCTGCTGCTGCACTCGCCTGGCAGTCAGTCAGGCAGGCAGGCTGGCAGCAGGCACATGTAAACATCAATAAATCAATTAGGCAAGCATGGGCCAAGTGAGTGGACCGAGACCAAGACTCGGGCTGCAGAGGGGAGGAGGCTGACAACTGAGGAATCCAACGCCAACAAAAGTGTGACAATATTTCCATGAAATTGTTCATTAACCGCTTGGCACACATTGCACTTGCACCAAAATATTCTGGGCAACTCTTTCGGACTCTGGACACTAATTGCTTGCCCCAATATTCATCTTCGATCAGCCTTCAGTGCATTTCTTCGGAAGCTATCCAGCTCACGTTTGTCCGCCAATTCGAGGTAAGTCAGCCCCCCGTTCGACGGCGATGTTCCTTCGTTCCTTTTGTATCGAAAGGTGTGAAGATTAGTGCGCTCGAAAATCCCTCGTTGGCCCGCTAATGGACCTGGCCCACTACTTGCCCCAAAGCCGGAGCTTGTGTGTCCAAGAATTCATGGAATTCTCACTGTCCAGCACGAGAATGTCTTGGAGAAGAGCTTGGGTAAGTGCAGAGAAATGTTGGGACATGTGTAGACAAGCTGGCGGGTTTTCTTTGGGAGAATAACTATGTATAGAGACAGCTCCTTTCTCCTTTCACTCATTGTCATCTTAAATGTTTAGTTACTTTTTTTATAGCCACTTGAAATTGTTATTGAAGTGATCAAAGGAATAGTCTTTTAATTAAAGAAAAGAAAGTATAAAGCTTTTTCTTAAACCTAATTTATTTAATGAAATTTAACACCAATGGACTTGAAGGATTAGCATTTTTAACATAAGTCCAAAGTTATTTTAGATCTGTAAATTCTTTAAGATTTTTGTCTACAGCTCTTTACATTATATACAATATTTTCCTAATGGTATCAACCTATAGTGTCTCTAAAATATTTTTCTGTAATATTAAAAAATTGATTTTATATATTATTTACGTCCAGAAGTGTGATGCATGGCCCTTGATCAGGGGAAAATCCATCTCCTTTGCCCCATTATAACCCCACAAATCAAAACTCCGCAATGACAGGACCAGAAATTATGGCAAAACAAAAGTTCTGACAGGCCGAAAGGGGTGTCCTGTGTCGGCCAACTCTCCGACATTTTCAACCAATCAAGCGGGGGGCCAAAATCAGACAGCAACACCGCCAACAGCAACATCAGCAGCAGCTACAGCTACATCAGCAACATTGGCAACACCAACACCGAGAGAGAGCCAACAACATGTGTTGCACATTCAGTGTGTGTTCTCAGCGTATTCCCATATGCCCCGAACCGGGGGCCACCGCCGCTGACATGTGGTAACGTGGTTTTGGTTTTGCTTTTGCGGTCCGCGGTCTTGTAATGCGTATTCAATGTTTCCAGACAGGACAGACCGAAGGACCGGGGCACAGGACGTCGGCGCTTCTGACCCCCAGACGATGTGGCAGGACACACGCGTTGCTACCGTCGAAGCGCACATTATGCGGGGCCCGATGCCGAAGCCCATGTTGCCTTTTGATTGAGTTTTCCCCGCCAGCTTTTCCAACGCCGTACTTTTTTGACATTTTTCCCTGTTCCGAGGCTTTACTTTTTTTTTTGTTAGCCTTTCTCTTGCTTTTCATTTCCACAACTTTGAAGCGTGTTAAAATGTTTGATTTTGTCCGAATGTCATTTACAGCTGTTTCTGCTGTTTTGGCGGCTGCTGCGGCGGGGAAAGCGTGTTGAAACACAAGTCTGACACGAGTTTTGCTATTTGATGGATGTTTGCCGGTGGTTAAATGCGGAATTTTTTAGGAAAGAATCTGTGAGTGAGAAATAAGGCTATTCTTTTGTTGGAGAGAACTTTGAAAAGAAACGAAATGCTTATAAAATGGAAAGGAAATTTTTATGACAGAAACATTTCCGCGGCCCTGTAAATTTCACTAATAAAATAATAACTATTGTATTTAATATTAGAACAAATTTGACAGCAATTTCAATTTGCTTACATTTTAAATGCTTCTGTTTTATACTTATGATTGATCCCAAAAATAAATCATAATTTATTTGGTTTATACTAAACCAACTCTAATCCATTTTGTTAAAATAATTTAGTTCTGAGTAAGAAAAAATCTAAAATTTGTCTTGAACATTTCTTAACAGTAAAATTATTTCCTATAAATTTTCTAAGACTGGTAAAGACAAATGTACCTTCAAAACTGAAATACAAACTATTTTCCGCGCATGAACTTGACTTAATGACACTTAACTTCCGCGCTCTTTTCTCCGCGTGGCCAGCACTTGGAACAAAAAAGTTTTCCCGCTAGACCATGGCTAATTATGGGGGACTTGAACCTCTTCATACGCCGCCGCGCTGTAATCTAATCCAGAGCCATAAACTGCAGAGCCTTTGTTTTCGGTCTCTCCTGTTTTGCATGTTTTGGCTTCGAGTGGCGCAGGCTGACGCTAATGTTGCAACCAAACACACACCGAACTCACACCCCCGATGGGTCCTGGCATTGTTTTGCCAGCGTTAATTTACGACAATCCCCTGTCCCACGGATTATGGCCAGGAAAATGCAACAGCAGCAGCAGCAGCAGTAGTGGTTCGGGGTTTTTCCCCCCGCCCCACGCTCGTGGAAATGAGTGCGCCCCGAGTGCCACCTGATGTTCGTGGTCGATAACGATTTATGACACCAACAAGTCCAGACAACGCAGCACTGACAGACGGCTGCTGTTCGGTGTTCCATGTTGCCTCTTGTCAGGAGTTTGACATTCGGGACATTTTAGTTTTTCACTGCACTGTGAAAAAAGTACAGGAAAATCCATTATACATAATTGTGACAGGAGGAATGATTCAAATGATAATAAATTATCTGCGACATTTCCTGACACTCTCAATGAATTTAAATATTTAAAATAAAACTTTCAGCATTAAAAAAAATTTGCTGTAAGGACATGGATTTTCTTATTGCTTTCAAATATTTTCCCTTTCCTTTTAAGAGTAATCTATATTCCCAGTGTAATCCGTTTTGGTATTGTCACAAAAGACGGCATGAGGATATACGATTGCGTCACGGCTTAGATGTTTATCACGATTCTGGAGACCACCGTCGTACCCAGAACGGAAGTCAGGGTATATCCTTTTCCGTGGGCCTCTTCCTGGGGACAGGTGTCTCTCTATCTCTGTCTCCGGGACTGTCAGCATCGCCAGCCGACTTATAAATTAATCTAATTTACACCCGGTACAACTTTTTCCCACTGTCAGTGCTCTGGGGGCATTCCTCGACTGAATCTCGGGGCCCATGGAAAATACGGTTTCTGTTTTCGAAACAAGTTTGACCCGTTCCGCCGGCTCGAATTGTGCGCAAAATAATAATATCAGAACCTGAACATGGAACATGGAAAACTCAATCACTCGCTGGATAAAAGGGTGCGGAGATCAGTTGGAAAAATCCAACAGAAAACTTAATTAAAACGCATAAATTAAGAGCCGAACATGTTAGGCTGACACATTTTCTCTAACAATATTTTCACATTTTCTTTTTACCCGCCCCCCCAAAATTCTTTTCCCCCAAAAATGCTCTCTTTTTTCCGCAATTTCCTTTTATGTCTCAATTCCCGAACAGCAGGTGCAAAAAAATGTGGCGACCGTGCGCTCTAACCCTTGCCAAGGAACCCTTTTAAATATTTTTGTACGCCACTTGACCTCAGCCACCCCCACCCACTGACCAGCAGAGCACCACCGCCGCCGCCACCACCCCCTTTGGACGGCACTATAATTAACAGCTGTTGGGCAGCCAAAGGGGGCAAAGGGCGACTGCAGCAGCAGCAGCGGCAGCAGCGTAAAATTATGCAAATTTCTTTGTTGTTTTCGGCTGCCTTGCGTGTCAATAAACAATTTTTGACCTACATAATTATGCCAAATGCCGTGCCACAGGGAAAAATATATATAAATACGAAAAAAAAAGAAAAAATTAAAGATTTGGAAAAGTTTCTCGACTATTAAATACCTGGAACTTTAAAATTTACAGGAAAGTATGCATTTCTGTATGATCAATATATATTCCAGGAAATTGTGCAAATTAAGTTAGTAGCTCTTTCATTAAAATCTTACTATATTAACATAAACGAAATAATAAAATAATTTATAAAGCATTCCTTCTCATATTTTAAGAGATATCAAGGTCCGTATTACTCCTTATCAGAATTAACATATTTTATATACTCATGCATACTCAGGAATATATTTCCTTTCAATCTAAATATATACAAATCAAATATATCCCCACCATAATACTCGTACAGGGTATTCCACAAAAAATCGTCGAAAAAATCTCTAAGCAGAAAGGAAGCCAGCAAGTGGCACAATTATTTAAATTATGAAGGTCCTTGGTCCCGTCCCGACGACGACGCGTGTTGCTCGAGTGCCGGAGCAACGATATGCAAATCGAGTTAGTTCCGGCACAGCTTCTAGGCGATCGACGGGATGGATAATCCTGGGCTGCGTTAAACCTGGAAATTTGCATAATTATTGGGCCTCAATTTCGGTCTAAGACTGTGTCTGTGTCTGGCACCCGAAGGCAATATCGATCGAGTCGAATATCGGTGGCGGCGACGACGGCGGCGTCTAACGATCCGTTTGATCGAGGTGATCCTGAGCCCGAGCAGGGAATGTGGGGATGTGGGAATGGGATCTCCGGCGAGACCCCAAGAGATCTCGGGAAATTTATGGTCTGCCCTTTTTTTCTTAGTCGTGTTAGCCTAACGAATCTGTTAGCTGCACTTGCTCGGCTCAGCTCTGACTTTCTTTCTGGCCATCTTTCTTTTAGTTGTGTGTGCCTGCCCTTCCTGCCCGGCTTTCTCCCCAGCTGGACACTTTTTTCTGCTTTGTATCCATTATGTTCTCCAGCCGAATTGTCAATAAATTTTAGTTTCGGTGTCGTGTTTTCCCAGTCCCTATTCTTTGGGGTTACACACAGCCACAGCCACATCTCACAGCTTCCCAAGCGCGCGGCTTTTTTTTATTATTGTAATCACCAGATCCCAGATTTGTTGTAATGAGTCGCTGTCGCAGTTAGTGTTTCCTACAACCTTTGGCCAGTCCCACTCCACAGCCAGCCCGGGTCCCTGTCCATTTGGTTGTCCCTTCGATAAAGTCTTCATTGATTTGTGACCCTTAATAATAGCGTTTAGACCAGCCCCAGATAGCATTGACCTTTTCCCCGATCTCAGCGACTTCTAAGGGATGCTGCCGCCTCGGGTTAATTATGTATTTGGAACATTTTCCTTCATTTGCCTAGAGATTTCCCAAGCAGGTGAAAGAGCATGTAACTAACTACTGATGAGTCGCACTTTGCAATCTGTTGACTCACACACCTGTGATTCACCGCTATGCCATTCACCACCACAAAAAAGTGAGTGCAAAAAAACCAAAAATAAATACAAATTCAAGCGCTTAGCCTAAGCTATCAATCGGCGTTTTGATAAATGAGCTTTTGCTGGCGATGCGTTGTCTTAGAAGAAATAATACTCGCCAGCGAAAAGCCAACAACACACCGAAAATTCCCCGAGTGTCGAGTAAAATACGCCGCCAGCTATGGGCCAAGCAAATACAAGATTTAAGCTAAAACAAATAGTTAAGCTGGGTTTAGGCGGTGGAGGAATGCTCTATGAAGACTACATATTTAAAATTTAAATTAACTTTTAATGTAAATTACCTAATTATTTGTGAAGAAACATTCAACAAAACAAACACAACTTTATCAATTTCGTTCTTAAAGCAGTTGAAGATAATAAAGACTAATTATAAATAAAATTCATAATATAATTTCTTTAAATACATTAGTAAGAATATTATCTGGATATTAATATCATTATTTGGGGAATTATTGGAAAATGTATTAAAAAATACGACATTTAATGGAATTATTTAAATAAATATAACAAAATTAACAAAGAGCTGAACATTTTTATTTAAGAACTCGTTTATAAACCATAAATAAATATTATTTAATACGAAAGAGATATCTTAAGCCTTAAAATATCTGTTAAATTATTCAATATATTTGAGAGTATCTCCAAAATAAATTTTAAACAAATTTAGAAAGAAATTTTATGAGTTCTTCCAAATATAATTCAGGAAATTAAAAAAAGTGAATAATTGGACTTCAAATATAAATTAGTTTTTAAAATTATTTCAAAAATTTCCTGTTGGCATACAAAACTTACAAAAATCTGAAAAATGTAGCTGAAGGCATCAGGAAATTCCTGAAGTATTTATTTTCCCATCAACAGTTTTTTTTTTTTTTTTTAATACGGATACCCTAACAGAACTTAGACTTTTATTTAGTTGCTCAGATCGAAGAAAACAAAGTGCGCAGTGTCTGTTTTTTTCGGGATTGTTGTATGTAGTTAATGATAGAGCGGAAGATTCTTGGCCCAGCTTGTTTGCTAATCGGAGATCACATAGCTCTCTGGGTCCAAAACAGTTAGCAGTTGGGCTCGTTTCGTCGGACCGAGTACCGTAAACTATTTGTCCAAGTTTCTTGGCTACAAGATACTCCCCGCACCTCTGGTGTTTCTCTCTTGACGTCATCTCGGCAGCTACTCCAGCCGTATCTGTGCGAAATCAAATGCTGGACCCGTCGTTGTCAAGCACACAAACTTTCGATCGAATTTTATGTATTTATTTCGAAAAGCCAAAGAAAAAAATAAACCAACGACGCAAAATAATAAAAAAAAACACAAAATAACAAAATGAAAATAAAAATAAAATAAGAAAGAAACAAAGCGGCCCAGACAGCGGCCAGAGGCAACGCATCAACAACGATCTGAGCTGGCTGGAAACCTGAAATGCCTCAACACTCGGCATCGGATCGGACCCCCACCGAACACATCTCAGGCAATCGAAACGGCCACCGATCGCCCCGATCGAATATACTATACCACACTATATACACACACATCGCGGCGATCGCGGGGCGCGTTTCTAGCCGCTGCAAAGTAAAGGTCTACCGGTGGACATAAATTTAGCTGTAATGCGACAGGTGTATTTTTTATCTATGGAGCGGCATGAAACGAGCCAAGCGGCGACGACGTCGACGCAAAGGCAACTGAAATTACACAGTGGGAAAATGGGATTATATCGTTTGGATAAAATGAGATTAATAATAGATTATGGTATCTTTTCATATTCATTTTTGGGGAATTTTTAAAATCATTTTAAAAGAGGTTCTGCCCTTTGAAAAGTTGATTTTTTTGTTAACTGGCGAAACTAACTTAAAACCTTCTGTAGAATAGAGAATAGAGTCATGTCCTCAAAAATTAATAACCAAATAACAATAGATTAAAAAATCTTTGCATTATAACAATCGTGATGTTTAACATATTTAACATAAATAAATATTAGGTTATTACTGAAGAGAAATGTTTAGTATTAAATAACTCTAGCAGTACGAAATGTTTAGACTGCTTTTCTGCATCCTTTCAATAAATTACCCTTTCTTTTTAAATAACAAATATATTGAAATAACGAATAAATAATATTCTTAATCATTCGTTTGACAATTTTTCCCTGTGCATCCCCACCGATCGACTTCAAGTTTTGTTTTTGTTTCCGATGGGTGCTGCGCATGTGCAACGCATTTGAAACTTTTGAAATGAAATAAAAGTTTAAGTTTTTGTTTGTTTTTTTTTCGCTCGATTCTTTTTTAATGCCTGTGCCTGCGTTGTTGTCTAAACAATTTCAATGCTATGTCTGAAATAAATTCTTGATAGGAAAAACGGCAAATGACAAGTTTTTGACAGGCGCCGCCGCTGCCTGATCAAGTGGTTGAGTGGCTCAGGTGCTTCTGGTGGTGGTGCCGATGGCTCATCGCCTGCAGTTTTTTCCACATTTACAATAGCCGCTGATTAAAGTCCACTCGCATTGGCTTCCGTGATGGCACGACGATTGTGGCCAAGTTACTGGTTTTGGCTTAAAGTGATGCGGTCAATCATTGATCAAGGATGAGCGATAAGTGCAGCAGGCAGGGAAGTTTAGTCGGATGATGAATGTCCCAGAGATATGGCTCTGGGGCAAGTTGAAGGAATGCAATGCATGTGTAAATAATTATTAAACATAATATGGGAATAAAGTGCTTATGTTCTCTAAACTTTTTATTTAAAACGGTGTCTAATCAAAACAATCTATTGACTATTGACAAAAGCACACCCCATTATATTTAATAAGAAATCGAACCCTTCATCTACCGCCCAACCACTAAAATATATCATCCCCAAAGACCCAAATACAGAAGATATTTCTGAACATATGCGCTCCTCTCGCTGACAATAATTAGTCTTGCCAAAGAGAACCAAAAAAAAAATATATTTATATATTGAAAGAATGGCAAGAAACATAGAAAAGTAACGCCCTTTGGCCAGCTACTTAGTGCAAATCGTTCTCGCTTACAGTGGCAGTCACGTCAACGACATATGTCCAATCTCTGGGCATGAAACCAACCACCGAGCCGCCGCTAACCACATGGGTTCCTTTCCTAACAAAAAAGGAAAACCAAAAAGTAAACATACCATCCTCGTGTGTGAGTGCGAGTGTTTCATATTTGCGATTTTTATTTGCAATCAATCATAAAATAAACTGCCTGTCTCTCTGTGTCCTGTCCTGTATTTTGGGTTTTCTCGGACAAAAGGGGCGCGCATGAAAATGAAAATGAAAATGCGACTAAGGCGTGGAAGTGCGGATTACCGCAGCTCGCAGCATGTGATCGATCGTTGTTAGCAGTATTTTTTTGTATTCCTTTTTTTTTTTTTTTTGAAAGTGGCTGGGGTAATGGTCGATTTCTAGACGCCGCCTGCGACACGTTTTTTTTATTCGCATCCTCCACAGGAAGTGTGGGTTGTCAGGGAATCTCTCTCGCCTCGCCGCGCCTCACCTTTCTGCTCCTTTGACAATATCATGCAAATGCGGCTTAATTAACTTGTTGCACGTCGCCCTGGAGGAGAGGAGGAGCCTGCGACAACGACAACACGCATGCGCACTCAGCTTCCCCAAAAAAGAGGGGGTACCAGAAAGAAACAGAAACTAGAGTGATTCGACTAGAAAGTACCCAGTTTAACTATGTTTTTGCATTTTTAATCTTTAATTTTGGCTTCTTAATAATTTTTCTTCAATAAATACTGTGATTCTGTTCAGGAAAGTGTAAAAATATCGCTGTCCTCTTATTTCTAAACCTTAAAATATATTTATTAGGGTGTATTTTTCACTTTATAATAAAGAGCAACATCATTTTGAAAACATATTTAAGATAGTTTCTTAAATAAAAAAGGAAAGACAAACTCTAAGTCAGGTAAAAAATAATTAATCGAAGTCCAACATTCCTCTTTTTCTCCCAAAACTCTAGGGTATTTAAAACCAAACACGACCGCCAAATCAGCGCCAAATTGAAGCAGGCCTCACAAGGTGCTGGGCCAACATCCTCGCCTTGCCTAAAGAGTCGCCTCTCGGCCAGGTCTAATTTCCGAAACTGTTGCCTCATTTACATTTGGCGCCAGAGACTGACTACTGCCCAACCGAATCGAATTCCCTTTTTAACTCGGATCGGTTCAGCTCTCGACTCGGCTCAGCTCGGCTCCTTTTTTAATTAATTCGATATCACAACAATTTTTTAAACCGGCTACCGGTCTTGATTTTTTTGCGGCATGCCATTTGCATTTGGACAGAGAGGCAGACAGACAGAAGGCAACGGGCAACAGGGACATCGATACGAATTTCGGGACATACGAATTTCATTCAGAAATAATTTTTATGTCCAAATGTTGTGAGGCGGATGGCCGTCGCTGCCTGCTGTTGGCTGCTGTATTTTGGCCTTATCCTTTTGAACTTCATTTGCATAAACGGCATGAAATAAAATCAACAGTTGCAGCAGCAGCAGCAGCAGAAACGGACAGCAATCAGACAGGTAGCTAAAATAAATAAAATAAAATGTTTGGTATCGCATGGCGAAAGATAAAACGATTCGAAGGCAAATAACAGGCTCTGATTCCAGATTCGGACTACTGTTTAAGGAAGAGGCTTAGAAGAAGGGTGGGATTTTTTTTGGGAACAAGAAGAACTAAGTTGAAATAGGGTAAAGGTTTTTTTCTAATATTTTTAAAAAATATTATTTTCTTATGAATGTAAATATGCCGAGTTTGTGAAGCTTGGAAATAAATGTTTTAGATTATTTTAGGTTTGCTGAAAAATATTTTATTTATAAGGTATTTGCAAAGCATCTGCTCGAAGGAATAAAATATGTATTTTAAGAGATATGCCTCGTTGCTTAGTACCAAAAAATGCAACAACAAAAACCCAGTAATTGTCTGACAAAATCTATAGTTTCCCAGGGAATACGAAGGATTCGTAACCCTCTCTTGACCAACCTGGGCCTGGGCAATTAACTGATCTTCTTCCCTGGCTCCTTGACAGCCTCCTGCTTCGCCGCATGTGGTTGGCTAATTTTCTGGCCCAACACTTTTGTTTCCTGTGTTGTGTCGCAAGCCATAATCCCGACAGTTTGCTACCAAAACACAGACACCGAAGCCTTAACATTCACACTTGGTCACCACCGCCACCACCTAGGTAGGGACCACGCACAATGATCAATCAGCCAGGACGGGACACGGGACACGGGACACGGGGCAGGCAGGAGTCACCGCAGGAGGGCGTGCAAAAGACAAGATCACGCCTCTTAAACGCATTACCCAGGCAAAAAGCGAAAAAATATATAATAAGAAAAGGAAGAGAAAACTGAAAATGCCGCAGAAGAGAGGCTCTGCTCTGACTCAGTGCCAATTAAGCGGGCATGACCGAAGACCGGAGACCACAAACGAGCTAATGTGTCAATTATGCGGTTTACTTGGGCTCTTCGGGTTCACTTTTGCAGTAGCTCATTCGCTCAATCATTCACTCAGTCAGTCAGTTCGGTTCAAAGTGTGACAAATGAGTCGATAATATGGGAAAATTCTTAGTTGTAACCTTGAATTAATGAGAAACTCTAGAAGAAGAAGTTATAATAGTGGAAAAGGAAATATTAAGAGTATAAAAAAAAGTCTCTATGCTCCTCTATATCTTATAAAAAACATTTGCAAGTTAATTTCAATTTATATAGAAAACATTTCAGCTTCTATTTCTCTTTGTGTAGCGCCTATCAAGCTCTCAAGATCTCTCAGAAATTTACCTAAACATTTTCAGAGTCATTAAGTGGGGCGAGATCTAGAAGTGGAACAGGTTTCTTCAGCTTCCCAAAATTCAACTATGATTTCCAAGAAACAAATTTTCTCATGATTCACTTTTTGTTTCGGGCTGTCCGGGACTGTCCCTGGAGAATGCCGGGGTCTCTTTCTTTCTTCTCCGTTCATCTTAATTAGAATTGATTGTGCAGAGAGTTGGAGAAAGAAGAGTTTCTTCTGTTTGATGGCTCTTCTTCTACGTTTGACCCGTGCCAGGGGAAGTGCCATTTAATCAGTCGCTGCTCTGCACCAAATAGGTAGTAGAATGGAGGCCCAAGTGAATCAGTGCAAGTGTATCTGTGGGATACACAACATAAAGTATCTAAGCTGAAAAGGCGGCACGCTAATTCGGCTCGCGTGTTTCCTCAAGTGGCAGTCACTATGCCACTTGGCGAGCGGCAATCGCATAAATACTCGGTGCTCGGTCCTCCCTTCCCCCTCGCAAACTAGACTTTTCCTAGACTTTTCAGGCAATTTCCCGGCGAGCTGCAAGCTTTGTCTGCTCATTGGGCGCATCCGTTGCCGGTTTTCGAGTCCGAGTCCGAGTCCAAGTCTCATTGTTGTGTCAATTGTTGCTCATGTTGTTGCAGTTGCAGTTGTTGCATCTGTTTGCTATTTGTCAAAGCGCACAAATCCCAGACACTGCACTTTATCAAGACGTGCACTGGGAAATTGGGACATTATTACCAGATTTAAAATACATTAAAAATTGCAAAATTGTGTCAGGAGTTCAAGACACTTAAATACCCTTAGACTTAAGGCTTTAAATCCACTAAGCTACCTTTCTTTACACACTATAGTTAAGAGTTAGTATTAAATTCCCTTATTTTTCCCAGTGCACTCACAGTCAAAGATCAAGAGAGCACAGGAGAGATCACAAACTAGGTCACTCTGCACTTAAGCGAATCGTGCGTTCTCCAGATCTTTTGGCATTGGCTCCCACTTGGTGCTTGTTTAATCCCGATCCCGATTCCGATTCCGATCCACCTCCACCACCACCTCAGCCACCCTTCAATCTAACCTCATCTATCTGATACGATCCCATCCCATCCTGGGCTAATAATAATAGAGCCCAAGCCGGAGCCGGAGACGGGGAGCCCAGGCGCACACAGTAGCCAACAACAAATCACAAAATCGTTTAACAATCATTTTCATGGGGCTCCGTTTGCGATCCATGGGCCAAAAGGGAAAATTATAGCGCGATCACTTAACTCACGATCGCGATCGCGATCAGTTGGGGGCATTGAGATTATCCAGCTACTGGCAACGGAAGTTGCCTCGGACCATGAAAACGCACGACGTTACACGGGGGAAAAATTGTTATTCTACAAGGATTTTAATTTACGATTTCTTTTAAAGAAAAGGTCTTATAATTTGAAGGAGGTTATTAATTGTTAAAGGGAATTTTAAACTAATAAACAATTACTTAATTCACAAAAACGAAAAGGTAAAGACTTTTTTTATTATCGATGTCTTATTGCAATTTTCGATGAATTCATTACCAATTCCACGAAAATTAAATATCACTTAATATTTTTATTTTCAAATATGCAAAATGTTGTCGATACATGTTGTTACCTGGTCTATATTTAGATAATAAATTCGAAAAATCTCGATAAAATCGACATTTTAATGCATTTATTATAGTAATAAAAATTACAAAATTTGTATAACTAAAATTAATTGATTTTAAGTACTTGTAATATCAAAATAATATATCTAATTTTCGTTTGTGAGATCGATAGTTCAGACTGATTTCAGACTGATATTATTCTATACCCTAAACTCGAAAGCATTGATAGATTTTTAGTTTTGTATGAACTTCTTCTTAAAACCTTCATAATTATACACTTATTTTCCCTGATAACCTTTTCCCTCAGTGCAAACAGCACCCTGTCTCCCTCTCTAAGCGGCTCTTTCCCTCGAAATAATTTTTATTGAATAATTTTTCATTATTTTTCGTTTGAATTGAGAGGCAGCGGTAGCAGCAGGAGCAGCCACAGCCACAGCCACAGCAGCATCAGAATCCGCAGACAGAGCCTGGCCAACGGACTGCAGAGTCTGGAGAACGGAGCACAGTGGACTCTTCTTGGCCTGGCCTTATTCTCCAGCTTCTTCTGCTTCTTTTCCTGGGCCGTCAAAAACAATAAAGTCCAAAACGAGCGAACAATGTAAATGGCAAGTCATGATTTCGCTGTTATGCGCTGTTAAAAGGGGCGCTCGCCGTTCGACACGATCAAGAACAAAAACCAAAAACCAAAAAACCCCAAAACGAAGCGAAGTGCGGGGGCACAGGACCAGAAAGATGAGGATGAGGCTGAGGATGCTACCGTACAGCGACGCCAACGCCAATGCAAACGAAGCCCCAGAAGACATGGCCCAAAACAATGCAGAGAGCAAGAGAGATCCCAGCAAATACTTTACTCATACTTTATGCCCAAAATGCTCAAGAGCCTCCGTCGGTTGACCAGATCAATGCAATTGTTTGCCCCTTTTTAGTCAAGTTGTGCGCACTTCATAAGCAAATACAACAAATCCAAACAACAACAGCCTCATCCTCATCCCCAGTCGAGGAAAAGGGCCAAAAGAGCAAACAATGGAAATAACCTGGCCCCGAGTGATGCTGTTGCTGCTGCGGTGCTGCTGCGTGTCTTTCTTTCGAGAGGCCAGCAGCAAATCGAGTCAAGTCAAGAAGGTAGTTTGGCACTTTGATTGGAACTACCGAAAAAATAAAGAGGAAATTTACTTTCTCTTGTGTTAGTAGAGGTTTGAAATACCCTTTAATATTTTAATATTTTTTAATATTTTAATTTCAGTAAGTTTACGAAAAACTTCATGTTTTTAATATTAAGCAATCAAAAAATAAATACATTTCTGGCCCTATATGTCAACTTTTTAGTATTATGTATAAGAGGTATATATATAAAGAGGAATTGCCTATAAGATGTATAAATAGATTCTATAAAATAAGAAAAGAATAAAGAATGTATACCATTAAAAGCTAATCAAAATATATATAAAATAAGATTTAATATATCTCAAAACTCATATTTAAACTATAAATAATTATTAGATAAATCTTTTAAGATCTCAGCTACATAAACCCGTAAAAATCCCCTGTTTTCGCTCACCAAAATCCCTTCTTAAGCCTGCTAAACGTAACTCAGTCGCAATTTGACATACACTGACGTGTTTATAAAGTTGACAAAAAAGAAAAATAAGGCTTAAAAAACAAAAAAATAAAAACGAAAACGAGGCAAGACAACAAACTAAAGTCGCAGACAGTAACAAAACTCTTTCTGACCTTGAAGACCAAGAAGCTGGGATGTGTCTTGCAGCATTTTATCATCATTTCCGACGAAGATTCATTCTTAAACGTGCGTCCACAGGAAAATAAGAAGGAGGGAAAAAACAAGCAAAGTTGCAACAATGAAATGCGGCGACAAAAAGGCCAAGAAGAGTGAAGAGCAAAGGATATATATATATATATCCCTATATCATAGCCGCTAGCGGTACCGTTTTGTGCGCATGCGTTGCGAATGGCGGACGCGGCTCAAAGCGAGTGCCGCCACCGCCACCGCCGAGCCTTCCGCCGAAGATGGCCAAAATGATGGCCAAAACGACGGCGAAAGGGGCTACTAAAATTTACGCGTGTGCTAAACACGAGACTTCCACGAACCCAAATAAAAAAAGGAGAACCAAACCCTTTATGTGGCGTAGCCAAAGGCTAAAGTTGTCGTCTGCCTTATTGTTTCTAAAATAAAAAACGAAATTCCTTAAAAAAAAGAAAACAAGAAATAACAGGAGGCTTGAAGGATTTCTATTGTTTGCTCGTCAAGAAAAAGTAAAGCGAAAACGAAATTCCTTTCACTCCTCTAAGAGACCGAACGAAACATAGGGATCAAGTTCTTGTTATAATATTGAGGTAATGCTGACAGATTTCCTACATAAAATAATTATATAATAATCTTAGATCTGTTGGAATTTTAATAAATATAAATATAAAATATAATGACTGCTAAGTCCCATTAAATACTTAATGTTAAGTAAAGTTCCTATCGTACCAACCTACCAGTTTAATTTTCTATTTAATTTATCCCTCCTAAAATCCTTTAAACAAATTTGAAACATTTTAAACTGCCACAAAATTAAAAATACATTTTTCCCCTGTGCATTTACCAAAAAACAAACAATCCAGCTGCAGCCGTCTCACAACAGCAGATCATGATCATTAAAAGCCGTCCAAAGACATTCCACTTCGTGGTGGGTTTATGGCCAGCGATCGATTACAACGCGAAGGTCGCGCCATCGATCGATCCGCCGCTCATTAGATGCCAAATAAAATGCGGTATAAAAACATCAACCAAATTGGCTGCGAGACATTTGCGTGTGAAGCGGACAGAAAACAGTTTTGTTTTGGCCCCACCAGCTCCATCTCCAAGACTAGCTCCTCTCCTGCTGCCAAAGTGTTAGCACGTTCTATGGCCCACAGCCACTTGACCCGAACTGCTGGCGCCGCTAACTAAAAAACCGAAAGCTTTTACTGCCTGCTTGCTGAAGAAAAACTGATAGCTCGGAACACTATAAATCATGGCGCAACACAAAAAAAAACCCAAACTTAAACCCAAAACCCCGAAAAAAAATCGAAGTGCGCCCGATGAGGAGAAGATTTCATGGAGACAAAGACACGATGGGTTGAATGAGGAAGATGATGCTACTCTGATCGGTTTTAACGCCCCGAGCAGAGGGTACTAAAAGCTAACAGAAATGTATAGGAAAACGAACAGGTTGAAGACGATATATGAGAAATAAGGTTTCAATTATTATATTAAAAGTTAATTTTTAATTTTATCAATAAAATATAATATTTTGCATGCTGAATGAGCAGAGAATGATTTAAAAATGTTAAAAGAGGGTTTCGTATCTCCTTAAATAATTATGTTTACAAACTCAAACTCATAAAATGTATAGAACTAACTCAGCCTTGAAATACCACGTCTTCCCTATCACATTTCCTTTCCTAAGGCCTTACAAAATATCCTTAAAAATGTAAAACAATACCCAATTTCTATCAAATAATACTACCCATTTCTCCCCTTAACTAAACCCCACTGTACCATGTATCTGTATCGCCTAATGCCCCACTGTCTACTGTCTGTGTGTGTTTATAAATCTTCTTTTAATTTGTGACAAGATCAACAAGTTCAAAGTTGTTTCAATCAATTGACCTCGCGGCTCCCAGGGGCTACAAATATTGTAACAGATCAGTCCGAAAGAAACGAAAACAAAGCCGCGGAAAATAAAGATAAAGAGGAGCACACAGCGAAGTGGGTATCAAATTCCAGCGAAAATTTTACGCAACAATCGGCGTGCACGTGCAGCGGCGTTCGCGTTCGCGGATTTAATTCACTTACATGCCTCGCGCTCAGATCGTCGGTGCAGGCTGACCTGCATTTTCCAGCTGAAGCCGAGATTTGTGCTGCAGTGGACAGTGGACACTGGCCTGGCCTGGCCTGGACTGGGGCTTATTATTCAATTAAACGAGTGCCGATTGCAGGCTTTGCACAGTGAAAGGCCAACGCCGGCGCGTGCATTGCGTATACGCCGCGTGTGCGTCATGTAACCTGTCCTCAGCCAAAACAGACCCATTAACCCAGTTATACCCGGCTGTGTCACTTCTGCTATGCCGATGCTACTGCCACAGCTACTGCCTTTGTTTGCCTCAATTTAAAGTTCAATTTCATTGGCCCTGGTCTCGCGGCTCTCAAATTGATGTGACAACTTTGAAGATGAAACGTGTGGGTCAATGAGCTCAGTGCCCAAGCTCACAGTTCTCACAGCATTCGGATGATGATGATGGTGATGCCTATGAAAAGTCCATGAAATTGAGTCAAATTCGATTGGCAAGTTAGAGTCTCGGATTTGCTGAGGGAAATTATACTAATGCAATTATTAAAGAACATTTTTTATAGAGTAAAACAAATCGTAAAATCAATATTAAATTGGATACAAAAATAAATTATGTATTAATCAGATAAATTAAAATCGAAGATATATTTTTCATAAAATTAAATATATTTAGTTTAAGTTTTCTGATATTAAAACTTTATGAAAATTCAACACAATTTCAATTCTTTACAATTAAATCATACAAAAAAATAAATCCCTCATTATATTCAACAATTTTCTTCTAATAACCAACAATTAAGATTATTCCATGTGATTAAAATATAAATTAAAAAATTCTGTTAGCCATGTTAGGCTAATATTTAATATGTTCTTTCGTGCTGATTTATTGTCCCGCGTGCGCAGCCTTGGCTTGGCCTCATTAATCAGCCAAACTCCACCGGAAAGTGCAGCACGCAATGCACCACCCACTGGGCCCGCTGCCCAAAGCTCGCCACGCCATTTTCCATTTTCCTCGGCAGCTTCAAAATGGCGCCGAAAAGCACACAACAAGAAATATTTTATGCAGGGAGAGGGGGAAGAGCGTGAGCGTGCGGGAGCATAAAGTTTAATGCATAAAATATTGAATTTTTGCAGACGGATTAACCTTGACTTTCACTTTCGCCGGAGAAGTGGTGCTGCTGCTGTTGCTGCACTGCAGCGGCGTCCTGTCAAAGGATATAACTTTGAGTGGCGCGACAGCGACAGCAATACAAATGTAACCGCAAATGTAACCAGACCAGAACCAGACCCAGACTCAGACTCGGGACATTTGTATGCGACACATCGAGAGAGAGAGCTAAGAGGAGGGGAGGGTCTGAAGGGGGAATCTAAAAAGGAGTGGAGCCAGGGACAGGACCTGCACACACACACACCGACAGCAACACCAACATATGTGGCTAAATCCAACAAATGGCAACTGGCAGAAGCAGCAGCAGCTTCGTCCTGCTTTTTCCGCTGGCCTCTTTTGTATGCCGCGCAACGCTTCAAAATATTCGTCCTTGGCGGCGACGAAAAATTGTTTCTCTCCGCCCGACCCCCTTTTCCTGTTCTGCATTCCTTTTTTTTATTTTTTGAATAATTCATATCGCCACTCGCTAGCAGGACATTCAAAACACACACGCGATGCGATGCAATCTGAATGCCAAACAAGCCAAGGCGAAGGTGTGTGCCGCCTTCTGCCGGGAAAATCCAGAGGGGCGAGGCTGTGTGTGTCGGTGTGCGAGTGGAAAATCCCTGTTTCTGTGTTTGAATGTATATTTGTGCCGGCTATGTCCTCCCACATGTTGCTTAGCTGTCAAATTGAGACGCATTTTGCGGGCAATTAAAAAGTGCGCACTGCATTTTGTCTCGACTTTGAAATAGTTGCGTAACTTTATTGATGCACAGAGGAAAATGCGAAAAATTTGCTAAAAATTTCGGTAATAAATTATAAATTAATAATTTTGGTAAAGCCTATTAAATTAGCTTAAAATTTTGTAGATGATAATAAATAAAGTAGGTGTAAACAAACATTAAATTAAAATCCAGCTCATGTATTAGTATAATAAAATATACAAAGCAGCATATTTATTTTTATTTATTAAAGTTTATTGGTGATATTTTAATATTTAATATTTAAATAAAAATTATATAAGCTAAGTGGTCACCCTTTTCAAATTATTTTAAATATAAATTAAATTTATATAATTGATCAAGAATAAGACATTTAATTTCCATTTAAACAAAAAAACAAATGATCTGAAAAAATATATTTTGAATCTTTATTTTCTAGTGCAAGCAAAAAGGAACTTAAAAAGGACACTAAGATAGGTGGTGAGTGTTTTGGGTGGCCATAAGGGGGTCCACAGGTTCTCCAACAGCCAGGAATTTCCGGTAGCTATTTGGTATGCAGGATGCGTTCCTCACACACAGACAGAGCCAGCCAACGACCTCGTTACAAAACTGGAGCGAGCAAGGGAGAAAAAGTCATAAAGAGAGAGAGTGAGAGGGAAAAGAAAACACACACAGGACGAAAGAGAGCTCCCTTTTTATTTTTTCCCCTTGCTGCACTGTCTCGTCCTGTCTGCTTGTTTGTTATCCTGTGTAGGTGTTGCGTGTTTGTGCATCTGAGCATATGATTAAACTACATTTCAGACTCGCTGTGTGTGTAAAAAAATAAAAGGGGTTAACGACACTTGCCACAGATCCTAATGATGCACCCAAACCGTGAGAGGGACACCTGCTTGGGGTTGCACCCCGAGCGATATGCATCTCGAGGGTTTTTCGAATGGAGGAGCGACAGGTCAAAGGCAACGCCACGCTGAGAGGCTGAAGTGTCGCCTCGGAGTCTAAATTCTCACGCAGTCAAGTGGCAAGAATGTCTCTGCAAAAATACCGTTGCATAATTGCAATAACAATAACCTGTAGCCTTTACCGTTAAAGGATTGCATTTGACAAAGACTGAATGCAGTTAGAAATGTGTCCTTGTGATGGGAACTACAGGGATACACCATTGATACTCCTGTGAAGCTAGGAAAATGGTAATAACTGTTGCTTCAAGGAAGTTGTTGATGGTGGGAAAAAGATTCTAGATCTCTGGGAAAATTCGAATTAAATACTCTAAGGCTTCGAGAACATTTTCTTTTATAAATTATCATTTTTATTACTTCTAAATTTTCCTCTTATTTTTTCGGAGGTTTATATTTGCTTGTTGGTCTTAGAATGTCGGCCTCTTGGCGAGATTACCTCATCGCATAATTGGCTTGGCCTTTTCGCCCAGCTGGTGTGACGCACATTCCACTAATCAAAGCTCCTATCCCATTCCCGCGACTTGGACTTGTAGTATCGAATGTTACCCGGCTAAGCGTTATAGAGAGCTCTTTTTTTATTTACTTGGCTGCCTTGCCCATCCCTCCTTTGCTATCATGGTCGCTTTGTAATTTATGACATTTTTGTGCGTCTTTTGTGTCGCGCTTGTATTAAATTTACAACAACGAAGCACCGAATCTTTGGAAAAAAAAAATAAAGAAAAAACCCCAGACAAGTCCAAAGTCAAAGAGTCTGCTGCCTGATTTTCACTGCAGAGGGAGGGCGAGACGAAATCGAAGACGAACCAAAATTTAAAACGCACGCACAACAAAAATCAAAAAAATATCTAAGACCCAAGGAAAAGGGGCAAACTAAGCGAAGATCATTTTGGGTATCGATTTTTTTTTTGGGTTTGGGGCCCTTCTGCGGAATGGAAATAATAATAATAATAATAAAAATAATGATAAGGTTGACCTGTTGTTAAAAGGCATTGAATGCCCTTTGGGTAATAATTTATTTGTGGGACACCAGCGAGCGACTCCGCGCTCTTAGATTCGGTTTTATTTTCGGCTCTTTCTTTGCCACCAAAAGCCGAAAAACCAAGAAAACTTGTTTTAAGTTATTGGGATTGGAACCTGGGACTAGCTTAGTGATATCTCTGGAGCCCAGTGAAAGCTGGGGCCACTCTTAAGACGATATCTGACTGATATATAGCCTGCTTACAGGTTGCCCCAATCAAGGTAGAAATTAAAATCGAGACTCAAATGTGGGTGAGACGACGGCGACGCACACGAATGTGGATCGTGTGACAAAGTCGAGGAATTGATTACGCATCGATCGGGGGATCGATGAATCGCTTCGGATCGTTTAATCGAACACAGCCCCTCGCCAGAGCCAATCGCTTAAATCTCTATTATTATATGCAATTAGACAAAAGCGTTTAAATCGCAATCAGTTGTGCCACCATCCAACATCCACAACAAACCCAACAAAAATGAAAAAAATTGTAAAAACAAATACCAAGCTCATAAAAAATGAGTTGTTATGAGGCTCCGACTGGCTAATTGCAGGTGCAAAACACACTGCGGCAGGTAAAAACAACAAACGTCAAGCGTTTGGACACCGTCTAAGTGGAATTAAGTACGTGACATAAACTGTAATTGGATCTATTAGAGAGACTGTTTACTGGGCTTTCAGTCGATGGAATTTTAAGTGTCTATAGTCGCAAGGGGGCTGGCCGAGACGATCTTTTGAATTGCCTCCAAATATAGTAATGGTGATTTTATGGATATTCGATCAGGATAGGGATTATATCTAATAAGAATTATATTTGCAACTAAAATAAATATAATATTGTATTTTAAAAAATTCAGTACAATAAATAAACATAATTTAAATCTCCAATGAACTCTTAGAACACATTTTGTACAAATAAAATATTACTTATAATTTCAATAAGTTGCTTGAAATAATTATTTTACATAATAAGTGTAAAAATGTATTAAATATTTTCCAAAATATTTTCTAAGACCCTAGATTCCTTCCTAAATTCCTTCCCAATTTTCTTACAACAAAAAAAACAACTTCAAACACCATATTAAGAAAAAAAAAACCTAACACCTTATTAATTACCAAAAAATTCTCACATTTAATACCACCTTGTGTGTTATTACGCAAAAAACACTCATTAATCTCTTAATTATTTACAAAAGCTAAACAAATTGCCGCTTTATCCGTACACCAAGTCAACCATTAATTAACCAGCAAACCAGAAGAGAACAATTAAACACTAAATGCATATTACCTCAAAAAACAATGCATAAAACTCCAATGCAAATATGAAAAATGTATAAAAAAAAAGCGCTGCAAAATCGTGACAGTTAATTTGTCAATCAAAAAGTGAGATAAAACTGTAAAAGAGCAAACATAAAATAAAAAACAAGCAAAGCACACCAAAAATCCATGATAATTATTCACTTGCTCTCGCCGGCCAGCAACTCTCTTGTGAACCGAGAAATCATTCATTAAACAAACGCAAAATACAATTTTTAAAACAAACAAACAAGCAGCAAACATGTGTAGACGCCGTATGGAACGGCACTCGGCAAAATAACAAATAAAAACAACACACAAAAAATTAAAATAAAATATACAAGAGACGCGCGCCAAATAACGCTGCGTGTATCGCTTAAATAATTAATATTTTAACACTTGGTGCGAAATTTAAAATTTTTCACATTGTATTTTACATTTATTATAATAAATTAAAGCGAATAAGGCATAATTGCTTTGAATTGGATTAGGCAGTCCGAGATAGAGGTCTCAGATTGATTGAAATGCTAAACTGTCGGACGAGTTGTCGGAATGGAAATTAGCAAGAAAGATAAACCACAAAAAAATATGTATAAAATAATAAGAGAAGAGAATCTTCTGAAAATTTAACAAGACCCAGAAAAGTTGTTTAAAATATATTAAATTTAAAGGAACCTTAGCTAAGGGTTCATTGAATTTTAGCCGCCTTCTAATTACTTATTTTCAACTACTCGTATATAGTACCAGTCATATGCATATTTCTGTATGCCCAACGGAAATGAGCTTCATTACCAAAACAAACAGAGAGCCACATAGCCAAAAGAGAGTCTGTCCGGGCATCCGTCCAAGATCCCCAGAGATGACGGACTCCGGCTGACTGACTAATGTGTGTAGAATGGGTAGGTTGAAATGGAAATTGAATACCTGTTTGCCGTTTAATTATTTCGTTTGCGTATTTTTTCTTCGCTTTGTTTTTGACTGATTGTCATTAATTAATTTTCTGTATAAGTCGGCCTGCGCTCTCTGTGTGTCTGTGAGTGCGTGTTGTGGCCAAGCCTAAACTGATTGGCGGTTCATTCATAAATCGCCTGGCCCCAGCCCCAGCCCCCCGCACAATGGCAAATTGAATTGTTTTTTAAGTGCAATTGGGGGAAGCACAGCATTCCCCCATTAAACCGAGCGCACGCGCCGAGCCCAAAGCAGCTCGCGAGGATCGCAGACATCCGATGATTGCGCAAATTGCACCTACACACACCGAAGGCGAAAAAAGTGCGTGGTACTTGCCAGCATTCATCAAAGATCAGGGAGCACTGAGAGAAAAATTAAGGAAATAAAAAAAACGGGTGGCATTTATAGAAAATTTGAATGCATTTTAGCAGAGACAGGACGCACCTTGCACTCGAGATCTGCTTTTAAGGTTGTATTTCTTACTTTTTTAACTGTCTCAAAAATTAGCGAGAGAACCTACGCGAATTTCGCTAATATCAGAAAAATAAATGCGCGTTAGGAATCTTATATTCTATATCTATTTAAATTTTATGGGATTTTCATTATTATAATTTTTATAAACGAGAATTTAGTAGATGCCAGTGGACATACATTCATGCTGAAAGCTTAAGGGTCTAGCTTTGGGAGATAGTCAGTCAGATCGATAAAAATATTAGAAAACCCCAATAAATACATAAAAAATTACTATACATTTAACACAATTTTCCCCAGTGCTTAACGCGACGAGAGCAAGACGAATGCGAAGCAGCTCAGACAAAAGACAGTCAATTTTTCTGCAACGCGCAGAAGAAAATTAGTTGCCCAGTCCCGCAGCTGAGCATGAATCCCCGACTCTGAGCCTCAGTCTGAGCCCAGAGTCTGGATCTCGCCCTGCGTTTTTGGGCTTGAGTTTGAGCCTTGCCTTGCCTGTGGCATAAATCACTTGACAGGAAGCGTTGCAAGCCTTGTTGCGCCCACAACAACAGCAACAGCACAGGCCACTGCTCTATGTGGCCATTAAAAGACATTTGTTTGTTTGTTTGTTGTCAGCCGTTCGCTCAGTCGGTCCTTTATTTTTTTTGGTATGGTTTCAGCTTGGGCTTTGGCTTTTTGCATTCCATGAACGATGAAGCGCAGCCATTGCAAATTGAAATCGAAATCAGTTGCCAAAGGAGCAGCTCGTCATCGTCGTCATCTGCTGGGGCTGTGCAGCTCCATCAGCGACGGCGACGGCATCATCCGCATCATGGCTCCAGGGCATGGTTAAAGCCGGGACTGCGTAAGTGCCCTGGTTGACCACGAGACCACAGCGCAAATATGTTGTGGAGCGGCCTACACTGATAATAAAAACGGGGTTCTAAAAAAAAAAACCTAACAAGTAAGAAAATATAAATATTTAAGAATTTAGAACCGTTTTCTATCATATATTTAGCGGATCATACACCTTGAAATAATATCTTTAAATTAATAAAATTCCCTAATTAAATGACATAAATAAAATGCAAGAGAATCTTGAATTAACCTCAGTGCATTCTTTTTTTCATGTTGTATTTTTCCCTTCCTTGGTTTTCTCGTTGATTTTGTCTGGACTCCGGAGTTCTGAAGGGCAAAAACTGGACGAAGGACATTGGCTGGGCAGTCGTTGTGGTGCACAGAGCGCCCCCAAGAGACTGGGTACAGGGAAAAAGCCGCAGAAATAATTATTTCTGTTTCCATATCTCTGTCTCCCGTTTTGGGGTTGGGTTTGGGTTTGGCATTCTCCAAGCTCGGCGATTGTAGGTGGTCATGTGTGGGCGGACAGACATAGGAGGTGAGCTGAGCTAAGTGAAAATCACAGAGGCAAGTGATAAATGACAGGAAAAAACCCTCTAAGATATGCAGAAAAATCAGGGTCAGGGAAATTATTGGTATTGCCCTTCATTAAGGTAATTAATATGATATAATAATTCAGAAAAAATAAGATTAGCCAAGTGGAACCCCTTGAAAAAAAGTGATACAACTATTAGAAAGGTCGATCGGATGATCGAATAACTTAATTGAAATAATTCTGTATTTATAGGTGGGAAAAAGGGAAATACAAAAAATTACAGCACAATAAATTTCAGATTATCAAAGGCACTCCTCCAATAGTTAAATATATAGAAGGTAATTCCCATTTATGATCAAATAAATCTCTATATGATAGGGCATTTTATGGATCATACTATCATGTAGGGAAAATGGAAGTTAAGTCTGGTCTATCGTCTGGTTTTTCCAGTCAATTAGTAGCTTGATTAATTAGCACAACATTTAGCTCTCGCCGCAGCCCTAAGATCAGGCCCATAACTAGTTAGTACCCCCCATGTATATATATATATATATATAAAACCTGCTGAACCGCAAAATATTACCGTGTGCAAAATGTTAAGTATACGACATGTCTGAACTGCGGGTTCAGCACCGGCGAAAATTGAGCATGAAGATAATTTCAAGCTTTTTATTTACATTTTTTATATGTGACAGTCGCAGCCACACAAGATTCGATATCATTAAACTGCCGCGAATCGATTAGAGTATGGGAGCTGCGCGCACGCGCCCTCGATTACGGGCCAATTCGTTTTCATTTTCATTCAGATTTCAAATTGAAATGCCCACGCTCCTTCTTTGAGTCACCATGGGGGGAGTCTCTCGGTCTTTCGGTTTCTTTAAATCATTAACCACACGGAAAACAATACGGGAAAACCAGGAACTCAGTGATTGATTGTGATTTGGTTATAATTAATATATCGGAACTGTATCGATATACCCGTCTTAAGAATCTATATTTTAACTTTGCGATAAATGTAGATATTAAATTTAATATATCGGACTGAGCCAAAGAAAGGTCTAATGTAACTATAAATTATCAATATATACCATATAATTTATACCATTGAGCGAGTTATCTTATTTTGAAAAAATTATCGATAATTACGTTACCTGAAATATAATATTAGAAATAAATATGTAATTAATTTTAGTTTTTTCCGGGTAGAAAATTCTAATGTTTCCTCTGGCTTCCTCAGTATAAATTTCTTTAATGATTATTAAAATTTCACCTTGCACTAGATAAATAAATAGATAAATAAATAAATAGATTTTTATTTTTTGTGTAAAACTCAAATCATAATCAATCAAAAAATCCGCTGATGTTGTTGTGACCGGGCTGAAACAAATATGCCACTAATTACAGTCTCAGTCTCAGCCTCAGTCGGCAGTCAGCAGTCAGCGATTGCGGTTAAGAATGCCAAGAGACATCGTGCATTATGTGCATTATGCAACCCAACCTATGTGCAATATAATTTTTTTTCTGGCTGCTTATCCTCCATTGTTTGCCGTGACTCGGCGCTGAGCGCAGCGTCTCTGTGAATCGCCTTTTTATACACAATTACATTATTTATCGTTTAATTAACTCAACCCGCAATTATTTCAATTAAAAATGCTGCCCGGTCGCCGCTGAGTAATGCACACACAGTTGCACTAGCATTTGGTGGCAACCTGTAGGGTCTGAGATCCATAGCCATATCTCTATAGCTATATAATAAGTGTGCATGTATATAAAGCTGGGCGTGTGGCCGCCTCTGAGTCAGCCTCGTAGTCGTCTGGGCAGCTTGTCAGCCTCGGCTTTATCTGTTCCAAGTTTTTCCCACAACAAATTTGATCAGCAATAAAAAACAAAATAATAATAAATAAAGCAAGAGACGAGCAATAATCAAAATGGGAAATTTTCTGGTTTAATGATTAGAAGTGGCTTCACCCTGAGATGGAGAAGATCAGCGATAAGATGGTGTGGGAAATAAGGTGGATTTTTAAATTAGAACATCTTAAGAAAGATCTTCAAATGTGGGTTAATAGTTAACCTATATTAAATGTAAAAAAAAAACAAAATATCTAAGACAAATAATATTTTAATAATATTTAATACGTATTTTTTAACAGAGTTTTAAATAGACTAAAGTGTTAGGAGAAATTCTCAAAAATATTTTACATGTCTTAGAATTAGTTTATTCATATTTTTTTATTTTTAGCATACAAAAAAAAAATAAACCCATCATGAACATTTAATTTTCCCATTCCCAGGATAAGCTTAGCTAACCCTTCAAAACTAGTTCTTAATAAATATAAAAAACCCCAAAATAAATATAAAAAAAAAACCCGAAAACAAAGCGCCAAATTAAATCCAACAAAAACGCAGTGGAGGACGAGCTGCCTCGATCAAGTCGATCAATCCCACCGATAAGCGATGGTGGCTAATCAAAGAGCCGCCAAGACACTTGTTACCAACGGGGGACGGGCGATATTTTCGTTCCGAGCCATCGACGCCTTATCGGGAGTCTGTAATTAAGCTCGAAACAAAAGCAGGGAAAAGACAGAAAAAACAACCAACATTTCAAATCGAACTCTCTAGCCGAATATATATATATATATTTCTGACCATCTTTTACATGTGGGCTAAGACGGAAATTTATGGTAGAGCTAGCAGCGAAGTTTCAGAGGCGGTTGGTCATGGCGTTGATTAGTCCAAAAATGAAAATGAAAAAAAATAGAAAAAAAAAATACCCAGGGAACAGAAACTAAAATCAAATAAAACGGAAAGAAAAAACCAAGTTAGATGGGGCACAAGTGACACAGCATGGCGCAGTCGCAAGATGGGGCCCGGCCGGGGCCGCCTTTGTGTCCAAAAACCATTTGCCGCCATTTGGCTGAGAGACGGCTGGAGGAGAGCTCAGTTTCAGCTATTCGTTTTGGCCTTTTTGTAAAATTTATGTCTCATCGAGTTGACAACCTAAAGAATGGGCTACCTACAACAACAACAGCAACAACAATCAATAAAAAGGCGTACCGCTAAATTCGAAAGTTACATTTTTGGAAATTGGAAGAGGGGCCCAAGCCGGAGTCGAGCCGTCAGGTTTCTTCTTTCTCATTAAACTCTTCTTCTGGTCTTTTGGCCAAGATCTTCTTTAATTTAATACCTTTTAGGTTTTACGATGATAGCAAAAAAAATATATAAGTATATCTTTAAATGAACTAGAAGTCAAGTTCTTTTTTGGCGCTCCTCGAAAATGTTGCATAAATTTGCAATTCATTAGGAAAAAAAAAATCTAGTCGCTTGCTTAATTTTTTCCAGCGATTTCTAGCAATCACATAATTTATGCGACAAGTTCTACATTTTATTTACGTGATTGTGATTAAACTTTAATGGGTTCATTGATTGGCTTTGGTTTTGGAATGCTTTACACGTGGCCAACACCAAAACAGGGAAATTCATCAATGGTTGAGCTCATCCCCCTCAAAGAATCTAGAAGGGTTCATAAAACAAATGCCCAGAGCACAGCCAAAGTGCTTAATAAATTTGCTTAGCTAATTTTGTTAAATGCAATAAATTTCAATGAAAACGTACTAAAAACAAATCAATGTAAAGGCGAGAGAAAAATAGGGATACCCTGTAGACTTAGGAGGAGGGTTCTGTAGGTGATATGATTTATAAGAAAGAAATCCTTTTTTGTCTTGCAATTAAAATATAAAGATTTTTATTTCAAAAAGGTTATTTTAATATATATTTATTATAAATTTGAGTATTTAAAATAAAAAAATGAAGGAAATTTTAAATATATTTTTAAGAAGAGCAAAATACATTTTCACATATGTATTTTAAAGAGTTGTTTTTGCTTTTGAAAGGTTATAATTTTTAAAATTTTCTAAAGAGCACCCTAAACGTCGACACTAATTTTCCTTGACCATCCTCACTTGTTTTATATTTTGTTGTTCCCTCGCAACATGTGTAGCAATAAAAGCACTGACCAAACCAAAAAAAAATATATATTTGCAAAAACCCCAACCGAAATATACGGCCAAACCAATAAAAAGCAACACCACCACGAAGAGCAAAACAACACAAGGCACAACAACACACACTCGGCGTACACACAGCTCGACACAACAAGAGCAAACAGCAAACATCAAACACGATTTGTTCAAATGTACGCAATTATTTATCGGACCCGGGACCCGTAACAAACTATCGGGATTGGGACTCGGACTCAGAGTGGGACTGGGACTGGGACTGGGGCACTTGAGATGATTTCAGTTCAGTTTCCAGCCAGAGAAGAAGTGCGAGATTTATGCACTTGGCCAGGAAGGACCCTTTTGTCTGGCCGGACGAGGAAGAGGCAGCTCAAGGAACTCGCGCTGCTGCCGTTGCAATTGAGTAGTAAAAAATAATTTCGCTTTATACGAGATTTATGTGGCTTGTTTGCACATTTGATGTACCCAGCACAGACACCTCCACCGACCAGAAGAGCTGGGGGATTTCGAGCAGGAAGATCTTTCTCTTTTGGCCACACTCTTTTGGCATATAAATTGCACTCAAAATATAGAGTTAAAGTGGGGTACGCCCCTACTTTCTATTTCTAAACGCTTTTTGAAACTTTCACCCAAAAATGTCATCGATTTTAATTTTAGTGCCTTTCCCGCTGGTTTCATTTACTTATCACCGAGAGAAATCTACTTAGAGCTTGTGCTGTTCAGAAAAAAATTACTATCAACTAATGGAAACAATAAAAAACACGAGACTAAAGTCGAAAAGCACAAATTCGTGCAATTGCACAAATGGCAGTTATAAAACCTAAGCGGAGTCGAAACAATGGTAAGTTAGAAGCCAATAAAAACCATTTTTAAGTAGCAATAAAAAGCAGAGAAGTTAGAGGAGTAAATGCAAATTAATGTAAACTAATCACACATTTTTCTGGGAAAGCATTACAGATAAAAGGAACACAAGGTGTGGAGAATTTACATAAGGACAATACTTTTCTGAACCTTTACCATTAAGATAAAGAATTTAAATAAATTTCAAAAATATTTCTAAAGCAAATAAGAGCTTTAAAAATAACTCCTAATAACAAAATTTGCAAATTTTTAAATAATTGTTTCTTAACATTTCCTAACACCTAAGCAGGATTAAAACTATAAGATTTATAAAAATCAACCACTTAGTCTTACCCAATTTATCCCCATTTCAGACTTAGCAAGACAGCCCTAAATCAAAACAAACTCAACATTAGCCCCCATAAGCTAGCAATCATATATTTTAATCGATTTTAAAATGTTCATAAAAAACAAACTAAAACTCGACTAACACACGCACACCCAAACTTTTGGGGACAATATTGTCTCTTTTTTTTTTGTTGGCAACTGAAATAAAATTTGACTTTTTATGTCGTCGTTGACCTTCGTCTAATAAGAGGACCAGCCAGGCAGCCAGCAGCAGCGAAACAAGAAAACTTTAACTTTAACTAATGAAAGAAAACAAATTTATAGGCATCATAATTATGCGAAATTTCAACGGACCCAAAACGTTATCGAAACCCCAGAAAAAAAATCACACAAAAAAGTTAAGTTTACGTTTTTTTTGTTGTATTTTTTCAATATATTTCTTTGGCTAATAGTAAGTTATGAAGTCGCTGGGGCGAGAGGGAGAGAGCAAATCTGGCCATAGATGATTGCCGTTTGGCCAATCAATTTCTGGTTAATAAATTTGGCGCAAAATTGTCAACGGCCAAAAGACAAGGTATTTATGACGACGATGTGGCCGAGGCAGCCACTGCCGACGTCGTCGTCTTCGTTGTTGTAGTGAAATTATTGTTGTCTCCAGCGAGTTTGTTTTTGGCTTTTAGCCGTTTAGAGCCTGTTGTTGTTGTTATTGTTTGTGTAGTGAGGCGTTTCGGATTTTTGTGGTTTTTTTCTTAGCTGATTTTTTACTGGGTATTTTGAAAACGGCACGTGCGCCTGTGTCAGGTTTTTTACGAGCGGCTAATTTTGTGGCCCGGTCGGTTTTGGTCTTTAACTCTTCCTCAGCCACAGCAGAGACACTTCTCCACCGATATCTGGGACTTGGTTTCCTTTGTAGAAATTAAGTGACTATGACCATTGGCTTATAGGTATCTATAGTATATAGTGTGGCATCGATAACACACTGGCCAAAGCCAAGTCCATAAAACCGCAAAAAAATAACAAGATAAAGAAATACAACAGAAACTCAATAAAGTTTTTGTGCACACTAGACTCCAGTTTGAAATGTTTATGCTAAAATATATCTGATGGATTGATTTGTTGAAGCTGTGATTGAGTCGTTTGGCCATTGACAAGAAGGGTTTGGCGGCAGGCTAATAAAATAACGAAGATTGGATTCTCTGGAAATTATTAACAAGCAAATATTATTAAAAAAAAAAATTAAGAATAAGAATTAACCTCAAAAATTATTGACAGTTGCAAAGTCTATAAAAAAAATAATGTAAGAAATTTGTGTATTATTATGATATATTATGATAAGAGATATTTTTGAGACCGAATTCTAATTCATTCGAATTCATTATACTGCCTCTGAAAATAATAATCAAAATTAAACCCCAATCCCACCTCAAACTAAGAACTCCCTCACTCCCTGAAAAATGTAATAAAAAAAAAGAAACTTAAAACACGCCCTCTCGTATTTCATTCAAATGGCTAATGCCAAATAATCTGATGGATTGATTTGTCTTCACCACGAATTAACTCGTTTTGTGGCCGATGATGATGATGATGATGATGTGACTTCCTATATTGATTTACAAGCTGACAGAACGCAGACACCAGACTCCAATGGAGGAGGCACACTTGCACACACGAAGACTAGTCACTTAGCAAATCCTTTTTTATCTTTATGGGTCTGCACCTGAATGAGTCGTTGTCGGCCAGAGAGCTTCAACTCGGGCTTCATTCATGCAAACTGGTAGCCGGGTAGACCCATAAAATTGGCAAACGATCGCTCCATTAGGCCGGAGATCCCCTCGGTCCCCGGACAATCCCATCTCTTATTCGTTGTGTAATTGTCAACTGGCACGATCAGCTTCAGCATCAACAGCTCATCAGGGTCCTCGAGCTCGAGCTCCTCGGACAACTCAATAAACGAGGCCTGGCTGGGACTTACACCTGACCACCGAGAGCCACTGCCAGGGTCACCTCAATCTCCTCCTCTCCCGAAGCCTGTTTGATTTCATTTCATTTCGTTTGCTGTGTGGCTGTTTTGCATGCTTATTGCCAGTTTTGATTGCAGGCGCTACACAGCCACATCCACAACCACCAGCCACCAGCAACCAGCCACATCCCAGCCAGATTCCCTGCTCCCAACCAGGTTCCCAGTCCAGTCGAACCCAACTGCCTGTTAAGAAGGCGTTAAATGCATGATTTGTGGCCACAGTTGGTTAATGGTAATGAAGCTGATGGTCAGTAAGCCAAACAGGCGACGACCGGCCTACCGAGAGCGAACTGCTGCGATTTTTTTCTCTTTATTTTTTACTTTTTGATTTCAATTAAGCAGCTTTGTGTGAATTGCTGAAATGTTTATAGCCTCGGTGAGGGTATGAGGGGTCCGAAACGATATCGTTTGAGTTCGATTAAGCTTGACGCTGTTTTTATCGAGTTTTTTAATACAACAACAAAGGGAACATTATATTATTAAAAGCTTATTTATAAAGATAATAAAAGCAAAAAATGTTGAAGTTACATCTATTACATTTTGTCCCTTAACATTTAGTGTATATTATCTATGGAATAAAATAAAATTCGCATTTTAAATTCAAGTTAAACTAGCTTTATAGCTGACTCAAAAAAATTTTAAAAAATGTTCCCACCTATCCTTTCTCAATATTACAGAACCATCATAAGAGTATTAACTATTCACTGAACTCTAGTGATAGTTTACCCATGTTTTTATGAGTTTTATGATCGCATTTATCAAGACTGAGCTCCGTCTTATATTAGCCTTATATATTTTTTGGGTTGATCCGAGAAATCCATCTAGATCCGGCTATTACGTCACTTGGCCAAGTTGGCTGCAGTTTGTCAAAGGCACAGAGCTAAATAACTAAAGAACCCAAGAGGCGCAGAGCCAAGGAGTCCAAGAACCAAGAACCCAAGCCAGTGGTACGCCCAGGGCGCCATAATCACAGACGACGCGGCGTTTTGTAGGTCAAGTCTGGCCGGGCTTATAGCTCAGTGGTGAGTGAGTGCGGTGTGTGTTGTATGGGGCTCGGTGTGTGGGTGTAGGTGTCAGTGGCGCTGCATAAAAGTTTTAGCAGCCGTCAACGGCGCGACTCCGTTCGTGTTGTTGTTTTGGCCAACCTTGTGCAACTTTTCAGAAAGCCAAAGAAACTACAAGCTCGGCGACTGCAAAAATTTAACTGCAGTCGACGACTACGACGACGACGGCGGCGGCGGCAACAATTGCATTTGGGGTCTGGGTCTGGCCAAATGGCCAACATAGCTGCCAATGCGACTCGGCATCATAAAATTTAATTTCCTGCGCTTTAAGTTGGCCCAAATATGCTCGGCACCACCGCGGCCACGCCACCACCCCCCTTTGCCTTGGGAAGCCCGTTTTAATTGCGCTTTCATTAACGCGACTTTGATTTATGGCTACCGCGTTGCCAAAGGTTTTTTCTGTGCTTTTTCTCTCTCTTCGGCTTCTTTTTTTTCTGTTCCAGCGATTTCTTTTGCAAATATTTAAACATTAATTTTTTGTTCAGCCTCTGTTTGTATTGATTTCCAGCCACGCTGGGAGAGCTTTTTGTTTAATACTTTTCGGTAGCCAACTTGCCACCGCCAACACTAACAACACTCGGCCATCAAAGAAAATGTAAAAAAAAAAACCTTACGTTTACAAAACTCAACTTTAACTTCTTCATCTGTATTTTGGGGGATCCGCCGGCGAATTTACAGCTTGAATCAACGCGTATTTTTGGATCCGCAATGATCTGTCAGATTTTGAAAGTCTAGACAACCCGACGACACCATTATAGTCATAGCTGGGAGGTATTTTTGGTTTGCATAAGCTTTATTATTGTATTAAATTATTTGCATCTGCTCAAAGTATAACGTTGGCCTAGGTGCGGCTGTTGAGAAGCGCAGAGAGCGGCCCTAAGAACTGTATTCAAATCAAATAATGAAACAACAAAAATTGGTTAAATATTAATCACTAGAACCACCAAAATTAATATGTAGTTTATTTCTAAAATACATTTTAAACTTACTTTCTTCGTTTTAAATTATTTATTTTTCAAACTCTTTGATTTGCATTGTTTGGCAGTAATTCTTACAATTTTCCTCCTTACGGCTTACGGCAAATATAAGCATAAGGAAACGCTCAAGCAGCGGCGGCGCCTCAACATTTTCCACCTTTTTTTTCCGCCATTGCCACGCCGCCCCGAGCATCGTTCGCGTTGCATTGCAAATGCGAAAAAATGCTGGAAAAATTAGAAATGCAAATGCAGCTGGCGGAGAGGAGGAGGCAGTGGTTCTGGGCTTCGATGCTGGCGCTTTGATGACTCGTCGCCGTCGTCGCCGTCGTTGTTGTTTGTCTTTTGATGATGCGCATGCGCAACGGCAGCCGATTCGAGTGCAAAAACGTGCGGCCACGGAAAACTCAGCGACTCATCGACATCTCCTGAGCACGTGCGCGCATGCGCAGAAAATAACTCGCCCATTCCCAATCCCAGAGCTCCTCCCGAGCCTACCTCCTACCGATTGGATGCGGAGTTGGATTGCATCCATCCCGCAGCCCCAGATGGGGCGCAGGGGGCACATGCCAACATGCCCGGCTACTTTGTTTATTAATTCTTTTGCGCATTTTTTCGCGCTTGACTCCGGGATGCTGTTGTTCCGTTTGGTGGGTTTTGGGTTCGGTTCTGCGCCGCCGCCGGCAAAAAGATTATTGCCGGTTTTCATTAAGAGATTTATGGCAAAACAGAGGAGACTCTGCAACGCCAGCGAATCAGCAGAATCAGTGGAATCAGCTGCTCCCCATGCACTTGACCGCCGCTGACTTGAATGCCGCTGGCATTCGTTCACGGCCATTTGCCGGGTATAAAATTCAAATCTTTAAATTCTATGCTGCACCTGAGATGCACTGGGAAAATCTACAGTTCAAGCCATGAAAATACTGCAAGAAATATGTATAAATTTTGCAAATAGTAGAGATGTAAGTTTAACTTCTTCTGAAAAGACTGAAAGCAGTTTAGAAGTCTTATGAACTTCTTTCTTACTCAAAAAAATAAATAAAAACCTTGGAAAAAAAATACAAAAAAATAAGGAATATTTTTAAAAGATTAATTCCTCATTGAAAAACCAACTTAGCTCCCTAATATGCTAATTTCTCCGAGTGCACTCGGCTAGTATTTGCGTTTAGATAGCTATCTTGAGCGCTGGGCGACCTTGTTGCCGGTTTGGCAAAATGTCAAGCAACGTCTGCGACTGTCTGCAAATTGTGTGTGAGAAAATTGTTTTTTTTTTTGCCTTTGCTCGTATCGCTTTTTTGTAGTTCGAAACGGATCCGAAACCTGGGCCAGGGTGGCCCACAGTTTGACTTTATCTGTGCGCCACCACCATCACCACCCCACCCATTACCCATTGCCTTTTTATTTATACGTTAAAAATGTGTGCAAACAGCAGCGAAAAGAGCAGCAGCACTTCCAATAAAAATAGCAAATAAGAGACATGGACACGACTATTAGATACCCCGGTGGAGTTAAAGATCTGTATGGAAATATATTGATTAGCTCAATAAAAAGCTCATAAAACTTTTGAAATATGTTCTTGGAGAAGCTCAACCCATGAGTGGGCGCCAAGAAAATACAGAATAGTTTTCGAAATATTTTCCTTCTATTATTGAGTATTATTTTTGATGTAAACTTTCTTATTACCATCTTCAGAAACAAAAAACCTCATCAAAGTCTTTAGAACTATTTATTCAATCACAGATAGAAAAACATGTCTTGTTCGCTTTTCCTCAGGAGGCTAATTCGATCCTTCTTTCCATAGTTATCTCAACTCTCAAGAGCCTTTGATTTTATTTTCCCCAAATACAATATACCCTTCATGCCTCTTTCTAGTCTCAAGGTATGAAAAAACAGCGCAAAGTGGTTGGCTTTGACACTGCGCCGCTCGATCGCTGCGGCGGTCTTGGTTTCGCGGACTTGGACTCAGGCTCGGACCAACTCTACTGGCTGCCAATTTGCTTGCCAAAGTCCGCGGGAGCTGGCAAGCAGCAGCAGCTTATAAAGCCATTAATAACCCGCGCATTTTCAACAGTTTTTAGCCCCGCGACTGCACACGAGACGTAAATGGCGACTGGAGGAGATCGACGGCGAGGGAGACCGACGGCGACCGCCGGAGATCGGCGACAATGTCATGGTTCAGGCATCAATTGCGTTTGCTTATTAGAGAGATGTTTGCGTGTTTGTCTCCGAGTCGATGGTCGCCGTAGATGGCTTTATGGATGCGAGGGTGGTCCCAAGAGTTCGATATATTTACAGGTGTGTTAATTGCTATCAAGGGGGTTGTGATAAAGGCAATATTTATATTTTGAAATGATTTTTGCGAGAGATAGCAACGGGGAAAGACTTGCCTGCGAATATTTCCCTTAACCTGGAAATACCTTTTTCTAAAATTAATACCAATCACCAATGTTCTCGCATCTTTTTTTTACACACAGAAAATTGATAATTGAATGTTTAAAAAATGTTCCCCATTTAATTCAAAAGCTTTTAAAGCGTCCCCCTTGTAATTTCCCGTAGAGCGCGCACATATATCAGAACAATCTTCCATATAAAGCATGCCCGCATTATTTGTCTAGGTGTCTAGGCTGATCCAGCGCCGTAAGTGCCTCCAACAGTCGAAGGTGTCGAATGGCGGCGCCCCCGCACCACCGCCCCACCTTTGGAATCACCTATGGAACCAGCACCAGCACTAGCACCACCTCCACCTGCCTGCCGCATCCCAATTTGTGGCTTGTTTCGCTTGCATTTTACACACAGAGTCACAGCTTAATTCGCTGATGTGTGGGAGTGTGTATCTCTCTCTATTTTTATTATATTTCTTACTTTTGTGGGTTGTTAAAAAGAATTTCCAACGCTCTTGACTTTCAGTCTAATATGTTTTCCGAGAGGCCATAAATTTCGTAATTAGTGTAAGGTTTGATTTGACCTACAGCGAAACAAGGCTTCGGGGCAGATCTACCCATAAGTAGCAGTATTACAGCGGCTTTAAACCACCAATATCCCTACCACATTTTATACTAAGCACAATAAATCTATGTGTATGCTCTGCCATACGAACTTCCCATCTGGAAAGTGTTGTTCATCTATTCTTTCGCTTTGTTTCCTTTTGGCCAAACTGTCGCACACGAACGCACACGGCAAGAACTCACTAGGAAAAAAAAGAAAACAAACCAGAGCGGGAGAAAGAAAATGAAAATTCCCAAAGGAAGCATAGATAATGAGCCCGGAGTCCCCGGCACTCCGAATGCCAGTGAAAAAGTCGACCAGCCGAAGCCGAAAGCCAACTCTTGTCGGACTGAAAGTGTGGTCCAATAACAGGGACGGATTCAAGGTATAAA
This sequence comes from Drosophila bocqueti, assembly GCA_018151655.1. Lineage (NCBI taxonomy): Eukaryota > Metazoa > Arthropoda > Insecta > Diptera > Drosophilidae > Drosophila > Drosophila bocqueti. Next base: position 1,154,649 of record JAECXF010000230.1, read on the forward strand.
ATAAGTTTAAAATTAGTTATATATTCAACAAAAATGTAGTTTATACTGAAGACTTAGTCAAAAATATACTTAAGCAAAAGAATAAGATGCCTTAGCGGGCTGATTCATTCAAAAACATTTTGAATATAAATTTAACTTACATACAAAACCCCTAATAAAATGATTATTAACATTTTTGTCTAACTTATAAAAGTAAAATAATAAAAACAAACTTAATAAATTATTCAACACATTATAATTGTTTTATTTTAAAGTTCAGCGAACTTGAAATTAGCAATTATGATATAATATTATTATTTCTTTCATAATGTTAAAATGATTAAATGTATTAAAATAAAAAACATATCAATTTAGTCATTTCATAAAAAATATACATATCTTAAAGCCTTATCTAGGGAAGATATTGTTAAATAACTCCCTGAGTACCAGCTTTCCCTTTTGATTTAATGTTAAAAAAAGGAAAAGCCCCATAACCCTGAACAATCCGCTCCTGGGGGATGGTCAGTCACCCAGTTCGTCAGTTGGGCCCCCGACGACTTCGGGTGACGTTGACTAGTGTCAGCCATTTTAGCCGAGTTGCCGCGGTGCTGCCACAATGGCAATATGCCTGGCCATTGTGGAACGGCGACGACTCTCCCGACTCCGACTGCGACTGCGACTCCGTTACCAAGCTGTGCTGGCAGCTTCTGTAGCTTTTGTTTTTAGCCATTGTTAGCCGGGGCTGGTGCTTCAGCTTCTGCAACATTTGAATGATTCTCGTTGGTCGTGTCAGTCCCACGGGTAATTATTGACACGGTTGTATGCACGCAGCCCAAAAAGCACACACAAAAGCGGGCGGCGGCGGTGCGGCGTGTTGCTTTGCCACGCGAAATAATAAAAAGCCAACTCCACTCGAAATAATAATAATGAAAATGTCGGTATTTGCCTCGAGGAGGGGTTTCTCTCCCGCTCCGATATAGATACGAATGGGTATAGTGTATATATATATAGGGGAGGGTGTGCTGTGTGTAGGGGGTGTTGCCGTCGCACTTGGCACGCACGGCCACATTAAAACCAATGAAAACTACAATTTGCCCTCGCATATTAGTGGCTTTTCTTTTATCATCACATAATGCGGCATGTTAGGTACTCCAAAAGGTGGGCCATATAATTTTTACGAACCAAAAACAGAGTTGGAAATAAAATATACTCCTGAGTATTGAATTTTATGATAGTTTTTTACCGGTAAATTAGGCTAAAAAGGGTGTATTACCTATGGAAATTCAGTTGTGATAATTAAAGGCACTAAAAATCTATACAACTAAATATCTCTTTAAAGATTTTAATAAATTCAATAGGAGATACAATTTATTAAAAAGTCATTAGTCCCAAAATAAACCCGCAGTTCAACTTAATTTAGAATTAAAACCACAAAGAAATATTTTATAAAATATATATAAGATGGATAAGTTGAAAAATAAAAATGATTACTCCATAAAGAATTTAGTCGCTGCTTTCAGGTAAACATTGTCTATAAACTAATACCATTTCCCTTTTGAAATAAGCATATTGAATTACATTACATATTTAAATCCGCCATTAATTATGACTAATCAGCAAGGAATTTCTGCGCCCGATTTTTCTGTTTGGGACAATCCTCCGAAAAGCCCATAAATTCTTTAAGCGTATTTCGACCATTAAAAAACCTTTCCTTTCCGTTTTTCCGTATAAAAGTTTATATAGCCTGAGGGGCGGCAGGCACAGAGTGGGTGTGCGTGTGTACTAAGAGTGTGTGCGAGAGAGTGTGTGCTTCAACTACCCCCAAAAATGGCAGGTGGCAATAGATAAAACGTATAAATAGGCTGTTGTGGGCAGTCGCCGCCATGTTGTTTCTCCATTAAATTTCATTTCATTTCGACGTCTATATTTCTCTCTGTGTTAGAAAATAATCAAGAGACCAAAGAGAGAATAATTATATATTGGGCATAATAAATATATATATTGTTCAAGTGCATGGAGCGCATCGCGTGGGTGTTTGCCATGGATGTATATTAGAAAATACATAATTTTCATGTTTAATTTTCCCTTATTATTTGCCACTTTTTTTGTAGCCAAAATAAAGTTTGAATTCGAACGAAAATAACGACGATTTTTGTTTTGTGTTTAAAGCTTTAATGCCGTCGCATAAATAAAAATCATTGCACTTGCGCTTCTGTATTATATATTATTGTTATTATTTGCTGTTTGTTATTGTTTTCGCCGTCGATATATATTTAAGCCTAAAACAGGCTTTCAATAAGCGGGTGTCTGGCTGGGAGGGTTCAGGATATGTACATATTTACAGGCTGATGCAATTTTTATGCGGAATTACTCGTACTAACCAACAACATTTCGGGGCCTGCGAATATTGTTAATCAACACATCCAATGAAATATGCATTTAAATTATGAATTAAATGCTAAAAGCGTGCGGCACATTAGATTTCGATCAAGTGGCAGTGCAGGGGGCAATGAGACGCATTTAATGATATTTTATGATTCTGTTTTTGCATTTTTCGGTGCATAATAATATAAAGTTGGCTTTAAGGGGGGTAAATAATAAATGAATAATTTTGTGAAAATTTAAAAGGTAAATTGGGTTCTTTTATTACAACTAAAAATAAAACTACATAGCATTTAAATAGGTTTGAAAATAGTTTCAAAGTCACCTTTGCTTATTCAAGATTAAATTAACTCTTAGTATAAAATTTAAACAATAAACTGCTGCTAAATCCTTAACCCCATTAATTTGTTTTTGACAAAACAAAAGTAATTCGCTGGCGACCCCATAAATCTGGCAAATTGTCACTTTAATCGCCCGCCGATTGACGTCAATATTTTTAAATTTGACGATTGAGCATTGACCAGGAACCTCCGGAGGAGATCCATCAAATTGCTGGCTTCCAGCCGGGGCACTTAAGGCCTTATAAAAAAGGGTAATTTCACGAAATGCCACGCTTTTTAATGGCAACTTTCATTAACGATCCGAACTCGATCTGCGAGGGGTGTTTGTTAGTTAATTACCAATTGCTCGCTCTCGCTGACGTAGGCAATCGCATTATAATATGCCCACTTAATTGTTAAATGGCTTTTCGAACACTTTAAGCAAACAAATGAAATTAATAAATACGCGCAATTATCGGCAGATATCCGAGGTATTAACGCCCAGCAGCGGCAGCATCTCTGCAAAAGGTGGCAGTAAAATGTCTGTAAAACTGTCTCGTAAAGTGACGAGAAAAAAAATTAACCAAAACAAACTGAGCGCTAATTAAATAATAATAAAAGGACCGTCTTTTTTTCGAATAATATTCTTTTTTATTTGTTTTTTAAGAGTTTTTTTCTGGCTTTTTCATTTCATTTTTTCTTTTGGTTTTTCATCTGTTTTTTTGTGTGTGTGGTGTGTGTTTTGTTGACTCTGCTGCTGCATATATGTGTGGGCTTTGTGTATATATAATTTATTATACAGTTGAGGGCATGGCTTAATCTTAAATATTCGGTTTCACTTCTCGCATCGCTCCTTATAGCTTAGTTTTTCAACATACCAAAAACAAAGAGTACACTAAACAAAAATTTCGATTACGTCTAGAATATATTTATATATAAAATTACACCCAAAAGATTGTTTTTAAAAGGGAATAATAGAAAAGTAGAAAAAAGTATACAAAAATGACGAGTAAAAAACACAAATTGAGGAGTTTTTTTTTACACAATTTTTCGTTTATTTTTGTTTTGTTGAAATAATTTCAATTTTTTGTTATTTAGCATTTAGGTTTGCCATGTTTCGTTTTTGTTTTAATGTACATCAATTAATATATTACAATTTAGCATTTGTTGTGGTTGTATTTGATTATTATTTCTTTGTTTAAATTTTAAGATTTAGCTATATTCTTGTGGTTGGTTTTTACCATTCGTTTCCTTGGCTTACAATAGAAAGTACAGTACTAAGTAACTAAACTCTTCACGTCGTGCCTAATTCTTTAAAAATTACCGCCTAGAAATTACAGTTTATATATTTATATTATAAATGTTGTTGGATTTTTTTAGTTGTGTTTTTTCGTGATTTTCTCGTAGGGTTTATTTAAAAAATCTACAATTGCATTTAAAGCTAAAAAATATGACTTAACTGTAAGTTTTTATTTACAGAATGTTTTGGGTGTTTTTCGTTAATATTTACTTATACCATTTTCATCTCGCCGCGCGTTAAATTCTAGTTTTTTCTCCGTTGCTTGTTTTCTGTTTTGATGTCATATATAAATTTTTTAGAGTACAATCTACTGGCTATATATATATAATATATATAAACACGGCTTGCTTAAGAACCTAAACCCTAGCTAGAACCGACTTGGGCCTTTCTTGAGCCTTTTTTCATTCCTTATGTTTTTTGTTTAATTTTTTAACTTGATCTAGACGGCGGCGACAAAGTGTGACAAAGAACGAAAAAATATTTTTGTGGACTTTTTACCTTTTGCTTGTGGTGGAGCAGCTGAGGAATTTGTTTTCTCTTTACTTGTTCTTATTTTTTGGTTTCTTTAACACTTGGGTCGCACTTTTAACTAGTTTTCCTTGTTTTTTTTTTGTTTTTATCTTTGTTTAGTTTTAGTTTTAATTTTTAGCATTTAGTTTTTAGGTTAAAACAACATCACTTGGTTTCACGTTTGATTTGAATTGCGTGTTTCTATTTCGCTTTATACAAAAGGAAATCGATTTCGTTTTACATTTAATTTAGTTTAAATTGATTTAATTTAAGCAAGTTTTTCAAACTTTAAAACAAAACTAAACTGGTGGATGGCAGCCTCCTCCCATCGCTCCCTGCTCCTCTTTAAGCTGAAGTTTAACACAGATTAATGCACTGGTAAAAAAGATGATCTCTGAACCTCATCAACATCGTCATCATCAATGGAGACCTTATCTTATTTCTATATTCCTATAGATGGTACAGTCGAACTATTTCAACGGGGGCTTTGGATTCTTCAGGAATTTTTAAACATTTTTTGAGTTATAGTTTGCATTTTTTAGAGTTTAAAAAATGTATAAAGTTTTTGTTTCTTTAAATCTTTAAATAAATGCCAAGGTTTGATATTTATAAAATGAAAAAGTAGTTTCTTATGAGGTCTTTAAATTGAAATTGATTTCCTCCTTTTTTAATGTTTAATGTTCTGTATTTATGAAATTAACGAATATTTCTTAAAAAATTAAGCTTTTAAACTGTTTTTAAACCTCAAATTACATATTAGATAGGATAATTTTAAAGAAAGTAACCAATATTTCTTGAAAATTAAGTCTCGAACTTAAGTTTCTGTCTAAATAAGGCAATTTGAAATGCCAAAACTCTAATAAAAGCCTCCTACAATACCTCAAGGATAACCCCAAACTGTATTATAGAAGCTCAAAAAAGCACTCTCTGGAGCTCCACGCTGAAAAAGTTCGACTGTACGATTCTAGGGCTGCTCCCGGTCCCGCTCCCTGTCCCTTTCCCGATCCCGCTCCCGCTTGAACTGCGGCCACCCGTTCGACGCCGAGTCCTAGGAGGACTCGTAGCCAAACCAGGCGGCCGACGAATGCTATTCCCCGCCAGCACCGCCCGCCCCGCCGAAGCTATTAAAGTGCCTAACGGCTCCCGGGGCCGCGGCGGCGCCAAACTGCAGACTCAACTCGAAGAGGCGGCGGGCATGGAGCTGCTGCTGCTGCTGCTGATGGTGATGGTGGTGCTGCTGGTGATGGTGGTGCTGGTAGTGATGATGCTGGTGCAGCGGATTCAGATTCAGGTGGCCCAAGGCACTCGAGGCCGAGCCCGCCGGCGACGCCGAGCTGGGCGGCTGCAGGGGCAGGCCACTGTTGCTCCCGGCTCCCGGGGACAACTGGGAGTTGCTACCGCCGCCGCCGCCGCCACCGTTGCCGGGCGTCTGCTGTTGCTGGGGATGCTGCTGCAGCTGATCGCTGGTGTGGAACAGGTGCGGATGGTGGGCGGGATTCAGATGTGGATGCTGGTGCGGATGCGGGTGCGGGTGATGTGGATGCTGGTAGCGCATGGGATCCATGTACATGGCGGCTGCTGCAGCGGCTGCGATGCTGGAGGCCTGCTGTTGTTGCTGTTGCTGTTGCTGGTGGTGCTTCACTTGCTCCTCGTTGTTGTTATTCGTGTTGCTATTATTGTTGTTATTGTTATTATTATTGTTGTTGGTGCTACTATTGTTGTTGTTGTTGTTGCCAGCGGAAGAGCTGCCCAGCGGGCTCTGCGGCGACATCACCTGGCTGGTCATCGTGGCCGACGATCCCGCACTGGAGGAAGGTGTGTTGGGTGTGTGCTGCTGCTGTTGCTGTTGCAGGTGTTGCTGCTGCTGCTGCTGCTGTTGCTGCTGTTGTTGCTGCTGCTGTTGCTGCTGCTGCTGCTGGCTTAGGCTATTGAGGGATGCAGGAGTGGACGCAGCTGCAGCTGAGTTCGACTCCTGGATTTCTGATTGCTAGTGGGCCGCCAACTGGTGCGCGGAGACCACCGCGGAGGACTGCATGTTCTGTGGGCTCAACATCGGCGGGCTGTGCGAGTGCGAGTGGGTGCCCATGGGGCTGCCGTGCATGTCATGGTGCGGATGGTAGCCCCCGTGATGCATATGACCCGGCGGCATGCCGTCCATCATGTCGCCACCGAGTGTGTTTGGCGGCGTCATGCGCTTCTCCTTCTGCCGCCGATTGCAGAACCACACGCGAACCACCTCCTTCTCCAGCTGCAGCGAGTCCGCCAGCGAGGAGATCTCCTGGGCCGAGGGCTTGGGCTGCTTGTGGAAGTGCTGCTCCAGCGCCCCCTTCACGCTCACCTCGATGCTGGTGCGTTTCTTGCGCTTCCTGCCCTGCGCCGCTATCTTGTCGATGGACGTCGGCGATCCGGTGGTGGAGTCCGCCTCCTCCAGCCACTTTTGCAGCAGCGGCTTCAGCTTGCACATGTTCTTGAAGCTCAGCTGCAGTGCCTCGAACCGGCAGATCGTGGTCTGGGAGAAGACATTGCCGTAAAGGGTTCCCAGAGCCAGACCCACATCCGCCTGGGTGAAGCCCAGCTTGATGCGTCGCTGCTTGAACTGCTTGGCAAAGGCCTCCAGATCGTCGGAGGTCGGTTGGTCCTCCTCGCCGCCACTGATGGCATCCCTGTCGCCGCCGCCGCCCATGTGATGGGCGTGGATGTGCAGCTGCGGCGACTCCCCTCTCAGAGCATGATGCAGCGGGGCCACGCTCTGGTGGACCGGATGGGCCGGATGATGGAGCATCCCGTTCATCGTATGGTGGTAGTTCAGCGGCGATCCGCTCGGAGGATAGTGACCGGCGTGTGGGGCATGCCAGGCGGCATGGGGCGATGGCGAGGCCATGCCCTGCTGGATCCTCGTCTGCTGGGAGAGATGTGACATCTCCTGCTTCACTGTGTCCGCCGCCGAGGCAACGGCAGCGGCGGCAGCAGCGGGATGATGGTGCGTATGATGCGTGGGCAGTGACCAGGGATCCGGATGCAGGGTGCTCCACGAACCCAGCCCAGAGCCGGGGCCCAGTCCCAGGCCAGTGCCATTGCCCTGGCCATTGGGCGACGGCGACGAGGGCAACTGATGGTGTGCGGCTGCTGCTGCTGCGGCGACGGCGGAATGATGGTGATGATGGTGCTGCATGTACTTCATCTCACCGGCATCCGCGGCGGAACGGGGCGAGGAGGTGTGATAGCCTCCGCCACCGCCGCCGCCACCGAGGGCCATGTCCAGATCACCGCTGGGCGGGGTCATGTACGAGGTCGCGGCCATCCCCACCGCTCTGGGGCTGTTCAGGCCCTCCACGCTGGCGGGGTAGGGCTCCAAGTTGGGGCTCAGTTTAACGACTTTGTACACCGATCGATCGAAAGGAAGACCGGGGTCCCTATGCTCATTCCACTCGAACCGTGAGGCAACCGTCTTGACGTCTTTTACGTACAACGTGGCAGCGAGAAAATTTTCCAAATCTCGGTTAGGCTCCTCTCGGTCCTATCCTTGGCCTCCTTGGCGCTCAACAAGTTTTCTTGTATTTTAAATTTTGCTTGGCTTTTTCCCGTCGGGAAAACTTGGTTTCTTTTTGGTAACACGTTTATTTATTTTTTATTATATTTATTGTATTTTCTTTCATTTAGATTTTTAGCAAACACTTTTTGGAACACTTGGCACTTTAATTTGTTGGGTATATTTTTCGATTTTCGCTATTATTTTGTTTAGCTTAGAAATGTGTCACAGAAGACGCGTGTGTTTTGGGGAAGATTCTTCGCCTGGTTTGGGAAGAATTCAGAAATTCAGAGCGTGGGTGTGTGTTTTAGTGTGTTGTTTCCGTTTCCGATTTCTCGACTTCTCGATTCTCGATTCCGATTGAGAGATTTTAGCTTTCTTGCTGCTGCTGCGTTTCTTCTTGTCTCAGAATTTCGACAGACAGCCGGAGAGCTCAGGGAAAATTCACGTGCAGACTCGCAGAGCTATCGAAGTGAACTAACGTCATGTCTCGCACCGCAGCGCTACGTAGCGTACGCCGCACACACACACTGCGACGCACACTCGCACACACCGCTCCGCACCCCGTTCCACTCACACTCACACGCAAACACTGCGAGCAGCCGGCAAGGGAAACTGGTTCCGGGCGAGCGCCAGAGCAGGGCAGATAGCAACTGCGCAGAGCGGGATGGCGCTAGGGGCGCTCGCGAACTGGAAGGCGACTTGCGCTCTATTGGACTCGATGTATTCCAGCGTTACGCCCCCAAAAAGAAACGAAAAACGAAAAGAAAAAGAGAGAGCGCAGCATATATAGGAAAATAATGCCAGGCGATCTCGGGACGGCGAAAAAAGACAGAGCGCTGAGAGCTGTGGAGCCCTGCATTCCCATGCAAAGAGTGACATTTTGTAATGGCGAGAGCGAGACTGGGATATGCTGGGTCTCCAAGGAGCACTGGAGCCAGGGAAGCTTTCGCCGGACGGCAGGACTTCTCTCTCCCGCAGGAAGCTTTGCTTCAGTTCCTCGCTGCTCCTTGGCCAGACAACTTTTCCTTTCGTTTTGTGAGTGTGTGTGGCTTTTCTTTTCTTAAGGGTTGCAAAAAAAAGGTTTAATCGCCGAGTGAAAGACATGGCGAAATGTATCTAATAACTAATAGTGTTGAAAGGATAAACATTATACCAATTAAAAATCTTTGGGAAAAATAAAAGATTTAAAATAGACTTTATAAGATGGATAAATGTAATTCCCCTTTCTGATGCTGAGTTGATTTGTTACTCGTTCTGTAAAAAAGTCTAACCAAAATAAGTGTTTATTTTGATAACAAGAAAATAAATTAAGTGTTTATAAAACACTGAAAATAAAACAGTTCTATATTAAAGAAGATAGCCTTTTTATTATTGAATAAAAAAAAAATTAAATAAATAGTATTTAACCTTAAACAAGATAGATTAATTGGGATTTAAATAGTGCAACCCTTGAAGAGGAAATTTTAATTTTCTAATTTGTCAATAAGAAAGTTTAGGGTAAAATTTTGGGTAAAAAATGTCAATCAAAAACTTTTCCCTAAAAATATCTTTCCCCTTGAGTCAATTTAAATTAAGCATTAATTAAATTAAACTAAATATGTTATAAGTAAAACCCTATAAAGCATAAATAAGTATAACTTTAGGATATATTTAGGATGAATATTTATAAACAGGATACATGTTCGTAACTTCAAAGTTAATAGCAAATTCCCGCAAAAAAAAACACTTTTCTTTAAAAACCAACCGTTTATTGTTCCTTTTTGTTATGCATATCAGTTTTATTTGTCATTTTGACAATGCTCCTTTCTTTCCACGATATCTTCTTTCTCTCTGACTTTTGTAAGACAGACTGTGTTTTGACTAGTTTACAGTTAAATTATGTTCCCGCGACACAATGGTTTTTTGATTTACTTTATTTGTCAGCTTCATTGATTCTATGGGCCGTTTTGGCGAAATTGCCGAAAAAATCGCACAAAAATTTGCATAGCTAAAGGAACTGTTGTAGCATCGTTATAGTTCAACATTTGTTAGCAGCGGGGAAGCTTTTTGTCTCTCAGTGTGCAGTTTTTGATTTAGTGGAGCGTGGCGGGACAATGGGAAGAATCGAACGGAAAACCACTCAAAAACTATTGGAACAATGAATGAATGGGGACTGGACTCCAGAAAGGGATATATTAAGAAATAGAGAATTGAAAAAAATGTATTATATTAAGTTGGGATTTCTATCGGGTTTTTAAAAAAGGGAATATATAGACTACATAGAATATATACGGTTTTCTTAAACTTAAAGTACTCTAAATGAATTGCATTGCATTTCCAAGAGGTATTTTTTCGTGTTTTAATAATTTAAAAAAATATTATAACAATCTAGGATTAGATACAAAATTATAATTTTGTTTTAAAGTACAAAATTTTCCTCTTAAGAAACAGATTCCTTTCGTCCACAAATTTTAAGTCCTCTATAATATTTTATAAAATATTCCAAGCCCTACCAATTTCCCACTTAACATATATCCATGGACCTCATTTTGCGGCAGGTCAAGAGCTCAATCACAAAAAAAAAATAAAAATTATGCAAACTAAGGTCAGCGGAGCGAGCGAGCAGACGCAAGCCAGACGACACAGACAACGTATTTGCATGAAATTTGTTTACATTTTTTTCTCTCCCATGACCATATCCTTTGGCCACGCACTTGGGCATAATTAATAAGCCAAGCAAGCGCCTCTTTTCCAACCCAAACACCCGAGTGACAAAATACATAAAAGTCAGCAGTCCAGCATTCATTGTGTGTGCTCGTCCTTAGACAAAAATTTACATGATAATTAGGTAGAGGCGCTAAATAACAGCCAGGAAAAAAACTGTATTTAAATTTCAAATGTCGAAGGAAAAAATCCTGTTTCCCCCAGTGATTCTGTGCGTTTCGAGTCTCTCTTTACTTTTTTTTCCACCGGCATATGCTAAATGCGCACGCGCCGCGTTTTTCGGGCAAAGGACTCGGACTTGTTGCATAATTATGCGCCGCATGCGAGAAAATATAAAAAAAAGAGCAGCGATGATAAAAAATAAACAGGAAAATATACATAACTAAGCGCTGCGTTTATGAATGAAAGAAGATCTGTCGTGGCCGCGGCGCGCCGTTGATTTGGATGATAATGAGCTCGATTAGCATTTTGGCTGCATTTTTATAAATGGCAAAACCCTCCCCTCTCACACCTCTCTGTTGTGTGTGTTTTTTGGCGCACTTGCTTATAATTATTAGCATAATTTTCTTCTTATTTTGCATTAATTTGCTTAGGGGTTTGCTTTTCGTGGCACGGCGTCTGTTTTGGTAATTAAAGTGCCATAATTTCCGAATCAAGACATATAAACGGGTCTGCTTTTGATCGCTTTGTTCATCGCTCAGCACAATTAATGCGAAAACACTCAAGTATACACAAATATATAAATAAAATCGTATCTATATACGTGGGTGTAGCTGTATTTTTTTGGCCACTAATTTGTGGCAAATGCAAAGCAATTTTATTCGCTTAAGCGGTATTTAATGCTTTGGGAACAGGATTTTAAGTAAGAAAACCATTATTTTATTACGCTGGCCTTAATCGGATATATGTCAGGCTGTAGGTGTTTCTTTTTTTATTTTATTACTTTTATTTAGTGTCTGGGCATCGTAATTTAGGTTTAGTTTGGTAGAGATGGAGAGAGAGATAAATTAAGTGTTTTGCGCATATAAAAAAAATACTTTAAAAGTAATGTGTTTATTAGTTAAGGTTGTTTTTCGATTTTTATAATCGAATTTTGAGGTAAATGAATTACTTTGATATTTATAAAGAGGTTATTGAAATTATAACTATTTTTTTAATAGTGTGTTATGCAGATTAAATTTATATAAAAACCAATTTTTAATACAGTTGCCTTGGTTTATTGTGACTCAAAATTTTGTTAAATTCACCCTTAAATATATTTTATTAGGATGATTATACTTAAAGTCTAAATTTAAGTTTTATAAACTTGTAAATCTCATTTACGTTTTTATTTCATTAAAACCAGACCCTGCTTTGATTTTCTTAACTTCTAATTTAATGCTTTGACAGTTGGTTTAAAATCCTCTGCCCTGAAAAATCGATTAAATACTCTTCTATACAATTAATCCCGGCTGTCTGCTCTGTCTGCCTTACCTACATCATCTTGAAAGTAAATTTCATGCAAATAATCCTTACAGCCCTCACCCTACCTCTTTTCCTTGCCCAACCCCCTGGCAGGATATATCTCTACTCATTTGCAAACAAACGTTTCATTAGAAGGACTCCGACTTCGACTCATCCTCATCCTCAGCTGCAATCAATTTGCGTAAAAAAAGGAAGCCTCGGACAACTCTTTACCATATGCCCGACCAACTCTCGATTATTTTTTGCGCGCCAAAAAAACAGACTCAAGAAAACAGACAAGACAGCAACCGAAGAAGACACCCCTTGAGCAACCCTTTCTTTGTTGTATTTTTTTTCCAAGGTCACCGGTAGTAGGCAAATTGCATAGGCATACTCTACTATATAGGCAAATTTGCGAAATCTCCCCGTGGATGCAACCGACCCATTTATCATCTTTTTTAGGGCGACGCGGCGTACCTCCTGCAATTTCAATTTTTGCAATTTTGCATGCAACGGCCGTTAAAAGTCTACAATCAGGGCGCCGCTTATCCTTTGCTCCTTTGCCGAATCCTTTCACTTTCTACCTACGTAGTGAGTTTGCCAAAAATTCCCCTACATACACACTATATCCTGCTATATCCTGCATACACACGCACCGAAAAAAACATCCTTGCTGTCTCATATGCAAATGAGCTCGCTGCCAAAAGTAGAAAATTTTTATGCGTCCCGCCAAAAAATACAAAAACGGGCAAAGAGGAAAAAATACAATTCGACGAGCGAGCAAAATGGCAATTGTTGGTTTTTTCGAGGGGCAGGCAAACCCTTCTCCTTCTCCCTGATATTGTTATTTCGGTTCAAATGCATTTCTGGTGCGCCTCATTGGCTTTTGGCATTGCCATTGCAAAGGGCAAAATATGCAAATTAGTTTAGTATTTTCCCCTGTTTTTTTATTTATTAACTAATTTATCTCTGCGGCTCTGTGACACGTCCCATAGGCAGAGAGCGCGAACCCGTCAGGGTCGTGAATTATTGGCGAAACCCATATACAACCCGAGAAGAGGAGGTACGAAAAAAAGCGTTGCAACACCTGGACACAATTTTTTTCGTCGCTTGTTGGCTTGTGTGTGGGGTAAGCGTGGCTTTCATCACTGGTTAAGTAGCTAAGTATGTGACGGTAAAGCGGATTAAATGGGGTATGCCTAATAAGAGGGGGATTTACAGGGGAAAATCAGGAACTTGGGCTTTCAAAATGGGATTTTCTGACACTTTAAAGTGTGAAAATAATTTAAATACTGAGATTTAAAGGGTTATTTTGACTAGGTAGGGTTAAATTACTATAAGAATTTAATACAAGAAATATTTGTCATTAAATGATTCAATTAAATGAATAGTTCTTATTAATTGACACTTTGAAATAAGGAACCAAAAACATTAAATCTAAGCTTCAATTATTACCAAATATTACCCAAACCTTGAAAAATAATTGACACTAATAAGACTCCTATTAATTCAATATCCTTTGTAGCTTTGATCCATAAATATGTTTTTTTCTAACCCACAAACCACTTTCCCAATCCCAAACTTGTTCACTTTAAACCATAATAAATTAGCAGTTAAAAAACAATATGACCCATCATAAATATATCATAAAATCCAAACTAGGAACATCAAATTTTAGAGTTACACAACTTCCCTCTGGCATTTGCTTAATTCACTTTCATGATCCGGACTCCGGACTCCGGAGTTCGATAGCTGGAAAACTAGGAAAACTAGAAAAATAAATAATTCATTAAGGCGTTAAATCTCCATAAACTTCACTTTTGTGTGGGGCTCTTTCACTTTCAAACCAAATGCACAGCCGGGGAAAATGTATGAAAATTAAAACTCTGTTCACACCCACCGAAAGTGGCGACAGGAAACCAAAAACGCCGAACCGATACCATAAGGAATAAAAAAAACATATGTCAATAAAAATCAGTTGTTGTTGTTATTTTTTCCCAAAAGAACATTTGCATAATGCAGTCAAAAGGGCAACCTCTTCCTGTGCCCAGGTGAGGACATCAAACAGAACGATAGAAGCTCGCAAACTATGCCTCCAACAACGGCACGCATGTTCCTTTCCTTCGAGGAAAAAAAAACCAGGGAAACTGAATAAAAATAAAAAACGAAAAACGTAAAACGAAAAACAACGAATGCGTCAAACGATGGATATCGCATTCGAAGGGGTCACAGTTCGAGGGGTGCATATCATTAGCCACAAAAACACATACACTAAAAACAGTGAGTGGCACACATTTCCCGCGACTGACACTTTCCCCTGCTCCTGTCCCGCGACACATCAAAGGCCAATCAACTCTTCCAATTGTTTTTATGCCCCCATGTCCCTGCGAGTGTCTTGCTGGGTCTTATAGGAAACGGAAGTGAACCCTTCTAACCCCTCCAACGGTTAGCCTATGCACGAACCAGCGGCCCGGCAAGGGGTGAAATCGGGCTGGAGAGGCACGTGGTGAGTTTCTTGACCTTGCCATAAAAATTGCCAGGGATGTCCTTTTAAAGAATCTCAAAGAGCGAACGATTCATATGCAAAATTAATTTAAACATATTAATTTCTAGCACAAAAAAGTTTAAACTAATAATAATAAAAAAAAATCCCAAATAAAAACAAACCAATTGATTTTGTATTTAAATAACATCTTATCCACCTTCTCTGAAAAAATCCAAACCAAACCATTTACCAAACCTTGAGAAACCTTCCCTCTCGTAAATGTCCTCTAAATTACACCTTAAAATTACATAATTTTCGTATTTACCGCTTTGCTTGGGTTAAATGAATGTTAATTGAAACATAAACGCCATTTTTATTGCGTAAATCGCACGCGCCAAGCGAAAAGAAAAATGTACATTGCAAATTACGCAGAAATTGCAAATCGCCCATAAGACATAAATGAAATTTTTATAATCGAAAAAAAAACAGTGTCCGAAAAAATGACCGAAATATTTTCGGTTTTTTTTGTTGCCGGTGGAATTACTTATACTGTTACTGTTATTGTTATTAACTTTTGTGGAGAGCCGGTGACAGGGAGCGAGATATATATATAAAAACTTTGTGCCGACAAAGACAGACTTTGACGCCCTGACGTGACATGGTCAAGACGCTCTTTCCCTTTTCCTCTCTTATTTATTTTTTGTCTCGGCCAAGGGATAACCCTGGTCTTTGATCTGCGGGCGGCAGGCGGAGGAGCAGCTGTCGGGGGTGGTTATATAGCACGTGCAGGGGTCTCTTCCTCTCTCTCACTTGCTTTTTTTCAGTCGGTGATGGTATCTGAGGCTCCACTATCCTCCAGAGATGTGTGGCGAAAATCAAAAGACTTCGGACACAAACGCGTTTTCATTGAAACCGCTTTAACCGCGATGCTTTACACCTGATAACTGACTGACTAAAAAGAGTAAAATGGGGGAATAAAGTCTTGAGACCAGGAGTTATCCTGTAGTTTTATAAAAAAAAACTTGTATCTGAAGGATAATTGAGAGAAATAAATTGAATTTAGTACAACTGAAGGTTTAATGTCGTTTTCATTAAAGGAAATCCTAAAAGGTATCAAAGCAAAATATGGTATTAAAATTTAAAAAAATATATAAAGGATATATCTAAAAAATAACTTAAATCCTTAATATACCGTATTAAAACCTATCATAATACCCCCGAAAAATACCCTACAAATACCCGGGTATAACAGCAGGCGACGCATCCATTGAGGCCGCCACAGGACTGTGATGTAATCAGACTCCCGGGCCACTCTCCCGCCCCGCCTCACCGGCGATTTGCCGTACGTGATATTGTTAAAAGCTTTTAATTGAAGTCATCTTCTTGCTCAAAACAGGTAGCTGCCCCCAAAGAGTTGTCTTCCTTAGCGACTTCTGCTGGTGCTGCCGCTGCCGATGTCGATGTCGAGCATTTTTATGATTAAACTAATTTTTCTTTACCCATAGCAGGTGATGGTCCCCGCGCTGCGATCCTTCCCGCTCCCCTGCCCATTCCAGCGCGTCCCTCTGGCCAAGTTATTTTAATAAACTGCGCGACGTGCCGAGCATTCCGAAATGCGATCAGTTTCAATTTTATTATTGCTGCTGCTGCGGTCGCCGCTGTCGATGCTTCTGCTTCTGCTTTTAGATTATGTAGTTCCAGCACTTGTAAGTGTTGTTAGAAGGCAGCCCCAAAGAGGAGTGCCCCGGACACGGACACGGGACACGGGACCCGAGACACTGCTGACCAGGCCCCAACGTGCTCATTTAACAGTAGCCAGCTAACGCTCATATTTCCCTGTTGTTTGTACCTCTTTGTGTATAATAATTTAAAGCGGCATAAAAATATTTTAATGATAAGATATAATGGCTGGCAAACAAAGCATTTGGAAAGAAGTGGTCTTTGATAGACTGGCGCTGTCTCGGAATTTTTACAATGTCTTTTTGGATAATAACATTATAGGGGGAGACTTTAACTGAGATATTACATTTTATATGATGTGACATATTTTTGCAGTGATTCAGAGGTATACTTTCTTGGTTACTTTAGGGTTTTAAGATTAGAACATTCCTAATAAAACTGTATTAATATTTTTCTGAATAGCTTTAAAATGTTTGCTAAAAGGTAAGCTTAACTTGACTTTTCAGAGCTGCGTTGGGCTGAAGAATTAAAGGAAAGAGCTGTGGCGAATGCAGAGGAAAAAAAAGAAGCAAAACAGACAAAATGTGGAAGCAAATGATCTTCTAGTGCATCGGCCAACAAACACGATTTTTTTTTGTAATCTCAAGAGAGCGGAGTTGAACCAATTTTGGCGGCTCTTAGAAATTTCCAGGGAATTGCTTTAAGACTTTTTAACGTACTTACAAGTTAAATACCTTCACTAAATCTTAATTAGAGAAGAAAACTTAAATAAACAATTTTTCAGGAGAGCTCTCTTCTTTTCCTTGACTTATTCAACCTAAAAAAAACCCATCTATTACAGCGCTTTTTCAAAATTTCAGCATAAACTCTTGAGGCAACAACCTGTGTACAACATTTATTTATTTTCCAAACCCTACCCCCGTTCGTGTCATAATTTATGCGCTGCAATGACACTTGCTCGTGACCTTATCGACGTCGTCATCGTCGTCGTCGTCGTCACTGCAGTTTGGCCCGGACTTTAGGCCGCCGCTGGCTAAGCGCACATATAATATTTTTTTGAATTTATTTTTAAGTGAACCTAAGCTCGAAAACCAATAACAACAATTAAGCACATATACACGACCATGCACAACAAGGGACACAGAGAGAGCGAGCCATGAATTGTATTGTTGCCATTTTTCTTTATGGCTTTATGCGTTTTGGCATAGAGTTCGTGGCCGGGCCAGAGTCTCGCTGGCGAGTTCCGATATTGAGCAAATAAATCAATTTATTTCAATTATAATTATAGGCTCGAGTGCAGCAGCAGCAGCACTCCAGCAGGCTCCAGTCTCCAGTCGCTGCATCCTTCTGCCTGATCGCCCAAGGGATAATGTGTTTTTCCCCCTCGTGGAGAGCGCGCGTGGCCAACTGCTCATTACTTTTGTGGCAGCACACGCCCCGTTTTGGTTATTGAGGCGTAGTTTTGGCCAATTGTTGAAAAATGAAATGGCCTGGCACATAGTTATGCCACGGCATCGCATCGCCCAGCATCTCTCCCTCGCTTCTGGCTAGCAGAGAAAGAGAGAGAGCGGAGCTTGAGCTGTGGTATAAATTTCATTTTTGATTTTAATCAATAGAATCGCCGGTCAAGTGTCGGTTATTTATGCGCCAGCGCTACTTCACAACTTTATTTGAATGCCCTTAAGGCCAGGCAGCTCTCTGTACCCTGCGTTGCACTTCATATCTTTATATTTACTTCTTACTTTTTTTTCGTTTTGTTTCGGTAAGTTGCAAATTATATGCATTACGCATACGCAGTGGGGCAAGTCCTCCTGCCTTGGCTTACGCTTTGTAAATTAACTTATAAGTGGAGGCTAAGACGAGGGAAGACTGGCTGCAGCAGCAGCGATGAGAGTGCGATAAGTAAGCGGAATTACCAAGGGTTTTAATCAACTCTTTAAGCGTATTATGGCACCTTTATGGCGCGTATTGCCGGATTATGGAGGGGGATTATAGGGTATATAAAATGGGTTGTTATTCATTCTATTAAATATAGTATTATATAATCAAGAATTATAGGATAACACTGTGATCTATAATGTCTATTTTATATATTTGTTGCTTATCATAGAAATGATTATTCTTTGTATAAGACTTAGCTTATTTTTAAATGGTAATGCAACTGAAAAGTCACATTAGTCCTACTAAGTTAATCTCTCTTTGTACCTATATTTAAAGTAAATAAATCACGTTTTTTAAAACTTATTAAAATTCTCAAAGGAAAAATGAATATACATATTGGTGTCGAATCATATCTTCTTTAAAAAAAAAAAACGTAACCCTTGCTAAATGCCTATATAGTTTACCCCCTCTTCCAATATCAGCAAGTAGATCGTAAGCGTTACCTCCTGACATTCTCTCACCTCTCGAAAAAAGTCACCGTCTTTGGATCATCAGCCAGCCTTATCTCGAAACTGTACTGCACCTGCTATGCCCAAGTTGTCAACGACAGTAGCTCGGCTCCCCCGTACACAGGCCCAGGCCCAGCCCCATACCCGGACTTCAGAAATAGTTGTGGCCGTTCCGTACCTAAAAATATACATACAGACGTACCCAGAGATAGATGCCGGGGCCCCGATGCCTTGCCAACCTGTCTCACATTTCAAAATACATAATTAAGTATGCACAGCGAGTTTGTTAGATAAAAATCTTAAAAACCCTTAAAAAGCTTTAAGCGCCTAAGACACACACACAAAACGGAGTCGAAAAGAGGAGGCAATACTTGATGGATAACTCGATGGGTATCAGAAAAGTTTTTCTCTTTCTGTTGGCGACTTTTTTCAGCCTTTTTTTTTCTTTTTTGTAGCAGAGCATGTGTACATATAAAACAAAGAAGAAGAAATAAGAAATAGTCAAAGGCAGCACGTATTGGTTGTATTGGGGATACGAAAAACACTTTGGCGACAATCATGGGAACGATTTTTGGATTTCTGAGTGTGCGACGGCGACCATTAAAATGACCAAACCCCTGCCCAAAGAAGAGGTCAGACCGATAACGAGCGAAAGCTAAAAAGGCAGTTAAGACGCCGCTCCGGCACCTGATGGTCATTTTAGCCGATTTGTAACAGAAAGCTTTCACATGTGTCTCCAAAGTAAAACTAAAACCGAACCGAACCGAACTGAACTGAAATCCAAACCCAAACTGAACCCAAACCAAAGCTGGCCAATCAGCGACACAAATCGATAAAGTTTCCCAATGCCAGCGAGAGAGAAGAAACACAACACAGAAGAAACTTAATTAAAAGGTCTCTGTTAATGTTGTTAATTTGAAAATATTGTCGAAGGAAACGACCTGACATACCAGCACACACACACACCACACCAGCAGACTCTTTTGTCTGCGATATAAAATCGTAGAAGAAACGCCATAAAAAACGGCAGCCAAACAGCATCAACTAATTTTATGGCCCCCGCATTTTGCGTCTGCGTTGACAGACATCTCGGCGGGATCGGAGATCCCCTCCGGTTCGCCAGAGACACCTGGAGCCTAATCAGGCCCCGAAATGCAGTCGTTGATCAACAATTCCCTGGCAAACAAGTTCGTTGCCTAATTGTATGGCTGTGCTCTAAATATTCCATCTGCGAAGCCAAGAAAAAACATCAGAAACCTCTTTATCGACAGCAAGTTCGTTGCCTAAGTCTTTTGTTTTATTAGAGAAGAATTTACATAAAGCAAGAATATGGGAAACATTTGTGACATTTATTAAGCTCAGAAATATGTTTTAGATTTGTATTTTAAGGGGAAAAAATATATTAAAATTTATCTTTTGTAAAATTAATATAAACAAAAAATACGTTTAAGTAGTAGACAAAATTGCTCTTTGACCAATTTCCTTGAGATTATTTTCGAAAACTATTCTTAAAAAATTTTATTTAAATTTAGTTAAAAATAAAGCTTATTGTTATTATAAATACATTATAAATAAATCTCTACTTTAGTTTCCTTAACTTTGAAAACTTTACGTAAATTAATATAGTTTTAAGACACTTTAAATTACCCAACATATTTCTCCGCATTGCTATTATCATAAACTTTAAATCAGGCTTTTTAAACCCGACCTGTCTTGGCCTTTTCCCACCTCAATTAAAGCCTAAATATATGAGAGCGATAGCTGCAGTCTCCGCATACAAATGACGCCCATTTGGCCTTAACCAAAACCGAAAAAATTTCACTGAATTTTCAATGCGACAACTGTGATTTCCTCAATCAAAACGAAGGCATTGAAAATGAAGTCTCCCCCTATTCCCCTCTTTGCTGCCTTCATAATGTTAATAATAAAGTAGAAAAAAAAAACAAAAACAGAGTTGCAGACGCAGCAATGGTGATGCAGGTGGGTGAACGTTGGTTGGGGGGCCAATTGCGATTGCTGCGTGGCCTCCGTTTCATTTTTTATATACTATAAGTTTGTATAGGCGAGTATATAATTTTATTTTGTTGGTACGCCCGAATGGCGTTGCACGCACATACACACACGCACCGCGAGTGTAACTTCAACCTTCAATTGTTGTTGGCGGTTGTCACGAAACGTTATTCGTGCGGCGGCCATGCGAGTTCACTGACTGCCTCCCCGCTCCACTGGGAGCAGTGTGTTCATGTGTGTGAGTGGTGCTTTTGGTGCTTCTCACATACAGTGAAGAGTCGTTATGATCGGAAATAGGGGTTTACTTAGGGGGTAATAAGGGAGAAAGATCCAAAGACTAAAAAAAAAAAAAGTAACCCCACTTACAAGAAAAAATCAAAGATCATAAGATATCTTTAGAAATTTTCCCATTCAAATTTGCCTTCTGTATGCCAACAAAATTTTATAAATAATTTATTTTAATAAACTAAAGATAAACAATTTTTCTCAAATTTATAAATAACATCTTCCCTTGCTTTTCATCTTGACTGTACACACACATTGTATAATGTTGTTGGCCATTTGCCGTTCGCTTTGTTTTTATTGCTCTTCGCCGCATTCGTGGCCATAACAGCAACAATCACAGCCCAACTCCTCACCATGGCGGCCATATTAACATGGCTTAGAGTACAGTTTGCACCTGCGCCAAAGGCGGGACGAGGGGGCTCGAAACTCGTACTGGTATCGTTAACTGCTCACAAGTTTAACGACAGAGGGGAGTATCTATTGTCGAGCACTGCACGTGATTGAATCGCAACGGAGGAAAACCGAAAAACATAAGAAAAAACAACAAACCAAACACTGAAAGAATTGCGTTTGAATTAGAAAACCCGCTCACGAACAACGACTTGCTACAAGAACGAAACAACCAAATGAGAGGGGCGCAGAAGGGCGAACAATCATAGTAAAAATTTCCAAGCTTCGGGCTTGCTAATTGGTCAAGTCAATAATAACAATATGGCTATTTTTTCGGCCTTTTTCTCATTTTTTTTTGGCAATTTGTTGGCTGTCAACACTCAATCGAATCGTATCAACAAATATTTATGGCCGGCACTTTGAGGCTCAACTGTGGCACAATAAATATTTTGCATTCCGTTTAATTTGCTCAATTTCTGGTAAATATAGCAATCAAATATGGGGAAGAAAACTGAGGAAAACTGAAGGAAAAAACTGGCAAAAAGAGAAGCTGCCATTGGTGTTTAATTGCCTATGCACATGCAAGTGTAGGAGGTGGGGTTGAGTGAGAAAATCCACATGACATGCAATTATAATCGGTATATGGCTGAGATTCAGGGTGTGAGTGTGTGTGTGGATTAAACCAACTTAAAACGCGCTCACACAATAAATTCATTAGTTATGTTATTGTCTAATTGGCGCATATAACGAAGGCAATTTCGAAAATAAAACATATATAAAGAGTAATCCCATTCCAGGTTGAAGGAACTCCAACTCGTAGCCTCCCGTTTCGGGAGGCGATTAAGACATCTTCGCTTGCTGTTTTCTTCCTTGACTTTAATGACTCCTCAACCACTGCCTAGCTCTGTTGCCTACTTAATTGATTCATTACTTCCTTCGGCTTTGGCCCTTATATTTGATTTCATTCCATGACAATAACCCACACACAGCAATTAATTTGGGGGCCACAAAGAGCTTGTTCGCCATTTTACGAGCGTCATTAAAAAGGAGGCTAAGGCTTCCTCCACAAGGTGCTCACTCTTTTTACGACAGCCATCAAGCTCACAACATTTGACGCTGATTTGCTGATTAAACCCAGATCAAGGAATTAAGCAGAATGATAAAAAAAATAGCCAGCTAGAGGTAGGGACAACTTATCCCAAAAGATTTCAGCTGGATAAGAGATTTTATTTCAAGATTCCAACTCTCTTCCCGGAGTGTTAATACCTGGCCTAATGTGCGAAAATTGTGCAAACATTGTTGGCTGGCATTAATCTTGTTTTATTTTCAATTCTAGCTTTTATTTTTCCCTGATTAATATTCATGAACCTGTGAGGGAGTCTTTAAAATATTCCCTAGCTGCTTAAGAAGCATCTTATTTTTCTATTTTCTTTTAGAGGCCTCACTTCTCCGCTTCGATGTCAATTATAAAAAACCGGAAGTTTTTCGTGTTTGTGGCAAGTATGTCCACGCCCTTGACAGACATTCCAGCTGCATAAATCAGAGCTCCACTCCAGACCAAGCCAAGCGAGCTAATAACAGCAATTGTTGTCAATTTGCCACAAAAGCAGGCGCGAAAAATGCAGACATAACTCTGCTGTCCCCGCTGTTGTTGCTGTCGAACACACCCTGACAATTGCCTGAATTTAAATTGTTTATAAAAATAGAATTTGTCCCAAAACACGCGTCGCACACACACAGAGAGAGAGAGAGAGGGAGACAGCCGAAAAAAATGCAGCTCACCCTGGCTGTCGGCGGGCAAGTTCGTGTCTTAAGTCTTTCGTTTGGAGCCCGGCGACAATGAAAGCCTAGGATAGCGGCCTGCATTTTGTTGGTTCCGCCGCCGACAGCATGCAAAATGCCATTAACAATTTTGCGCACATAATGCCAAGGCAGCGCCATGGTTACAGCAAGCAAAAACAGAAAAAAAAAAAAAAAGACCAAAAATCTGTTCCACGCACTCCACTCAGACATCGCCGTCTACAAGCGTTTTGAATTTATTTATGCCAGCAATTATTTTATTTATATTGTCATTGCGCGCTGTCTCTTTGCATTGTCCGCATCGCCATTCTGATTTCGTAGTCAAAATATGTTTTGTGTTTGCAGCTTATGATATGCTGCTCCGGCTACTGGTTTTGTCTGGTGACAACCGCGAAGTCAGCCAAGGAACTCAGATGCAACAGAAGCTTGATATGGCTGAGGCACGTATGTCCCAGGGAAAAAAGCGAGGGAGGAGTGGGTTTGCATTTTGGAAGAATTATGAGTTGAGAAAAGGTACGCCAAACATAAACTTTGCGCTCTAGCCTGATTTTTAATTCAGTTTTGTCTTTTTAAGATTTTAAAATGTGCTTGAAAAATATTTGGTAAGCATTATCATACAGAAAGGCATTAATTTCATTTATTTATTGATTGAATAACCCATTTGCACTGCAAATTCTTAGCCCGAAAACCCACTAAGGCCCACACAGACGTCATTGGCCAAAAACCCAGAAGAAGAGGCCAAACCTTGGCCACAACTGTCACCAAAATAATGCCAAGCCGCAACACCCGCCGCCGTGGCTTTCGGCAGCCTCGATTCCTGGGACCGCAAAACCGCAACAACAGTAGCCGTAGGCACTCTCGGCAGTCCGTCAATTGTCAGCGACAAATAAATTTTTGAAACGAAACACCAAAAAAGACAGCAGCAACAAAAATCGAAACTAAAACGCAGGTACAAAAATCGCATTTCAAATTCAAAACGCGACTTTTGCCGAGGTTAAACTATTTTATCATTGTCACAAACGGAATTTTTCACCAGCGTTTCGGATCGGATCGTTTCGAACGCCTTGCCCAGCTCCCTCCTCCTCCTCCTCCTCCCATCCCGCCCTTGCTGCCACGCCCACTGCGTGCGAAAACGCAGCAAAAAATTACAAAAGCAAAAAAACCATTGCTGATTGTACGTTTTAGGGCGTTTTCTGGCCACGGTTTTCATTCTTTTCTTGGCCTTCTTTTATTTTCCTTTTTGGCCTCCCCTCTGGCAGCAAGTTTTGCGTATGCAGCAGGGCCCCGGCTCCCTGGCTGGCTGGAGGGGGGCTGGCGACTTGGTTTATATCTCTTCATTTGCCCGGGACCGGCCAGTTATTTATTGTATTTTATGCGCGCTGCTGCCGCCGCTGTTGTTGCTGTTTAATTGAAGGCCAAGAGCTGCCGCATTGCTGCATGCATGGCAAACATGTCCTGGTTGCTGCTGCTGTTGCGATTTCTGCTGCTGCTGCTGCGTATTGCAGCTGATGGCCACTGGCCAGACATGCCCTTATTTGCCCGGCCAGCCAAAACGTCCAGTGCATAAATTAAATATATGCCAGCAACACCACACATTTTTCACTAAATACCCTTGATATTTGCTTTTGTCAAAGGAGGCCTTCGAAAGGTATGGATTGGCTCTAGAAATTACTACTTCTTTTAATCATTTTATTATTATAGTTGAGAGTGAATAAATAATTAACATTTTTATAAAGATGAATTGCTTGGGAAATTTAATTTAATGAGTTTATAATAGAATTAATATAATGATTCATAAAGAATAGAAAATATTCTTTATTTTATTCTCTTTTAAAGAAAATTAGAGTCATATGATTTCATCGACCTTTTCTTTCTACTTTTCTTTTAAAGCCGACCAAACAACAACTTTAAAAAGATTAAAGTCTTTAAAACGCTTATCCCTTAAAAATAAAATTTCTTAAAAATGTATTCTGGCTTCAAAGATACTAAAGGATTGAATATATTAAGACAAAAGTAATCATTTTAGGTAAATTAAATATAAAATCAAAAGTTATCTTAAAATCTTACATCTCAGTTAGATTTTTAATCAAAAAGCTCAAACCTACCTTCTTTTTCTTAAGAATGCCGTTAAGCCCCAATTTCCATAAGAGAATTGAGTGAATTCGGCTACTACCTGATAGATCTACCCAGATATATCTTCATGTTTATTACATAAACTCTTTATGCAGTGAAACTGCTCCAGCGAAACCGCGACAAGGGCATTCCCACTTCGTTCAAAGGTTTCTTCGAAGCAAATTGATTTTCACTTTGGCATTGGTTTTTTTTCTCTCATATATAAATAAATATCTTTTTTTATATTGGGACCTGGACTGACAGTTTTTTTTTCGTTGTCTGAAACAATTTTGTTTCTACATATTTTATATAGAAGCAGGAGTTGGGGGACTTGCGCAACCACTTAGAATATGTGTATTGTAGCAATTGTATTTGACATCCATAAAACATGCGATCGATTGGCCTCTTTAGGCAGAACAGGGCTCAGTTCGGCCGCAGATCATGCAAATCGCTCTCGATCTCGATCTCGTTCAATTATAAATGCAACAGCGGCCGTTGATAAACATAACTCGGGGCTGGACAGGGGCTGCTGACGGTGCCAAATACAGTGGAGATCCCCAAAGACAGACTGCGTAGACAGAGGGGGGAGGAGGGGTGTATGAAGGAAACCAGCGATAAAAATCTGGGCAGTTTATATAAGCAGCCAGGCAGCCAACAGCCGTCGTAGAACGCAAGATCCAAGTGACAGACATCGATCAACGGGGCGACCAGCGACATTAACGCTGCATAAATTGTCATAAATTACATCGCAGCAGCAGACTGCCAGCGAGTTGAGATAGAAACCCGAGAGCCGAGATCCCTCAGACCCCAATCCCAGTCCCAATTCCAAACCCATTCCCAATCTGAAACCCATGCCCAATCCCAATCCCAAAACTCCACGCATTGTGTGGGTATGATCGTAACACAGAGATATGCGCAGTTGCTGCTTTTTGTAATGCGATAAAACCCGAAAAAGTCAGCATTTAAGCCAAAAAAAAAATACATAAAAAAAAAAAATAAGAAACTCGCTGATGGAACACCCCAAAGACAGATCCCAGAGCGCTACCCAGATACGCATCATCGTTTGGCTAAATGCTCGCCCGGTTTGGTTAGATTCTCCGCTGTGGATTCCCCTTAGATCAATATGTTAAAAATTGCGATTAAATGCGATTGTGACAAAAAAGAAAAATAAAGACGAACTTTGATTGACACGGCCTTTGTGCCGGAATGGGATTGCAGATGAAACATGGCGAAAGTGGTGGGAGTTTTAAGACGCTATTGTATAAGCCAGGATCCTACAGGATGATGGAGTGATGAGATAGTGCTCGGTGAGAGGTTAACGAACTTGGGTCCTGGCAAAAATAGAATAACTAAGCTAAAAATACATTAATTTAAATTCAGAAAACTGTTCTGAGTTAGTTTTTATAAGTCTAATAAAACTGCATACTAAATTTTAATTTATTTTGAAATTTATTTTTTTGAAATTTTTTTTTTACAAAAAAAAATGTTTTAAAAGTTTTACTCCTTTAAGATTTCGAAAAAAAAATTAAATTAAATTTTTTAGTGTACCAGACACGGCTAGATCGACTCGGCAGACGATGCTGATTAAGAATATGATGAGTGATGAGATAGTGATGAGTGATGAGATAGTGCTCGGTGAGAGGTTAACGAACTTGGGTCCTGGCAAAAATAGAATAACTAAGCGAAAAATACATTAATTTCAATTCGGAAAACTGTTTATTTTAAAATTCGTTTTTTTTTTTTTGCAATTTTAACAATCTAAATTCTTAAAAATTTCGAAAAAATTTTAAAATTTTTTAGTCTGCAAGACACGGCTAGATCGACTTGGCTGTCGATGCTGATTATGATTTATAGGGTCCTTCACTGCGTTGCAAGGTTTTGACTACCTTGCAAGGGTATACAAATAATTCAAGGTCTGGTCAATAACAATTTTGAAAGAATTAAAAATGGGTAAATTCTTATGACGTTACTCATCTTACTGCTGTCATTAGTAAAACCTTTTAATAGTGATGTCTGAATATTTATAAGTATTAATTATATTATATACCATATATTATTATTATTAAATATTATGTATTATTATTACAATGTCTTCATTTTCTTTTTAAAGAAGCAATTTTCTAACACAAGAAAACCTATGATATCCCTTAAAATGTAATCCTCTTCACCCCACCTAAGCAAATACCCAAAAATGGAATAATCGCATCATAAAGTCTTTATAAACATGTGCAAAAATATTTGAATTGTAATGCAAATGACACAAATGCACAAAAAAAAAACGGCAACTGGCGAAAATCAGAAATCAAGTCCCAAAACAAAAGCAGACTGAGTTGGCAGGCAGCAGGCATAAAAGTCGTGATACTAACAAATTTCATTAATGTACAACAGCGGCAACAAGTTGCAGGCAGGCAAAGTCGCTCGATGATGATGATCCTCATCTGCAGCTCCAGCTCCAGCCTCGTCCAGAGTCGTCCGCATCCCCAGTAAGCCGTTCCATTCATAAAACGAAGCGCACTCAGGCCCACCGAAGACAGACAGACAACAAACACTAAGCGCATTGCATGATTTTGCATAATTTTATGCAAATTTACAGCGAGTTTTCTTCGTCTTTTTGGGGAGATGGCGCGCAGGCGCAGATTTGCGTTTTGCGATTTTTTTTTATTTGTTTCGCTCGATTCGAGGGCGTTGGGGCGTGGCCATCGCCTGTGTCTACGACGACGACGACGACGACATGATATATGCCACATGATGTGGCCCACGATGCGGCGAACAGTAGCAATTGCTTTTGTTGTACAAGGACACGATTATGGTCTGTCCAGGATACGATTTTTTTGTTTTAAACTTGAGCTTTGCCTCTACGATTTCACACAATTTATGCAAAGTGCAAAACGTGGCAGCCAAAAGTAGATTTCTGCATATTTCTTTTGTCTTTGCGAGCTTTGTTTTTTAGTTGTCTTTATACAAATAATTTTTGGTGAAAAACAAGGCAAAAAATAAAACAAACTGACCATTTCAAGGCAAAATCGAAATATATATATAGAGAGAGATGACAATGAAATGCAATTTATGGCTCACAAAAATATTGTTTAAAGCATAACCACTAAAGGAAATGTTCTTTTGAGAATGGGGGGACTAGCAGATTTTAAATTCTGGGTAAAAGGGAGACAGAGCAACCCCCACACAAAAATTTTAGCCCAATGCACAGTGTTTCGGAAGAGACTTAGTTAAGTAACTGAAAGAAAATAAATAAATAAATTAAAATTCAGAAATAAAGAACAAATTTAGGAAACTAATAATTATTTCCTTTTCTTATTTAAAATTATCTTTCCAAGATTTGTTCCCCTTAATATCGAAATACAAAAGGTTCATTTGAATTTTTAGATAATTTGAACCCATCAATCACCACTGTGCATCAATCGAGGATCCCTCGAAGTCTGTTCCTGCGAATTGTGTTTGCAGCAGTTGCCTCCGGTGGTGGCTCGGTGGCTCAGTGTCTCAGTGACTGCAGTGGTGGTGCAAAAGGTGCATTGGCTGGCCCGTCAGCCTCAACGTCAAGTTGAAGCGATGGACGGACGAGGATGAGGCCGTGGACATATATACGTGGACGAGGACGACGAGTTGCCTTCTGCCTGCCTGCCTGCCTGCCTCTCTAATCAGATTCAGATGTCGTCGAAAAATGCGCGACGCGCTGGCCATTTTAGCCCAGCATCGCGTAACACGGTAGTTGGCCAACTTGGGGTTTCTTGGCCGCCTTCTGCGATGCCTTCAGTGGCAACCAGGAGGAGCTAAAGCAGCTGAAGGGGAGGGAGCAGCGGCTGAAGGAGCTAAAGCAGCTGAAGAAGAATGACGAAGTCATAGCCGAGATGCGTCAATTTTAGATTCAACAAAAATGATTGCAATGCATGTTGGGGCTGCCGTCCAGGATGAATTGAGGAGACGAGCAGCAACCAGTTTCTGGAGTTTGGAGGAGAGCAGGAGCAGCAGCAGCAGCAGGAACCCAAAACCCACCAGCTAGCCAGCTAGCCAGCCAGCCAGGCAGTCGTCTTCTGTCTGTCAGGGGCAACTTGTGAAATGCCAATTTATTCGTTAGCAAATATTGCATCTGATAGAAGAGACCCAAGGCAGGGCAGGGTCTCCAACTTCGACTGCTACTGCGACGGCGACTCCGATTCCGATTTCGATTTCGAGTGGCAGTGCAACATATGCAGACATGACTGCCAGGATCGGGAGTCGGGACTCGGGGTCTTCTGGCTACTGAATCATGTGTAAAAATCTTAAGTGCAAACAATTGTACGCGTTTATCGTGTCTCTGGGGCGACGACCACCATTGAAGCTTCTTCGGAGACCGAAGGAAGACCGAACACAGCAGCGAACAGAAAGGGCACAGGCTTCTGCTGACTTCGCCAGAAGAATCGGGGAGAGCGTCCAGGAAGAGATTCCGTTTAATTAAGCTCGCGGATGCTGTTCTTTTTTTTTTTCGCTCTCCTTTGGTTTTAGTAAAAATAAAAATTGGTTTAAGCATTTTTTGGAAAGGCCTTAAGGGTGGTGGTTCCGATCCGATCCGATCGGATCGATCTCGCGGACTTTTGCCAAAAATATCCATCAAATTGATCAATGCTCATAAATCATATTTGTGGATGCCAACGAAATATTATAAGAGGCTTTGGACATCGACTTTTACTGGAAATTGCCCGCAAGAGAGGGGCCTGGCTGGCCGAAATTAGTTTTGCCCTTGTCTTTTCTCCTTCGCCCAACGACGCGTCCGTTATGACGACGCACGCTGACCCAATAATTATGGCATCCCATTCCCCTTGGACTGCGTTCCACACCTAACCCTCACAGCAGCAGCCCGGCCATCCATCTACCCGTCCATCCATCCATCCTCTCGAGAAATTGAGAGTGAAACGCAAGCGCAGACATTCTATACGAGAGATACATTTATTTTGTTATTGGAGGAGAGCCTGCGGCGAGCTGGGCATTTTTGCTTATCAGTTAGATAGAGCCCAGAGGTTTTCCAAGTCGGGAAATACTCTATAATATCCGATGGGGAATTTAATACTGTTGAAGGTGTTAGGGAAGTTATTGGTACAGTTGAGGTATTAAAATAGTTAAAAAGTTAAAATAAATAAGATTGATCCAAAAGGAACCTCTAGGAAGTATATAAAATCCCCTAAGGAAGTCTTAAAAATAGTTTTCTCAATATACAAATTATTTGTAATGTAATATATTTCAATTGGTAATATTCCTATTATACCTTATTGGTAATAAACCTATTTCATACGTAAATTTATGTTCGACATTAAGAGCTATAAAAAACATAAACAACTTAATTTATTTCCCTTAAAAATTCGAACTTAATATTTTTATAGAGTATCCATCCCTCAACATCTCCAAACTCAACATCCCACCCAATATTTCTCTTTTAACTAATGTACAATGATTGGCTAAAATATAATTTTGTGATTGCTGCCCATATAGCACGCGACACACACGCATATGACCCGAGCCCCCCGAGAAAATTGGTTGGATATTTTTGGAGAAGTTCGAAGCCTGGGGCCGAATGTCACACCACGCGATAAGCAGAGGGTTTCATTTCGTCTAGACATCTTCTAGAGGCTGAGATTAGGGGGCTTTCGGTATGTGGAGGCTTTAGATTGGGGATTTGGAGTTGGGCTTTCTGATTTCGGTTTCAGCTTGACCGGGCTAATCAATTTTAAATGTGTTTTTGCGTGTCAATCGCTTGTTTGCGTGTGCGACTTTTATTGATATGCTTTTGTGGTCTTTGGCTCTTCGCTGATCGCTGCCAAGGCATTTCGGTTAATAATTATTGCCTGAGTTGCCTTGAAGTCACTCTATCCACTCCTTCCCCCTTTGAGTTGTTCGATTGTGTTTTTCTGAGTGAAATTCATTTGATTTATTGCACAAATTATGGAGACAGCAGCGACTGCTGCTGGCTGGCCATTATGCAAGAGACGCGACAACCTGAGAAGCAGCGCGGTGGCAATAGCCACAACGAGAGGAGCCAGGCCAAGCCGAGCCGGCTTTACACTTGTCTCTGTGGCGCATTTTTACAAATTTGGCACGCCTGCCCATAAAAATTGGTTCGATATAAAAAAGTGTGAAACTGCAAATGGCGTCGCCTTGGTTTGGACGAGTTCTTGACTCGATTTGGCATACCAACGATTAGCATAGTTGCTGCCATTTGTACACCGTGGAAAAAATCACATTTTAATTAAGAAATTAGTCGGGGGAATGAGCTGTAAATAAGCTGTAGATCTTCTGAAGAATTTTAGAAACTTTAGAAACATACATAACAACGATGCTATTACATTTTGTAGCTCTAGCTCTCATACTCTCTGAGATAAAGTCGCTTTCAATACATTAAAAATCAAGCTGCTTTTCTTTTAACCAAAGAACTCAAGGACCCTTGAACTTACAACCTTAATACTTCCCCTTGGTGTATATATCTCAAATATATATCTAACGATGACAACTGCATTAGGACTTTTTGGCAGGGGGCGTGGCATTGGCGCACGCGCTGCAACGGAAGTCCAGCTCATTTGGCCAGCGAACAGAATGGAGAAACGCGGCGCGAGCGGAAGGGATTGCTTTTTTAAACGCATCCTGGACACACGTTCGAGGACAACAACTTCATTGATATATCGCTTGTTTTTCCTCCAATTTTTTTTTAGATGCCATCCATCCCATCCACACTTCCTGTGCGCCACGACGACCTTTTGTTTGCCAGCAAACGGCCACCGAAAAAAAGTGTAATAAATATTCTCGAATTGGTGGGGTTGCGTTTTATGAACTTGTCTAACCATTTCCAGAATGCCCAGCTACCAGCCATAAAAAGTATAAAAATATATATATGTATGCTTTATATAAGAATTGTATTCCTCAATAATTAAAAAACGAGTTGAAACCCAGAAATCCCAAACAAATAATAAATAAGGCCCGTAAAAAATCGAAACAAGGAAAGTCAAGAGTTGTAAAAGATTCGCTGAGAGCCCCACGCAGCGCCACCCAAGAAATAAAAGTCCGTAAAAATCCATTGATTGGTTAATTTCTTTCATAGTTTTCTTGGGGTTTTATGGTCTCGTTTGTGGCACATGGAAGGAGCATTGATTGGCTTTGAGGCGAATTTCGTTGACAATAAAAATAATAAAAACAATAGATAGATGGCGAGTGAAGTGGATGATGACTGTGTTGAAAGTTCGATGAAGTGAGATCGTATCGCTTGGATATATCCCACTAAGTATGGCTTATAAGGCCAAGGCAAGGGGCGGCTGCCATTAAATACCAATTTTAAGGCAATCGTTAAGTCGTAAGAGGATAAGTCCCAGGGAAGAGGGAGATCGAAGGGTTGGCATATCGAACGAAACGCATGAAATTGTTCTATGAATATGTGATTTGATGATGATTTCTTTGAGAGAAACTTCCGTTGAAGAAATCGATGGTTGTAAAGATATAAAAATATTGATATTTGAGGAGGAGTAACATATAGCAAAGAAGGTAAAAACGAATTTGGACATTTTACGGCTTTTATATTAGTTGTTTATTACGCTTTAGGCGTAGTAATAAATGTTTAATTAAACGATAGAGAAACTTGGGAAGAAGAAATTATTATTTAGATCAAACTAAGCTCTTTATATTTTTAGTTATTAGTTACCTAAATAATGTTGGTATTAAAAATGACAAATATAATTAAATAATACTGTTTTTCCAAATTTTAATCTTAATTTATTGTTGGTAAAATACAAAAAAATGGTTAAAAATAAGTCTTAAAATTACACAAAAAATCTCCCCCAATTAATCACCATTCCCACCTTTTATAACAGTAAAACTCTCTCCTTTCACACGTCTCTAAATCCCCAAAAATAATTCTTAACCCACCAACCCGCTACGTGACACCATTCCCAAGTCCCGGTCACGCGCATCCTTAACACTTGTTTCCCGATAAAGTCGCAACAGGAAGAATATTTTTCGACACCTTTTTCGACTGGCTTCCAGGGAAAACGGAAGTCACCGGGCCCGTCTTGTGGTGTGGCCACCACAACATCAACATCAACTCCTCGCCTAATAAAGATCTCTCTCCACTCGGGAGTCCTTGGCATTTTCCGGCTAATTGAGTTATGAGCCAAAACAAGGCAGCACCCAATAGATCGATTACGATCGGGATGAACCCAGACACAAATCCAAACCCAAAACAATATTATTTACTATTATTTTTCCAGGGAAACACACAACTTGCCTGCGGGGAGGCGGAGAATTGCACGTGCAAGGAACAGGTAAGTTCCAGGGAAAACCGTCTGGCCAGGAGCAAGTGAAAGTGTGCCCAGCAGGAAGATCTTTATCCAGAACCTCAGCGTTATCCTGGCAACGAGATAGGGAAGATACAGGTGGCGCCTAACGGTGCTGGGAGGGATTAAGGTTGAACCGTGTTTTTGTAGGTGTGAGAAATGTTTTTAGGAGAATAAGATTAGGAAGATTACTGAAAAATAAAAATTGTAGCAAAAATAGCTGAAACTCTGTCGTAAATATTATTATGGGTAATTAATAATACAAATAATAACAATAATATAGGAAGTTAATTTAAAAAGTGCTTATTTTTGTTGCTTAAAAGTCAGCTGTTCCTTAAGACACCTAATGGTTGTCTGAGTCACGATTTCGCAGAGTTAAGTACATACTTTCCATTAATGTTTATTTATATTTTTCAACGTAAATTATTTACCTAATACAAGAGGGTAAGGAATTTAAAATCTAAGGATTATCGAACAATTATGTAAATTAAAAAAAGTAACAGAAATAAATTTAAATGAACGGGGAAAGTGTGCATTTTATTACGACTTGAAACATATTTTACTTTATAGGTAATTTCACAAATTTATAGTCTCTTTAAGCTTTAAGAAATAAATCACTGTGGCCAATGTGTAATTGAAAATTGCGGCTTTTCCAACTCGCATTTCATTTTCCAAACTTGCAGACAGAAAAAAATCTCAGTTGGCAGCAAACTAAACTTTCCTCTAGTTTTTTCCCTCAAAATGAAGAAGCTCGAGAGGGTCGACTCAATTATGAGGAATGGTTTTTGGTTTCGGGAAGCGTCCTAAGCCTGAGCCTGAGCCCGAGCCCCGCCGCAAACATTCGCATCAATTATGCATACGCCGACGCACACAAAGGACTCGCAACGGAGCTGCTCCTGAAATCCTTGCTGGCAGGAATTTCCAGCTTTACCGCATGGCAAATTCGACGAATTTCCTGCGGTTTTCGCCAGCAGCATTTCAGTGGCAGAAGGGGGCGATGGAACCGCAACAGCATTGGTCAAATTCAATTTATTGTAAATGTGCAAAAGGATTTGTTTCGGGCACCAAATCCAAATGCAGCTGTACTCGAAGAACTCAAACCCAAACCAAGCCAAGCCGAGCTCGGAACAAACAGTTGTCCGAGTCGTTAACATGGCACATCCGCATGTCAAAAATGTCGCACAAAAATCAATCGTATCGACTTGGGGTCCACTGGGGGTCCAAAAGGGAGGGTCAGACGGACCAGGGACCCTGCTCGGCCCTTGGAACACACACATATATACTATATATATATATAAAGAAATAAGAGAGAAACGAAACCCAAAGGCAAACCCAAGCCAAAACCCCGACCAACCGACCGAACTGAAAAGCAAATTAGCAATTCCGATGCGACCATTTATATTGTTCATTCTCATTGTTGTTTTGACGATCAGACGATCGCGTTTTTATTTTTATTTCATTTTCTATTTGCCCCGCCTGCCGGCCAGTGCGAGTGTGTAAAGGTAACAAAAAGCTTAAGTTATTCCGCGCCGTGTAGCTTGGAAGCGATCAACAAACGGCGGATTTTGCTGTTATCAACTCCCGGCCGACCCAATGCAAATTAGACGCACACAGAAGGGGTCGCTATCCGGGGGTCTAATGTCTGACTAACCGACTAAACTCGACCACATTTTCACTTACCTCGCACATTTGTCAGTGGCTCCCACTTCTCCGGGAAGTTAAAGAGCCATTTGTGCCCAGAATGTCGGCAATCAATAATACTCGGAAATATTTCAGTCATGCAAACGTTTGTACCCCCAAAAACAGTCACAAAATGTTTGCGTGTTTTGCATTTCTTATACATACGTACGATATATAATATATATGGGGCTTGTCATTAGGAGAAAAATTGTTATATTTATTTTAATTTGACTGAGTTTGTTTATCGAAGAGGGGGGCCGGGTTGCGCGCTCTTTGTAAATAAATATTAACTGTCAATTTAACTTGGTTTTTGTGGCCAAATTACCTCACGAACTGTATTGAATTCTTTTGGTAAATATTTGGCCAATAAATTAATCAAAGGGGAGGTAATATTTTTCAGGTGGTAAGTTGAGAGGTGGAAATAGTATTGAACAATAATAGTTTACGATTATTTTGAAAGCCACAATAATTTAATTCAATGTGTTTTAGCCCTAATAAAAGGTTATGGAGGAAAGGTGTAAAAATGTTTCTTGAATAAGAATAAATTATATAATTATAATTAATTATATATACCTATATATTTATTATACTGTATACCTAGTAGAAATACTGTTTAAAAAGGAATTTAATTATTATAAATACCTTTGTCAAATAAAACCTTATTAACGAGGTCTTTATTTATAATTCAAAATGCTTGCAAATAACTTGATTAGCTGAATATCTTACACATTAAAGTGTAAAAATAAATATTGGCAACTTTTAGCTACGTTTAAAAACAAAATAAATCATTAACAAACAATGTAAATTATTTAAAAAACTGTCAAACACCTTTGATAACGCCTAATTTATCCCCGCTAATGGATTTTATAAATTTTATTAACCTCAATTCGTAGTCACCATTTTTTGCTACAGAATATTTTAATAAAAAATATAACAATCAACGTATATTTTCACAGCCTTACTCAATAATCATTTTTATTTCCCAGTTGGCGCCATCGCGACACATAAATAACTCATAAAATGAAAATAAAGACAAGCCCACAAACGGCAGCCCGCAGATTATTTTACAATTGTTTCTCTCTCGCCAGATCGTTTTTTACGATCCTCGACCGTTAGGTCCCCCGAAGATCACTTTCCCCTTGGAAATTGGGTAATAAATTAATCAAATCTCGAACACAAACTGGACATACAGTTTTCCTGGGAAAATTGGCAGCTCACACCTCCTCCCACGCAGGATCTGTAAATGATTTGTTTGACAACAGACCTTCGCAGAATCCGGGCAGAAACCGTATCGTAGATCGAGGAATATAGCTCGACACGATCGGTTCCTGGCGTCGCCTTGCTGAGCGTGTGTGTGGGCATCATTAGGTAAGCATCCTTTTAAACGGTGAGCAGGAGTCGAGTCATGGTCTTGTCCACTTATCCCTGTGATCTTATTAGGCAGCCGGGGAGTCGGACGGAAGGGGTTCTTTCCCTCGTTTGTTTAGTCACAAAAAGTTGACAATTATCACCCCCGCATGAAAGCGAAACGTCATCGCTGACAGCAAAGTCATTGTTGGTCCGTTTAGTTCCCTCTTCGACGCTGTTTGTTAATGAATAATAAGCTAAACAATACAAGGGATGCCATGTTTGAGGGGAATAATTGACAATCGGTTGATAGTCTTCCCCAGATATTGATACGGATTGGAAAAATGTAATTAAATGACACGTTCCGGGGAAATTCGATTCGGTTTCGGGGCGGAGCTCAGTTACAAATGGATTAAGCTGCTGGCAAAACAGATTTAGTTTCTGTATTTGATAAATGAATTGGGAAATTGATTGTCATTTTTAAATTCGAGAGATTAAAAGGATTTTTATACATAAATTCTCTGAGTTCAGATACTATCAAGAAGATAATTTAAAACTTATAATTTGAAGTACAATTTTATGCAATTATTACATTTTTTAAATGTAAAAGAATTGGTTTCGAAAATTATATTCCTCTTTCTGATTTTTTTTATATTTTGTAAATGTTTATAATCTTTGTTATTGTGCTTAAAATACTTAAATTTAAAGTAAAATTGCTTAAACTGCTTGTTTATTTGCAATGTAGTAAGCAGTCCACGGCTAAGCAGTGTACAAGCAGTATTACGCTAAAGTAGTAGACAAGCAGTGCATGTCTGCAAAAGCAGTCTTTTGGAACTTAACATAATGTTAACATAACCGTTACATTACATGTTACCGCAATATTTAAAATAAATTAATTAATTTAAAAATAAATTTGTTTGTTTTGTAGGAAGAAACGACTTAAAAACTTTGAATTAAAAAAATTAACACATATTTTTGTTACTTAAAGAATTAATACATTTTTGACTTTCTAAATATTTTTTATTGATCAGCACCATTAGTCGAAACGATCTAGTCATGTTACTCGGATAAAGGTTAGTTTTTTGGCTTAAGTAGGTTCAAGCTTACAACAAATCCCTAACTTTATGTTCTTATATAATAGATATTAAGCTTCAGCAAAAAGTGCCTAACTTTAATTAATTAGAAATATTGAAACTTATTTTTCTTTATTTTACAAAATATAAATAAAGCCACAACTTAGTTCTTGAAGCTTAAAGCTAAGAGCTAAAGCTCCTTCAAGTAATTTCCCTGACTAGTTACTTCGGTTTCTATTTGATTAAGAGATATATAAATAGATAAACCCACACTGAAAGGCAATCAGTTCTGAATAATATATGGAGAAGTTGAGTGAGCGGGAGTTTTATATAAAAAAACCTAAGAAATTGTATAGAAAAGCCTATGATTTCGATTTATTTACGCAAAAGTAATACTCCCAAAATCTATCGAATAATCCGCATTTCAAAGGAACCCCAAATGAATCCTTAGCCTCAACCTCTATCCTTTCTGAGAAACCCATCCTCACACAGCAACAGTTTAACAATGCCGACATTGAATTCCCATGGCAACGAAGCGAATTCCGTCGTTGTTGTTTATTTTGGATACAAATTTAAGCCCAAAGTCAGCAAAAACCAACCAGAACCTTATTAAAAAAACCAAAATAAATAATAAAAGCATCAAAAACACTTTATAATTAAATATATAGGAAACAAAGAGTGCCTTGAAAATGTGTCACACAATAGAAACACTTTTTTACACATAATTTCGGACATCGGACAAATATCTCTCCCCTGAATTATATATATGATTATTTGTAAAACGCGAAAACCTAATCGAAAACCGCAGTAAAGTGAAATACAAAACATGCCGACGATCCCCAAGCGCGAATACAAGCCCAATGGCGGCGAAGGCAAGGGCTCGGGCATGGATTTCCTCATCAATCGGACCGAGGTCACCGAGATGCAGCTCAAGTGGCAGGACACCCCATGCCCGGCTCCACCCTGCAAGCAGGCCTTCTGGTGGGCCAGCCAGCCCAAGCCGATCAAAATCAAAGGTTGCCCCAAGTGAGTAGCAAACAGACAACACCCAGCGAATGTTCTTTGGTACCCAGTAAGGGGGTAGGCGAAATGGGATATATTTGTGGCACATTTATTCATAAAAAGCTTTTTTAAATTAATAATAATTTATAAATTAAAAGTGATAAAAGAAATCAGTGAAATATACTTGGGGAAAGTATGTTTCGAAATATTATAAATGGAATTTGTGTTCTTCTATAAATGTAAATTATTATTTAAAACTACGAATAAGGTATTATCTGGTAGCAAAACATATAGAAACATAAGCTGCCTGAACTCGTATCAGAAATTTCACACCAAACTAATTAAGGTTTTGACGACATTTCTATCAAATTAAGTAACAGGTATCTTTCAAATATCGTATCTTAATCCCTGTCAGTCCTGTCA
This sequence comes from Drosophila bocqueti, assembly GCA_018151655.1. NCBI lineage: Eukaryota > Metazoa > Arthropoda > Insecta > Diptera > Drosophilidae > Drosophila > Drosophila bocqueti. The sequence goes on from JAECXF010000230.1 coordinate 1,193,798, forward strand.
CGCTTGCAGAAAGGGATTCCCCCCTGACTTGGGGTCAATGGAATCCAAGACCAAAAACGAAAGTCATAAATTGCGTAAATAAATTATTAAACGCTGGCCATGTTCGCGGCGCGGAGCGATGGTCAATATACAAAGGCCTAGCCAAAGGACACGCGAACCCACGGCGACCAATTTTGTGTGAACGGAAAAGAAACCTTCGTGTCCCGAAAGGGAACAATGGAATATAGAGTATATATAGTTTGTGGAATGATGAAGGGAAAATTACGAGAAGTGTGCAAGTCGTTGAGTGCTTAAAACTAGAAATTGACGCACTATCATAAAAATACATACATATATCGCAGAGATAATGACGGGGGCAGGACTTTTTGGGTCGGATTAAGGTCAAATAACAATAAGGATGATCGTAAAAATTGATAAAAATAAAGGACAACTTTAATGTCTACAACTTTGTATTTTGTATCCAAGTTCTCTTTCTCTTTAATACAAAATGGATTAAGTTAAAAGGGATATACCATATACTATTAAACATTTCCAAAAATTTCTTTAATAGCGGATTAGTTAATAAAATTTTTGGAAAGGTTTAAGGTCACCAAACGACTTTCGATGATCCCAAAAAGTAAAGAGTAATGAGAAAGCTTCAAAATAAGTATAGGTGTCATGATATATTCCCAAAAAAAAAAAACCCACTCAACCATAATCTCTCATATGCATCTACTACCTGACCTTTACCACTTTTTCACCTCCTTGGAGTCCCAAGAAATCCACTTAATTATGCTCAGTAAGCTCGCTAGAATTCCGCTTATCAGAAAGGTTCAAACAATCGACCTTGGCCATTGACATTAACAGGGAGGCGGAGTTCCCAGTAAAAGAACTGACCACCGCCCACCTCCAATTTCAATGTCAGCCCGCGAAATGCGTGAAGTCATCTCCCAAGCAAAGTACGCGGAAATGTGGACACCAACGAATAAAATTCAAGGTCCCACCAAGTACTACCAGGTAAAACCTTTAATTGGCGGACTTGGGTGGCAGGAACAAAAAAAAAGGCTCTTATGCAAAGTAGAATTCTTGGGAACTTGGATGGCCGCCGCCTGTTAACAGTTCGCATTATTATTGCAACACCTGCCAACGGTCAGGCCCCCAAACTACGATGTAAAGCCGAAGGGACACTCGAAGGAAAATACTGAACTAAATTAAATTTGAATAGGAAATAAGTGGAGTAAAGTGTATATAAAATAATATACATTTTATTCATTAAATTCTGATATTTCATGGCATATGTTAAGGCTGCTCTGGATTCTTTTTTAATCCTTTAAAGTCCCTAAAGAAATAGTTTCTACTAATAAGTAGCACAACTTTCTCCAAGTGCCCCCGTCCGACAGCTGACCACGGGCCGAAACACAATCGAAACCGGGTCCGAGCTCGAGTCCTGCGAGTCCTTTGGTCATTTGGCGTTCGCCATTTGAACCGTGCGGTACGTGGTGTTCCGCGGTGAAAACTAAACAAAGACCAAGCGAGCGAGCGAGCAACACCTGACCGAAACAAAATAGTGGAAAAAATATTGATTAACTTTTTCGGAGCTTTGCGCTTTGCGGTGTGTGAGAGCGGGTGGTGGCTATTTATAATGAACGAGGCGACCGGTGGCCACCGGTGGGAGCAGCAGCAGGGATAACCGAAGCGGACGAACCGGAGGAGGAGAAGACCATGCCAGAGGCGAGGCAGCAGCAGCACCCAGCACCCAACTCAGATCCAGAACACTTCCCAGACAATAGACCGGAGCGCGTGCAGAATTTCTCCTTTGCCAGCAGCTATCCCTACGCACCAGGACGAGGCTCTACCTCCAATTCTAACTCTAACTACAACTCCAACTACAACTCCAACTCCTACAACGTCCAGCGCTATCAGAGTCCTTACAATTTCCAGCACGTGGTGACCAACGCTTTTTCCGTGCTGCGTCATCAGCCCTCCGAGGAGCTCGATTCCTTTCCAGCAGCACGACCCCAGCAGGCCATCGTGCGACCCACCATACGCCGCGAGGAAGCGGCTGGGATCAGGGATCGGGATAGGGACCATGAGTCCGTAGAGGCCCCCGCTAGATCCTTCTTTTCGCGCAGCAACCAGGATCCGGTGCGCAGCTTCGCCGATGAGCTGAGCCAGAAGCTGCGCTTCCTGGCGCCGGAGGAGAACTACGCAGGTGGCAGTCATAGTGCCGGTTCCGGCGCCTGGTTGGACAACGCAATGGCGCAACGACCGCGTTTCGAGACCACGGTGCCGCAGGGCATCTTCCTGCCACCGCCACACGAAGTCCAGATGATCCCGGCCACCATGCTCCGAAGGCATGTCTACGCCTACTCCTCGTATCCCATGATTCTGCAGAGCTACTACTCCAAGGAGACCCAGCCACAGCCGCCTGTGAGCGAGAGCAGGGAGCACAAGGTGACCGCCACTCGGTTGAATGGAGTGCGTGCCACGGCGGCGTTGGCAGCTGCCACAGCTGCGGCGGCGGCAACGGCAACGGCGGCCTCCAAATCCAACCAAGACTCCTCGCAATCCCTGGCCGGTGGCCTGCACATCACCAAGGCGCAGTTCCAACAGCAGTTGCAGCAGCGTCGCAACCAGAGCGACAAGAGGTAATAAAAAGGCCAACCCCAAGCGAATGGGGCAAGTGGGGCATGGCATGGCAAGGAATGGGGAACTGACCGGGCCACAAAGTGGGCCAAAATATATTACCATAAATTCAAATGAGAAATATACACCGGCGGGGGCTGTTGTGGAACTGGAACCGGCTCTAGCGCCGTGCTCCCCACAGCTTACTCCTGACTGGCCCTTTATCGATTGACAGCTTAACAATTCAATTACAAAGCGTTTGTGGTCTTTAAAACAAACCAAAAAGAGTTATAATTTAGTCAACAAAACATTTAACATTGACATTTAATATAAGTTTGACCATTTATGGGTTTCTTATCCTTAAATTCAGCAAGAGATTCTTGTCCAATTCCCTAATATTTTCTATCAGAATTTCTTCCCAATGATTTCTAATCAACTACATTTAAATTAGAAAATTAAATAGCATTTCTGGAGGAGTATTTTTCTATTAAAAGAAAATCAGAAACTGCATTTGTATCAATTGCAATTCGTGCTTCCCTTAAAAATATCCTTACTAATCTTGTATAACCCAGCAAGAATATTTTATTTTTATTTAAAACTAAGCTCCTTAGCTTAAACCTATTTATCCTTTACCTTCTATTGCTACAATTTTCCAATTATTGAATTATTTAAAAGCCACCCGCTAGTATTGACTCCTCAACAATTCAATTAGAAATGCTTTTCCAATAACATTCGGACATTGTAAATTCCCCGAGCGATGTGATTAATTTATTTAGCGCATTCTCGTATCGGGGAACACACTCGTTTCGCCTTGCATAAAGGGACATGCGAACAAAGGACGTCGAATGTGTCGTGCCAGAGGAGAATATCCTATATTCCCTAGCGCACCCAGCTTAAATAATTTAAATCAAGATTTCGTAAACAACAACAAAGGGAGGGAATATGTCGAGGGAAAAATAGAGCAAAAAATAGTGCCACAAATGGAGGGAAATTAAGTTCAATTACCACACCAAAAAGGGAGCTAAAAAAAAAGGACACCTTCTATGATGGGCGGCAATTCTGGCAAATGAGACCAAAAAAGGGTTAATAGAATAATATGTAATATCATTCAAAGTGGCAATAAGAAGGCCATAGAAGCGTTTGACTGAATGCAAGCCAGTAATAGGACATAAGGAAGCCCCTCCTGACCGGAGGATAGAGGTTGTGGCTCCACTCTCCCTCACTCCATTAGCCAGATTGGTCGTCCTGTTTGGTCTTTAGACCCAGACCCAGAGAGAAACGTCGTCGTCGTTGTTTTGTTAGCAAGTAACTTCAATGTGACTTCCTGTTTTGTGGGCCAAAAGTGGCTGAAAAATTTGCATAGGTCACGAGTTCAGGTGCCAAGTTCCTCCTGTCTGAGAATGTTACGCTATGTACTACATATGTGGGTACGTACTGTATGTGTTCCCCATTTACTTGGCTTCTGTTCTGTTCTTACACATAAAGATTGGCAAGTCATAAATTACTACTCACCGACTGGACTCTCGCGTAACCTTAAAGCTTTAACGCTGGGCGAAGGAGGTCTGCCATTTGACCCAAAAGTGTAGTGAACTTTGGGAAATTGATTCGAATCGGAGATGACTTGACAAGCGGCCTGCGAGGGCGTTGCGAAAATGCACAAATTTGATGTTTATCGCGACTTTGGCAGTGCAACAGATTTAAGAGAAAAAGAAACAATAAATACAAATAGAAAGTGCACTGAGAATTTAAGTATAATTTTGGAACAGAAGAAAATCTTATATATTAATTTATGTAACTTAAAATGTAGAAGTTGCTATCACTTTGATGCATTATTTTTATTTGATTTGTGTCTTAAATTTAAATATCTAACAATATCTTGTTCAGCTTTTGTTATTGAATTTTATTTTTAGCATATATTCTTTTAAATGGATTATTTACTTATTCCGTTCCAATTAGAAAGAAAAGATGATTTGAGTATGCTGAAATTTTACCTGCTGAAAGGTAGGCTATACTTTAACAAAATCCTTGTCAACAATCCGAATAAAGCCGTGTTTCGAGTTCCGCAAGAACCATTATTAAATTTAATATATTAATAAATATTTATAGGTATAAGAATCATTATATTTTCTTGAGGAAAATGCTTTTTTACTATTCGATTCAAAGAAAAAATGTAGTATACAATCGAATTCTATCTTTGCTAAATATTTATTTCTTTTAAAATACTTTTAAATCCTATAATCCTAAAAAGATAACACTTATGTCTTCAAATTACCTATATTTAATCTTAAAAGCTTCCTTAAAACACTTGCCTAAGGATGCAATTATTACAATTTTCATTTCTGCAAGTGTGGAGTTTGTTGAACTGGGTCGAGGTTTACTAATTGATGGCTTTCTCACCTTTCTCTGCGCTTTCCCTCCTCCACAGACCCATTGTGCCGCCGCCGGAGCCCTACAAGAACGTCATGTACGACCGTCGCGTCATAAAGGGCAGTAACTTTGGCAACTCCTCCTTGGTGGTAAATATTCAGCTGCATTTTCTCAGTTCTCTGTCAGCCCTGACCCGGCACTAATCCACTTTTCCGCAGACGGATGTGGATCCCTTCGACAAGGCCGCCGAATTGAGGCGCCGCAATATGCTCCGTAAGCGCACGGTGCAGTGTCGTAATCAGAGAAACGTCCTGGGCACACCTCCGCCAGTCAAGGGACGCGTACACGAGACCATCCAAACTGAGAAGTATCTGGAGAAGCTGGTCCAGCGACCGCCAGAGTTCAACGTGGACACCCAAACAGATCTGTTCCTGGAGAAGCCGCCCACGCCGCCTTTCGTCCCGGCAAAGGTGGGCGTGGATGTGGGCACTGAAATCGGCGACGGTGAACTCTTCCACTTCGATGCCGAGGCCCAGCCGATCATCGATGTCCTGGTGGACGCGTGCATTGAGCAGAGCATGCTTGAGGTGGCCCACGAGATGGAACTAGAGAGTCTGCGGCGCAAGCAGGAAGAGTGAGTCGTCAGAAAACGGTTCTTGTAAGGATTTAACTAAACTAAACCCACCCACAGATTCCTGGCCCAGCGCGAGGCGGAGCTTGCCGAGCTGCGCCGCTTGGAGGCCGAGGAGCTGCGCTTGCAGGCTGAGAAGGAACGCCGGCTGCGCCAGGACAAGATTGCCAAGGAGCTGGACGAGGAGATGCAGAAGAGCGTGACGGCAGCCAAGCTGCTCCAGGGCCACATTGCCAGTCTGGTGCCCGAGGTCCTCGAAAACATCGAGCCGGCCAGCGATGCCGTCAAGAAGGAGCAGCTGATGAAGAGCATCTGCCCCTGGCTGTCCGCCGAAGTGGCCGAGGAGGTCGGCCATATTGTGGACTCGCGCGAGATCCTCACGGCCATCATCCAGGAGATTATCAAGCAGCGCGCCGAGATCTACGCTGGCTACCGAGACGCCGAGTCGGAGCCATCGGCAGGTCCTCCAGACGTTTGCGAGGAGGAGGGCTGCATGATCGACGAGCAGGAAGCGTGCCCCTGCGAAACGGAGACGGAGGAAGAGTGTCCCCCGCCACCGGCACCAGCTCCGCATCTCTAGGAGTGAATTCTCGTTTAAGTTTAGTTGAAATTTGGACTCAAAAATGGAGCCCCACCACACACACACACATACACACGCGACGCGAAAAACCACTATGACGACGACGACGACGACGAGGAACGCTTGTTGTGTGCTCGCACCTCTGTTTTTGTGTATGGCGGCTTCGAGGGACTTGCAGGACGCCAAACACAAATGCACAGCGGCGGCGGCGACACTTAAGAACAGCAAAATGTTAACAATTGTTAAAGGTTTTTGTGTTTACCCGAAAAATTCAACGAATAAAGCTCAAAGGAAACCCGAGAAAAACGCGCGAAAACTCACTGCTATCGATTAGATTATCACACGAAATGGCGCCCAATCTGGTAGCGCCTCTGTTCGAGGGTTATTGAGCCTGTCTCGGGGCTTTTTTTAATGTTTTAAAGCGATTTTCGATAAAAATAACATTTTCCCGCATGCCTTCCAGGGCTTTACAGCTTTTTTGAGAGTTTTTCACTGCAATGACTTTAGACGAGGAAAATTTAAAAAAACCGCAAATTTCCTCGTACAATCTGGCAACCCATCATTTTGGTACGGTTTTCGCGGTCAAATTAAGTGTGGCCAGCTGCCGCAGAGTGCTAATTCTACTAATCGGTTTTAATATTTAATCGCCGCTTGGTCACACTACTCCCGTGACGTCACGAAACCAATTGTTTTTTCCCGAGTTTATGAATCACCAAAGCGAAATTCCTTGTTTTCATTAGTAATTTACCTGCCAAAGGTGTCGTTCAGGATGTTCTCCAGCGGCCCCAACTACAACAAGCTGAAGACCAATCTTCGATTGGCCCTCAACCGCCTCAAACTGCTGGAAAAGAAGAAGGCGGAGCTGACGCAAAAGTCGAGGAAGGAGATCGCCGACTACTTGGCGACGGGCAAGACGGAGAGGGCTCGGATTCGTGTGGAGCACATTATAAGGTATGGCGGGGTGGGGGAATACAATCTATACAAAGACCACCTTCTCACAGCAGTTCCGTCTCTCCACAGAGAGGACTACCTGGTGGAAGCCATGGAAATGGTGGAAATGTATTGCGACCTGTTGCTCGCCCGCTTTGGGCTCATCACGCAGATGAAGGAACTGGACACCGGCATTGCTGAGCCGGTGGCTAGTCTGGTGTGGGTGTGTCCCCGCCTGCAAAGCGACATTGCCGAGCTAAAGATCATTTCAGACATCTTTGTGAGCAAGTATGGGCCGGAGTTCGCCGAGCACTCGCGCACGGCCACCGGAGAGCATTTCGTTTCGGAGAAACTGATGCACAAGCTCACGCTGCAGGCGCCGCCGAAGCTCCTGGTGGAGAAGTACCTCATAGCCATAGCCAAGAACTACAACATCGAGTACGAGCCAGATCCGCAGGTCATGCAGGAGGACCAGCCGCCGCAGCAGCATCTGATTGATCTGTCCGATAAGAACAACCTGAGTGGGGGACCCGGAGGCCCGCCGCCGCCGCAGATGGGTTTTATAGGGTATCCACAGGTTCCGCCGCTGCCCCATATGCCGGAGCCGCCTAGCAGCAAGCCATTTAACTATCCGCCTTTCGGAGGAGGTGGTGGGGGAGGAGGAGGAGGCGGGGCCTGTGCTGTCCCTCCGCCCGTGCAGCAGCCGCCGCCGCCGTTTGCCTACAACATACCGCCGCATCAGCCAGCGCCGCCGGCTGTGTTGCCTCCCAAATGCTCAGAGGAGAAGGATCTGAACACCAACTTTATCAATGTAAATATTGTTTCGAGATTCTTAATTATCTAGTTATTATTAGAAACTGCCTAATGCTTTTGTTTAAAAGACAGCTGTGATCGGCATAAGCGTATAAAGTAGATGCTTGCTTTCACTTTATTCCTCTTTTGAGTGTAGTTAGTTAAACCTTTCTAGTTTCGATCTCGGTATTCACTTTTGAGAGCTTTCCCTACCCACGATCACAGCTGTTTTCGGAAAATAACAATCTTTAGTCAAGTTTTCGCATGTTTTTGCATGACTTTCTGGGCCCGTTGTCTTGCAGCGTGAAGCGAACACTACGGATGGCTCCGGCAGCCCGGATGAGAACATCTTGGTAGGTTATCTGTGGTCTGCTCTCGAAACCAAAACTAACTCGCTTATCGTCTTGCCACATCCACCTAACAAACGTACTCCGCTTCTATGGGTTCTCTCTCTCTGTCTCTCTGTGTGATGTCTTCTGTGCCTGTGCCCGTGACCACTGTGCGTGTAAGTCCAGTCATCCAAATGATTCATAGTTTGCTGCCCACCGTCTCTGCCCGCCTGCCCGTTGTGTTATCATTTCGCTTGTCTCGGATATGGTTATTTGATCATTTATAGCCCCGTTTTTCATTTATGATTTGCATTTTGTTTTGTTTAATTTTTGCCTGACAGCGCCCCAAACCCGATAATGATCCGCCGCCGCGTTACACCTCAATTAATCCTGTAAACCTGCAGGTCAGGACATGAACTTGGGGTTTTAATTTTTGGATTTTAAGGGATTTTAAGGATTGTATTTATTAAATGTGTATCTTTCCTTTCGCAGAATGCCAACAAACCGAAACCTCAACCCCGATCCAAGCTGCCACCGGGTAATCCCCCAGCTCAGCAGCCCAGTGCTCCGCCGGCTTCCTTGGACTTCCCATCGCTACCCAATGTACCCATCGATTTACCGGATGTCCCATCAGCGGGTGTGGAAAAGAAGAAGGACGACGATGACGAGATTGACTTCGATGAGCTGTCTCGTCGCTTTGAGAACCTCAAGAAGCGGAAGTGAAGCGGAGGGAATCCTTCTTTAAATAAGCTATATATTTTATAGAGATAATCTCCTATTCCGTTTTTACAAAGGTATCCAGATAAATGTCAGATAACTTCAAGTAAACTGATGTTGAGTTGAATTGTTATATCCTTTTCTGCTTTCTAAAATTACGAATTTTATTGTTTGAAATATAAAAATTATAAAAACATCACTTTAAAATCAAAGGAAATTTATTATGTTTAGTTTTAACGATGTTTTAAATATAATCAACAAAAAAAGTTAAATCATTTTGCAATTCTTTGTAAATTTCTTATTGAAAAAGTTCAATATTAAAGAAAATCTCCCATAAATGGATTATAAAAACGGATGCCTTATATTTTTTAATTATTTTGTTTTTATGTTTTACATAAATATCAACAAAAGAAGCCACAATTTACATAGAGGTTCCGAGTTTCCTAAAAAAGTTCCTCGCTCTCCACCACCTCCTTGAGTTCGAGCAACTCCAGCAGTCCCTTGCCTTTGGTCTCGTTCCTCACCAGCTCGTCAATGACACGGTATTGGCCCGGATCGATGAGGAGAGTGAGATGCAGGGTGGCCTCCTCCCACTCCTCGTGCTCCACGGTGTTGGCCAGCTTGACCACCGCCTCCTTGAGCTTACCACCGCCCTCCTTGCCGGCAAAGCTGACACGCAGCTTCATTCGCGACCGCTCAATGGGCAGGTGCTCCCGCAGCATCTTGATGGCCTCCAGTGTGTTCTGCTTAGTGTTCTTGTTCATCTTGACAGAGAAGTGGGCATCCTTCAGGGATTTCTCGATAATTGAGGACGAGTAGGGACGCCGGGTCTCGGGATTCACGCACAGAGCGGCCACGCTGTTGACGATGCTGTTTAGTTGCGTGTCCAGGACACTTTGGCGCTCCTTCTCCGAGACCTGAAGTTCGCCTTTGCTCAGGATTTCTTTACAGATCTCGGTTTCATCTGTCTTGTTAAAGGCCTTCTGCAGCTCATCCTTCTTGGCGGCCTGTCCCTTGGACACGTTTGTAAACACTGTGTGCGTTTGCAGAACCTCATCGATGTCCTTTTCGCTGAATTTGGAAATTACGCATTATTAGGCAATTAGCGTACATTTTGGAGTAAAATATTTCACAACACGTGCTGGAATTTTTCAGGTTTACCTGTTGTTCCGCCAGGAAAGGACCTTGTTTTTATAGCAAGCTATCTCAAATCGCTTGCCTCCCTTTTTAAGACGCACAATGGCGACATTTGTGAGCCTAATTTGATTCGTGGGCGTAAATATTTTCGACATTTTATTCGTTTGTTTTGTTTTTAAGCGTCAGTGTGCAGTAATTGCGATAGTACAGCAAGTGTTGGTCACAGAATGTGTTGGAAAAGGCGGCAAATAAGAAGAAAGAAGTTTGCCCAAATAGAAGTCCCACAAAAAGTTAAAGAAGCGGCAATAGGAAAATGGGATAATAAAATTATAAATATATATATTTTATTTTATTTACACCATATACATACTACATTATATTTATTTTAATAAAAATAAATGTATTTAATAAAATCGTTATATCACCAGTCTACTCAATCTAGTCCCCACGACTGTATGGTTTTCATTAAATTACTTTGAGAATTTTTAATTTAATGGGTTATATTTATTAGATATTAAATATAATTATTATTTAAATATTTTATTTTCAGAATCTTCTATTACTTTTCGCAATGCGATGAAAAATTCGAAAAATGTCGAAAATAATCGTTTTCGTACATATCGCCCTCTTGCCATCTCTGATGCCTACTGTTGTTGTTGCCCCGTCTGCTTCTTCTCCCAATTCGTAGAGCGCGCTGCGAACAACAAAACACAAGTGCCCAAAACCGCGATATTAATTGCCGAAAAAAAATCTGTTATCACGCAACTCCGACTTAATAACTCCAATATGTTGCCGAAAATTAAATCAAAGCCTGAAAAACGGCGGTCAACGCGAAAATCGGGCTATTTCAAGCCAACTCCAGTGGCCCGAAAGTTTAGTGGTCCCGATAAACGGGCTACATGCCAAACAGAGGGACCTCTAAACATTAGGCGAAGACGACGGCACAAAGCGGACATCGATAAACCAGCAGCACAAAACGCAACACTGCAAAATGTTTGTAAACAGCTGCAGAGCGGTGAAACCGCCAGGGGGCGCGCTCGTGCAGACGGCGTTGCCAGCGCGAAATTCTGCCACAAATGCTGCTCTGCATCTGAACGCCATATTTGATTCTGCTGCATTTTATAAAGCTGAACAAAGCGTGAATTTTCAAGTAAAAATGCAAGTTATCACCATGAAAATAGTGAAAAGAGTCGGCTAAAACATGGTTTAACCCGTACACAAGTGATACAGCGAGCGAGCACCATCAGCGGCGTCACACAGTTGCGTTTTTGGGAAAGTCTCAGAGGTGTGTGTTTGTTGTGTGTGTGTGAAGTGACCAGAAAGAAAAAATTAAGGCGCAAGAAATGCCCAGTAATTGTATAAGAAATGTGTATTAAACAGGTCGAATATATGTGGAAAAGGCTAAAGTAATGATCTGTTTTGCTAGCGAACCGAAAACATTTATCGTTGGCGGTCTGGAAAGTGTGGATAATTGGCATTTTAACCCTTTACTGTGCATGTGTTCGAGGTTGGATATACCTTTGTATGTGGTTCCAAAAATGAGACGCATGCACAGTTATTTGTCCACGAAATGTGTAATTAATAGAATAAATATGTGGAGGACTATGTATAACCGCCTGTTTTGGTTATGTTTGGCAATTACGTATATATATTCCATTGATTTGTCTCCTTTTTCGTGTTATTTATTGATTTTCTGTAAGTAGAGTGTGTTTGTTGCAGAGAAAAGGAAAGAAAGTTGAAATAATAAGTCTTGGAACATTTAGTTTTAATTAATGAAAATAAATAATTGTACAACCAATTTTAAAATATTTTTTTCTGTAAAATTTTAACTATAAACTTTTTAAAATATTCATAAAATAATACACCAAAATGATATTGTTTATTTTTAAAAACTTAAAGAACTTAAATAATTAATTATCTTAATTTGTAATTCTGTAACCCTTCAACTAATTGATTCCCTGCTCTTTCAGCTCTTGAGAAATGGAGCAATATATTGTGCCCTTAGAGGATCCAGTCTACTCGGATTTGCAGGTAGTGCAAATGCCGCAGGATGAGGTTGGGGTGAGTAGCATAAAAAAAACCTCAAATACCTTTAATTTTATAATAATTCCCACCTTCACTTGCAGTCCTTGGTGCTGCAGGATGACCAGCAATTGGTGTTCAACGAGCAGCAGCAGGTTGTGTACCAAACCGCAGCTCCAGCCCAGTATCAGCAGCCGCAACAGGCGCAGGCCCCTGCTTACCATATCATAGGAGGCGATGATCTGGCCCAGCAGCAGCAACACCAACAGCAGCAGCAGCAGCAGCAGCAAGTGCAACAACAACAACAACAGCAGCAGCAACAACAAGTCGTGTTGCATCATCAGCAACACCAAGTACAGCAGGTACATTACCAGCAGCAACAAGATGCCCAGCAGCAGCAGCAGCAACTCCACATGGAGCAACATCAACAGCAACAGCAGCAGCAACAATATGTGCAGCATCAGCAGCCCGCCATTCAGCACACGCAGCAGATTTACTACACCTCCGAGCAAGTGCTGCAGCCCAATGCCATTGTCCAGCACATGCAGCAGCAGAAGAAGCAGCAACAACAGCAGCAGGTGCTGCAACAACAGCAATACCAGCAGCATGCGCCCACCTATCAGGTTCAGGCCTCTCCCCAGCAGCAGCCTCAGTTGCAGCAGCAGCAACAGCAGCACCCGCAAGCGCAGCAGCCACAAACGCTGCAGCTGCAAACGTCGCCCACCCAGCAGCAGCAGCAACAGCAGCCGCAGCAGCATCAGCAAATTGTCTACCGTATGACAACCACCCAGCAACCTCAGAGGCCCATAGGTATGCTGAACAACACCCATGTGATCGTCCAGCAGCAGCCGGTGCTGATCCAGGCGCAGCAGCATCAGGAGCTGATTATGCGCCAGGCCACCGCCATTCATCCGTACAACAATCGCGTTGTCTACGCCACTTCGCCGCAGCACCAGCAGCAGCAGCACGTCCTGCAACAGCACGTTCAGCAGCAGCAAGTGCAGCAGCAGCAGCAACAGCAGTTGCAACTCCAGGCCACCACTCAGACGGCTCACTTGGTGCAGGCGCGCGTCGTGCCCCAGCAAACCCAGAACGTGGTCTACCAGCAGCTGCAGGTGCAGAAGGTGCAGCAGCAACAGCCACAGCAGCAGCAGCAAGCGCCACAGCAGCAACAACAGCCTCAGTTGGTGCAACAGCAGCAGCCTCAACTGGTGGCCACCTCTGCGGCCGGTGGAACGCAGTTGGTAAGGGCCTCTTTCCGGGGAAATCCCCGCGCGGAGGTGCCGTTGTGGCAAGACCCGGCACCCCAATGGCCGCAAGACCCGCGCTGACGACCATTGTGAGGCAAGTGCGGCCGCGAGGAGGAGTCGTGGGTGCCTCCGTGCCCGGCGGAATCGTTCGGAGTATGCGTCCGACCGGCATAAGGCCGACTCGAGCTCAGTTGGTCGTGCAAACGAGCGGTGCCGACAGTGGTCAGACCATGCAGATAGTGACCCAGACGCAGATGAAACACATCACCATCAGCACGAATCTCGGCCAGCAGCAGCAGCAGCAACAACAGCAGCCGCAACAACAGCAGCAGCTGCAGCAGCAACAGCGCCACATCTATCGCACCCACATGGTCACCGACGGCAGTCCCCAGCAGCAGCAGCACCACATGCTCATGATGCGCCAGGCTCCACTTCGCTACAGAGCTCCCGTTACGCTGGCCTCAGCGGTGCCCACTCCCGTGCCCACAGCAGCGCCCGCTGCCAATCCCGCTGGTGGAGTGGTCCAAGGCACCAACAGCAACATTGGCATGGATCTGGAGGACCGCATTCAGGCGGCAGTCCTCAAGAAGGAGCAGCAGAAGCCTCAGCCGCCGCCGCAGCTGCCTGCCATGCAGATAGGAGCCGGTACCACGCTCACCACCTACTATCCCGGAGCAGGAGCAGCCGCCACCCAGGAAGAGGACCAACAGCAGCAGCAGCAACAGCAGCAGGTCGTGCAGGGCCAGGTCCAGGGCATGCGCACCGCTGGAGGAGCCAGCATGACTCTGGCGGAGTTCAAGAAGCGGCAAACCCTCAGTGCTTCGCCATCACCCAATCCCGGCCTCACCCCCATGCGAGCCGCCACGCCAGGAACCCTGGTGAGGCAAGCACCCAAGCTACAGTCTCAGGGAGGCGGAGGTCTGCCGCCGGGCACGAGAATTATGCAGCCCCAAAGGACGATTCCAGCGCCAGTGGTGGCTCCAGTGCCCACCGCTCCCACCGCCACCGCTGCCGCTTCAACAGCTCCGCAGGGCTCGTCCGTGCAGCAGACGTCGCACAACAACTACGAGATCCACTCGCAACATGTCCTGAACAACCGGGCCGGCCAACCCATTGCGGAGCGCGACAAGAACAGCGCCAAGATGCTGGTGATCCTGGCCAGCGGCGAGCAGCGTCTGATCACCTTCACCCTGCCGCGCGAGTCCTGCACGGTGCAGGATCTGCTCGAGCAGGTCGGCGTGCCCTTCGACAACGCCACCACCATTCAGTGCGTGGAGCACCGCGGCGCCAATGTGGATTTCGTGGTCACCGTGGGCTTCTCTGTGAACGAGTCTGCCAGCGAGTTGATATCCCGGGCGGAGGAGAGCCTCCAGATGAACCGTTCGCAGGACACTCCAGCCCCAGTGGCAGGAGGCGCTGCCTCAAATGCCGGCTCCTCAAATGCCGCCCCTTCGTACGCCCAGGCAAACGCTGCCGCCGAGCAGGCGAAACGAGAAGCCGCCAGTACGGCCAATCAACCGAATCCCGTGGGAGTAGCATCTTCTGGAGTAGCAGCAGCAGCAGCCGCAGGAGCAGCCACTCCCGCAGAGGGTCGCAAGCTTATCGACGGCTTCCTCGCCGTGTGCCAACTGTGCGGCTTCACGGGCATGGATCACGCCCGCTGTGAGCGCTGCAAGCGAGTCTTCCCGGAGCCCCCCAAGCGGAAGTCCTACATCGCCAAGTCCAGTGCTGCCTCCTCGCCAGCCTCCTCCTCATCCACGGCCAGCGAGCAGCAGCAGCCCCTGACAGCAGGGGCGGCTGCGGCGGAGAAGAAGCGAGAGCTGGCGGCCGTCGCTCGCTACGGCAAGCAGCTGGCGGGCGTGGCCTACCCAGGAGTTGGAGCTGGTGCCCGGGGCAGAGGAGGGATGGCCATACGCGGCAGGGCCAGAGGCGGCAGACGGGCAGCCGAGGTGGATCCGGTGGTGCTGCTGAGCAGCGAGGATGAGGCCGATGCCGACGAGGCCAACACGGAGACGGGAAATGTAAGTTGAAGAGATATTAATAAATAATGATATCTAGAAATCAGTACATATTTTTTATGATCCCATTTAACGATATTTTTCTCGTTTTCCAGCAACCCTCGACTACTTCCAAGCTGAATTCGAATGGCAATCTCCACCAGTTGCCCGCCGCCTTTGCCTGCGAACCACAGCTGCCCGAGGTCGATGAGGAGCCCCTGTACAAAGGTAAGGCCTAATTATAGCGCTTCATATGTATTTATATATTTTATATATTCGATTTGGTTAATTGAGAGTAGAAGATGTGGCTACACGCTGAGTAAAAACGGGGTTCTCATTATTAGATTCAATTAGTTCACGAATTTGCCTTTAAATTAATCTAAATTTAATTTAAACCATTTTAATACTTAAATTTGTGTTACAAACAAATATATATTTACAAGCATATAATATTGTTATGAAAATTTAAATATTACCTCAAATTAAGTCTTAAAAAAATTTAAACATTTAAATTTAGAATCATTTGAACTAAATTAAGTTAAAAATTCACATATTACAATTTTTACGAAGCTCCAATCAGGATGCACATTAAATAAATTACATGTTAAAAGGCTAATTTAATAAATTATAGTAAATAATTTATTTAAATTATATAAAATAATTTAATTAAATTATAGTAAATAATTTATTTAAATTATAGTAAATAATTTATTTAAATTATAGTAAATAATTTATTTAAATTAGAGTAAATAATTTATTCAATTTAGTAAATTATTTATTTAATTAGCCTTTTCCCGCTGCTAGCTATTTGGCTATTTTTTATCCCGCTGTGGCAACACTGATGTAGAGAAATGTGCGTGTTTTGTGTGGTTTTTTTTTGTGCTGGCAATGCCGCTTGCTTAGCGCTACCCTGACATTCCGCCAGAGGGAGCCAGACAGAGCACGCCATTTTTACGCAAGGCAAACCGAAGGAAGAGAAAAGCAAAGCGAAGGCGAGAAAACACATCGTTTTCCCAATTTCTCTTGCATTTTTCACAAATCTGACGAAAACTACCATTATTTTGTGTAGCTTTTATTTTATTTTAAAACGCAATGAACGACGAAGGTAAATACTCGCGTGTGCTTACGTGTGTGAATGAATAAATGTGAATGTGAATGGGTGACTCGCGCAAGCCACGAGGAACACCAAGGTGAAGTGAGACGAAAATTATTTAATGAATTGTTCTCTCTTTGGCAGACTTTGTGCGCGGCGACGTGACGGATTTGTCGGATATCCCGGAGACGGAGCGCTTCTCCACATCGCTGAGCTGCAGCTGCGTCCGCTTGGTGCCCTACCGCTACGAGATCACAGAGCCGGTAAGTAGCCCTACGCCCCTCCCTCTCTCGCCGAAATGTGTATAATAAATTTCATTCTCCGCCTTGCGTACTGCATCCTTGCATCATGGCAGGTAACCTTCACCTCGAAGGGCGTCCGCATCGCAGGCATTGTGCCGGACAAGGATACGAAGTTCACGCTGCACATCCACAAGCGCGAGGTGATCAAGGTAATAGCGCACTTTGGCAGCGCGGAGCCCGCCCAGCCACTCGTCACTCTCTACCTGCTTAAGACCTGCGCCCAGTATGTGAAGACACAGCTCCTCCTGCCCGACGATAAGGCCAGCGAACGTAAGTCCCACTTTAATTTACAGAATTTTTGATTTAAATTCAGGAAAATTCCAGGCGGAATGTAAGTGTAGGTTCTTCTTCAGATCACCAGATTATTAAGCGTGCTCTGCTTTTCCCTCTTTATAGAAACCTGCTTCAAGGGCAACAGTTCGTTCCACATACGCCGCCTCATCCTAATCTTTGACAGCATCTCCTTCTCGGCTCGGGGCACCATCAAGTCCATGTTCAGTTGCGTGGACGAGATTTCCTCAGACGATGCCGCCGAGATCTTGGAGCGACTCGCCGATTCGGACCGCAAGGCGCTGGACAAGAGCTCTCAGCAGCCGCGCCAACTGAGGGCCGACGAGCAGATCAACCTTCTGATGTATCCGCCCAAGACCTCCGGCAGCCTGTGCATACGCATGGAGGACTATGTGTGTCTCACCAAGGAGTCGTACCTCAACGACATCATCATTGACTTTTATCTTGTTTGGCTGCGCAACACGCAGATTCCGGAGGATCTGCGCGAGCGCACGCACATATTTAGCACCTTCTTTTACAAGCGCCTGACGACGCTGACTCGACCCGCGGACGTGAAGGCGACGGCGGCCCAGAAGCGTCATGCCCGCGTCCAGAAGTGGACCAAGGGCGTGGACATCTTCGACAAGGACTTCATCATCGTGCCCATTAACGAGCAGTCGCATTGGTTCCTGGTCATCATCTGCTTCCCCAATCTGAAGGGACCCGTGACCTACGACACCAACCAGCCGGTGGAGCCGCAGCAGCTGAAGCGGCCGCGCGGCAAGAAGGTGTCGCTGCAGATTGGCAACACCACCATTACGCCGCTGACGAAGAGAGGCGAAGGAGGACAGCTTCCGGCAGCCCTCACGACAGATAATATCTGCCGTATAGCGGACGATGAGAGCGAGCGGGACGAGGCAGAGGGCGATGACAGCGACATGGCCTCGGAGTGCAGTGAGAACTCGAATGCCGCAAAGGAATCCACCACGACTGCACCCCCGAGCGCCAGCACCCCGAAACCCGCAGCACAGCCCACGGTGACCAGCGGTGCAGCTAGGAGCAGCGGAGCAGACGATGTGCCCGCCGTGAAGCAGCCGCTGATTCTCATCTTCGATTCCCTGGCGGGTGCCTCGCGCAGTCGCGTGGTGGCTACGCTGCGCGATTACCTCACCTGCGAGTACCGCGTAAAGAAGCCAGATGCGCAGGCGCACGTCTTCAACAAGGACAACATGCCCGGCCACAACGTCAAGGTGCCGCAGCAGAACAACTTCACCGACTGCGGCCTCTACCTGCTGCAGTACGTGGAGCAGTTCTTCAGCGAGCCCATCCGAGACTACCGGCTGCCCATCAAGCAGCTGACCAACTGGTTCGACTTCCTCACCGTCACCAAGAAGCGCGAGGACATCGCCAATCTCATCCAGCAGCTGATGGACGAAGGCAATCAGCAGCAGCAGCGCCACGTCCTCCCAGTGATAGAGTTTCCCACCCTCAACGGCCAGCTAGTCGAGTATCCCGAGGACGCAGAGAGCGCCGAGTTCGAGGAGGAGGAGGGCCACGACGACGAGGAGCCGTCCAGTGAGCTGCACGACGAGAACAATGCCACCACTGACATGGAAGTGGATCCCGTCAACGAGGAGACGCCGCCCGTCAAAGCCGGCACATTGGCCATCGTGGCGGCACCCCCTACGACCGCCAAGCGTTTCGTGCTGAAGCGGCGCCTGCAGAACGGTTCCGCCACGGCGCCCAGGAATGGCAACGGCAACGGTGAGGCCAGCAACGGGAGTTCTCTCATGCCCCAGCTGGTAAGCACGGCAACGGGAGGGCCAACGTCGGTGGCCGGCACGCCTGGAGTTGCGCTGGCACCGCGTGGCCCCAGCGGCGGCCTGAAGATACGCAAGATCGAGCCGTAGCAGGAGCAGCAGCTCCTGCTCCTGACCCACCACCTGCCTACGCTGCTCCAGCTTCCACAGCTGCGGCACCCACACATGTAAATACACAAGCACACACACAACTATTTGTAATGTTTTCCCGTAACTATTTGTAATCATTTCCCTTGTAATCGCTAATTATTTAATGAAGAAACTAAAATAAAGACTTCACTCATATGTATAAAATATAACAGCGGTTCTATTTATGCGGGTATTTTACTATAAATAAAAAATGTCAAATATAGTAAAGGAGAGATTAATTTAAAAAATGTAAAAAGCAAAACAGGGACTCCTTAAATGAAAACATATGAAAATCGAATAAAATTAAAACAGGGTAGGGAACAAAGCCCTACCTTCGTTCCAGTAATGATGCTTCTTAAAGTATTTAAATAGTTTCGAAAATATAAATCGTAAATATATTTCTAAATTCAAATTTCAATATTTCTTACAGGGGTCTTGTAGTAAATAGTCAAAATAAAAGCCATTTCTCCAGCGTTAAACTTTATTTCAAACGTTTTGAAATAACCCATAATTAGAATATGTAAAAATAGAATTTAAAAATCGTGCTAGATGGCACATTCTTGGGGGGAGGCTTTTGTAAATCACCACCACACTTTTTTCGAGAGCAGAAACCCAAACCAGTTTCGCAGTGTGTCTCGCCATGTAGGCTAGAATCGCCATGTAGATGGGACCTACATGGTGGGACTCCCCAAGGCGAGGTGGTGCATGCACTTAAATTGCGGGTTTATCACATTTAAAAGGCATTCAGAGATTTAAAAATAGTTGATACTCCCCCAAGAGCCTAAACTGCGTTTGGAATTTCATATTATTTTGGTTAATCTTTAATTGATAGCCCTTCACCGCTCCCCGCGGTTTATGCCATGTAGTTACTCTAGAATACATGGCGACCTACATGGTAACTTGCTCGCACACACAGCCATACGTGCATGTGGAACAACAACACATACATGCATGCCACCATGTAGTTAGCGAGCCGAAAAGTTAGGTTAGATTCACAGCTGGTTGCGCGTATCTGAGGGTGAGGAAAAGGAAGCAGAGTAAGGGGTGGGGTGAAGAGGCAGAACCGAATGGCGAATGAAAACGAAATTGGAGATAATGTATCGATATACCGATTGCGATGGTATAAGCAAAAAAAAATAATAATAAAGAAGTTATTTATTTAAATTGATATCGCGTACCCAAGTTATTAACTATTTCAGCCTTGATTTATACTACTTTGTTTTAAATATATATGTACATATTATTTGCAATAATTACAACCAATCTATACCCCTGCAAGGTTTTCCATTATATTCCGCATCTTGCAACGCAATGAAGTGGTCATTTCCGATCCTATGAAGTATATACGTAAATACATATGTATTCTTAATCAGCGTTAACAGCCGAATTGATCTAGTCATATCCGTTTATACATCCGTCTTTCCGTTTTTAGACAAGCTAGTCTCTCAGTTTTGGAGCTATCTGAATGAAACATTGCTGTTAATTTTTTTTCTACTCTCATATAAGTCAATACAGTCCGAATATAACGATTATCATTAACTAGTTTTCTTGTTATTTATTGTTTTTTTAGTACCATTAATCGCTTAATTACGCTCCTGCTACTGTCCCATCTCTATCGATCACTGGCTTGTTGACGAAATTTCGGCCATCGCTCGAAAGCGCTATCGTACCCGTTGCCGCGATAGTATCGATAATTACATCGACGTTCTTGCAGCTCTAGCAGAAGGAAAATAAAATTAACCAGGAGCGCAAAAAACGGAAAACTCGAGTTATCTGCGCCACGGTTAGAACGCATGGGATTGCAAAGTGCTAGCAAAGTATTTACCAATGCTGTGGTTGTGTGTGTGCTGTGCCCGCTGCTTTTGTTGTGAAATAATTAATTATATTTAAAGGCAGATGGATATGGAGCCCCTTGAGTGCGTGTGTGTGCCAATGTGCGTGTGCCTCTATGTGTTTGTGTGAAAAAAGAAATTGAGGGGGAAAGCAGGAGAAAGAAAAGAGCGCAGCGGTGATCGGGGAAATGGGCGTCTCTTAAGTTAAATGACATTTTCGCACGTAACTGAAAAATATATATACGTGTATTAATAAAAATAAATACACACACTGGCCAGCAGGCGGAAGGCAGAGGCAGAAAAAAGGCGCACCAGGCGCCGTCGTCGTCATCCCCCGCGCGCATGCTCCGAATTCGGGAGTCGCATCGCATCGCACATCGCTCCCTTCGCGTCCAAAAATCCCCGTCAAAGTCCCTGCTCAGCCCCAGCCATCGCGTGAGATGCCTTTGGCCAAAAGCGACTGCCCAAAGAGCCGTATAAATTGCACATTATAATTGCAAAATAAACGAGTGCAGTGTAGTCAAAATAGTAATGATGAGCGAGCGAGATGGCATGCAAACGTGAAAAAGTGAGCGGCGCCGCTATTGGTCGGCCGCACTCGTGCCATCCCGCTCTGGTGCACGTATTCTCCGCTTGTCGGCTGTCTGTTTTGATTTTCTCTTCGTGAAAATAAGCGCGCGAAAGGGGTGCTCGTGTACTTTCTTTTGACCTACCACCGCCCCCACTCCCTGCCCCGTCACTCGCCTGGCGTGCTTTTGCGGTGCATCGCAATGTCTGTGATAAGTGATAAAGCCCAGATGTTTGTGTACATAGCGCCGCCAAGTATTCCGAGAGAACCCACGACACAACAACAACAGCAGCAGCACGCACACACACATGTTGCACAGATTTTTTTGTTTTCCCCGCACTTTTTGTGCCGCCATTCGGCGGTCTTTCGTGTGTAACTTGAAACTAATTTGTTAACGCCTGAAAAACCCTTATTCGCATATTCTTCGTTTTGGAAAAAATAGGCAGCCCCAAAATCAACGCAGAGCGAACTACCAAAGAGGCATCCGGAATTGTTTTTAGTCATCAAATCACAAATCCCGCAGAGGAGCAACGTTTCCAATAAGCAAGCATACATAAATGGTTTCTACTTTCATTGGCCTACTGGGTGAGTAAAAATACAAATAGAAATATGTATAATAAGAATAAAAGTAGTAAATAAAACCGCTTAAAAACGATTTAATTATAAAATAACAATCATTAATAATCCTTATCAATCTCTTCGCTTGCAGACATTCAATCATGGTGGGAGATACCGTGTATTTCGCATTTCTGTTCATTGTTTAGTTCCGCCTTCGATCTGCCCGACATCGATATTGAGGTAAGTGCAAAGGCCCTGCTTTTTACAGCTTATAATGCATATTAAATCATGATCTTGCTACCCCCGTACAGGACCTCGAATCGGCGCTGCTCTCCGATGGTACCAGCGAGGAGGATCAGGTCGCCCTAGTGCCCGAATTAATTGTGCGCCTGCTCAAGGGCTGCGATGCGCTACAGTCGGTAGCCAAGGAAATCACACACAGCAACTATCAGATGTTCTTGCGCCGCTTCCTGCGCCAACAGTGTCGTTTGCACCAGACCGAGAACCACTTCGACACGGACATAGACTTCCAGTCGCTGCCCGTGCGCAAGCGCCTGCACATCCTGCACGACCTGTGCCACTTCCGCCTCGACTCGGCCGATGTGCAGGTCATTCTCAGCAATCTAGAGGCGGACAGCCTGCGCGTGGAGCCCCTCGGCTACGACGCCAAGAACTCGGGCTATTGGTACTTTTACGGCACGCGCCTTTACCGCGAGGACAAGGCTAGTGGAGCGGCCTCAGCATCGGGATCGGGCGGTGGAGGAGGAGGCGGATCGACGGGCGGAGCTTCTAGCAGCAGCAGCAGCAGCAGCAAGGGCATTGGCAGCAACGGCACCATCTGGCAGGTGATCTGCTTCACCGAGGAGGACTGGCAGAACCTGGCCGCCAAGTTCAAGACCTCGACGAACGCTAAGGAGCGCGAGCTCTTCCAAATACTCGATGAGAACTTTCTGCCCAAGCTGCCGCAGCTATTTCGGGAGCGTGAGCGTTTGAGGCGGAGAAAGTAAGTCTGAAATGAAGATGTGAAGGAGGTCTTCGAATTGCTACATGAATTTATGGAAGCTTATAATTTTTTAAAGCAAGTTTGCAAGATAATAATTATAAAATTGCTAATCTTTCGTTCCAGACTTCTTCAAGTGCGCAACTCCAGTCGCATTCGCAATCTCGTGGAGCTGAAGGCACGCCAGGAGGAAGAGCGCCAGCGAAGGGAGCGCGAGAATCTGTATCAGGAGCGGCAGAATGCACACTGGCTAGCACCGCCCACGCAACAGCAGCAACAACAGCAACAGCAGCAGCAACAACAGCAGCAGCAGCAACAGCAACAACAACAGCAGCGCACACGCAGACGGTTAGCACGCGCCGCATTTTAAGCGAGAGCCGGCGGAACTCACCCACACAGCAGCCAACACTTGCATACCAAAAGCATCTTTGATTTACGTTTTCAATTGATCTTTTGAGTTGCCGTACAATTTGTTATGATTTCTGCGCTTGCAATTTGAGTTTGGAAAGCAAATCAAATCGAAACAGAATCATTATCACCCAGCATCGACGCGAAGCCCCCAGGAACCAGGATGATGAGCTGATGAGCGAGCGGAACGAGAGGATCAGCACTTAATTTGAGTTTTGACCCCAAAAGTATAATTTAGAATTGGTTGGATTTCGTTTTCAAAAAAAGAACAACTCTGTAAGCATGCTTTTTGATATTCTATTTATATTTCTATTTCCATTTCCATTCGATATGCGTATGCTTTATGCTTTAAGTTCAGTTCAAGTTCTTGGCACCCATTTCATACACGAACAGAGACTCTTATCGGTAGTATGGGAAATTGATTGGAAAAGTCTCGAAAAGTTATAGAAAACAGATGTAGAATTTCGATAAACTTTTGGTAAAATGTCGCCTACAATCGTATACATTTTCATAGCCTTTGTTCCCTTTTTCACCACAAAATCAAACCATTAACGCTTTTAGTCGGATTTATCCAAATTAATTAAATAAATAAGAATTAAATTAATTCTATTTATTTATTATTTCGTTCTCTTTTCCCCCTCAGATCGCAATCCACATCGACGGCCAGTGGTATTTCAACCTACGCAAGCTCCCTCAGACGAACAACCACAACTAATTCGAGCGAATTTCTGTGCCACAGGGAAACCTTCTGCCTCTCGCCAGAAAACGACGACGACGGGGAGGCCCTCGACGCGGAGCAGCCACTCGACGAGCAACAGGAGGTGCAGCAGCAGCAGCCGCAGCCGCAGGAGCATCAAGAGGAATTATTAGCAGCCACAGCAGCAGCCACCGATCCCGATTTTCGCTCACCACAAACGCCGAAATCGCAGGGCAGGGGCCATCATAGCCACCACCATCATCATCATCACCATCACCACAAGAAGAAAAAGTCGGGCAAAAAGCAAAAGAAGCGACACCATCGCGATCGCGATCGCGATCGCGAGCATCATCACCATCATCGCCGGCGACACAAGCATGCTTCTGAGGCAGACGAGGGCGAGGACGACAACAACAACAACAACAATAATCACAACAGCAACAGTAACAGCAGCAGCAGCAACTACAGTGGCCAGCCAAAGCGACAGCAGCAGCAGCAGCAGCAAGAGGAGACTCCTCCGGAGGAGACCCCAACAACCACGTCGAGCACTTCTACTTCTCTAAGTCCCGAGGACAAGGAGAACTTTTGCAGGCAACTGCAGCTGTTGGACACCAATTCGGCGGCCATTGCCGTAGCCACCAGCATCGCCGATCTCAGTCTGCCATCTCCATCGGTGGCACATGAGAGCGAAGCAGAGCAGGAGGACCAGCACCAGCAGCAGCAGCAGCAGGTGGATCAGCGGGCAGCAGAACCAGAGCCACCAGCAGCCGCAGCAGCAACAGCAATAGTGTCGTCTTCGATGGCGCCAGCGGCCAATGTCAAGTTGCCCGGCAGGCAGACCAACAATTCGCTCAGCTCGCTGACTGGCAACATCTTCATACCGGCGGGAGGAGGAGGAGGCAATGACACGCAGCAGCAGCCCCCGCAAGCGCAGGAACAGAGCGGTACGAGCAGTAGCAGCAGCAGCAGCACCACAGCCAGCACAGTGCGTTCCAAGAAGCAAAAGGCCGTTCTCAATAGCAGCGGGAGCGGAAGCAGCAGCAGCAAGGCGGCGCCGGACAAGGCGGAAGCGGCCAAGCCCAAAAAGGTGGCCTCGTCATCGGCATCCTCGTCCTCGTCCAGCAAGGCGGAGCGGCAGAGCGGTGCCTACTCGGACAAGAGTGGCGATGAGTAAGTGCGAGTGAAGAGAGACTTGATCTCGTTCCCCCCTTCCCACAGACACAACACAAACTTACTGTCCGTACTACTCTCGGTATATCTTATATATTCTTTGGTCATTTATGCTTTTTTATGCTTCTGCTTGCTTGTTGGGTGTGTGAACGTCGTGGTAAAGATACAATTGAACTTGCCTTATTGTTATTATTGTTTTGTTTGCAACAAATAATATCTAATACAGCTTGAAAAACTATTTAATTTGTTTCAAAACAAATTTTAATAAAGGTTTAAATTGTATCTTTATTGTTCAAACCAATGCTCACTCAGCTTTTGTATTGTTGTTGATTTTGTTTATTGTTTTAAGCTGAAGACTTTGCTTTTTTTCCGCTGCCTTACCTGTTGCTGCGTTGTAAATTTAAAAGTTCTACCTTAGTTTTGCTCTCACTTTAAGTTTGTCGCCCTTGCATGGTGCCTGGCCCTTTCCATACACACTCACATCGCCCATCGAATTGTATATAATGTGATCAATTGATTAACATATTTATCATTGTTATTGTAAACTTTTGTACCCCACCACCCCCCGCCCAAAACAAAACGATAAAAAAACATTCCGACTGTTGATCATAAACCGAAAACCGAACCCAAATCCACAAAATAATAAACAACAAAATATCGATAAATGTAGCCATGTAAATAGTAGAGATCGTAGCACCACTACCAACAACAACAGCAGCCTTAACAACAACAACAACAACCATAAGCACGCGTCGCACCACAGTCACAACAACAACAACAATAATAATAATAATAACAACAACAACAGCCACTCAACAACGGCGGCAGCAACAACAACAACGACGACGAATACGACAGCAACGTCGCAGGGATATCATAATCATAATCAGAATAACAACAACAACAATAATAATAACAGCAATAATAATAATAATCACAATCACAACACCACCACCTCTCACTCACAACACCATAACACCCACCATAAACACCAACACCCATCATCATCATCATCCTCACCACAGTAACAAACACAAGTCCAAATCGCACCACTCCCTAACCCACCACACCAACACCAACACCAACACCAATGCCCATTCAACAACAACGACAACACCGACACCAACAAGCAAGACAACTGCATCACAATACCACCACAGCAACACAGTAAACACACCAACACCAACAACAACACCAACAACAACAAACAACAACTCAACGTACAACTCCTCCAATCATGCGAATATTCTTAGCTTTACCGAAACGGAGGAGGTCCTGCAAATTGGAATGCACAAGGTGCTGGTCTACGTGAAGAACCATCGCGATGCCTGGCCCTTTATGGATCCCGTGGAGGAGGATATAGCGCCACGCTATTATTCCATCATCAGGAGGTGAGTTTACTTATTGAAATGAAATGAACTACTTCATTAAACTTAAATTTATTTACTAATTTTTTCTTTCGCCCCACAGACCCATGGACCTGCTCAAGATGGAGGACAAGCTGGACAGTGGAGAATATCACAAATTTAGCGAATTTCGGAACGATTTCCGACTGATAGTCAACAATTGTCGACTGTATAATGGGCACAATAATGGTAGAACATGGCGTTAAATCGGTTTCTTTTCTCAGACCCTTTAATGGTGCCTTCCTCTCTCACCACAGAATACACGGAAATGGTGAACAATCTGCAGGATGCCTTCGAGAAGGCTACCAAGAAGTACTTTGATAATCTCTCAGACGATGAGGACGACGACCCCAATCTAAGCTATCCCGCCGCCGACTCCAAAATGAACGTCTTCCGCGAAAAATACTTCAGCAAGAAGGCCAAGGAGGAGACGGAGAAGGATGCAGCAGCGCCGGTGGGGGGCGTCAGGAGAGCAGCGCCGAAGAGCGCAGCGAGATCGAGGAGGAGGCCATGCAGAAAGCGCAAAAGCGCAAGCGCAAGGAGAAGGACAAACGGCGCAAAAAGAAGAACAAGAGCAAGGCAGAGCCCGAGACGGATGATGAGGACATGGAGCCGGAGAGGGAACCAACGCCGCCGCCTCCGAGCAAGAAGAGCAAGGCGGGCAAGGTGACAAAGGAAAAGGAAAAGGAAAAAGACAAAGAAAAGGAGAAGGAAAAGGAAAAGGAGAAGGAGAAAGAAAAGGAGAAGGAAAAGGAAAAAGAGAAGGAACCCGCAGCAAACAAGCGGGGACGCAAGGCCAAGAGCGACAAGTCCGCGGCAAAGCCCGGTAAGCAGCCACAGCAGCAAAAGACCAAAAAGGGGGCCAAGAAGATGGCGGCGGCTCCCGAAACGGAGCCCGAATCCGCGGAAGCCAGCGACAGCGACAGGCGAGAGAGCGACGACTCCAGCGACGATGAGCACATTTCGCTGGCCAAAGCCAAGGCCAAGTCCCTCCTCAAAGCACCCACATCGAGGACGATAGCGGCGCAGAAGAAGAAGTCGGTGCCAGCGGAGTCCAAGGTAAAGACGCTCACGCCCGTCAAGCGACAGGTGAAGGGCAAGGGAGGCAACAAGAGCGGACGCGGGGAGCAGTCCACAGAGCAGCTGCTGCCGCCGACAGCAGCGGCCGCCTTGGCCGAGTCAGCCGCCGAGCTGGAAGAAGACGAAGAGGAGCAGGACACACGACGCGCTGCAGACGACGGCGACTATGACGAGGATGAGGACGAAGATGGTTCGCGGTCGCGCAGCATGTCGCCCTTCAAGGTTGATCTCCACAAGAAATACTCGAAAAGTGCCCTTAACGATGATCTCTCCGAGCTGCTGACCACCGTGAAGAAGGTGCCCACCGCAGAGACCACAAAGCTGAGCGCCCGCCATCATCAGGATGAAGACGCGGAGATGGAGGAGCGATCTGGCCGCGAGTCTGACGGGGACTTTAAATCCCTGAGCAGCAGTAGGGCCAGCTCCCAAGAGCGTCCGCTGGTGACGAAGAAGGGGCGGAAAGGGGAGAGCTCTAAGAAGGACAAGGAGAAAAAGAGCCGGGATAAGGACAAGGACAAGGACAAAGAGAAGGACAAAGACAAGGACAAGGACAAATCCCGCAGCACGAAGCACAAGAAGAGCAAAGAGGAGTCCGCCTTGTCGGCCGCCGCAGCTGCTGCTGCCGCCGAGCAGGCCGAACTGGAGATGCTGCTGCCCTTCATGGACAAGTACGACGTGATCAAGTATCGCCGCAGTCGTGCCGCCCAGAGTGGCTCCAGTGCCTCCAACTCGATAGCCCCCTCCGAGGACTCAAAGCCGGCCAGCACCAAGAGCGGCAGGGAGAGCGGCAAGAAGAGCTCGGCCAGGCGGGAGCCCGATCCTCCGGAGCAGCACAAGCGCGGCCGAAAGAGCAAAGACCAAAAGCGATCCAAGGACGCGGAGAAGACGCAGGAGAAGACTGAAAAGGCGGCCAAGGCGGAGGCAGAGAAGCACACGGAAACCAAGTCAAAGAAGAAGGAAGAGCCTGCCAAGGAGAAGACGGAGAAGCCGGCAAAGGAGAAGTCGCCGGCTCCCGTTGAGGCTGCCGAGACGGGCAAGAAGAAGGAGGAGGCTTCCAACACGCCCGCCGCTCTCCCATCCTCCACAACCAAGGTGAAGGAGGCGCCCGGCAAGACTTCAGCCAAGAAGAGGCCAGACAAGCAAATGCCGCCGCCCCCGAAGCCCGCGGATAAACCCAGTGGCGACAAGGGTTCCGGCAACCGGAAAACCGCTGCGGGGAAGAAGGCGGCAGCCCAAAAGGCGGGCCAAGCGCAAGCCACCAACAGCAACAACACCAACCTCGAGGCCTTGGACGTGGAGACGGAGCAGACCCTCAAGGACATCAATCGCTGGCTGGAGCACACGCCCCGCTTCACGGAGTTCAGTTCGGCCAGCAACTCGCCCTCCCGCTACAATCTCCTCGACGACTTTGACTCGGGCATCGGCAGCAAGCTGGATGCAGCGGACTTCCGCCGACCCGTGGCCCTGGCCGCTCCCAAGGCGGAACTGGTGCCGACGAAGCTGGCGGAGGCTCTTGAACGAGCTGGTCAGCGAACCAAAGGAGGCGTCAGCAGCCGCCAGCAAGTCTGAGTCGGAATCCGTGGCTCCCACGGCGAGCAGTGTGAGCAGCAGCTGCGGCACTCCGCCCCACTCGATGCACTCGGGCAACTCCATCGGCAGCACATCCGCCACAGCGGCCTCCAGCTCCAATTGCTCCACCAACAACTCAATGCCCACGCCCTTGCCTGTGGCCGCTACAGCGCCCCTGCCTCCGGTCCTGCCGTGCCCGCCCCTGCCTCTGCCGCCAGCCAAGCCCAAGGAGCCGAGCACCACGCAGCTGCTGCTGAATCCACCACCTCCGCCGCACATCAAGCAGCAGCTGGCCAAGGAGGCCAAGCGCAAGTCGCTCAAGGAGAAGCAGGCGGCGGCTCAGGCAGCTCAGGCGCAGCAGGTCAAGGCCAAGGCCAATGTGATGCGGACCATCGAACGGCTGCAGCCGGGCAAGGCCAAGGGCAATCTCATCCAAAATGTGGCCGCTGGCAAGGCCACGGAGGAGAGCAGCGATGCCCTCGCGGGCACGAACCCAGTGGCCAGCAAGGCGAAGGAGCTGAAGAACGCCCTGATCACGGAAACCTGCGACGGAGCTCCGAAACTAAGTCTGGGCACCGTGATCAAGACCCAGGACTTTGCTCTGGGCAAAACGCTCGAGGAACTCGCCCGCAATAAGCCCACAGATGAGGATGAGGGCGTGCCCACGGAGGACAGTAAATCCGAGGAGACCTCGACGCCACCCACAACGCCCAGCAAGGAGGGCGGAGGACCACCCAAGCCATTTGAAGCTCTTCTGGAGCTCAGCAAAGCGGGCAAGGCGGCGGCAGAGGCGGCCAAGGCGGATGCTGCCAGTCAGCAGAAGAAGAAGCCCGATCTGAGCGCCTGGCTGCAGGCCTTCGGCGGCCCCAAGGTGAACAAGAAGTCCGAGGAGGAGGAGCCCAAGCAGCACTCGCTTCAGCAACAGCAGCAGGACCTGCTGCCGGGTGAGGCCAAGGTGGCGCCGCCTGCTCACTCTCCCGCCGGGGACAACTTCTCGCTGCCCGCGGTGATGCGTCCGCGGAAGCCGAGCACCGGCAGCACCAACTCCGAGCGCAGTTCCTTTAGCCAGGACCCGGACTCGCCTCGCATAGCCATCGATGAGCGATACGGATCCTATGCCGCCGGCTCCTACACCTCGCCCATTGGAGCCTCGCCCATAGGGGCATCCCCCATAATGGTGTCGCCCAAGCCAAACGATGACATGGGCAAGCCGGCGTCGCCCTATCCCCTGAACGGAGCCATCAAGGTGGGTTTCTACCAGGACACCACGACCAAGAGCAGTCCGGACAAGAGCTGCAGCCCGCGGGAGATGAACTCGCCGTATCCGCAGTATTCGCAGCACATCTACTCCTCCGCCTCCTCGCCGAACGTCTCCACGCCGGACCTGAGCGGCACCTCACCCTATGGCGGCGGGAATAGCTACAATCCCTCGGGCTCGGAGGCTTCCAAGACCCCCGCCTACTCTTCCACGTCCCCGCTTCCCATCTACGACCAATACAAGCAGCCGCGCTCCCAGGAGTCGGACTACAACTCCTCGATGAGTCCGAGCACGCCGAATCCCCACTCGCCGTACCAGCAGCCGCAGAGCTCGCCGTACACCACGCCCCAGCAGTCGTCGCAGTCGACGCATCCGTCGCCCTACCACGGCCAGTCGCCGTACCACCAGCAGCAGCACTCACCATATCATCCGCCGGCCGCGCAGCAGCAGCAGCAGCAACAGCAGCCCTCGCAGCCTTCCTCCCACAGTCCGGCGGCCCATCAGCAGGCCCACAGTCCCATACCATCTCCGGCCTCCTCGGCGGCCACGCAGCCACCGACACCGTTGGCGCATTCCCCGGCAGAGCAGCAGCATTCGCCGTACCAGCAGCCCGTGCTGTCGCCTTACCAGCAACCCCAGTCGCAGCAGCAGCAGCAGGTGCAACCGCCTGTGGTGCCGCCAGTGCAACAGGCTTCCACTGGTTCCGTGGCCTCAACGGCTGGCCTGAGTAACAATGGCTATGGCCCCGGCAACCACGATACGTACCAGCAGCACCAGCAACGCTCCCTGTACAATCCTGCCACTCTGATTAATCCCCTGCCCGCGGCCGGCGCTGCTTCGACAGCCGCCTCCATCACCAAGCCCAACAATGAGTGGAGCCTCAACCGCAGCCTGCTGCCACCGAGCATTGCGAATACGGCAAGTCAGGCGACGCAGCAAGCTGTACAGCAGCAGCAGCAGCAGCCACAGTTGCAGGCAGCGCAGCAGCAGCAACTGCAAGCAACATCTCAACAGCAGCAATTGCAGACGCAGCAACAGCAGCAGCAGCAGCAACAGTTGCAGCAGCAGCTAAAGCCCAAGTATCCAACGTATGCGCAATATCAGTCAACAAATGCAGCGGCGAGTGCAGCGGCAGCAGCAGATGCAGTGGATACCCAGTCACAACAGCAGCAGCAGCAGCAGCAGCAGAAGATAGTGCCGCCCAGCTACGGCAGCGACATGGCCACCTTTATGCAGCATCAGATGCAGCAGCCTCCAAAGACCGAAACTCTGATAAATCCCCTGAAGAGACCTGGCGAGGACATGGGCATGGACTACAGTGGCAATGCAGCGGCTAATAAAATGGCAAAGATAGACGAGACGCCGGCACAGCAGCCACAATTGCAGCAGCAGCAGCAGCAACAACAGCAGCAGCAGCAGCCGCAGTTGCAACAGCTGCAGCAAACAGCTCAGAGCCAAGCGCAAACGCTGATCAACAAACAGCAGCAAATGTTTAATAGCTTCCTGGGCTCGATGGCCTTTGGCAAGCCCATTGGCAACATAGCGCCGGACAAGGCCTTCGAGATGTACAACAGGGCGGCGGCCATGGGTTTCCCCAAGGAGTTTGCCAAGGACAACAGTTGCCAGTTGCAGCAGCAGCAGCAGCAGCAGCCGGGGTCACAGGGCAGCGGCAACAAACAGCAGACAAATCAACAGCAGCAGCAGCAGCCACATCTCACGCAACTGCAGACGCCGCATAATCAAAACTACCAGCAACAGCAGCAAGCCCAGGCCCAGAAGCTGCCACTGCAACAGCAGCAGCAGCAGCAGTCGCAGCAACTCAACTACCAGCAACAGCACAACTACACCTCTCAGCAGCAGCAGTCCTCAGTCCCCGACAAGCCAGCGGCAGCACAACAAGCCACTCTGCCTGCTGCCGTGAGCGATGCCAGCAGCAACATGTTGCACCACCAGCATCATCTCAGCCAGACGCATCATCTGGCCGCCTACAACAAGCCCACGCCGCCGCCCCCGCCGCAAACTTACAGCAATCCCCTGATGCAATCCATGCTGGGCTATGCCGGCAACTATTTCGACAAGTCCATGCCGCCGGCGGCGCACATGTACAGCGCCTCGAGCTCAGCGGCCACGGCCTACGGGAATCCGGCGCAGCAATTGCCAGGAAACTATGTTCCGGGCAACAACAATCCCGCACACCAGCAGCAGCAACAACAGCAGCAGCAGCAAGCGGCGGCAGTCGCTCCAGCGGAAGTCAAGGCGCCAGCGAAGAGGGGAAGGAAAAAGAAGGCAGCCACAATTGCGGCAGAAGCGGCGGCAGCGGCAGTCAAGCAGCAGCAGCAGCAACAGGCGCAGCAGCAACAGGTGCAGCAGCAACAGCAACAAGTGCAGCAGCAGCAGCAGCAACAGGTGGCTGCGCAGCAGCAGCAACACCAAGCAATGCCGCAGTACAACATGGCGCAGACGGCAGCCTCCGTTTCGGCAGCTGCTGCTGCTGCCGCCACCAATAACCAGCTGCAGGCGCATGCGCAGGCGCTACACCAGGGCTTCCAGCTGTACGCGGGCCTCAAGTCCGGCGGAGTATCCTCGCCCGGATCGGTCACCGGCGGCGGCGGCAGCAACAACAGCAGCAACCAAACCACGGCGGCAGCCGAGGCTGCAGCCGCCATCTCCCTGAAGACTTCCACGGGCAGCGGCGGCGGTGGCGGCATTGTGCCGGGCAGTGCCTTCAACTTTGCGCCCACTCCCGGAGCCCTCGGCCTCTATGGCGACCAGTCGGCGGCAGCGGCGGCTAGCAGCTATCTGGATCAGTTCCGGGACGCCCCCAATCCATACTATATGCCACCGGCGCCGGCGCACAGCGGAGCGGCTGCCAATCCCGTTGGCAATGCCGGGGACAAGAGCGGACAGAATCCCCTGAACACGGCCGCCGGCTCGTATCCCTTCCTGGCGGCGGCGGCAGCGGCTCACCCCTCAACGCGGGCAGCCGCCGCTGCGGCGGCCTATCCCTTCGCCGATCCTAATTCGCAGCTGTACCAGCAGTACCTGCGGCGCGATGACTTCCACACGCGGATGATCTTCAACCAGAGTCTGCTGAGCGGGCCAGCAGCGGCGGCGGCAGCAGCCGGATATGGACAACCGCCGCCGCCGCCATCCGCGTACCAACGGGCCACACTGGGCATGCCGAAGCCGTACGATATTAACCGGCAGTCATGGTTTTAGCAGTACGCCAGTGCCGCCAACGTGGATCTCCAAGGGGACGACCTGACGGGGGCGGCAACTGGAACAAGTTCGGGATCAGGACCAGCAGCTGGAGCTTCAGCGGCAGCCACACAGCGATGAAGGGTGTCTACAGGCTTAGAAAAGGTTTCAAAGCACGCAAGCAAATCGGTTCACAAGAGGTACTGGTTTTGCTGGAATTTTGTTTTTTATTCTTGTGAAGTTTAGCTGGGATTTTCTTGAAGAATCGAATCTGTTTTAGTTGAAAGTCCAAAAATCTTATTAGCTTTTAAAAGGCTTCGAAAGTGTCCCTATTTCTTTGAACGCAGGATGTGTGTTGTACTGACTATTTGATATTCCTTGGCAAGACTCGAATTCCACTGCCTCACCCCCTCGATTTTCATTTAAAAATATTATTATTAATTACTATGTTTTGTGTTTCTCACGACTCATTTTCCCCACATTTTTTGTTGTGCAATGTGTGTTTCCTTTTGTGACTGCAGTTGCCTCCTAGCAGAGTTTGTTGGTCTTTAGTTTGTATCTATTATTCGGATAGTCTTTAGGTTTAAAGCCTTCGCTGTTAATGACAATTACTCTTAATCGGTGTAGCTAATTAGGCCCCTAATTTATATTTAATTGAACTTAATTTGTTTTTAAAGCTTAACAAAGCGAATCAGAATAAGAAACCATACAGAAAATGCAAGAAATTCAAAGAATTGCTCTGACTATAATTAGATTTTAGTTGGTTTTCCAGAATTTAACTCGGTAACTACAATAGGACGCGAGTGTGTAAATGAACTACGATTATTAGTTATTAGTCCTTACTATTACTATTATAATAACTACCTATTATCGATTCGTGCTGCGGCCAATTTGTTGAAATATTTATTAATCCAACTAATCAAAGAGATTCGCAACACACACAAAACTAAAGCTAAAGCAAAAAACACACGCAGCGAGGATAAACTTTTAGTTTGTAGAGAACGCCAAGCAGATGTATAAACTTTTGTTAAATATGCTAAGTAACCAGAGTACGGACCTAGCGTTAAGCCTTAAGCCCCTTAAAGCTGCTGCAAGTAAATAATAAACCAATGCAAATGTGCAACATTCCGCCTCATAATAATGTAATACCGATAACCATCCCCATCCCCATCCCACAAGATCCCAAGAACAATTTGCTGTACAGACATGTAAAAACTCTGCGTTTTTACACACATCTCAAGTTGTAGCTTTAAAAGTGTAAAAAATCGAACGATTGAAAGAAGAACAATTGAAAATTATGGAATATATGAAAGAAAAAGTGTCTTAGTCGCTATTAAAAAAAAAAAGGAAAAAGAAGAGAGAAGAAAGTAACGAGTACCGCATAAACCGCGAGCCCATAAGAATAATAATAGTATATATATATTTATTATATAGTGAAAACAATAAACAAAAACAGCCCCGTATTCAATTAAGTTGTTAAAGCTTTCTTTTTGCAAACGTAAATTTTAAATTTTCATTACGAGTAACGAGTAAACTTAAAACAAAATGAGAAGCGGACGAGACGAGACGAGACGAAGCGACGAGTGACGAGTAAAAGCGGTGTACCTAGAGCATAAAGAGCAGCAACAAACATATTTAAAGAACCACAAGCTAAAATATTATATTAATAATGATTATATATACAACACAAAACATATATATTATATGCAGTAAGTGCAGCGAGTGCACGTTATACATAAATCTGTATGTATAGGCCACGGCGACAGCAGCAGCGAGTAAATAACAATAAAGAATTCTATTGCATATTGTACGAAAAAGAACAAAAACATACGAAGAACCCAATGTTTATATTGTTAGCAATTATTATGCAATTATCGCGAGGCGCTCTCGACACGGCACGCGTTCATTTGCATACAATTGCAGGCCAAGTCAAGTGCGGATTTCTACTGCCCTTCACCAGCTGGCCGGCCAGTCGTCAGTCGCAGTCGGTCGTCGGTGTGTTCCCAGTTTCCAATTTCAATTCCAATTCCCAGACACTGCAATTGCAGACAGCTGTGCCGGCGGCTGCCCAGCTCCATCGATCATCTGTGTGCAGGTCTTCTAGAACGGCACGAAGTCGGGAAGCGTGTTGCTAATGCCTCTGCTTTCGAATCGCTGAAAGCAATTGATCAGATTTAATTATCATTTGCCGGAGCGATTACAATTACGATTACAACATTGTCTTTGGAGTGGTGACATGTGCCTGAGACTGAGACTGAGGCTGTGGCTGTGACCGTTGCTGGAGCAGGGCTTTCTCTGGCATCCCTGGAATCTCCGGCATCTGGTCGCTCGGTCCGGCGACAGGGCAAATTCCCCCGGTGAGAGGTCAAGACTCGGGCGATGACGCGGTGCAAAGCAGGTTAAGGAAAAACACCCAATTACCGCGAACATTGCCGCTAATTAAATATAAAAATCTTAACCCAAAACGCGGTGCGTGACTCAGAACCAGATCCAATGCCCTCCTCTTCTTGGCCGGTGGCTCGGGTTTATCCGGCAATTAGCGGAGCGGAGCGGAGCGGATCGGATCGGAGCTATTACATTGCTTTTCAACACCCATTATAAAGTCTCGTAATCTATATCAAAGATATGGCATGGCCTCTTTGAGTCATGCTTCTATACTTATTCTATATGCTACATATACATATTTGCAAGCAAAGTTCTTGTGATTAATGATCCAAGATGTTTGCTGGCTTTTCATCCGGTTCGATACGATTCTTATTTATTATTATTTATAACAATTATTGTGCATGTTAATTGGTTTATTCACCAGCAGCCCCCGGCTCCGGTCGATCGAACCGATTTGAAAATTTATGGAAATTAAAGCAAACATACACACGGAGCCAAAAATACAACAACAATATAATCCAGTCAAACCGGCACAAACATTTAAATTTGTTAATAATGAAATGCAAGTGTGCATAATAAATTCGAGAATATTTAAATTGCAATTTGTTAATTAAATGCCGGCAGTTGCGTAACGATTGTTATAATTTTGTGAGCGCAAAATTCTTGCAATGTTATTGACACGCAAACCATTGGCAGGGGGCTTTGGGAATTTATGATATTCCGAATATTTAGAATATTCTAATTGTTCGAATAAAGGCGTGGCACCTGCACAGCGAACGCCATTGTGTTTAGTCACCCTGCGATTTTCCTTCTAAAATAGCCTCCGGCTTTAAATTTATGTGTTGCATAATTTACAAGCGAGCCAAAGCCAGTTAATAATTATTATAACATCATAATCATGTTGGAGGAGCGTAAAAAAAATGGAGAAAAAATTAAAACAATATTGTGCGTCGTCGTTACGTTGTTTTGACCAAAAAGGTCATTCAATTTATGCAAGTTCCACTCGTAATTGTTGCTATGGCGGTAAGGCATTACTATATTCGTTCTATAAGCAAGGTGTAAATACTTTTATAAGGGTATATTCGCTTCTTGGGGATTTTTGAGATTTTAATGAAATTTTGTAAGAATAAATGAATTGTAAAATATTTTTAGGCCCCTTATTAGTTTAGGCTGTTAGAAGAAATAATTTTAAAATATTTACCAAAAGGTTCTTTAGTGTTTTTAACAATAGATTATTTTTTAGCTTGCAAGATATTGCGGTTGTAATTCCGATTTGTAATCCTTTTCTCTGTTCTCGGAATGTTTCCCCATAAAACTCAAATTGCAATTACAATTATTTAACCCTTTTCTTACAATTTTATTAGAATTTTTGCTACCTTTAATTATATATTATTATTCTACGTTGCTGCTAAAAACTTCCTGAATGTTAATTGGACCCTTTTATAACCTATTATTAGGGCCTTAGAAGAACAATAATATGGTTAATCAAGAAACAATTAAATACCAATTCACGACTGGCTCTTTAGGGCATTATATAAGCGCGTCTTGGCTATGTTCGTGTAATTATTACATTACATTCGTAATGGCCACGTTAGAATTGACTTTTATTGATTTCGTGTTCGCAGTTGTAAATCAAGGAAAATGTGCAAATAGCATGCAATCTGTTTGGCGTCGAGTAGCGTTGAGTCAGACGGTCACCATTTGTTTATCACACATAACATAATAATAATACACATACGCCTTTTACTTTCTAAATTTAAATTACAAAGCCTTGCTCGCAAGAATTCCTTCCGTTTGTGAATCAACTCGCTGGGAGAAAGATATCCCCGGTTGGGGCAATTAATGCAAACAAATCAAATTAAATCGAACTTAAAAATAGCGCTCCCTTCGGTGCGTTCATTGAACCTTTGTCTCCGATTTTTTCCCCCTTTATTTATTTATTTTTTTTTTTTTGGTTTTTGGACTGAGCCGGCCTTAGTTGTCAATATGATTGTGGTTAGCCATTAAGACAATGCTTTATGTAGGGGGTGCGGTTTGAACTTGGCCTTTGATTGAGCGATTATACAATTGGCAATAGTTGCGTTAGTTAGTTGCTCCGCAGATATCGCCCTGTCATCTGCCAGATATTAGATAATTATTATAAATCACCACTATGTTTGGCCACACTTTGATGATTAATAATGGGGGGCATTTAGAGTCTAAGAGGATTATGTAGCGGCTGCTGCTGCTGGGGTCGCTGATCACGTAGACGCTGAAAATTTACATTGCCATTTACAAGATAATAATGCGAACGTCGCGTCGCACATTATTTCATATTTGAGCGCTGAGCGTTTCCGACATAATCAAAAGACTTAAGCGACGAACTTAAGCGGCGAACTTAAGCCACTTCCTGCACAGGTGGCGCTGCCAAGCAGCCACAGCCAGCAGCCCGCAGACAGCGGCTAACTGCCCGAGCACAGCTCAAGTTCAATGGAATTTTCGTGCACGCGCCGCACTGTAAGTAAGGCGGCGAGAGATTTAAATTTAATTTTAGAATGCAATGTGGCCGTTGATTAAATATTGCATTACATAAAATGCAAAAGCGAAGCAAACAGCACGGCAAACAAATGAGCTCACCCCACACTTGTCGCGTCTCTCGACTCTTGACACTTGACGCTAATTAGTCGCCACTTTTCACCCTCGTTAAGCATTGAAAGTGCTGTTTGTTGGTATCTAAACATCATCACTAGCCAGCCAGCCAGCCAGCTGGTCTAATGAAATTGTTACTTGTTTTTATGGGCAGCTGCTCGCTCGACTCGTAATTTATGCTAATATTGCCGCCGCACACACAGGAGCTAAGCTAAACACCTAACTACGGGCATAACTAACGCCTCTGAACCAAGCACATAAAATGCCTTAGAAAGTAATTATTAACCTTCATTTCGGGCCAGGCAAATTGGCTTGGAATGCCTCTCGCCTTGACAAGAACTCTTTGGGTGGAGTTTCCATAAAGCCACGCTCGAAAAGAACAGTAGCTTATCGAAAACTGGGCGTTAAGTGGAGCATATTAAGTGTATTATGCTAAATAGTATTTATTTATTTTTTATTTTCGTGTTTTAGTTTTGGTTTTGGGGCAAACCCGTTTCGATTGAGAGAGAAACCCCACAAACAGCAACATTTTGTCAAATCATGGGCTAGGCTATTGCTTACCATTGTGAAAATAGATATAGAACGTTTCCTAGGAAATAACCAGCGCGCAGAATTATGCAAATCAGACACAAAAACCCAGAGACATTGGAGATGTCTTCACTGGTGCACTGCAAGAAAAATATATTTTCGATTTTTGTCTGCCCTTGAAGGGTGTTATAATTTTAATCAGATGCTTGAAACTAGTGAAGGAGTCATTTCCGACCCTATAAATCATATATATTCTTGATCGGCATGACCAGCCGAGTCGATCTAGCCGTGGCTGGTAGCATAAAAAAATTTAAATTATTTTTTCGAAATATTTAAGGGTTAAATTGTTAAAACATTTTAAAATAAATTGAATTTCAGTTTGCAGTTTCATTAACTTTATAAAAACAAACTCAGAACATTTTTCCGATTCCAAATTAATGTATTTTTAGCTTAGTTATTGTAATTTTAAGCTTAAACTAGCACAAAATTATTTATGATAAATATTTAAATTTTAATACTCCCTTCGCGGTATTATAATATCAGTCAGAAGCACAGAACATAGTGAAGGAGTCATTTCCGACCCTATAAATCATATATATTCTTGATCAGCATTAACAGCAGAATTGATCTAGCCATGTTTGCAACAACAAAAAAATTTTTAATTTTTTTCAAAATTTCTAAAGGGTGACATCATTTAAATTGTCAAAAAAATTAAATAAAAATTTATTTTAAAACATGTTTAAGATCAATATGTAGATTTACCAATTTAATAAAAACTAGCTCAGAAAAGCTGTCCGAATTAAAATTAACACATTTTTGGCTTAGTTATGACATTTTGAAACTTTTAATTTACCAAAAAATTATAATATATAAAAATCGAACCCACGAGTCCATAAAATTCATATATGTACATGAGGAATTCGTGGTCGTTTATAAAGACCAAGAAGCGAATGAAGTTTTCCATTATTAGTATTACTAAATCAACAGATTATCTATTATGTAAGCCTATTTTGCTCTGTGTACATAGATAGACCGCAGCATTTCCGATTTAAAAATTAGCGCAAAAGTGCCAGAACAGAATCAGAATGCTGGCGCGCCGCTCAAAAAACCCCGTGTAACTGGGAAAAATAAGCACCTGTTTTCTTTTTTTTTTTTTTGCACATTTTGAAAGTATCTCGGAGCTGACAGGCGGCCGTGACTCAGATAGTCGCGAGAGTTGTAGGCAGCGGCATTCGGACTTGACGCAAGTGCGTCTGGGGAAGACCAGGCCGCGTCAGAACTTGATTTTGTGGCACAGACAAGCAGGCCATCAATTAGCAAGTGTGTGGTGACTCCTTTGGACCAGCATTTAAATTAATTGCCAACTGCAGCGAGGGAATCCACCTCTTTAAACAGAATTTCGTGTGATTTACAAATCTCTCGCTCTCGGTTGGACTTTCCACGCATCAAAAACAGTGACAACCACTCGAGATATGGAAAAGCTGGTTGGTGAGGACTTTGGTTTTCGGTTTTTGTGTTCCCTGGCGACCTCTCACCTGTCAGCAGCAGGTGTCTATTGATTTTTGAACTGGCCAAGGGGAGGGGACGCAGTACATCATCATCATCGATGAATCCCTTGGCTAATCGGGTCAAGAGAAAAACCATTTCAAGTGGGCCCGTCACTCGCACCACTTAATTGGCCATATAGTAAATATGAATATATGTAAATAAATGCAAATATATGAATTCCAATACCGCAAAAATCTTCCGCGCTTCTTTTGGGCGCTTTTAATTTTTAATTTTAACTTTCTTTGTGTAGGACAAGGTGCAACAAACTGGTTTAGTTCGTTGCGAGTTTGAGTCTTTAACGACACAATGCGATAATAATGAAAATATACACTCCGATACATAACTGCGAAAAGCTACTTTTTACCGATCATCGCTTTTTGGGGGCTCGTTCGGTGATTAAGTTCGCCGTTTATTTTCGGTGCAGTGCGTGGAACACGCCTCGGAAATGTTTTGGCTTTGGTTCCACATTTTGACGGCAAAGTAAGTAAGGCAAAGTCGTTAAATCGTCGATAAGCTAAATATAAAGTTGTGATTGGCAGCGGCCGTTGGAACGCACGAGAAGGAGGAAGGAGTCCTGCCCAAGGTCCGTGAGTCCCCCTTTGGGAGGTTTAAAGTATATTCCCCATTTGATTTAGGAACGTGACGCAGAGGAAATAAATTCGGGAATGTTCTCTCAGGAATTTAATGAGTGGGTTAACGTTTTTTATATATTTTTTCAAGGCTTCCAAGGTAATGTGGTAACATTCCTTACAAAA
The DNA here is from genome assembly GCA_018151655.1 of Drosophila bocqueti. Classification (NCBI taxonomy): domain Eukaryota; kingdom Metazoa; phylum Arthropoda; class Insecta; order Diptera; family Drosophilidae; genus Drosophila; species Drosophila bocqueti. The sequence goes on from JAECXF010000230.1 coordinate 1,235,356, forward strand.
TAAGGCTTAAATATATTATATAAAATATCCTGTATTGGTTACACCAATTTTTTGAATCACTTTAAATTATTAGATCACTCATAAAAATCATAATAAATAAATAAGGACCGCTTTACTGATTTTTTAAAGGAAGTTCTGACGCACAAAAGTCTCTTTTCTTTCATTCCGAATGAATCACAGATGAAATCAAGTGCCTACAAATTTTTCCAGTGTGCTCTGCTGGTGAATTATAAGTTCATCATCATCTGGGAATCGTGTTAAGTGACTTATTTAATTTTAATGAGTAGGTTAGTATTCTACACTCATCCCGGGTACAATTTTCACTTCAAGCTTACTTAATCTTCCATAATTATTTAGCGAAATCCCCCTCTGAATTCCCCCGAATAGTGGCATTTAACGCGAATTTCCTAATCAATTTTAATTATCAAAGGCAGTAAAAACATTTAATTGGTTCATCATTACTTCTCTTGACTCTCTTCGGGGCCAGCTCATGCCAAAATAGACGTCACAAGGATCCAAATAAAACCCCCGAGATAACAAATTATGCTGCGCTGCAATGACTCTGGGATTTTTTCTGTTTTCTGTTTGGCGCACGTGACGCAAAATAAAAAAAAAGGAGAAAAAACAAACCATAACCAAAACCAAAACAAACAAACGAAAAAAACAAAACGAAATGCGAACGAGGCGCGCGGCTATTTTGCATATATTCAAATGAACAATTTTACTGCTAAATGCGAGCGATAAAAACACGGCACAGCACAGCAGCCGGCGTCATCTTTGGCCCCCCAGGTGAATCAGCCACTAAACGGGTTAACTTGGGATCTTAGAAAGCGCCAGGTGCCTGTCCCCGATCCCCATCCAAACTCCCTACTCCAAGCACGTGATTGATACATCATCGGTAAACGGTGGACTCCCCCCTTGACAGCTCACAGCTCGATTTCGATTTCGATTCGTTTCGTTTCGATTTGGGAAAGCAAAACCTCAATATTATACAATAATTAGCAGCGCAAAAATGATTGCCAATTGTAATTAATGCACATAATTGCTGGGCCCCGTAGAATGTTACTCGCTAGAATGGAAACTGGCAGTAAAAACTTCTAGATTACGAATTAAAAATTGAGAATTTTTGAAATGGACTCGTAATTGTATTATTAATTGCGCTTAATTGAATTATGAATTCCATTTAGTTGCCACCTAGGAAGTACAGTCCAAGCACCGAGATTCGTGCAATCTCGGAAGCATTCCGCAAGGGCAGCCAACGAGGGCCGAGATTTTCCCTCCCCTGGAGCGGATTCCGCTGGATTTTTCAGTTCCCAGTTCCAAGTGGATCCAAGGCTGCAAGATTGTGGGAATCGGAGGAGAAAAAAAATATGGCAAGCCCAGAGCGGAAGGTTGGGAAAATTGCCGGTTTGTAGGTTTCTTTAAAAATTGTTAGAAATATATATAATATTTATCTACTTTTAGGTAGATTGTCATCATTTTTAAAATATATAAAATAAAGACTACATTTATTTCTCATATTTTTTTCACTTGTTATGAAAATAATATTATGATTTATTGTTAATTTTTATTATGGTTACCTTAATCATTCAACCTGAAATAAGCTTGGTTCTTTGCAAGTTAATTAAACAAATTTAATGACACCACCACAAACCGCAATGAATCGGTTTCTGGTTTTGTATAAAATCAATTGTATTTATATTTTTATTACCAGATTGTGTCATTTCCTTTATAGAATATATGTATGTATAGTATTTAGTGAAAAATAATGCCAAGTTCTGTAAGCTTCTTTTATTTACAATTAATTATTGATAACTAGGCTGCAGTTTAAGGCCTGCGGCTACGTTGTTTTATTTTTGTATGCTATTCCTAAATTCTATAGTCAATTTATTTAAAGCAAAACCCAACAGGAACTGCTTTCCCCGGATTTTTACATTTCATGCTGACAACTATGATTGATGGAATGAATAATGGACGCAAAAAGAAACTGTACTTCGAAATATTCCCGAGTTTGACCAGAAAAGTGGACTACGTGACTGAGCCAAAACTTAAACATTTTTTTAATAGAACAATGCCACTGTGAGTGTGTGTGGCACAGTAAAAACCCAATAAAGTCCGAAAAGGTCGTGAAATTTTAATTATAGAATCTAATTTGTTTGAACGCTCTTTTATCTTGATGATTGATCATTAGGTCTAAGAAAAAACATAACAAAACAAACGAAAAGAAATAGAAAAAAGTAAATCCGTCTTATGTAACAAAAGTTAAAAATTGCAAAAGCCAAAAATCATCGACCTTCGAAATCGGTTCTCAAAGGAGCCGTTTCAAATTTATTTGATTTTTTGTTGGCCAACAATTAAACATTGTTTAATGACAGGGAACAACTACTACTACTACCCCAGCTTATGTACATAGTTTGCTTCACTTATTATGGTTTGATCATGAGACTTCGACTTCAATAAAACAAAAAAAAGTAATAAATAAAACAAACAAACTGGTTGACCAAACTGGAGATCGTTCCGATCAGAAGCTAACGCAGCTAGTCAACCGTTAAAAGGTTCACGGCCAAGGACAAGGAAATCCCAGTGAATGGCCACCGCCACCGCTCGATCTCCATGAATCACGACCAAGTCAACGCGACTCCGATTCCCGCCCCGATTTGATGTGAAACAATTTTGTGACTTCTGAAACCTTGGGCGTGTACACTTTGCATATTGCTCGCTAGAACGAGGCACAAACCGTGCACAATTCAAATTGTAATATTAAATAAAACAAAAATAAAGGAAACAATGGGGTAGAAAATTGAGTAGGAAGAAAAGTTGCCATTTAAATGTGTGAAACCTTTAACTAAAATTATAATTCGTTTGATTGCCTTCCTAAAAGATTATTGCACATGAATCGGAAGTAAATGTTTGGCCAAATGTGAATGGTTCAAATGGGAACTTTTTGCACATGACTAATGAGAAATATATAATACGCAGATTATAGGCTTAAAAGGTTACTGTCTAATTCACAATCTAAAATTTGGATTTATATTTGGGCGTAACAGAACTAGAATAAGCGGAATAGCATTACTTTATTATTAAATGCCTAAACGTTTAACAAATAATGGGTAAACAAAACTGTTTCATTTTTCCGACTGAGTTTCCTTTTTGGGTTGAGAGGGTAAATTTACCTTATCCTTGAGCTCGGGCGGCTAAAGTGGATAAAAGTATCATTCAACTTTATCGATTTTAGCTCTAGTTTGTTTGCTGTTTTGAATAAAAAAAACTGTTGTAAATTAAACTTCCTAATCAATTTCAATTAATTTATTCTTTTTTTTTCTTCTAAATTCTAGATATGTAAATTTTACATTTTTAAAGCTTCAAAAAAAAATTTACGTTCAATAAATTCACATTCCATTTACCAACGCATTTAATGCTCCGTAAATCTGGTGTAATTAACCATAATTTATGAAGCATAATCTATTTCCTAGCTACCGCCGATTGAATCATAAAACCGATCATTGGATTGATCGATCCAATTTGTATAATGATTCTATATGGCGCGATGATTATGTTTTCGCCTTCCCCCAGATGTGCTCTGCGACTTAATAACTTAATGCTATCCGATCCGATTGGAGCGGATCGAAGCGGATCGAAATGTGTGTGTGTGCGATGTGTTAGCTCATTATCGGCTCGTTAGCCCACCAATCGCTAGAATTGATCTACTAATTTGATCGACTAGCGCTAAGAGAGACTGTTAGTTAGTTAGTCGGCCGCACGATGCTCGATGCAGGCTGCAAGGATGACCGGATTGTTGGCGGCAAGTACAAGTGCACATATTTAGATCAATGGCAAATCGCGCTGTATTCGATTTGGTTAAAAGCAGCGGCGAGTGGCTGCCACTGAAAATGAGAATTTACAAAAAAATAGATATACATATATGTATGTATATATTGCCATTCGACGATGATGGCCAAGACCAAATTTAAGTAGCGGCGATAGCCTTACAGGAATGCATACATAATAATGTCGCTTCAGGGATGGCCTAAAAGTATCGATTATGTGTCGATATGGAGGACAAAATTGATATTTTAATCGATATTTGTTAGTTATAAGCATTTTTTGTATATATCTATATTTTGTTTGATATTTAATGAGCAAATCTTTACTTAGATTGCATCTTATTTGGTACCGATTGATATCATGGGTATGTTACGCTAAAAATTAGATATTTAAATCAATATTTTCTGATATATCCTTGACAAAATCTGTCCTCAAATTTACAAATCTTCTTTTTTGTAATCATCACTATTTATTTAAATGGTCTTTCCGATACATAAAGGCATAACAATATTTTCGATAATATGTTATACAAAGCTATTTTTATTATCTATTTACATTCCCCAAGTGTCGCCGTAACCCGATCTCGTAATCCCTCAGCTGCAGTCTATGTTAATTCCGTTCGCCAGATGTGTTTTTGACGAGGCTTTCAATTATGCCATAGACATTACTTTTGATATCGACCGTAGACTTATTATCGCCGACTTAGTTTATTTGCTACATTTACGCATGCAAATTAGTTGTTAAATGTGCTTTTAAAAATATAATTGATATGGAGCAGGCAGCCGCCTACTCTGTCGTACGCACATTAACTATCATATATTTTAATATAAACACATGTGATCGTGTGGCCACTTCCTGTTTACCCAATGGGTTTTGTTTACCGTCTGACTTTCACTTTGTCCCTATATGATCCGCATTTGCATCCGCTCTAGTTCTCTGAGGGGGGAATATTAGTTGAGTCATTCAGGATCTAGGGTAGTTTGCTCTGTGACTTGTTCTGGCTTTGTTTCGGAAAGTTCTTTGACGGTTAAAGGCACTGTGAGAATTTAAATGAGTATAAGGAAAATAAAAACATAAATGAAATAACAAAATAATGAATACAATCTACTGAACATTATATTATTTAGTTTAGTTTTCTTTGGTTTTTGAAGGATATTACGAAGTTATTTTTATAAAAATGAATATTTCTACAATTTAAAAAGAAACTAGTACATAAAGCATCCGCTTTGTTAATAAAAAATGCACAACATAATTTAGACCTTACCATTTGTGCATCATTTTTGTCGGTGCACACGTCGTATACTTAACATTTGGCCTGTCTATTATTTGAACCATGATTTGTTTGGCGTTGTTTTGGCTTTGTTTTGATTTCTTATTTTGTTTTTTCTTTGTCAAATGACCCGCTGCCGAGGCTTTTCTTGTGACGCTCTGAATGAATTCCAAATGTTTTGGGTATTCTACCCATTCCGACTGACGCGCGCACGCGCTAATGGTTAACCCCGCTGCTAGCCAAGAGCCGACGTTCTAGCCCGCACTTGAACTTGGTCGATTCTCGGACTTAACCCACTGCTGGGGCTGAGGCTGTGGCTTTGGCTTTGGCTTTGGTCTGGTGAGAGGAAAGGAAACCCCACGGCATCGCGGCATCACGGCATCACGGCAGAACTCGCTCCCAGCTGGGCAACTACGTCACAGCCTCGTCATGCGAAAAACCAGTCATCGTCGTGGGCCAAAACCGAAGCCGAAGCCAGAGCTCGGCTCGGATCGGCTCGGCCGGGGGCTTTGGGCCTCGTTCGTCTCGGGGTATTTAAGCGGCGGCGACTCCACCTGGAGCATGCATTGATTCGCTATCATCCGCTCTAAAGACTTGTGCGCCCCTCCAGCCTCAAGTAGTTTGCTGACTCTCTGTTTGTTGTAATACAATTTTGCTGACAAGGATAATAAAATCACAGTTTTCGAGTTTCGCGAAAAGGATCCCCCAGACAACCAGTTAAAATCGTGTATCTACCGCCGGAATTCGAGAATTCTTGTCCAGCTCAATTCTAGACGCAAACAGTTTTCCAGTCCAGGAGCCGATATTTCTTGCCAATAAGCAGTGAAAGTGTCAACACATTTCGAGTGCTTATTTGCCAAAAGTAAACGAGAGAAGCGTAATCCAAGCACCCCAAGCAAATAGTATTCTAAGTGTTTTTCGGCAACACTTTGCGTAAATTTTTGTTAACCCAACACAAAACCCCCCAAAAAACACACAAAACAAAATGATGGCCGTTGCAGCTGCCCAAAAGAACCGCGAGATGTTCGCCATCAAGAAATCCTACAGTATTGAGGTGAGTTTTTTAAATCAGTTTCAAAATTACAAAATTCGAAACGAAAAAGATTCAAAATTCCGAAAACCCAACCAAAAGTGAGCTGGTCTACGTGACTGGCCAAAGGTTTCGTTGACAAAACCTGTTGAAGTAGGCCCACTGTTTAGGAGATCCCGCATTTCTTTATTGCCAATTCAGTTTGGCCAATTGGCTAATTATCCGTTATGTGTGTTGGCCAACTTCACACCTCTAAGAACGGCTCGAACAACAGCCTCCACACCGAGTCCCAGTCCGAGTCGCAGTCTTAAGTTATTATTTAACAAATAAGTGAAAGTGGCTGCCTTTTTGCCCCTGCACTTAGCCTGGCCGAAACAGTCGCGCCTCATTGTTGACTCCGCTGGCTGTTTATGTTTATGCTGCCACTGCCGCTGCTGCTGGCGACCAAAACAAAATATGAAATCAATAAAAAATGATTCAATGAGTGGGGCATCTTTCATCAGCCTTTTGGCTGGCCCAAAAAAAAAAGGCCCACCGAAAAACAAACAAAACCAAAACCCCAGCCGCCGACAGTGAAAACTGCAACTGAGGGAAACCTTCTTCGGCCTCCCAAAAAAAATCAAAATATAAACAGTTGCCTGTTGCATTTTTCCCCAGAATCGCATGGGGATTTTCGTTGGCTTACAGCCACAGAGCCGTAACCAACATATATCTTCGCCTTGTCGCGGTGACATCGCATTAAATTAACATCCCAAAGTCCCAGCTTTTGCTTTGAATCACAATGCATGAATGGCGGCGAGGTCTATTCAAGAAACTGAAAGAAAAGATCTGAAATTTGGAGGCGCTTTCACGCGCACACATTTTACATAAGCTCCCGACCGATAATTGCGCAATATAATATATATATATATATATAATTTTGATTGAAAGACTCTGCCGGAGGGAGTTTGCACGTCACCCAGGCCTGAAGGTCAAGGCAAGCCCCAGTCAGAGTCTAATTTCCGTTGCATATCCTGGCTTGTCACTAAAACGGACGTCTTTCTCTGTCTCTTGCAGAATGGCTATCCATCCCGGCGCCGCAGCCTGGTGGACGATGCCCGTTTCGAGACCCTGGTGGTCAAGCAGACCAAACAAACCGTCCTCGAGGAGGCCCGTAACAAGGCCAACGGTAAGTACTTATTATTAGGCCAACAAGTGGCTGGGAACATGTTCTTAAAGTGGCTTTAAAGGGGGCTTATAATGGGGGCTTACAATGGCAGATTTTATATTGACAAGTCCTTAAGTAATTAAAAAATACTTCAAATTGCCTCTAAATAATTATTAAAAAATACTTTATGAATTAACTAAAATGGGATTTTAAATTGGGTGTTGTTTTTACGATTTCTTATTAGCTTTTATTATTTTGAATACATTCAAAAAATTGTCTTTAAAAATATTATTACATTAGTTCTCCTTTAATTTGTTGTTGTATTTTTTATGACGAACAATCTCTAAAAATTAGCTTTATTGTGATAAAGTAATAATTTATATAATTTGAGTTGTTTTTTTATATACAAAATTTTTTGTTCCTTGAATTTTTATTTATTATTTTCATTTTATTTATTTAATTTCATAGACGAGTCTCTGGAGGAGTGCATTCTGCAGGCTGAGGAGCACATTCCCGCCGAGCAGAATGTGGAGCTGCAGGACGAGCAGCCCAATCTGGAGAATCTGCCCATGGAGAACGAATATGTCCCAGGTTAATATTTATTTCAATATGATTTTTCGCATTTTCCTTTATTTCCCTCAGTTTCCCTTATTGTTCGCTCCCTTTCTGAGCCTATTATCTTTGATTTGATTACGATTATGATTTTCATGGGCCTTATTATTTTCTTTTCTTTTTATTTGTGGCGTTTTTAGTTGAGGAGGATGTGGAGATTGAGCCGGAGCAGTCGCACCAGCAGGAGCAGTCTCAGGGCCAGGAAGCCGGCGAAGAGCCAACCAAGAACGGTAAGGGGCAGAACCATAAGTAGTACTTAGGCTGAGGGGCTTTTGAAAAGCGTGCGACATTGATTTAAGTGCTTAATATGATAAAGTGCCAGGGACAGACGGCGCACGGAGACGAGGGCAGCGGGAAAAGCACTCAACACTCAACAGTCAACCGTTGAAATGTCGCATTTCCCTTTTTCATTTGTTACGCTCGACTTGGCTGGAAATGCGTTTGCCTGGCAACCGAGTCCCAGTCAGCCGCCCACGTAGCCCGCTTATCGCTTACGTGACCCTAAGCCCGTGATGATTGCATCCTACTTTACCAGCTCCCTTTTATTCTTTCTCCTCCCCCAGATTACGGCCTCACCGAGGACGAGATTTTGCTGGCCAATGCCGCCAGCTCGTCGCCGGAAGCCGAGGCTGCCATGCAGAGCGCCGCTCTGGTGGTCCGCCTCAAGGAGGGCATCTCCTCGCTGGGCCGCATCCTCAAGGCCATCGAGACCTTCCACGGCCAGGTGCAGCATGTGGAGTCCCGGCAGTCGCGTGTCGAGGGCGTGGGCCACGATGTCCTCATCAAGCTGGACATGACCCGTGGAAATCTGCTCCAGTTGATCCGTTCCCTCAGGCAGTCGGGCTCCTTCAGCAGCATGAACCTGCTGGCCGAGAACAACATCTCGGTGAAGGCTCCCTGGTTCCCCAAGCATGCCTCAGAGCTGGACAACTGCAACCACCTGATGACCAAGTACGAGCCCGATTTGGACATGAACCACCCCGGATTCGCCGACAAGGTGTACCGTCAGCGCCGCAAGGAGATTGCCGAGATTGCCTTCGCCTACAAGTACGGAGATCCGATCCCCTACATTGCCTACACCGATGTGGAGGTCAAGACCTGGCGTTCGGTGTTCAAGACCGTCCAGGATCTGGCCCCGAAGCACGCCTGTGCCGAGTACCGGGCCGCCTTCCAGAAGCTCCAGGACGAGCAGATCTTTGTGGACCACCGCCTGCCGCAGCTGCAGGAGATGTCTGATTTTCTGAGGAAGAACACCGGCTTCTCGCTGCGTCCTGCCGCTGGTCTGCTGACAGCCAGGGACTTCCTCGCCTCTCTGGCCTTCCGCATCTTCCAGAGCACCCAGTATGTGCGTCACGTCAACTCGCCGTACCACACCCCCGAGCCGTAAGTAACTTACGCTTTCTATATATATTTTCCGGTTCCACTTCAAAGGGGGAAAGCAAAGAGCCTTTTGTTCATGAAGCCTAATTGCATTTGCCTGCCTCGGTTTCCTCTTCCGCTTTTCCCCGGGCTAACTTTTCCCAGCAGCAGTAAATTGGCTGCTGCAGGAACTCGCTCCGGCCGAGTCTCATTTGTCCCTGATAATTGCTTTATGCCCTGGCATTTTCCACACTTTTAACAAGCCATTATTATTGTGATTTGCTTACAGTGACTCCATCCACGAGCTGCTCGGCCACATGCCCCTGCTGGCCGATCCCAGCTTCGCCCAGTTCTCGCAGGAGATTGGCTTGGCCTCGCTGGGTGCCTCCGACGAAGAAATCGAGAAGCTGTCCACGGTGAGTTTATTTTGTAGTATTATTTTTTTTTTGTTTCTAATTGAGTTGCTTGAGCGACCTTAGAGTCAAGTGTAGAGCTATGACAAGCGGGTTTTCTCGCATTTTTCGCAGCCAAGATCATTGTTTTTAGTCACTGTCAAAGTCACAGTCACAATTCATTTGATTTTTGTGAGAAAATTAACTAGATTCAAAGGCTTTCAATACCTTTTAACTTCTTAATAATATTTTGAGCTACCTTTAGAAGACTCTCCTCAGTATCTAAGCTTTACTCTTACTGCATGACCCCTTTACTTATGCGATCTTCCTTTATTTTCTTTGAACTCTTACAGGTCTACTGGTTCACTGTTGAGTTCGGTCTCTGCAAGGAACACGGTCAGATCAAGGCCTACGGCGCCGGCCTGCTGAGCTCCTATGGCGAGCTCTTGCATGCCATCAGCGACAAGTGCGAGCACCGCGCCTTCGAGCCCGCCTCGACGGCCGTGCAGCCCTACCAGGACCAGGAGTACCAGCCCATCTACTATGTGGCCGAGAGCTTCGAGGATGCCAAGGACAAGTTCCGTCGCTGGGTCAGCACAATGTCGCGTCCCTTCGAGGTCCGTTTCAACCCACACACCGAGCGCGTGGAGGTCCTCGACTCCGTGGACAAGCTGGAGACGCTGGTGCACCAGATGAACACGGAGATCCTGCACCTGACCAACGCCATTCACAAGCTGAAGCGGCCCTTCTAAGGCGGTTGAGGTTTTGTGGAGCAGAACATACCAAGAGCAGCCCTAGCCCAAGCCCTAACCCAAACCCTCAAACCACACATACAGGTGCAACGGTCTCATTTATACAAATTAATTTTAAATTGACATACCGCACAATCCCTCGTACATCTTATGATTTCCCCCTATTATTTACTGTTTTTGTTTTTGTTTTAATTTTTATTTAATTTGTCATCTGAAGTTCTATTTGTCAGCATATTTATTTTGTTGATCACCCCGATCCTCCTTCCCGAAACAAAATCCAATCCTAAGAACATCCGCATATTTATCACCGCAACTATTATTGGACCAAAAAATCGTTAGACTTTTAAGTGATGTGAAAACAAAGCCGAGCAAAGCGAATTAGTGAGAGCTGAGAATGCAAAGTTCAGATACATCCAATAGTACTATGTAAACACACAAACCTCTTGTATACTCAGACCCGCTACACACACAGCACAACATGTTTTTGCATTATTATCATCTATTATATTCTTTACCTAGACTATATAGACACGCGATATAGTATTGCCCGGTATTGAGAACTTGCAAATCACACAGAAAAGCGATCAAGAACGTGAAATGCAGAACAAACATAGAATTTTCTTACATTGTACAATAACTGTAAACGACAATATTACTATTGTGTACTATTATTATTATTATCTTATTATTATGCTTATGACTATTACGTATTGTATTGTAGGTATGTAGAGTTTAAACATTATTATTTGATTTAAGTTTTGTGTATTAATAAAATTACAAAATGCAATTGAAAAATAATCACTTCTTTGGTTTACATTTACTTTTTGGTTAGAAATTGGCAACTCTAAAGTCTGATTCTGTTTAGGGAACAACATTTTATGACTCGAAAAAGAAAATATATATTTATTTTGTAACTTTAAAGGTATTAACTTTAATTAAACAAGAGTAAAAAGTGAGGATATGAATGGAAGAAGATTGACTTAAATGATTCTGTTTAGGGAACAACATTTTATTAACTCTAAAAAAGCCAGAAAAAAGGGTACAGAAGGAAATGGAATTGAAGAATATTGAAATAAAGAATGGAACATATAGTTATTTAAAGAAGGAAATATATACAATTGTTTAAAAGGATATCAAATGAAACTAGCTTTAAAGAACTTCTTTTAAAACCTATTAAATATCTTTAAAATATATACAACAAATATAACCTAACCTTGGACCAAAATATATACAACTAACCACTAACAAAGTAATTAAAATCAAAATATACACACATTGGGATCAAGAATATTACATATTTCAAGTTTAATGTAGCATAACATTTTATTGTTGTTATTAATGTTCGATGTAGTTTCAATTTAAATCGAAAGCCGACCAAGTGTTAACATTTCTGTAAGCAATTAGCCAAACTATAACTACTCAATATCGCCTATAATTCTATATATATATATATATATATATACGTATATTATAGGTATTAAAGCAGTTGGTCCCCAGGCCAGGCTTTGTTGCTTCTGAAAAACAAAGAAACCGACAATTACAATTAAATGAAATACTAAAGAATTGAACTTTTATGGCGACCATAGCACCCAAAGTGCAAATATCAAAGAACTATATATATATACCATATATGTATATATCTGTCTATAAATAAAGTTGAAATCGTTTAAACTAAAGAACTAAATTTCTGGGAGGGGCTGTTAGGTATTTTTGCACACCTTGACTTGACAGAGATCCTGTAGTCATGATTAACAATTGGAAAGGGGCCTCTAGTGGAAATATATTTAATTCTATTCTCAACCTATGCCAATTTATTTTAATTAGCCAGCTTCAGTAATTAGTCTTAATTACACATGAGCACACACGAGCTGTGTAATTACGATCGTAGAACTTTTCTTTTCTTGCTACTGTTGATTTTTGTTTTGAATTTTTCGACGTTTGGGAGTTTTTGATTAATATTTAGCCGACAGGCGGGGTATTTAAATGAATGGCGACAGCTGTTTATAAACATGACCTACCTCAGCATATTAAATCTGATAAATAAATAACACCTGAGCGGATTTATCATATGCCAATTACACGAGTTCGAGTCCGACTCGTACTTTATTGTGATATAATAATTGGCCGTGTGAATTGGAATCGAATGTGCTAATAGTTTCGAATACCGGCACGGCAACAGCAGCGATCGGCAATTAGCGATCGGATGTGGGAGATATTGAGGGGATGGGTTCGGGGGACCGGACTGTGGGAACGCCCACGACGTCGTACAATTATAATGATATTAATATAAAATCGGAACGTTAAGGGACAGATGTATCGAAGCTAGAATGCCCTGGCGCAGGTGTGTTGCCCTCATATATATATCGGAAAAGTAGTCTTGGGAATTCCCTCCTCTGGGGCAAACTTAATTTTAATATAATTTATGTGAGATATATTAGCTAATAATTAATTTAGATTGGCGGTGCGACTAGTGGGTCTTGCAGGTGTGCTGTAATTAGAGTTTATCTAGTTGGGAAAACTATTATAGTCGGTATTAAAAGACAGATTCTTATAGTTAAAATAAGATCGTTATTTTGAACGGAGTTCATAATAAATTAAGAAATTAAATAATTAATTATAAGATTATTGTTTCCTCTATGAAAATGTAAAATAGTTAATTTGTGATACCTTTCGTTTCTAATCTAAGCTATTGCCGCCCCCGATATACCCAATTAGCACTTGGTACGAGTCCACTTAATGACATTCGCTTAAATATCCGATATATCTCCATTAGTTAATATTTAAAGAATAAATACAGCGCTAAGGCTGGGCATTTATCAATTTTACCCGGCTTTTGTTCGCTTTGTGCAAGGGGATTTGGGTCAGGTTTATGCCAAAGGCCTGCCTTCCAAGTGAGCCATGTGGGCAGGCATGGACTACGTGCCGCCGTGCTGGCCATAAGGTTCTCTACGGCTGCGACTATGGCCTGGTCTTCTGTCAAGGTCACTGAGCAAATGGGTTAGGGTTGCAGGAAATGCTGGGGGTTTGGGTTTGTTGAACCGACGGCGGCCAAGTAATTGCCGGAAGCCCAATGCACTTTGCAATTAAACACTTTTCATTAATTGTTTAAGTTTCTTGCACAGCCAAACGAGAAGAAAATAATAAAAACAAGAATAAAGGCGAGGTGGCGGTGCCGGTGTCGGTGGCGAGCGAAACACGTTTCATTTACAGCCGCCGCAACATTTCAGATTTGGCTAATTAAAGTCGCATAAAAGCCAAAAAACCAAAAGCCAAGGTTAGCTGGAGCTTGGCTTTGACAGTAGCAGCCAAAGGAATTAACTAGAACAAGTCTACACTACACACGGCCATTAGCAGTTGGTATTTGGGATTTGATTTGGCTTTGGCCAACAATCGAATATCAAAGTCAATGACTTACTGGCTTGGCGGCTGGCATGGCCAAATTCTGTTAGGCCGCCGCCATTTCGTGCCAATTAATCGCGGCTTTTCGCAGATTTTCGATTTAGTATCTTTGTAGCAAAGGTGAAGGAGGTGCTAATCTTACCTTGCAGCCAAACCGTTAGCCGGACCGCTGCACACTATGTGGGTTCTTGGCCCGAGGCGCGCACCTGTTGTTGGCCGTTGGTTCTAATTTAAATGATCGAGCATTTATAATCGCCATAGCTCTGGGGCTAATTAGACTACAAACGGGTTTCCAACCCCTAACATACAGGCAGTCGCTCAGTCAGTCAGTCAGTCGGTCGGTGATTTGCATGTCCGTGCCAACAGCTGGTCTCATGAATATTTAGGGGCGTGAGAGATGTAAGCAAGTGTGATATTTATAGATTAAATACTATTGATCAAATGAGAGCTTTTCGACAGGGGAATATAATAATTAAATTGCAGTTAATCAGGGGTTTCCCTTAAATATTTACCAGTAAATATTGTTTCATTAATATGTATTTCTAAAAACCCCATATACTTTTCCTGCCTTCCGTGGCATGCAAAATGCTCTATTTTCTGAATCCATAATGCCGCATGTCCATAATTAAAGATTATTACAGCACCAATTGTCTAGACAATTACCTGGCCAGCTGCACGACTGCTAAACAGTTCAAACAACTTTAGAACAGAATATCAAGATGTGGCGACATACGACACCTGGCCCAGATATATAGTAAGTGCTGCTCCAGCCGGTAGCCAAGGGCCCCAGATACCAAGACCACTTTCGATCATAAATTAAAATTAGAATTTTAAATGCGAAACTAATTAGGTAAGAATTAAAAAAAAAAAAAAACAGAAGGAAAAAATACACAGAGTTAATAAGTACTTAAAAGTAGGTGGAGAAAACCTGTGAGATTTCATGCCGTAAGCCGTCAATGTTATTTAAACAATTGCAAGAAAATCGTGCATATTATTTCCCATTAGTAGTTGCCAGGCCAGGCCAGCCGCCCTGTCTGCGTTTCCAGCCAGGTGGTGTGGTCTCTCGGTCTTGGTCTTGGACTTGATCGGCCACCAGGGCGTATGCGCGATAATTATTGCAAATAGCGGCACGCGATAGCCCGAATTTCGCTGATTTTGGGGCTCTGATTCTGCGCATCATCGTCTTTGGTGTTCCCATTCATAATAGTCGTCAGCTCAGAGTCAATATTTTGGTTTAAGCTGGGCAAACAGATCGGGATCGGTCCGAAAACCAGAAAGAGAGCTGACGCAATGTCAACAATGGATGTGCCGTGAGCTGATTTCCCAGTATGTCATCCATATGGGGACACCTGGAGAAACATTCAGGGTTTATTAAATATGATTCCAATAGATTAGTGTAGATAAATGTATATATAGAGGTATAAATATACATTTAAAATAAACATAGTGTGAAGTTCTATCCAG
The DNA here is from genome assembly GCA_018151655.1 of Drosophila bocqueti. Lineage (NCBI taxonomy): Eukaryota > Metazoa > Arthropoda > Insecta > Diptera > Drosophilidae > Drosophila > Drosophila bocqueti. The sequence continues at coordinate 1,250,606 of JAECXF010000230.1, forward strand.
AACAATATATATAATTAAATTTACGTTAACTTTAGAGCTTAATTTCAAGATTTTTCTAAAACCTATAATTGTGTATAAATTATAACAAATTATAAGACATTTAAATGATCAATATTTCAGGATACTAATTAAAATAATTATATTTGCTTTTACTCTGCATAAGATTATATTAATTTCATACTATTAGTTCCACTATTTTCCACAGTGCAGTACTTGCGGGAGTCTGGAGCCGAAAGTCTTAAGTAGATTTACACGCTTCACTTGGCCCACTTGTTGACTTTGGCTAATTAAAAGTCGTGCACACGCGCTCTCCAAGCGGAAGTTTGTCCAGAGTTCGGGAGGAATACCAAAGGTCACACTTTTCAGATCGGGAATCACTCTCAAAGTGACCTTATACATGGTTGCTTAACACAAGTTTTAAGGCAGTTAGCTAATATTATTATTGAATTATTTTTGAATTATTTTTGAAATGCATTACTGTTAAAATAATAGAAGTATAACATTTAAATAAAATTAATTCGGATAATATAATTGTAAATAATATCTATATTTTTAATGAAGGGTGTATATGAATTATATAAAAGTATGTTTTTGTTTGGCTTTTTACTTCCCATAAATTTGTATAGAAGATGTATGGTGTTACTGGTTGACTATGCTGGGTATTTATTTTTCATTATCTACATTTTGATATTGATTATCAGCTTCTTAAAAATTTAAAAGGTTTAAGATGAAGATTAATTTTCTAACGGTTATTTAGTGGCTCCATAATTGAATATATTTTACACGTTCAGAATGGGAAAGCTATAATACATAGTGGCGCTGAGGTAAACTCGTTGCGGCGCCACTAAATAAGCTTCTGAAATGTTCAGAAAGCTTTCTTCTATATATTTTGAGGGCTGGCAGTAGTTAAATGATGTAAAACTCAGCTCTTACCTTTGGATAATATTAGGAAACATAATTATATATTTATAAAACGTTAAGAAAATAAATTTAAAAATTTATCACATTGCGTTTCAATAAAACATTCATTCAATGAATTAAATCCCAAAGCAGTATCATGATACTGTTCGGAGCAGACTGCCACTACATATTGTCAACTGCTGCCTTTAGAGGCATATATTTAGAAGCCAAGCTTGAGTCTGCATATTCGTTGTCTTCCCCATAAACAATACCATATCACTATTTACGATCCAAGTAGGTCAAATTTTCCTTTCAATTTCTATTTTCTTTGCATTTCTGTCATTTCATATTTCTTACTCTGTGAACGTATTTCAACCGAAAATCAGCTCCAAACCCTTAAAAATATATATTGAAATATTAATAAAAAAAAGGGAAACAACAATGGCCAGCTTTCAAATCTATCAGGACAGGGACGAAAACAAGGAGAACTCCAGTGCCTGCATTCCGGCCGGAGCCAGGAATGGAAAGCAGCCACTGGGTTTGCTCAACACAAATAAGATCAACCAGAGAGAAGATAAACCCGAAGAGGTTAAGATCCACAAACCTTTAGGTAAGAAATCGAACGAGCTGCTGCCTATGATAGAGCAGTTCCAGGCCATCTCCCTTCCCGAGGACGAGGTGCCTTGCAGTCCCATGTCCATTGACCGCTCTGTTACAGAAGTACTTAGTTCCGACACAGAAAAAGGCAGTGACCAAGTAAGTGGAATAATTATTATATGTTATATAACATAGAGCTTATAGTATATGAAATTTAGAACATTCATATTGAATCATCAAATTAATATTCTTGAAGATTTCTATGATACTGAAATATAAATTATATATTTTCTCTTTTAAATTATTTTCTATGCATAATTGATTAATTTCCCTGCAGATAATCCAAACACTAGCCACCACTAGGTCTCCAGTCTACGAAGAGGTCCAGTATCAGATTGACATACTAGGCAACTGTCGTAAGGGCGAGTGTAAAAATCGTCCAAACCCCCTCTATATGATCCGCCAGGCTTTCATCAGTCACAGGATGCGCGCCATCCTAATTGATTGGCTTGTGGAGGTTGCATTGGAATATCAGATGAACACGGAGACGATCTACCTCAGCGTTTCCTATATCGATCGCTTCCTCAGCAAGGTGGCTGTGAGGCGCTCCGTGTTGCAGTTGGTGGGCACTTCGGCCTTGTTTATAGCCAGCAAGTTTGAGGAGATTTACCAGCCGCCGGTCGAAGAGTTAATCTACATCACTCACGAGAGTTATACCAGGAGGCAGATACTTAGCATGGAGCGATTAATGCTGAAGATACTCTCTTTTAATCTGATGACGCCGACTGCCTACGCCTTCATCAAGATGTATGCTGTTATGTGCGACGACATGTCTGAGATTTTGAAGAGTTTGACAATGGTAGGAGCTCCTTGATAGTTAAACAAATACCATATTTTCTACATCTCATTCCCTTTTCTATTCCTAGTACATTTCCGAGCTATCTCTGCTGGGGGGAGAACCCTTCCTGCTCTACTTGCCTTCCAAGATATCCTCCGGTTCCCTAGCCTTGGCTCGTCACATCCTGGGCATGGAGATGTGGTCTCCCCAACTAGAGAAAATCACCACATACAAGTTAATGGACCTAAAAACTGTGGTCCTGCTGCTGTCCAGCAACCACAAATCAGCCCCAGGGCTCAAGCTTCAGGCCATACAGAACAAGTACAAGCAAAACCAGTTCGGAAATGTGGCCATAATCGATGATATTCAGCTGACCCACGATCAGTTCGATAAGTTATGCCTGGCCTACGAAGTCAAGCATGGTACAAAGATCTAAACAGGGTTTAAATTGCAGTTTAGTTGAATTTTTGTTTGTGATTTCATAATATTTAAAATTCATTTAACCTTGCACCCTTACTGTCGTTTTAATAAAAAATGTACATTTATTTACATTAAGATTTCACCAACCATCATCTCTATCAGTCTTTTGGCAAATTACTATCGCTCTTCCCCCGACTATAGGGACGTGCTCCACCCAGCATCCTTTCCAGCAGGCTCTGCTTGGATTTCCTTTTAGAGGCCAGCACCTCCTTGCACAGCTCATTGAAGACCTCGGCCACCTGGTCCACATGATCGGCGGCAGAGACCTCACTGAATTTGCACTCAAAGTCCTTGGCCAGGATTTCGCCCTCGTCACGGCTGACCTGCCGCAGGTGCACCATATCCACTTTGTTGGCACAAAGCTGGACAGGTGTGTCGGACTGTAGATCGGATTTGGCACGGCGTATGTAGTTGAAGCTCTTGCGATCTGTGATGGAGTAGACCAAGAGCAGGCCATCGGCCCATTGGACGAGTTCCGAGGCATTGGGGTATTCGTCCTCGGCCTGGAAGGATAATGATGAGATAATGTAGAGATAGTACAATATTTTATAGTACTTACCTTGGGACAGGTATCCAGTATTTCGAACAGCACCGGCTCACCATCCACCATCGCCTCGTGCTTGTATCGATTCTCTGTCTGGTGATCGTACTCGCCGATGTAACGCTTTGTCAAGAAACGCACGATTAGGGCTGCAATTGAATTAAATTAAGCAAAAAACCATTTACGTAACATGAATTTAATTTATTGCGGCTTCCGCTATCAGCGAGATCAGGTGTAAACCAGGGGCACCGCCCTCATGAACAGCGAGCAACCCTCGCAGCCCTCGTCCTGGATTTGGGTCAGCACTTAAGCGAGCGTGAAGCAGCGGCAGCCTGGAGAACCTGGCTGGAAAGGCAGTCAAAGGAAACCCCTCGCACCTCGTACCGGGGCAGGTGGAAATGCGCCTTGTGGGGTTAATAAACCCTCGTCGGCTAAGCCCTAAAGTTGCGTGTCGCGGGCCAACAAACACCGCTGTCCTTCGTAGGCCTCAAGTCCAGCCAAGGAACGGAGTGTGTGTGTGTGTGAGTGTCCTTAGCCGGTGGTCATTTCCTATGCAAGTGCTTTGAACCCCCAGCAGGAGCAACCATAACAACAGCAGCAGAGGCGACAGGAACAACGCTGGGAACCGAAACCTCAGGCGCCACTTCAACCGAGAATGACAATGACTATGTCAGACAGTCGAGTGTCGAGTGCTTAAACTTGTGTGTGTTACCCCTCTAAAATTCACCTAAAATGGTTTCTTAAATATATTTTAAAGAGATGTTAAGTTTTACTAACAAATAAATAAATAATAAATGCTTCAGCTAAGAGATTCTTATTGAAATTATTTAATAAGATCTAAAAAAAAGCTCCTTTTGGAGAGTAAGCTTCAGGGATTGAAAAATCTATAAAACAAAAAATATCTTATATTAATTTTATGATTTTTTACTCTTAACAAACTTATATAAAAAAATCCAGCTTAAACAATAAAACCTGTATTGGTTTTGCATGTTTCATTCCTTTTCTGTGTGTGGCCCGTTGCCTTGGTTGCCTTGCGACTTTTTAACGACATTTTCATCATTTATTTTCCCAACACCGCTTCATGCCGGCCCCGTGCTTTTTCTCTCACTTTTTTAAATTTATGTTTTCCGAATTTTCCTTCCTTTTTTTTTACTTTGCCACGAGGTCAACGTTTAAATATTTCGACGCACGACGGAGACGATGGCGTCTTCTCCGCCTGATCGTGTCTGTGGCTAGCAGATTCTTTAATTCCGCCGGACAGTGGGCTGTGGTGGGCGTGGCGGCATATATCTAGTTGTGGGCGGTTTAATTGCTACAGGCGCAGGCACCAAAATATTTGTGCTCTGGTCTTCTGGCCAGAGATTGTGGCTGAATGACATTAAAATATGTAGCAATAAATTTATTAAACATATATGCGCATTTGTCATTATGTGCTTTGCGGTGTCTATTGGTATAAATTCCATTTGTTTTGGGGTTTACTAGTATTAATATTTAATTTTTCGGACAATCTGCTAATAATTAAAGCACTCAGTTCTCTAAGTCTTATGTCTGAGACTTTTTAGGTTTTTATTTTAAACATTTACTTTTTAATCATTTTTTTAAGAGGCAACAATTTAGTTTGTTTTCAAGTCTCGGTGAAGGTAATTGTTGAAGCCCTTTAAAACCTTAAAATAATTTTTAAAAGAGCTTAAAAATCCACCTCATCCATAACCCCAGCCAGACGTAGCTCATTCGCTTGTCACAAATGCCGCGCCCTCTTTTCCAACTTTCCTGCATTCCGTGTTGACTTTTTCCTCGGTTTTCATCTCCACATTTTTATATTTATTAGTGGAGCATATTTTCTAGTCATATTTCATTCGAACTTTTCTTTATTTTGCATTCAAAATTATTCGTTGACCGGCGACATATAGCACGCAGGTGTAACCCGAAGTTGACAGAGTATAAATTTCCCAGCTAAAGCCAGAGAGGCATCATCATCATCATAGCTCGCGATGGGGCCCCAAAAACAAAATGTTACAAATTAAAATTATTTCGGGGCTTCCCGGGTTGTACGTGATGTCTGACAGGGAACATCAATTTGTGCTAAGTCGTCCGAACCAAAGAAATATGCAACTTCTCTGCCACGGCAATGATCCATGATCCCTGATCCCCCTGAGCAGCTACTTATATACTTATATTGTGATCGGTGCACTTGGAAAAATGTGTATTTTCAAACGATTTTATATAGGGAATTTGTAAATTTCAAACTAAGATTATAGAAAATTTATCTATGATAGCAAATTCAATTCCATGTTTACCTGGAAATAATTTAGTTTAAATAATTAAATACACTTTTTACTTAAGTGACAGATTTTTAATAATATTTAAATTCCCCTCCAAGTTAAGGCAACTTTTAGAAGTATGTACATTCCAAAATTAGCTCAAATTCATGCTAATTTCTAGGTAAACCTCTTCTTGTTTCCAGTGCACAATCCCGTGTGTGTGCAATGTGCTCATGGCCCATCATAAATTAGAGCATGGCCTGGTCTTTTTGGCCAGAGGAGCCGCTTGTCAAATCGAAGGAAAAGGCGGTGGAAAAGCGATTAAAGCGGCGGGCAGGCAATGCCAAAGTGCCAGCACTCAGTCTGTTCATCTCTCTCTCTATCCCTACGTGTGTGTATCTGTGTGTATGCTGCTGCCACTTTATAAACAAAACAAACAACAGAGTCTAAATATACACGAATCGGCGATTGCTCAACTAATTTGCTGTTGTTGCTCGGCATCCATGCCACAAGTATCTATCGGATAGGTCTGCTGCCGCAGCCATGGCACTTACTGGTGGTGGCTAGCTAAGGCTACTAAGTATATATCCCTGCCCTCCGATATCTGTTTTGAGATATCTTACCGCTCTTGCCAACGCTGGGCGCCCCAATTACGGCGATCTTCAACTCCGTGAGCGTGGACTTCTTACGGCGAATCCCACGCGTGGTCATCTTTACGTCTTTCTCTCTGAGTATCTGAGTAAATGAGTTTTCCCGAGTTTCCTGAGCTCCCTGAGTCCCTTTTGCTTGCAGATAGATATTCGATTCCTGCAGGTGTGTGCGTGTTTCTCCGTTTTAATTATCCAATTGTTATGGGTTGTTTCATTTCAATGTCAAAACAGGCGCAAGAAATGCGTTTAAAATTACAGTCAGCACGGCACATCGAATTTCGCGTTCATTTCGGAAAATTAATGAGTTTTCATCTGGCACAGCAGCAGGTTATTTTCGAAATAAAACAAAATTGGTGCAAAAAAATGTGTGTCTTGGGATCGAGCATTTTTTGGGATTACGGAACGGACACAGGAATCGACGCGATTCAAGGCGCACTGCACTTTGCCATGTGTGGAACCGAGAAAATCATTTATTTATTTATTTTAACCATCAATTTTTGCGCGAATCCCAACTGATGTGTGGAGTGTGTCTTTTATTGTTCTCTCTCTCGCTCTCTCTGTATCTTTGTATCTGTCGGATTTGTATCTGCATCTGAATCTTTGACCGCCCGCCTGAGATCCGTGTGATTTGCGCGGCCAACGGATTTCTACTGACAGAGCGAAGGAGAATCGTGGCCGTGGAACGATCCACCGATCGGCTCTTTAGCTTTTTCAGCTTTTTGCGAGCGAACCAAAAATAGACAGCACGGAGAGAAGCGGAGAGTCTATATCTGATTCTGATTCCAATTCCAATTCCTATTCCTATTCCGATTCCGATTCCCATAACGATTCCCATTACGATCTCTGGTCGCATTCCCAGACACGCGCCCTGCAAAGGGTTAAAGCCAAAGAGATCTCCACTTTCGGCCAATAGGCTAATCGGTGCCATCGAAAATAGCCCCCCATTCGATCTAATGGGGGATTTCGGAATCATCATCATTTATTCACAGCCCCAGATCGAGTGCCTGTCGTCGACGACGGAAGACAAATGCAACTGCCGTCGAATGTCGCCTTAAATTAAATTTAATTGCCACTCGGGGGGCTTTGGCCAAAGCAGCTGAAGAAGCAGGCCGGGCAACTGTTTCTGGCTACATCCATAATCGAACACTCCTGGGAACTATATACCAGAAGGACAGCTGTTTCTGTGCAGAGAGTTAGTCAGAAGTTTGTTTTGGTAAATATATTGCACCTGGCATGGGAATAAAGTTATTACCATTTTGGGGGAGGTTAGTGCTGCTCAGTGGAGAACAAATAGCACCTATAATCATTTTTGATAAGCTTAATATTTATGTTTTAACTTAAATAATAAGTATATGATTATTAAAATTTAAATATTTATCCTCCATCATTTTGGGCACATTAAAGCTTAAAAATATAATAACTAAGCTAAAAATAAATTAATTTGAATTCGGAAAAATGTTTTGAGTTAGATTTTATAAGGCTAATAAAACTGCATACTGACTTTCAATTTATTTTCAATTAAATTTTTTGGCAATTTTTTTAATAACAGTTTTAACAATTTAACCCCAAAAAGTTTAAAAAAAATTTTTTTTTTTAATTCTACCAGACACGGCTTGATCGACTCGGCTTACGATGCTGATCATGAATATATATGATTTATAGGGTCGGAAATGACTCCTTCACTGTGTTCTGTGCTTCTGACTGATATTATAATACCCCGAAAGGAGTATTAAAATTTAAATATTTATCCTCCATTATTTTGGGAAACTTTCAAGCTTAAATTTATAATAACTAAGCTAAAAATAAATTCATTTGAATTCGGAAAATGTTTTGAGTTTGATTTTATAAGGCTAATAAAACTGCATACTGACTTTCAATTTATTTTCAATTACATTTTTTCGCAATTTTTTTAATAACAGTTTTAACAATTTAACCCTAAAAAGTTTGAAAAAATTTAAAATTTTTTAATTCTACCAGGCACGGCTAGATTGACTCGGCTTTCGATGCTGATCATGAATATATAGGATTTATAGGGTCGGAAATGACTTCTTCATTGAGTTGCAAACGTCTGAGCATGTTTCATGGTCTGATCATATAAAATTTTATTTCAATAAAATTAAAAAAATCACAGATTAAATGATAAGGTTCCTTATTTTAATTTTAATTACTACAGTTCTTGCTCTAAGATGATTAGAATTATATTATTTACATCCAGAAATCACTTATTAAATGCATTGCGTGAGAATAGTTTAAATCACACAACCAGAGAGCCGCCAGAGGGACCCCAGACAGGCACACAGCCAGACACTAAAAGTCAATTAAAAAGCAGCTAATACAATCACGAAAGTAGTATTTATATTTGCTTTACTTCCACCCCACGCTGAGAGTAAACAACTTATTAAGGACCTTTTAGTTATGCATATTAGGTCAATATTTTCTGGTTCATTAAGGAAATGCCCTATTGCATATCTTTATATGCATATCTCTATATTGCAGACACACAAAAAGCACCCTTCTTTTACAGCACGTGTGCCGGCTTGCCTTTGTGGGGATGTTTCCGTGCGAATGTGTCCTGTGGGTCCTGCGGGCAGCCTAGGGGTTGGAAAATGCCAGACACGCTAGCCGCGAAAAAACACACAAAATATGCAGCATTTCGTGAGCCGGAAAACTCGTAGCATAAATACAAGGCAAAATAAAACCTTTTGCGCCGGCGACTAAAAATATACAAGAAAATTTTCATGCCGGCTGCTAAGTCACACTGCCGTTGAACAGCTGCTGGGCGAATATTCTCTTCACGAGCTGGGCACCCGCCGATACTCGCTCGCTTCGTTTAGTTTTCTTTCGAAAGGCGAGGCGTTTGGACGCACCCGGAACGTACTCGTAGACGGAACCGCGACTCGGAGTCGGAATCACCCACGCTGAAGATATATACCTCTTCTTCTTGGGGCAGCTGCCGCCAAAAACCAAAAAAATAATACGAATAAAATCCGGACAAAACAAACGGCGTCGCGCGCTTTTCGGTGTGTTTCCCTTTTGGCTTCTTGAGTATATAACATATATAAATAATAGTGTTTCCTTTTAGTTTTCTGCTTATTTGAAAACTTATTTTCGTAGTTCTGCTGGCAGGCAGTGTGTTGAATTTAAAATATTTTCATTTAATTTGAAAAAATAAAGAAAGAAAGAAGGAGAGAAAGAGGCAAAAACGAATGAATTAAAATACGATTTCGGATTTCGAATTCCCTGGCGACAGTTGGCCAAGACATACGAACAAGTGCTCGTGCTGTTACTATACATACGACACAGTATATATACACTGATATATATTTTGTGTGTGCTTCTGTTTAATGGAGAATATAAACGTATAAATAGCAAATAATGAACCCATAACAATACAAGAAACAGAGAAGTGGTGATTAGCCGAATAATTAGCCTAAGCAATTGCCCCAAAACGGAAGCATTATTAACCGATTTTAAGGGAAACGTTTATGGCAGCAGGCAGTCCAAATACAAATATTCTGATATTATTATGATTATTCCAATATTTATTTTAATTTTTTGCTGGCAATGGATTTGTTGTCAATGAAATTACGTTTTAAATTTGCATTGGATTTTGGTGAAGCTTTGTTACAGGGTTTCTTATGGGGGGAATAATGAGGTTATTAATTTATTAGATTTATTCTTGATTGCCTAATTGAGTTTCTAAATATTTTCTAAAAAGAATTGATGGATTTGTAACTCTTTTATTTGATTTCATGTAATGAAAATATAAGAAAATATTCCAAATATAATGAAAATGGAATAAGTGAAGTATAAATAGTGTTTAAAATATAGATACCGAAACTTAAAATATTTGAAACATTTTCTTACGTAGATAATAATTTTTTTTATATTATATTCTTTTTTTTAATAATTTGTTTTTATGGTATAATGCTTAAAGAGCTATTAGTCTGTTTTAAAAATTTTAACACATAAAGTTTATTAAAATCTAGCTTCTTTTTGTATTCAAAGTTACTAAAACACAATTATTAGAACCTTCCTATTACTAGATATTGTTTTTAATGAATATATATATATTTTATGTTTATACCTCGAGTATCCTTGCCTTGTGCCCCATTAAAACCTCCTTAAAGCTTACTCATCAATCATTGGGTACAAAAAACACACACTGACACAATCAAACCCACTCACAAAATTGTGATGTCATCTGGTTTTGTTGGCTTCTGCGGTCATCGGTGGCAGTGGCACAGGCACAGTCAGAGGCAAAATTAAAAGCGAAAATGATGTGACAGGCAAAAGGTCTCCTACTTCTCCTTCGGCGGAAGACGACATCACTTTCTGGGACTTCGTCTTCCACTCGTAAGCCAGTTTTGCCCTCGTTTACATGTTGCATTCGCATCGCAGGCTGGGATAATGGCCAGGCGCCCAGAAGTTTGTGTTTAAAATGAAATCATCAGCTGGAAACCCCGAGGAGAAAATCAATGAAAATTTAGGGAACCAAGTTTTGTAGTTTAAGCTATGAAAAATGCAATTTCAAAGGCGACTCCTAGACGCTGAGACTGCCTGGCGACGAGGACATGGCGCATATATAGTAGATACATCCCTGACAGGGACAATTGCTTAATGCACTATGCCAGGCACCCGCTCATTGTCCTTTTGTGTGCTTCATTATCCTCGCTGTGCACTCGGGTAATTTAATCAGTCGAGCGCTCAATTGAAGCCGGGACAAAGGGGCCCGAAGGACACAGCCAGGCTGGCGCTGGTAAAATAGTGTAACCTTGGTAACTACACGAGTCCTGCGTGTGACCATAGACCACCGCCATCGCCCCCTCCTAATGCCAAAGGCGGCAATTTGCTGTAATTTTTATTGACATTTTTATTTTCCACCCATGACGTCGGCACTTAACATAGCTTCCCCCTACTAAGTTGCAACTGGTTGCGTTCGCCTTTTGCCGGCCACAATTGCACTTTTATTTCTGCCCATTTATGACTTTCACCGACGAGCCCCTCCTCGGGGGAGTCTCTTTTTATGGGAATGACCTAATAGTTGGCTAAATGGGTTTATGGGATCAGCCAGAAACTAGGTGGGAACGGTACGCCAAAGTGGGGAGTTTACAGAAATTATGACCAAATAAAAGTTTTACTTAAATTAAATGCAAAGAAAAGGGTTTCATTTGAGGGTTACCTTTATTATTTCATTTTAGAAATGTGTAATTTTCTTATAAGTAAGTTTTCAATATTTATTTCATATGATTAAATTTTACAATTTAAATATATAAACCATTCATTCATGAATTCAGAATAAAGTATTTGCAAAACAAAAGAAGCCAATAACATTTCCTTTTCTTTCCCTTGATTTTAGTATTCTTAAGTAGCAACAAAGAAACCCCTAAGAATGAAATATGATATTACTATAGAAGCGAAAAGATTCCTTATTGTTTCGTATAAATATATGGAAATCCTGGCACCCCTGTGACCCAGATACTTGTACCTACTTCCCTTATCTATCAATAAATTAAGCAATTTATCATCACCCTAAGTTACCATAAAGTAGCCAAAAAATAAGCCAGTTAGCTGGCGAAAAAAATGCCTATAGGGTGGCCAACAAATGCCGGTACGTAAAAACGTAAATAAATGGCAAGAAAACAAAAAACAACCCCTTTTTCCTACTGTGCAATAAAAGTTAGAAATGTGAATTAAAACACGCCAGGCGTTGCCATCAATCAGGAGGCCAAGAAGCGCGTTAGAAGAGGCGAAAAACCACCCCAAGAAGGTGGAGTGATTGAGGAACCACCCCTAGAAAACAATAGAAAATCCACCCTAAGACCTAGAAAACAGCCGAAACTCCAAGATATATCCACCTTGGCAGTGTGTTTTCCTGCCTTACTTATTGTGTGTCTTCAAGACACCCAAGAAATACAAAAAAAAGTATAAAGTATACATACACCCGCACAGCGTCTGTTGCTTGAACTTGAATTTTGCAGAAAGCGAGGCAGTCAGTCGATGAGGTAGTATATAGTCTTTGCCGATCTTTGCAGACAGCAAAAAAGTACAAAATAAAACAAAAAGGGGAAATAAAAACCCGACAAACAACTTTGAGAGCTTTAAAAACCGGCAGACAAGACATTCTAATGGCAAACAATGGAGCTACACCAACACAGCCTCAATAGGGCATAAAATATATATGCTACATATATATTTATATAGGTAATGATGTATGTATGGGCTTAATTTGAAACACAAAACCCGAAAACAAGCTTTAGATATGAGGCATTCGAGTGTGTCCGCGCCGCCGCCGCATATGACATCATTCGGCGTCATCGGCGATAACCTCATCATGATCTTCCCGCCGATCTCTGACAGTGTTTATATGCCCCACATAGACCGATCTCCCTCTCGTATCGGAATTATGTTAGCTAAACTGAAATTCTGCTGATTTTTCCACAATTACATACAAATATATATTGTGTGTATGAATGATGGCTTCTACATTTTGAGCTCATCCATCCGCACATCTGTTGAGGATATTTTCAATGTGTGTTTTTTTATGAAAACGACAAGGCATGTGGGCAAATAAACAGATACCCAAGTCACCCAAAATAATCTGCAAAAAGTAAATAAATAAGAGAGGGAGAAGGAAGGAAACATATTAAAGTTAGGGGATTTCATTGCTTTCCTTGGTGTGTAAACAATCATTTTTGTTTATTTACATGGGATTAAGTCACCAAATGGAAGCATATTTTGGGACTAATTTTAGTCTGAAGATCGACCTTCTAGAATGCATTCATTTTTTAGTAATATTTGCTAAATATAGTTGCCAAAACTTTGATATGGGGTAGGCATAAACAGAATGAAATGTAAAAATAATTTCTGGTTTAATAGCTTCCTTCAAATACAGATAAGTTTTATTTGAAATACTTCATGGACTTCTTGAAAATCTTATTTATTAATCCATTACTCTTTAGTTTTTTGGTCTCTATTTGTGGAGATTTCATAAATATAACATTTAGCATATGGAAATTTAATCAAAACCCAAGGGAAACATAGGGAGGAAAAAACCACTTGAATTTCGAGATGTTATATTATTTTGAACAATTGAAATTGCTTTATCTAAAGAATTTGAAATTTTGATTATACTTTTGGGAATTAAAATTAGAAACTGAAGACCACATGTTAAAAATTTTGAAGTTGTCAACTCCCATATCAATTAATGTATAAAATTTAAAGAAATAATAATTTATAAGTATTCCCTACAGAAATTTTATTTCCTTTCTGATAAAATCTATACTCATACAAGTTATGATAAATTATCCGTAGAGAATAAACATTATTTCGGTTTAAATTTATTTGTATTTTTTTTTTAATCTAAAAAATTACATAAAGAAGTCTCTTGTTTGGTTTAAAAAACTAGTCCACTTAAACAAACAATTTTCTCGCTGACCTTCAACTTTTCAACCCCATTTAAATTGTAGAATTCGTTTAGCTCTCAACTATGTTGTAAGACATGTTTATTTAGTTTTTTCTGTCGCTCTTAACATTCCCCAAACACTTTTCCCATTATGTGTGTCAAAGCTTTGGCAAGAATCGGATGACTCAGAGCCGTCGTCGCCTCCTTCAGACTGGCCAGATATATGCCTAAATATATATACATATACTATGCTGTATACCCCGAGAGCAAGATACTCTTTGGGGCTATTTCGGCAACTGTCGTGGACCCCCAAAGCATTTTCAGTAGCTGTGGCGCTGCTCTGTTTGCTTTTATTTATGACGCACGACTATTTTGGCGGACCGAAAGTAGGCCAAACTATGGTTTCTGGTTGTGTTTTGATTTTTGGCGACTTAACACAAAGAAAGCCAGTTAAATTGCCCAGGATTTCAATGTCAGACGGCGCCAGTGTCAATCGGACAGACTGCCCACGCCAAATACAAAGTACAAAAGTGCTTTGGCTTCGACAACAGACAAAGGAAATGCTGTGAACATGCTCAACTTAATGCTGCATTCGAGGAAATGTTTTTCTGTTTACGAGTGACAGGCAACAGACGGCCCAACGTCAAAGTTGTAGCTACAAATGTATCTATGTATCTCCTTTTGTGGATTGCGATTCTTACTGGCGCTCTTGGGGGCCGGTTTTTTAAGAGGCTATTGCACTGTCTTTGATTGTTTGTGTCCTTTGCTTTCTTCTGCTAAAACGTGTTGGGAAATAACGTATAAAAACTTTAAAGCGCAGACTCAAAATGTATTAAAAAGCATTATATAAAATCTAGAAAAGTGTAGAGTTCATTTTTTTATTATTGGATAAATAGTTATTTTTAAAATAAACCTCATAAATATTTAAGCTTTAAAAATAATACATTTTTGAACTGTAGAAATCCCCCATAAAACTGTAGTGTAACAGCCCCTTTGAAATTACATTTGCTGCATTTTCTGCCATTGGAATTGTAAATCAAGTTTGGAGGAAATGTGTGACTTGACTTTGTCCACATCCGACCATCTTCGTCTCCCTGGGTCATGTTCCCTGACCAGGTTTCTTCCACTTACAAGTTCCCAGCTCGCTGGGCCGTGTTCCCAACTTGGCAAAGCCGCAGGTTATCATACATTTATGGTGACCAGGGGCCACCCCACGGCGCCTGCGCAACTGATGTCTCAATTGGCGGCGCTTCTCTTTAACTCTGTTTAACGGATAACGCCAATTAACGACGCTAACTAATTAATCGAAACCCAAAAAAGCTGAAGCCATTACAATTACAAATCAATTAAAGGCCTGGCCCAAGTGTTGCGAAACTTTTCCGAAAAAAATCATTAGAAAGTCTCTGGCAAAAATATTTTCACGCTGCACTGCCAATGCATAGAAAAAAAAAACAGAAATACGAGGTCAAATGCAAATTTCTCATAAATTGAGTCAGCTTACTGCGGGCTATGATATCATAATTTGTATGAAGCTGGAAAATTGATTTAGATCTGAAAGGTGCAATGGGGCTGGGTTGTTCTTTGAAATAAAGAAATAATCGATAATTTTACATGCTTTGAAAAAGATGAAACTGAAAATTAATCATCAGTGCTGAATCAATATTTGTACTTCAATAATAAAATGGCACGGTTGGCAATTCATTGAGTAAAGCGATAAAAACAGTGTGAAAACAATTAAAGGTGCAAAGCAATTAAAGGTGCCAAGCACGTTTCCTTAGATAAATAATGAAATGAATGACAAAAACCTATATAAAGTGATTCAAATAAGGTTTAATAGTAATTGTGCTACAAGTTTAAATGAAAAATATAGTTTAATAAATATATGTTGACTTGTGACTTTTAGTGCCAGAAAAGTGATTAAGCATCTTTCAAAGTTGCTAATCAATAAGCACGTTCGATTGATTAGTTCATAAACATAGGTTTTGGAACCGGCTTTAAATATACCTTTAAGAATAACTTAAGTTAGTAATTTATGGGCCAAACGCATTGTTTTCGCTAAAATATATTCTGAAATATAATTAAAATATGTTTAAAATAAGTTCAACAATATTTGTTAATCTTAAGAAACAAACTGTTTGTTTGTATAATGTTTAATTGAGATTAAAAAATTTCTTTAAAAAGATGTAACTTTCCCTGACGCCTGACTTCATAAACTCATTATAGCCACTTGAAGTTAATTAAGTAAATATATAAAAGGTACACTCTGACAGGCAGATAGCCCAATCAGAGCCCCTCGAAAGTGATTCCAAAGATGTCTTTGAAGATCGCTTATACTTCCACCTCCTCTCCTATCTTTTTTGTGATGTGAGCAGCGCTAAAAAGTATTTTAAATATAGATCTCTTCTCTCCCCCCCGAAAAAAATATTGCGTCAAAAGATGATGTCATCGGAGGCATTGCTCCAAATATCTGTAGAGAAACGTAGAGGAAAGATCGCCGTATTCGTTGTCTCAGGGGTCGTGACACTAACAAATTGAGGCTGAAATAAGTTTTGGGCGGCATACAAAAATCAACAGGAATTAAATAGGAATTTTTCTTTGCAATTTGGCAGAGTCAGCAAAGGCAGACAAGAAATGCATGGGAGAGAATGTAAACAAAAATCCAACAAGTTGCCGGCCAGGCTGGGGCCCATTTGCATTGCCTTCAAGTGCCTTGGCTGGCCTCCACCTCTCACCACGAAAATCCAAACAGATTTTTATACATCGATGGAATTACAAACCTGAACATGTACATGTGGTCCCGAGCAGCACATTTCCCCTTTGTGTGTGGCCTAAAAATAACAATAAAATGGACTCAAGCTTCCTACTTACTTCATTGTTTTGTTTACAAAAAAATAAAAACTTTAAGCAAACAATTGTTTGGTTAATTGTTTTTCAGTAAGTTTGGGAAGTTCTTAGGTAACATTAGGCCCTAGAAACATTTACAAAATTTCCAAATTGGGGTACTTAAAAGATAATCTTTTTGATACCTAATACCATTGCGAATATAACCACAAATGTGTGAAATTTTAATAAAATCGCATTCGGGTTTCTGTTTATTATTTTGCCATTAAATTGGGGTTGTATTATGTGGTCCATATTGAAGCTACAAAACTCAATTTCAAATATAAACAACAATAAATTTATGCTTGCTGAAATATTTATGCATTTATTTATTTTTCTGGCGGCCAAGACAAAATCTCTATTTTTGTCTCGCACTAATTGAGAGAATTTTCGCCATAAACTATGTGGAAATAGTTCACCATTCTCCACTGGATTTGTTCATCAGCATAACTTAACCTCCGCTCCCTTGGACGGATTCGTTTTTTGGTATAGGAACTTGCCTTGTTTTTTGGTTCTCCAATTTTCCGTATTTTGTATTTTGTAGTTTGTATTTTCCCCCGTGACTTGCGTGTTGCCGCTCTATAAATTGCTCAATCATGGGCTCCGCTGGCTTTACATTTGCACATAAATTCTTGGTTGGTTTGTGTTGGAAATTTTACGAATTTTCCGAGCCACCGAGGGTCGGCGGGGTCACTTTCCCCGCCCCGGATTTCCCATGCACTTGCCTGCCCGCCTGCCTGCCGTCTGTTGACCCAATTTCTTCAGCTTAATTAATTAGCCGGCAGCGAGCACGAGCCAACATGTGAGGTGATCCAGGTCTGGCTGTATGGAATATATGTGGCATATATATATAGTCTATGTCAGGTTAGGGGCGTGACTGTATAACCAAATAGCTCCTCAGGGGAGAGTTGTTATGCTGTTAATGGGAATGCGCTTTTGAGTGCATTTCTGAGGCGGCTGAAAGATGCTAAGTAGATTGTAATTTGCTTTGTAGACAACTGTGGGCGATGTATAGCCTATAAATAGAAATTTCTAAAGATATACTACAGAATTATCTGACACGGGGCTACAAGTATTTTATACTTTTTAGATTTTATAGGGGAATTAAATTTCAGTAGCCGAGAATGATGGATCAGCCTGAGGTGAAATGTATTTAATAAGTAAACAATACTTCTACATATGCATATAAATTATATATAGATGCAAAAATGAATCATATTAATTGTTATAATTTCTATACCTCCTAGGAAATTCCAAGTCCAAAATAAGGAATAATCCATATATCAGCACCCTGTAGCCCTGTGTCGCTGTCAGCACACGATTATGAGTCAGGAAAATATGTCTTTATGGCATTCCCATTTCCATTTCCATAAAGCCAATGCAAAACTCTCAGACCTCACACGAAAAACAATGAATTATTGCACAACATGATTAACACACACAGTCCTAACGGAAATGGGCCTAATAAACTTTAGTGTGCGATCCAAGGTATGGCTCCAAGGCGTGCATTGTCGCCTCGCCTTCAAAAAAAAAACACACATCAATCCATCAATAACTCACTCTATAACTTACTCCATTGATTAACGTTACGGTACTTTACTCGATCGTCCAACAATATATAGTATTTTGGGGTGTGTGTGTGTGGGTCGTCTGTCCGTGTAGGTCGTTCCAATGCAAATGTAATAAAGGGAAATAAACCAGAACCACGCTACTACGTGCCCACAATTGTAAACAATTGCTGAGCCCCCAATTAAGCGTACAAATTTATGATACAATCGAAGAAAAATGCCAAAAGTCGATTGGATATGGGGAAGAGTATGTTTAGCTATGCACCTTTGAGTTGCCGGTGAATGCGGTTTCAAGCTAACTTTAATAACTTGTGTTTCTGTTTTAATTTAAATAATTTTAAAGAGGTGAAAACACGTGGAAATATTTTCATTACAAAATGTTAGGTATTTTGAATATATTTATCTCCAAGAATCTTTCCATCTTTGGGTGAAACAATATAATAAAGAAGGATTTATTTACAAGCAGACATAGTTCTTAAATGTTAGGGTCTTACTTCAAACCCTCTCTATTATTTAATATTAAAACAAATTCCAAGCCAACACACCACTGTTAATTAAACATAATTCCCCTAAGATGACTGCAAAAATGCCAAAATATAATGCATAATTATACATCGTCATAGGAACGCGCCTTTAAAGCTTAAGAAGAATTAATTCGCTTATTGGCAAACTACAGCTGGAATCATTATCCATTTATGTGTTTCCCTTCCAGCCGACAGCCAAATGTCAAAAGGCCAGGCTAGGCAATGAAAAAATATGCGCAATTTTAACATTTTATTTACAATTGAAATAAACGCTTTTGTGGTTTGCCGATGCGCTCGCGCGCGTTCGAAATGAAGAAGTGTAAAATGTGTCGATTCGCGCGATTAACCGTGCATTGACTTGGCCGAAAAAAAACTGGCACCAGTCCAGGGGAAATGCCATAAAATTTTCCCCAGTTTCCCTCACTTTCATTGGACCTTTTCGAGGGTCTAGACTATAGACTCAATAGTCTATAGTAGACCTTCGGTGACGTTGCACTTGCTGGGGCACTGAGCAGCCCACGTTCGGCTCTCGCCGCCCATGTTAGCCGCCAAATTGCTGACACAGTTCGAACGGTCGCACAATTTATGCATTTTAAATGTTAATTAAGCCGCTCGCTCACCGGCACAGTGTGGCCAGAGCCATTCATAAATTTAGCTAAATGCTTTGCCTCTTTGTTGCGGCTTTCCCATTGAACGTCACAATGTTGCTGCATTTGTTGCAGTTGCCGTCGTCGTCGTCGTGTTACGCATAATTAAGCGGGCGGCTCGCTGTCTGAGCACAAGCCCCAAAAAAAAGAAAAACAAAAACTACACACACAAAAAAATAAATAAAAACCAATTGACCCACAATGGGAAATGGGGTTGGAGGCATACACTATAAAATATTATTTAATACGAAGAAAATTCTTAGAAAATTGTGAATAGGTTAGAAAACATTTGTAGTCTGCAAAAATTCTTAATTAAATATCTTACGGATATTGTTTTGCTTAATATATTCACTTAAAGGGAGACAATAAATTTCTACCCATTAATGCAATTCTCAAATGTATTTCCAAGTGCAGTGGCAACTTTGTAGCTAAACATTCGCAGTGGCAGTCAAAATATAGATACAGTGAGCGGGTAAACATGGCGAAAAAAATACTCAAAATATCCAGCTGCCCATAAAGGTGTGAAAAAGTCTTGTGAAAACAAAAAATACAAATAGACAAACAGCTGCAAACCGACCAAACTCAATGCTAACAAATAGAAATGGAGATTTGCATAAGGCATGGGCAAATATATTACCTCATTGTCTCTGGATTTTGGCCTCCTGTCTTTGGCCTTATCACTAATTGACATTTACAAAGTGATTTACTGGGCAACTGATAAATAATAGAGGGTCACCCAGGGCGAATAAGCCAGGCACCCATTGCCGTTTCGTTGTAATTAAGTTTCTATTTTCGGGCACATACTCGGGTACATTCGTACTTAATTACCGCCCCGGTGGCGACAACATCAAGTTCCCCCCTACAAAATAAAAGCCATGCACGCAGAGTTCTCACAGTGGGTTTTAATTTTTCGTTTTTTTGTTGGGTTTTTCTTTTATTTTGGAGTCGAAAACAAAAGGCAGAGCCACCAATTTCCAGCCGAGCGTAAAAGTTGCAAGCGGACCAAGTGTGGCGAAAACGCCAAAGAAAACTCGGATACATTTGCGCAGGCGGCAAAGCCGTCGATTATGAAACTAGATAGGGGAAGTAGTAAAAGAGGTTGATCACCTGAATACACTGGAGAAAAAAAGAATTTTATTTTATTAATTGAGATAAATTTGGAATTCAATAAAATTGAAAACAGATTCTAAAAGGGGTCAGCATGCGCTGCCTTTGAATTTTTAACAAAACCTAACTGCAGAATTATAAATGCTGAGGTTGGCCAGTAAATTGGGTAAAGATAACGACTCTAGCTATATAAGCAACATCTGAAGTGGAAAGAATATTAAAAATTTTTTTTTTTAGAATTTTAAAACACATTAAATGTCTAATATTTTTAAATTTTACCAAGAGAAACCACTTAAAAAACGATTTTCGTATGTTTTGGAATATTTTCCTAGAATCTACGGGCTTCAAGGGCAGCCCTTTCGAAAAGAAAATTAAAAGAAAATTCCCTAGACTGAAATATGATTTATTTTTATGGTATTTCTATATACTTCTTCGATATTTGTCGCCTGAACTGATGCGTTGTACAGCAAGTTAATTGTCAAATGCCAGTGGCTCCCGTGGGTTTTCGCCAGTAATTCCATCAGACTGTTCTTCCCCCGCTCACTCCTCCTCCGATCTATACCTTGTATATATCCGGACACGCAATGGAAAATGGTGGCCATTTTTTGTATATTGTGTTTGCTGGGGCTAGCGCCGGGCGAAGTTTACCTTAGGTCATAAATAAGCGCACTGTGTCATACATAGTGCCCATGTGGGGCAATCACTGCCGGTCCGGGTTTTGGATGGTTTTGTTTTATATATTGGGTTTTAGTTTTTCTTCTCTGTTTTTTTTAGGGTGTGCGTGCGAGGCGTTTTGTCATTAAGTTGAAACTGAAGCTTCGTTTTTTTTTTGCTGGTTTGTTACTAATTTGAATTTCGGTCTCAAACCGACAGCAACGACATTTTTTATAGCTGCTCTCGTATTGTTGTTGATTATTTGTTGTTTGCCGGCTTACGTCATGCATTGCTAGTTTGTTGGCTTTTGTTTAGCCGTTTGACCTTTTTTCGTACCGCCTAGTCTAAGTCCCTAATGCTGATGCTGAGATAAGCCGGCAATAATAAGGCAATAATTCAGTTTATTACACCGGAAAAATATTGAAATTCTATGGGTTTGTGGTTTTATACAGCTGAGTTGCTTACAAAATACTTGCTGAAGGTCTTAAATTTAATCAAAAGAATTGCAAACGTACTTTAGATAATCCCTTGGATTTTAATTTTATTTTTTTTTAAATTCTCTATTCCCTTGTTTGCTATTAAAATTTGGTTTCAAAGAGTAATCGTATTTTAGAGCTTTTAATAATTGAAGTTAAATGTTAAGACCTTTATGTGTATTTTTTTATATTTTGAAAATATAAATATCAGTATGAATATATACAATCAGATGTGATTCAAATTTTTCTCTGTGCACCTATAATATTATATATTAATATATTTTTGAGCGTCGAAACAATTTGTTGCAGGCATCAACTGATAACCCAAGAGAATCTATACACATTTCTTGCGTTAGCATTTTATTTATAATTCAGATTGGAAAAGCATTTCGGGATGATTCATTAGTCTGCCCAAAGATAATGTTTACTTAATGATTTTTTGTTTGCGTTTAGCTTGACCTTTGGCAAGGCCGTCCGGGGATTATAGATGGGACCCTAAGGCAGTGTAAGACCAAGAGCTTAACACTATATAAATATATACATAAATCCTATGTAAATCGAACCTTGGGCTGCGAGTTTCTTCAATTAACTGCTGGTTCTTCTTGAGATTTTGCAGATGTTTCTGGTAAATGCCTCGCTGGCCTTCTTTGGTTTATCTTATTTTGTATATTTTTTAAGGGGCGTAGATCACAGATCGCAGGCAGAGAGTCAGTCAAATGTTTCGCTTTCTGCTCGGGGTGATGTAATTTGCCTATCTTGTAGTAAACCGGTTCGGCTACTACTTGTAGTAAAATCTTGTTTTGTTTCTTGCCATCTGAGTTCTCTCTGCCGCAGCTGGAAAATTTATATGAATGCCGTCTGGCACTTTCGTTTTCCCTTCCGAGTTGCTTTGTCAGAAGAAGTTCTCCGGCTCACTTTAAGTATCATCTTGCAAATTGCATTTCTGACGGAGAGAAGAGTGGGCTTCTTTGGCGACAGATGCAGTTTAGTTATTATCAAGCAATTTACTTGTCGAGTGGGTTTAATGCCCTGTCTAGTGCTTGGATTAAGTGTAACTACACAAAACACCCTTCTTATCATGAGATCTTGGGACATTTAATGATTAAATGAGGAATTTCGGTTGATAAATAATATTTTTTAGACTGAAGTTTGGATTATCCCAATTATACAAATTAATATTTATTTGTGGTTTAGAAGGAAGCATTGAAAAATTATTCAGGCATATTTAATATGTTTTATAGCTTATATTATATTTATTACCTTATCATAAGTCCAATATGCTTTTAAAGCAACCATAAAACCCACCCTGTCCCTGTGTAGCTCCTCCTGTTTATCATAAAATCTTATAATAGTTCGCTGACGATTAAAGCTATGTGCCATTGACAATTTCGTTGACAGTTAATTTAAATTTATGTCTAGGGCAGACACAATATATATTTCACTATTGTTTGTTGTTGTTGTGCCTGTGTGTGTTCAATTATTGTTGTGTTGCGAGTATTTTGCCCGCCGATGCGCGCTGAATGTCGTCTGTGGCCTATTGACTATTGACACTTGTTTATTTTTGACACCCCATTGTGTCACCCATATGTATATATATCTAGCTATATCTATATATCTGTAATGTGGGGGTCTCTCCCCAATAATTTTTGGAATGTTTACCAATCCACAGGCGGCATCAAATGGCTCGATTGGTTTTTAATATCCCCACAAATTGGGCAGAACACTGTTTGATATAAAATATTTTGTTTAGGGTATACAAATAGTTATCATAGCTATAACCAGGGTTCATAGAGTAAGCAGTAACTGCGGTTTTAGGTAGACTTTTGTGGTTTTTATCTCAAGTTTCTAATATTACATATATAATTCTTATTTACATATTTTTTTTTTCTCTTTGTAGAACCCATCGAGCTTAACATGTTCAACTAAGTCCCAACGAAACTTAGAAGAGGAAACCCACATAGGAGAACGAAACCACCCCGAAAAGGTGGCTTAATTACAGAGATTATAAAGATAGTTTATAGAGGAAAAATGGGTTTCATAGCCGAACGCAAGCCGCGTGTCAACAAGACGTTGATATCGCTCAAGTTTGTGGTGTTTTTCGTCATCAGCGGTGAGTTTTTGAGATAATAATAAGACCTGGAAGATGTAGATACAAATATAAATCATTTTTAATATCTTCCTTCAGGTCTGGCTGCCTTGCACGTCCTTCATGCCACCAAGCCTCTGCTGCTGGGTCTCAACTTCTCGGAATACCGCACCATCACCATCTTGGCGCCTTTCGTATCCATTTTGGGTCCCTTGGTTGCAGGTCCCTGGGCGGATAGGCTGGCAGCCAGGAACCCCAACACCTTTGGACGCACTCTGCGTGTGCTGACGGCTGTCTTCCTGCTGATCTCCGCCTTCATTTACGCCTTTCTGTTCGCCGTTCCGGATGTCAGTCGCTCGGAATCCCACGAACCTCTGGTTAGCTTTGGTTGCGATGAGAGTGGAGGCTTCCTGTTCCAGGAGAAGTGCGGCGCGAATGCCAGCTGCAGTCGTTGGGAGCAGAAGGAGGGCAGCATCAACCTGACCCGCTGCACCTACAGTTGCCAGAATCCGAAGCTGTATGAACCGCTGTATGTGGCCTGGCTGGACGAAGTGCCGACTCTGGCTCCTTCAACGGAGCAGAGTTCGGAATTTGATTACGAGGATGAGGCCACCCGTGCCGTTACGGAGAGTCTGCGCACGCGAAGGGACTTGGAGAGCTCCGATCCGGCGGATAGTGCTGGCGTGGAGGCCCTGAGTGCTGAGGCTACGGTTCATCGTAGTGTGCGCCAGATTAAGACCGCTCCCGAGAAGGTGTATGTCCAGCCGCCGCATGTGTGCCTTACCCAGAAGAACCAGGAGGGCCAGGATATAGTGAAGCACTGCCATGCTTACACCGAGGACACCACCAGCGTGGTGATGGACGCCCTTATGGGCTCGGCCATTAGCCAGGAGAAGAAGGACGACGACTATGATGCCTGGTGCCAGTATCCCTTGGGTACGTTTGGGATCTTGTAGGGGATAACTTGGTTGGATTTTAACCTTAAAATGTTGCTCTTTCAGAGGGATTCCAGTGCCACATACCCGCCGAACAGGCCAAGTACATGAAGGACCTGAAGAAGGTCAAGGACAACAGTGACAACTGCAAGCCCATGATCGAGTGCCAGGTGGTGAATCCCTACCACAAGAAGAGCGTGCTCTCGGACAGTGAATGTACCAATGTGAGTAATAACTCTTCGACTTCTCATAGGAGGGAGTATTAATTATATTTCCCCTGATCGCCTCAGACCACTGGCAGCATCCAGGACACCCTTGTGGGCTATACCACCATCCGCCTGCTGGGCGACATCTTTCCCATGGCCGCCCTGACCCTCCTGAACACCGCCATCGTCATTGCCGTGCGTGAGACCTCCGAGGGCAGGGGCGAGGTGTGCCGTCAGTATGTGTGGGGTGCCATTGGCTATGTGGTGCTCTTCTCGCCGCTGGATCTGTTCTTCTTCCAGAATGAACCCAATCAGGATGCCGCCCTGGCCGCTTTGATCATCTTCATTGTGTGCTTTGTGCTGGGAGCCATTGTCCTGCTGTGCGCCTCGCAAATGCCACTGAGTCCACCGGAGTGGTGGTGGCACACGAAGACCGGCATGTTGGTGGTGCCCATGTCCGCCATTCGACGCTACAGTCCAGAGATCTGTATCCTGACTTTGATTTCTATCCTATTTGGAACCTTCTGGAGCAGCATCCACAGCTACCTGAGGTGGACCTTTACCGATGCCAATGCCGTATGCTATTCGGGTCTGATTCTTATCCTGGTTTTGTTCTTCAATGTGGACAAGTTCATTGAGTACTGCGGTCACTCGAACATCTTCATCGCCGGCCTGGCCATCTTTGTTATTAGGTTTACGGCCTTGAGTGATGTGGATTGCCAGTGGCTGACCGTGGTCATGGAGGTGATTGAGCCTGCCGTCATTGGATTGCTTTGGATCACTATTATCCTGTACATGCGCCATGCCATGCCCAGGAAGCTCACAGCCACTGGACAGGCCATCGCTGTGTTGGCCTTCTTTGGATTGGGTAAGAGTCCTTGTTAAATTCTTTATTAATTATGTACAATAATTTCCTTGATTTTTTTGTTTGTTACAGGCAAGGGCATTGGCGCTCTGATTGGCCTGGCCCGGGATGAGAAGAAGCCCGACCTTGAATACTGGTCCTGCTGCTACCAAATTCTGGCCATTGTGGCCCTCATTGTGGCTCTGGTATACTTCGGGATCTACAACCTGATCTTGGCGCCTCGTTGCACTGCCAAGCCCCAGCACTCCGAGGAGTTGATTTCCGGTTCCGCTTCGCAGAACTTTGGCGGAGGCAGTGGCACGGGCACAGGAACTGGAAACGGTGCCGGCAATGGCCAGGGCGCCGGAAATGGAGCTGGAGCGTCGCTGAATGGCAACGGTAATGGCAGCTACTCACCCCTGAGGGTCTACCACAACGAGAGGGGGAAGAAGGGACAGTTTAGATACTAAGAAGTGAATACTTTTTGCATGGATCGCTAATGCTCCCCCGCCTCTCTCTCTCTCAAAGCCAGAGTGCGAATGATATTCTTAGGTTTTAAATGTGTACACCACGCGTACTCCTACTTCTTCTCCGACCCCCCCGCCCGATCCGAGGGCAACACTGCTAATAGTTTGTAATGCATATTTTTGCTAAGTGTATACACCAGGAGGAAGAGCAGAAAAAACGAAACAGAATACAGAAATGAAAAAAGAAATGTGTAACTTTTTTATATAAATCGCATGTAGAATTTATTTTATTTGTTATTTAATGCCAACTAAGCGAGTTCATAATTTTAATTAAAAAACGCTATGGGGAAGGAATGCAAAAATCCAACAAATAAACTGCCCATTACACTAATTGTAACAATAGCAACGGAAACAGATACTGCAAAAAGCGAATCATATTTAAAACAAAACCTTCCCCAGACATCACGTCGTACTCTCTTTCTCTCTACAAAAATGATGGCATCAATTTTTAATGAAACATTTGCGTGATTTTACTAAGCATAATGCATGATGATGTGCACTGCGCGAGCATACATACATACATACATATAATTGTAACAATAAAACAGAAAATGTAATTATACAAAAATATAATTAATGGTAATTAAATGTTTTCAAATTAAGCGTAATAACTGCCAGAGAGGTTTCTTTTAATGGGTCCAGAGCGTGCAGGAAGTGCTGATGGCCATGTAATGATGGTAAATGAGGAAGTAATTTGGCCATAATCCGGGTTTTAATCTCATGAAGAGATCAGATTTTGGTCTTAACCAAGCAGCGCCATCTGCAGTCCACTTTGGTGGCCGGAAAATCAAGTTTTCTTAGGCAACGACTAAGGGAACTTGGCTGTGCGCGGAAAAGCTATGTTGGACACTAAGTTAAGCTTTTACCACCGCCTAAAAGAGCTTTCCTTTTATCATAGACTGTTGTCTTATGGTATCACAGTATCCCCTGTGGCGCTGCTTAATTATTTGTTGTTCCTTTTTGTCTCTCCACGATTTGCAATTTATGAGTGCCATGAATTGCATTTACTCACTCAATGACGTTGCGTAAATATTTTGCCAGCACTTGACCGGCCAATATACTATGGGTCCTTGTGTGGCTAGCTAGGAGACAAGAGCCGGAGGACAGCGACCACTTGACCCTAAAGGGTCTTTCTTGGCTGCTAATAGCCGAAAATAAACAGCAGAAGAGCAGAGCCACGGAAAACAATAGTTGTAGATATTTTTAAAATTTTTAAATTTCATATTTTGAAGCAAGAGAAAAATTTTGATTAATAGATAAACTTATGCTCAAGGATTTAGATTAATAATTATATTAATATTTTTTTGTTCTTAAAGAAATCTAATTTAATATTATTTAAAGGTCTGCTTGTTAAGCGCATGGTCACACTTTTTTTTAATCTTCCCAGCTTCTAGATTCTTTAAGAATCGGAAGCCTAGGACATTTAGATTATGAAATATTTAGCTTGTAACATAAAATTGTATCCACAGATATTTACTTCTGTAAGTTCCATAGCTCTGAGAATTTTGAGCACTTGATCCCACTTTTTCTCGAGTGTGCCCAGTTTCAAGTATAAAGCCAGCGACAGTAACTGAAAGTAAATAAACACACACACTCACACCCTTGTGGCTATTTACTTGGGAGTACATATTTAGTTGCATAAAAGGAGTAATAAGTGCGGATTTTATGATGCGACGCGACACAGACTCACACACGGACGCCTTGAGCTCTCGTCCTCCTGCCCTTTGGCATTATATGCACACACACACACACACACACAAGGAGACAGACTAGGGACGAGAGACGATTCCTTAGACGAGTGAGCAGGACTCCCTGCATGTGCGTGTGTATGGGGGTGTCAGAGTGACAATAAGCCACTTAAGGCAGCGCGCACTTCATTAGTTTTCTTTATTGATATTTTCACAGCAAGCCAAACAGTTATGAGTAGTTGTCCTTGCCGGCGAGCTGCTGCGGAGCCACGATTTAAGCGTTCGACTTGTTCGGCGTCTGAATTTGATGATTGCCATAAAAATATTGCACAAGTTGTTGCTTTAATTTAATGTCAGCTGCATTTAGTTTGGGGTTCAACGATCTATGGTACAGAACAGTAATGTACCCTTAATAGGGGTAAATAGGTTTTTTTTTGGAATTAATTGGCGGCCATAAACCCAAGCAGCTCAATGATCGTTTCCAAAAATTATAAATGACTTTTAATGCGCGGAAAGTTCAGAAGTCAAAGTTTCTTGGAGTGCACTGAAATTTATTGGGGATTTCGTATTGGCTGTTTGGGTATTTAAATTGTAATTTAAATAAATATTTCTTCCATAACAAATACTTCTTTAGGTTAATATAAATTGATAATAAAAAGAAAACTTATATTTTTATTCATTTATTTTAATTGCTTGCTCATTACTCTTCATTATTTCTCTTGCATGCAAATGATTCCAATTTACGATTACAGATTACACGGCACTCCATTTGAATACTTTTTCGCTGCACCACACTGCGTATGTGTAATAAATTCAGGCGGCTGCTCTCGAGGTTGGTCTTAAACTCGAAATTTAAGGTTCTTGTGTGGGGATTGGGAAGCCTTTTGGGGTTCTGGGGTTCTTTCGGTCTATCAAGCAGCGCAAAATCTTGGCAATTAGGCAGTGACAGCGAAACAAAAGCCCGCCTCTCTACCGAGAAGGGAAAGACAAAATTATTGTCACTTGGCACCTCGCAAGGACAACAAAAACGAGTGAGATCCTGGCTCTGGGGTGGGGGAGTGGGAGTTTTGCAAGCGCTTTGCCCTATGAAAAATTGCTGTCATTTGCACAGCATAAAAATAGGAATATGCGCCGGCAAGGATGGGGCGGAGGGGCCAACATGCACAGCCAGACCCTGCTAACCATAAGTTAACGGAAATCCACAGAACCACATGGCCACATGCTCATCCTCGCAACCATATCCACATGCAGGCGACATGGACGAGGGCTGCAAAGCACTTGTGAAAAATAACTTTGCACATCGTTGAATTTGGTGTGCAATTTTCTCCGAGCTGCTCTGCTCTGCTCGTCGGTCTTCCTTTTACTTTTAATTTTGTTTGTAAAGAAAACTCATTTTCATCATTTTGAAGTTGCAACCGCGCTCGCTTGTGCTTTTGTGCGAAGGGAGAGGAGCGGAAAAAGTGCGCTTCATGTAATTATTTTGATCATTTGCATTTGAGCTGGAGAATCCGCAAAACAGACATCGGAGGGGCAAACCGACGACTTTGTTTGTGGTGTGCCATGTCGGCCCTTTAAGGATTTAAATGTGACCCGCCCTAAGTCAGACTTCCTGTTTCCAGCTCCCAAATCCAACCCCTTCATCATCATCATCAGCGGCGGCGGAGGCATCGTCATCATGGCTGTGGCAATTTATGAGCTCGTCTGCACCTTTTGCAGCTTGCACGTGTGAAAATTGTTTTGCCCGAGTTGGTTTTTGGCTTGCCATGGAAACGCAGATCCCCCACTAACAATCCCATGTTACAGTGCACTGCAAGAAAACTAAATTTAAATTGAAATTACTTATTTTTTGAGCTGTAAAAATGGAATCTTCAGCGGAAGAGATGGGAGCTTACTTCGCAATAAAATTCAAGTAATAATTTCTGTTAAGACCATGATTATAGTTTCAATTTAAAATATTATCTATATATATAAAATGCTTTGTCCTGACTGACTGACTGACTGATAGATCACAGCCATGGCCAAACCACATGTCTTAGAAACTTGAAGTTTTTTTTTAAAAATCAGAAAAAAAATTTCCAGATTCGTATGGGTATTTTAATTTTCTAATTCCACCTGCAACCTATTTTAAAAAATAAAAAACATAATTAATTAAAAAAATAATATTAATGGAATAATATTGATATTGGTCTAAGGCTCAGAGTAGGCCTTGCCTCATTTTATATTTGTCATTCGACTTCAAAGAATCTTTATTTCTCATTCAGTGCGCTGACTTCAAAGCGAAATTTAATACCAAATTTTAAGTGTGGATCTGCATCCGATCAAAGCGAGGATGCAATAGCGGGCCCTCTAGTATATATATATATGTTTAACTTATCTTCTATTAAAACAATATATTTACAAAATATTTCTTTTATTTATATTCTCTGAGTGCAACAATCCCATTCCCGCCACTAAAGCAAGTGAAAAACCTGCCCTTTGTCTGCCTCAACATTTATTACTGTCGCATATTGTGTCATAATTCCAGCGTACAAATCTGCACGAATGCACAATTTAATTTTTATGAAATTTTCTCCTGCCGTGCTGTGGACCTGGCTTCATGCATAAACATTCTCTCTGATTTGTGATGTTTACCCAGGGCGGTGTGGTCCAGCTTCCAGCTTCAGATCCTGCGAACTGACGCGTGTCCTCAACTCAACTCAAGCTTAAGCGATAAAAACCTGCCAATTTTATGAAAAATTCGTTGCCATTTCGCTTTCGGTTTGTATCCATTTCAATGCTAATTTGTTATATTTTGTGGCAGTTTTTTTTGTTTGCTTCGTAGGCGTAAATAAATGAATTTTATTGCATACATTTGAGCACTTTCTGGCCGCTTTTGTTGCGCAGCAATTTATTCATTCCGAAAGTTGGAAGCTGTGAAGCGAAACGGTGTGCCTTAAACTCGTATAATTGAAATATGGCCAGAGGTGTCGCCTCACTGAATGAGTAATACTTGCCGGAGAGCCATGGCAATAAATGGATTCATTCTCAGTTTGACTGAGTGCCTCTTGAAAATATTGTTCAAGTCCTCAAATGGATGTGATTATCACCAACACACACACCAAACACATTCATTCCCCTTCCAATACAGAAGCCGAAATGCGAAAAACACATGGGCTGCTCATATCAAAGTTATGCAAATTATTCTCCGCACAAAGTTCTTTGAAATAAATTGGATTAAGCCCGAACTGCTGTTGGTTAGTATGAGCTAGTGATGTAGGTTGGGAAAATAAATGCGAAATTTACTTTGATTAAAGTATAAATTTAAAAAAATCGAAATGTTGGTTATGGAAATTTATAGGTTTCTATATTTAATACCCTCTGTAAGGCTAAATTAAGAACATCAAACAATAATACAAATATTTATTAAATATTTCAGGAATATCTAATAGAAATTATTCAATCTTAATAAATTGTAAATATTTATTTATAGAAATTTATCATAGGATTAATAGTATCGATAGGTAGTTGAGCACGTTTTGTTAAGTATCACTTGATTTAGCTATAACCTCCTTATCAATAAACAACATCTTAGCTTCACATTACTTTTAAATAGCTTAATAATAATAACAACATATTATTATTATATAATTTATTCGACCATCCCTAATCCCTGCTCACTATTTTCAGCATATCATTTACTTTGGGGTCCACGTGGGCTGCTGCTTTCATCAGACCCCAGTGCCTGACACGAGCCTACAAAAAAGCCGGATGCCCTTTGTTTTTTAGGCTCAAAAACTTTGCTAATTACTGTGAAAATTTTCACAGCGTTAAACTTTTTTGTTTCTTCGGAGGGATTTCACCTAGCCACCGGGCTCAAGCCATTACCTAGCTGTGTGAGCGTGTGCCTGGGTTCAATTCAAGGTGTTGACTTTTTTAATTGTATGTGCAGGGAGGGATGACAGGACTTGAAAATGGCCAGGGAGGGTGTGACAAAGACAATGGGCTGAGATGAGCGGCTTTAATTTGCCCACGGTTTGTGCAGTTAATGAGAAGGCTCCTGCCTTTGTCTTTCCTGCATGCAATTAACGCATTTCATAAATTACAAAAATTCATTTTGAGTATCGCCGCGGATTGCTTTCTTTGTGGTCCCCAGTACCAGCCTTGATATGTCCGGACTATGTAGTATATGCGTGAAAACTTAACATTTTTAATTGGCCATCCATCCACGTGGGAACCGAAGAAGAGGACCCGGACTTCATTGTCGGCATTGAGCTGCTCTGTCTGCATAATTAAACTTGTAAAACTTTATGCCCAGCACAAGAAAAACATGCGCGAAAATGGTAAATGCCTCAAAGAGCTTATTTTCACGTGTATATGAAGCGGAAAAACTTAAATTTTCCTTTTTATTTGATCATTTTAAAGAGGTTTCAGGATATTCTCATTGAAGTAGAAAATTTAAGAGGTAAATATTATATATAAAACAATATTCAGTTTTGGAGCGGACCTTTTGTAAATAAAACTTAATTATTTATTTGAGTTTTTATGAGTGAAGAAAAATTTTAACTAAATTCTTTAGAATTTTCTTAATTTTTATTGGTAAAAATCTCAAATTTTCCCAGCTTGGATTTACATTGTAATCCGAAATTTAAAACATATCAATTGTGCTCGGTCAGCAGGCACTCACACACGCACCCACGTACCCACGTACCAAGGGGGCGTGGACCCCGCCTCTTTATTAGCCGTCTTCAACCTTCCAAAGTTTTTCGCTTGCCAGAGCAGTTTCCATCATCAAAGGATAAGCATCCCAGTGGGGGCGGAAAATTGGGAAGTGGGAGCTAGGCGCTGGATAGCTGGCAGATGGGGGGCGTGGCCAGTACGTCGCTTGCATTCAAAAGCGCACAAATCGCATTTTCTTGAGAGAAAATGTTGCTTCATTTGTGCAGCGCGCGGCGGTTTGTATAGAAAAGTGTATGAAAGGATTTCTCTTTCAGAACGGTTCGCCGTTTCAGCTGTGGATCTGTGTGGACGCGCCGTGCGTAGGTGGAGCCGGAGGCAAAGGACGAGGAGCAGTCAAGAAGCAGCCGGAGCAGCTCGTCGAGGAACGGTAGGAGTTGGCAAATTGCATGTGCAAAATTAAATAAAAGCGCAAAGCCATAAATGCAATTTAGCCGCAACTGCAGTGGCATTGGTAAAATAGATATCAATTGATTTTAAGCTATTATTTAGATGGCACGCTGATTCAGCAGTTGAAAGGGATGCCAGGCGGGATTTAAGATGAGCTTTAAGCCAGGATGTGTAATATAATATATTGGGGGATAATTTAATGTTTGGCTTCTTAAGAAATATTTATTTGGTAGTTTTAAATATAATAATATATAAATAAAACGATAATATGCGATATTTCGATTAAATATAAAACATTTTTCGAAAAACTTGATAAAGATTTCATATTTTAATATATAAATTATATTTCATTCTATTATATTTTCTATTAATTTAACAATTTTGGATAGTATGTATCTCCCAATATCCTAATGATATAAATCTATTGATAATTCAAAGATTTCCAACCCTCATCGATAAAAATGTATTAAGGGATTAATTTTCCCGCCGATTTAATGTCCACCCTCAATATAACTCATTTGGAATCTGCGCAACGCCCCGAAGAAAGAATTTATGGCCAGAAATCCGGGGAAAACAATTAAATAAAATTACCTCCAGCAAGAAGAAGTATTAAAAATCCATTAACATTGCATTGCCATTAGGCACAAATTGTATGAGAGGCGGAATAAAAGTTAAGTAAGTTATTTTTATTTGCCGTTCCGTTTGCGTTTCGTTTCGTTCGGTTCGGATTCGTTTCTTCGTTGGCAATAAAAGATAGAAACTTATTTTATGGCGCTATTTATTTTGCCTGATTACAGTTTTTACGAGGCGATGGCGGCGACAAAGCGACCCACACAAAGCAAACCGAAACTGCTGCATACCTTTTGGCGCGGCAACCCGAAAACCTAACTCAATATTCAAAAGCCAAAACCAGGAAAAAAGATGGAGAGACCAGAACACGGCGAAGCGCGAGGGGGGGAAAGCCAAAAGGCAGCGCAGTCAGAGCAATAAAAATGCATTTTTATGAGCAAAACTACCAACAAGCATAAATCTCTATCGAAAGCTGCTTTGCATTGCCATCGTGTGGAGGAGCATCGCATTCCACCTGACTTTTCCGCAGTGGAAATGGCTGTGGAGCGCCGGATGGGGGGTGACTGGAGGTCTGCGGGGTACATACATATGTAGCACTAGATATAGCCGTAAGATAATGCGGCGACTTCACTAAGACTCCTGCGACAGAGAGTGCCCGGGAAGCACAGTCGGAGAACAATAACAAATGCATGGGGAAAACAAATTACAATTCGTTCGTTCGCTTCATTCGTTTGGCAAAGGCAGAGCAGAGCCAGTGGAGCCGAGAAAATAATCCCATTTGTAAAAATTGATTGCACTTTATCGATAAAAAACGTTGCAGCAGCAGCAGCAGTAGCAGCAACACGGCTAGCCGAGGCAACCAAAGAGAGAAAGATGAAACACGTTGGCTAAGTGGAACACTGGAGGCCAGTAGACGTTGACCACACTGAAAGAATATTTTATTAAATTATGACGAGGTGCTAAGTAGTTTTATGGATATTTGATACTTTTTATACTAAATAAATAAATCGTACACCTGCCATAGGAACGATCGGTAAATAATAAATATAAAGGACAATGCCAAACTCTAAATCTGTATAGCATTTCTTTTCATATACAAGCAAGCCTTATTTCTATTTATTATTTTGAAAACTGATAAGTTTTATGATCAAAATCAATGAATTTTCTTTGTCTGCATTGCACAAGAAAAGAGTAGAAAGGACATCCGAGATGGTTCATCTATAGGCCAGGCATGGGTACATGTGTAAAGCACAGATCATTAGTGTGCTCTGACAGACTCGTGTGGCCCGACATTAGGACGTGATTAATGGACAGATGACGACAGTAACTCCAGACTGGACAATCAGCTCCAGTCTCGGTCAATTACCCAGACGGTGTTTTGGCTCTGCATTTTCCTCTATTTAATAGTTTCTTTTTTTTCAAAAATATTTCTGGCTTGCAAATTGGTCGCAGGTTTCGCTTGAGTTGCGGTTTTTTTGTAGACTGGCTTTTTGG
Source organism: Drosophila bocqueti (assembly GCA_018151655.1). Lineage (NCBI taxonomy): Eukaryota > Metazoa > Arthropoda > Insecta > Diptera > Drosophilidae > Drosophila > Drosophila bocqueti. Next base: position 1,285,587 of record JAECXF010000230.1, read on the forward strand.
GCCAGCTGAAGCTGAAGCTGGCGAAAGCCGGTAACTTTTTGCTTATACCTTAGACGAAAAATGGCTCTAAACGGGGGAGTGGCCGGCATTCAATGAAATTGTGGCAAAAGTTTTCTGCTCTTTTTTTCGGCTTGGCTTGGCTTTTTGTGTTTTTTTTGTTGAGTTTGCCAGAGGGCTGCAAATGTTGCCAAGCCAATGGTGCTGCACTTGCGGCCGGAAATCTAAATTTACAGCATTACAACTTCCGGTAAGCTGCTTATTGGCATAGAAACTCGGACGCCCGACGGTGGTCGCCCGACTGCGAATATATACCTACATATATATAAATCCGACAATAAAATGATTTATAAATAAACGGTTGCCTTGCCATGTAAGTTTGCCCGACCGGCCAGCGATGACTGCTCAATTTTTGCTATTTTTCAATTGCCTGGCAATTGTTGCAGTTATCGGGAATCGGCAGAACATTATTAGCTATTTGTGTGCAATTACACCTGAGTGGCGGCCATTTTTGCGGTAGTTTCGAGTGGCCAACAAATCAGTTAACAAAAATTTAACTACAATCTGAGCTGAGCTGAGCTGAGTTGAGTTGAGTCAAGTGTTGTTAGAGTGCCATAGCGAAATGAGTTATTAGTGTCATGAACTGGCAGAAGGCCCTTTATTGGTTATAAATTAAATATTTGGTTTTGTATATTGAACTATTATTTAAGAAAATTGTAGACAATGTTCTAGGTTTAAGAAACGGGATATATTTTGTTGAAAATATATCGGAATATAATTTGTATAGGTCTTATTAGGAACTTGATTATTTAACTCCATTCACAAGTTTATTCTTCCTTTAATTAAATTCCCCTGATTTCTCCTCCCTCTTTGAGCTTAGTAATGAAGAGTTAGTCAGTCAGAGAGCGTAACTCCGTTCTGGCATGGCATATTTCCATGACATTATCAATCAAGTTAGATGGAAAACCTTTGCGAAACATTTCTGGGAATTAGTTGACTGTTGCAGCTGCCTGATTGTGAGTGCTGAGAAGGTGGGTGGTGGAGTGCTGGAGTTCTGCTCAGTTACCTGCAGCTTAGCCGAAAGCCGAAACTTTCGCCTGACTTTTGCACTTGGTTAAGGCCAAGTTAACTTGGTCGTCGGCACTAACCAACTGAGGCTGCTGCTGGAGTTGGCCGCAAACTTGGGCCTCCTCATTCCGGCATAGGCGGCTGTCAATCATTGCCATCAAATAGCTGGGCCACTTAAAGCGTGGCTCGAAAACCGCTGTCCGGGGCAGGCCTGAAGATGGCAACTTTTTAGCAAACACTTCAAGCAGAATGTTGGCCAAGTTCTCATCTTGGCTTTTGTGGAACCTTGAAACAATGTCGCAAGAAAGAAAGTTCCTACAAAGGGCAACTTGTCACAAATTGCGCATACGCCGCGTTGTCAACAAAACTGAGACCATAAAACCGAAAGCCAAGTTCTGCTTTCTGTGTACAATTTGCGCCATTGTTTCGCCCTCGACACATTTGATGATGGCACTTTCTTTTTCGCCCCCTCGTAATTCGGAAATTGAAAACTTTCCAAATTCAGGTTGGGGTCACAACACTCAATACTTACTTATTGCGAGGTTTTTCCGCCAGGAGGAGCCAGCCCAGAGAGGAGAAAAGAAAAGTGGAGCAGAACCATAAAGTTAAATTGAACATAATTTAATTTGGCTGTGAACCGCAAAAGTTTTGCGTTTTTAATTAAACAAACAGCAACAGTGAAGGAATCAAAGAGCAAAAACACTGCGACACAGAGACCTTTCAATGCTTTTAGCCCACATCCACATCCAGGCCATTGCCTCGTCCTTCGGCCTCTCGGCCGGGAGAGGAGGCCAAGGATTCCAACATAAATCATGCTCTCGGCGTTGAAATTTTGAAAAATATTTTTGCAGCGATAACTTTGCATTGTTGCTATCGCTTTTTGTTGCTGCTGCTTCTGTTGTTTTTCCCTTCTGCCATTGCCGTTGTCATTGCGATAATTAATCAACATGGCGCGGCATAGTCCTAGGCGCTGGCATTATCAATTACCAGATGATAAATTGTACAGCAAAGAGTTCTTTCTTTGATGAAATTTATGATGCAATTGTTAAGAATCGGATAAATAATTTCCCCGAAGGGCGCTATAAAAAAAAAACATCGAGCATTAAAACACTATTAATAATGGCACAATTATTTATGTGCACATAAGCAGTGACAGGGCAGACCCGATATGAGCCCCTCAGAGTTCATCGACCACTCCACAAATAGCAATTAGCAATTGTTGCCAATCGCTGAACTCATCGTTAAATCGTGCACAAGAGCTCAGTGGTTTTTATTCCCTAAGAAATCCAATTTATTATGACAACAACCAGAGCAGAAGCCGGGATTAAACACTCATAAAAATGTATTAAAAAACGGTCTTTTAAATCAGAAAAAAATGTATTTCATAGTTACGTTTTTATATATAACTGACCTAAATCTAAAAACCCAATTCCCATAGAAAATTCTTAGTAAAAATATATTTGTATAGATTTTTCCCAGGTGCATCTGTCAAGGCGATTCTTAATCAGTTATTATCTTTGCTCAGAACAATTTTTTGCTATTTTGGCCTCAGGATTATTTCTGTAATGCTGTAAAAATGCTTCCCATAAAAATAACAATTGAGAAATTAGTTGAAAAAGGACTCCGGGAGGTAGGAGCAACGCTGGCTTGATATCAAACAACATGCCTTTTGTCTTGCAGACGAACTTAATTGCACTGCAGAGGGTTGGGGGGGCTGGAGGGACACCCAGGACATTGGCCAGGACCCGGACTCCAAATCGAGGCTCAGGAGAAGCGACAGTGAGAGCAGAAAATATAAATTGCATGCGAGCAAGGGCAGCCATTACCTGATGGGGAGTGGAGCACAAGGATACAGAAAGAAGGATATCTGTGTCCGTGTGGCAGGCTAACATGCACCGCTGTCGCTCTCTCTCTATCTGTACCTCTGTGTGTGTGTGTGTGTTGTCTTTTGTGTGTAATTAAACAGTGCTGTTGGCATGAAATAAAATATAAGCACTGGCAGTCAACAACAAGAATCCTGCGCGCAGGCAGAAGGGTCGAAAATGGGGTTGAGGCAGGCCAGGGGCCGGGGCAGGGCAGGAGCGAGGCGGAAACGTACAAAGCATAGCATGAAATTTTCTTGTCTTGGCATCCTGTCGCCGGATATGTTGCCTCAATATGGCCGCCGGATGAATGATGCGTGCACATACAGATATAGTTACTGATACGAATGTATATACACACGCAGGACTTGCACAAAAGACGAGGAGCTGCGCCAGGACAATGGATATTTTATTGAATTGTGCCTCGCCCTCGCTCCCCCATCTATATTGTTTAAAATTTTAGCTATAAAGTATTTCTTAGGCCATTAGTTTGACACTTGAAAATTTAGTGCGCAACAAGGCTCGAATTGGATTTCGAATTGGAAACCCTTTTCTGCAGTTCATTGTGGAGCATTCCTTCGGTGCAGTTTATTCTCTCTCTGCCCGGGAATGGCATCCAACTAAGGCCAAATGTATTGGAAATACAAATTGACAAAGTGGTAAGCAATAAACTCAAACACCATACAAAACTGAGCTGTAAATCCAGAAAATAAAGATAATAAAAATTGTATAAATTACTGTTAGCGAAGGGCAATTGAATTTGGACTAAAAAATGGGAGAGCTGATGTAACAAAAGTTGCTTTTAGAAGGTAAACCTTATGACCAAAAACCATCCTAAAACTAATATCAAATCCATTATAGCTACTAGTAACCCCTTAAGACCTATCTGTTTCTCCTTAAACATCCTGCGGCGGCACTGTTGAACTCTGCTGAATTAATGATAGTGTTTCATGAATTTGTAATTACCGGCAAACAAGAAACAAAACAAGGCGCTTGTTAACCGCAGCAGCCGAAACAAAACACAGCAACGTCTAGTTGCTCATTAACAGGATGCGATTCAACGGCAGTTAAACGAAAGCTAAGCGAATTTTGAAAGCGCCAAGGGGACAGCCAGCCAGGACCTGCAAGGATCTCTCTCACATGGTATTTAATTACCTGCGGTCGAGCCATAACTTATGCCGTCCACCAAATGTGTTGCGATATTCTGCACATTTCGTTCGTTGGTGGGAAAAGGTGGAAAAGCGGATCTGGCTCCGCCGCCGTGGAAATTGCATGCAATTTTCTGCAGCTTGTGCGAAAATTGATAATAATATTAAAGTTTGTGCAGAAAGGCAGGCGAAAGCAGGAGTAACAGCCCGAAGAACATGCCGTGTTATGTAGGTAGAAAGGTGAGGCAAAGAAGGAAATTAAAATACTCTACCAAGGGAGTTGCCTTAACTGAGTTACTGAATATTATAAACTACTTCAGTAATAACTCTTAGCAATGAGAAAGCTTTCAGTTAGAATTATGGCTTGATCTGCTGAGTATTTAATTTTGTTGATACCTCTAACAAACAAAGTAAGTTAAGCTGCATGCCCCTAAGATATCCTTTCCTTTTTAAGGGCAAAAATCCGTTTTTGTTCTTACCGCCGCGCGCTGAGAAAATTGTTAAGAAACTTTTATTATTCTCGCTCGCATGTCGTCGTCGGCTGCGTCGACCTCCTCTCCTGATTGCAAAATAAACGCAAAGGCAAATGCATTTAAAAAGTTTGTAGTTTTCAACCAGTTTTCAGTTGCACGACGAAAGAACTTTCGGTGGAAAACATTTTCGAAAATCGCTTCACGCATTTAATGCGTATCGCAGGAACCAATCAACCCTCCCGCCCTGGGGCAGCATATTAAAATGAGTTTTGTTATTGTCCGCGTCCAAAGTTAGTGTGTAAAATGTAATAAAATGCAGCACTCAAACATTTACACAAGCCAACATCAATATAGCTACGGAATTGCTGAATTGTTGAATGCTCGTTGTTTTTTCCACATTAAAATAAAACTATTTTTATGCTCCCGCTCTACTCGAGTTTTATGCGTGTTTGTTGCCAAAAATTGTAGCGCCCTTTTTGGCGTACTTGCTGATTGTTATTGCTATTCGCGTTGTTGTTCTAGTTGGCAATTAAAAGCGATTTCCGAAATTCGCTGGCAGCTATATATCTCCCCCTATATCCTGCCCCTCCTCTCTCCCCCTGCTACCTTCACCGTCGGCTGTCGTAAAAGTCACGCGCCATAAAACTGACAGCTGTTAAAATGTTGTATGATGTTCTGGGTAGGGGAATGCCGAAGTGTGAAGTCTGGGGGAAAATCACAAAGGGGGGAGGGGTGACTGACTTTCCCCCGGCGGGCGAATTGCGGTTGCTTTGATGAGTTAATGTGCCATTAAGCGCGCAACCTCTTAAAATCCGCCATTGTCTGGAGAGCACTTGAGAGCACAACTACAGACGGAATGTCGAAATGACGGCTGAATAAGTCATCGAAGGAAATTGTTCTATTTAGCTAAACTGTAGCATAAACTTAACTCAAGAACTATTAGTTGTGCAGAGGGAGAAATATAGCCAGGAAAGTGGGAGAATTTCTATTTAAGCTTGTTTCTAAACTGAGTTCTCTTGAATTTAATGGTTAAGCTATTTTAAATCAATTAAAAATATGTTTAATAGAAGGCAATGCAATTCCTTATTCGTTATTAAAAAAAGCAGTCTAACAGTGTGAATCATTTAAGTTTTCCACTGCACTCTCAATATCGAATCACTCGACAATTACGATTTTATGCCTGTAGTTAGAGGCAAAACTTTATTTGCTCGGAATGCCATTTATTGGAAGTCCGCCTCCCATATCCGTAACAAGTTTTCCATGCTCCGCGTGCGAAATTCTGACAATGGCTTCAATCATTCCGCGCCGTCACATATGCAGCTCAAATCCGTTCAATATCCGGAAGAGCGAATGCCCACAAGAACCGGGAACAGGGAAGGGGAATTTTAGTCATTATATATGGCCATTTCCGCATCATTTTCATTTTCAGTTTGATTTTGGATTTTTGTTTTCCGTTCAGAGGGAGACACACCAATTTTAAATGTGATTGAGCGGCGGCATTGGCTTGCATATTGATGTGGCATCATTTTGCATTTCGACATGGCATAATTTTAGGCATCGCGGTTGAGTTTTAATGTGGCTTTAAAATTGCCGCTGGACCCAGCTGCCAGGATGCATGGTAAATGCTTTATGCAAATATCTGTAAAAATCGTAATTAAAGCCAACACACAATGTCAAGCGATATCGAGAGAGAAACGCGACGAGGGGCGTATAAGTGACGCGCCGAAACAGCACAAACATTTTGGCAAGTTTGTCGCTTGTTTTCGTTTAGTTATAAGCCAACAAAGCAGCAGGATCCTAGCCAGGACCAAGTCCAAGACTAATTTATTAGGGCCACGTGTAATACTGGCAATTATTGAAAGCGTGAGACAAATAAAAATATATAGCAAAATCTATATAGGGGAAGACAAATGTGTGTTTATAGGTGGGGAAAGCGAAGCCACAGTTTGGGTGAAGAAAATAGGTTTAATCTGAAAAGTCTTTAAATTAGAATTAATTAGGTGATATTTATGGAATATATTAGGGAAATAATGTTTATTGTTTTGCTATAAAAAACTTTTTACAAGACATAGAAAATATTATTTTCTTGTTTTCGGTATTTGATTTAATACCTATAATTTTATAAATATTTAAGAACATTTCGTAGTTCTTTTGAAAATAAGAAACTAAAACTATTGAGCCAGTAAAATATCCAAAATAATATACTAGCACGAAGTAAAATATATTTCATAAATTATTTATATTATTTTGACCTAGACTGTACCTGCTATAAGGCATTCCCCGCTTATGTGTGCTTGTGTGCGAACAAATTGCAGTTGCCCGGCACGTTCGTGGCCAACAAATCACAAGCAATTATAGAAATTTAAGAAGAAATCGCCTGTCCCAAGGAGCCAGGCACCAACAGCTGCCGCTGACGCAGGACATGGACATAAAACTTGCGACTTGCGCAAGTATTTGTTTAGTCGCCGTCCAAAAAAAAAAATATATATATATAAAAAGCAACAAAAAATACAATAAATAGCTGCGACTAAATCGAAATGTTTACGGATAAACGTTAAATTCAACGTGACAGCGGAACATTGTATTTACGGCGACGCGCAGAGGGCACTGCGATTAGCGATTAGCGATCCTGTGTCTGTGTCAGGATGTCATGGGTTACACTCGTAAGCACTTTATTGTTGAATGTGAACATGAGCGATTATCGCCGTGTTCTACATACTTGCGTTCATTACAAGAGATTAGTGCCCGGCAATCGCTCCGTAATCCGTTACGGGCCACGGACTACGCTCTATGGGCTACGGGCTACGGGCCGCGGCGTCAGGGATCCGTGTCGCGGCCTATAAACTCCATTCATTTGCATAATTGCACTCAAGCATGTTTAATTTGTATTTATTGCGTTATTACGCATATCAACGGACCGCAAATGCAACGACAACCGCCAAAATGCAGTTGCAAATGCAGTCGAGGAATGCATCCAGATGATGCATACCCGCTGCGATGCGGACAACGATAATGATGATGGCGATAGTCATGGTGATAGCCAGGCTCAGTGGCGGTCAATGCCTGCCAACTATGCAGCATGTGTGCAAGCAGCTCTCATCAAGGGAGATTTGGTATGAATTTACGGCAAGGGGTGCCACATGAAAGGACTATACTGTTGGCAATTTCAGGATATCTTCCCAGGCTCTAGGATAAGCCACAATTAACCGGCAGACCTACTGGATTCAAGGAGCTTTCTGTGGATAATTACCTACCTTACATTTTTAATTCTACATATATTAGTAAAGGTTTCTTTAAGAAATAACATTTATTTTTGAATAATAACAGTCCTCTTCTTAAATTGTATAATACAGTAGCTAATTAAGCAACTACCTTTTACTTTTCCTATTAAACTTCGTTTCTATTTCAATTATTTATACAGGGAACAAACAAAAGGCTCTGCTATGCACACAAACCCCTTTCTATTTCCATTTGTGCAATAATTAATTAAAGTATAACCATTCCGAAAACAGTTTCTATCTTTGGATATAATCTTTTTGCTGGTTACCTTTGTGGGTCGAGCGGCTGGCCAACAATGTGTGGGTATCTGCTTACGGCCAGGGGCTATCGGAGCCAGGAACCAGTATCCAACAAGTGGACGATACCGATGCATATACAATTCCTGTTAATTATTTAATTAAAAGTTTTATCTGCTCACGCACACGCACACCGGATTTCCACCAGGACCCCCTTGGGAAGTTTTTGTTTTTGGGTCTGTGTTTGGGTTTAGCTTAGCCCAGGGTTCCGCCCACTTTCCATCCCCAGCAAATAGTTTTCTTCTACGCAAAGTTTTTATCAAGTTGCTGCTGCAATGGAAATTGCAATTGTTGTGCATTTATTTAGATTTCGCCCGCTTACAAGGACTTTTCCCACTTTTCTCTATTCTCCAGGATCTCGTAGATTTCCGGTACTTGTGTAACAGGGCGTGTGTTCGGTAATTAACATCATGAAGGCTTCAGATGGATGTGCACGATTTATCTTTGCCTGGGACACACTCAAGAGGTTCATTAATTCTTACACACTCTCGCAGATTACTCATACGCACTTTAGGATGACTGAAGTGAGCAATTAAAAGCTCATTAGCATTTAAATTTTTCACGCCCAGTGCTGGGCAACAAATCCCTGGCAGACAAACATATATATGCGTATCCCCTTTTGACTAGGGAACTTCCCAGGACGCATGTAGAGCCTAGCGGAAAGTTTTTATTAAATTGTTTTTCCCTCGTTTTTTTTTTTTTGTGCAACAATCAATTACGCGGACGGGCCGACATTTATGGCTTTTGTTTGGGGAAAGCAAAAGTTATTTTTATTTTAATATTTCTGCAAAAGGTGGCCGGGCCGAAAAATGATTGCAAGAGTTAAAATTAAAAGCAAATGTAAAATCATATTTCTATGTGTAAACTTTTGCGCCCAGGCCTCAAGGTCCTCGCCGTCCCACTCCCTCTGGTGAAACAAAAGTTTTTTAATAAAATGTTTGCCTTTCACAGTTCAAAAACTTTATTGAGTGCGGTGGAGCTGAGGTTCTGAACTGCAAAACGCAGGAGAAAAAATCGGAGAGCCCACGGTTACAATAACACAGAGGGAAGTACACACTGGCAATAGGCCAGGCCACCACCGAGCAAGGTAATCGAGTATGAAAATTGGAATTCAAGCTCGGACTGGGAGCTGTGGCTGTGGCTGTTGCTGTAGCACTAAACAATGGCGAAACCTTCGGGAAATGAAAATGGCCGCCAAAAGACAATCGAAGGCGGTGGCGGTGGCGACGAAGGAATTTGCCTTGGCCTCCGGTGCGTATGCGTGTTATTGCAGCTGTGTATTGCTTTCGCCGGGAAAACTAAACAACGCCCGCGGCGCAAATTCCAAGTTGCCATTGTCAATCGCAGACAGCGGCAGCAAAGTTCATTTAATTTTATCATCGATTTACGAAACTCGATAAAAATCTCGCCGTGAAGGCGACGCCAGAAGACACCAGCAAGGTGCAGATTGAAAATTTATTACATTTTTATTGCTTTAATGTGCGCGATAATCGAAAATTTATTTAAAAGGCGACCGCGGGGCATTTGCCATGGCGAGGGCGTGGCCGTGTTTGATTTGTGGCCACCACAACCTGGCTTTAAGCTGGGCGCTTGTATATAGAAAGATGTAATTGTAGATAAAACTATCTACAGGCCTTTCTTGGCATGCATAATTAACACAACGAGTGGAGATAGAGACTGGTCAGAGGTAAATTTGAGGTAAAGAAAGTTTGACCCACAATGGTTATTGAGCTCCTATTCTCTCTAGCTTTGTTTCCAACTTAATTGTAATTTCGAAGCAATTTCCTGATATGTCTCCCGTCTCTGGCAGAGTTTTGTAATTAGTGTTCGGGTCCGAAGAAATATTTTTCTCACTGATTTTGCAATGAGCCTATGCCGGTATCTTGTCATGTTTGTCATTGGGCACGAATTTTCATTTTAAATTCAAATTTGGGTTTTTTGTTTTTTCTAAGTAACATGTGAGAAAATTTCCAGAAGGTAATATAACTTTATCATCCGCAATGTCCATTAGGTTATTGAATCATTATGAAGAAAAGGAAATTGTAATACGTTCAGTATAAAATTTAAATAAAATGTTCACTTACCGATTTTCGAATTCGTGTTTATTTTTCTTCTTCGACTTTTTCTTGTTTAATCGGATATCAAGTGCAGCACACATCCAATTTTGGACACTCACTAGTTTTCCTTTTTATAACTCACCGAATTTTAAATTAATTTTTTTAATTAATAAGCAAAGAGAGCAAAGAGAAAAGGAAATGAAATGAAATGAAGAAGTTGAAGTCGTCGTAAGTGAAAAATTGTTGCGTGCTGCTGCTAAAAAATGTTTTCAGTCTGGAAAAACGTTTAATAATACCTACTAACCGACTAAAACTGTTAAACCAACTGCATTTTATGCGGGGACACCTAGTTAATCATTAAACAATGAACTTTTAAAGAATACAAATGAAAAGTTAGCGCTGCTTCTCCTTGTAACTGGAATTGAGAAAACTGAAAACGGAAAACGGAATGAGAAAAATACTTGTATTGTGGCATTACAGAAGTGAACTAAATAAATAACTGCATTCGTGACAACAAGTCGTTTTAACACAGAAAGTAGATTCCGAATTAAAGCCACTAAAACTGCGAGAAAAACACCTGAGACTCCCGCGGACAATGAAAGGCAGCCGCAGCCGCAAAAAAAAAATACAAAAAACAGAGAATGAAAGAGGCAAAAATAACAAAAATCTGTAAGTGAAAAATGTATTTAATTTCTATTTCTAATCCATTCCGATTTTCTCTTGCCCATAATGCAAAAGGTGTTTTCTTCGGTCTACGAGATTTGACGATTTTTATAGGAAATAAAGCAGAATCAGTGTAAATTTGAGTTTTCAGAATTAAGACAGTTTTTATTTTTATTTTTTAACAATAAATTTGTTCACTCTTAATTTGGAACTTACAGACTTTACAGACTTACAAATACTCAAGAATGGCCTCTCGATCTAGGCTGCATGATTCTCATGCATCATGATGCGCCGACGGACATTGCCTGTGGCCTCTTTCCACTTTGGGTCATAGGCCCTCACCTCCAAGTCCTTTGGCTTTGCCAACTTCTTGGTTTTTAGGCACTTTCGCTTGGTAGCCTTCTTCTTCTGCGCTCCGAGCCCATCACCGGATGCCTTTGGATCCGCAACGGATTCTGGGGCACAGAGCTTCTCCAGCTTTCTCTGCTGGCGTTGTCGCGCTGCCTTTTTCAATAATTCGGCACCGATCATCGGTTGGATGTGCCGAATGGACTGAACTCGCTCTATAGTTGGTGGTGGGGAGGGAGGTGTGAGATTCCGGATCCGGCGCATAGAGGATGGCGAGGCCCTGAAGCGCCAAAAAGATATATTATTTTAAAATATATACAAATATTTTCAGAAGTATACCTTGAAAATTTTGACTTCGGTGGCGGCACATGCGTTGCCGCTACTTTGGGCGACAGATCCAGCCGGTTGTCGTACTTGGGCCTCCTCTGCTGCAACTGCTCCTGTATCCTCGATGGTTTTGGGGGCGGCCTGTAGGCCTCGACGGTGTAGCGTGTGGAGTGCTTACCCTTTCCCGTGGAGCGTCCCAGGGACCACATGCCGGTGCGCTCCTTCTGAAAGGCGCGGTAGAGGAGGTGGCGCGGCACCGGGATGGGCAGCTCGGCATGCCGTGGCTGGAATTTCATTTTCTATATTTTTGGAAGCAACAAATCGGATTTAACCTTACCGAATCGTAGGTTTCCCTCTGGACCTCACTAAGTGTCGGCCAGGTAACAGCTGCCCGCTCCACGCCTTCGTCGATGCTGCAGTTGTGGATGATGCACAGCTCGCGGACGCAGTTGTAGAACTGCTGGGGATTGGCATCGTTCGGCTTGAAGCGGCACAGGGCGTTAATCAGGCGAGCACGCTGCTCCCGCTTCTGATCCTCGCTGAGACAACCTTCGGCGGTAACCATTTCATGTCCTTGGTGGTCCATCGTGGCTGCCGAATTGGGAGTAGCAAAAATAACAAACAAACGGAAAACAATTTAAATTTATTTAAAGTCAAAGGAACGATGTGTTTTGAATTGCTATTCTAAAACACTATGAATTTGAAACGATTTGTAAAATATAAGCAAAGATATATTTTTGAAGTGCCTAATTCAAATCTATGTATATAAGTAATCTACGATCTAGGCAGGCTTTACTGGCACAGCGGAGAAATTTTAAGGGCAACGATTTCTACGTTTTGTAGAAATATTGAAAGCCTGTTGAAAGGAGTTTTACTATATCTTTGTTTATTTTAAAATTTCTTATTTCAGTTATTAAATAATATAATACAATAATATAATATCATACCAACATATCGATATTATAGAAAGTAAGACCACTTTACAATGTGAAACGTTATTACATAAATCTAAGCACGGAATACGTAAGTCTCTCCTGAATATTTTGTGATCTCGTTTAGGCTTTGTGATGCCATTTTTTGTTCGGTGAAAATGCCTTTCACAGCCAATATTCGCCGAACATAATCGCTGCGGGTTTTTGCCCTGGCCTGGGCACAGATAGGGGAAAAGTTTGCTATTCAAACATTTGTGTTAAACTGCAGGTAACCAACTGCAAATAAGTTGCCAACAAGCGACACACATCGCCCCGGCCGGGCTCTGAAGCGATGTGGTGTGTGTGCTGGCCAGAGTTAACATTGTAAGCCGCTTATGCTGAGCCAAAAAATTTTTTGTTTGTTTTCGAAATTTAAGCCGCAAAATGGCGCATGTGTGTAAGCATTATAAAAATATACAGCCATTCGGCGGAATGGTGCTGAAACTATGCTGATCCCTTTTTCGGCCAGAACATGAGGAGGGAGAGAGGGTAGGTCAAGGGGGAGGCAGCTTGTAAAGGATTGAAGGCATTGCGCATACGCCGCGTTGTAGGAGGAGGATGTGCTGGTCGCTCTTTATGGAAAAATATGCAATTATTACGAGATGTTTATGGCATTCATTAAATAAATATTATAATTTCAGGCATTCACTTGGCATTACAGCGAATTGTAGTTTCGCATATTAAATATGCTTGGATAGCATTTGAATTATTAATTACTGTTCAAATAGGGCAGCAAAAGTTGGAAATTGAGAGCATTTTAATTTAAATAAATACAAATACGAAAATATGTAAAAAATTGTACTATAAATAGGGCGGCAACAGCTGGATGGATAGATTATTCAAATTGTTTATATTACTTTAAGTGAGCAGTGTGTTCCGATAATGATTTTCGAACTAAAATCGCGTAGGATTTTTGGGGTTTATTAATTTTGGAAGAAATTACAGAGTTCATATTGAAAAATTTAACTTTATAATGAGCAAGAGTGCCTTAAAATTATTTTTATTTACCTTAAATAACCACTGGAAAATGTTAAAATATTTTCTTTTAATTAATTTTATAACTATTTTATTGGCGTATCCTTATAGTATTAATAGTTTTGTTAGCCTGCAATATTTTTATAATAAATAGTGGTAGCATCATTTTTTAATTTTTAATATTATCTATAACCTTAAATTATGTAATATTATATAAAAATTTATCATTTTCTAGTGAATTTAATTTAAAATAAATTTAAAAGGATATATACAGAATTCACCTGATCCATTAAAATTAAATCATATGCATTAAACGCCTGCTTAATGATCTATTCGAGAAGAAGAAATTCAATGTCGTAACATATGGGATTAATTACAATTTTTATTTGTTTTGCACTCGCAATGGGCTCGCCGTTTTTTTTGCTGGCGCTCTTTGTTGCCAGTGGCGGCAGCTGCCGGTTTGGGCAAATAAAAATAAAGCATTTAAATGCATGACATCGAATGGAAATTGACACATTCAATTTGGCATCAATTTAGCCGGGCAGCTGCAGCAAATTGCCAAGAGATTTACAAAGCCAGCAGTAGCAGCAGCTGCCAAGTGCCGTCCGTACTTCCGTATTTCCGTGTTACCCTGACTACTTCTCCTGAGTGGTAGGTGGTAGGAGGCGGATCTGAACTTTGGTGCAATTTAAGTTTTGACTAGCTCGGCTTGATTTCATTTTGAAGTTATTCCGACCCCTCGGGACGTCCGGACGTCGGAGGGGATGTCTCAAATGCAAAAACTTTGCTAATGCAACCAAAGCTACAGCCAAGTTTGATGGCTCCGGCAAAAGTCAATCGGCAAATGCATATCTGATATCAAACACGGACTGTGTTTCAGTTCTGCATATCTGCATATTCCGATTCCCATTCCGAATCAGATTCACAAAAAAACTAGAAAGTTGCAATTAAAAGTTCTTTGGATCCGTTTTACAAGCGCATTAATTCTGTGCAACGCATAACTAATGATTTAATTTCTCCCAGGCTAAGCCTGTCTCTCTGGCCTGGGTCTGTGGGCCTGTTTTGCCATCATTAGCAACTTAAAAATTATTATTTGCAATGCAAATTCTAGCCAGAGCACAGAGAAGGGTCCAGAGAATATGAAATGTGGACCATCTGCATGAGAAATGCAGCAATTATAACAGACTCCAGAGAGTCTCGGCTGCGACTGTTTGAAATTAAAGCCTGGGAAATGTTTGCTCAAAGGAAAAGGATATTTGGCAGAAGAAAAAGTATCTGAAAAGGCCAAAAAATATATATATGTATTCTAAACTAAATATATATTCTCCAGTATTTTTCCACACCTTTTGAGGTGCAAAATATTCACGCACTCATCTGGCAACTGACAACCGCTCCCCAGATGATCTCAAGGTTAACTTTTTCTATAAGCGTAATAATGACCTCGCCATAATAGACAGCAACTAGACGCAGTTCGCACAAAAATTGAAATACGGCTCCCAATGCACACATTCTGCCAGCTGAGGGAAACAAAATGGTCGAGGGAAAATGGGAAATGGGGGCTGGCTGGACTCTGTAGCATTTTTCACTGCCTACATCGCGGCGCGGCAGCCATAATGTCATTTAATTAAACGCCAGAGAGCAGTTGCCGGGGCCTCCTGGCTGTTGTTTGCTGTGTGTTACTTGTATTCCCAGCTTTTTCAGGTTTTTTTTTCAGCTTTTTTGTGCTGTTTTTGGTTACTTGTGCGGGGTCAGCGGCAGCTAAACGGTTAACCAAAGTTAGCGGGAAGCCAGGGCCACATAATTGGGAGAAGGGAAAGCAGCAGGAGGAGTCCCTCGCCAAGCCAAGGACGAGCAATTTATGTTCATTTGCATAGATATTAAAAATTGTTAGGAAGTCATTAGTAGGCATCAGTCAAATGACGCAGCCTGCATATAAATTAAGCATAATTTTATTAGGCCAACTCCCCGGGAAGGTCACCCACTTGACAAATGTCCGCGGGGGCCAACTGGAAGTCGAACTGGCAGGAAAAATGAGCAGGGCAGACTGCCGAAAACGTGTGCCTGTTGTCGTATTAATTATTAGTTTTAATTGCGTTTTGTTTGCCCAGCCGTTGTCCTTTTTCGTTAAACCAAAATCCCCAGCACACACATATCCCTGTTTTGAGCCGGCCCTTCAGCCCCAGAAATTGTGTGCAATTAAATACTTTAAACCATAATGTATTTTTCACAAGTTGAGCAATGTTGACCATTTGGTTGCGGATGTGGTTGATGCCCCTATTCTGGTTCGGGCCCTCTTTCTGCCGGCCAGTGTAAATTACATGCGCAAGAGGGCAACAAAGAAAACTCATTTGTATTCCGAGACCCGAGGACCTTCGGCTTAACCCCACACTGACCACCACCGCCCGCAAGTCAAAAGCTCAACCGCAGGCAATTTAATTTCTCTTTTTTTGCCAGCTTTTCCACAGGAACTGAGGGGGGAAGCCGGAATGGTAGATAACTAATTCGAGCTGCGTCTGCCAGTTAGCTTATCAAAAATTTTAATTGCATTTTTTTTCAGCTTGTGCCTTGGCTTATCTCTTCGTATTGTGTGTTGTGTGTGTGTGTGTGGATTTGTTCGATCTGGTCTTCATTTCTTTTCCCAGCCAAATTCACCGGGGAGTCTCTTGGCTCACGTTCGAAATTTTTGGCTGGAACTCCCGCCCGCCGCACTCCCTCATCCACTTCCGTTTCCGCTCTCGCTCCGATATTAAATGGTGCGCGTAATTAGATTTTAAATTTATTGTTCTGCGCCCGGGTATTTATTTTGTCTGCCTTGGTGTGCATAACAATGCTGCAGTGGCTGCAATAAATAAATAAACAAAACGTGAATGTGAATTCAATGGCACTGCCTTGTTTTTTATTTAGTTTCCTTTTTGTTTTGTTCAGGGATAGCTGGGCCTCTGGGGAAGTTGCCGCCGAATAGGAACCTCTGCACTTGGCAGAAAAAATCGAAGCTATGAGATTTTAAATCGAAGCAAATAATTATAGATTTTAGAGTACCAAAACGTGTTGACAAAAAAGTGCTTTATAGACTTAAAAGCACATAGTTAAGTGTACGAAAATTCGCCTTAAAATTATATATTTTTCCATAAAATACATACTTAAGTTCGTGAAATTTCCCCTTAAATTTATTTCCTTTTTCCTGAGTGTAGTGGCTCTAAGCCAAACACGTTCTATATCTCGCCAGTAAATTGAATTTGTGAAATTGATTTCCCCTTAACCCAATCAAAAGCTTAAATTCCACCTCAAACAGCGCAGATTTAAGAGTTAATCATTGCGCACACACTCCACCTGCAATCTTGCCTCCCGAAACTGACCTCGTTTCCGACTAATTTATGGCTCATCTTTGCCGAATGGCTGCCGCAAAACTGCGGCCATGCCGGCGACTGATTCCATGGACCGTCATCCCAACCGCAGACAAGATACTGAGGCGGCATTGAGGCTCTGCAACACTGCAGCATGGGGGGATGGACAGACGGACTAGTGGGAAGATGAACAGCTTGACAGCTAGAAAGGGGAAGAGATATACAGGTGACACAGTCACTGAGCGACTCACCTTTAAATTTCCTCAAGCGTGAGTAATGAGCGCTTAAAAAGGCGCCAAATGGAATATTTTTAAGTTCCGGCTGCGAGAGGTCAGTGTATGTTTCATAATTTCCATATTGCGAAAATATTTGTGCCCATTAAATATGCGAAAAATAAATGCGGGCAGGGCAAACTGCAGCTGCAGGACGGGGGACACAGACACAGAGGTATTGTTTGTAAATTTCATAAATCACCGATGGTAAAAACGCTGCAATGATGACGATGATGATGATGATGATGAGTGGCTGGCGGCCATATCAAGTGGCATATCCTGTGAAAGGAGGAGTGGACCATCTGCCAGGCCATGTTTACACATGTTCAAAAACGCAAATGAGCCGTAAAGCGCTGATAATGCAACACACTGACAATTGACAATTTGACAACTGATGCATTCAATGGATTTTGTGTTCTTGTGCTTTAATATATCAAACAAAAAATTATTTAATTATTAAAAAATAATTTTATTGAATTTTCCTTAAGTTGTTTAACCTTTAATTTTGTTTTCTGCGCCTTGGACCTTTTGCTTTTTCTTCTCCTGGTTGAAATGATATTTTTGCGACCCAGATAGACTCATCCTTGCTTCCTTGAACAGCATACCGTAACTGACAGACTGTCTATATCAGTTTGCCCTCATCCTGGTCCGAGGTCCGTGTCCGTGTGCTGTCGGCAGCATTAAAAAATATGCCAATAACTCCGACCAGCTCGCTCGCTGGCAAACGCAAATGATGCGGATTCTCCGATTCCGAATCAAAATGAGCTGCCTGCCAGGAGATGGCTCATGCATGTCCTTGAATGGGTGGAGCCACGCCTTTTGCCCTCGGACAATGGCGCGAAATGTGTAACGGAAACCGCACACAGCTGAGTGCACGAAGGATCGAAGGATTGAGTCCAAGTCCGGCCTGCGGAATCCGGACTCACGGACTCCCGTATCCGGGTGCCGTCTCTCCATCTCTCCCGTAATGCGCACAATAAAATTTTAACGTAAATGTTACGTAATTAAATGTGCTCGCCGCACGGCAGGGCGTAAAACGAGATTGAGATTGTTTTTTCTGCCCGAATCGCATGGCTCTGTACTCAGAATTCAGGATTCAGGATTCTCTTTTTCCGGATTCTTTATTGAGGTGGCAAACAACGGGGGTAAAAGATATATTATATATAAGAGTGAGCACTTCGATTTCGTTCAAGGAACAGGCAGCATAACTCACTGGACATTGAGGTTAATGGCCACCGAGGTTGGAATTTATACAAAAAAATATTTATTTTGTCAGAGAAAAAATCTTGTAAATTTATAATACATATTTTTTTCAAGGAATTTTCTTTATGGAAATACATTATATTCTCACGAAAACGGTTTTAAGTAATGAACTTATTGCCAGCACTTTGACCGCTGCTCCCGGTCCTGGCACTTAAATCCCTCATTTATCTCTAATTAAAGTCCTTGGCTGCCTTATCCCCAAATACCGAGCATACTTTTAGGCGCGGAGGCAGCCAGGCAGGACGACCGCAGAATGCGCTGCGGTGGCCAGGAGCAAGAGTTGCCAGCATTGTTGGCGTATCGATTAAGCCATCAAAACTTCGACCGCGCTTATTAATGCGCGTACATCAGCGCTAAAGTGCGGTCATAATTCAAATAAGGCGTACCCCGTCCTGTCCTACGACCTTCGTCCTTGTTCCAGGACTTCTCACCGTTACTCAGATCAATTGTTGACCTCGCCGCAATGAGGGAAGTGAATTTTCTCAACCGCCGGACGCGCCAGCTGCTGTTCCTCATCTTGGCGGTGACCCAAATCTGCGGCGTCACCACCTGCATCTACAGCTGGCGCGAGAAGCGTTTTCGTCCTTCCGGTTTCCTGCAGCTTTACGCCGGTCTTATCCTATCATTTGTGACATTAGTGCTGTATGTGAACTTAAATAAGATGATGTTCCATGTGACAGAACTGTTGCCATATCTGGTGGGCAGCTTCGTGATGCTGGTGGTTCGAGTTCAAGGCTTTTGGGCCAGCAAGGATCTTCTGAGGCTTCTAAACGAGGTACTTGAGGTGATGGAGCAGGTGAATGTGATTGCCAGGCATTCAAATATCTTCCGACTGAGACATCTGCTGCTCTTGCTCCTGGCTCTGCAGAATCTCCTGCGATGCTTGCACATGCTGGTGGACATCAGTCGCAACGCTGTCGTCCAGGATGGCATCATGAGCTTCGCCACCAGTGTGCTGCTCCTGTTTCTTCTGGCCTTCCTGCTGAGCTTCCTGCTCCAGATCGCCATCAATATCTGTATCTTTGTGGTCCTCATAGCCAGCTACAATGAGTTGCATCGCTGCACTCGCAGGATCTCCAATGATTTGGACTCCATGAATCAGGCAAGAGTCATGGAGAGTGGCCAGTTTTTGGTATTAATAGAGCAACTGCACGCGATTACCAAGGAGTTAATCCAGCTCCGTGTGAGGCTCTTTCAGTTGACCCTTCGCATTATTGAGCACTTTCGCTTCCATTGGCTGTGTGGACTTGTCTATGGTTTGCTACCCTTTCTCTGTTTCATTGCCATTCATGGCATAGACTTTTACTTCTTGAGCATTTCCGCTTTGAACTTGATATTTCACTGTACGGTTTTTAAAATACTATCCTGGGAATCAAGGACAACGAGAGGTTTTTGCCACTTTCAGATGAGTAATTATCACAAGGAGTTTGATAGAACGGTGAGTGGGTATAAATGCTTCCAAAAATAAATACAAATTATTAAATACATTACAAATACGATGCGGTAACCCACAGATCGACATCCTGTTGCACCAGGAAATCAGGCAACCCCTCAAGGTCTCCATATATGACATCACCTTGGACACAAAATTCCTGCTAAAACTCCTCTCCCACTGCGCCTTCTGGGTCTTTGTGAACCGCCAGGCATACTTGCTGCTCCATCGGAATATTGTTTAAGTGTTTCTACCTGTCACTCGACTGTCAAATTAAAGTCCAAGACATTGTCTCAATTTCGATATTGCCTATTATTAGCATTTCGGCACTTCGGGGCGGGCTGTTGTAATATTATCGCAACTGTTTTGTGCTCCGATGTCAATTGCACAAGTCAAAAACTGCCTCATAGATGACTTTCGAGATACTTTGCCGGCAATTACGTAGCCGTTTCATTGTTCCCCGGCTCTGTCCAGGCCCGGCCCCCGAACAAGCTTCATAATATTTTCACTTTTATGGCAGGCGACATAAAAGGCGACAGCTCCGGCAATAGCAGGCAACATCATCATTATCAACACCATCAAAAGCCCTGGGAAATTCCACCTTTTCCTCTTCCATCTCCGCTCTGAGTTTCGCTCTTCTTCTTTATTGTCGTAAAATCCTAGGAAAAAAGGCAGGCATGCAGGCAGGGCGGAGGGTGGAAGTGTGAGTGCGTAAATTTCTCTCTGGACTTGTACTTGGACTCGTCGGAGTCGCTCAAGTGTCCTTCCATTCAGTGTCGTAAAATTAACGCTTTATATGAACGAAAGCATAAGGCGCTCGATTTTTATCATCAAGGCCAAACAAGATGGCCATGAACGGGTCCGCAAAATGAAGTAGCACAGCGCGAAAAGTCGTAGCTCGCTAGTAGCCTGAAATGTTTGCCAGGAAAATATGCAAGAAAATAATAGTTAAAAGAATTTTTAAGTATGGGTAACCCTTAAGACCTTCAAAAGTAAAAATCTTAAAAGCCTCCCCGAATTAATCACAAGTTTTCCTTTCAGTGTAGGCGGCACTCCAGAGAGCATAAAAAGTTTAGAGTTGAATTAGAAAGACTGAAAGGCGAGAAAGAGAGAGAGTCCTGTAATTGAAGGACACTGAGTGGCGCTGGCTCAAGATGAGTGCCCCAAGATGGCCCCCGAACGAGTGTCTAATTATTTACGTGCAATGAAAGTTATGAATTGGGTTCAACTCGGAGGCGATTAAGTATGCCTTGGCTTTCTTGTCAGAGGTGTGGGGATTACCTCAGTATAATCCAGCCCACCGTAGACAGAGTCGTGTTGTGTGAATATGTGCCAGTGTTTTATAATAATTTAAAAATTTTGGAAAGTTTTCTATAAATTTGAACAAGTAAAAAATAAACACAAAAATGTTCGTGGCTAAGCAGAGATAAATTTTCAAGTGACAGAAGCTAGACTCCGAGAGGAGCTCTTGCTAAATGTGGTAAGTGATCATGTGGCCATGTGGCTTTGTGTCCCTTGGCTGTTCTACCAGCTTCCAGCTTCCTCAATATTTACAACCTAATTTCCGCCCACTGACAACTAGTACTGATGGACGCCACACTGAGGAAGTCTGCGAAGCAGATATCAGATATTTGTAAGTATATTCCATAGAGGATTTATTAATTAATTTTCCTAATTTTTCTAGCTTTCTTTTGGCAGAACTTCAAACATATTTTCAACAAAACAAAACAACATAAAAACGGCGAACCAACATTACAACAAAACGGTGCCAGGACCGGTGCAAGCCACATTGTTCTTGCAGGTGCACGAAATTGTTTCATTTGCCATGCGGTGTAGAGAATACGTATGACAATTTTTATCATCATGGGGATTAGCAATTGCACAATCTTCATAAGGGTTTATCATACAGAGTCCCTTCGGTGATCATCAAACCCCTTTTTATTGAAATATACCTTGACGATTGCTCTACCAGAAAAGGGAAGCTGCTTGGTGGTTCCTCTTCTTTCAGCAATAGCAGTAATAGCAGTAATAGCAGTCGAAATTATCGTATATATATTTTTTAACTTGTATAAATGGAGTACTTGCTACGTTCTATAAAATATATGTAAAAGTATGAACTTACTACATAGTACTTTTCATTATATGGAAGTGGTTCTCGAGCGCTTCCTTGTCATTTTTCTCTGTGTCCAAACTGTTGCCTAAGCAGGGAGAGTCCTTGAACTGAAGGACAGTAAATGGCGCTAGCCCATCATTAAGATGGCTCCAAAAGAATGTCTAATTATAGAGTATTTACGTGTGTTGAAAGTTATGAATTGGGCTTGGAGGGATTTAATATGCTTTAGTCCTCCCCCCAGAGCCTTTGCCTTTGCTGTCGGTGGGTTGTGGGGAGATCACTCAGTCTGGTTCAATCCAGGCCACCGTAGACATTGTCGTATTTTGTGCGTATGTGTCTATGTGTTTGAAAGCAAGGAAATAGTGCCTCCAGTTGTTATTAAATTCGAGAAAGTAAAAAAGTATACATAAATATGCTTGCGGCCAAGCAGAAAAGCGATACCAAGCGCCAGAAGCTGAGCTCCGAGGAGGGCTCCCAAGCCCAATCGCAGTCTCAGACCCAGTCAAAGGCGCAGTCACATTCCCAGGGCCAACAGTGCCGCTCAGATCAGGAGCAAAAGCTGCTGAAGCCCTACGACATGCGCATGAAGCATCCATTGGAGCACACCTGGACGCTTTGGTATCTGGAGAACGATCGCAGCAAGTCCTGGGAGGAATTGCAGAACGAGATCACCAGCATCGACATGGTCGAGGACTTTTGGAGCCTGTACAATCACATAAAGCCGCCGTCGGAGATTAAAATCGGCAGTGATTATTCTTTGTTCAAGAAGGGAACGCAGTGAGTGTCTGCCTTTAATCCCATTTTAAGCTCCCTCTTAGGCCTTGTTAAAGCTCCTTTTTTACCCCTTTTAAACCTACTGTTAAGCCCTTTTTGTCCTAAATTTATCCTATTTCTTTGTAGGCCCATGTGGGAAGATGAGGCCAACAAGTTTGGCGGCCGCTGGGTCATCAATAAAGGGCGTGGCTCCAAAGTGGAGCTTGACAAGCTCTGGCTGGATGTGGTAAGTGACCATGTGCCATGTGGCTTTGTGTCCGTTGGCTGTCGTCTCTGTAGCAGCTTCCAGCATCCTCACAACAACACAATCTCAACCTACTTCCCGCCCGCTGACAGCTACTCATACTGATTGGCGAGGCCTTTGATCACACTGAAGAAGTCTGCGGGGCTGTTATCAACTTGCGCGGCAAAACCAACAAAATTTGTAAGTATCATTCACTGGGGGAAAAATTGAAGAGGATTTTCTATTGGAAAGTTTAAATTAATTGAAGAAAATTGCTTTAGTTGAAAGGGTTTCCTAACTTATAGCTTCTCTTCGGAGATTTATTTTTAATATTTATAATTTCGATTGAACTTGTGATTTAATTGTTCTTAAACTATTGATGTTAATTTTAATATTCTTTAAAGCATTTTCAACTACTTTTCTCGAGTGTCCCAGGCAGTTGTAGGGCCTGTTTCGTGATGACATCCTAAAGCAACTCCCTAACGCAACTCCTCCTCTCCATACTCCAGCGGTTTGGACTGCCAACGGGTACAACGAGGAGGCCGTCATGGAGATTGGGCTGAAGCTGCGCGAGCTGCTCTGCCTGCCGCCCCTCCAGCTGCAGTACCAGCTGCACAAGGACTCCATGTCCAAGCAGGGATCGGTGGTCAAAGCGGTTTACTGCCTCTAAGCCGAACGGTTCCGCTGCTGCTCCCATTCCCCTTCTAACATCATCCACTGCCCAGGACAACAATTGCAACCAGAACACACTCCCAACCCTGGCTGATTTCAGCGCGTGTATTCCAAAAATCGTAAAAAAAAAAACAAAAAAATAGACCCAGCATAGAATGGGTTTTATGAATTTGACAATGTTAAAAATTAAAAAAAATAAATAAGCTGCAAATATATAGTGCTAAAAGAATATTAAAAAAAAAGTAAGCTCCCAAGCAGTTCCTTCTTTTGGGTCCTTTACGCTACGCGAAATATTATGCAAACATATGCCGCACCAGAGCGCAAATAAAATGGTTTATACACACTTTCAGCTTGTACGGGGACGGGGCCAACTAGAAGTGCACAGTGACTGCAAAAGATAAACGTCCACTTGGCGCGCTTGGCTGGCCGAGCGAAAAACAAAGGACCAAAAGGGTCAACAATAGGGAACTGTCCGTTTTAGCGGGGGTCGTAGTGGGTGCTGGGAAAATGCACTCTGAGAAATATATTAAAATTGGATCTAAGTGATCGATATTTTTTTTAAATATATATTGTATGCGAATTATATTGTTAAAGTAGAAAAAAATAAATAATAATGGGTTATAGCTGCAATATAGTGTTAATTGGATAAAGATACTAACAATGTAAGAACCATTTTAATACAAAAGTCTGCTGGCAGTCTATAGTATTACTTTTTGTCTAAATTTATCCACTTTTTAATAAGCACACATTTAACTCTCCCAGTGTTATCTCTGGCCGTGGCGTCGAGAGTCCCAAGTACTGAAAAATGCAAGCTGAAGACAATTGAATTTTGATGAAAGGCCGAAACAGCGGTGCTGCCTGCTACTCGCAGCATTAAAATTCATGCTAAGTGCTTAGAGTTCGAGTTCGGGTTTGAGTTAAAGGGCGGCGTTTCAATCAGCCGGTGACGAAGTCGCACGATGGCACGTGCAAAGTTCCTCCATGATGAGGAACTTAAAGCTGACACAACTCAGCCTCGTCTGCAGCTCCCAGCCAGGTGACTGCATTTTGGAGTTGGCCCAGGTGGCGGCGGCTGCCTTGGGGAGCTGTTAAACCGAAACCGCATCAAAACCGCACACGTCCCACACGGCGTGCAGCTCTCGCGTCCACCTCCTCCCTCCTGCACCTTTGACATATTGCAGGGATAACAGGGATATGTTATAGGTGGAGGAAGCAGGGCCTGTAGAGAAGAGCTGTGGCAAACTTTTTGCCTTTAGAGGAATATTTACAAATTAGTTGCTCGAAACGTGACATCGAGAATGTCGGTCGGCGGAACATTCCACTTGCAATTGGAGTTACATGTTCCATAGAAAAACTTCTGGAGCAGGCAACTTAATTAGCAAATAAATAAATTACGTTGCCATTTGTTGCCCTTTTGACACGTCTGCAAAGGGGTCTAAGAGAGGTTTTTGAGAAGGTTTTTATTGGAACTAAAAATAAGTGGAAAGTAAAGCATAATGCCAGTGGCTTTGGGTTATCAAGGAAGAGGAATTAATATAAGTTATGAAGAATATTTAGTACCTTAACTCACTCTCGAGCTTCTTCTAAACCAACTTTTACGTCTGCTCTACTTTACATCGAAAATAAAATTTGGGTAAACCTTAATAGCACTTAATATGCGCTTTCCCAACCATTTTCATGCATCCTTTGTGGCATATTTATGTGTTCCTGAAATTGGTTAATAAAAATCTGAACAACAGTGATGGGCAGCCCTGTCTATTAGCTCGCGTATAGACTGGAATAGAGATCTATCACCCTTTCGCGCTGGCTGGGTTCGCATGCATATATCAACGCTTTTCATATAGCCAGCACAAACCGCACAGAGCTCCAGCTTTGGTTTTTATGGCCACACCAGCTGGACAAGCACTACGGCAGGCGAAGGCCACCCCCAACCTAGACGCCACTCACCCTGCTCCCCCTAAGCTTTTGTTTATTTTGTGTATTGTTGGGGCCAGCGCCGCGTTCGCTGGTTTCAGCTTTTTGGTTTGGTTCGGTTTGGTTTTCTCTTTTCGGCAAAACAACACTACACAACATAAAAATAAATTGCACTTCTGACACTTGAATACAGTGGAGGAGTTGGTAGTTGGAGCTGGGAGCTGGAGCTGGGAGGCAGCTGGGCAGCGACACATGATTAAGTGGAGTTTGCGGTTGGCCCTGGCTTTGTCCGGGGAATACGCATGTAAATCTATTTGGGTATACATTATCGTCGTCCAGTTGAAGCTTAACTTTTATCATATAATAAAATGTAATTTTCCAACTCGTAACTCGTAACTCTCTGGTAATTAGAATTTATAGCGAACTTAATCGCTTTTGGCACGCAGTCTAGCAGGAAGAGCAGGGATCTATCCGCCATGTACGAGTATATATTTCATTAATTCCAGCAAGGAACAGAATTTCATTAGGCATGCAACAATTTTTGTGCCATTTTTGCGTAAAGGGATAACAATATTTACAGGAGCCAAAGAAAAAAGTGAGAAAAAGAAAGCAAACGATGAACAACAAACCGAACCTTGCCGCACCAATGCCGAGCATTCGAAATAAAATATTAATTTACGAAATTCCAGGCCAGGCTCGCTCTCTCTTTGCTCTTCACAAATTTTTATTATAAATTAATAAGAATTTATGACGCCGAGGGAGAGCCAAAGCAAACCGCAGTCAGGAGTCTACTTTTGAGTTTACCTTCAAAGAGGCCCCTAGGACCTAGGAGAGACGACGACAGCCAGCCGGAGATATTTGTCTACAAATATTATTGCTATTCGAAATGTGTAGTAGCCCAGGCTGGAAGGAGGTCCTTTCGTCTACGTCCTTGGTTTTGCCAAAAAATTCCTAGCTGGCAAATATGCAGGCCGGAATGCCTCTCCTCAGAGTCCTAACCACTCTGGTAATGGCCAAATTCAGTGCGAGATAAAGGCCAACCCCCGAAAATAATTCTTAATATTTTCGCTTCATAAATATGTAAATAAATGCCAAGACAAAAGAAATCTTGACTGTACTTCGCTGGCCATTTCCCAGGCGTGATGGAAACTATAAAGGAATAGGAATCCAGGGCTAAAACCGCACGGATCGCACAACGGGATATTAAGCGCACAAAAGTTGCCCGCAAAGATTTGCCTCGGACGGAGCCAACTTAATGAAATAAAGCACTCGCTTAGCAGACACATTCGAGGCAGGAGCAGGAGCAGGACCGGGAGCAGGACCTTAACCCGCAGCATAAGAAGTCAGTCGTGAAGAGCGTACGTGAGCAATGAAAAAGTCGCAAACACTTTATTATACAACGTGGCATAGCACGTGGGGGTGGCCGTAGTGGTGGTGGGACCCATCAAAATGCTACGCGCTGCGTATACGTAATAAGTCCTATGTAGATGCAGTCCTACCCGGCCCACACCCATTACTCATACGCCGCGTCATTGTGCCGCAGCCAGATAAAGACCGACGAGCCGAGACCAAAACCGCTGGCGAAAGACAAAAGATGGCCACAGGACACTGGTCTGGGCTCCGCAGCGCCAAGGACGCTGGCGAATGCACATAATGGTGCGTGGAGCAAGGTATTTTGGTATTTTAAACATGTGCCCGCCGGCTAATGCATAGTTGATGGGCCTAGTCCAGGGGCCAGTGGACCAAAAGTGTTGGTCCAACTTGGTCAGCGATTTGAGCTTCCTCCCTCTCTCGTGGAGGAGGATGTGGGTCAGGCCTTAAATAGAGTCAGCAATCAACTGAAATGGGCTGGGAATCTGTGGTATTACATAAATATTTATGTCAGAGAACGTATTTTGAAATATTTATTTATAAAAGTGATTTTAGAACGAAAGAAAATATATATTTTCCCTTAAGTGATTTATTTTAACTATATTTTATGTTATAAGTAATAAAAATCTGTTGGTTTTTAATTATATAATATATTATTAATAGACATAAATATCTAACGAGTAAAGAAATTATTACCTTGCAAATTATGTTGTTTTATTTGATTTATATAAAGATCTCCCCCTTTTATTGTCAAGGAATTTAATTAGCGCTTTATTTATTATAAATTGAATAGCTTTATCACAATAAAGTTTCTTTAAAGAATATTAAAATAATTCAAATGCTAATTTTTGCAAATAATCCCAAAACCAAAATAATAAACAAAACAACACTTTGAAAGGCGAAAACTTTCGCCGCAGGTTCGCTTTTAATTTCACACACAATCAATTTGTGTTTATTAGCTCATTATAAACATTTCGGCGAGCTCAGACTCCTTCGGCAGCTTGGCAGTCCCGGCACGTGGGTCGTATACTTAATTTGCTTAGTCAACGAAGCAAATCATTGACCAGGAGGCCACGGCCACCACCATCGGCAGGATGTGCGTGCGTGAAATGGCCAAGGATTTATGGGTGTTGGGCCTCAGACAAATTTTATAATTCGAAACTACAAAGTGCACTAATTTGAGGTGTTGAAGGAAGGTCGGGATGGGTTCCTTGGGCTTTTGATGTGCACTCAAGGGTTGAGAAAGGTGGCGTAATCAAATCAACGTCCAACTGGTCCTCAAAAAGGGTTTATTATTTGCCTTGCCTTTGTTTGGCCTCGTTCTGTGGTCATGGTTTCTGGTCGGACACCTTACACATCCCAAATTTAGATTTCTGAGCGTCCTGAACTCCTTATTAACTGTCACTTGGCACAATTTAAATATATAATCCCGGGCGCGACTCATATTCTTTTTAATAAGTATGCAAATACAAATACCACTTGCACAGCGACTCGTTCCTTCGAGTTTCGCGTAATTTGAGTTTGAGTTCCCTTTTTCTGTGTTTTTGTTTGTTATTTGCCGCTGTTCTCTGGCCCAAGTTGCGTCTAGACGTTTTAAGCGCGCCCAAGATTATGGGAAATTCATAAGCGACATTTGGGGCATGAGTCTGGTGCCTCTGGGATCGTGAAATGCCAAAAACATGGCCTAAATAGGAGACAGGGAAAGAGGTTCGCGTCTTACGAGTTAAAATACGCTTGAGTTCTTTAAAGTTTAAGCATGACTTGCTCACCATAAACAACGTAGACCTTGGTCTTGGTTTTAAGTTTGCGAAAAATATGTATTTTCCTTTGCTCAATAACTCCTTTATCTTGATAAATCGATTCCCCCTTTTTGGCTAGAGAAATAATTTGAAGAGTACATAGACCGGCATAATGTTATCCTTCATTTCGTTGGCATTTTTTACATTCCTTTTACAATTGCCAAAGCAAATTGAATTTGCTGCTCTTCAGCAGCGGCCACAAAGTGGAATGAAACAACGTGTAAAGCAAGAAAATGTCCAGGGAAGGTGGAAAAGTAGAGGTTTTGTAGTGGAAAATGATACGAGGCAGAGGAGAAAAATGTGGTATACCCACAATAGAGTTTTCAAATTAATAAAATTTGTTTTTTAGAAAATAAATTTCAACAATGGAGTGAAATATTTATTCTTTTAAGAATATAAAAATAGATTTTCCATAAAACAATTACCTGCAAAGAAAAAAGTTACGTTTCTTTATTAAAAACTTTATGCATTCTCATAAAAAGCATTTTGAAGAATATTTTATTCGTTTTTATAATATTTTATTGTTTTGTTAGTATTTTTCTCAGTGTTCTTGCAATTTACTGCTGTGGAAAAAAACACCAGCAAAGTGGTTATTGTGGGCAGATAGCCGT
This sequence comes from Drosophila bocqueti, assembly GCA_018151655.1. Classification (NCBI taxonomy): domain Eukaryota; kingdom Metazoa; phylum Arthropoda; class Insecta; order Diptera; family Drosophilidae; genus Drosophila; species Drosophila bocqueti. The sequence goes on from JAECXF010000230.1 coordinate 1,314,839, forward strand.
AATCCAAGGATGCAGAAAGCTCTTTTTCTCTCCCTACCTGCAGCTGGATCCTGCTGCTTTATATTAAGTTAATTACAGCGCGAAGCTGGCATAATTTGCTACCTATGCATGCCTTGTGCTTATTGCATTTTTATGCGGAATATTACAGGGGATATATATATATATATATATATAATGACAGAGACAGAGATAGAGTGTGTGGCGAACACATTTATATGTATGTCTGTGTGCCCCCTGGTCGCCATCGCCGCTGCCGTCGCCGACAATGGCCGCTTACTTAAGCTAAAAGCTTTTGTGTATAAATTTTAATTAAAATGCAACAATTAAATGCACAGCATTCTGGCCCGCGCGTCCTGCTGCTCGTCCTGCTCGTTCGTTTCTGGTTCAGTTACAGTCGCAGTCACAGTCCGTGGTGGTGCCGCCTTCAGCGTCCGCCGGTGGCCATGCGTGTAAGTTGTACTTACGGCAGGCGATGCATAAACCAGTGTTAAGTTCAAATTAATGGCATTAATTTATGGCCACGCCCTGTGCGTCCTCGGCGCCTCGCCGCCTTGGTTTTGCCGCCTCATTGCGTTTTAATAAGTTAACAAAAATGTATTGCCTACTTTGCAGCGCCGCTAATTTGTATTTTGTAATTGAAAATGCGTCCACTCGAATATATCGACGAGAGCGAGCCTCTGTAATCAGCACTACTTAAAGCCAATTAGCCGCAAATATGGCCCGGTAAGCCAGCCATCCTGCCCGATGCCATTTCCCCCACCCGCCTGGCCCTCCAGAACCCCCCAAGGGTTTGCTCTGTCAATGGGGCTTGAAACGCGTTTTGTTCGCATTTTGTTCGAGCCACGCCCTGCTGTCCACGTTTGCGGTTTGTTTGGTCGGTGCCGGCAATTTTGTGATATGGTCCTTCGTCCTATGTCCTCCATCCGTCCGCCGATCCGATCCACCTCCGTTTCCACACTCTACAAAAACGCCAAACTGGCGAGCCGAGTGTGCCGCTGCACTTGGAACAAATATAGCCCCAAAAATCCCACAAAATCACCATATAATTTCCCAGATAAAGCTTTTATAAATTATACACAGCAAGAAAATATAACAGTTGATTAGGAAAAGTTGTTTAATAAATATATAAAATATAGAAATAATTGATTTAAGTATATTAAAAAATGATTTTAATAAAGGTATAATATATATATATGAAAAACTTCTTATATTATTTTAATATAAGTTCTTAAAAAAGATGTAAAAGTGTTTAATAATTTATGCATCATTGAGGTTTCTGTACGTTAAACAATTCCATAAATTTTAAGAAACATTTTTGTTTATGGTACAAAATAAAGAAAATGTTCATAGCCTTCTCCTTCATTTATTCCTTAAATCTTTACCCCCATATCAATTTGTATCACCCATTTTCCCTAGTGTATCTATGCCCTTGTCTGTGTGCAAATAATTGGCAACATTTGTGCTGCCCACACACACACTCAGCCTCAAACCCAAGCCGATGCCCAAAAACCCACACTCTCGCATAAGGGCGACCATGGCCACGCCCCGTTAGATACCGGTGGAAATTGCACAGCGAAATGAAATTTGCTAACTCACAAAAGGTGTTGACAATTATTTGCATAACAAAGCAAATTCCAGACTCCTCCCCCAACGCGGCTCCAATTTAAAAATAAATATCCTATGTATCCCAGGCAAAATCAACATTAGGAATTTAAACTTAAAGTTTACATAGAATTAGTTGGCCATTTCTGGTTCAATTTGTCACCAGAGGGGGTGGAAAAATTCCCAGAACACCCCAGAGTCCCCCGGAAACCACCTTTTCCAGTTTATTTGATGTTAACAAGGGAACAAAGCTCACATGCAGGTGGGCACACGGCGAGAAGTGGCCGTGGCGGTGGCAGTGGCCCTCGGCCCTTGGGCAACCGCAGAGGGGTGACGCTGATTAAAGACGCCCCGAGGACCGCAAGTGTAAAAATAGCCTAAAAGCCCACACCGAGATGGGGAGAGTAGTTACAGGTACACAAGGGATAAATTATGGGAAGATTTTTAAGGTGTAGTTAGATAAATTTTTTTTTTTGAAGGAGCTTCTACCTTTAAAAACTCTTTAGAAGTAAACATGAAATTAGAATACATGAGAAACATCCTTGGAAACTTTTATTAAATAAAGTGTGATGAGTCGAAAATTACGTTTTGGATCTATTTTATTATTAAAGCCCCATTTAAGTTTATATAAAATTTCGCAGAGCCATAATAACATTTTCCCCAGTGCACAGGCACCGCAAAAACCAGCGAAACATTGGCAGATTAATGGCGTGTAGCGTTAAGTGAATCAATTTGGTTTATGTATGGCCCAGTGGCCCAAAGATACAATCTCTGGAACGAGCCGAGCCGCAAACAAAGCAGCTGGCCATGCGTGATGGCAAAGTTTGGTGCTATCTGTTAATTACATAACATTCAAAGTTATAATCTGCGCTCATCATCAAAGTTCCGCCAAAAATAAACTGACAGCCAGATGGTCGAATGTAATTTTTTAGACAACCTCTCCTCAGCTATACTGTGAGTTCTTTTTTTGTTCTTGTGCTTCGCTTTTTTTCCCCCTCCGCAGAGACTGAGATTTCTTTTCGGCTAATGGAAGCCACAAATTGCGAGGCGAGAAGTGGCCGAGGTGGCCTCCTCCAGACAGACTACAATTTGACTTACACAACTGCCAATTTGCAGCACAAAACTATATGGCGCCACCTCCGAACGGGGATGGGGAGTCAGTCCTCCCAAGGACTTGTCGCACGTTTATGGCCACGACGAACATTTTTGAGTAACAACTTTGCTGCGTGACACGAATGTCGAGCGTGGAGATGAGGCACTTATAAAATGTCCTGGCTCCTGATCAGCGGTGGCTTCAACTTGTACTTCTCTTCCTCCAGCATCCCACTGATGATGATGACGATGATGACGACGGTGATGGTGAAGGCGGGGTGACAGGCCCTGGAACTGGAACAGGAACGTGGCGGGCTGTAAAAAGGGTTTTCCCTCCCTCGTTAGGTTTATTTCGTTGATAAATTGCCCTAAAGTGACCCCGAGTAATAGAAACTGTGAGAATTATTAAAGGAATCGATCAGCGGAAACTTCATTTTCACCAGAGACACACCCTTTGATGGGTGGGATAATGTACATAACTTTTAAACTCAATATACTCACTTATAAATTCAATAAAACTTAGCTATAGGCATTCTTGAGATCGATTAATAGCCAAAAAGCAAATGAAAATTAAAGACAAATAATTTCTCAATTTGTTAAAAATTAAAATTAAAATTATTTCGGAACTGAAATTAATGCTGTTAAGCTGCATTATGATTTTTACAGACTTTGACTTGTCTACAAAAAATATCATATTATTTAAATATCGACAAAATATTGTATTGAAGCCTCTGGAATGCGAATATTTGAGGTCTTATGGTGTTACCCATCACTGCAGGCGTCGTTCTCCCCTTTTGCCCTTATTTAAAATCGCTGAGTGCAATAAGCTGCTGGAAACTGCTTACCTGGCCAACCAGTCAGCCAAAACCAAGCAAACCAAACACCCTCGACGATTCCATTTATCAGGTGAGCAGGGAAACCCATCAGGAAGGACTTAACCCCTCAGCGCGGTAGATGTTGACAAATTCTTTATCGTTTGGCATACACTTTCCGCTGATATTTATACAGGTGGCAGTGACTGTTGTTGTTGTCGGTGTTGTTGTTATTGCCGTTTGTTAACCCATCATCAACAATCGTGACAAAAGGCTCAAATCTGTCACATTCAAAACACGTGAGAGCGAACATCATTTATTTTGTGGGCTTCCCCGTTTTGGAATCGTCCTGTAAATGTTTTTATTTCCCTTTGACTAGGTCCTCACCTCTGTGTGTGCCGTACGTGTGTATTTGTTTTTGGCACGCGTATTAGTGTGCGTGTCAAACGCAATTGGAATTTACAAATTTCGAATTTGAAACACCATTTTTTATTCGCCCGTGAGATGTGCCTGTGTGTGGTTCTTTTTTATGGATTTTATTTTTTATATTTATGCGCTGCTGCCTTCACTTCGCATACCGCAAATAAATTGGCTTTGATAAAATGAATTATATTGCATTGAAGCCTGAATAATTGGTTATATATTGGCTTTATATTGCAAAACTTGCCAAACTTTGTAGTTGTAAATTAATGCATATTTTCTTGTGACTTTGTTGGGTTCAGTAATTAGGTTAAAAATTAAATTTATTAGCTGGAAAAAAGATATCGTGTTTGGTAAGCTAGTTTGACTGTTGAGTAAGTTAAGGGGCTTAGCTTGATAAATTGTAAAAGGATGAACCTTTTTGGTAAACTATTCAGAGGGAATCTTATTATTTTTTTAACGTTTTTTGGTATTTAAAGAAATAACTAATTTCTCAGTGGCGAGTTAGTAATATTTAGGAGAAAATTTGGAGCTTTGCAAATTATCTATTCTTTGACAAAATATTTCGGAATAATTTACGATACAAAGCTTGTTAAAATATTCATTTAAATGCCCAGAATTCTATATTTTTTATATATTTAAAGCTAATGTTAATTGGCTCTCCCAGTACATGCCTAATGAATGCTCCGTTTAGGAACTAATCCGTGCTATCGATTGGAAACTTTCCAACGGAAACTCTCCCTTGTAAAAGGAGTAAGTGTAACTATCAAAATCACTGGGCATTATTTTTAATAAGTCACGGCAATCCAGAGGGCTTGATCTCTTTGGCAAAAGTGCTTACTTACGATACACTCTAAGCCACTTAACGTGAGTCAGCAGCAAGGCGAATCTCATTAACAGGCTTTAATTTTGAAAACACACTTAAGGACGAGGAGAAGGAGGCCCAATCTCCATCTCCAGCCTGAGTCTCGACAGTCGACAACTCGACAAGCCGGCGAACCCTCATCAGGAATACAGGAATACGGGTGGGCAGAGGGACGAGGAGGACGAAAGACGAAAGCCTGGGCCAGCTCATCATCAGCCGTTCCGTCCGCCGTCATTTAGTAGTCTACTTAACTCGTCTAAGGATGCTCGTGGCAGGAGCAGAGGCAGGAGCCGGAGAAGGAGCAACAGCTTGAGCAGCCGTTTGAATTTGCTACCAGGACGAGCAATGTCTACTGCGATGGCATCTGCTGGACCAAAGCCCCTTATGCTCCGTCTCCCTGTGCCTTCTCCCCCGGTTAATGAGCTCACACAGGTACTGGGGCAGGTACACTGGCCACGGAGGAGGAACCTCCTCAACCTGCTCTCGTCGGCGGAGCAACATCCCGCAGCACTATCTCCGGAAAAGTCCGCAATCTGCTGGTAGTGACAGCGCACAAAGAGGGAAAGTCTTTGGCCATAACAGCAATTAATTGGCCCAAGTGGCTGACAGTAAATAAAGAGTTTCTTTTTATATATTTGGCCGGCACAAAGGAAGCTCGAAAACTCAACTCGACTCTGATGCTGATGCTGAGTTGTCTTTTTTCTTAGCCCCTTTTCAAATGAGCAATTACCCGGGCGAAATTGAGCTCGGAATTTAAAATTAACTTGAGGGCCGGGCAGGATAATACAAGTGGATAAGTGCCACAGAGGAGCCGGGGAAGAAGTGCCTCTCCTCCAGACAAAACTTTTCACTCTCATTCAAATACGTCGGGAATTCTCGTGGCCCCCAGGCTCTCTGCTCTGTCTGTAATCTAATCATTGTCACGTATGCGCTCTGGGCACCTCCTCATATTTGTTTTATTTCAGGAAATTAATCACAAACACATGGGAGCGAAGAATTGCATTCGACACGAGTCTGTCCAAGGATTTTCGGGCCTTTTTTCTTCGCTTTTTCTGCACGCCCTCTCGACCCAATGAAAATTTCAATTTATTTTAGCCTGCGGCTGCAGCATTTTCTGAGGCGCAGTCTTTAATTTCCGCCCGGCCCCTGGAAGCAAACATAAATAATAAATCTATATGTATGGATAATTATTTTTGTGCTTATCAAAAATGCCCAAAAATGCTAGCTCGTGTGTAAAAATTAATATAGAAAGTGGCCCTCCTGCCCCAAAATGGAAAAATAATACAAGAAAAATATACTTTTGGAGTGGGAAAAGATTTGAAAAGTTGAGGGAACAGCAAACAGAAAATAGCCAAGCTCAACGGGAGGCTCGAAGTGGGTGTGGCCACTAAAAGCCCACTTAAGTGGCAGGCCAGCTGTCAGCAGGAGGAGCAAAAGCTGACCCGCATGACCCGGCCCCCTCCCCGCCCCAAGGATGAAGGTCAAGCTCGAGTCGCTCTCCCCCCAGTGTTTGCCTTTTGTTTTAGCCGACTCTCGCCAAGTTTTCGCTGCATAAACAGCATCAAATGGCTAGACTTTAATGTTTTCTCAAACGCATCCACTCAAAACCGTTTCACCAGGGCCGCCTCTTTGATCTTTTTTATTTTTATTTATTTCACTCTTTTATTCCTCTTAAGAGCTGGGTGAAATGGGTGTTTTGTATCCTCGGAATTATTATTAATGCAAAAAGCTCAGAGTGAGCTCTAGTAAAATGATGAAAGATGGGCTCAGTTTTATGTTATTTGCAAACTAAAACCTCTGCATTACTTTTGTGAGATAATGATTAGTTATATTTCATTTATAATATATTTATTTATAATTTTGTCATTTGTAATTTTCAGATGCATTTTAGAAAATTCCTGTTTAATAAATGTATAAGAAATGAAACTGACATACTTAAATATTTTAAAATTAAATTTAGTAATTAACTACAACACAACTACTTATTTAAGAGAGCAAAGCTAGATTTTATTGTAAAAGATCCCAAAAAAGTTGCTATAATTTGTTCTACCAATTGCTGGGTATTACCCAGTCGTGGCTCCGTTCTTATTAAATAATTCTTTCAGATTTTTTTCCAAGAGCCATGAATTTCCGTTGAAAATATGTTGAAGAGCTTCTGCCTTGTGTCTACTGACTCGACAAGTTAAAGGGAAACTAAGCTGCGGTCTCGCCCAAAAAAAAAAAGGAAGACTTGAGTATTTATTTTTTAACATTCAACCCGCAGCCATTGACAAGTTCAACCTTTTCAGCTCGATGCTCCCCCTAAAAGGTTCCTTCTTCCGCCCGTACAAATACGTGTATATACTTGATGCAATACCCACATCCTATTTAGACGATTCCCAGTTAAGTACTCAGCTCGGTTGCCAGTAGTAATTAGGGCAGTCCAAGGAGGCATTGGATTGGAGCTCAATTTGGCAAAGTCAAGTGTTTTCAGTGGCTGGTCAACAGCTGCTTATCGGTCAGTCAGTCGCATTATAATCCCTATAAGTAGGCAGCCAGTAGCAGCAGGCAGTGGTCCCTCGAGGGGCTGAGGGCGGAATTTAATAAACGTGTAATGTCGTTATGCAAACTAATTTCATTGGCCCAGTATTTGCTGTTTAAATGAATTTCCATTGTTTGTCGGCTGATAATTTACACTGCCCAACGGGCACCCCCGATGAGGTCTCGACTTCAAGACAATTGAATTGTTCGTTCCTAATTAGAACATGAGCTCTCTCTTCCCCTTTCCCTAACCCATAACTGATACGGGAAGTGAGATATATCACTTTGCCTCGCCAGTTGCCAAGGCAGCCACCCGGTCCCTATTGCAAATTCAAATCCAAATTCAAATCCAAATTTCAATCAGACAGTCTCGATGGCATCCGACACATTAGCCGACAATTTTCAACGATTTTCTTCAAGTGCCCTTGGATGATTCAGGGCATTTGCATATATACGGAGTTAATGCCTGAGTTTACTCTGCAGAGTTTGAGTCTTTAAAATGAATAATACATTGTAACATTAAGGCAGAGTGCCTGCTTAACAGGGGTGGTTTCCTGTACTGTTCCCAGTTAACAGGGGTAGTTTATCTGTTAACTCTTAGCTGGGATGTTAGCTGTTGGCAGGGGTTGATTTTAACTTAACAGCCTGGGAGGGTGAACATTTCTGACTGTTCCGTTAGCAGTTTGTGGAATGTATGCTGTTACAGGGGTAAGACATAGAGCTGTTAGCCGAGCAGGGGTTTGGAATATTATGGCAAACGATAACAGCTATTCTTGCTTAACAGAAATCTGTTGGGGGTATGTAGGAAATGTATTCAAACGTTAATGGATTATTACTTGAGATGTTGGGTGAACTGTTAAATGCAGAAATATTTCGCAAAAGAAAATAGTAATTAAAATACTATAGAATAATCAAGATATTATCGAATTTGTATATATTATTGTCTAATATCTTCGAAATAATTTCCCAAAGGATTATTTATTATTAGCCAGACCACTCACGAAAACATCAACAGAAAATCTAAATCAAAACTTGTCGTCGGGCACAATGCCTGCAATGGCCGCAATTCAATTGGGCGACATAATTGGAATATTAAATGTTTACAAAATGCAATATACAAATGCAACGATGGGCCGGGACAGGGGCACCAAGGAGAGGCATGCCCAACATGGCTACAATTTGCACTTAAATGCACACGCAGTGGGCATAAATCAAACGGCAATAATAACAACAATGGATTGGAGTGAGGGGACCCGTAGAAATCGGGGAAAATATGGCAGTTTTGGGGGCATGATGGAGATGATTCAACCGATACGGAGACAATGCCGCTTTGCTGCTGCTCCTCGGATGCTCTCCTGTGTGCTGTTTAGTGGCCTGTTCCGGGTGATTTGCATTCGACAACAATGACGGCCTTCCTCGATACCGATATACCGATTCCATTCCGATGCTGATACCCCGCTGTCCCTGCCTTGCGCTCTGATTAAACCGAGAACATTATGGACACGGACACGGACGGTGTGTGTGAGTGACCAAATGATGTAAAATTGATACCAATTATTTCCCCTGTGTCCATCGATGGTTGTTTCTATTTTGATTGCTGGCCGGGGACTCCCCCGCGCACTGAATTCAGCTTTACACCGCTTGAATGTCAACAAATTTCGACCAAGTTTTGGCACAACTTCACATGGAAAACCACAAACATCAATACTGGGTTCAAACGCATCCGTAACGTGGTAAATACTCTTGGCACTAAATTAATTTTCAATGCATACAATGATTTATGTGATGGCATTTGCAATTGAATATTACAGGGAATGTTTCTAAGGGTAATATATAAGTATTATTATAAGTTTTTCTACAAAGATTACTATAGAAGCTAATTATTCGGTTTATCTTTAGACTTTCTATAGCATTGAAATAAGAGGGTTATAGTATAAGGATCCTATTTTGTGCAAAATCCTGGCTAGTGTTTATGAAATACCAAAGCCATAATGAACCAGCCACGCCCCCTGATGACTGGCAGGAGGGCGCACCACATGTGCACAGCTGACAAAAGCACAAGAACATTTGCAGAAAATACGGGAGAATGTGGAAAGAGGAAAAAATAAAATAAAAAGAGAGATTCGGAGCCAAGAAAATTGTTTGCACTCAAAACATAAATAAGGGAAATGGGGAAAAGTACATATATATAAAAGAATATAGAAAACTGTTGGTACTGGGCCTGGGCATCCAGTTTTTGGCCAGCTTCAAGTGCGGATATTTTATGAATTTTATACGCTGCTTGAACTGCCTTGGTCAACAGTCGCCGTTGCTCATAATGTTCCCTTTTGTGTTTATTTTGGACTCGACCGGAATCCCCTCCTTCTTTTTTTCGGGACAGTAGTTCTGTCGCATCGCTCCGGGGGGCAAGTTGTCTGAGCGAACCAACAGAGGGTTGTGAAATTCCAATAAATAATTATTAATTAAGCGCGACGCTTCAGTGCCTCTGCGGTATCCCTGTCAACCGACAGCAGGGACATGCTGCGATTCCGGTAATTGAGGCTTAAATAATCAATTCGCTACTCACTCAATTATTGAGTCCTTCATTATACACACCCTCTCGAAAGCGAATTAACGCTTTAAACTGACCCAATGTCGAGTGTCTGGACTACACACATGCTGCGGCGGCTGTGTGATATCCTTATTCCACTTGCAAGCCAGCAAACCGAGTGTATCCCTCGCATCCCCATCCCCCCATTCCCCCAACATCGCCCATGTCCTGCCATCCTGCCGGCCACTCAATGCTTAATGAGCAACAAATGTAATTTATTTATGTACGGGCCCCGCCAACATTTCAAGTCCTTCGCCAGGGACCTGCGCAGACCGCAAAATGCTTCAAGTTTTCAGCACAATTACCATAAGCACACATAGAAGGAGAGGGAAGGATACTTCACTCGAGGAAAAATGCGAAATGAATTCAAGGAAAATAAGTTCATTGGATATAATTTAATGTAAGCTGTATTTTTTTTAAGGGAACCATTATGTATCTTTTTCACTTAAAAACCATTTTAAGCTTACTCAGAATTTCTAAAATGGATTTCCTCATGCATAGAAGTAAGGGAAAGGATACTTGACTCGGAAAAAAAGAAATAAGTAGACAGAAATTTAGTTAATTTATTTTGTAGATAACATCTGCCAAGCATTTTTAATTTCAACTTCAAACCCTGTTAGACCACTTTTCTCGCAGTGCCTCCAAAACTAGAGCCTCTAATAGTGATGGCGGGACAGAGAGGGCACCACTGGCTACAGAGAGAGAGGGCGATAAATTGCTGGCCACTTTCGGCTGAGCATTCTCAATTGCTGGCCGGCAAAAGTGTTGATATTTATGGATCATTTGCATACGAGACTTCGGGACTCTGGCCCGTCGTATGTGTGCCAAAGCTGTGTGTTTGGTAACACAATGGCCCGAACGAAAAAAGGCCAGAAAGAAATACCAACTGGCGAGACACTAAAGCATTTGCTGCCACTTCCGCACCTACACACAAATACAGGCACACACACTCGCACACACACTCACAGACGGCAAGGAGCAGGATGCTTGGAGCTGCTTTTGAAAGTTGTCCAGTTGCGGTAAACATAAATTCTCGTTGACACGTTAATATTGTTCCCTTTTGGTTTTGTATATGTGTGTGTATGTGTGTGTGGGTTTGAGGGAGAGCTGGAATCCTCCCCCTCGATGTTTCATCCTTCCTGCTTTCCCAGCTTTCCCGCTTTTCCCAGCTTTACTGCTGCCACTGCAGACTGCAGTCAGCCACTGCTACTACTGAAAATGTCCAACAAAAGCTTAAAAACATTTAAAAAGGATTTATAGACATTTGGGGAATATGCTACGAGGCAGCCAGCATTCAAAGCAAGCCATTCCCAGGATCCAGGATCATACTCAACACACAGACAAGTACATATTGTGTACTACACAAAGCGAAAAGTCGCAACAAAAACTATGTAAAATAAATAAAAATGAAGGGTTGTATTAGCTAAACTTAAGTATTTTTACCAACTTATAATCAAAATCGTATTTACTTTGGCAAAGCATTTTATCAGCAATATATAGGAAAATATAGGCAAAAGAGCAGTATAAGCCGTGGTTTAATGGTTCATTTCATTGAGAATTTTGCTAACGTTCACTCCTATTTATTATTATTGAAAGCTTTAAGTCAGCATTTTTAAACAAATAATAAGTTTGTCACAGTGCCGACTCCCCTACTAGCTGCACGAAAGTCATTTAGCCAGTCAGTTGGCCGAAAACAATAACAATTTTCAAGCTCAAAATCTAATTCATGATTTCATTACCAGGGCAGGGTTGAGGGTTGAGTTTGAGAGAGTGGCCAGAAAATCATTTCCTGTTTAGCACTCCATGCCAGGCCAGGAGGCGGTAATTGGCCACACCCCCCCAGGCCCACCCCAGAGCAACCCAAGTCGTGTAGTTGTCTTTTTTTACGGCATCTGAGCAGCATCACGATAACAATTGAAAGTGTCACCGACTATCGATGGAATGAAAAGCCATTAGGGGAAATTACCCAACTTGACTTTGACTTCGGTGCTCGGTTCTCGGATCTCGGTCCTCGGTCCTTGGTCCGCCGTTAAATGGCACATTAACGAAAAATTTAGTGGCATTTGAGAAGGGGAAAGGGCTCTGAGACAAAGGCCAAATTGTCTATGAAGTCATCAAAGTGCCTGCTAATCACATTGCTCATACGCACCGTAAGCCGAGCAGAGAGAGACCGAAGCTCGCTTTGATTCAGTGTAAATTGAATTGGCTTTTGAGGTGGGCCATTAAATTTGATTACAGCCCAGAGTGTGTCGAGGAAAATGGCCCAAGGAACCCGACTCTGCTCGGTAGCTAAATTTGATTTTATTTATTTTACAGCCAAGCTCCTTGACATCCACTTCCACTTCCGTTTTCCACACCTTTGAGCCGTCATATCTAGCCGGAAAAATGTATTATTTGTTTCTTGAGCCAAGCCAAGTTGGCTTATGCATTCAAACACATTTCCCATTGCCATGTCGTGCATCTGACTGGGCAAATTGTCAAGTCGACATGACAGGCATTGGGATTGGAATTTGAAAAGTGCCAGCATTTAAAAAGAACTTGTATATAAATTCGTGTATAAATTGTATGCGTGTCTCCTGCCTCGCCCGAGTGCCGAGTTAAATATTCAAAATCTAATTTCCAGCCAGTCGCAAGTTTCCCACTCATTGCCGTCAGTAATTTTTAGAAGCTTTCAGCAGGAGCAGCAGCAAATGCTAAAATCGCTGTCCCCTCAAATCGCATGCCTGTCAGCCCGGGTGACAAGCCGAAAACAGAAAAATACAAGAAATAAAGCTTATATATATTTTGCGTATTCGCTAAATAAAATGTCAACGGAAGGCCATTTAGAGCGCGAGCCGTAAACTGAGCAAGATTTATGTCTGGGGACAACAAATAAAATGTACAATTCCTGTGTTCGTTCACAAATGCAAATCAAAGCAGAGGAAGCTCCACCTGCTGGGGACTCTGCCTGACATGGCCCATCGTATCAAGTCCAGGACCAGGTTCTGGCTAACATGGAATAACCATTAAGCTCACGAAAAATATGAGTGACATGTAGTGTATCATCGATGAGTGGACAATCGATTCATTCTCCTTGGTAACAGACAGATTGAGGAAGGTCTTCTGGGCCATCAGGAATGTAGGGTAGATAAGCTTTGTTTTGTGGGAGAAGCTCTGGTAGGGATTTATCAGTTAGCAAAGAAAAGGAAATTATTTACTAGCCTTAAAATATTCTACAAATTTTTCAAATATTAATTTATCAGCTACTAAATATATGTTATTACGTTTTTCATACGAAATACATAACTAAACTTATAATAAATATTATTTACAGGTTCTTAAGTACTAAATTTAAGATTTGAACCTAATCTTAAATGCTGAAATTTATCTTTAAAAAGTAAAAGTCAACCCAAAGGTAGTTCATTCTCTGATTAATAGGTAAGAGCAGCTGAAGTGTCACAATGTGTAGATTTATGACAACAAGACATTGCTCTCTATTAAAAGTGACTTCTTCCAGACCAAGAAAAAATTGTAGTTTTTCTGTATTCTATTCTTTGGCTTGCCTTTTTTTACCTGACATATATGTGCAGGTATGCACTCCTATCACAGATCCTTCTCTTAAAGCTCTTCTGTTTTCTTGTCCTCCTTTTCCGTCTTTACTTGAATCACTGAGTAAAATATGCCACGCAGTAATGACACTTAAGTATGACCAGTCTGGGCCGTCAAGTGCAACCAGCAGACGCTTCAAAAACTCTGCCAAGTGTGACCAACTTGATCATAAAAATCTGACAGAACATTCCCGGATTGATTTGTGGATTCATTATGGCAGCAGAAGAGCCGTAAAACCGCAATGCCAGAGAGCACTCCTCCACTTTGGATGCTGCGACACATTTTCTATTGTTCAAGTTTAGTTTTTTCTATGCTCTCTGAACGATTTTCCGCCCCCACCTCCATTTTCTTTCACTGCGGTGTTCCACTTTTTGGCTTTTTCCTAGTGTTGAGTTTTCTTTTCATGGCTCCACTGCCTTTTCTCCATCTTGCTGCTTCTACAGAGTTTTTTCTCGTTTCTTGTCGCACTTTTTCTTTTTTTGACATAAATTTGAAACTTTTGCAGTTTTTATTGTGCGCCAGACTCGTTGGCAGTAATGGATTTCAAATAGAGTTACTCATGGGTAAAATGCTTCATACTTTGGGGTATTAGCAAATCTGCTAAGACGGCGCGACGTCGACCCGAGGACGTATTAATATGTGTGTGACTTGGCATTGTTTTCTGTATTGCATACTGCCCCGCGCGCGCTAAAAGCCTCAAGTTATTTGTTGCAATGCCCTCCGCTAATGCACATTTTATTGAAATAAATTCCGTGCCCGTGGCTCACACAGCTCGCGGTTGTTGCGCTGATCCACTGGCACTTTGGTGTTTTGTGGCTGCTTTTAGCCGATTTTATGGCCCTAAAAGGAGCCCGTGGTGGGGCCCGGCGTTGATTTGCTACCCGCCTGCGGTTGCCACAACTCGCCGCTGCCCCGGGGCCAGTTTATGGCCCTGGCTTAACCTCCAGTGCGGCCCAGCTAGCCAGGTTCCCAGCCAGCTTCCCCAGTTTTAGTCCAGCTTCCCGGCTTCCCAGTTTGTCCAGCCTGCAAGCTGGCAGCCCACGGCGCTCCACTTAAGAATGCAAATGATATTTACGTTTGCTCGCTTTCTTGCCGGGCTCTGCTTGTGTTTGGAGCAGGGTGTGCTCCCCCTGCTTAAGTGCAAAGTTAAACGACGCCCAGCAAGTGCAGTCAGGGCGGGAAAGTCCAGGAAAAAGAAGGAGAGCAGACTTGCATTTTTAATTACACTCGGCACATCGGGAGAGATAAGCACACTGAGCAAAAAGGAGGTACAAATACAGTTTCGATATTTATGTTAAACTTGCTTACATTACAAGTAGTAAACTTTTATCATGAGCGGGTTTTTCTACTACTATTAGGAGAAAATAGGTTACACTCCCTTTAAAAATAAGGAAGTTATACTTTCTTATAGTACGAAATTCACTACTTATAGGCCAGTGCAAGATCGGTTTGTGAACGTGTTCCGGTTAGCAGAACCATTCGCATTTGGGCAAGATTTCTCAGCTTCGTGCTACCCAAAAGCTGATGAGAATGAAGCTGCAATTGTGGTGTTAGTGGCCACCGGAACACGGTCATATATCTCTCACTCTCTCTTGGCCCTTTATATGGGCCACACTTCCGCTGAGCGCCAGAACGCCAAGTTGGCGCATTTTAATGGCTTCGTCTTGGCACACACACACACTCGCCCTGCAATGGGGGGCTGCATTTCAGTGTCATGCTGGCATTTAATTTCACTCACTGCAAAAATGTTTTATGTCTTAGCCAAACACTTGGGACCCTTCCGTGCCCCCGACTGGTAAAGAAAAAGGAGAGTTTTATGCGAGGCACGACAATTTAGCAGCAGCTGCTGCTGCTTCTGGTGCTTTGCATTTGCTGCTGTGTACATTTCTCCGTTATTTTCCCTGTTTCCTCTGTGTTTCTCTTTTTTCGGGGCAGAGTGAAAGTGAAAAACGGCAGCAACACATACAGGTGCAAATTTTATGCGCACACTTCGCACCTCGCCGCGTCGTGTGTGTGTGTGGAAATTTGCTACTTTAAATGTTGGCGGCCAAAGGGTGCACGGATGGATGCATCCTGACGGGCTCCACAGGGGCGCTGGCGAGAGGTCTGGCAAAGTGGGCCAAGAGCCGGCAAAGTGTTGCGAAATCACAGCACAAAAGAATTCAATCAGCAGTGCTTAGCTGGGCGCCATTCCAGCACAGCTTCAGCGCTGCAGCTGCAGCTGCGGTTAACAGGCCAAGCGTAATATAAACTTGAGCTCAAAAGCGAGCCAGGTAGAGTGTGTACGTCCTGGTCCTGGTATTTATTTTTGCATTTTAAGCTGCACAAAATGGAGGACGAGGCAGCACCGGAAATGCACACAAACACGCCCTGCCAGTTCCTCACACACATGCCAGAGCTGGTCCCTATTTTAAGCCGGCAAACAAAAGGCGTCAAAGTGTAAAAGCCGCCAACAGCTTCGATTTGTTTGGGTCTCTCTCCCAGTAACTATTTATTCTGCATTCCTGAGTAATAGTTGCAGATTTTGCAATAAAATGGAAGCTTTAAGAGTCAGGGATCGTCGAAAGTGAGTGGAAAAGGGAGTGCAGAAGCTTAAGATGTTTTATTTATTTTATTGCCAAGTGCCTAGTTCTTTATTTAAACTCTCTGCAGGTTTAACTTGAAAAGGCAAATAAAAACTTAGCGAAAGGTTCATCAGAAGACATTCTATTTAATTGCATTTTGCTTACAAAAATGTTCTTTTCATTTTATTTCAGGCAAAAAGTAAGGAACTTCTGTTTAAAGTCTTCACTTTCCTTAAATTCTTTCTTTAATTAAAATCAAAGCTCTCTCAAAGGCCCTCTAAAATAATTAACTAAATGAAAAAAAGGCAAAGCTCTGACCACTCCTAACGTAATTTAGAAATTCATTAATTTTTAATATGCGTCGACGGCGGCAGTTCATTTGTCAAGCGAAACCAATTTGCAATTTGTATTTATTTTGCCTTAATGAAGCGAGGAGAACTCTCCTCCAAACTGATAAACAAATATGAGAGCCGCAACAGCTGTGGGTATACCCAGACCCCCGAAGAATTTCCGAGTGACACAATTCGAAGAAGGAGAGTAGGAGTTCGAGTTGGAGCTACCGTGTTTCGGGTTTCGGGCAGGAGAAAAACTTGCCCTCGGCCTGTGGGGCATTTTCAGCTAAGGCCAAATTATGGTTTCGCCTTTGGTTTGTTGTTGAGCAAAAATTTCCACAACTTTTTCTGCCGCTCCTGCTACCTACTAATTTTGTGCGATACAAACGCAAAATGTATGTAATTTCCCTGGAGCGAAATTGACATAAGCAAACGTAAAAACGCCAACAGCCATATATGACAAAGGGGGGCGAGTGGGCGAGGGGCTGGCAACATGGCTTCAATCATTATTCATCATCCATCAACGTTGCGAATTTTCCTTTCCTTTTATTATATACATATCTTCCCTTTCTTCGCCCCTGTCCCTGTCCCAAGCCCCTGTTGTCCCCCCTTTTTTTTTGGCAGGCAAATGTGCAAGTAAAAATTGCGAGAAAAGAGAAGTGAAAAAATAAATGAAAATTGTTGCCGCCGGGGCACTTTTGCAGGGCGGCGTCGGCGACGACGACTAATTCGGGAACGGAGTATAAATTATCATCATGGAAAACAAGTGGAAAATGTCATTTATCATATTTTCGGTGCAGCCAAGAGGCGACAGTTGTGGCAACAAAGGCCCCGGCTTGTCAGCTCTAGTGGACTATGAACATAGCAGCACCACACCCCTGGTCCAAAGGCCCAGGACCCACGCACAACACGCAATCACAGCCAACATACTTAGTTGCCACAGTTGTCCATATGGATATATCAGTCAGGCACTAATTCATGAATTCCCCGAAAGGAAAAGCTAAATGACAATAGTGACAAAAATAAACACCAAAGGAAGAGTTTTATATACGGAAAACTCTTCAAGGACTTCTGGAGAAGTTAAGTAATAATACCAATATTTATAAACATTATTTTGCAAGTGCAAAGAATGTATGACTCAAGATTTTTGGTCATAATAAATTAATTTATTTCAATTATTTAAAGCAAAGGAAACTATAAAAACCATATTTTTATCAGACTTTCAAGCCTTTCCATATTTTTATGTAAAAATATTGACCAGGTCATAGAGCTTGATGATGAGAACAACTTCCAAGATTTTAATGTGCCATTTTTATGGCAGGGTATCATAATTGTAGTCTTTTTTCTTTCCTTTTTTTGTGGGCCACAGTTAATTTCTATTTTATTTGATGAAGATATTTTTCCTGCTTTAGGTTTTTCTTTGCCTGTTTTTTTTTCTTTCCCAGCTTCAGGACTTCAAAGGAGAATTGATAGGTGGGCCAGGGGGCGGCCTTGCGAACTTCATTAACATTTTTATGATGCGCCTTGGCAACCGCAAATGTGGCCAGAGTTCGCGGAAGGAAGATCTCTCTCTCTCTCTCTGTCTGTCTTTAGACCCTGTCCAGGACACTTTAAGGAGCTGTGAGCTGCCGCAGCAGCCTTGGCGCATTTTTCGCGCTCGCCATTATGATGATTTTTTATCTAACTGTTTTTGTTTTTATGTTGCCTTGGCCCCATGATGAGCCAGGAGCAGGGGCTGTTAGAACAATGAGGCAATGTCCTTCGCCAGCTTTCGGGCCACCTGAGCCATGAGCCATGAGCCATCCAGAGGGCCACGAGCCATGACCAAAACAAAGCCATTACACTTATTTGTTGTCTATGCTGCGCTCTCTCTAGTAATTTACACAATAAACATTGACAAAGGAGCCGTCGTCCCCTCAAATGAAGCGAGTCCTGCCAGGCGGCGGCAGACTACGCCAAGCCAGGGTCGTTCAGTTTTCATCTTGGATCCCTCCTTGGCTGGATTAAAGAACAGGCTGTGATATCCCAAACTCTAGCCACATGCACAGCAATGGATTTTCTTCAAAAAAATAAAAATATTCATTTGATTCTATGGAATATTGAAAATAAAAAACAAGGTTTCCTCTCTGAAGAGATTTAAAAGATTTTGAAGACCTTTTCCCTGAAGTTTACCAGGTTTTTAAAAATAAATAAATTTGAAGCAATGTCTTTAGCATTTTTAAAAGCAAAGTTCACTGTAAGAGAATTTTTTCCGAGTGTTTCATATACGGCTATTTGTTTCGTTGAGGCATCTAACAATGCCTGTCCCCACCTTGGTCTCAAGTTCTCAGTGGCTGCAGCTATCCGAGACTTGACTTCACTTCAATTTCTCCATGTTTGCCGTTCGCTTTATTTTCTTATAGCTCGCTTTGAGCAAGGCCCCCCTTGACATCCATTTCCCAGCCACCCCAACACCCCCTTCGACATCTTGCTAAGCGTTTTCGACTGCAATCACGACTTTTCCGCAGCTTTCGAGTGCCATTTTTTACGCTCCTTCTGGCTCCTTGCTCTTTTTCCTTGAAGGCTGCGAAAAATGCAGCATGACAATGTAGATCCTTGGGGAGGGGTGGCTTTTGCGGGTTAAGAATGGAGAGTGGGTTTTTTTGGTGTGTCGATATACAGCTTGCAGATTGCCGGCAAGTGTCAATTGTCTTCGGGAAAAGCGGAACGGGGCAGAAGCAAGTCGAGCGTGTGAGTCAGCCGAAAGAGCGACAAAGGTTGCTGAGATGAACTTGACTCCGGACTTGACTTGCCCAAAAGACCAGGATGGCAAAGGGTTTGAAAATTCTTTAAACTGACAATAAAAATGTCGAAGACTTAAATACTATTGAGAAATAAAATAAATATATTTGCTTAAGTACTCATATATCTAGTTGCAATCCTATGAAAATTCCTTTGGAATAATCTTGCCTCCAAAGTAACGATTATTTCCTGAAGTTGAATTGATCACTACTCTCCGTTTGTCCCTCAGCGAGTGACCTGTAAACCCATCAAAAGCTACCTACTCACCTCGTTGATTGCATTAGGGCCGTCATCGTCCTGATTCCCAATTACCATTAGCCCGCTCTCCTGGTTTCATATTTAATTAGTGACCCCAAGTTGACCCTCTAACCTCCATTAGCCAAATCCTGCGGCAGGCTGCGGTTGAACTGCTTCGCAGCTCGCTCAATATTTCAATTTCGCGCTACACTTTGTCTGGCAAATCAATGGCCTCGCATCGTGCCCTGCAACTGGCCAATAGAGGTGGCTATCCACTCGTTAACTTGACTATTTTGTAGCCAAGAAAATAAAATTTAATTCTGGAATTTGATAATACCAAAAAAATTCTGAAAACAATTCCCAAATAATATGCAGCAGATACGGAAAATACAAGATATATTCAAACCCAAAATTAAACCCAAATGTATTCCGTTGCTTAGAGAAGATTTACTTAATTTATAGTATATTAGTTTTTATTTTTATTTATAAATTATTAAGTATATATTTAGTCCTAGCTACATTCTGTCAGCTGTCATCACTGCTGACCAGTTAGGGGAATCACCAAAAGCAAACGGGCTAGTGAGTTGCTAGAGGGCGTGTTGGCATCCGGCATATGTGAGGGTCCTGATCCGGGGGACCAGTCCCTCTACTCTCCATACCCGTCATCCTCCCAGCTGCCATATCGTGGCATGGCATGCCTGAGATGCCGAGGCACACGGCTTCCTAAAAAAAATGCCAATAGTTTTTGCCGAACGCCGTGGGGCCTAAAGCAAAGCATTTTTTAGCGCCAAAACCTCAAAACATCAAAAAGCAAACGCGCTGGGGTATCGTGGAGGGAATGATGCAGCCCGGTCGGGGCTAGCCAGGAGGTGGAGCAGCATATTGGCCACTGTGACCGCGACCAGGACTTTGGCATTTGGGTGAAGGTTGCATATACACAGGGGGCAGCAGGGTCGGCGATAAATTTGTGCATGCCGCGCTTAGATTTCCAACCTATTCCGCAACCATGAGGGGAATGTGTGCTGCCTTTGTAGTTCACTTCGCGGATAGTCCCGTGTTTTTTTTTTTTTGTTATAGTAAATTCTCATTTTTATTTTGGAGTTTTTCGCGGCGGCTTCTGTGGGATGAAAAAGGGCTCAAAGTGCTGGCTGATTAACTTTATGAGCTACGTGCGGCTTTTAATGGCCAGCAATGCCGCGTGTCCTTTGGCGCGTCCTTTCTTTATCGACCCCGCTCATGTCTCAAGTGTAACATTGCGAGAACTTTAAATTTATGCAGGACACCGATGCACCATCGCCTCTCACGCCGCCCTTTGTACCACTGTGTACTACTCTTTGCTCGACTTTATTTTATTTTATTTGCATTAATCACGTCGCCGGGGCGACGCTATTGAAAAATATATTTGCCTGCTGGGAAATTTCTCGCTCTCGCTCGCTGAGCACAGCACAAAATGCACAAGGACGAAGTGTGTTTCGTCCTTCCTACTGCGACCTGCATCCAGCATCCTGCGTCCTGCGATCTGGCAACTGCATACGGCTCGGGCTCGCTTTGGCTGTTAATGTGAAAACGATGGCAGCAGGTTTTTTGGCTGCCAAAAGAAGTGCCAAAGAAAAATTGCAGAAAAATATACGGATATACTTACGTACCTGCGCATATATACAGTCGATTCAGCAGTTTGTACATAAATATGTGCACAAAAAATAAAATTCTGTATTATTTTGTTATACCAACAAGTTTGACTTACGAAAAAAGTAAATTTAATCTTTAGAAATATTTTAATTATGGTTCTAAAGAAGTCTACGCTTTATCTTTGGGGTAATTTGCAATATAACTCTAAAATTATTATTATACAATTTTAAACAAAAAAAGCTTAATTTTTAAGGAAGTTATAGTTTTCCCGCTGTGCAGGTAGTCGCACTTGCACTTTGTATTGTAAGGATTTCCCTTCCGTAAGCTGCAAATATTGTAGCAACATTTTTATTGAGGTTTTGTCTGTTTGCACAACAAAGGCGAGGGGGAAAGTATTTCTTTTTCTTTATGGCAAAGGATGAGGAGGTGCAGGAGTTGCCTTGTATAATTTCAATGTAAAATTGCAGCAGCAATGGTACTTTCGTGGCGGTTGGTGAAAAGCAAATGCATTGAGGCGCAGATATACAAAAGCCACCGTGGCGTATGCGCAATTATTTAAAAAGAATAAAAATAAGGAAAACGGTGGCGGCTGTGCCTCAGAGATTGCTGCCACGATTGAGGCCGGCATGCGAAGATAGAGCTCTTGAGCCCAAAGAAAATTCCCTTCAAGTTGGATTCGAACAAATTCGAATTTAATGCATTGATTTTATGCTAAAGGATATTTTCTCCAGTTGCCATGTGAGTAAAATTTGTGTTAACAAGAAAATCTAATGTTTATTAGGTTAAAGAAAATATTAAAAGGAAGAATTTTCAAGGTTTTTAATATATTTCTGGATGGTTTGGGCTTTTTATGGAAAGAAAAATAGTTCATGTAGTATAAGCTCTTTATTATAATTTGTAACTTCAAATCTGAGAAGTTGTCCCTCTTTTCTTTTGCTCACAATTGATTTAATGTTAGGGATTTAATCTAAAAAACTCTTTTAAACCCCGCTTAAGAGTCACACAGAAAGCCTGAGCCTTCAATCCTCTTTCCTCTAGCGAGACGGATTAAATGTCAGTCAAAGGCGACGAAAGAATATCCAAAAGTCAAGGCGGCTTAAGAATCCACACCCAGCAATCACTCCAGCGGCGACAAATCTTCTCAAACAGCTAATATGCCCAGTCATATTAATACCCAAAAAGTGAACAAAGAGGGAATTGCCAGATATGTGAAAACCTTTTGTGTGTTGGCAGCGTTAAATCCCTTCCATTCCCTCACACACATGTGCATTTTAATTTGTTTCATATTGCAACGTTTTGTTTAAATGCAGCGCGCTTTGTTCTTGGCGCTCTTGTTGTTTGGCTTTTTGTGTTTGTTGTTCGGCTCTTGTCGGCGTTTTATGAAAATTCAATTGTCGGCAGCGGAAAAGGGGGGAAAATAGAGAGTGCTGAAACTGAATCAGAAAACAGAGCACAGCGAACGAGAACGACATTGGCGGAATCGGCAGCGTCTCTGCATATTTGGCTGAAATCGTTGCCTTTCACTGTTTGCCATTTCAATTATGTGCAACGCGGCGTATGCACAATGTTGTAATGAAATGGGCACACATTTTCCCATCCGCTTTCCCCATTTCCCAGGCCCAACGCATAAATATTTTGGCCAGCAATAGCCGACGGGCCCAATTGGGCAAAGAGTTGCCATTTTTCTCTCCTCTCGTTTTTTGGCCCCGAGTCCACTTGGACTCTGTTATTTAAAAAGGCATTTCGCCGCCGCTACAGCTACAGCTGTTTCTGCATAGTGTTAAAAGTGCATGCATATTTATGGTGTCATTCATATTAAAAAAACGAGTCCGAGTTCGAGTTGAAGTTCGAGTACGGAACGCATTTAAACGGCCTCCTGAATTGCAGAGGGGTAACTGCCGTTGCCACGGCCCTGGAACTGACCAAAAGACCAGTTCAAATGCGGCTTGCATTAAAACAGTTTGCCTTTGGAAATTTTCAATCGTTTCACTTACATTTGCTGAGCTTCAGAAACAATAAACAAATGGATATGGTGCTGGCATTCAAGCTATTTTAATTTGCTGTAAAGTTCTAAAAGAAACCTGTAAATGATCAGTATCACGTATCACAATTTTATTCAAAAGCTTGAAACTCTAAGAAGGAGTCATATCCCACCCCTTAAACTCAAATCTATTTTTGATCAGCGTCGAAAGCCGAGTCGATCTAGCCGTGTCTAATAAAAGACAAATTTTTATAAACTTTTCCAAAATATTATTAGGGGTTACATCATTAAAATGGTCAAAATTCGGCAAAAAAATTAATACATTTAAAAGCTTAAAATAAATATGCGGATTTGTAAAAAGAAAAGCTTTCCGAATTGAAATTAATGCTTTTTTGGGTAAGCTATGACAGATTTACTATTTAATCCCCTTATCGAATTGTTTTATTTTGATATTTCCAATCCACTTACCTTCGCTTATTTTGCATACTTAAAATCGAATTTGATATATCAATAAAATCATTACTATATATTCGAAAGAAATCAATTATCAATACAATGGGCTGTTAAGAAATTACTTAAGATCCTTTTAAAACCCTTTAAATTATTATAATTCGATCTTTTTTAGCATAAATCTTTTCCCTTCATTTTTTTATTACAAATATTAGTGTCATCACTGATGTGACCCTTGCAAATTAAATGCAGCTCTCTCCGAAGTCTTTTGTTGACCATGGCTTTGCCTTTGGTTGGTATTTCCCGTGCATCATAGGGCTTATTTTTGCAGAAGTTGCCTTTGGCTATTTGCAAAGTTCGCAGCAAGTTGGGGCAGTGCGCATCCGATCCCCAGTCACATCCACCATTAGCAGCTACTTTTCAATGTGGTTAGCTGGCAAACAAAGCGTTGCACATTTGCGCAGATAAAGTTCTGGCTCAATACGGGGGAGGGGAACTGTGGAAAATAGTTAAAAATATGTAAAAGTATTTCGAATTTTCCCTTTGCCTTATTTTATTTACGAAAAAGTTCGGATGAAATGCACAACAAAAGTTGCCCCTGCAAAACTCACCCCGCATAGCAAAAGTTAATTGCATGTGTATTTCTGTGTGTGTGTGGAAACTAACTTTTTAGGTAAGTTTAAAAAGCGGTACGAGAGCGGTGGCTGGACGGGGTCCTGGGCAATAATTAAACACACATTTTATGCTGCTAATGAAACATTAGTTGTTTACATTTAATTTGCTATTTAGCACCCGAAAAGACCCCGCCTGCATCAGCCGATGACGAAAGGAAAACTTCACCTGGCGTCCAGTCATTCAGGTTTTTTGGAGCATTTTACTAAATTACACGGAGAAAATATAGCAGTGTTTTTTAGTTGCTTTAAATATATAGTTAATATTTATTTTTCATATTGGCTTAGATTAATATTAAGGCCCTACCTGCTTTGATTAATTTAATTTTTATAAATAATACATTCTTAAATTAACATCACATTCTAACTGATAAATATTCAATTTGAAGCAGTAATTTATATTCTATTTCCAAAAAATACCTACAGCCTGGGTCTATAATTATTAATTTTTGTTTGCAATCAACTGCGTTTCATTGCCTTTGGCTGGCGTTCGGCCTTTTGCCTTTGATTTGTTGATTTTCCAAAACGAGCGAGAGAGATTTATGAACACACACTCGGACTAAAACTCAGACTCGGACTCTGAATAAAGTTGCTTGTATTTGGGCCAACAAAAGCCGCTTATATATGCAAAATTTTCCAGCTTACACACGAAAAGTTGCTTCGGCTACCAGCTTAGGTTTGTAATTTATTGGCTTGATAAAAACAAATGAAGAAATAACAAGAAATTCTACAATAAAACCAGGCAGCCAGCAAATATCCATTGTGCAAATTTGACTATGTGCAAAATCATTGCAAAATTGAAATGGTTATAGGTCTATATATGGCAGATGAATATACAATAGAAGGCAGAAGAATATATGCTTGAATTCTACCATTAATCTTTTAAAGTTTTAGCTTCATGACTA
Organism: Drosophila bocqueti; assembly: GCA_018151655.1. NCBI lineage: Eukaryota > Metazoa > Arthropoda > Insecta > Diptera > Drosophilidae > Drosophila > Drosophila bocqueti. Next base: position 1,339,878 of record JAECXF010000230.1, read on the forward strand.
ACTTTCCCAGCCTTAACTATATGTATTTATGTGTAAGAGGAAGGCACTCTTGTTCTTCCAATTGACACACTTTCCCCGGAAACTGTGAATTCTTTCATTTACTTTGATTTGATGCCAATATCTCTCAATCAACTCATGGCATGGGGGCGGCAGGGCAACCTCAGCTCTGAGGTTTTGTAATTTATGAACTTCCGCCGCTGCACAGTGACTCACATTTCGACATTGCACATTAGTTACCGTCCTTGGCAACAATTTTTTGGCGAATTGCATGCAGCGATGCGTAAATTTCACTTATGAGCATGTGTGCTGGCTGTGGTTTTCTGAGGCAGGAAGAAGGATTGGCACCCTTCCTCCCACCAAAAAATATTAAAAGCGGCAAATCAAAGTGCTACTACGCCTGCCTACATATTTTCGGGCAAATGTTTGCGGTTGGGAACGATCCTTTTGCCGGATTACTTTCATGTGGCTGCAGTACTCCTCCTCCTGCTAGTCCTGCTCAAATAAAATGGAAATCCAGCTCATACGCCGTCTGAATATTACAGAGAATTTTAATGGATTTTCACATATTTTTTCGTACATTTTTTTCGGCCAAAACTATTATTTATATTATTTAGAGCGCACAAAAAACAGCAAGGCTAATTGAAACTGTCAGAAGTGACAGGTGGATTAGTAAATTAAATAATTCATAGGGCCGGCGGCAAAATCAATACAAAATTAACTATTGCCAGGTAAACAATTTGAAAAGCAGCGGAAAATTGACAGCAAATGACAGAAATATGCTTTAATCGAAGGCTGTATTTTAATTATAAAAGGCTGTTTTAGGGGCCTTGGTGGAAAGCTTGTAATAATTATGTACTATGATATCAGCCATTAAATGGTTAATTAGAAAACAGACAGGAGCAGCAATCCCCCAAAGCCATATTAGTTTCCATAGGGGTCAGCACTTGGCAAGAATTTTCCAATAACAGAGTTATGAATTTGTTTGTGGCTCTGTTCTCCTTGCATTACGACAAGTTTATTGCAACTTTTGGGGGGTTCTGCCCCTCCGGAAAACTTATCAAAAACTTTCACGTTCATCATTTGCAAATATTATGAGTTTCCATGCGAGACGCAAACACACTCCACATTCGGAAAATGGGAATTCCTAGGAAGAGCGGGGGCCAGGGCATTATATTTTTGATTGCGAGTGCGTGGCGCATATGACAAAGAGTCCTTGCCTTTGTTATGTCCTTTGAGGATCCCCCGCTGACAGTTGGGAAAAATGCGTTGTGATTTCTGGCCATTACCATTACCCAAAGCAGCCACGCTTATCTCGGCCAGGATGCAAAGAGCCATGCCGAGATATGAGTCTCCTTCTTCCGTGCAGATAGGATATCTCATGATGCCTCACGACGACGCCCAACTTTCCCGGGATTGACAAAATAAATAAATATGAAAATTTACGGCGCAACTTTGGTATATATTTTTTTGTTTTCCCCCTTTCACTGCTCTCTGTGTGGCTTGTGGCTTTTAACTTTTGCCCACCGAATTTATTGAAAAATCGATTGCGGCATTAAATGCGCCGCCAAACTGCTGCCGCCGCTGCCTACTGTCGCCCCCAAAATCCTTTCTGGCTTTTCGGCAAATCATCTCGGCTTGCAGCTGGAAAAGCTGGCGCGTGACTCTGTCGATGTTCGCTGGAAACTCCTGCTGGAAAATTTATGCAAAGCGCTGTCAGATACTTAAAGTAAAGCCAAAGCTGCTGCAAGTTTCCCTCGTGCTGCTCAGCTCCTTGAAAGTTGTTTGGTCGGCGGAGGTAAGGAATTGCGTTGTCCTGATGATGGGTAACAAAGGGATTTGCATAAAGCCAGGCTGAGTGTGCACTGGAAGATGGGGTATTTATCTATGTATATATTTATGACTATATTTATTACTGAAAGCGGAAATTATTAAGGTGTAATTAGGCTTTGTGTTTGTGAAGAAATTGGGCTTGGAAATTAATGTTTATAGGCTATAAAGAGGTTTTAAAGACACTTGCAAAGTACAAATATATTTTCGAAATACTTAAGCCCCCAGGCAACTGCCTTAAACCTTTCTAATTGACCTTAAATTGCATTTAATTTGTTCTCTCTCTATTTTATTACAAATTAACAAAGCCCCCAAAGCAGTTGGCAACAAATCAACCAAAAAGGCTAACAAACAATGTGCAAATTAGGCCACAAAAACACGCAAAGCGGCCAACAAACAAGCACAGAGATGGGAAAGGGTGGAAAGGTGGTGACATAAAAAACGCTAAGCCGCAATCGGAATGAAACAAATTCAAATACGCAGAGAGCGAACCGAAATCAAATCAAATAACGCGCTAATTCCCGGCAAAGCTGATTCCGCCGCAAATTTAGCCAAATTAAAATAATGGCAAGACACTTATATACAAAATCAAATTCCATTTCATTCCGATTGCCGATATCTAATTAAATCAACAAAACCGCAAGAGCGAATGCAAACAAACAAGTGTGCAAACACTTCGCCGAGGAAATAACAATTAAAATAATTATATTTGCATTAGCTTACATTAATTTGGCGCCCATTTAAAATTAAAATAATGCGGGGAAGAGCGTATCTGGAATGGCTTATTCCGCCGCCATGTGTTTGCTTTAAGTTTTTTGGGGTTTTTCGGCTACCACATACATAATTCAGCGCGTAAATCGCTTTGTTTCACCGCAGACGCACAAAGTTTCCAGTTTCGGAGGAGGAAAGGCTGAAAGCCTCTTAGCCCAGTGCCACGCCCACCTTAAGCCCGGGGCCTATCAGCCCGCCTTACCTAACAGAACCCTTCCTAGTCTCTTGCCCTTACCCCGGCATAGCCTTGCCCCTTCTGGTTTTGTTAAAACTTTAAGTCAACTAAGCGGCTTACCTCGCACACACGCGCATCGCATCGCTCATACGCCACGTGGCAGCAGCCGTCGCATCGCTCATACGCCACGTGTGCAGCGTCCCCAACTCTCCCATAAATTCCACCTTTGACTTTCGCTTAAAACATACGCTTTATTATTATACTTTCGGGATAATTTTCACTTAGTCTATGTACAGTTTAGTTAGTGTTTAGTTGTTAGTTAGTGGTAGTCGTAGCTATAGTTACTCGTAATTTATGCACTCGCTTTGTATACACATTTATCAAAAATACAATAGTAATTATTTATGGGTATTCTGTACAGTTTTTCCCTTTCTTTTGTTGTGGAACGCCGCCCGAGAGAGTTGATTGCCAGCGTCGTTTAGTTATATGCGCCCTTCCTCGGATGATGCCTCCTCAATTATTTACACGACGGAGTGCTCCCCCCTTACATGCTGTACTGATACCGCACATTGGAGGCCAGCTGTGGGGGAGGGTTTTGCGGATTAACTGGGGATTTTTATTGGATTTTTGTGCTCACCTCAACGCCCACCAAACGCTCATCGTACTCGCTGCTCGCCTGCATCGCCAGCTTGGCCTGCGAGTGCATAATCGCATCGGAGAGCGAGTCCCGCTGATATGTTGAGGATCCCAGCATCCCGGTCACGCCCCCGGCGGATCCATTCGATGGCGCCTTCAGGCTGGAGGATTTGCTGCGGCAAAAGAACTCCACAATGGCCACGATAACCGAGAGGAGGAGGCCCCCTATGAGGATGTAATAGATGCCGGCCACATTGCTTAGCGAGAGCTCGTTGGGCGTGCTGGTCTCCTGGCTATCCAAATTGGGGCACTCGGTCTTGTCGTACCACCACTTCTTCCAAATTCTCAAGAGTTCGCCGTTTTCTTTCAGTGTCAACACGGCCTCATTTAGTCGCTTTCTGTGGGGGTTTAATTAGAAGGATTTCAGGGTAACTTACTTTAAAATATTAAAAAGTAAATAGGGGAAAACCTACCTCAAAGGAGACCCTATGGGAGTGGCCACTCCAAATCCCTTGGTATCTATATTACGACCCACCTTCATGGTGTCGCAGGGCGGCCTGGCATTCACATACTCATTCTTTGGGGACTCCACCAGCAGAGCATACTTTCCCTTGGAGGTTCTCACCCTGCGGATGCCCTCGTCGTAGGAGAGAACCGAGGAGCGTTGATTGGCATTCATGTACTCCCACATCTTGTTGTGCAGACCGATTTGTGAGCGCTGTGAATATATCCTTTAAAGTTAAGAAAACCTACAGAAAGTCATTCCAAGCTCACCTTGAAGAAGTTCCAGGTGGAGCCGTGCTTGAGCGTTCCGTAGTCCATATCCGTGTGCATGGCCAGATCCTCGGGCGTCTTGATGGGCGCCACCATGCGCTCCACTGTGAGAAAAGCCGCCAGATTGGCAGTGTACGAGGATATCAGAATGATGGTGAAGAACCACCAAACGGCGGCGGCAATTCTGCCAGCAATCGAAGGTGGCGTGAGATCACAACCCTGCTGCATGAAGGCGGCCAGCGAGTACCAGAAGGAGTTAAGAAGGCTGAACTCATTGGCCGGAACTGGTGGCTGATGGGATTGCGCATCGCTGAGTGTGGTGGCACCACCAATGATACCCGGCGGTTGCTGTGCCGTGGCATCTGGCGGAGGTCTGCGCACAATTCGCCACTCGTAAGGCGGAAATCGGGTCACAAAATACAAGACTATACTGACTCCCAAATAGCTGAGGATTACACTTATCTGAAAGTCATTGGAAACATAAATTTTACAATAATTTATTATATTTAGAAGACCCACCCATATCTCCTGGGACAGCGGATTGAGGAAGCTAAACACTCCTGGGGTCTGCTTGACAGGCTTCTTGATCATGATGGATATGCCCAGGGTCATGAAGGGCTTGCTGAAGTCAATCACTCGCTCACGTTCCGCTGTTATGGTCATGGGTGCTATGGAAATATCCGCCTCCTTGCGCAGGAGCTCCCCCACCATGCCATCCCAGCCGCCAGGAGCATACTGATTCTCTGCTCCATAGTTGCCATCTTGGGCCAGACGTATTTCATCTAAAGAAAAATAGTTGAGTTTTTAGGAGACAAGCGAAAGAAGATCTTTAAGTTTCTAAAAATATTTAAAGTGCCCTTAAAAGGATTTCTTTTTAAATAGTTATGCAAGTAGTATTTATATTTCTATCCCAAACTTACATTTAATTCCCAAATGATTGGCCAGCATATCGGCCAGGTCCTTGCAGTAACCCTCGAAGCGATCGTTGCCCACCAGCTGCTCGCCATAGCTGGACTGCTTGTGCATCAGGTAGGGCTCCTCCAGGACACTGGTCACTATGTAAGTGTGATTCCGGGCATAGTCCCCAGTGCTGGCAGATGCAGATCTCGAAGAGGTGGCATAGCTGCGGCTGTGAATGGGCAGGAGACCCAAATCGTCGCGCCACTCGGCCACCTGCTGCAAAGTGCTATTCACGGACATCTCCACCACATTCAGGGTATAATTAATTCGCCTGCCATCCTCGTCGAAGCGAATTTCGCCCGACAATCCCTCGATTTCCACCTGTTTAAGATTTTCAAAGATTTATAAATAAACTCTTAAGCTACTTAAGCAAATAAGTTTATTGGAATAAGTATATATGCATTGACCTCCTGGACTCACCTTTCTCAACACCCTGGATATCTTCTCGCCCTGCTCCCAGGGCGTGACCCATCCCTTGCTAGTGTTGCAGTCTAGCAGGGCGCCACTGGACTCGTTGGTGGAGGACGAGGAGGACGATGAGGATGAAGAGGAGGAGCCGCCGTGGCTGCGGCGCTGCAGATGATTGGAACGGAACTGATCCGGCTTCTTGCGCAAAATACGATTGAAGGCCTCGACGAGCACGAAGACCGCATCGTACATCAGGGCAGCCTGGGCCTGCAAAAATCATGGAGGAGACGGGACCATGGTTCGTGGCGAAACAAATCAATGGCAGGGGCAGTAAAGAGTGGGGTTCAATTTACCGAAATGGCCGGCAAGCCGTTGGCCTGAAACTGGGATTGGGAGGCGGATTGGCCCTGGCCCGCTGGTTCCAAGCGCTTCCGGCTGTCATGGAAATCACGCACCGCCCGCCGATTAGAGTCGACAATGCGAAAGCCGGTGATGTTGATGGCCCCAAACTCGACCACATCGCTTGGCCAATGGTTGTCCATGACCTAGGCGAAAAAACGGGACGGAAAAATCGTTAGGTTAACAGGATACAGACGGGGGTTTGGACGATGTAGTACCTTGCACTTCGTTACGTATTATTAATATTTCTCCACGTCCTTGAATTTATATTTAAGACAACAAGGCTTCTATGAACTTGTAAACATTTATCCTACTTACTTGCTATAAAAATCCTGCTTACTCCTTGCTGTTTGTTATTTTTTCTGTTGAGCTCAAAGCATTTACCACTCGCAGAGCATCAAAATAAATATTAAATTTCCCAAGAACTGAACTTCCTATGAATATTAAATTGATTCACCCACAATAAAGCTTCTACAACATATAAATCTTGTAATATATTTGGCTCCATAAATCCACAAATCTTCATAAATACAAAATATACGCCCCTGTAAGTATGTAGGTACAAAATATACACAACCCTCGAAAATTTTCACAGGCGTTGGAACCCCGCAACGGAAGCCGGGCAATAATTGCTTATTAAAGCCTCCCAGCGGGAGGCATTGCAAGGAGAGCATGGAGGAGGGGCCACACTCCATGCCAGTACTTACCAGGCCACTGAGCAGGTAATGATAGGTGCGCCGGCCCAGCTTGATGTCCCGCACATGCTGGACGATGATCTCTTTGGCCATTTCCGCCGGGCAGTCGAGCACGATGCGCTTTTTGCTGAAGCGCCCCAAATCCTCGAGGGTGTGCAAAAAGTCAATGGCCATTGTTACGTTGGCGATGCGCTTCACCATTTGCACACGGAATGTTTCATTTCCGGGCTTCAGTTCTTGATAGATTTGCTGCAGCCGTAGTAAGCCTGTTGGGCAAGGAATAAACTCTCAAGGATCATGGGGTCATGGGGTTTCAGGGTATTTGTGTCGGCGTGGATTAAGGTGTCGGTGGAGTCATAACAAAACAATCTGATAATGCAGCCAGTTTTATGATAATGCCTGCAATCTATAAACAATCTTCGAGTTGAATGAATTCAACCCTTGGAAATTGATTTATTTCGCCCAGGAAGCATGTGTCATTTAATCATATTCTTCATGCCAGAACTTCATCTTTCGAAATCCCGCAGAAGCCGCAAGAGAAGCAAACATAAAAACACATTTTCACACGCCATTTGTTGCACGTTCAATATGGCCCTCCATGTTGCCGTTGTCATTGATTTGCTGCCTGCATTGATTCGCTGGATTTTCCCCGAAAAAAACGGGAACAACTGGAGCAATAAGAGCAAGGGAAAAGAGCACAACAGCGCAGAGCCAAAGCAGGGGAAAATCAGCAGGAGCCGTTCGTAAACAGTCGCGTGAAAAGCGGAAACGGAAGTGCAGACACACAATTGAAGTACTTTTTTGTGGTATGGCGGTCCTGGTAACATTTCAATAAATAGCAGCCCAAAAAACAGCACTCCCAGCAGTGCGTCGGTGGCTGCTGTTTTATTGAATGTTTCCTATGTAGTCGAAGTCTCGTTGGGGTATTCATGAATGCGCCAAAAAATATGTTGCCAATTTGTCGCCGTGTGCAGCACTTTCAGTACACTCTGCGGGCGTACACTGAGGCGCGATGGGTTGGGATTTAGCTAGAAATGGATAGTAGTTGTAAGGAATTGTATAATTTGTATAAATAATAATTTAAAGATCAATGAAATGGTTTTAAAATGTTTTTAAATATTAGTAAAGCTTTCGGAAAGCAAATGTTATTGATAAATTAAATGAATTCCTTGCTTATATTCCTGAATGTCCCTATGTACTTTCTTCCTGAAGGAATCAACAAGAAATCTGTAATTTCTCTTTAATTTCTCACCCTGTAGCGAGTGATAACAAGGCACAAAAGCCAAAAAGTAGGTAGTAAAGGGCCTGGAAGGGGTGGGGCCGTAGAACAAAGCAATAACAACAAACTGCTGACAGCGGCATTAAAATATAAAGTCCCGCTGTGGTGCCTTTCGTTAACAATGTAAACGCCAGAGTCGAAGTCGGCCAAAAAATGCCTGTGAATCACCATCAGCACATCGCCATCGCCAAGTGGAAAGGCGTGCGAGTGGAGCACAGAGGAACAAGTGGGGCACAAGCTGCTGCTCCGACTGCTGCGACTGCCGCTGCTGCTGCGGCATTTCCTTTTCCTGCAACCAATGCCAGCGGCAACAATGTCGGCCTACTTTTCGGCGCCGCGGCAAATATTAAAAAATGGCCCAAAAAAGGAAAATAATAATAATGTTAAGGCTGGAGCCAGTAGGAGCCAGCAGTAGCAGGACTCGGAACTCAGAGCTCACAGCCGAAGGCAGCAGTTGCATGAAGCCATAAATTTTATTTCACACAGAGTCATTAACACGTGACACACACATGCACATAGAGCATTCCAACAGCGTGTGAACTCATTATAAGGGAGACAGAGCGAGAGGGGATGAGTACACCTGGCGAAAATTATATTTAAAACAAATGGAAATGTAACAGAAAAACTTTTAGATTTAATATACATATTTTTGAGAGATTTATTTCGTTTAAAGCTTTACTAAGCCACAATAAGAATATATATAACATCCCCGAGTAAAAAAGTAGGAACCAAGCTACGTATACGTAATATTATTTGACATTTCTACCTATAAATATTGTTTAAATATAATTAAAGCCTATAACAAATACAACAATTAACTGATAAATACCCTACAAAAAGAAAGGTAAAATCTTAAGTTAAATTCTTTATTTTCTCCTCTTTTTAAACCAAATTTTTCCCGTGTAACCGAGTAGGGAAGCAAAGAAATCAGAGCTGCGTATACGTAATATTATATGAAATTTTTACTGAGCTGAAAGGACTCTCATTCCCCTACCAATACACTCTACTCGTGTGTGTGTATGAGCCAGTGTCTTTGGCTCCATCTGATGTCTTCATCTTTGGCCGTAATTGTTGCCGTCGTCGTATTGTGCCACGTAGACGGCAGGAAATTGCTTTGAAATAAATTTCAATACAACAAAAAGCAGCCTAAGACCCGCACACACACACATAAACAGAAGCCGACAAAGCGTATACACATACACAGAAGGGCAAGGAGCGGGTAAAACCCAACCATATGTGTACGCAGCCAAGGGTCCTGCGTGTGTGTCCTTCTCTTGGCTGCTTAAGCCCGTCGAGGAGCCACTCGAAAGAGCACACTTGGAAGCACTCGAGCGCGCTGTCTGCCGAGCAGCTCCTCTTCCTGCTTCTCCCTGCTTTTTTAGCTCTTTGTGCCGCTTATTTAATTACATATTAGCAGAAATGAAAAGGCACGGGCCCACGAGGTCGCGGGATTAAAAAATAAAGTGGCATTGAGCCGGCGAATGGCTGCTTATTAGGAGTACAGGCGAGCCCTCATAACGCGAACCACCTGCTAGTCAATTAATTACATGTAAATATACACAAGAACATGGACAGGTGTGACCCATAAAGCTCTCTGGGTTACGGAAATCCTCTTTTCGTGTTTCTTTAAAGTAGAAAAATGGGATGAAGAATAATATTTAGCACGCTTTAATTGGATATTTGAACTACTAACCATGTTTTTAAGAATATCAACCTCATTAACATAAACTTCTCTAAGAAATAAACCCCCAAATTAGTTTCTAGAGGCTTCAAAGCTTTTGATACAAAGTTCGGGTAATAAAAAACAAACAAAACTTTAAAGCAAGTTCGCCTGTAGACGATTTCCACTCACACAAAGCACAGCAAATAGATTATTCCAAACAAAACCACCCCACCCTGGGATGGCACACTTAATCCAAAGCAGAAACATTGCCATAACCGCCACTTAAATCCACTCTCCTGCCCGATTGACGCCTTATTTGTTTATGGCAAATGAAAGTCAAATGAAATGAAATCGAAACACAAAGCAGTCAAATGGGCAAACAAACAAGGACGAGATAATGTGGGGAGGGGCTGTGGGACTGTGAGGGGCTATATCTATATGTAGTAACTCACCATCGTGCGAGTCGTAGAGATAAATAATGCTCTGCCAGCCGTAGTACTGGATGGTATCGATAATCGCCTGATGATAATCCGGACGCATGCTGATGGCGAAATCCAGCAGGCCCGACGACGGGGTGAGCACCTAGAAGTATGCAAAGCAAAGGCCCCCATGAACTCTCGCTGGTAACAATGTAATGTGCACGCTACATGAAGCAATAATAAAATGAAACGCGTTTCCGCTTGGCGCCCTCCCTCCCCGCCCCGCCAGCGACATACGTACAAGTATATGTACGCCCCTGGGTGATCCAGAGGGGTCGGTCGGCTGTAAGGCGACGCCAACAAGCAGATACATCCAGGGAGATACACACAGATACCAGTTTCCGTTTAGCTCAACATGCTCAGGCACGGAGAGAAAATGGGGTGCCTAATGGGATTTATTTTATATTTTATATTTCTTTTGATTTCTATATAGTATTCATACAAGTCTGATAATGGCTGCGAGGCTCAGAACATCCTTATGACTAAGCCAAAGATATTTTAAAATATTAAAACTATTTTTAAAATTCTTCAAAATTTCTTTAAAATATCTACATGAAATCAAGGCTTTCTTGGCTTTCATAAAGATTAATTGGAGTCAATTTTTCGGCACTATTTTTTGGGTCATTTCTAAGCACCTTAGTTGCCATTTACCACCTTGCTATATGTAGTATTACCTTACAAAGAAACTTGAGGTGATTTTAAATCATTTCCATTCCAATTTGCAATACGTTACTTAAGCTTACAAATATTCCCATAATTTTCAGCTAAACCAGAACTATTCCCAATATTTCTCCCCATGCAGGAAGCACGCAAATGCGCACTCAATGTGTGCGGGGATCTGGGTGTATGTGCCATCGCCTGTGTTTTGCTGCCCAGAGTCGGAGTCAGAGTCAGCGTCGGATGCCTGTGCCTGTGTGACTCTGCCTCCATATCTTGATTTATAGTGATTGAAATAAAAGAGGCCAAGAGCGTGTCATAAATTCGCTGGCTCCCTCCGTGTAGGAGTCGAGTCGAGTCGCTCCTCGTTTGGCATTGTCTTCCGCCGGCGCTCCGAGTTGGCTTTCTGTTTCGCAAAGTGACAACAAAAACGACAACAACGGCGGTTCAGCCAACAACCAAACTGTTGTCGCACTGCCTGTCCCGTCCGCTTTGTTGCTGCTGGTAGTAAATTTTCTTCAAATTACAATTATTATGATTTGTGCCCGGACTTTGATTTAGTGCACTGTCTGAGCAGAGTCCTCGCCCGATTGGGCTCTGGGGGAGAGTGTAGACCGTGTGAACTGTGAACCCGGGGCTCCACTTTATGCAATGACTTCATTTTTACAAAAATTGACATTAACTGGGAGGAATTCCTATAAAGCCAAGGATCCCTTGAGCTAATGGGGATTGGTAATTGAAAACGCTGTCAAGGGAAGTGTAATAAAAGCTGCAGAGTTTAGGGAAAAGGGTTAAAACATATAAAATATTTTTACAATTCCTACGTGCTTATGCGCTTATCAATCTAGTCTTTAATGTCGTGACTGGATTTTAAATGTTTTTCTGAGCACGTAGATATTATATACTATGTTGCCAGAAAGTAAGTGGGTTTTATAGAAGTCCTACAAATTCTTAAAGCTTTTGAAGGCTTTTCGACCGTCTTATTTTTATTGTTCAGATTGCACATTAAAATAACTTTTTATTAAAAAAAATTTTATTTACTTAAAACATTTCCAAAGCTATTATTTAAATATTTAACCCAATTAATGTTTAATGACACCCTTTAACCACTTAAATAGTTTAAGTATTTGCTAACAGCAAACTGTTGTTTGGGTTTTGACTTTGAGACCATTAGAAACCCCTTTGTAAATAGCTTAATGTGTAGCTTGTCCTTGTTTTTCAATGAGAGCTCTCACTCGCCAGCTCATTACTATTTTTACGCCCAACTCTCCATTAGGCAACCGAGCACATAATTAAATATTTTTCTACCTCACCTCCACCCCCTCTGTGCTGTTACTAAAAACTTTCCCTTTGTGTCGCTACCCTTTTGGCCAACTTCATTAACGCATAACTGAGTTAACCACTCCATCACTCCCCCTATGGCAACCGCAGAAGGTAAATAACACGGAAATCAATTACATATGACATTTCTTTTTCCCCTCTTGCCGAGGAGGAGCACTTACCTTCTCGGGGAACCAGGGCGTCACAAATGGCATTTGGAACGTATTCGAGTAGGAGTGCAATGTGTCAAAGGAGTCCGGCGACACGGCGCCCAGCATCGAGTAGACTCCGCGCGAGAATTGATTGCAAACTGGAGGTTACAGTAATAAATTCGTTTTTGTATTCTCTTCTCGCTCTCTGCAGCTCGAGGGGTGGGTGGAAAGTGGTTCTAGGTTCTGTGTTGGGTGGGAAAAATGGAAAATTCATGGCGGAGACAGTGTCTAGGTCGGGAGCTGAGTGTGGCGCACAATTAAATTGCAGCTTTGAGTGTGGAGTAGAGGAGACGTGATGTAAAACCAATTTTCAATAAAAAATGCGCATAATTAATGGGGGAACCGTGTCTGGTGTAATGGGGGTTTTAGGGACATTTGCTTTTTGTAGGGATGGCACTGATAACAACACATACTCAGGCGGGATAATTTGAATGCATCCGCCGTATTGATGACATCGACGTACGCCTGCAGCTCGAACCGCCGGGAGCTCACATTCAGGTTGTGATTGAGCATTGCATATTTAAAGGCTGATTGCACGTCGTCTGTTCCCTGCTCGAAGATCGCACCTGCAACGGAGAGCGGAGGGTTAAAAGGGGCCAAAAATGGTCGGGCTGGGGGCTCGGGGGTTAGCTAGGGCGAATATTTTTGCTTCGTTAAATATTTAGGCGGCTTTTGACACGGTCCTGTTAATATTAAACGAAAAAGCGCACAGTGCAAATATGTACACAAATGATAGCATAATGTCACGCCCACGCGGGCACCTGGGCCACTGCCACTGCACACACAGACATAAAGAATACACAGCAGAAAAATGAGTTTATCTTTAGTAATTTATCGATTTCGTTATAAGTACAAAATTATTTAAATAACTTAACAACGGGAAGAGCTTAAGATTAGAAACTCTCACGGTCTCACTTTCTTATAAATTAAAATAGATTACTTTTGGACGCTTTTTGAATATTTAAATGAGAGTAAATAAATTAAACAAAAGCTAAACACGAGAAAATATAACATGTATCTAAACACATTTTAAAACATAAATCATAAGACATTTTCAGCTACTCTAGCTCCTCAGCAAACATAGTACTTTTTTCTCAGTGCCCTCACCCACACCCAAACACCATCTAGACAGGCCGCCCCGACAAGCAACAACAAAAGGCGCAAACGAAGTGTTGATGCAGCAATTTTGTGCTGCGCTTTTGCATGGCACCTGAACAGGTAGCACAGGTAACACCATCGCCTCGCCATCGCCAGTCACCATGGCGGTGCCTGGATTTGAGTGCAAGCCAGTCAGCATGACTGTCACATTAGCAGCCACCAAGCAGATATATATATAAGTACATATAGTGCGCTCCATGCCGGTGTGCAGGGAGCCAAAATGACTGCAGGTGCAATGACTGAAGCGCCATCGTGCAATAAAAATAAGGCAGCAGTCAAAAAAGGGGGAAAAAAACAGGTGGCAGGTGAGAGCGTAAAATAAAATGCGGTGCTGCCTAGGCAAGTTCTTCGAGGGACTTTCGACGCCAAATCGTGAATTTAGGAAATGAGGAAATTTAATATTTAAAGAAGGTGCATATATGAAATATAACTGAAGGGGCTCTAAAAGGAATTGGATAATGAAAATAGAATAGAAACAAGAGGAAACGATTCCCTTTGGAATAATAATAAATAGATGATATATAACATGTATAGCTATATACAAAATTTATAAAATATTATGCACAAAGTTACCCATAATAGAGTGTATTTGATACATTTTTTATGAAGGGAAATATAAATTTAAATAAATGTGGTTTTCTAATAATATTTATGGCAATGAAATTATTATCCTATTTATTTGATTACGTTTTAAATAGAAGGAGTTATCTGATGAAATAGAAAATTAAAATTTAAATTTATAATGTTGGTTTAACTATGTGAATGTAGAATAAATAGAATAAATAGAAATAGAATGAAGAATAAGTTCCTGGCCTTAGTCCTGTGAAAAAATATTTATTTTTCTACAAAACAAATACTTCAAGTCACCATTTGCCGTATTCTTGAAATAACAAAAGAAACTCTTTACTTTGGCCTAATAAAAAATTATATAACCAAAGGGAAAGTTAGCTTCTAAACATAATTATAAGGAAGGAAAAACGTAATACTTATTATATGAATATTGAGACACTTGTCTGCTATAATACCTACTAAAGGGAAAGAATCACATTCATAAGCCCCTGAAAAGGGATATTTCAATTATCACCAAGCTCTGAAAGCTGAAAAACAATCTCAGTTTATATTCGTTGGACGTGTGAAGAATATTGGGGAATAACTTGCACGACAGAGGACTACCATGCTCGAGTGCAGCGAGGACAGGTCAGGGATAATCTCCGGGCATCAGCCATACCCAATTTCCCCAAACGAGCCATGAGATAGGAATAAGGGCATACAGGAACCTGAGGAATACATTCCTGGAATCGGCCACACACATTTACAAGACTCGGGGTGAGTCAAGCAGGGAGCCAAGGCAAGGAGCCAGGAGCACATTGTGACCAAATCCCAGCTACAAGTGCAGAGTGGCGGCTGTGACAATTTCTGGCTGAGCTCCGGATCCCTTGGCTCCTTTGGAGACTCACCTAATGGTATTTTCTCGGTTAACGATGACGCCTGTTGTTGCTGCTGCTGCTGCTGGGCGACACTGAATGCCGGGCAGAAAATGCTGCTGGCGCATATTAAATGTAAATATGCCAGGAATTTTAGCCTCGAATGCATTTTGCACTTGTAGTTTGTTGCAACAATTTCGCCAAGTTCCGGATCTCGAGCACAATGGAGTGTATTTGTTGGTTAAATTGGATTCGCCATTACGCGCAAAGAACTCACTTTATTCCACTTTATTTGCCTTCGGGGGCTTTAGTTAATTCTATTTGAGTTTTTCCACAATAACTCTATATGAGTTTGCTTCAGGGAATTTTATGGCATAAGTTTGATTATTGTGTTTAATGTTTTTTATGTTATGTTGTTTACTTTGGCTTTAGTTCTCTATAATTTATTTATGACGCTTTTTGATTTATTTATTTATGGACCGTTTCCAGGGGTTTTATTTTGTTTGTTTTGGGCTTAGGTAACTTTGATTAATTTCACTAATTTATTTTATGATTCCGATTTAACTTTTTAAGATAGATTTGATTATTCAGTTTTAAGATTTGGCTTTAAGATTTGGCTATAGAAAAATTCATTCCAGTTTGAGTCGTATTCCTTTTGCTCTTGTTTATTTTGATTACACAAATGTTTGATTTTTGATTAATTATTTATTAACTTGTGAAGTTTTCGAATCTTTCCTTTATATTTATGTTAGGACTCCACCAATATCTCACTTTAATTCGCACTCGAACTGGACTTTAACGCCGTAGATTTTAGTAGCTTTTCCTCTGCCGCTTCGCCTTGCATTTTCTAGACAAAACTCCTCGCTTTTCATCCGCTCACTGGAACCAAACGGCCACGCGTTGTAATCAGCACTAAAGTACGCCTAAGCTGGGCCAGTAATACGAGCTCCTGAGCCGATGCTCCGGAAAACGTGGAAAACCGGGCGACAGGACCACATTGTAGCTTTGTGGCCCGCATTACTGGGAGAGGAAAAGCCGACGGGGATGCTGTGCTCTTTGTACTAAAAACCAGAGCCAGAGCCAGAGCGAGGGTTTTCCCGCTCTCACGAGTCTGCAAAGCGGCGAGAGTTGCTCTCTGAGAGGGTGGAAATGAGAGCCGGATGCTGTAATGGTAACTGTAACTGACCTACTGCATTTTTTGGCCAACTTGCACGGCGGCTTCGTCGTCTTCCTCGCTGGTTAAATGTTTGTTTACGTTATGCCTGCGCTTTTGGGCCTGCATAATTGATAACAACAGCTCGGCTTTGCTTTGGCCTTCGTGTTTTTAGTTTTGGTAATTACGAATTACGAATTGTTTTTCGGGAGGACGAAACAATCCTTTTAACAAATCTCATTACGTTGTCAATTACGCGCCATTACCAGGCGGGAGGAAGCAGCCGCCGACTCTGAAGTCTCATTAACAGGCTTTAATTTTCAAAACAAACTTAAGTGAGTCGAAGATAAAGGGAACTGAAGGAGCTCTGGGCCACGCCCCATATTGTCGAGGTCTCGGCGGCATGCGATTTCATCATAATCTGTAATTAGTTTATAATGCGCACAGGAAACGCGGAACAGGACATTGGTCACACTAAAAGAATAGGGAAATGCAAGGAAAATATATTTAAAGAAGAAGATTTGGGGAAGAAAAAGAGTGTAATATTTAGTACCCAACTGCATACAGAACTCTACAAGCCAGGTGAATTTTTATTTTATTCTCAATTCATATTAAAACAATGACGAAATAATAAAGCATATTTCAATAAAAAATCAAGTAAGAAAATAAAATAAAACAATTAACATATAAATAGTTCTATATAAAATAAAAATAATATATAAAACACATCCATATTACTCAATATTTTCTCCCTGTGCAGCATCAACTTCCGACTTAACCTTTCAGTTTAAACGGCAAAAACTGCGATTAGGGGCCAAGTCAATAAACATAAAAGTTAATGGTAAAATTTTTTAATTAAGAAAATCAATGAATATTTTTTCCGCTATTTTTCCATGGCTTTTTTTCTGTCTTTCTTTCGCCTGCATTATGGGTATTTTGCTGTTTAGCTCCATCCGTTGCCTTCCATTTCCTCCACTTCGGATGGCACCATTTTAACATTTATGACTTGCGATTTTCACGACTCTCGGGGATAATGGAAGCAACGAGGAAAAATCATCTTTTGAGCCATTTCCTTTCTTTTTATATATTTAATAAGCTCGCAAACAAACTTGCTTGATGCAATTATTTAATGCAAACGTCTATAAATTTTAATTGGCTTTATCAGTTTTTTTTCGTTTTTCCCTTTCGATGTTTAATTATGAATTACAATTTATGCGGCCGCCTAAGTCAACAGAGTTAAAACGTTTAATTAAATACGGCGATAAAGGGAAATAGCAAAAAAACAATGCAAATACCGAGAACTAGGGCCTGGGACTGGGACTGGCGGGGACTGCTTAAAGCCGCAACAAAATCAAAGCCGCAAGTACAAAGATAAATAAGTGGCATTGTCGGTTTCATTTCCGGCTGCAACATTTGCATTCAAATCGCTGTGTCTGTGTGGCGTTATTGGTGTGCACTGGAATGTGCACTGAGAAAAATAAAATAAGAGAAAAATAAGAAGAAAATTCAATATTTTATAAATATTTCTAGCTACATACTTTAAATATTTTAACGACCACAATAAAAACCGAAAATACATTACAAATACAGTCTTAAAACCCGTATAAAAGCCCCTTAAAATAAAAGCTTAATAATCGCTCTTAAGGAAAATCTTCAAAACTATCCCAGAAACCCATTAAAATGCCATAAAAAATCAGTAAAATCTAGTTTAAAAATCCCTCGAAAAATAATCCCAAGAAGCGCTTTGAAAACTTTTTATAAAAGGTTTTAATTTCAAAGAGCTCCAAAGGTGTATAGAAATAAATTCAGAAAATATGTAAAACTTGCGTAAAATTATTTTTAAAATTCAAACCCTTTTCAAATATTTTGCTTCCTACATAGATATTTTCCCAGTGTAACTGGCGGTGTCGTTGTAAGCGCTATATAAGTAGACTCCCAACTGGTTTTATATTTAGGCGTTTGCCTCCGTTAAAAGCACAGAAAGAAGGCAATAAAAAGCAGCACGCCGCGAATGCGAACGAACTGATGTTCCTGGCGGTAGGGAGGGGTAGCTTATGGGTGGCCTTGGGTGGGTGGTGGCTAAGGTTAAGGGAAAGCAGCCGGGTGGGGGAGCAGCTGTCGCCTCCCACCGTAATTTGTATTGGCTGCCGCGAGTTGGCCTCGCCTGTCTTTCAGTTTCTCACTTCATCAGTTACGCCAAAAAGGAGACTCTACAATAAATTTCGCTGATTGCTTCCGTTCGTACGTTTTTTTTTTTTTTGTATTTTTTGACTGCCCCTTCGCATCTACGCGGGCTCATTTTTTATGCCGCTTGATAAAGTAATATCCGTTTTAGGTTCACTCGGTTGTAGGTCCTGTCTGTTAGCTGGTCCTCGTGGCACTTTGGTGGACTTTACAATACCCTGCGGGCTGCGAAGGCAACTGTCAGTAAGTCAGTCAGTCAGTCAGTCAGTCAGTCAGTGGAGGGTATTTGGGGCTGAGATTTTTGAATAAAATGACTAATATTTGGGGCGCTTTAAGATGGAAAGAATTTAAATGCATTTCAAGTTTAATAAATAATAGCTCAAGTGGCAAAAAAAAAGTATTTTAACACAAAGTCAAAGTCTTTGTGTTTGTATATAAATATTTAATGAATACAAAATAACGGGAATCTCCTAGGAATCCTCGCTTAAAATTTTAAGCAGGTTTAAAGATAAAGCAATTAAAGTATAAGCAACTGGCTAAACAAATATGTATATGAATATTTTCAGGCTATAAATAATTTACATATTCATTTTTTCCAGCCGTCTAGCTAATTAACCTCATAAAATCCTTAGCAATATATCTAAAAAGCCAATAACCTCTCCCCATTAAGGGGTATTAACTACAAGGTATACAACAAAATGTCAGTTGCTGCAAGTAATGTGCCAACTTTGGGCTATAATTTGGTGGACCAACTAGGTTCCACATACAGTCTCCCCGCGTCTCCTCTTAGCCCCTTGCTACCCCTCTACCCAAATTGCAGCACTTTTTGGGGTCTAACACAGATTTGTGGCCTTGGCTGCTGCGGGAGTTTTGTCGGCTAGAGTTCGGGGGCCCACGGGGCGTATGCGTCATATCAGAGCACGCATACGCAGTGTAGGTCAATGCTGCTGCCACAGGCCAGAGCGAGGGTGTGTGTAGGTGTAATTGAAACTTCCGCTTTGGTCAGTTAGCGCAATTTAGCAAGCTGCAAAAAAGTTAGGCACGGCTGAAGTAACAGGCAAAGTGCAAAGTCCATTGCAGCTACTTGGCTTTCATTTCAATTTAAACTTTGCCAAACCCGCCACACATTCACATCCATAGTGCCACGTCCTCGTATAAAGTTGGCAGGGGAGCAGAGGAGCCGGGCTGGATGGAAATTATTTAAAATGATTTATTTCACAACAATTTTCATTAGGTGGCCGTCGGAGACTGCAATGCAGGTTCCAGCCCCAGCTCCTGCTCTGCACTAATTCACTTTTGCTGATTTCTGTGGCAAAAAAAAAACATATACATATATAGGCGAAAAATGCCTTGAGAGCTTTGGTGGAGTGGGAACGCGCACTCATGTTTCATATATGAAATAATTATATGTGCGGTCAGCACAGTGGCTTCCAAAAGGCCGACGACTGGCTGCGGGCAGTGCAGCAGTTCCTGTCTTCTTTATTCTGTTTTCACTAGTTATTTTTACACTGAGAGATACAGATATTATGAAGAGAGCTAAAAGGGATACAGAAATAAGTAAATATTAAATATTAAAATATTAAAATATTAAATTTATAGAAGTAGCTGGCTTCTTGTTATGGAAATCACATTATTCGTATTATTCGTAATAAAAGTTTATTTCAAAGACGTTTTCTTTTAGTTTCTTAAAGATATCGATTTTTATTTATTAGAAAAATATAAAATGTATATTTTTATACTATTTACTGGTTTTTGACGTTTTTTAATAATTTTTATATTAATATTTTTCCCCTGTAATAAAAAAGGAAACTTGTGGCAATGCTACATGTTCCGTGGTGCCTGCTGTTCCACGGCGACTGCTGCATAACTTTTGTGGGGATTTCACTCTGGACCAAGCCACGCCCCCCGGCCTTGTGCCCGCCCACTCCTGCCCAATCCCTTCCCCGCTATCATCGCTCAGTCTGTGTGTGTGGGCAAAAATTAGTGGCAAAAGAAGATGCAAGCGGAAAAAAGCGCAAAGGAGAGCGCAACTAGCTAAAGGTTAACAAGCGTCGGACAGGCGAGCCAGCCAGGGGAATTACCCGGCAACTGGAAAAAGAACTTGTAATTTTTGGACAGCGAGCACAAAAAGAACCAGACCCCCGAACCTGAACCCAAAGAGAGGTGGATGGTAGAAAGAACCCAACCGAAAGCGGAATGTTAATGAAAAGCAAGCGTGAAATAAAATCATAAATTCTGCTGCTGGGGGGAGTGGGTCCTTGCAGAGTCCTGCCGAGTCCGCTTGCTTGTTGTTATTATTTGGCATTAGTATGCACATACGAACGAGCTGATGCTGCTGCTGCTGCTGGAGAATTAGAGCGGGGGAATCCCCCATGGACTCGGATGAGTGCATTTGCGGCGAGCTTGCAACGATAATGTTCTAGTAAGAGCAGTACGTGCGGGTGTCCCTGTGGTTTACAGCCAGGATTTGCCAAGGGGAGTCGGCGGAGTCCTGAGTCTAGACTTGGTCAGCTTAGCCGGTGAGGAGTTGTCAGAAAAAGGGACGGGATTGGGAATGCTGCTGAAGTTGACGAGGGTTGAGGGAATGGGCAGGAGTGAAGGGTGGCTCTGGCGTGGGCGTGTTTATTTTAAGGAAAAAGTTGAATTAATAACAAAGAACCCTTCGGGAAAAGGGCATCACAGGCTCCTTCTTATACAAATTCCTGTAATAGATTTGTTTTTCTTCAAGAAAACATGTTACAGCGACTTTTCGTTATTCAAAAAAATTCGACACTTGCCAAGTTTAGAAACGATTTCTCCTCCTCCTCACACTTGGCCAAGTTACGATAAAAAAGCTTTGTCAGGGTTGGAAACCAAGCTAAAGTTTGCAGCAAAATGTATTAAACTTGTAGAGTGCCTTTCGTCACTAGTTAGGGTGCGTTTAAAATTTGTTACCTTCTGATTATGTTTTTTTTATTTTTAAGTGTACTTTACAGTTCGATTTAATTTGTATCCCAGTTTATTAAATTTTTAAAATTTAATTTGCTTAAGTTAAATATTTTTTAAAGGCATAAAACCTAAAATAAAATATGAAAAATAAATATTTTTAAGCCACAAAACGGTTGTACCTATTTTCATAATTTCTTTATATCTGTCACTAGTTTAGTTTCCCTTAAATGCTTAATTATAATACTAAAATATATCCCACCTTTCCATTAGATATAAAAAACCACCATTGCATATTTTTAGAAAATTGTGTACATCTTTATTAATTATTTAACTACTTTTTTGGTTGAATGTTTCTCTTGTGTTTTGATGCTCTTTTCCCTCTCATTGATATTCCGCACTCGAGTTTTCCTTGCAGCTGGAAAACTTCTGGCAACTAAGACAGACCTTGTCCTAGACATTAACTAATAAAATGCATAAATCTGTTAACAATTTGTGTGTGTGGTTTTGCCTTTTGTGGTGTGCTTACATACGTACATTCGCTATTAGATTAATGCTAATCTGATTGTTATTGTTATTTATGCGATTTATGGCGGTATATAGCACTTCGTTATATGCAGGAGTTAAAGCCAAGAACCGAGTAACGGCAACATATAGTTCTGAGTTCAACGCACTTCCTCTATATACCTCTATATATATATTTTGACTGCTCTCGCGTGGGTATAAATTCCATTTCCGACAATTGCACAACAGTTAAAAGTAAACAATTGGTAATGATCCATAGTTAATTAATGAATAATTAATAATAGTAATGATGTTAGCTATGGCCGGGCCCAAATACGATTTGCACTATACTTCTTGTGTGTTGATTAACTTGATGTACTTTGTTGTGTGTGGGGTGTGTGTGAGATATCCCTAGCAGTATGCTGTAATTTCCTAAGTTTGTAATTAGTTTTTTTTGTAGTTTTTCTGTTTTTCCGTTTATTTTTATCTATTCTTGTAGTTTTCTTTTGTATTTTGAGTCCAGCTACAAAACGTTGCATAAAGTTGTATAAAAGTTTTGGTATTTCCATTGTTTCCATTTGACTAGCGAGTAAATACAAAACGCAATCGATCCGCATATATCCGTATATCCGATCCGTATATATCCGATATATAAATAACACTATATATAGTACTGTTAGAAACGGCTGCTATAAAATCACTGCCACAGTTTGGCCAGCACATGTCCTTGTCCCCATAAGACTAACGTAATCATTAACTCTAGGTATAAGTAATTCATAAGCGCTAATATTCGTTTAATGCAACAAGTCTATGTGGGATCCCCAACTCTGACTCCGTCCTCGTCCTGGTCGTCCTCCTCGTCCTCCTCCCCATCCTCCTCGTCCTCGTCGTCGTCGTCGTCGTCGTCCTCCTCCTCCTCCTCGTCGGACTGCTCGGATCAGTCGAATATGCACACGAAGACGCGCAGGCAGTTCATGCCCACCCTCTCCCAGCAGCCCTCCTCCGTGGGCCGGCCCTCGTGGGCCAGCCGCATCTTCTTCGGGTAGTTTTTGGGGCTGCTCCGGTCGCTCAGGTGCACGGGCATCCGGGCGTACTCTGCCCGCGGCTGGCGGAACTTCTCCAGGAGCTCCGCCTGCTGATCGGTGAGGTTCTTAAGCTTTTTGCCTGTAATGAAAAATAGGGGAAATAATATTAATTCAATTGTTTAAAAGATTATAAATTAATATTAGTTATATACCTATATATTTAAGAAGGAACTCTTAATTGTGGTACATTTTCCTGATAACCCTTATAATATATTTTATATTATTTTCTGGTTGCAAGTACAATCAAAGCCGATTTAATCCGCTTATCGCTCTCAGGCGCCATATCTTAAAAGCTTTATGACCTCTACAAATTAAACAACTTGAGAAAGAACAGCCACTTCTCCTAAGTAAAAATATATATAACTGCATATATAACTGCAAAATTGCTGCACTTTAAGAGGCTCAATAAATAATTTGAAGTATTAATAAATACTTCTTTGGAAGTAGCTTTACCTCACTTAACTTCAGATTACGTATACGACTTGTTGGTCCCGAATTAATCTAGACATTTTTGTAAACACTACAAAAGGGCGTTGAAAAATAGGCTATCATAAATTCCAGTACCGTTAACTCTAGGAGTTCACCCTTGGGCATTGCAAGTGTCTCTGGGACTCTCTTGCTCCCCTACTCGCTTGGCTACACAAATTACCTCCTGCTGAGGCGCGTCAGGATACTTTCATGGCTGAGACCAGGAGTATTTCAATTAATGACTCACCCTCGAGGGCGTCGCTGATGAGCCTGATCTCCGTGGGCGGCAGCAGCTCGATGCGGGAGCAGCAGCTGCGGAACTCCTCGGCGGTCATCCTCAGATACCTTGGCGTGAGGCAGAGCGGACCGAGAACAGTGCGTCGGTTCTCTGCCGTGGCTTCGATGTTCTTCCGGCTGCACTCGGCCAAACTCCACGTGGCCAGGCACTCGAAGAGCGTGACCTCCGAGCGCAGCTGCAGAGTGTCCCGCTTGACCAGCGTCTCCAGCTCCTCGAAGCGCAGCTCACTCATCTCGGGCATGGAGAGATGCAGCTCAGCGTGCATGTCGATAAGCTGGAGAGTGTTGTGCAGCAGGGCCACGCCATAGTCCTCGGTGGTAAAGGGATTCGGATTCGGAATGAGGTTCACCTGCGCCCCGTCGCCGGCATCGGCAGCATTCTCCGAGGCCGCCGCCTGGGCTGCCTTGGCCTTGGCCGCCGCCTTCGCCTTGGAGGCCTGCTTCCGGGCCAGCTGCTGGCCCGTCTCCTGTGTGGTGATCACCGTCTGGTGCTGATTGGTCAGGGCAATGCCCTGGTAAAACCACAGAGCCTTGAAGATATCCAGGGCGGTGGCACTGGAGATTCTGAGATCAAGTTCGCGAATGCAGTAGATTATCTTGAAGAAGGAAAGATAGGGATGGGAATGAAGATTAGAAAATATGGTAGAAGGGTTATAAGGACTTTATAAAGCTCATGACTTATATACTTCAGTTACTTGTAATACGTATATAACTTGTTCAAACTATCACCTTCTCGTCAGACACTCACCAGATCGGGCACGTTGAAGCGATCGGAGAGCTCGAGGATCTTGAGGAGGTGCTTGTGGTCGCGATAGGGAATGAAGTGCTTCTCCATGTAGCGCACGATCAGCTCGAAGTCGTTCTTGTCCACGTTGAGTATCTGAAAGTGGTTGTCGCTCTTCCTGCCGCTATTGGGACCGGCGTGTATCAGCTTGGCCAGCTCCACACTCCTCTCCAGCACCGATTTCCGCTCGCAGCGGATCATGTACCGATCGTCCCCGTTGACCACAATGAAGTCAATGTAGGGATTCACAATGATGGGCACTCCCGTGTAGATGGTGGTCTGGCCGCGCGAATACGGTGGCGGCATCATGTGCGCTGGCGGAGCACTGGGCGCCGGTGCACTCTGGATGGCGTCCACGTGGTGGCCATCGGGGCCGAGTCCAAATGGCAGCACCATCCTGTCCAGCTCTCTCTCCTCGTTGTTGTTGCAGTAGCTGGAGCTGGGTAGCTCTCGCAGGGGATCTGGTGGCGAGTTCTTCTCCCTCTCCCGACGCCGCAGTGCCTTGTGGACGAGAGCACCCACCAGGGGGAACTTGGTGACGCGTTTCTCCTTGGTCAGCTGCTCCTCCAAATGGGAGACAAGGCGTCGCGGGCGATACTTGTTGCCGGGCCGTGGCTCAGGGCTGTTGCTATCCTGGAAGGCAGTGATTTTGTTGGGGAACTGCAAGGAAATGGGAATGTTTTTTGGGATTTAATTTAATTAGTGTCTCTGGGTTGTAAATATTTTAAAAATGTTTAAATTCAAAATTAATTTATAAAGACCAATTATTTTATTCAATTATAATTTCAAAAACCTTGAACCCAACTGTGATATACTCCAATACTGACCTTATGTTAATATTTAAATATTCCTATTAATAATTCAACAGTCTTTTCTTCTCAATTTGTAAGCTTAAACTTTCAGATTTTAATTTTCTCTTTACAAAGAGCTTCTTGTAGTAAACTGAAAGCCACGACAAGTCTCTCCATTGAACAGTGAATGACAGATTGAAGGCTTGACGAATCGGTTTGTTCATTTTATACCTAACACCTTCCCTCCTTAGGTTTCCCGAGGGAAATACATTTTTTATCTCGTATATTGAGTGGATATTTATTTACGACCCCCGCCAGTGACCAGAGTTAGTCATAGCCAAAGGCCGATTTCGCCACGCTCAGAAATCTATAGGGGCTATAATGATAGTCGTTGTAAGTACTTTCCCCGCACTAATGATCGATTCATTGCCGCTTATCAGTCAATGGGCACACTTCAGAACATAAATCGTTTAATGTGTGCTAAACAGGCTTTAATCGCTGATTTTGCGAACCCGACAATAAATTAGCCGGTACTCTGCTATCGCCGAATGCCAACTAATTAGCCCGGTCAGGGGCTCGGATCGGGTCAGTTAGCATATGTCCCAATCGTTTGATTGCCACCAACTACGGCCTGCCATCCATCATCGTTGGCTATAAATCATGTCCCGTATCGAAATCGGGTGCACTGCTACTCCTACTTCTACCACTACCTCTTTTTGCGCGTGATATATATATAATTCCAGACCCAAAAATATATATATCAGACAATGATAGGAGAAGTCCCTCCTTAGTGGAGTCTCTTTTGCGAATAAATTCTAGGGGGGACAGCTCATAAGTCACATAAGCGCTACTTCATCACAGGTGACAAGTGTAGGTGTGTACTTTATCACTACAGCAAATAAATTTAATTTATTTTAATTTAGTTAAGTCATAATAAGCAATTGATTGATGCCATTAATTATGAATATTAAATAGGGTGATTTGTGCTTCTCAGTTAAGTTTTTAAGTATGAATATTAAGTAGAGTTGAAGCCTTAAAGACCTTGAAAGAATATTTGCAGAACTTGTCTACTAAGTTTAAATAGCAAATAAAATATTTGCACATATGTTTTGTGCTATTAAACAATGTTTAAATTAAGTTCTATTAGGGGAACACTCATAGTCACGAGACGGGAAAGCTTTCCCACATTCGATCACGTGATTTACGAAAGTAGGAAGCAGTTAGGGGTGTGCTTACGATACGATTATCACTTCGATATGACCGATTATGACCAATATTAGATAAGACGGTTGTCATCATCAGACGGTAAAAAGTTTCCTCACATCAAAATGATTTATAATTCTAAGATAATAATTTTAGATGATTTTTGATTGGGACTTAAAAAAATTTCAAATACAAAAGGAGTTTGCTAATGAAGTCCAAAGACAAATCATAACATAATAATAACTTACATACATTTTTAAGGGAAATGTATGCCTCTGTAAAGCTGAAGAAAATTATTAAAGCAAAAATAGTAGCTAAGCCTTCTCCCTGCCATATTTTTTATGATTACATATCGAATAAATTCCCATTCCCTTCTAGATAAACACTTATAATATAATACTAGTTAAAAGAGGTTTGTCCACTGCGACCACAAGGGTCTATTGTGGCCTCGTCCTCCTCGTGTATGAGCTATAGCTCCTCGAGCAGTTCAATCGAACGCAAGATTGCGATGATGTCCCCTGGTCGAAGAGCCTTCATTTCCTGTGTGGTAAGTGTAAGGCCCTCCAAGTGGGCCAATCTCAACACTTATGTATATCTTAAGCATTTCTATGGAAAACTCCGTGAACCAACACCTTTGTTCTCGTTCGGCAGAGTTTGATATATAGGTACTGTTCTTGTTATTGGCATAAGTACAATGCAAACAAAATTAATTGTGGCACAGAAAGATTGCGAACAAATTCGCGGCGGTGCCACAGCAGGGCAGCGAAAAGAGAAAAATATTAATAAATAAAAATAAATTGTACGGCAATTATTTGAACAGTTGTAAGGAAGAAGACGGAATGGAGCTTGTGAAGTGTTGACGACTCTTCCTGCGAGACGGTAAATGTTTACCCAGCGAACCCCAGGGCAGGCGAATGGTGTGTGATAGTGTTGTGATAGTGCAATAAATAAATTATCGTATGCAAATAAATTTATGGCTGTTCCACCGATCGACATGGGCCCGGGGCGTTATCTGCACAGCAACCACAATGGGAAGATGGGTTTTATGTACAGCACAGGCTGCGAATTAGCACTTGGAGTCCAACCCGAATCAGAGACAGAGTCAGAGTCTGAGTCTGAGACGGAGTCGGGGGAGTCATGAGCCGATTTCCTTTTGTTTATCGTGCTCTATATAATATTGTGGAGCGTGGGCGTGGGCGGGGTTTATTTCCATGAGTATTTCATTTATAAAACCCTCAAAAAGCAGACCTTGTTCTTGAACTTTACCACGGGCAGTGTCACCTCTACGCTTCCCTATCGCAAATTGTTAAATTATCAAATTATATCATTGACTCCATGCACTTCTTACACTTTATTTGTGGCTCCTGCTTATCGGCCCATGGCCTGCGTTCCGGCAATCAATCAAAGGCGATTAAATAGGAATTATTTTGTGGGCTGGCAGTGTCACCGAAGGAGCCTTTACTTTGATTTTTGATTTACATTCGCCGGGCGAATGGTTGTAATATTTTTATTAATTTTTCTTATGCTTGTAAATCACACTAATTGGATGTGGTTTCCGCAGTTTTAGCACAATGCCGAACCGCACTCCACGAGTTTGAAATATCGACTGTTTTCTGTATTTCAGTCTCATTCTGCCAACGGCGACGCCTGCTGAAGCAGAAGGCAGGCAGCGACGCCTGGGGTTGTTCGTCGCGGATTCGTCACGATCGCCTAGAAAATGCAGTGCAAAATGCTTCAAGACAGGGCCGGATTAATGAAAATAATAATAACAATAATCTTGAAACTTCAAAGATTTATCTAAATTCCTAGTTAAAGCTGTAGGTTAATTTCCTCAATATTTAATTATTAATACATTAACCTTTTTATACCATTCTCAAGCATTAATTAATTAGTTCTAAAGCACTTTGTTTAATTAATACAAATATAAACAGCTAATTATTATATTCTATGTCATTCTTGGTAGTTTATAATTTATTCACATTATTATTTTTTAATGCAAAAATTTACAATGAGAAATCAAGTTTATCTGCTTATTTGCAAGCCTAAAATTTAGCTCGCTTTATGTAAAGTTCTCAAAAAACTTATCTCAATAAAACAAATATTTCAAAACATATTAAAGAATTTAAAGCTATGAAAATAACTCTGAATGTTTAATCCGCCCGCATTTCCAGCTACTTTAGGGTTGCAAAAACTTAAAAGACAGAAAAAAAGCTACCCAAAGAAATGCAGGCCGAACGGAAATGAACCCTAGACTCCCTCTGCAAGACTCCCTCTCCCTCCCTCTATAAATTTTAACCATTCGCGACTCGAATTATCAACTCAATTCGGTGGACAAATAAATCAATTTGTGTGCCGAAAAGAGGCGAGTGACAGAGTTAAAGGGGGCATCATCGCCACTTGGAGGAAGATTTTGCTGTTGGATGAAGCAATTAACGCTGCTTTTATTCTTTTTTTCTTCAGGAGGTACCTAGGTGGGGGAGTGCTTGTGTGGGTGGGTGTGAGTGGGTGTTTGGCGGTGGTTTTGAGTGGGTGTGGCGTTATATTTGACAACTGTAATTGTCACAGGCGCTTTGTGTGCCCACGACATTCGACTTATTGATAAGCAATGCAAATATAGCAGAGCGAGCTGAATAAAAAGTATGAAATTCGAATGAGAACATAGAGAGTGTGTGGGGTACAGTATGTGTTGTGTAGATGTGCAGTTTGTGTGGTGTACAGAGTGTAGTTTGTGTGTAATAATAGCAACAATGAGACCTACAAGGGCTCAAGAGAATACAGCAGTTATTATCAGCGGCCAAGGCCAGGACAAAGCTGCAAAGCTGCTGCTTGAGTGTGTGGCTCTTAGTTTGTTGTGTGCACAAGTACTTATGCAGCCCAGCGAGGGCTGGCACAGAAGTTGTGCCGGTAGGAGGTGTGCTACGTATGTCAGCACTCATATCCAGATTAGATAAGCGGGTTTTAATGTCTAAAAATATTTGTATCGAATTTTTAATGCGTGCTTTGATTTGTGAACTTTATGGGTGTCAATAAATAGCTGAGCAGCTAGCGAAGGTTGGCAATATATAAGGAGACTCCTATAAGTTTGGTAAATTATTAAATATGATAGGAAATTTGTAGTAGAATATTTTTCTTAATTTATGAAGTTTTACATTCTCTATATTAAACACTTAAAAACATTTGATAATACATACATTAAATATGAAAATTTTTTTAGAAAATTATTTTTAATTTATGAAGTTTTTCTTACTCCTTAAATAACACATAAAAACTACTTTTCCTAATGTCGAAGCATTCCATCAAAAGTAGAATACAATTTGTTTCTTTTCCAATTTAATTTCTCTGCCTAACTCCTCAATCTGCCCTCGCGGCATAGGCCGCACTATCATGTTGTGATGATGTTTTTTTCTGCTGCTACTGGAGCGGCAGCGCTGACTGCTAATGAGTCCGCCGCCGGTTGACACATGTAAAGCGGAAGCCAGACCGAGATCAGCGATGAGAAAAAGCATGAAACTGGGGACTGGAGACTGGAGAGCAGAACAACAGCCAAAACTGTCAACAGTTAGCACTGGAACTCCGCCAACGACCTTGACACTGGGCTGCCCGAACAGGAGGCCGCACTGTAGCCGCCGCATTTCCCCCAACATGATCACATGTGTGCGGAGATAATCGCTGGAACCCGTTTACGATCGCAGCGGCGAATCAAATATTTGCATTCATAAGGGAAAATTTAATTAGCAGCCCCAACGCAAAAACAAAGTGGAGCAGAGTCGATATTTACCCAATGGGAGGCGGTAAAAGTGTTTAATTAGTTGGATTTAGCATAATTACTCACATTGTTGGCTGCCGGTAAACAGCTTCAGCGCGAAATGTGCGTAGTTCAAAGCAAACAAATACGAAACGAGACTGCAAATAAACAAGGTCCAAAAGAATCCGATGAAAGAACCCAAAAAACCCATCCCATTTCCGATACGCTTCCTGATCCGGAGCCAAACTCCACCTGCAATTGCGATGCTGCATTCTTTTCGTTCAAAAATAAAACACTTGCCACATTCCAAAGGCGTAGCAGGCAAAAGTTCACAGCCCGAGCAATGGCTCCACTATATTTATAGGCTCCTAATGAGGTGGTTTATTAAAATTAGACCACAAGCACTGGGAGCTATATAGAGTGCGAGTACTGGGGGATTATGAAACAACTTTCGGAATGGGAAAATATGCATTAAAATGTAGTTAAAAAGGAAGGCTGAGAAGGGGAAATAAACTAATTTAAGGGCCTAATACTTTCCTCTGCAAATAATGACCAAATTAGAACTGTTTAAAAATATTAAATGCCTTTCCATTATACAATTAAAGCATACTCTTATCAAAACCCCAAAAATAAGTTAGCTCAATAGTTGCCTCTGTAAATGATGAGCAATTTGGGCTGTAACAAATGCGATTTGTGGAGCTTGAACTCCCGACCAGAAGCCACCGAACTGCAATAGTTCGGATGCGTAATTCAATTTGGCGCAGCCCGGCGGCATTGTGGCACCTCCAAGCCGTGGCTCCCACTGAGTCATCCTTCCATAGGCTCCCCCCTAGCGTGTGGGTGTACACATACTTCAACCGTATCAACGGTGTGTATTATAGACACCCCAAGTACCAGCCAGGACAGTTGAGGAGAATGACATCATTTGCCGGCCGCCGTGAGACGAAAACAACAACATGGAATGGAATTTGTTATTTCGACTTGGCCCCGGGAAAATGCATTACTCATAGATACATACATCCCCTGCGAAGATCCAGGGACTGTAAAATCTGACAAAATTGTCGGTGGCTCTTTTGGCCAGCGGCCAAGTGTAACATCAGACGGGGAAGTTAGTGCATGGAAGCTGATGGACGTTGGATCATCTGAAGCATCAAAACAATTACCTGCACAGGGAACTATAAAAGGTTATGAAATGCAAATGTTTGCTTAATTTCATCTAGTTTATGAAAAACAAATCCAAGTGAAAAACAACACATACTGCTTTGTCTTAGAAAATCATTGGGTTCATGGCCGAAAATAATTTGGCTAATTTCCAGCTTTAGTCTAGAATTAGTGGGAATTGAGTGACTGGCGCATATTCATTCATAAGATATATTTTGCTGTGTATATATTATATTTTAAATGATATATAAAATATTAATATGCATAAATATATAAATGCTGAGTCTTGATCTTTCTTTGATGACTGTGATATATGTATATTCATATTCCAGACGTCATACAATTTTTCAAATAAAACCAAAACAAGGAATGTCTTATTGTCAAATTTAAAGATTAATTTATTTAATCGACAAACAAAGATACAGATAAGAGAAAGAAAGGTATCTGCGATAAGACGTGTTAAATAAAACAAAATAAGAAATAAGGGGAAACCCCATAAAACCGCTATGAACCTTCAAGTAAAATAATTCAAAAAGTAATCCTCTATATTCTTCCATCGAGAACATCTTGGGGAATCTTTGGAAAGTAACTTTGGGAGTCAAAAAAAATCTAGAAAAATAGTCCCTTAGACTGCCATCGAACAAAAGGTGACAAATTTAATTTCCAACTCGGTTTTCCCATTTTGGCAGCAGCAGAACTTGAAGCTAACAAAAGCGTCGTCGCCACCCGAAAGGCAAACAAAACACGAAAACGGAACGGAAGAGGCGAAAAACTCACCCCCCTTGGCACGTAGGAAAAGTGGTGGGAAAAAGGGAAAACCCTACGCAACATGTTCCATGTTCAGCCAAGGGAGTGGGGTGTGGGGGGCGGTTGAATGAAACTGGAGCAGAAGCAGCAGCAGCACCAGCGAAGGGCAAACAGAGAAAGGCAGGCAAATTTGCAAATGCAGACAAAGGAAAGAAAAAGTTTTCGGGGATGGGTCTCTGCTTGGCATGGGCACAGTCATAGTCATAGGCATGGGCCAATAGCCAATATCAAGAGCGCGACGCTGGGACTGCTGGAGGGGATTAAGATCGGGGTCGGAGCTTGGGATCGGGGCAACCAGTTGGTGCCAAGGGCGAAGCTGCTGGGACGTGGTCGTGGGCGCTCGCTCGTAACAATTGACAATGCGGCGTATGCGCGATGGATGCCCAGCTGATGATGATACAATGGAACACTGACACAGTGAACGAGTTTCCCACTCACACACACTCTCGTAATTGCACCCGCACACTGAGGCACACTCGGAAAAACTTTCCTTCGAACAGGCTTTCGGCCCCGTCAGTGTGTATATTTCATGGATACACAATTTATGTTGGCCAATTTCTCGCCTCTGTTTGTATACAGAATTTCTTTGATTAATTACACACACACTCTACACACTACACACACGCTGCTGGCCCCGAGACTTACCCTAGTTTATGGCATTAATTTCTGGAATTACCGAACTTCAAAGTCGCTTTTCCTTAAATATTTAAATTAACTTTTGCCGCTGCAAGATGTTCGGTTTCTGTACGTTTGTTTAGCCCGAATTTGTTTATGCCAAAATGTTGCGCTCTAGGCTCTCCTCCGAATAAATATATAGACAAACTGGGATATATGGCTATCGCGTGAGATCCGATCCGAGAGTTTTGCGCGCCTCGTGCCAAACGGAATTGGGGAAGGCAGCCAACGACAACGTCTCCGCTCGAGAGCCGAAAAGCGTATATACAACAAAATATTTCGTGCGGAGAGCACAGTGCCAAGTGAAAAGCCAAAAAAAAGAAGCACACACAAACGAGACAGCAGGAAAACATACCAAATTTCCCGGGCTGGCGTTGCCACTGTACAGGTCCATGGCCAGGATCTAAGGAGCTCTGAGCCCCTTCCTTGCTGCTTGTTCCCAGTTTTCCCTCGTACGCTTATTCAGAATTTAATCGTGAAAACTTTGTACTGAAGCTCTGAGATTGGCAGCAAATATTTTGTGAAATTTAAATCACCGACAGTTGAGTGGAAAACACCAGCTGTCTGGCAACTTTCCACCGCACCGAAGGGGGAAAACTCTCAGCAGCTTTTCCTCGGCGCCCGACATGCGCAGTGGTTGCCGGAGAACGACCTACAGGTCGTATGAGCGCACAGCCAGACGCAACATTTTCGAGCGTGTGATAACACACATCCGAGGCGCCTCGTCCGGACTTTCCCTTTCCGGAGACTCCCGACTCCCGCGACTCCCGAGAGCGACGGCAGCGAGAGTGCGTGGGCATTTAGGGAGGCCCAATGCCGTTTCGGATTCGTTTCGGATTCGGGCCCTAGACAACGGAGCGCTGCATTGAGGGAGGTAGGAAATTTATGGCTGTTATCATCACTTGGCCAGGGCCAGGGCAGCGAGAGGCGGCCACGGATATCGGGCAATGCGAACTGCCGGAAACTAGGTCAAATCCCAACTAGCTGAGCGTTCGGAATTCGGTGGAGTGTGTTTGTTTTTCTTTTTTCGGGGAAATATCATGCAACGGGAGAGAAATTTGTAATTACTTTCACACTTCAATGGGTCGATGGGTGGTCTGATATTTAAGGGAAATCGTAAAAGCGACCATTCGATTTATAGTTTAGTACTTAAAGTAGTATGAGAAATATTTCTCGACCTGTTTAAATATTTAATTACCACATTTTAATATTATTTAAGGTTTTACAAATATTTATTTATGACCCTTCTAACAGTCATATATATTTTTTTTATGGGGAGGCTATAATAGTTTGTTAGTTTAGACTTTTAAGCACTAATTTATTTTTGAAATATTAAAAAGAAATAAATCTATTATAAATTGAACATATGATAAATATAGATTTCAATTCCCTTTAGGGTATATTTTTAAGTTCATCTTCAGGCCAAAATTTTAAAAAGGGTTACATCAGTAAGATTGTAAAAATTTACAAAAAACTTAATTTCATAAATTATGAATTTAGTGTACAGATTTATTGCCCTTGGAAAAACTAACACAGAAAAACTTTCCGAATTTATATGAATGAACTTATGAACTGATTGATTTAGTTATGTTTTTTGTTACTTTATTTTTGTCAAAGAAATTCTATAAAATATTAATTAAGAAATACTCGAAATGGATTCTGTCCCAATCCTGTCAAATTCAAATATTTCTCGATTTCAAGCACAAAAGGAAGACTTCAATGCACAAATCAGCGCATCCTTAAAATTATGCTAATATTTAGCATCCATTCCACATTTGGGACACCCCTAAACCATAAACCCCTCTTGGAAATTAACGTTTGGCATTTCTTTATGAAAAAAATAAATCTAAAATTTTTTATTGGTTTTAGTGACTTTTTTCCATTTTGAATTTGTTCTTCATGATACATCAGTGCGTGTAGCGCAGGTTCCGTGTGAGTGAGGGAGGGGGGAAGGTCTCGTTGACTTGTCTGGTCTTGGGGATGATACGGCAAATTTGTTTACGCCTTGGGACTCCGGCTGGCCACAAACCGGACACAGTTCAGCGGTCGCAGTCGGACTCCCGGAGAGGTAAATAACAACTGGAGGAGAATATGTCCATGTCCTAGCTTCCTAAGTTCCTAACTTCCGATCGGCGCGCTGGTCTGCTCCGATCCGTTCAGCCGCTTGATGGCTATCTTGGCCACGCCCTTGGTGCACTCCGCGGAGCCGCCCATGAGGACGAGGAAGAGGCCGTTGTGGGCCACCGTGTTCCACAGCCGGTCGATGATCCTGTCCAGCTTGGCTGCATTCCGCTCGGCATTCTCCAGCACAAAGTCCTGCTCGGGCACCCGCAGATTCGCAATGGTCAGGGCGTTCTCCAGGGCGATCTCGTTCACCTTGCGCACCGCCTCCTTGGGCGTGGCGACCTCGTGAACCCGCACAGCCTTGCTGTGATCCTTGGGCGACGCCTCGTCCGCTCGCTGGATGACCTCCTTGAGCCGCGGCTGCAGATCTCCCACCGTCACGATGGCCGTCCGCTTGTCTCGCTTGGCCACGTGGGCGAAGAGGTTATTGCTGATGTTGTCGCCGCTGGAGGCGTTGGCCAGCTCCTGCAGGCGCTTGTGCTGCGTGAGGATCTCGTCGCCGAACTCAATGCTGTTGGCCAGCTTCGTCTTGACGAGCTTCAGCGTGGCGCGCGAATCCTCGATGGAGTCGTGGCCCTCCTCGTTCTCCTGGATCGTCTCCTGGAGGAAGGTCTGGGCCAGGTGCTTCAGCTTGCTCTTGCGCCGCCGCACGCCGGAGATGTTGAAGCACACGCTGGTGTCGATCACATACGGGTGCATCATCCGCATGGCGTTCAGATCCGAGTTCAGCGACTGGCCCACCAGAATGGCGTCGGGGGGCAGCAGCATCGACACCTCGCTCTGCACCTGGGGCAGCCGCTTCGTCACCTTCTTCATGATGTCCTCCGTGATGCCCGAGTACTGCGTGAGGTAGTCCGAGATGCGGTTGTCGGGCATCACCAGCGTCTCGTACACCGTCTGGTACTGCTCGTCCACAATGGAGATGCGGGTCAGCTCATTGAGTCCCGCCACCGTCCTGCACATCTCGCAGTCCACGCCGAACATGGGGCTGCGATTGGTCACCGGCTCGTACGACTTCTTGGTGAACTTGAAGCTGCGGAAGCGGCTGTGCAGCTCCCCGGACAGGGGGATCGGGTAGCCCTCGTCGACCATCTGCAGGGCGGAGAGCAGGAGCTTGGTGCGCGGAAACTTGTCGTCCGGATGGAGGTCAGCGATGGAGTGCTTTAGCTTGCCGCCCCCCATGGGAAAGATGTTCTTTACGAACATGGTGGGGTCCTTGTTCAGCTCCAGGGCCGACTCCAGGGAGCCGTGCTCGTCGATTAGCCGCTTCGCTTGGATATTGGTGAGGGGAATCTTCAAGAGAACGAGCAGATTGGACTACAATAGTTCCACAAATGGGCTTCGAATTAAGGTTACCTGCGCAATCTCGTCGATGATCTGACCCTCGTCCTGTGGCGGCAGCAGCATCTCCAGCTTGGTGTTGAATATCCGATTCGTGGCCTCGAAGTGGCTCTCGTTGGACAGGTAGTGGTACAGGGACAGGCCCTCCAGTATGACCACCACGCTGTGCGACAGGCTGAGCCACTTCTCCACGCTGCACCACCGATCCGGCCGGCAGGGGCTCTTCTGCCCGATGAGCGCCGACATCAGCAGGTGCTGGATGTCGGTGAGGAAGATGGGCGTGCGCGCATGCTGGGGCGTCTCCAGGGAGGCGCGCTGTCCCATCTCCCTCAGCCGCAGGCCCGGCACGTCCTCCAGCTGCCGCTTGCGACGACGCAGCTCCACGGCCAGAGATTTGTACTGCTCCTGACTGATGATACAGATCTCCCCCGCAGGAAGACTGTCGCCGCCGGCCGCCTTGTCCTCGCGACTTCGCTTGGCCGCCGGCTCATCGGGGTCTCCGCCCTGGTTGGCCGCCCGCTCCTTATCCGGACTGTTCCGGATTGTGTGCCGATTGCGGTGCTTCCGCTTGTTGGAAACGGTGACAAAGCCGTCGTCGTCGGTGTTGCTCTGCTCCGTTGGCGCTGTCTTGGCCTCGTCCTTACTCGCCTCCGCTGCGTCTCGTTTCTTGGCCATCTCCGCCTCGTGCAAGCGGTCGCGGTCGTTCAGCTCCATCAAGTTGGCCAGCGCTGCCAGCTTCTTCTTCTTCTTCTCGTTGCGCTCGTGCTGCTTCGCCGACAGCTGCTCCTTCATTCTCGTGCGCTTTCCGTGCAAGCTGCAGTGGGCGAAAGGTATCAAAAAGCAGGTGAATTCGCTGAAATCGGCAGGTAAACAAAAAAAACAAAAACGTGGTGTGGTCTAGAGGTGTGAAAACTTCGATGAAAACATTGATGCTGAAAAAAATGTGACCAGATTAATGAAATAGGTTTGAAACTTGGGACAACTATTATAAAAGGTTGAAACCTTTGCTAAAAACGTTTTCAACACGATTTTTAAATTGAAAATTGAATGGTGAATTTGGTGAATTTGACATGGTGAATGGTGAATTGGTGAATTTGAAATGAAGTGAAATTCAAATTCAAATTTCTGCAGTTGGTTCTTTAGCCAGTTCAGGGAAAATCAATCATAAGCAGTTATTTTATTTTGTGTAAGATTAATTATAGGAAAAAAACTCCAAAAAATATAACAATAATGCTTTCAAACCAGAACCTGCTTGCTAGGAAACTTGTTTCCGTAGTATAGCTGTCTCGCTCTTAACTTATTCTGCCATAAGTGAAAAGGAGATGGCACTACCAACCAACAACCGTTAGGTTGCCGCGTGCTTTTGGAATTTTTTTGCTCGCCACAAATTGACGCTGTTCCGCGAAATAATTGTTTTAAGCCACAAAGTGCCGAAATTGAACGCCTTCAAAATGTACACAGCTGTTAAGCCGCTCTCAAAGTATCTGCAGTTCAAGTCGGTGCACATTTACGATGCCATTTTCACGCTGCACTCGAAGTGCACTGTGGCCCTGCTCCTGGCCTGCACCTTTCTGCTCTCCTCGAAGCAGTACTTCGGCGATCCCATCCAGTGCATGAAGAACGCGGACTTGGACTACTTCCAGGCCTACTGCTGGATCTACGGGGCGTACGTGCAGTCCAATATTACGAGGGCGCCATCGCTCAATGGCGAGATTCAGTGCCACCCGGGTAAGTTGAAGGAAAGAAGCGGACTTTCCTGCTGGAATCACAGGCAATAATCCGTGGCTTGTTGCAGATGTGGTGGGACGCTCGGTGCCGCCGGGAAACCGTCGCTACATTCGCTACTATCAGTGGGTGGTGCTGGTCCTGCTCCTGGAGTCTTTCATCTTCTATTTGCCGGCTTTTCTCTGGAAAATCTGGGAGGGCGGCC
The DNA here is from genome assembly GCA_018151655.1 of Drosophila bocqueti. Taxonomy (NCBI): domain Eukaryota; kingdom Metazoa; phylum Arthropoda; class Insecta; order Diptera; family Drosophilidae; genus Drosophila; species Drosophila bocqueti. Next base: position 1,377,892 of record JAECXF010000230.1, read on the forward strand.
GGCTAAAGCATTTGTGCGCCGACTTTCACCAGGCGGTGGTGTCCAAGGACAAGAGCAAGGCCCATCTGCGCGTGCTGGTGAACTATTTCACCAGCGACTACAAGGAGACGCACTTCCGCTACTTTGTGAGCTACGTCTTCTGCGAGATCCTCAATGTGCTCATCAGCGTGAGTGACTTTTCCAGTTAAGTGATAAGAATTCCAATAGAACTCCCCTCGACTCCCCACAGATTGGCAACATCCTCCTGCTGGACGTGTTCTTCGGCGGCTTTTGGGTCCGCTACATGGGTGCCCTAGCGGCCTTATATGACGGCAATTTGGACGAGTGGAACGACATCACCATGCGCGTCTTTCCCAAGTGCGCCAAGTGCGAGGTGCACAAGGTCGGCGACAGCGGCTCCGACAGCATCTACGACAATCTCTGCCTGCTGCCGCTCAACATACTGAACGAGAAGATCTTTGCCTTCCTGTGGATCTGGTTCATTCTGATGGCTGCCCTGGTGGCCCTCAAGGTCCTGTACCGCCTGGCCACCATTTTCTCTGGGCGCTTGCGCTTCCAGCTGATGCGGGCCCGGGCTCGCTTCATGCCCAAGTCCCACCTGCAGCTGGCGCTGCACAACTGCAGCTTTGGCGATTGGTTCGTCCTGATGCGAGTGAGCAACAATATTGGTCCGGAGGTTTTCCGCAAGCTGCTGGAGGAGCTCTACGAGGCGCAGGCCCTGAGCAAGAAGCTGCCGCCCGGAGCGGACGATGCTTGAGAACGGCGGCGTGTATTTAATCGCAAAGTTGTACATGAAGTAAGTCCTCTAGTTCATTTTTCCCCCTACATGACGTCCCAAGTTGAAGATTCAGATGACAAGAAGGCAGCTATTACATTTTTTGATTTATCTCTCGTATTCATATTCACATTATCTTTAATCTCTCACCGATATGTACTTATTATCGAACAAATTGTTAACTAAACGAACCTTGAACTCAAGCTAAGCGGAAAATATAGCACTTTCAGTTGTTCAGCACTAAATAATTGGTTACTCTTTTTTTTTAATTATCATTTCAAGTTGTTTGAAATTTCTTTAGTTTTAATAGGTTTTTAGTTTCCAAAGTAGACTTCTTGGCGTTCTATAATTTGAAGTGCTTTCTCTTGTCGTTAACACTAACAAATGGCTAATACTTTCACATTTACTAACTTAAATTTATGAAAAGATGATCCCTAACACTTTAATTTAAATCGTGAATTGGGGTTGATATGTTAGCAATTGAAAAATTAAGAATCAAGTTCCTGATGAAATGATCTTGGGGATCATTGCATTGGCACAAAACATACCTTTGCGTCCTGGTAATGCTGCGCAGACCAAGACTCGTCCACATCATATTTAGTTTCCGGCCGTCAAAGGACAAGAGATCACCTTTGGGTTGGGATAAGCAGGTAATTCAGGAATGCACCGTGCATTCCCCTGCAGCCGTTCCTCCTTAGGTCTTCCTTAGAACTGAAGTTGACGCTGGAGAATAGGTCCACGAATTTTCTTAGCTTGCGCATCAAGCTAGCATGACTGAGTTCTGCAGGGAAACCAATTAGAAGATACTTTCTCCCTCTCTTCCGATGATTTCCTACTCACACTGTGTCTGGTAGTAAAATTTGGATACAACGATATTTTTACAATTTCTTGGGGGATTCTCTCTGTGTTTTTGCTTGCTTTTGTGCCCGTTTCTGATTTTTTTGTAGTTTATATTTTGCCGGCGGTTGTCTCGTACAAGAAGCCCGAGCCCTCTAAAACTTGGAACTAAAAATGTAAATATTTTGGGCTGCGCTGTACGAAATTTGTATAAAAATGATTTGGGGAAACTGGCGAATGTGTGTCGACCTACAACTCAGTCTGGGCCTGCTTAGCTTTAGCCTCGACCCCAGGTGACAAGTGCGGGTGGTTCGTTGCCCCACGACTCGCACACGTTGCCCCTTCAACTTGCACTTTTTCGACGCTCATTTCGAGCTGACCGCCGCACTTGTCGAACCGCTTTTCATTAACCAAAAAACTGTAGAGTTCAAAACGTAGCAGAAAACTGCAGCACTGGCAGGCAGTCCAGGTGGAAGTGTGTCGATCCACAGGTGATCCACTTTCCGGAAGCCTACATAAGCCCGGCGGTCGGCCACCGCCGGCTTCAGTTGCCGTTCACCGGGCGGATCGCGCGGAAGTCTCCATCATCGTCGTTGTCGTGTCTTGGATATCAAATTCGGTCTTTTCGATTTTTGTTTGAGTGAATTGTGGTAACCCGAGGCTCCTTGTTGGCCCGACGATTTAACAAAGTGCAAAACATATAAATATATACAAGAAAACCACAAAAAAAAGTGTGGAAAAGCAATTCTTCAGCAATTTTGGGGCATTAAAAAAAAAAGAACAATCAATTGCACTTTGAATTTAATAAAAGAAAATGTTCCCAGCCTAAGTAAACCTGAGAAAGTGAAGAAAAATTGGAGTAACATGAATTACAACATGGATGGTATGTGCTCTGCGGTAGTTCGAAGAACTCAAAGTTCCTTGCTCTGGGATTATATTTAAAGGAGATTTTCCTAAACTAAACATTTAAAAGTAACTAAATATAACACAAAACTATTATAAAATCTATATAATTTAAAGTAGAATTAAATTTTGTATCTACTCCTTATCAAATTAGAGGAAGCTTTTCCAAAGTTTAATGTTTCAAACAGGCCAGCAAATATTTAAAATAAAATTGTACAATATACAAAAGAATATACTTTTTTATATATTACTTTCTCCACCTACATCTTAATTTTGTGCAGCTCAGAAAATTCCATTAATTTTTTGTTACCAGCTCCCATTTAGTTCGAACTTGAATCAGCATTTTTCGAGTACCAAAAAATGATTGCGAAACTGCTGAGCAAGCTGACGAAAGTTCTGAACCAAAATAAAGCCATAAAAAGAGCACAAGTGTAGTTAACACACATTAAATAAGTAAAATTACTTAAAATGTTGTCACATAAACAATTTACCATTATTTAAATGTTTAATGGGAAATCTGCTAGAACAGAGTTGAGTTTTTCCTAAAGAAAATTTCTAAAGAACTTCAATTTCTTAGAGCTGGAAGCCACCCGTCTGCTGCGACACCCCCGTCGCTGGTGGAGCAGCGGGTCCAAACGCATTGTGGCCATCTCAGTGCTGGTCATCATCACCCTGTTCTTCTCCCTGATCTATCATGGTCTTGTGGTGGAGCGGATGGATCGTGTCCAGACGATTGCCGCCCTAAATGCCGAGCATCAGCGAATGGCCAATCAGCCCTTCGAGCAAGATGAGGATTCCCTCATCGTGAGCCCTCAGACACTGCACTTCAAGCTGCTGGACGATGAGATCAACAAGGACGAGATCAAAAGGAATAGGAAGCGCATGAAGAACCTGCTGGTCAAGTTTCGATGGCAGAGGAAGCATCGCACGGCAAGGGAGTTGCGACGGTTCGACGTCGACCTCGATCCTGTGGCCATGGAGGCCAACCTGCACAGCCTCTACTCCAAGCTGAGGAGCAAGCGGGAGAGGGAGGTGCTGAGCCAGCTGGAGAGAGAGTTTGTGCGCTGCAAGAAGCACACGCCGCACGACTGCATGTCCGCCTTCATGCGCATGTACAAGATGGCCAAGGAGGTGGCCGAGAAAATGGAGAAGATGAAGGAGATCATGCGGGAGCAGCAGCCCGCGATAGAGTCGGACAGCGAGGGATCAAACGAGGCGCCTGGGGACCTCGCACAGTATCAGGTTGTCACTGTGCCCACGCCAGCAGGCAACGCCACCGAGAGACCGCAGAGAATGAAGATTAAACCGGCTAGGATCAGCTGGATTATCGACGGACACGACCATGATGGCGATGAAGTTTACACGGACGAGGGGACAGCCAAGGCTACCACCAGGGAACCAGCTGCGAAGAGCACTGCGAGGGTATTAAAAGAGGACTCAGCCACCAGGGAGACGCCAGTGGAGAGCTCCACAGAGCAGATCAGCTGGATTCTCGACCACTTTGACAAGCCCAAGGAGATAGTTCGCACCACTGAGGGGCCAGGACAGCGCAGCACGCGGGATGTGACCACCACGGGGCCAGGCTCAATGCCGAATTCCACTCTACAAACGGAAAATGAATCAACAGAAAGGGATGAGGAGCAGGCGAGTGCCATCACTACAGATGCACCTGGGATACTCACCTCAGAAGGACCCGTAGCCACCACTGAGGAAGCAGTCCCCGCCAGCACCACACCGCCGCAGGATAAGCTCCATTTTGACTGGATCATAGGGGAGGAGGAAGAAGCTCCCAACAAGACCACGACCAGCACCTTGACGCCTGAAACAACCACCGAAGCCATCGTTATCAGCACCACTGCAGCACAGCGGAAGCTGCAGTTCGATTGGATCATAGACGGCGACGAGGTGGTGGAGCCGCAGGACAACGCCACCACCACCACCACCACCACCACCACCAGTGCCAGTACAGTGGCCATCAGCACCACAGAACCCCTTGAAACTAGGCCAAACTCCACTTCCCACACCACCAAACCGCCGCCAGTTAAAATCAGCTGGATTATCGATGGCAACGATGGCAGCTCCGAGCTGACCAGCAGCAGCAGCAGCTCCACCATGCAACCCAAGGAGGCCACCCCACGGTCCGTGCATCCGCTGGACAATCCCACCAGCATTGAAAACATGCTGGAGAGCTTCGAGCGGCACGAGCAGGACAAGCCCATGCTCAAGGTCCTGGGGGCGAATGAGTCCTCCCACGAGGAGCACGACGATGCCGCCGAACGCCAGCTGTGGCTGAAGAAATTCGAGGATCAGGCGAGGCCGAACCAGAAGGAGCTGATAGACACCTTTGGCACGGCCCTGGATGCCAAGGCGTTGGACCAGATGGGACCCAAGATCAATCCGCTCAACGGGCACATCTGGAATGGTAATTATAACGATTGCATTGAAGCCTCACATTACCCTTTCCCACTCCCCCAGCTGCCGACGCCCAGATCCTGAGCCTGTGCGAGCGCGTGGCCTTGAAGATGCGCAATAAGGTGGCCCCCAATGCAGGTGAGACCAAGGAGAAGGGTGAAACCTTCACCGCCTCGCCCAGTGTACAGTTCACGAGTCGGGCTCCCGGCGGCTTCCCCGTCTCCGGGGAAACCATGAAGGCCTCGGCACAGTTTATGTTCAATCCGAACTTTGGCATGATGCCCAGCATTCCCGTTTGCTTCTACATGACGCCGGCCAACTTCCGGATGCCCATGTGGTCGGCCTCGCCCTCGTTTATGGGCATGCAGGGCGGAGGCCACTTTGGCGGAGCCGCCAACAACGGCGGCGGCGGCGGCATCTTCTTTGTGCCTCAGCAATTCGGGCCGAGTGGCAACTTCTTTGGTGGCAGCGGTGCTTCCGGAGCCGGTGGCCAGGGCGCCAATATCTTCTCGAAGAACGCCTCGCCGCAGAAGCTCTCCAATGGCCAGCAGCAGCAGCAGGTGTATTGCAGCTACATGCAGAACCAGCAGGGTCAGTCGCAGACCTCCTCCGGTCCCCAGCAGCAGCAGCAGCAACCGGGAGCAAGTCCGGCTGGCTTCTCCAATGCCAACTTCAAGATGCGGCATGCGAATCAGTCGAGTGCCGGCCACCAGCAGATCATTTACGCCAGCTACGCGGGACTGCCGCAGCAGACGCCCAGCCAGGACCCTGCCAGGTGTCCCGAGCCGGGTCAGGTGGCCTGCTTTGGTCGCCAGAAGGAGTGCATCGCCGCGGAGCGATGGTGCGACAATGTGGTGGACTGCTCGGACGGCAGCGACGAGTCCGCCTGCACCTGCGCGGACCGGTTGGACGAGGAGCGTCTGTGCGATGGCTATGCGGACTGTCCGATGGGCGAGGACGAGCTGGGGTGCTTTGGCTGCGAGCCACTGGCTTACTCCTGCTACGAGAACCTGGAGGAGTACGAGCAGCACAATCGCTCCATGATCTCCATGTGCTACAACCGCCTGGAGCGCTGTGACGGCTTCCTGAACTGCCTGAATGGAAGGGATGAGCAGCAGTGCAGCATGTTGGTCACCGATGTGGCGGATCATATGGTGAGTGAGCTGTTTGCTTACTGATTTGTGGTCTTTAATCATCACATTCCCCTGCAGTCGCATGCCGCCTCCGCTTCCGAGGGCTTTCTGTACCACAATCATCGCGGCGACTGGCATCCGGTGTGCAACAATGGCGAAAAGTGGGCAGCCGCCGCCTGCGAGTTGGATGATGGAAAGGATCTCTCGGCAGCTGCGCTCAATGTGAGCTTCAGGGCCTTGACTCTGCCGGGTCCCTTCATAGAGCCCTCCCTGCACGCCGGCGTCCTCTTTGCTCAGGCCTGTCACGGACGCACTGGGCACGACTCGCTGGTGGAGCATGTGGCCTACGTCAAGTGCCCGCCCATGCAGTGTGGCGTGCCCGAAAACACCACCAAGACGGAGCACTCCAAGAGAGTAAAGCGAGCGGTGGCAGCGGCGGTGTCCAAGGAAATCGTGGGCGAGGGACGCATTGTGGGAGGAGGCTACACCAGTGCCCTCCAGTGGCCATTTGTGGTGGCCATTTACAGGGATGGCAAGTTCCACTGTGGCGGAACCATTTACTCCGAACGCTGGGTGGGTCCAACTGAGGCTCCTTCCTGTTTTCACATCCTAATCCTTTGAAGTTCCTTTGCAGATCATCAGCGCGGCCCATTGCGTCATCAACTTTGGCAAATACTTCTACGAGGTGCGTGCGGGACTCCTGCGACGATCCAGCTACTCGCCCGCCACCCAAATCCAGCCCGTGTCCCATGTGGTGGTCCATCAGGCCTACGAGAGGAGGAGCATGCGCAACGATCTCTCCCTGCTGCGGCTGGGCAGGCCGCTGCACTTCAATCGCTGGGTGAAGCCCATTTGCTTGCCGGACAAGGGAAGGACAACGCTGGGCGACGACTGGATCTGGGGACCCGAGGAGCGCACCCTGTGCACGGTGGTGGGCTGGGGGGCCATCAGGGAGAAGGGTCCGAGCAGTAAGTATCCCTAATTTATAGATAAAACTTAATATTAATCTTTAAAATATATTTTCCCAGGTGATCCCCTTCGCGAAGTGGTGGTTCCCATTCGCAAACGCTGCACGGATCCCGAGGATCAGGCTTCCGAGGGCATTTGTGCCGGGGATCCCAGTGGAGGACGCGATGCCTGCCAGGGAGACTCCGGCGGCCCGCTCTTCTGCCGCAGCATCGCGCGTCCGGAGGAACACTATCTCGCCGGAGTCGTGAGTCACGGCAACGGCTGTGCCCGTCCCCAGGAGTTTGGTGTCTACACGCGGGTGACCCTCTACCTCGACTGGCTGGAGCTGGCCACCACGCCGCGCCTGCTGCCCACACGCCAGCCCCTGCAAATGTGTCCTGGCTTCATCTGCGTCTGGGGCGGAAAGCGCTGCATAGCCAAGAAGCAGCGGTGTGACCGCAATGTGGATTGTCTGGGCGGCGAGGATGAGGTGGGTTGCGCCTACAACTTCATACCCGACATGGTGGGTGGAGCGCGGCAGAATGTGAGCAGCACCACGGAGAGTGACTATCATCCTGAGAGGGAGCAAGCGGTGAGCGGAGAGAGTAAAATGCGTGAAGTTATACCCATTGAGGATGAGGATTTGAAGGCGGAACAGGATGAGGAGCAAGAAAGTACAACTTCTGGGGATGAAGAGCTGTTTTCTCTGCCTGCAGATGTTACCTCAACAACCGCTGGCATTGACTTGTCAACAAATGAGGAAAACCTCGAAGAAAGTTCAACAAATGCTGATGAATCTACCAGTGAATCTACCATTCAACCATCTTCTACCCTGGCTTTTACAACAACAACGTCGTCGTCTATCCCTCCCTCCACTACAATTGCTTCATCTACAACGCCTCTCGATAATGTAGAAACCACAACGACGGCTAGCACTCTCACAATACCCACATCCACAGAGGATTTAAAGAAGCTCAGCGACTTGGTGACACAGTTTATGGAGGAGAGCACCACGGCAAGTGATCTAGGAACAAGTACCTCCACCTGGGCCACAACAGAAGGTGCCAGCGAACCAGCAACAGCGGAGGGAGAAGAGGAAACCACAACCACAGAGGCCTCGACTACCACACCAAGCAGCAGCACAGCCAGCTTCACCACAACTTCTATCACCACAAAAGCAATAGTTAGCACTGAAGGACCTGAAGTAACCACCACCCTAGCCCCCACCACAACCACAACCACAACAAAAGCTCCAATTACCCACAGAGAACAAATGAAAATACCCAACAAGTTTGTGTGCAAAAAGTGAGTTCAATTAGAAGATATTCTGTAATTTTAGTTGATTTTTTGTTCGCTAAAATACTCCACAGAATGCCCCAAATAGTGGACATTCAGATGCGCTGCGACCGCAAGACGGACTGTGAAGATGGAACCGATGAGCTGGACTGCTCCTGCAGAGACTACCTGAGCGGCAGCCTCAAGGGTCTCATATGCGATGGCAAGGAGGATTGCGAGGATCGCACAGATGAGCGGGATTGTGGTACGCATTAAGCCAACATTTTTGTACTATAAATTATTAATTATTAATTACTGCAGGCGGTTGTCAGGCCGATGAGTTCCGCTGCCCGCTGTCCAAGACCTGTCTGCCTTTGAGCAAGCGCTGCGACAATCAAGTGGACTGCAGGTTCAAGGAGGATGAGAAGGATTGCTGTGAGTAACATCCACCTATATTTAGGATATAATTTAATGAAGGCCAGATAACAAACAAGTCCTCCCTTCCAGTTGCCCTCACCAATGGCCACGATGTGCACTTCGATGTCCACCAGCAGCCCAAGTTCAGCAGCGCCGGGATCTTCTCCCGCAACGGACACGGCGTGTGGCGGGTGGTCTGTGCCCACGAAACAGGCTACCACGAGCATCAGGCCAGCACCGCAGATGCAGTCTGCGCGCTCCTGGGCTTCAAGGGAGCCCACTACTTCAACAGTTCCGCCTTTGTGAGCCAGCAGGAGATGCATCCCATAACACCCGAGCTGCGGAACAGCCGCAACTTTGCTCAGCTTCGGTCCATGGTGGCGGACAACGTACAGATGACAGAGAACGAGATCGTAATACCGGAGCTGGGTCACCCGTCCGCCGCGAGGCCCGAGAAGGACCGCCTGTTGCCCAACAAGTGCCTGGGCATCTACGTGGAGTGCAATCCCCTGGCGCACAAGACTACACCGCTGAAGACCCTCAGTGCTGGGCAGGCTGTCAGGCCGAAGCCCGCGGAGCAGATGCCCCTCCTCCTGCCCACCATCGAGACGCACAGCCGGCCGAATGTGCACTTTAAGCCGCAGATTCCCGCTGTGGTGGTGAACAAAAAGGACGAGATCCTCGACCGACTCGACAATCTCATCAAGAGCAAGAAGAACACGACGCTGCTGGTGAACGAGCAGCTCCACGAGGCCATCGAGGAGCTGCACTGGCCCTGGCTGGCGGATGTTTACCTCAACGGCGAGCTCTGGTGCATCGGCGTGCTCATCGACAGGCACTGGCTGCTGGTCCACGACAGCTGCCTCGCGGGGGTCAGCCTGGACACGGAGTACATAAGCGCCCTGCTGGGTGGCGGCAAGACAAAGAGATCCCTGCACAAGAGCAACCACGAGCAGATCCGGCGGGTGGACTGCTTCGAGGCGGTTCCTCGCTCGAATGTGCTGCTGCTGCATCTCGAGCAGGCGGTGCGCTTCACCCACCACGTGCTGCCCACCTTCTTGCCGGACAGGTAAGGAAATTCATTGCGGCAGAGAAAAAGGCCTTCCTTTTTAACACACATTTCCGGCAGCTCCCAGCACGACCACAGCGCCCCGAGGGACTGCATCAGCGTGCTGCACGACGATCTCACGGGTCGCATCAAAACGGTGGCCATTATCCGGGCTCCCGACGACGGCAGCTGCGAGTCCTGCTACACGCTGCAGGAGAAGCAGCCGCCGGTGAACTTGATGCGCCTGCTGAATGTCAGTGCCGAGGACATGGCCTCCATTTCGGAGGAGGTGGAGCTCATTAACGGCGTGGCCCCCACCGAGCTGCCGGCCATAACCAAGTTTACCAGCTGCCACCAGTTCGGGCTGAAGAACGTCAGCGACTCGCCGCGACAGCACTACAGCAATCCCAGCGACCAGGGGGTGTTGGTCTGTCGCGATTCGGACACCGGCTGGTTCCCCACGGGCATGTTTAGCTACAACAACTCGGACTGCCAGAGCTTCAAGCGGCCATTCAGCATTCGTACTCTGGAACTGGCCTACAAATCGTTGCAGGACATAATAGGTGAGTCGTGTGTGGAGTTTCGGTTCAGTTTTCCAATTGCAAATTGATTACTCTCCCTTTGATAGACAAACCATCGTGCAAGAACCCGAGAGCAGCTCCACAGTGCTCCACCCATCGTTGCCCGCTGGGCCTCTGCCTGCCCCAGGAGGCCATCTGTAATGAGCGTCCGGATTGCCACGATGGCAGCGATGAGGAGGAAACCAGCTGCCGCAGGCTGAAGCAGCGCTGTGCTCCCGGCGAGATGAAGTGCCGCTCCAGCTTCAAGTGCCTGCCGAAGAACAAGTTCTGCGACCACGTTCCCGACTGCGAGGACATGACGGATGAGCCTACGATTTGCAGTTGCTTCACCTACCTGCAGTGAGTTGCGCTTGAAGGTGGTGTCTTGAACATTCAATAACATGGCTCATTTCAGGGCCACGGATCCCTCCAAGATATGCGATGGCAAGCGAAACTGCTGGGACAAGAGCGACGAGAGTTCGGTGCTGTGTAATTGCACTGCAGATCACTTTCAATGCAGTTCGTAAGTTAGCTAATGTATAAGATGTGTCTTCTTAAATATTCATTTTCTGTATTCTCAATAATTTTACATTTAATTCCCTTGGCAGCTCCCCTGAGGATTGCATTCCCCGTGATTTTGTGTGCGACAAAGAGCCCGACTGTCCCAATGGCGAGGACGAGCGCTATTGCTTCGGCATCGAGCATCCGTTGCAGCAGCAAAAGAAGGATTTCTGGGCGAACAGCCAGCACACGTTAGTGACTCACAATCCCAGTGAGTTTGTTTTAAACAAAAATTAACTTCTCACATTGCAGGCAGCCAGAGAAAGCTCCCCAGTACGGGCAGGTAATCGAGCAAACGTACGGCATCTGGCACACGAAATGCTTTCCCAAGAGCACGCCCCCGCACGTGGACGAGGTGCGTGAGATATGCAAGAAGCTGGGCTACAATCCCTACAGGCAGCCCAGCTACCGGCTCATCGACGACGCCGAGAACAAGGCTGTGCACACCTACGAAACTGCGGATCGGCGGGGACGCAGCTTCAGCAACGAGTCACTGGTGGGGAAGTACCGGAACGCCACCAAGGCGCTGATCGTCAGCAAATTCTCGCCGCTGCAGCTCAACGAGCGGCTGACGCTCTTCCTCAAGTCCTCAAGACCCATTGCGGAGCTGGTGCGGTGGAACGCCACCGATTCCAGCCTGTGCTACCGCCTGGAGATCCGATGTGCCTGACGGCTGCTGCCGTGGACTAGGTAAGAAGTCCTCGCGTTATGTGGTGCTTTGTGCGTTTTAGCAGCAAGAATAAATGAATGCGAGAGCCGTTTAATTATTAACTTGGTTTTATTTTAATTCCGTAATCAGTTTATGTTGCGTATTCATTGCTAAGCTTGGGACTGGGGTATTTCTTTCGTAATTTTAGTTTAACAAACGAATTTCCTTTGGTTTCGGTTTTATAAATGTAAAAAATCGCTTTTGTTTTTAGTTCTTAGTTTTTTGTTTTGTTATCTCAAAAGCCAAACAATGCAATTAATTAAAGCACTTGATCAAGTGTTGTTGGGTTTCCTTTAAATTCGTTAAAAAGACGTAGGTTATCGTATGTCGTAATTAGGATTAGTTTATGAAAGAAGGTACTTGAGAATTATAAGTATTTGCGCACTCCTTGAGAGCGGATGTAAACAACGTTTTGGAAATTAGTTCAACTCTCGTTGGTAGTGTTACAATAATAATAATTAATAATAATAATATACGTATATAAATAGTTAGGGGAATGTGTATAAGAGTAACTAGTTAAATGTATTCATAAGTCTTTGGCGCTGATTAGGATTTAATTTGTTGTTCGGGGAATACTTCTAGGAGGTAATTAATGTATATAATTCATTAGATAAACGCAAACGTTAGTTGGGAGGCGAGAATACTTTTAAAGTTGTTTAGTTTGATTAATGTCGAGATCTCCTCTTTGTACAATAAATCATTTCATTTTCATTTTCATTTCATAATTTTCAATTGAATCACAAATCGTCGTTAAAGTATATAAGTATTTATATGCATAGGTAAATGCTTAGGCTAGAGTTAATCATTCCGAGTGGCGATTGGTATGGTTAGTTAGTTAGTTCAAAGGTTATACAAGCTTCAAGATGCATAACACCGCGTTACGCATCTTGCAACCTGGATTATCTTTGGTTGGTTAGTGTTTTCGTGCGATCTATATATGAATCGTGTGTCGTTGAATGTGTGTATTTAGTAGTGGGCGCATTGAAAAGCGATGCATGTAGAGTGGTTGCTGGGGATTGGGTTCGTAGCTCAGGCAAACAGTTCTCAACACAACCTTTGGCAATTCTAAGTTTAAGAGTAAATAGGTTCATAGAGTTCATAGAGTTCGTAGTAGAGTTGGGGAGAAAGCGTAGTTCTAAACTAGTGTTCATTTTTAAGCTTAATTCATTAAGCAAATAAATCTCGTTTCCGTTTACGTTGTCATGAAACACAGCAGTTTATATTATTATTTGTATTTACATTTCTAATCGTACCTACTAAATTACGCCTACGATTTCGTTAACTGTACTAACTACGCGACGTCTCGTCTCCATGATTCCGCTTCCCGTTTCGCTAAAATCTTAATGGAATAGTTGGTGCGTTTTTATTTACAAATTGATTCGTTCTAGATTGGTTTCTCGTAGTATGTGGTGTATATATTAAAGCTTATGGAGAGTTAGTTAGTTAGTAGATTTCACTGGATGAGAGTGTTCAGAGTCTCTGAAAGTTTGTCTATAGCTATCGTTGTAAAAGTGGTTTTCTATTCATTTTGGTGACGGTGAACTTGTTGTGGCTGCTGGCGATCCTATAATGAATCTAATATCCCTCTTTTCTGTATATTTTTCCTATAGGTGCTGCCGCATAAAAGCCTTCAGCAGTTCTTGGAAACAAAATGTACACAAAGTTCAACTCCATTTGGGCCAAAAAGTATGCTTTACACTCTACTGTTGACCACACTAAAGGTAAGCCCAGCCTCTTTCATAAAACTTTACAAAACAAAAGTTTGAAATTAAAAACTCGGGTGAAATAATAGTCAATAAATAAATCATATATATTTCGCTAAAGACTGCACACACAAAAATATTTAGCCTGGGGCTCAAACAAATCTCTCACTTGCAATAAATAACTAAAAATTAAACATAAATTATACATTGTTAGATCAGCAGCTTTCACAAACTGCAGGCGTCAGATGAACCTTTGTGCGTTTCAGTTTCAGTTTTCCCTTTGACAAACCTTGGCTTAGGCTAATTAAACATAAACGTAAACATAAACAACTAAAACATTTTAGTCAACATAAAGATAGAAGAACTCAAGATGAATTTACACAACATGTCAAGTGTACACGAAATCCTTTCAAACACCTCGATTCCGCTCCGACGATACCTGAACTTCTTTAGCTAAACCGGGGAGTTAACGATTCGTTGTTATCTAACGATTGTAAGGGGAGTTAAAAATAGTGTTCTTGAGTTTCATATCAATTTCCCACAAGGTTGTTTTCGCTAAGAGTCCTTAAGTCGATTTCCGCTGTTCGCTTTTCTCCTCAAGCTGGGTGGGTGGCGTGTTCTCCTGAGTGCGCACCAGATGCGACGGCAGTTGCATGTTCACCGGATCGTGGATCCTCCTCAGATTGTACTCCAACTCGGCCGACTTTCGCTTCAGCGCGTTGTAGTGATCCACATCGAACTGGATCTTCTTGGCGTTCCTGTAGAGGTTGAGGGAGTATTCTCGGTTCTTCACGTGCTCCATGATGTACTCCTGCAGGGAATTATAATAATTGTAGTATTTAGTTCTTGGCAAGGGAATTTCTGATCCTACCTTCTTTGTTACGCAATAGTAGGCATACATTGCCATTGTCGTTCCGTAGGTAACAAAATAGGTGACGGGCTCCATGATATCCCAAGAGTATTCCCACCAGGTAAGGCGCGCCAAAATGCCAAACTGCACAGACATCAGGCCCAAGCCCATCCAGGTCATAAAATTAGTGCGACGAGCCGCCTTTTTGCTCAGTTCCAGTTTTTGCTGAAAGATGTAAGGGAGTTGTGATTAAAGTTGCTTTGTTTTTAGGGTACAAAAAAGCATAAACAGTTCTCTTTTGTACTTTAAACAAATTGATTTTAACAAATAAATCTTTAATGAGTTTTTTATTCATTGAAATTTGAATCAAACTCACCTCTTCCAAGGGCTCGAGTTCGTAGCGTAAACTCTCTAGTTCCTTGGCTAGTTGATTGCTCTTCTCCAGCTGGTATTCACCCACGTTAAATGCCTCATATAGCTTGAGTTTTATAAAGATTTTTATGAAATAAATTCAAATGCTTGGAGTTAGTTTCAAGATATACCTCTCACCTGAGCTATAACTTTGCGCACATCACCGACTTTGTCCACAGATTCCCCAGTAATCTTCTCCCGCTTTGGTGGGTTCACTTGCAGAGTGCGATTGTTGATTTGTATGCTACGTGTTCGATATATTCGATTCATGAAGTCACAATAGTTATAGCAAAAATCATATAGATATCTTACCAAAAGGAGTCATCCAGCAGGCTGTCGATGGTGCAGGATGAGGCGATGCGCACTCCATGCTTGTTGATGACCGCGGCTCTATCGATACCGCGATCCTCAGCCTTGAGCATGGTGAGCAGATCGCCAACGTTGTGAGTGATGGGTTTCAGGGCAAACTGGCAGAGTTCATTGCGGCTGGGCAGGCGGACAGTCATGTGCGGCATACCATTCACGTATTCCACATAGATGTCGTCTGAGGAGAAATATTTGTGAGGACAGATTCAGTGTGGAATACTAGGAATGTACTTAGGGATGCATACCCAATCCAGCAAGTGATAATCGAGAGATTCAGGTACTAGTTTAGGTGTAACGTTTTATGTAGAATTCTGTACTCTTTTAGATATATATTTCTAGGACCAAAAGCTCCCCTGCTCCTGTTCTCCTCAAAGTAGAACTCTTCTGGCTCCCCAAAAAGAGTTTCTCTGGTCGGATGTGTGCCACACTGGGCTTGGTCTTTCCTCTGCTTGCAATTAACCAAGAGCCACTCAAGGTTACTCGCCAGCCTGGCTCAATTCGAATGCAGTTAGGCGTTCGAATTGCTTGCTGAGGCGTGACTTTTTCAAAATTCCCCTCTCTCTCTCTCTCGCTATCGGTAAGGTGCAAGAAATACGTTTAAGCTATAAAGACTGCTACAAGATGACACACTGCCGGTGGCAGTTTGACAAACAATTCAATTAGCGGCATCCAAGACGCATTCCAGGCGAAGCATCGCCAAGATATGATAGTCATCATGGTGGAGCGGGCGAGTGGGCAACGAAAAGTTTTCACTTTGTCGCATGTGGGATCTATGCAGCCATGAAGTAGCACAAACATATATTTATCTGTATCGCTGCCACTCATGCAAGCAGCCACCGAATGCAACCACACGCCAATGCAGCGACGCCACCACCACCAGCCCACCGTTGCAGCCTCGCACTTCTAATGAAGATTTTCTTCTGCCCATAGGTGTGTGTGTGTGAATACACGTTGGAAAAGTTTTAGAGGTGTAAATTTGTCTGATTTAATATCAGTTGAAGAAGAGTCGTAATATTAAGTGTAATTTCGATTTGCCTTTTTAAGATCACATTGATTTGAATTACTATCTCGCTTGATTTAAGTTTATATAGTAAACTATCAACTTTCTGTTTAGATATTTATACAGAACTCCATGAAAGAAATGTACATATTGAAGAAGTGTTGTTAATAGCATTTTACTTTTTATACCCTTACAGGGTGCTATAATTTCAGCTATAAGCCTACAACTCAGTGAAGGAGTCATTTCCGACCCTATAAATCATATATATTATTGATCAGCTTTAACAGCCGCATCGAACTAGCTATGTCCGGGACAATTTTTTTTGTTGTCAAAATTTTCAAAATTTTGCAAGGGGTAACATCATTAAAATTGTCAAAAATACATAACAAAATTTTTATTTAAAAAATTTTAAACTGATTATACAGATTTAACAACCTAATCAAAACTAGCATAGAAAAGCTTTCCGAATTAAAATTAATGCATTTTTGGCTTAGTTACGATGATTTTCATGATCAAACTGCAAGGGAATACAAACTTCGGTTTCCCGAAGTTTTAGCCTTCTTCCTTGTTACCTTTTTAAGATTTCCTCCTAGTAGAAAACAGGTATAATTAATATTTGAAATATTTAATGAAATCGATATCAAATATAAATATAACAGTGCAAATTTTCCTACCATTTCCCCGAGTGCATAACTTTAAATCGCCTTTACCCACTGGGCCTGACTGGGCTGCCGAGTGTTGGCTGGGTCTGTTCAACCCATTAGCAATCGGAGTCGGCGCCAAAAGTGGGTAACTAGTGTTGTTACTGTTACAACTCGGCTAACTAACATTAAGCCGCCGCTCATTGCTCGCTGGCTCTGGCTTTGGCTTTGGCTTCGGCTTCTTCTCCTACTGACTGCGATGATTATTTTCATGGACTTTGATTTTTTGGGATTTTAAACATTTTATGTTTTCTTTTTCTGCTGCTGCTTCGCCTTCTCCGTCGTAGGCTTCTTCTGCTTCTGCTTTTTTTATTGATAGTTTGAGATTTTTGTTTTAATTTTCAGTTAACTTTCAGATTTTCGCGCTAGCAGACGTGTGTGTTGTGTATGCCCCTCGTCGGATAATTGTGTGTACGTGGCACTTTACACTGGCCTTCAATATAACTAATAAACACATTAAAGCGCGATATTGTGTGCAAAAATAGATGTATCAAGTGTCGTGGTGGCAACAAACCAAACAAAAACTTGGATTTATTGGACACAAGTTGCTGACAGAGAGACAGGCATTCCCCATTGCGATGTGTTCACTCCACATTCAGGACAGATAGCATCGGTCCTGGGGAAAAAGTTTAATTTACAAACTATGATGACACTGCCACAGCAAAATCAAATAAAGTTCTGCGGTGCTGTCAGAGGTTTTCGTGTCTGTTAAAAAAAAAAAAAACTAAACAACAACCTGGCCTGTATGTTTTCCACATAGAGCCACAAGTTCTGAGGAGAACAGAACAGCAAACGTGCCAACATTGATAATTCCATGTCAGATGCTCGCCCACGGCACCGCTTTGATAGGCCGCAGGAGCAGCAAGAGCAGCAGCGGCAACTTTGCTTCATCAAAACTTAATAGCCAGTTTCCGCATCCCTGCCAAAACACGGCTAACAAGTGTCAGGGAAAACTCGATGCGGTGGCTATGAATGTGTGTATGAGTGGAAACACGTGGTTGGCAAACAAAATGAGGGCGCGGAGGTTGAGAGACCTCAACCTCAACCTCAACGCGAGGAGAGGTTGCCCCAATGTGGCGACCGCTGCTTCCGTCGCCGGAACTGCAAGCGGCAATCAGCCCACAAATTTATAACGTTCCTCGTCTCCTTTGGGTTTTTTCTGTGGGCGTTACTTTGAGTGGGAATGTGTGCGGGCAGAAATATTGAAACACTTTATCAAATCAGTCTAAAAATATATTCCACAGGAGCATGTTTTATTCTGAACCCAAGGGTGTGTTTTAATATTAATATTCTTGGATTTTCAGCGACTAAAAGCTATTTGGTGTTAGATTTAAATATAAAATATAGGAGAATCTAATAACGATAGAGATAGATTAAATTAAAGTAAGAAATGCTGAAAAGGTTGGGCTAATAAATAAAGTTTGTAATTCAATCAAAAATATTGCAATTGAATTGTCGATTGATTTGTGGCAACAGTTTTCTTGAAATTTGTCCAACAAGATTTATTAATCTTAATGAAGTGAATAACCAATTTTCGGCCTAGCAGAGCTCGAGGAAAATGGGAAATTTTAAATAAGAATTCTCGGAATAAATCAGAGCCCCTAAGTTCCATTTCCTTGATAAGGATCTGTGCAGCTGCCTCTCAGCTTAAATTATATATTTTTCTAGTTCACTTGGCAATCTTGGGGAAAATGTCCTGACAAATGTGTTGCCGACTTTCCGGCTGCCGTGATTTTCACGTGTGTGTTAAGAAAGTGTGTGTGTGTGTGTGGGGGAAAAACTTGCAGGCTGAATATTCGAGTGCCGTTGCGTGTGTGTGTGCCTGTGCATGATTACAAGAAGGAGGTCCTGTGCCTGCTCCAGTCGCTGCCACAGCCACAGCCGCCGCCCTGCACCCTCCCCCCTCTTTCTTGCAATGCCAGCAGAAATTGTCCTTTGTGCATTATTAAAAATTCCGGCAACCGCCTCGTGTTTGCATATTTTTTGTGATTTAATTTTTTTCGTTCAACAAGATTCGCGTGCCAGGTTTTTTTCACTTTCCCCCCGTTGCCAGCCGCCTGCGTGTGCCCCTGCATTTAAATCAAATTATTAAGCCGCACAGCCATGGTAGCTCTGACAGTATAAAATATATTATATAAACTACATGCATAAAATATTCAACAGAAAGCATACGCTTTAATTGAACGATAAAAAAATAAAAGGAGGGAACACGCCCATTCACAAGGACACAGGAAGCGCCCAGGACCCAGCGATTAGCGAGTAAGTTGGGAGCGGGGTGGCATTAGGGCTTGGTAATGGCAATGACAAAGCGAAGACTACAGCGTTTGCCGGGCTTCGTGGTTTGTTTACTATTTTTTTGGTTCGTTGTACTTAGTTATTTTTATCAACACTAGTTTACAAATATTTGAAATACAGTGGCGGGTTTTTTAAACTAATTTTAAATAATTTATTTAAGTCAGTTCAGTAAATATTATTTAAAATGCAGAAGACTTCATTTCCGTTTCTTATTCTTTTATTAAAAACATAAAGTTCTATTGTAGAAATTTAGATCGATAGGAAAATTTTGTGCCCTCTCGGTCTACAAAAAAATGTAATCCGATTGGTTTTAAGTTGAGAAATTTCTAAAAGCTCTAGCTTTGTATTAGGACCTTATCCTGAAGCTCTTCAAACTATACCAGCATTATGTTTCCGTAGTCATGAGTCGTTTAGAATTCATGCAACAATCGCAGTAAACTAGTGTTGTGGGAATTTAGCCCCTGTCCAATCGCCCTTCTGTACCTACCATTCTGCTGGACAGTGTCTTTTGGGGGGGACGTCGCAGAGGTCGTATCGGAATTATTTACGAGCTCCCCTCCGGACGACACCTTCGAGGACAAATTGGAGCCGCTTGTCGCAGCCCTGACTGGGCCGCCCTGTGCTGCCCTGCTGGATGTTGCTAGCCGCTCGAGCAGGACCTGCTTTCGGCCGGATGCACTCAGTCCGAGGGCTCTTAGGCGCGTCCTCAGCTCGGTCAGAGTCAGTCGCGTGATATCTGGCGTGATGATAGTGGTGATAGCAGTGGGCGTGGTCGTGAGAGCAGGGGGGCAAAGGCGCAAAAAAGTAGGTGATGAAATAAAAAAAAGAGGGAGATACGAAAAAACAGAAATTAAACAGAATTTTCCATCAAAAGAAAAGGGCTTGGCCAGGTGCTAGGTGTTAGGTCCTAGAAGCTTCCCTCTCCCCCTTTGATAATGAATCAAAAAGCAGGCAACACAAAGAGCAAGGAGCCCAAGGAGCTCTCAAAAAAAGCGCAGTAAAAATGATGGCACGTGCAGTTAACGCCGCAAAAAATGCACATAAAAAGATGAGTCGAAAATGTGTTTAACAAAATAAAAGATGCGGCAGGAAAAAACAGACGTTTTCGTCAATGGCGAAAAAATGTTGATGGAGCGAGGACGCTCCAAGGCAAAGCGGCGAAAAAATAAAATAAAAAGGAGACCTCGGGCTTGTCACAACGTTGCTGTTTTTTTTATCAGTTCCGGAAATGACACGCACACAGAAATGGGAATAAGAGAAAGAGGACGACGGAGGGGACATCAACGAAATGCAGGCACATTAAATTTAATGCCATTGTCATCCTCAAAATTAACACAATGAATGGCGGGGGCGGGGCTGTCGTTTGATTGCCCCGCAGAAGGATGAGTGAGATAAGATGGGTTCCCATGTTCCGCATAATTTAGTCAGTCGTATTTTTTAAATATTTTGAAAAAGAATCTTGCTTTGATTTTCCATTAGAGTTATGCTTTAAAATTCCTAAAGCGCTATTTAACAAATATTTAGACCTAATTGTGTTTTCATTAACAGACTGTGACTGTGAATACTTTATAAATAAACGTATGGAAATATGTTTAAGCTTATTTATGAACCTCCAAAAATATTTACAAAATGTATCAAGTTGTTAAAATGCTTAAAAAGCTTATTTATAATTGAAATAATATTTAGTTTTCTGCAACTGATGATGGTATAAACGTGGTGCAACATTTCTAGCAGGAAAAGCTTTAATTTAAATATTTAAATGCTATAACAAGACTTGTTTATTGCTTGATCTTTCCCTGTTTAACTTTGGATTATGTACTGCAGCTAGCTCATAAAATAATTTTTAGCTTAGTTAGCGCAAAATAAATCGTATTTCTGCTTAATATTTACTGCTGCCAGCTAGTAATGTAATGTGCTCTCAACCCATCCTTTCCGCCTGATTAATGTGGCCACAGTTTTACTTAATTCCGCGCCATCTAAGCGGATAAAAGCCCTTCATGCTGCTACGCATTATTTAAATTAAGCAAGAACGAATTTTCCGAAGCACAAAAACATGAAATAAAATGCGAAAGCGAAGCTGAAACTTTGTGTGAAAGAGGGAAAAATATGCGTAAGCCGAGGGCAAACAGACATATTCTGGCAGCCATAAAGCATCGCCCGCCTTTAAGCTCATAAAATATTTATGAAATTGCAGGGCCAAGACAAAATCTTGTAAAATATCCTTGTTTGTTTGTTTATTTGCAATGCCAGCCCGTAAAATCCCTGATTTTCTGAACCGAAATCGATTTCTGTGTGAATGGAAATTTACTCGATTTTCCGCACAGAATTTTGACAACAATTAAGTTTTTTTTTTAGAGAGATACTCTTTTCAGTCTTTTGGCCCCGAAAGGCATCCACTTAATTAATGGAAAACCCGTGGAAAATTCGCAGAGAGTTTTGCGGAAAACTCAACAAGCTTGAGGTGAAAGGGGTGGGTGGGAGGCAGGAGGGAGCTGTGCTGGTGTTTCTGTGTGCACAAAATAGAAAGGAGAGTGCCGCAGAAACCGCAACCTTAACCGCTTTGCGGGCATTGTGTTTTTGCATTGTGCTTAGGCTTTTTAATATTTTAGCTGCACTGAGGGAAATACCTATAAAAATTCATGCTATTTTATAAGTCAGAAAATACAAAAAAAGGGTGTGGAAAATTTAGTTTTGAAGGAAGAGTTTACCTGACTGAAATAAGCTCTTCTCTTAACTGAATAATAAGAATTCCCTCTAGGTTTTAAAGGCATTTGGTTGATTATGGTTTACTTTCCAATAAACTTCCCGATAAATGATTATTTCTCTTTACCAAAATCGTAGGAAACTCTATTGCTTTTATTCGCTTTTATTCTCTGTGTGCTTTTCCCCCCTTGCTCGTATTTTATTTTCTTGTTCACCTTGATCTCATTGTGTGGTACGTACGCTCTATGCCGTGAGCCAAAGGCAGCTGCGGAGTTTGCACAATAATCGCAAACTGCGGGCCAAGACAAACAGCGGGGCAACAAAAGGGGGGATGGGGATGCAGGGATGCAGGAGGCAGAGGCGAGCAACTTCAATGCAACTTGGTCGAGTGTCTGGCGCAGGAAAGTAGGCAACGCTTTTTGCCTGTTTTTTCGGGTAAAAGGACATTCGTTGAACATTGAGGCGGCGGCACAGGAGATGCTATAGCATATAGGAAATATTTATGACCAAAAGCACTTCGGCATATAGGGGCCTTAGGCAGAGAGAGGCCATCTTTTTTTAGAGACCCATTAAAAATTGAAGTGATCTATAAGTGCAGCGTAGGCTCGGCGAGGTCACGGAATTTGGTATGACTTCAGGCCTGTGTGGGTAATGCATTTTTCATGTTTTTATTATAAATTTAATATTCTATCTGTGAGGCTTTAGTACATCAATGTGTTTGGGTTTTTTCTGTATCTTAAAAGGATTAAAAAAATCTAGTAAAACATTAGCTTTAAATATGGAAAATCAATATTAAACACTATTTTATTTAGTTATTACGATACAAGCTTCTACTGCAATGTAAGCTATAATTCTCCTTAAACTTCTCCCCATAGTTTCAAATTATGCCGGTTTTTCTCTCCCTCAAACATGAAGTTCTTTAGAATTTTCCCATTCTCCAAAAACCATTTTCCTCCTGCACTTTATAACTTACTATTTTTTTAAACAATGTATACTCGGCCGAAGTCGCCCCCTTTAAGTTCCCTTTCCTTTCTATAAACAAACTCATCGCTCAGCTTCGACAGGAAATTTCCTCCTAGTCCTCCTTCTTTGTTTTCCCCACCTTGGACGCTGGACGCACTGAGCGGAAATTGTGTTTTCCCACTACACTGATTGGCTCTGCGTGTGTGTTGGGTGTGTAATTCCTGGGGCCGTTGGGAAAACAAGACAAGGGAGCCGACGAAGCCTCAAACGAATGCTCTGGTGAACTCTTTAAGCACTTTTCATGCTGACAACGATGCCATCGAGGCCATCGTGGAGTGGTGACATTTTGAGTGGTGCAAGTGACGTCTGGGAGGCCTCAAGGATTCCGCCCATCACCTCCATATGCTGCTCCTCCTATTCCTCCTCGTGTGTGCCTGGCACGGACAAGTTTAATTAATTGCTCAAACTTTACGCAAATTAAATGTCAAGCCGCAGTTTTATTATCTTCCACTTGCAGCCCCTGCATCAGAAGAGGGAGTCTTTGAGCCACTAAAAATATATATCGGAAGTCCGGCACATTTTGCACGTCAAAATAGGCTCCGGACAGAGTCACAGCCTCTGCTATGGCGGCACGATGGGCAACGGTTACTTTCGAACGTCACAAACGTCGTCATCGTCACGCCAGCGGGACAAGCGGTAAGTGCCACTGAGACTACATATACAAATACACTTAGAGAAAGAAAATATTTCATATATTCTGATAAGAAAAGATCTTACAAGGTGATTGTAATTAACAGTTTGTTTAAAAATTTACTACATTTTCATATTTAAATAATTTTAAGATTGAAAATGAATTAATTTCCTTCTTTAAATCGTCACTGAACCCTTGAGAAAATAGCTCTAAAAATCTGGCTTGCTGCCTTGCTGCATATCCTACTTTGATTATACGACTCCCATTGATCATTGATTAAGGGAATTCAAATTTATGTTCACCTTAAATTCACTTAGCCACTTGTCCGTCCGTTTATAGTCACAACAAATTCCAATCAAGTTCTGGAGAGATGCGGCATCTTAATTTGGTTTCCAAAGTGTAAGAGAAGGCGGTCAGGGATTCTGGGTCAAGTCTCTCTCCTGGGAGGGGGAGCTAATAAAATATCCTTGCAGACGTAACTGGTGATGGCAAGGGTTTCCTTGTAAGCCATAAAAGTTTCCGGCGTGTGAGCAAACGACTCCCGCTCCACCCAGAATCTGTTTTCCTAATCAGCAGCCTCAACTGGACATCGATATTTATGTCCTGCGGTTTGTGCGGTGCTGACAAAGGGTCCTTCGCCTAAGACAGAACAGAAGGGTTTAAAAGTCAGCCAGTTAAGGTTTTGACTTGACTTGGCAATTTTCTCAAATAAATTCCGATGTTTAATGAACTGAAGTCTGGAGAAAACTGAGCGAAGAAGATACTGTAAACAATGGAAAATTGTTTTTTAAAGTGTTGACTGTCTTTCAATATTGAAATAAATCTTTTATCAAGTTTCCCAACTTTTTGCAAATGGCAAAACGTACGCAAATAAATTTCAAAGTGCTTAAGAAAAGAAAAGCGAAGGCGAATAAATTGTCACGTCTTTAGCTAAGCCTTGGGAATTTTATAATTATTATTGCGACCTTGAAATATCCGGGATTAAAATTGTTTAAATCTTCTCTGACTTCAAGGTTAATTCTGGTAAATAGTATTAAGATCTTGATTTGATTGTAATAATAAATTTAAAGTGAAATTTAGGGTAGGAAAGTAGGAAATTTTATAAATAAGTTTATAGACTAGAAAATACCTGGGATTTTCCCAAGATGCTGGAAGTTTTTAAACATTATAAAAACCATTATAAATAAGTAACAAATCAGGGCTACAAACCTTTTTCAGTCTTTCTTCCAAGTTATCAATATTTCCTCTTCCCATTCTAAGCCTAATTGGTACGAAAAAAGATTCTTCAAAAAGTCTCAAAAGCTAAGCTAAGAGTCCCCTTTAAAAAGGTCAGGAAATCATGATAAAACTTTTAGGCCCACAAAAAGCTATCAGAGAAAATTAATTCCTGTGGATTCTTTTTCCCCTATTTGCAAACATAATTAGTGCATCGGTTTGACCTTTTCTTTGCCTTCGACGTGTTTTAAATAGAATTGATTTGCAAACTTAATTGGCGAAGCTGATAAAAAAATAGGAGAGAAACAGAGAAGAGGGGCTTGTCGAACAGAAATGGAACACTTTACCAATTAATTAAATGGCAGCAAAGCCAAATTGAGGCCGCGAGTGGACATGGCGAAAAGAACGGCAATTAAAATAGGCAACGCCAACGGCGGCGCCTACATGAGACATGGGGATGAAATACTGGGCATAGATGATGGTCCGGGTGTGGTCCGGCTCCATGCATTCGTTCAGGGCGGCCAAAGGATGTTTTCATGGGGGCGTGGCAGTGCCAGGAGCAGCTCCGGCTGGTTACCGACAGCTGTTGTCGCCGCCGCCGCTGCCGCTCAAATTCCAATCTGCTGCCGTCGAAGCGGAGTGCATAAGCCTGAAACCTGACGAGGGTTGGCAGGAAAGCAATTAAAAGGGATTGTTCCGCCTCCTCCTCTGCATGTGTGGGTGGCTTATATATTTTCCAGTTAATAAACACGAACATACACAGAAGCATTTCCAAAGCTAAAAGTATTTTCAATTAGTTGCCCACAACAGGAATTTTCTTTGTTGATCACAAGTTTGTTTGAATTGAAATGTTTGAGAAAGTATTGGTTAGGAAATGAAATTACTTTTCGATACTTGAAAAATATACCAGGGAAAAGTTGAAGTAACTTTACTTCATTCAATTTATTGATAAGACAGTAAATCTGAATATAACCATGAATCTTGCCACTCACAATAAAATATAAAATTAAATATTACCCCAGGAAAGACGGTTCTAAGCTAAGCAAAACGTTCTGTAAACCAATAAAAAATCACAGCATTTTTTATGTCCGCCACTGCCCTCTGGTTACATTTACATCTCCCACTCGGAGTGTCTGCATTTTACATCCTCATTTATCTTTCATGGCCAAAAATACAGTCATCATTTTGGTTAATAGAATTTGTTTGGGATGTAAATGTGAGAGTGGTAATAACAATATTTCAAAACCTTGTTGGACTTGAACCTCTAAAAAGGGGTTGCTTAACAGATTTAAACACGATTGTTCATAGCTCTATAGCCTTAAACCCTTTGAATCAGAATTCCTGAACTTTATTTATTCATCGGGGAACTAGTTTTAGAAAGCTGAAAGTTATAGAAAGCTGAAATTCCCAACTATTTTTTTGTGGCTGCTATAAAAGTTGGTCTGCAATAAATTTGCACATTTTTAATTGAATTTCTATAAAACTAACAACAGCTTTTACAAAACCAACTTGCCTGGAAATTGCACTAAAATTCCCAGTTGATTTAAAGCGCATCTCGTGTCGATTTTTGGTGGCTACCGAAAAAACCTTCCCTTTCCACCTTACCAAGCCAAAAATTGAATGGTTTCCGCTCTCATTGCCACCACCAAAAGTCTTTGTTTTTGGTTTCCTGCTCTCCCATATTTTTGGCCTATAATTCGAGGCTGCCCCCATGGCGTATACGCAACGCAGGGGTTTTTCAGACAAAAAGACAGTCGCTTAATTTGCATACAGAATGCCTGTTCCGAAGGGCGATAATGTATCGACGATAGGCTTTTGGCAACTCCCAGAGACAAGAGGCGAGGATGGGGATGCCGCAGCTATCGGAAGTGTGTACATAAAGATGTTAAAGATACATTCAGCGGACTCGATGACATTTTTTCGTGGCCACTGGCACAGGGATAAACAAATCGATTTATGCATACAGGACTTACATACAAACACGGAGAGACATAAACATGGACAGATGGGCGGTCGCAGGACTAGTGTCAAGATGTGGGGCGTGGCAGGGAGCTCAGCCGTTACCAGGCTTCTGAGGAACATTGCCAACATTTAGTCACGTTTCGGTGAAACTCTGAATTTTTATTGAAATGGCTATATAAGGGAATGTCTTTCTTTGTGAGAGGGTTGCACTAAGCGAAAGAGGAAAATATTTAAAATCGAGAGTGTAATACAAGAATTTAATAAGTTACTTTACTTTAAAATTATTTAGGTGTTAGATTCTTTGGAAACTTGAAGAAAACTCTTAAAATACAAAATTAAAACCTAAAATTTTGGAGTTGCAAACTATTTAGTTTAATAAAAGGTTCATAAACCACTAGATGATTCAACTAAAGAGCAACAAATATACTTTTCTAAATCTAAATATGATAATTAAAATTTTGTTTAATTAGTTTTAGTTCCAGTTTTAGCCACAGAGATTTTTAATTAGAAATTAAGTGCCAAAAATGAATTTCTAATTATTAGAAAGCTAGAAGAAAGATCATCAAAATTCTCCTGCGAATTACTATTACTTCTCTCAATTTTAAATTGATTTTCTCTCAGTGCATTCGGTGACGGATTCGTGTTGGTGTCTTGTGCAAATGTGTACTAAGTATATGTGTGTGTGTTGGTGTCAGCACTACGTGTAAGGCATACTTCTCGTGTATTTTTCTTGTCGGCCTTCCAAGTCCCATTTTTTTCGGCTGTCAACTCACCTGTAAATACAAGAGAAGAGAGCGGAGAAAAGATCGTTAGAAATGTTGTTAAGCCCCAATAAATTGCTGGGCAAAAGTGAGCAAATTGGATTGACTATCAATTCCAAAGATAGAAAGAGAGAGAGGAGTGTGTGCCAAATGGCACTGCATATTTCCGGGCCATAAAGTTCTATTTTTTATGGACGTTCGATGTTCATTAAAAAAGTTTCGAGCACATTTCGGCATGCAAAAACCCGAAGCAAACCAAAACAACAACAACAACAACCAGGACAATTGGCAGCTAGAACTTTTGCAAAATTTAATTCGAAGGCATAAAACTAGAGGAGAGAGCGACAGAGAAGGAGCAAGGATGGCGGCAGGATATAGCCTCAAACAATTTACCAATTAGAATGTGGAAAAAGTTGGCTCTTGCGGCCTGTAAAAAACGAAATAATTGCATTCTTCTTTTTTTCGCTCTCTCCAAATACCCGCAATGCCAGCGGTTTATGACGACGACAACGATGAGGACTGACTGACGGTATAATAAATATTTCACACTAAATTGCACATAGTGAATAAAAAGTAACAAGCCCGAGGCAGAAGACGCTTAAATGAAGCGGAACGCGGGGCCACAAATTGCCGCTGAAAGTGTGCAAATGACGGAGGGCGGAAAACTGTGTAAAAATAAAATAAAGCACGAGCTGAAGACAATTTCCGCAAAACGAGCTGGGACAAGGAGACGGCGCCCAGAAGCAGGCAGCGGAAAATTCCTCAGCCTACGTGTGCAAAAAGGCAAAAGGCGTAACGGTAACGAGCCTGTATCGCTTTCCCTCCCAGCCCCAGTTAGTTTCCCTTACTCTGTCGTCCTTAGAAGCTTGTCAATGTCTGGCGGAGCGTATAAAATTTTGCAGCCAGCTCCCAGCTCCGAGCTGCACATCATCTGTCCGATTATCTCGCCCAGATTCTACATTGCACATGCAATTGATTAATGCCATGCACAAATTGACAAGCGAACAGAACACAGGCTCCTGTCTACTGCCAAGGAGGGCTAATGTAATCAGAATAGAGTACCCGGGGGCCCTGAGAGAGAGAGAGCTGTTCTATCAGTGACGGGTTTAGGAGGATTTTGTTGTAGTTAGACTCTCATTAATGGGAATATCCAATAACCACAACCATTGTTTCAGCAATTTTAGGTATCTCTTTATCTCATTTTAAAGTATGTATTTATGAGTTTTAATTAGGGAAATTAAAAGTAATCTAAGAGTTACGGCTAAAGTTAATTTTCTCGCTTGCTGAAAGTATTAATTCATTTAATATATTCATTTAAAATTTAACAAACTGCTTTGGAAATTTGACAAGTATAAAACGTACTGCATACTTTAAGACAGCATTAAATATATCTTTAAATCTGCATCATTGAATTGTCTTCTATTTCCCGGCAAAATGCCATTAAAATGAAACTTACTTGCTATGTAAGGCGCTTATAACATTATCCCCTATAATCCGCCCCTGTATGGAATACATTTACGACTCTCCTTGTGTCCTTCCATCACATAACTGACACAGCAATAGGTTTGCACGCGTGCATGCAGCTCTCACATTTGCATATATTTTGGCTATACAGACACTCTGGTTTCTATTAGCCTCACTTGTTTGCATTTTCCCCTGACTTGGGAAGCAAATATTTAGCATATTTCGAATAGCTTTCGGGCAAAAGTTGTAATAGAACACTTGCAAGAAGAATTGTTGATTAAGACTCCCTTAAATATGTGTTAACAACTCCTGGTTCTGTAATTATAAACTTGTGTTCGTGCTCTGCTTTAAATCCCCGGGTAAAGTTTTAATATTTTTTAGTGCACTCTGGACTTTGTCAAAGCCATCTGGTGCCGGGGAATTGTCTAACAAGATGTCAACTTGCTTTTTTTACTGTCTGCCCGAGTCAGAGGATAATTCGGAATAAAGAATGCACTAGTTTTTCCATCCGTCCCGCTTGAATGTATGCACATGCTGCTGGTTTATGTGTCAAAACACCGTAAACAAGTTTGCAATTTTTCGCAAAAGAAAAATAGAGGAAAATAGTGGCTGGAAAAGGATGAACAAGCCAAAGAACAAAAACAAGGTACTAAGTTGCCTTTCATGCAGTGTGAGACAGCATCGGAAAAAATGGGAAAATCTACAAATAGAAAGGCGGAAGGCATATGTTTTATTTATTGTTTCGCTGCACTTGCTCCACTCTTTTGTTCGGCGTTTGCTTTGGACGCTTTATAGTACTTTATTTTCGCCAAAAAACTTTGGCCAACTCAAACTTAAAGGCGCAGAAAAATACACGAGATAAGAAAGTCAGAGCTGGAGATGAGAAACTCAGAGGAGCAGCTTCCACAAAACTTGTGACAAGCGTTCATTTAGGACTTGAGAGAGCCCCCAGAGAACTGAGAAATGGAGGAAGTAGTGAGAGAAGTTTTTCCACCATTTGTCCTAATTTTAAAATTCTCATTTCCATTTCGTTGCATTTTCAATATGCACTTTGAATATTTGCTCTGCTCTGCTTCACTTCGTGCAGCTTTGCTTTGCTTTGCTCTTATTAAAGAACGGCTTCAAAATATACACTTGCGCGGAAAAATAGGCTTTTTAAGATTTTTTTGTGGAATAACAAAACAACTTCGTGCTCAGTGTCCCACTTCAAAATTCCAAAACAAAATTTTATTTTGTAGTTGTAGGCTAAATTGCAAAAAATATTTTTCAAATATTGGGGACTACGATAATTTTGGAATATTCATCGGAAATAACAAACAGGAAATTTATATTACAACTGTGGTGGACGAAGGATTTTGCAAAACAAAATTTTTTACGAAAATTATGATCGTTTTTAAAAACTATGAAATAAATTTTATAAACTGCATCAAAGCACAATTTAAAACCCAGAAAAGTTCATATTTTTAGCGCCATAAAAGATAAACAACCTGCTGACACTTTCAGATAATGCGTGTAAAGAAACCCTTCCTTGAACAAAAAAACCCCTTTTTTTTTTTTGAAAAAAAAAAAAAAAATTTTTTAAAAAAAAAAAAAAAAAAAAAAAAAAAAAAAAAAAAAAAAAAAAAAAAAAAAAAAAAAAAAAAAAAAAAAAAAAAAAAAAAAAAAAAAAAAAATAACCCATTAAAATATGTTACTCGATTACATCTTCATAAATATTAATTTATACCACATTAACCCTTTGAAAATATGTGAATCCAACACACCATTAATTTTTCTCGGTGGTGAAAATGTGGGAAATCGATGGCCAGACAGGGGCAACAAATCAGAGTTGCCATTCAAAAAAACTCACCCTCAGAGGGGTCTGGGTTTTTCGGCCACTGTCAATCAGTGGCTCTGCTCACGTTGCAAGTGCATTAGGAGGAGGCTTCCCATTTTCCGTGCTACTTGCAACTGCAAATTGGGCCGAAATGCATTGTTGCCTCGGCCTCTGCCTGTGTTTTTTCCGCTTTCGAAACACGCAGCTCCGTCGAGGAACACGTCTTCATATAAAGCATTCCGCTAGAGGATTTAATTTAGATAGTGAGGGGGCCAAGAGTCTGGGCCCAAGTATGGAGCTGCTTCTAGTTCAAAGGATCAGCTGGGGTGCACAAATGTAATTCGTATCAATTTATGCAGGACGTGCCGCCAGCTCTGATGTTAAATTGGGAGAAACGTTCGCTTTTTTAGGGAGAGTAAAAGTCAAACGGAATGAAGTTTGGGATGGATGCTGATGATGCTGGTCAAAAGCATCAGTACAATTTATTTATTAAGAAGTATTTGATGGAAATAAGTTAAGACGTCATAATTTCAGAAGAACAACTTTAAACCCTCCCATTATATAACAGTTCCAATTAAATTCCCTATTACTCCATCTTCTCGCATAACTTTTAATTTGATTCTTCACCTCCCCCACAAAACCACATTCCAAATAAATCCTAAAAATCATAGCTAGTCACAGTTGACTTATTTTATTACTCACTCGCCGGCAAAGCAAAAAAAAAAAAGCAGCTTTTATGCTGAATACAAAATCCGTTTATAACCCCATATCGCATTTATAAATAAAAGTTCTTTTGCGGGTTTAAAAACACCCGAAAGAGCAAAAATTATTTTATTGGTTACGCTCTGCCAAGCAGTCGGAGAGCAAAAATCGGAATAGGGTGACTGGAGTTTTGGCTTTTCGAGTCAAAACAAAAGGCGACAAAACAGGAAGCTGGCGTCCCCTCCCGGCCAGGAAACCCAAATCAAAAGCCCGAGCCATGCGTGCCTGGCAACCGATCCGGAATAAAAGAAAAAATCGTTTGGGAGGGAAAAGTCAGCTAGGGACACATGCGTTTAGCTAACAGCCACATGTCACAGGCATTAAAAAGTCATTTTGAGCTGGCCAAAACCAGAGAAAGGGAAAGAGCATCGGTGGCGAAGGGAGAGGGAGGGACTGGGGCACTCATTCGGACCCATTGGGGAGCCGTTTCTTCTGTTTCTGCCGTATGTCCGCGGCGTCATTTGCATCAATTTGACGGCTGCTCTGCGCTTCACTGCCTCAGTGCCTCATTTCCTCATTTCCACACTCATTTCTCGCACTCACTCTCACTCACTGCAAGAGTTGTGAAGAGCGACAGTACACTGAGAAAAACTATCAAGCTAAAATAGAGCTTAAATCTAATTTTGAAGCTTAGTTTCTTGATCAGTATCCATCATGTGTTTCTAAGAAGTTATCTTAAATATACGACACAAAAAGACAACAAAAACAAATACAATAATTTTGTGCCTCTGCATCGATTGTGTTGCAAGCTCTCTCGTTTTTGCCGCTTTATGATGCGAGTACGTACGAGTGACTTGCTGGCATCCGCTGGAGTTACTTGGTTAAAACTGAGCAACGCATTTCCGGCGGCTTTTGTTGTTGTTCAGCGGCGAGCCGGGTTTTGCAGATTGGAAACACCGAAAAATTTAAACTAGGTGACGCTGTTGCTCAGCGATGACGAAACACCTGACAGCCAAAGTTCAACGAGTTGGAGAGCTGAGCTCCATCAGAAGAGGAGGGAGGGTTCAGCACTCCGGGTTCACTCGAGTTCATTGCTGGGGCCCGAAAGACCGAAAGCCAGAGAGCCGGACCCAAGAGCCCATCAGGCAAGCAGGCAGGCGACCCCTTGCCATTGGGAACTTTTTGTTTTGCATTATTCACGAGCATTGCCACATGGCAGCGGCGAGCACACAGTGGGGCGGGCGATTGATGGGAAGGGGAAAACTTTTTTGGGAAAAATCTGGGAAACAGCGTTCTTAAACAATCAACAATGTGGGCGAATTTTTGTGCAGAAACCAATTTCTCTTTAATTCTTGGTGCTGGAATTATGAACTTTTATTGGGCCTTTAAAAGTTAAGTATTTAATTGCCATGCAGTTTAAATAATAATATTTGTGTTGATCTAAAATAATAAATT
Organism: Drosophila bocqueti; assembly: GCA_018151655.1. Lineage (NCBI taxonomy): Eukaryota > Metazoa > Arthropoda > Insecta > Diptera > Drosophilidae > Drosophila > Drosophila bocqueti. The sequence continues at coordinate 1,410,528 of JAECXF010000230.1, forward strand.
TGTTGACTGTGATAAAAGCCTCCAAGCAATTTTTATTATTTTAATTATTTTATTAGACAAAAAATATAAATAAAATCCATTACAAATTTGTTCTTTTATTAAATTTTACATAACATTTTTTCTTGTTCAAACAAAATCCATAAATACTCTGCATAGTTATATAAAAAGCGCTATCTTTAATTATTTGAACATCATATTCTGTTTCTTCTTTGGCATTTAAAATTAACTACCAGCTTACCAGTTATTCTTAGTATTTATTTTCTTTTCGTACTTTTAAAATAATATTTGCATTATTTAGCAGTTCAAAATGTAGTTTGTTTGCTGCTTTTAGTAAAATATTTACTCTAGTTTTGTATTAAAAGCTGGGAAGCTACACAAAACACAAAAATAAAAGTATACACACTTTCAAAAAACACCCTGGGCAACTTGGGAGTTAGTTCTGACATGTTGTGTTTATGATTTGTGAATTTATTTGTTGGCCACTGTGTTTTACGAGCGAAAACTACCGCCCACTGTATTCGGGCCTTAATAGCTTAGCCCGCAGAGTTAAACAAAACAAAAAATAAATGAAACCAGTGCCAGACGGATCTCATTTGTCATTCAGTGAGGGTGGCAGCATCATCATCAGCTCAGGGGGTGGGTGAGTGAAAGGGTTCCCGCGACCTTTCACCTCTGGGAGGCCAAAGGTTCCTCGTGCGGATTACAAATTCGTATTTGATGGTGCGGCAATTGCAATTTTCGGGCCATAAATGCCAGCAGCTGCTGTCGCCGCTGCTGCTACTGGTTTTCTCAGCTTAATTGAGCGCCAAACGACTTTTCACTTAGACATGAAAATTTCATTAACATCAAAAGGCAGGAGGCCAGGCAAGGCAAGGCGAGAGCCACAAAAGTTTGAAACTCGACACTTGAAAATTGCCCCATTGTTGCTGCTGCAACAATAATAACAGGGGTGGTTTGCCACTGAAAAAGGTTAACGAAAAACACAACAACCATAACAACAAAATAATAACAAACAAATGAGATGACGCTGGCAGCGCCGCAACTGCGCAGTCGCGCATGCGCTCTCTGATATTTTCCAGCTTTTCCAGCGCTTCAGTCGGCGGCGAGACGTGAAGGCGGCAACACAGCGCATAGGAAAGCCCGTTGAAAATATTTATTTATATATATATAAAGGAGAAAAATCGCGCGCGTTTTTCCATCTAATTTTTTGTTTTGCTGTTTATTGCTTTTCGGCCATTTCATGGACAATAAACTCATTTTGCATTAACCACAAAAATCAACAAAGTGTGCAAAGGCGGTGGTGGCGCCATCCCCAATAGAAAGCCTCCATTCAACTGGCTTAAAAATGGGTAAATGTGGCTAAAAAGTGGCTGAAAGCAACACAAAACCGAAGAAGATGAAGATGAGTGTTTGTTTTGTGGCCCACAAAACCCAAGTAATTTATTCGAACGACGCGCAGTGAGTGAGTGAGTGAGTCAATATTGTCGTAGATGCCTCCAGGAGAATCAATGCATATGCCCCATTAATCACAAGCCATTAATGATTTAAGTACAGACAGTCGTTTGTCATTTGATTCGGTAAGATGTTGTCTGCTCTGGAATGGGTGGATATTAACCATTAATTGGGGTAAATCTGGTGGCTAAAGGCTGGCAGATAAAATCAGCAATTATCTCTTTGCTTTGAGGGGTAAACACACACAGGAAAGTTTTGGTGTCTTCGGGGGTTTTGAATTGTTAAGTGGTAAAGAGTGATTTTACGCAACTAGCATAATTGGCAAATTTAATATTTATTTGAGGCTCAAGCAGTAGAAGATTTAATAAACTTATCGATTGGAGAAAATTAGAGAATAGAAAAGAGCATATATAATTTTTAAATAAGCATGGCTCACTTAATATAAATAATTAAGCAGATCACTTATTATTTATCGAAAGCACAGACCAGTAAATCCCACAAAAACTAAAACCTAATTGCACTAAATCCTTTTAAACTTTGACATTCATTACGTGGCTTTCTATTTGACCCCAAAAATGAAGCACAGAAGTTGCAAAGTTTGTTTATAACCCGAAATGCTGGCTTTCCGTTTGCACTTTTAATGATTGAGTGTCCTGCGGCAAATGCGAAATCCGAAACGTATTTGTCCTTACATCGACAGAGTATCGCCAGCCAAGTTGTCACTTTATTTATTTCCCCAGAAGAGAAGTTCGCGTGCAAGGCCAGAAAATGAAATGCAATTTGCGGGAAACCGCTGGCTACAGGCAGGCAGCGGAAAATTGATTTAGCATTTATTTCCATCTCTACCCACCGCCGCTGACCTGACCTTATATTGCGGCAATTTTCGGAAAATGTCATTTGAAATGTCGCATCATTTTGCTAAGAGGTTTCGACAGGTTTTCGGGCAGCGCTCTCAGCTCGGATAATGTTGTTGAAGTCTTTAACAATACGCTCTGATTAATTCAGTTCTTTTATTTATTTTCAATTCTATTTTCACAATACTGCCGTGTTTCTATTGTCTGCTCCGCGTGAGAATGCCGATTGCGAATGATTTTATGTGTTTATTATTTTGGTCGACTTTATGCTCCGGTGGCTGTATCTGTATCGCCTCTGTATTTGTATCTGTATCTCTGCTTTTCATGTAAATCCGCGTTTGGCGGTTTGCCGGCTTGCTTATTTTTTCACCCAATAGATATCTGTGTTAATTAATTTGGCGCTGTCATGCGAGTTTTACCATTTTCATTTCCATTTTGGCACGAACATGTTTTCATTTATTTTTTGCGGCTTAATTTAATTAGCTGCTCTTAAATGCGGAGTCGAGGCAACAACTTCTTTTGTTCGAGATGTATTTGCCTATTAATATGCACGGCAATAATCATATTTCTTGTATTTATGTGCTAAATAATATGTGGCATTTTAATTAGCCTTTTTCCCTCATTATTTATTATTATTATTTATTAAGAGCCTCGGCCATATGCTGTGCGTGTAGGTTTTGGGGTTTATTTTTTTGGCAAATAGCGCGTTGAAAATCGCTCACTAATCGCACGCAAATCTCATTTGACTTTTTCCCCGCTTTTCGCGCTCTGCCCTTGGGCCGAGATGTTGCAGAAAAGTGACGAGTTTAATACGGCGCGTGTCACAATAAAATCAAGTTGATGAAGAAACAAAAAGCCAACACGTGACTGGAAAACGAAAAGCGAATTTGTAATTTTAATGATTTTTGCGAATCGCTAAAAAAAAAATAGAGAAGCACACAGAGTGCCAGAATGTTTACAGCAGCAGCGGCGTCTGTCAGTCATAAAATGGCATTAAAAGCAATTAGCAACTCGCTTTATATTCCTCGCCGAAAGCGAAATGAACATATTGCCGGCAGTAATTAAAATCCAAAGCTCTTTGGGAGGCGCAAACAGTTAGAAGGAAATGAAAGCGGAAAAACGGCTCTCACCGAGTCTAAGAAGAAAAGGAAAATAATAATAAAACACAGCAGTGCCTGCTTTCTGAAGTGCTTCTCGAAAAAATATAATTCAAAACTCTTGTCAACGCTAAGAAGCAGGCTTGGATAATATCCAATGGATATGCAGCTGTTTCAGAACACTATTGCTGGACCTAGCTCAACTTTCAGCTTTGTTAAGAGTGGTAACAGCCGAATTTAATTTCAGTTACAGCGTGGTTACCTCCACTTTGCATCTAGAAACAGTTGGGAATTTTAGCGTGGTAGGTGGTAGAGATGTATATCGAAAAAAATATGGAGCTCTTAATCGAAAATATCCTAAAAATTTACTTATCGAAATATGAAAAGTGGAAAAATATGGTATTTAAAGTTATAATATCGCTATATCAGCCGATGATACAAAATTTTTGGTTTAAATATTAAAACATTTGTTAATCTTGGTTTTTATTTCTTCTTTATATTTATTATATGATAGTTTATTGAGTATATCGTTACTAATCGTTCAAATATCGTTTTAAATATCGATATATCTCCCATCTCTAATAAGCGATCTTATGTGATTTAGGCTTGATCAGCTCTTGAATCTTATTGGCAGTTAATTAACAAATTAACAAATTAAACAAAACTTTTTTTACAAGAAATAAAAATTTGGTACCAGAACCCTTTTTTCATTTTTAATTACTAACTTAATGCAATTAATTCTATCCAGTCTCCACTGTACTACAAAAAGTGAGATATTATCGCTGCTAGCGAAACACGCAAGCTAACAATTCGGAGGAGGCATTCCACACAGTGTTGACATCCGTCTAATTAACTTTTAAGTGAAATACAAAGGAGAGCGCAACAAAATGGCAGCAAAAGAACATTCGCTTTAACCTTTGTGTGGCCCCCCGAGAGTCCTGCGTCTGTGTGTACTGAGTGTTCCTTGTGTGTGGAACCCCCAAATGTATGCTGGCCAAAATAGTAATGGTGCCAGCAATAGAGCAGTCAAAATGAGGCCAGGCCACCAATGCTAAGCAGTTGGCAGGCGAGAGCACACACCGTCGACCGTCGACGTCGTCGTCGCTCAGCACTTTCTGGCTCTTTATTTTTTTATTATTTTTATGTGAGCTGCTCGGTCCATAAAGTCAGGCGCTTCTAAAAACAAGGACAAGCGGCAGGAGAGCCCAGACGACCAGGCACAAATGCAGCCGCCAGAATGGCGCGCCGGATCCTCCAGAGGATGGAGGCTGGAGGCTGCAGCCTGGGGACCGGACGGTTGGAATTCTCCGCCGCACAGTTAAACATTAGTTGGCAACATTTGCAATTGTAATGACTCGCATCTAAAATGCAACCATCCGGTAAAATGGTGCCTCCCACCGCCTTTCCCTTTTCCGAAGAACGCCTGCAATTAACACGGCAGCCATAGCATGGCAGGCGGGGTCAGTGGGGAAAGTGTATGCAGCACCTGAACTTTGGGTATTAGAAAGTATTTTGCTTGAATGCAAATTGTGCAGAGATTAGGCAGAAAGTTTTCTAGCAAGCTGGCTATTTGCAAGGCCTGCCATTATGATCTCTTTATTGCATTTTATAAGTTTTTAAAATATTATAAAATGTAGAAAATTGTTATTGAGTTGCTTTTCTTCGATTCACTAAAAGTCGTTCAAATTTTAACATATTTTTCATGAAACTGCTTTTTTTTCCAGCTCAAAGTGTAAAGAATGAACCAAAGAAATCCCCCAGAAACTAATTAAGGCTCCCCATCTCCAGTGATGAGATGCATTGGCAATAACTCAAAACTACTCACAATTCCCCCTCGGCCAGACCAAAGTTCTGGAGCTATTTTCGCAATCAATCTGCCAATCGATGGCAGACGTTTTCCATTTACAAATAGCAAATAGCTTTTCCCGGCTTTTCTGGTTTTTCCGGCACGGCTTCGCCCCCACGAAACACCAAAGTCACAGCTGCTGCCGCGGATCTCACGCTTCATTTGGCAGCTCAGGTGAGGGAAAAAAAGGGAAAAAGCAGCTTCTGCTGGCTAAGCAATTTTCCCCCAATCAGTCAAAGAGAGATGGTCGGAAAAAAGGGCAAAGCAAGCCAGCTGGTAAGCAAATTCTATAGTCCTTTTGGCTTAAACGCTTCTTCGCCCTGCGCAAACTTTCTGGTCTTTGCTGGCTCGTAAAAATGCTGTTGTGTGGAGTCTGTGAGTCCCGAATGAATGATGGCAATGGTGGCAGTCGTCCTTGGTCGAGAGAACTAATGTTTATGACCCTTGAATCACCATTCGGGGAGCCTAATTCAACTGACGGACAGGTGGCAATGGCTCATAAAATCGAGGCCATTCCTCATGTGTTTCCAGCTTCACTTGAACTATATTTCAAGCAGTCGGAAAACAAGTTGTTCAAAGGAGTTATTTCACAAAAGACTGCATCCTTAGTTCAATAGCTATAAATTTGTAGAAAATAAACTGAGTCAGGAGTTCGTTTTAAATTGTATTTCTGGCCTTCAATTGTTTAATTTATTGTCCTAGTTTTGAGGGGAAACTAGCTCTAGAAAGTGGGAAAGAAGTTATTTAAGGTTTAATGCCGAATGTGCGGGAAATGCAGCCTAGAATAGAACTTAGAAAAAATAGCCTCATTAATCTTGATATTTAAGATTAAATATACTCTTTTTAAAATTTAAATTCTAATCTATTTCCAGAGGCAAAGACACCTACAGCTACCAGCACAACTACGTGGATCGGGTGCGTCTAGAGGACACCACCAGCACAGGCGGGCAGCTCCATCACCAGCAGACTGCTCACGACCCGCGGTGTCCGCAGCTCCGAGCCGCTGGCTGGCGACACACCCACAAATCCATATCGCATCTCGACTTGGCCACCAGCTGCCATGAAGCAGCCGGTTCTGGCTTAGGTCGTCACTCGCAGCAGCAGCTCCTCAATCACCCTCACCAGCAGCAGGGACACCTCCTGCACCACCACTCCCACTCCCATTCGCATTCCCACTCGCATTCCCATCCCCACGCTCAGCCCCACTGGACGCAGTGCCGCGTGGGCGTAGGCGGAAGTGGCACCGGAAACGGCCAGCTGAGGAACGCCCGATCGCTGGACTACACGCAACTGGAACGGGATGAGAACGCCTTGGACATAGCCGAGTTCTACTGGCGATTCGACGCGGAAGCGCCGCTAGACCAAGTCGAGAGCTACGCGGGTGAGTGGAGGCCTTCAACGAGGGGAATTTGATCAGAAACTACTCGGCCATGTCGTGTAAATGGATTGTTATTAGCGGCGTATTGATTTCTGAGATTGATTTATAAGCTGTCTTCTTAATTATTATGTCTACGTGGACTGTAATTAATTATTTGTTCTGATTTTCCCAGCTCTTCCCATCCAGGACACTGCTGCGACTCCAGAGAAGCCTGGAGAAGCCACCACACCGAACTCTAATACAGTCAGCACCTCCCACAAGGTGACCACAAACGGTGGCTTATGCCACAGCGGAGTAGCCAGCGCTGCAGCCACATTGCTCGACATTTTGGGCAGCGGCGAGTCGTGCAGCTTGCGGAGATCGCGCAGCTTGGCCGTAATCCGTGAGGAGACATTTAGCGACCTGCAAATCGGTTCCGCAAACAGCAGTCGTCGTCGATCGCAGCTAATACCGCGTGCCCGGCTCGTTAGTCGTGGATTTTTCCGCGAATCACCACGGTAAGTGAGTCACCAGCACTGGGCTTTGAAAACTATTAGTTTAAGGTATTGAAATACTTAAGAAAAGCGATTTAAAAATTTTTAAAAATACCTATAGGTCGGGAGAGTTTAAATAACTAATTACTTGTTACCCAAATAATTGTTTGAAGCAACCTAAGACCGACCTCCCCTAAAACAATGATTTTGTTCTCGAGTGTTTTTAACACGCATACGCCGCGTAGGCCCAGCACGGTTTTAGCTGCCAGAGTCAGTCGTTGAGCGAAGCTCGCCGCAAACTCAACAGGTCTCGGAACACCGGCGCAATTTACGCTTTTTAAACAATTTGAATTCGTGAGCCAGCGGCTGAATTGTTGCGGTCGGTTTGTTGTCGCTGTTACCATTTTCCGTTTGTGCTGCCTGTGATGGTGGTTTCATTGGTTTTGAGCGGCTTTCATTGGCCTGTGCGTCTGACGCCACGTTTGTGGCCAGGTCAGGGTCATGGCACGAGGTCATTGTTGCATTAAGCCATGGCTGCTGACTACAGTTTAGTTGGAAAAATGGCATATTTGAGGAGTCAAAGGGGAATTTGAATTAAGAGTGCTAATATTTTGCCCCCAACTGTCACCGGTAAATGTGGTTTGTTGATTAAACCTAATTCCGATTTGTGACAACTGCCAAGTCCAAACAAACGAACATCAAAGCGAGTTACATAAGTTTTTTGTGCAAAGGTTTTTTTCCTCATTTAGTACTTCTCTCGCTTGTTTAATTAAACTCGCAAAAGTTTGTGCTCTGTCAATTGTTTGGACAACATATAACTTTCTAGGTGCAGCTGCATATGAGTCCTGCGGCTGGTGACAGGCAGCGTGGAAAAGCTTTTAGCTTCGCTCCACTCGCCCACACGTTATCCTGCGCATCCTGACAATGACAGCTGCCAGGGCACTTGAAATCGCATCCTTCCGGCCCCCGGCTAGGCCCCTGGCCTGCAGTCCCGGGTTTTTATTTAATTTGCCGCAAATCGTCGCCGTCAAGGCACTGGGTAAACTCAACTCAACTCAACTCGACGACGAGTGCAACGTGCAGCTGAAAGCGATCCGGAGTCCAAAGGGGAAAATGTCAGCCAGTTTCGCTTTAATGCGAACTAACGGAGGCTTAGCATCTGAGCTGCCAAGAGGTTTTTTCTATTCTGACAAAATGCCAGGCGAGCAATGAAATCAATAGCGATATAAACGGCAATGTCACTTAATAACAAAAAAAAACAATGCTAGGAATAATATTCGTACTGCTTTTAAATTAATAGAAAGCTGCTTGCATCTAAATATATAAATCATTAACATTAAATTCCTTTTAGGAATGTGATAAATATCTGGGAATTAGTGTTTACAATAACAGCATTCTCACATAATCACAGGTGCGTTTGATTTGTTGATATTTTAAGAGAACAAGAAGTCTAAAAGTTTATGGATAGGATTTTATTTATGTTTATTGAAAATAATTTGTTTGGGAGTATAATTTATTGGGGCTATAATTTTCCTAAAGCCTTAAATTCGATAAAACCGAACTTCAAGCATTTAATATGATTTTATTAATTGTTTAATTCATTTCATAATTCATAATTTTGCCATTTTTTGATAAAATATAAATCATAATAAAAGACAAACTTTAAACTAAGATAGAAATCATAAAGTTTGCCTAACAAAAAGATGACAACTTTCCTTACAACAAATAATAATAACTGTCACTGCCAAACTTATAGAAACTTTATGCCGGCCTTGATAAACTTCCTATAAATGGCTAAAAAACTTGCTTCTGACGCAGTTTTGGGATATAAATAATTAAGGCTTGAATGTGTGTAGTTAATACTATAAAAATTCATCAAGAGACTGGTTGGCAACCATGACAGTTATTAAAAATTAGCATATATTTAAATAAAGCAACTTATCTACCCTGTACTAGTTCACAAAGTTTTGTAAACATAACCAAGGACATTGTCATTAATTTGACAAGCCTTTTTAAAGTTTTCTACACTTTACATGCACACACAACATCCTGTTGTGCATACACCTTCATCACCGATTTGACACATTTAATATCATGTTTGCGTTCACAACTCTGTCCATCACCTGTCCCAGCACTCTTTTTTTCTGCCTCTCTGAATGACAAACAAGAACTCTGTTGTGACGGCCTGACATTCTCAGTTTTGGTTTTTGTTTGTTTATGCGATTTCTCCGATTGATTGATTGATTGAGACAACTCTCACATGGCACTGAAAACGAGGTCGGCCTAGAGGGAGTCGGGGAGATGAGCGCAGTCATGATCCGAGTAGTAATTGTAATTGCAATTGTAATTGTAACTTTATGCTTATAACAATGGCCCCATTAACAAGCCCATCCTGCCGTTTCTGATGATTTTTTTTCCCACTCGCAGATTGAACGGCAAAGCGAATCCGAATCCGAATCCGACGACCTTGCTGGCCGGTGATCAGCCAGCGGATCAGCAGACGCCGCCGGCGACGGCAACAGAAGACGCCCAGAGCCAGAGAAGCCACTCAAACACCTGCGATTCGCATCAGCAGCAGCAGCAGCAGCAGCAACTCCAACTCCAGCAGCGACACCCATCGCGTGACTTTGATGTCTACTACGATAATCTGAAACGCTTGGACGCCCTGGCTTTGGGTCTGGCGGAGCCATTGCATCCGTGGCACAACGACAAGAGCGACTTGGAGAGCCTCAACTCGGACTACTTCAAGAACTCGCTGCACCAGAATCACCTCGAGCAGCAGCAGCCCTCCTCGCTGGAGTTGGAGGCCCTCGAACAGGTGGCCGTTAGCCTGCTCAAGGAGCGTCCCAGGATCTATCAGTCGCGGAGGCAGCAGCAGCAGCGTCACAGGAGCCTGCATCATCTGCAGCGGCACCTGGACACTGGCGGCGAGTCCTGCCCCGAGCACAGTCAGAGCAGCATCTTCCCGGAGACCACCACAAGCAACTCCGACGACCAGACCGACAGTCCCTCGCTCTCGGAGCAGGAGTACGACTTGACCCACATCGAGGAGATCTACCAGCAGGGCGATCAGGGAGAGGAGAGCTACGAACTGATCAGTCTGACCACCACTGCCAGGACCCGGGTCGAGAGCAGTGAAGCCGAACAGGAGGAGGAGGAAGATCAAGACTCCGAAGCCACACCCACGGAGGCTCCCACTGCCAGCGATAGTGACAGCACCCGGAGGCAGCAGCTGCACACCGACCAGGTGGACCGGCTGATAGCCTACGACTCGGTTTACCTCTCCTCCGAGGACAGCTCCGACTGCACCCTGATCGGGGAGAGCTGCGAGTCCTTCGAGCAGCGGACTTTCACCAGTTGCGGCGACAGTGGCGAGTTGGAGACGCGCAGTCTGCTGCACATCTCCATCGAGGACACCGTCTACGAGCCTCAGCCGAAGCAGCACAAGAAGGAGTCTGCTCCGGTACTGACCGCCAGCACATCGAAAGTCGAGGCGCAGATCTTCACACAGGTTCTCAAGGTAGAGCACACGCCCAAGCCCAAGATTCTGGCCGTGGTGGAGAAGCGCAAGCTCAAGCAGGAGGAAGCGAAGCCACAGCCGCCGGAACTGAAGCGCCAGGCCACCGACTCCTTTATAGTCACCAACGCCAGCGGCAAGTCCAATCTCACAGAGAATCAGTACCACAGTCTGCCCGATGTCAACATCGGCGTGAGCCTGAAAGTCTGTGAAAACATAGACAAGGAGCTGAGGTCATCCTACAACCAGCAGAGGCAGCAGCAGCGCAAGGAGGCCAAGAGGGAGACGCAGCAGCAGGAGCAGGTGGTGACCCGCGCCGAGACCTACGACTCCATACGACGCTTTGGCCGGGCGCACCAGAAGGCCAGGCAAAGGGAGTTCCAGGAGCGCGAAAGAGAACGCGAAAGGGAGGCATCGGCAGCTGCTCAGCAGGAAAAGGAAAAGGAACGGGAAAGGGATAAGGAAAAGCCAAGGATACACAAGGATTTCCTTAAACCGGAGTTAATCAAGGAAAAAGAGCAAAAATCGCAAGAAAACCAGGCTGAGGAGGAAGAGGAACCTCTGCCGCCACCCCCGCCACCTTTGACAGAGGATATCCTGCCCTCTGAGGAGCTCTCAAATTCTCCACAGGTGTCGCCGGAAATCGAGGAGGAGGAGGACAACCTCTCGGTATCCATTTCACAGCCGGAACAACCCAAGGAGGCGCCCTCCATTGAGGTGGCCAACTTCAGCAAGCTAATCGAGCGACGTGCCCAGGAAATCCGTGAGCGACAGGAACAAGCGAAGCCATCTCCATCCTTCCACATCATTGTCACCGACGCCCAAAACAATATCATCCAAAAGGAGGCCATCGCGGAACAGAGCAAGAGCAAGAGCCACCAGCAACCACCAGCCAAGCGGGGAATTAATCCCGGCCCCAAAGCAATCTCAAACTCAAATTCAAACTCAAGTGGCAATCCCAGCAGCCAGCGCTCCCTGCGACGCTCGCTGAGCTCCTCGAGTGGCAGCAAGCCCTTGGTGCACCGCATCCTCAGCAGCGGTGCTCCGATTTACAAGGCGCGGCCAGTCAAGGTTTTGGCCACCGCCACCAGCGGCATCTGCGGCGACTCCGCCTCGAGCTTTTCCCGGGGCAAAATGTCACGACCTCAGATCCTGCACGTTGTGGACGGCCGGGGGGGCACTCAAGGGGGAGCAGCTGGTGGCACCCTGCGACGAAGGAGCAGTGCCCGAAGCCTGGCCAGCACAATTAGTTCTGGTAGCGGTGCTCCGGCTAATGAATACATGCAGAAGGTTGATGCAGTCCGCTGCTATTGGAACAAACTGGCGGGCAATGAACCAGCGGAAGCGGGGAAAAGCGAGGAGGCGAAGCCGGGGGAGACCCAGCCAGGCGTTCACTTCCAGTTGGGTGGCGAGACCAAGGCTTTCAGCCAAGATAAAGATAAAGCCCCGGCAAACAACGATTTCTGCAGCATGATGCCGCCGCCCTCCATTGAGATTGTGGAACTGGGCGAGGGCTCACAGAAGGCCACCATTGTGAAGGCAGCCATCGATCAGGATGAGGACCCGGACGAGGATCAGGATCGATTCGATCACATCCGCTACAAGGTGCTCAAGTCGCAGCAGCTGATACGCAGCAACATCCTGGCCACGCGGAACAAGAAGGAGGCGCAGTTCGATGGTCTCATTCAGTACCTGCAGGAGTACAGCTTCCAGGAGCTGCTGAGCAACAACAATGTGGTCATTGTGGAGCCCGTGAGGACCAAGATAGAGCGGCCCCTGCAGGTGGGTATTAACCCCATTACGACGACCACTGTGCCGCCTCCAAAGCCGCCAAGGGCAGTGAATGCTACCGGTGGTGGTGGTTCCCAGCCAAGAAAACAGCGACAGCGACAAATCGGAGGAGGAGCCGCGGCCAAGAGGCACTTCTTCTATCAGCCCGTCCGGGTCAACAGAGAACTCTACGAGGATGAGCTCCCCGATCCGGACACAGTTCGCAATGTGAGGCGCTTCTTCGAGCAGAATGTCCTCCCCACTCCCGGCCAGGGTTTGCTCGTGCAATCGCAGCAGAAATTCGGTGGCTCCGCCTGCCAGCTGAGTCCCAAGTCCCGGCGTGCTCGTGGCTATCGCTACCTCACCATAGACACCAGCTACGGCGGCGGCCAGGAGCAGCCCAAGGGCATGGAGCTGCTCGAAGAGCACAAGGCCAAGCACTGGGACAATGCCAGTCTATCGAGTGGCATTTCCAGCGGGGACTTGAGCTCGCCCTGCGGCGAGTATCAGCACCACCACCAGGAGACACCCGTGATGGCCTGCAAGGATGTACACGTCCAGGACGTGGTCAGGCGGCACAATAGCAATGCGGCCAATGCCAAGGCCCGAGCCAAGTTCGCCAACCGACGCACCTGGTGTCCTGGCGGAGCCAATGAGTCCCTGTATCGGCAGATTTATGAAAATAATTTGGGACAAGGCGAGCAGCAGGACGAGGAGGATGACGAGCAGGAGGAGCAGTATGAGGACGATGTGGAGCAGGATATGTGCGAGAACTATTACGTCAGCAATGTGAGTACACGGGAAGAAAGTGTGAGGTTTTTATAAGCTAGAAATATTCATTCGCGTAAATAAAGAGTGGGGTTTGATATAGGAAAGTGATTATAATGGGTTTAATGAATAAATTTAGGAATAAATTCAAGATTTTTGATTATAAAATATCTAAAATTCCTTCTATAATCTATAGTTTAGTTATTTATATTTTCCCCTTAGTGCACAGCCTTTTCTTGGGTGCGGTCCTTTTGCGTGTGGCTTTATGGACCATTAGCCCTTGATGACAGACCCGCCGACTAATCTTTTCTTTTCCCTTTGTTCGCCCGCCAGGACGTGCTGGCCAAGATAAGGGAGTGCGGCTCAACTGTCACCTACTATGGAGGACGGGTCCTGGAGAAGACCACAACGAGCCAGGCGGCGCCACCACCCACAAAGGGGACTCTCAGTCAGACGCACCAAAACGGATTGGCGAATGGAACCCGCTCCCGAGTCCGTCAAATCGAGGCCTGCAATGTGTGCCTGCCGAGCGAGAGATGCGAGCATCGATTGCAAAGCAAACAGCAGACTGCGGCAGACGAACAGCAGCAGCAGCAGGACTCGTATCAAGGTGGGTGAAGAGAGGGTCCTGGCCATAACCATTAAGGGGTTTCACTTGGAGAAATATTTGCATGACAAAATAGCATTTATTTCGTACAATTTTATGAGAAAGGGGGAAACCTTCGAAGAAATTTTGAAATTAAATTTGAAAGGTTTTATTAAATACTGTTTCTAGAAGTGGGAAAGGATAAAGAAATCGATGCTTCAAAATAAGAAACTGAACGTTTATAACTTAATATTCAAACAAGAAACACTTTAAGCCTTGCCAGAACTTTTTATCTCCCTTTAAGGCTGATATAAAAGGCTTTTATATATTTTTACGGCAAACATAACCATGAATTCCCCACAATAATAAACTGGCATAAAAAAATACCATATCCTACATATAAAGATTACTAAGATTATGCTTGTTTCTTCCCGTGCATCCCCAGGCATCAAATTCAAATTGGTCAAGTCCAACAGCTGCAGCAGCCGCCTGGAGTTGGCCGGCACAGGCGGGGGCGATGAGCTCGGCGCCGATAGCGAAGTCGTGCGCAAAATGGTCCATCACTTCGAGGCGAATCAGATGGATGTCAGCGATGACCAGCTGACCATCAACAGCCAGAGCCAGATAACGGCGGAAAGGAGATACCCCGAGGATACGGCGTTGGAGGAGGAGGAGAAGATAATCCCCTTGGTGGTGCGACGCCAAGTGACAGTAAATAATCACATCAATGTGTTCGGGGACATGCCCCGGGATGATCTCGAGAAGGCTGAAAACTTTAATGGCCAGCCGGAGAACGGTTATGGCCGGCACAAGGCGGAAGAGCGGGAAGAGGAGGCGGAGCTCTACGAAAGCCAGGCCATGAACATACGCCTCGAGAATCAGCCAGGCCCTGCTCCCGCAGCTGTTGCCGGCAGCAAAGTTTGTCGCAATAAAAACGTGGATTTGGCCTACACGCTGGTTAAGGCCACAACCACACCCGGCACCAGCACACATCATCCAGCGAATCCTCCCAAGGGCAAGCCCATCGAAGTTCCGCCACTGAAAATGGGAAGGAAGCTCGGAGGAGGAGGTGGCGAATCAAAGGAGAATGGTTTGGAGATTCCTGCCGTGACAAAGGCCGTCAAACCGACGAAGGTCGTTGCGCCAAATGACAGGCCGCAAATCATAGTGCCCGTGGAGATACACCCGCAGGTGAACGGCCAGGCTTTGATGGCCTCTCCGGCTCCGGCTCCTTTTCCTGGTCCTGTTCCCAATCCCCCCGAGCGCCGGCTGAGCAATGCCAGCAGCAGCAACAACTCGGTGGTGGACAAGACCGTGGTTCGTCACTATGTGGCCAACGATAAGAGCATCTATGAGAGGCGCAAATACGACGAGATCGAGTTCGAGGAGTTTGAGGTTTATGATCCTAGCAAGGAGCCCCCGCCGCCACCAGAGGAGGTCCCCGAAAAGGTGGCCACCGATGGGGAGCTGTACGACAGCCTGGATGACAAGATGTGAGACGGAAAACGGATTCGGAAATGCTCAATTGGAAACTTCTTGGGGTTTTGGTTACCTTAGTTAGTAGCCTATAATTTAGCTAGCTTTACAGGTAAAGCCAAAAGATTATGCAATAACTGCTATCCAAAGTATGATTTATCATTATTTAAATATATATATATTATATACGATTCGCAAGCGAAGACATTTGTTCACCTGTACATTATAAATTTATGTCAATAAATAAATGAGCAATTTATTTAACGAGCTCTGTGACAGCTGTCGGCCCCTATTATTCATTATGCAAAAAGCTAACTATATATTACCTGCCGGGGATTTGCAATAAGTTGGAATGGTTCATTGGGAGATAAAGTGACCGCAATGCCCACTAATTGCACCCACTAATCTTTAATTAATCGATTATTTATAGTCAAAGCAAACAGTTGACAAACCACGACGAAGGCGTGAGCAGAAAATTGAAAATTGTCTGGTAATTAGGTGATTAGAAAGGGGAGGTGTTTCATTGATTGAAATGTAAGAGCTAAGCTCGAGTTTGAGGTAATTAAGCAGCTGGGAAATCTTCATATTGTTTCAGAAATGTAATTAAATAAAATTAAAAGTTTATTATTCCTACCTTGACCATTTTTCATTTTGGTTTTCTTTCTATGACACCACAGCCTCTTCTTTTTTCTTCTCCTATTAACTAATCCTTTCTTGAAATACAGCAGTTTACCTTTCATGAAAGGGGGAATGATTAACACTATAACTTTCCTAAGAAGCGCAAAAAACTTACATGATTCGCTTCCCCGAAAATTTTCTAAGCGGTTTCTTCTGTGCCTTCGTTGGCGATGTAAGTCTATTCCTATTTCTTTTGCCAAATTTTCCTTCGTTTTAGTAGATGTTCCTGTCTTATGTTTAACTTTCTTCGACTCTAGGAATTTTCGTTCCGCTTTGGTTAAAGTTTTTAGTGCCCTTTCAAGCACTTCCTTAAGCCATTGCAGTGAAAGAAATGGCAAATTGAAATCACGGGAAGTGCCATCGTTAACCCGGTGTTGATTGGCACGTTTCTGACTTGAACTTCGATCTGCGATTGGAATAATGATTGATATGCTTACAATTACCCCCAAGGGGAAACGCCGAGAAAATGTGTCAACCTTCAATCAGTTTTCCGCATTAAAAGAAAATATTTACAAAATATTTCAAAGGTAAATATTGCCCAGCATTCAAGGGAACCCCCTGGAAACTCACCTCCAGAATTCAGCTGCGTTTTATGCTTGTCCGACTTTTTGCCATCATCGTCGTCCGCCGTGGAAGAGAAGCTTCTGTGCTGCTGGAGCTCGTGACCCGGACGTAGGTGCTGCAGGAAAGGGAGAAAGCCAGAGCAGAATATTTGCAAATTAACATTAATGACTCCATTTCGCATTATTGATTGTGGCTTAAATGGCCCATAGATCTTTCAACTGGCAGAAAAGAGCTCAGAGGGTATAACGAGCACATATGCATAAGGGGAAAAATTATAGCCCATATATGCCGCCGCCACCACCTTTAAGTATATGACGATAACATCTCGGTGTGCGTGTGCGAATAATGATTATGCGACTTTACGGGTGTGTACTTGGTGGGGTGAACCTTTATACTTTGTAGTCTTATGTATTTAAGGCAATTTAATGAGTTGGTTTTTGATTATGCCAAGGACAGTATAAACAAGCTCTTTTGAAATTAAGTTGAAAATAAGTTAAAGAGTTCTCTAGAGCTCTTCAGCGTATTTAAAAAAGGATTACTAACTTTTAGTCTTCTTTTTTTGCTTTAAGAAATATTATTTAAATATTTTTCCCCTTTATCTAGTGCTTTACATCACAGCAAATAAAGACATTCAACCTGGTCCACCCTGGAGTACATTGTTCACATTCCTCGCTAAAGAACTCCCACCCTCTGACGCCCATTTTTTAGACTGGCATTCTTTGCATGTTCCAGCCAGGACCTAATTAAGTTAAAATGCTCCCCAGTGAAATCACGTGCTCCCCATAACGAGGGAAGAGACGAGAACGACAACGACGAGAAGTCACACTCAAAACAAAGACCAAAACATATAAAAGTGGAGAGAAGAACGGAGAACAGAGGAAATTGAAATGGAAAATGGGATGCGTAAATACAGTTATTGTTAAGGCACACCCGGCCACATATAGCCGGAGAGAATGAGAGAGAGATTTAACCCACAATCTCCTCGCCCTCGTCTACGCATCTGCCACTTTTCTTTAACAACTTTTTCTTATTCGTTTTTATTTCCTTTTTTTTTGCCAAGGACAACGCGGCGTATGAGTAATCACACAAGGGAGCAAGAAAGGAAATCGAAACTGTAACCGTTTACCTTGTCATTTTAGCCAACAAACAAAGCGAGGTAGGGGAGGCGGGGCAGGATTTCCCAATTGTCAAATGTTTTGAAGTTTAAAGCATAAAATCCGGCTATAAAAGAGATAAATATTTAATTCCCTAACCTGCCAACCGTTCTCCAAAAGTCAACAGCATTTCGGAGGCCTATTTGACTTTGTTAAAGCTTTGAGTTTTATTTTATTACAATTTATGAATAAAATATGTCAATATGAACTTCATTTTAATAGAATTTATGAATAAAATATGTAATTTCCTAACTTTAGACATAAAGATGAAGGCTGTGAAATATCAAACGTTTACTTAAGTCAAACTATATTAAAAGTTTATAAGTTACTGAGAGCTATTAAAAAGGCTTTCCACACAGAAAAATATTCTTTAAATATTATACATTTCTGTAATATTTTCTAATTATTGTATTTAAGGAAGTTCTCTGGCTCTTATTGGTTTTAAAAAGTATAAAACAAGTTGAAAAACAACAAAACAAACAGTTGTTATTAATATTCTCCACCCCTTTAGCATTCCTTCTTTATTTACAGCCCCCATAAAGGAACTTCCCACTTTAAAACTCCCTCTTGGAAAACCCGATTGTTCAAACCATTGCATAATTTTGGCTGCAGCCGTCCAAGCGTTTGTTGTGTGTGTTTGTGTGGTTTTGCAAGCATAAAGCCAGATATATATACATATATATATAGATACTTGTGTTTAGAGCCGACCTGGGAACTGCGGCTTTTCTCATATTCTATGCACGCGGTGTGCCCCGATTCCAAATTTTGCTGATTGGATTTCACGCTCGCCTCCAATCGGGGGCTTCAATAATTCAATGCTGGATAAAATTCTAAAAAATATAACAAAGTCAAGTGTGTGTCGGCCCCCGTCGAGTAATTGAAATTTAAATGCCAAATAAATTACACAGTCACGCCCAGCACTGCCCCTAAAAACCATAGATCAAATGGTGTTTTCCGTTGCGGCCGCAAAAACTTTTGTGATTTGTTGGCAAGGCGCATTATTGATGAACTCTGGGGCTCCCTGGGGGAGCCTTGACAAAAGCACAGGACATTTGTGACAACTTCGAGGACAGCTTGGTCCGAGTTTCAGGCTGAGTTTTCATTCCGCAAATCGAGTTCCGAAGCCGGCCAAAAGTTATGACCCCCGGCGAGCTGTCTGTCGGCATCAAATGTTAAAAACTTGCCCGGCACAGACAGGCAAAAGCAAATGAAACATTAGGCGGCACATAAATTTAACAAGCTCCGACAGCCCCAAACCCCAGAAACCATCTCGTTTTCAGTCCCAGCCCGAGAGTATGCCACAGACTTGGCTGGTTGCTGGTGGAAAACAACTTTTCCTTTACGATCGTCCAAATAAATTGAAATCGCAGCTCAGCTCAGCACGGCTTAGCTCAGCTTTTCCCTCACGCAGCTCAGGAAAATGAAAATGAAAATGTAATTTCATAAATTACACCTGCTGTGGAGGAAGCTGGCCGCACTTGAGTGAAATCATTTCAAGTTAATACGTGCTGTGGGGCAGCTTTAAAAAATAAACAAAAGGCAACGACAGCCGCACTATGCAAACATAAACAGTCTTGGACTTTGTCTGCGACATGTTGCAGCAATTGCCTCTTAATGAGCCCGACAATGTGGCCCCGTGCGGCGCCCAAGTCTAGGCTCACACTCGGAATAAAAGTGCCCATGGATGCCTTAAAAGCCGCCATTAAATTTGAGTCTAAGCAATTTGCATTTTTCGCAAATAAAAAGGATGTAAAAAACAGTTTAAAGGGGCGGAGGAACTTGTATTTAATTTATTTTAAGTGGTAAGTTATTTGAAACATTTAATTTAAAATCAAAGAAATTTATTGAGAGGTCTTAAAAGTTTTGTAATCCACTAGTTAAGGTTGGAAATATCCTTTAAGACCCAACAAATTATTGTGGACAAACTATTATATATTAAAATGATTAAAAAACTATTTATTTCTTGTTAAAATTTAAATACATTTTTCCTGCAATTTAAAAATATATATTTGAGTGATTTCTGGTTTTTAGGTCATTATTTTCTTCAGAAATATACAAATTAAGAGGCTACGTTTTTTTTAAGTTTTCAAATAAATAAAGACTTGTGTCTTTAAAACATAACCAAAGGCTTTTTAACCCACCTCTACCTTAGGTAAATATTTTTTTCCTAAACAAATATTCTCTCTCCCTGCTAAGGTTCAAACTAATTCCTTCAAGTGCATAGAAAAACACAAGACACGTCACAGGACACGACACGAAGTCTCGGGAAAGGCAGATAGCCATGACAGGAGCAGAAAGGAGGCATCCTGACATGACAAAGGCTCTCTCGGTCTCGGAATAGAGAAAAGCAAGTGCATGGGCTGGGGCACAATAATAATAAACAAAGGCCAGCCAAGTGGATGTCTCTCCGGGTTTCTCAAATCTTTTTCGTCTGGAATTTTACCCAAAAACAGCCAAGAAAAAGTGGCCTCACATTAGAGATAAAAATAAAATTACACAGCTTCGTGTAATTTGCATAACATTTTCATATCTTTTTGGAAACTTTTTAAGACCGGTCTTGAGTCCCGTCTTGAATGTTTCAAATTACTTTTCATATTTTTTACAGGCTTTACATTTAAAAAACTTTTGTAAAAAGTTGTTAGCCCAAAATTCAAAATTGATTAAAATTTAATTGTAAGAAACCCTCCGCTTCCGCTGTCAAGCAAGTGAGCCTTTTTTCCATACAAGAGAATGGCGGAAAATCCTAGACAAAGACTCTCGTTTCGGGCCCTCGTTGCCGTCGCGTGTCAAGTGGTGCATTCCGCGGGCTTTCAGCCAAGAAAAACATATTGTTCTTGCCGCTTTTGATTGTCTCTGAATGAGCTCGTTAAGCCCTTGGCCAAATGGAATAATGAATCCCATCAAAGCAATTTGTCAGCATTGCCGCGGATGAAATGCAATTCGTGTTTCGCGCAGAGATATTTTATGGCTCCTGAAATGCGGGAGGAGGAATGCCTCGTCCTGGCCCAGTCCATTTATTATTTAGCAATTGAGGCAGCTATGCAATGAATCATAAAAATAAAACGGACAAGCGTCGAGGAAATAAGATTAGTGGAACGACATTGGAGGATCGCAGCGAAGACAGACAGGATAAACCATCGCCACGCCGCTGGAGGTGATGAAAAATCCCCGTATCCTCGCACCGAGAACAGACATCTCTCCAAGCCACGTCAATAAATTTCTATAAATATATTAAAAGGAAAGCGGGGAGAGAGCTAATAAATTAGACACATGCTCAGCGGCGCGTCTGAGGGTTTTCTTTCGCTAGAATAGCCAAGATTTAGCGGGCGAAAAAAAGCAAAAACAGAAACAGAAAAAATAGAAAAATGATAAACAAGTAGTGTATATACGCAAAAATCATCAGATACAGAGAGAGAAATGTTGGGGCAGATAAATGCTCAGGAAAGACGCAAGCCAGACACAGACTAAAATTAGTGTGTGTTGGCGTACATACATATCGAAAGATATATAGTATAGAGTCAAAGATACACACACCGCACCAAATGGAAATAGACATTTTTTCATTTCATTTCACAGAAGAAAGAGTGCCAGAAATTTGTCGCCGCTCTCATAACTCATAGATAGCCATAGCCAGAAAGAGACGTTGTGATAATAGCTGACATATAAGCCCAACTGTCTAACTGGCTAACTGACATGAATATGACCGTAAAAGAATTAATACGCCTTCAGGGGTGGCCCAGACAATAGTAAGTCATAAACCCTTTTAGTGAGTTGTTTTTCTGGTCGATTGCTTTTATCTTAGGGTTAGCTAGACAGTATATATCATTTTTCTTAGCTTACTAATTAAATACCATATTATTACCCTGGTTAATGGCTTTGCAAAATGACTCCCAAGAAAATATTAAATGCCTCAAGTATAAAAATAGATATTAATTTCTATCATTACACCCGCATCTGTTTATTCATAAAAAATGTCTGCTGACGATAGCCAAAAAGTATTTCTCTTACCCCTTTAGGCCCTTTTATGTAAAGTTCCCTTCGCTTCCCTTAAAGAGTTGGCCCAAAAAACTGTCTCACTTAAAAGAGAGTTTTATATGCCCATTTGTAAGCGTTTTACTTCACTTTAAATGCATGTTGGGGGAATTGTTTTGGGTCTTCTTCGAGTTGTGAGTTCATTTAAATTGCGTATACGCAATATTACGTGAGCGTCTGGCCTCCGGGTTTGTTTGTTTATTCAGCCAATTTCGGTAATGGAAACTTAGCCCGGGTAAATAAATGAAATTGCATTTCTTTCATTGATCCAATTACAAGCAAATAAGCAAAGTGTTAGAAGAGGAAAGGAGCCGCAGCCTTATGTGTCACTCACACGCAGTTAATTAATAATATGCAGGGTTATATGAAATTCAAGTTAATTAAGCTTTAATTGTAATTGCAAAAATGGGGGAAAAAGGGGCCAACTAGAGGAGGGAAAAATTCCCACAAGGCACACCTCCTCCATAGTCGCACATTTACACCCTCGTTTTTCTGGGTTCCTGTGTTGTTCCCCGGGGCCAACAGAATTTCAATTACAAATATTCCATATTCATAGGAGAGTCTGTGGCCTCAGGTGATGGACTGCCATCGGTAAATAATGCACAAGGAGAAGCAATGTACGATGTACTACGAATATATAGCATACACGGCAGGGAGAGTGGAAAAAGCTGCTACAAATTGAGCCACTAAAAGCTTGGGCCATTCAATCCGAAGCCCAGCAACGCAAGAAAACATAAACTTGTGGGTTAAGCACATAACCACAGACAGGAATCACGAGTCGGGATAAGACAGTGCACTGAGAGAGATCTAAAGGGAAGTTTTATAATATGGTAAATAGCAGATTGAAGATAGTATTATAAATAAATGACAGTTATATGAATAAATAATATATTTATGTTGATAATATTTCAATAAATAAAAGTACTAATGCATAAGATTTCAACTCTATTCCCAGTGTAATCCGTGACAGCCACAGCCAACATAAAAACCAACTCAGTAATTGCATTACTCACTCAAAATAATGGCTCATTAGCCTGGGGCCGATGTACGAGCCTAACAACCAGTCGGAATGGATGCTGTTCGGCTTTAATTAGTGACTGGAATATATCCACCTAAGCCCCGTCAAACTTCACTGGAGACGCTAAGCAAAACCCACCCTAAAAAGGATGCACACACTTAGAAGCGTAGAGCCGGGAGAAGGTTCTCCTACTTTAACATAATATTTTCCTTGCATAAAAATTACTTTCTCTCGCCGCCAAAGGAAAAATCCAGCTGCCAGCTGCCTTGAAAAGCCGCTCGCAAAAAATATGTTTCCCTTCACAAAGGACTTCTGTACGTGAGTGTGTGTTTTCTTTTGAAAGTAGCTTGGCCATGTGCATGAGCAATTTTCAGGACACGACCTTCCAACAAGCCCAGCAAGTGCGAGTAATTTTAATTTTAATTATAATACAATTAACACTTGGGAGAAAGAGCGATAAAGTAAAGCAAGAAGAAAGGATACAGCCACGCCCCAATGGTTGTTAGAAAAAAAGAGGACGAGGACCGCTTCCCAGTCTAATTAGGAGGCGACAACCGCTTGTTGAGAGGCCCATTTACTGAAAAACCGCATGGAAACCCCATTGCAGTCCCTTTTTTATGGCAAAAATAAACTAGAAAGGAGACAATAAAAAATTTGTGTTTTTACCAGGGGACCTAGCTGCAAGTAATCAATGTATTTTTAATGAAGAGCCATGCCTAAGGTAAATATATTAAAAAAAAGACAGCCACGAAAATGTATATTTGTATTTTTATACATTTGATAATTTATTCATTACCCTTTATATTTTACTTAATAATATTTAGTTGTTTAATTTATTTTAAAACCTAATTAAAGATTATTCAACCCCGCAAATGAATTATGTAGAAAACAAAAGAGCATCTCGCCCAGCCCGTTAAGTAACCCACTTGTATTTGTCACTTAAATCCCTACTTGCCAGCCGTTTGACAAACTTAAGTGGATATTAGGCCAACCCTTAGCCAGGGTATGGGGACACGAAGAATAAATTTATGTAGCTCATTTTTGAGGCAGCTCGCAACAGCCCGTGGAGCGCAACGAAATTTGCATATAATAGGAGAACAGGAGAATTTGCGCCTTCAAAAAAGCAGCAGCTGACACTTGAGAACTCCGGTTGGGAACCTGGGGACCATGTCCTGGGACCAGGACTCACCCGTAGAGCCTTAGACATGACCTGAATTAATAACGAACCTTTTTATGCGGTTCACTCTGGCAGGGTGCCTAGACACTCTCGCCTTTGTTTAGGCTTTAAATTGTCTGAAAAATGTATTCAGAGATTGGCAAAGTGGCGCACGAAGACCACAAATATTTGCTAAATAATTTAGGGAGCCACTTTTTCCCCTGTTTCCACTGTTTGCATTATCTTTGAATTATATTATTATATTGAATTAAAATCAGTGCACAAACACGGGCACTACGAGTGGCTTTCCGTAGAATTACGCTGACAAACATTGAAATCTTTTTTATGGCGCCAATACAGAGAACTGCCCCCGAATTCGTTAAATCGAATTGTCGGGCTGGGTTATTGGAAATTAAACAAGCTATTTATTTACACAGACCGCAGACCGGTCGCGTGGCCTCGTCAAGTGAGTTATGTATTTTAAATTGAGCATTTCTATAGTGATTTTTTATATACTATATTCACGAATGAGTGCTGATAAGTGCTATCAGAGCGCGGGTTAAGCGCCCACGAAATTGATAACGAGCTTGGGGGAAAAATGTGCACAGCATTTTTCCTCCCCTGGCGCTCACAGTTTAACCTGCACTGTAAATAGATTCGGTTCGGATTAGATTACAAGTGCAAGGGGTGGTGGGGTGGAATCGGGATATAAAGAGGGCTTTCGGCCACTTGTATCCATTAGGTACACATGCAAGCCAGCTCGGTGCAGAGTCATTAGATAAACATCAAAGCGAACATTGAAACCGACAAGTGGAGAATGGGGGTTTATCTTTGGAGTTTAGGGATCCAAAGGGGAGTCTAACTGTGGACTGTGGCGAACAGGGAGGGTTTTATCTGACTAGTTGTAGGGGGGATTACATGCGGGGTTGCTCAGCTATTGGCGCCCTCGCCACACCAAAAGTCAAGAGCAGGGCACCAGTAGTGGCCATAGCACGCAAAGGCCAAGTTGGCCAAAGTTATATTACTATTGCCATGGCTACCAGGCGGCGGAGACGGCCGAGAGATATACAGATATATTAATACACTGCGATGACAGATAAGAGTCATTTAATTTCAGACCACTTCAGTTATTAGATAACTAAATCAAGTAAATAATTGCCTTGAATTAAGGCACATACAATACAATACATAGTAATTTTGCTTCGAAAATAAGCATAAATTTATAAGCTGACTTACTTATTAATATTTGTGTATGTCTATTGTAAAAATAACTTTATTATTCGCTCTGTTTCCTCCCAAAGATAGTTTTAGCTTATGTTCAAAGTCAGCCTAACAAAAATTACCAACTTCACTTAAACCACAAGACCAAGTGCATTAAATTTAAGTTAAATCTCCACTTTAAACATTTCGAAAAGTGTAAGTTTAATGTATGGCCCCGAGATGTTTATGCTTTCAGCTATTTGTCAGTCGAATACTTATTACCAGCAAGTTATGCCGGCAATTTCGGAGGCATAACTTTAAGATCTGCTGATGAAGCGCGAGCGCCTGGCCCTAATGAAGTCTCTCACTTGGTGCTCCTCTTCCCTACTTTACGATGGCATTAATTACGCGTATAATCCGGGCCTCGTCCTCCCCGCTTAAAATATATCCTTGCATGTATGTAGTATGCAAATATTTTTGCAACGTCTGGTGGAGAAATTTGCTTTTCGGTTTTCCCCTGATAGCTAAGCAAAGATTCCGCAGCGCAGATAAATGTGCCAGAACGTGCACAAGTTTGCAAGGCACAAGGAGAGTCCTGCGGAGAAGGATAATGTCCTGAGGATGATGGTGGGTGGTGGTTGGTGGGTGCTGGTGTCGGCGCCAAGGCCCCTCTCCCATATTATGCAGATTTTCTGCGGCCTGAATGCTTGTGTACGGGTTAAGTCGAATGCTTGGTGAAGAGACCCTAAGGTGAGGGCCGCAAAAACTTGCTGATCAAACAATAGTTGATAGTACTCGAGAAGTGGATTAGAAAAAGTCAAGGACAAACTGCTGATAAGCAGAGTGTTTTTCTCTGCCTACTTGAGTTGCCAAGGATAACTTTGACTCTTGCGGGGAATTAGCGGCCAAAAACTTGAGAATGAGGTTAAATGAGGCTTGGGAAGATTGAAGAACTAGGCTTAGTGGCAAGAGTGGTTCCACCCTTAAGGTAATATTTTCTTCTTATGAAGTGTTTGTGAGAAGCGCAGAGAAGGGCGTTCAGGTTTTTGAGGTAACTTGGAAAATATGAAAAAAATGTTCGGATTACTGAGAGAAACTCTTTTTTAAAGGACATTTAAGAATAAATACCTTTATAAAAGAAAGAATATATATTCAAGGCAATATTTTAATATTTAATAGTAAATTGGTTAAATAGTTTACCAGAATAATTTAAATTAATTGGGCTTTAAAACTAAATATGTTAATTGTATTCTGTAACAATGTTACACATTTTCTTTTCTCAAAACTGTCGTCAAACTTAAACCATAAAAAGTTGAAAAGTGGTTTTGGAAAGGGGGAGAAATTTCCACTGCAGAAGAGTGAATTTTAAGTATGCTAAGCCTGATTTAATGAGAAGCTTTTGCAAAAACTACCAGAACTACAATGTGCAACGAATGACCATAAGCCCTGGCTTTAAGCCGCTGACCTTTGGCTGCATTATGTGCAATATGATTATACACCTGCAGGGGCTTACTTTGGATATGATGAATTCCATTTGCATAAATACTCGTACTTCGTTGCTTTTGTTTGCCAGACTTTATAGCCCCCGCTTGCACATGGAGATGTGCACAAATAAAGCCGGTTCCCAAAGCCTGAATCATTGCACTTGTATTTTTAATCAAATATCAATTTATCGCCCATCGACCCCTTTTGTAGCAGCACGAAAAATAATTGTTGGCCGAGAGAGAAAATTCTTGTTTGGAAACAGGACCGGTTGAGATAATAAAAACCCAATAATTAATACGATATAAATAATAAAAAAATTTTTTAATCAGATATTCCTATAATTTAAAAATTTTAAAATATCTTAAATTGATTTAAGACCTATAATTGATGTATAATTTTTTAAATGATTGCTTAAAATTTTAACATCCTATTTGTCGAACCATTGCTGTTTCGCATATGTGTGTGTGCTGGTGCCACGCCCCAGCGCCTCTTTCGAGCGAATCGGAAACAGGAATATAGCAGAGCAAATGGAAACAAAATGCAAAAACCAGAAATTCGAGGGCAAGCCAAAAATCCCATTGAAAAGGAAATGCCGGAAAGAGACAGCAGGAATCGGATTTTCGGGGAAAAATAGGGAAAGGGAGATGTAACAACACACGTTCTGTGTCTGTATGTGTCTATTTGTGACTGTGTGTATGGGTGTTGGTGTTGTGCGGCAGACCAAATGGCGCCAATAAAAGTTTTTCTGCCCCAAGAACAACGGAAAAGTGGAGTTTCCCCCCCAAAAAATAGTGATGTTATTTTTTGTACTTGTCAGATACATAGATATTTTAGCCTTGTCCTCAGACTTTATTTACTTTTTCCCCCCAGGAGCTAGCTTTAAATCGTAGTGGAAAAATCGGAGTCATCGGCAGTTGGAGCGTGTTCTAAATTGAGAGACAAAGGCTATATGACACGTTAAGATGCCAGATTTGGCTAACAAGGGTCGAGAACTCGGCTTATAAAACCCAGAATACGGGACAATAACCAGAATAAATATTTAACAAATTATCTCCTTTTTTTGTAAAAAGAATAAAAAAGAATATTTCATATAATAAAAGTTATTTTAAAGTTATTAAATAATTAAAATGATGTTAACTTAAAGATTAGTTATCATCATAAAAGAAACCAAACGCTTATAGGGACTTAACCCCTTTACCTTTTAACACATCTGTATGTGTGACTATCGCCGTGGTTTATCTTGTCATTTTTATTTGCTTTAATCAGCTAACAAAGGACAAAAAGAAACAAATGCAAATTGAGACACACACACACCCACTCAGATGGAAGTGAACGAAAAGTCGAGCAAATAACCTGCTAAAATGTAAATAATCCCGGTACGAAATCTCTCCCATTTCTCCCGCTGCTATCAGCACTCACGCCCTCTCTCTCCGTTGGGCAAACAAAAAGCTCAAGAGCCGCCCGCGCTCATGCCGACACTTGAGCCGAGCAAATAACGGCGTATTTAATCATTTCGTATGCAAATCGAGTTTGTCATAAAAGAAATAGTAGGATAAAAGCACGCCGGTCGTTACAGTTTGACCTCCGTAAATTATACAAAAATATTTATATATTTTAAAAATATATATTCATGAATTATTAATTGCTATTATGATTCTAAATATTCCTTCTAGCCAAGCTTGACTGTAGCTTTTATTTAGCTTTATCCGCTGAGTATTTTGCTGATTCACTTCCCTTGCTTTGAAATTCCTATTGATAAGGCTGCGATTACAATTAGTCAATAAAAAGCAGCCCCAGCATCGCCATAATCGAAGTGATTCATTCAAAAGCGAATTAAATCAATGACCTACGATTTTGAGAGAACTGAGATGCCATAACGAGTGCTAATTGTTCTCAAATTCACCCTCTCTCGTTTCGAAAGAAAATTACCACAATCACTCATATATCAACGGCACCTCCACTCCCCTTTTTGTGGGCCCTCCTCCCCCATTCATCTTGTCATGTGATGATAAACATTTCTGACAGCTGTTTTTGTTGTTATTTTGTTATTTCTGTGCCCTTTTTTCTGCGGAGAGAGAGGACGCGCAGGTGCCAAGTTCAAAAGCAAGAACAACTCACCAGGAGAGAGTTATATATTCAGAGTCGGAGAGAGTTGGAGTTGCAGTTGGAGTTAAAGTTGGAGCTGGATTTGGAGAGAGCGATTTGTGGGGCAGAGACTGTGAGCGAAAGAAAGATGGGCAGCTGCGAAAGACAAACATACACATGGTATGTAGGGGTGTGCATATTTGTTCATTGTATTTTCGGACTGGTTCTTTGCATAAATTTTTATAATTTCCAAGCACAAAATGTGGCACACATCGAAACACACGCATAAGAAACAAGCACGTTGGATATTTTCAATATGGCAATGGGAATGTAACATAAATGAAAATACTCTCTTCAAACACATTTGCAGTGGAACAATTGAGGTCAAGATAAAAGCACTTCTAATTTTACTCACATGGGAGCTCGTGAATAGCCTCTTGAAGTATGATTCAAATCTTAGATTACTTCGGAATATCTTTTTAATATTATTGCGAATTAAATATGTACCATTTTTTAAGAACACTCGGTCTCATGCTAAAATTAAACCATAAAAAAGGTTTAAAGAAGGGTATTTAAAAATATAAAACCATCTAAATACATTACTCCATATACATTAAGTTTTTATTATTTTCTTAAACCTTTTTTAGGTACACAACCTGTCATGTGTGCTATTACCTCAACCTCGTCTGTTTCCATGCGCTTATTCACATGTGAATAACAAGTGCGTGTATCTTTTTATAGATTCCCATGCTGCTCCCCCGGAGCGCGGCTTTTCCCGGCTAGTTTCTGCCCTTTGGTATTTATAAAATGGTCGGGGGTTTCGATAGTCTATTGGGGGAGGCGTTAGTACTTACCAGGGCGAAGGTCGTGACGGGGGTCAGGCGCAGGGCAATATTCCTATGGGCGGGCGACGGGCGGAGGAGCAGCCGGAAGGCGCTAACCATGGCGGCCTTGCTTCTGGACATGATTTCTGCTGCTCGAACTGGACACTACACCGCGAAATACACTCTTCCTCTATATATTTTCAGATTGGATGTGAATCACAAGAACACTGGTTATTTGTTGTGGTGGCAAAGGTAAATAATGAGTAATAAACGGAACTCCAACCGATTCTATAGCCTTTTTCCTTTGGCTGTGGTTCAAACACTCGCAGTAAAAATATATATATATACAATGTATACAATGCAGTTTTTACCGGTGCCGTTATCATTTTCTCAAAAATCAAATTTTTACACTAAGTAAATTTTAAGCGTGCAAAAAGACCACTAAGAATTTCTTTTACTCCAAACATTTTGTTTGGCTTAAATTTGTAATTTATTTTTAATTTTTTTGAGTGTTAAAACAAAAGTGAGTTGTGAACAGAGAGGAATAAATGCAACAAGGACCAACGACAAAAAAAAAGGGAGAGCAGTACGGGCGGCAAAAAAAAGGAGTGAAAAATAGGAGGGAGAAGCGAATGGGGCAGAGAGAATTACCGGTTTTACCCAGCGATTCTTCATCTGTTATTTATATAAATATATATATTTCCCTTTATTGTTTCACATGACGAAAAACACCACGATCAGCACTCGGAATTTTAATATACTATTTACTATATAGAAAGATATAGCCAGCGGCTGCCTTTAGTTTTTGACAACTATAAATTAAGCCAGGCGGCCTTTTCTTTTCACTCTCTTCGCACTCTTTTTTAATTCTCTCTCTTGGCAAATTAGCCGGTTGCTGAAACACGCGAGGTTTTTTTTCTTGTTGTAACTATTATTCCTTCTTTGGAAGAGAGAACCTGTTAGCACGTGCTATATCCAGTATATAGTATATATATTTAGCCCGCAGTCTTTGGTTTCCACAACGCGCCATCCATAATTACCGGCTTTATTCTTTAACCACCAAATATTAAATATCAATAATTCGAGCTTTGAACGACGTAAACAAAGTTTTTACGGCAATTTTCCAGTTTCAAGTTTCCTTCGCGGCATCAATCATCCGACGCGTGTGCTCGCTGGAAAATTTTTGAAGAAACTCAGAAGTGTTGGCAGTTTAGCCAGTGTTGATGCAAATTTGGCTTTTTATTTTCCGGCCAGATCTGGCAAGAAAATACTTTACTTTAGCTATTTTTCCACTAGATCTAGCCTTTTTGAGAGGCAGGATACTTGCAAGATAAGGTAGTTCGAGACTCAAAAGTCTGGCAGCGCCACGTGCTACTAGGCCTGCCAGACTTTTGTCATTTTTGAGATTGACGCTAGATGGCGCTCAAAAACAATTTGTAAAAACAATTTCTACATGTCGCTCTCAATTATTTACTACATGTCATGTATGTAGTTGCAATGTAGAAACTTTATGTAAGTAAAAATGTTAAAATTCAAAAATTCTCAAATATATTAAATTAATTAAAAAAAATATTATTTTTATTACTGAAGAACTTATGTAAAATATATACGGTTTTTTATTGTAGTAATTTATGTGATATTTGCGTATTTGGTACCAGAATTTAAATCAAATTTCTTGGTATTTGAGTAAAATAATCAATTCCACCAATTGCTTGTGAAAAACAGAGCAAATCAAAGGTCTCCCTCTCCCCAATTAAATAAACAACACATTTTTACATTTTCAATAATTTTTCGCTTTTATTATTGTCGCATTACGAATCTAAACTTGAACTAGTCCTCCGTGGGTTACGCATATATCCAACTATACAGTAGAGCTTGGCTTAGGCGCTGCGCTTAGGACTACAACTAGAGCTTTACACACGGGCTTAGGGCTCAGGGCTTAGGCTAGAACACATCTATGATACACTTAGGGATAGAGAGCAGCCTGGCGCTTACTCAGTCGCTAGTCAGAGATATTAACACGTAGTTAGTACAGATATAGGCCTGCTTTCGTTAACTTAGCTGCTGGCTACAGAAGATCTCACAGTTTTGGCATGGACTTAGAGAGGGCTTAGACCTAGAGACCTAGAGAGTAGGCTGAATTCGGTGTGTCTGAGGTAATAACGAAAGTGCTCTGGATTATGGATAATTGGGCGCTTAGCAGGCCATTAGCAACTGATGAACATTAAACAACTAACAAAGCGCATTTATGCATTTATTCATGATGCCTCATGATATTATTTATGATAATTTATAATGCGCAAACAGACACAACATACATATGTACGCACACTCGCTCCTATTTACACAGCATTCGCACACACACTACACACTCTTAACTGTACAGCTCTCCAGCGGTGACAACTGCAGTGACATTAATTAGCTGCAATAGCAACAAAGCACAAGATTTATGCATTTATGTTTTAAACTTTAAATCGACTAATTATGTTCTTTTTTACCCTCCTTAATCTATCCTAGTTTTTTCTACAGCTGCTCTGTACTCGCTCGTCCTCGTTCTGGTTTTCATTTTTGATGTAATTAAGGGCAATCGGAATGGATAGGGTTTACATATTTGTTGTTAATTAATACCTTTAAAGGGGTATGAATGAATAAATTGATTTTGTGGTTTAATACACTTGGGAAATGTAAGGAGAACATTTTTTATGAATAAGCTATGGCTTGTAATACGTCTTTGTTTAATTAACATAAATTATTCCAGGGAAACTATGCATTCAATTGCGAATTTAATTTTACAAATAGCTTTCATCATAATTTAAATAATGTTGTTAAAGATTTTAATTCAAGCTAATGTATAAAAAATAATTATTTGCAAAGCATTTACATTTCTTTATAATTCAACCCATTTGGCACAATATAATTTGAAGATCTATAAAGTTATTATTCATTTTTAAAATCGACTAATACAAATCTAAGAAAAAGATTAATAAAATAGAACAACATGCAAAATATTTTCAATTTGTAATGATTTAAAAAATTACTGATTAAAATTACTTCATTTTATAATAAAATCAAGACATTTACTTTAAATTTTTACTTTAAGATCAATTAGTTTTAGGAAAGTTTAAGGTAGGAATATAAATACCAGATCAATTCATAAAAACTTCTTTAAATTTAAATAAACATATTTACATGGAATAAAAACGTTTTCTATTTCTATGAAAACCCTGAAATGCTTTCTAAAAACTCAACAACAAGCCCTAAAATCGTAATGCGTTACGCCTCTTGTTCATTATATTGTCTTGGCTTTAACCTCATCAATTCCGATTGCACAAAATATATCGAAATGAGAACTCAGAACGGGAACGAGTAACGTTTTTCCTTGTGTTGCTTTTTTCGCCTCCCCGTCGTCGTCCTGTCAGTTGTGACGCCTTCGTCGCCGTTGTGACTGAGCCTTTTCAGCGCTCTCGGCCGCCAGATGCAGCCAACGCAACTGTTTCCTGAGTTTTGCCCGCAATTTGCGATACTTAATGCCGCCTCCGGAGCCGCCTCCTCCCGGTCCTGCTCCTCCGCCGCCGATGAGTTGCTATCACGTGCCCGTGGACAGGTCGTCTTTGAGCCACTGCGGTATCGGCCGCGACCCCAGCTTTTTGAGCAGCTTCACCAGCGCCGTATTGTGATTCAGATAGTAGCTGCAAGCGAGAAAATAAAGAAAGAATCGTTCCATCAGAAAATGCAGGCAGCACAGAGAGAGTTGAGGCGCAATTAGAATTTCAAATTCCGCGGATTCTGCCTCAGACAGAACAAATATGCAGATCGACGACGAAAAGGGAGGGGACTTAACGTGTGGCGCCTCAGCCCCCTTTTGTTAGCCAAGTTTTTGAATATTTTATTTCAACTTCAGCCTCCCTCCCAATCGTATAATACTTCCCTCTCTCCACGTGTATATATCTTTTGTGATTGTTTTTACAAGAATCTGGCTGTGAGAGAGCTCTGAAAATTATTATTATCTGTTTGTGGGAACTTGCTAAAGTTGAAAGCTATCTTTACAACGATAAGCAGATATTAAGATAATCTTGTAAGGTAATCGGAAAGTTTACTCTTTTACTCTTTAGCTAAAAATCTTTATTTATACCAAGCATCACATTTTTACAAATTTTTAAGAGATTTTAAAAGCCGAGTGATTTTTGTAGCACGCTCTTTTACCTAGCTTTAATTTTATTTAAACAAAATACTTTTGAATCTCTAAAATCCAGAAATAAGTTCTTGTTACCTAAATTCGTAAATTCTTTAATGGTCGAATGTTAATATTAATTATTTCATAGATATAAGAAAAAAATGAAAATGAATATAAAAATTCGAGTACTAAACACATGACATAAAAGAGAATCTAAAATCTTTCGGAGTGCTCCCATCCTCATAGCACTTGCATCCATTAATAAAAACCCATAAAGGACAGCTCTTAGTGCCTCAGAGACCGGCAAGAAAACTCACCGCTTCCACTTTGAGTCCTTAAAATCCTTAATAAACTTTCCACTTAGCAGAAATCACCCTTCCACAACTCGCTCTATTTTTTATGTGGTACCCACATCTCCGTCTCGCTGACATATTTGCAGGTTCCGAGTGGAATCTCGGCAGGAAACAAATTTCCCCAGCTTATGGCCACTTTTATTTGGCCAAAACTCCCTCCCCCTCTGATATATTTCCCATTTACTTCAGTTGAATGCCTCACAAAGTAGACCATCTGTCCATCTCCGCCACTTCTCCAGCCACTGCCACCACCTCAACATCCTACGGCCACCTCCCCTTTCGTGTGGTTGTTGGCCTAGAAAGTGCTCCGCCCGCCAGCAAATCGTTTCCCTTGTCAACTGACAACAGCTGGCATACCGACGAAATCGCAGTACAGCGAAGTGCACTTTTAGCGGCCGCAAAGTGGCACATTCCCATTCTCGGCCCGGAAAAAATACAAGGAGTAGTTGTCCCCACACCTGCAGCGGCGTCACATATGTTCATTAATCCTTCACTCAAAGCAGAAGCCTCTCTGCCTCCTCCTCCGTCTGCTCTCCCTTGGCCTGTCCTTCCCCAAATCACTCGCAGCCACGGCCCCACAAGTGATGGCCCGAACTTTTCACCATTTTCCCACCTTTGTTGGGGTTTCACAATTTCGTTTTTCCTTCTTTATTTTGTGTAATACCCTTTGAGCGGCTGATAGCGACCTGAAGTCAGTGAAGCGGCGCTTTGGTGAACAGCTCCTGGAACCTATAAATTCTTGGTCAACTAGGCTCGGTCAGTGGAAGTTCGTGCCTGTGTCAGTCCCCTGTTTCAAGGGGATTTATTTGCCTAATTTAATGCTATCGAAGTACATGTCAACCTTTTTATATGGCCAGCAAGATTAAGCTCCTAACTTATACGATTTTCTTGGAAATTAAAGGGGATGCCGTGAAGCTTGAAAGGGATAGTTAAAGGAAAATGTATAAACTAGATTCTGACAGTATTAAAAATAAATATTTCGAATGAAAATATATAAGGTTTATTCAGATTTTATTAGCTTCTTCTATAAGCTCAATCCTAGCTCCTATTTTCAAGAACGTATTTCTAGCACAATTTCCATAGTTTAGTAAAAATCCTTAGTTATATTCTGAAAAGAGCATTTAAAACTTCACCTAGCCACAGCTATTTTTTTCACCCCCAGAGCTTTTCCATGAATTTTTCGATTTCACTCACCGCTGCAACATCTTGGCGCTGCGCTCATCCATCGTCGGATACTGGCGACCCTTGGACTTGCCAAGGCATTTATTGCGCTTCTCGCTGACGGCCTGGCAGTAGAAGCCCTTCTTCACGTCGTAGCGCAGGTGATTGGAATAATCGAGCAGCGGCTGGATTTTGAGGAAGCGCTGCAGCTCGTTCATCACATCGATGGGATTCAGGCGCAACTGCTCGCCGTCGATGATGTGCAGCTGCTGGGCGGGATAGTAGGCCAGCCAGTGCTCCAGGTGCTGGGCGTACTTGCCCGGATTTAGGCAGCGATTGCGCAGATCCTTCAGCGACCTGGGTGCGGAGTCACCAGCCGTTATGACCTGTCCAAGTCGGGTTGAGGGAGAAACACAAGGGGAAAGTGTGCGTTAAAATCGGAGTTATTTCAATGGGGTTAAAGGGGTGTTGACGTGACATCAGGGAAACTTGAAGAAATTTTGCAGATTATGCTTACAATTTAGATTAAAATTGGAATTTATAAATAAATTTAGGCAGAAGTAGCTCAAGATTTTAAAGGTTTATAATGAAAGGAAATCTTTGAGAGACTTTTTGTGGAAAAATTTGTTAATTAAAAAGGTTTTCAGCTCAAATTCTATCCTCTTGATGGTATTGTTTCAGGCAAGGCATATATTATATATTTTTCCTTTAATTAAATTCCTTCTCTAACTTCTCAAGGGACTCTCCCCTTTTTCCAGTGCACAAGCTGTCGCCTTTTGCTACAAGAAGCTGGGGCACCAACGAGTTTTGAGTGCCTTGGCCCGAACCCAGCCAGGACACATGTCAGAGCCAACAGCCGGAGTAATCCGAGGCATTCGTACATGTGTTAGTTGTGGGGACAAGCGACCCGGACAGGGTGCAAATAGAAATTTTCCGGCATGGAGTTCATGTGAAATGTGCCAAAGGATCAAAAAAGGAAGCGATTTGCCTACTTGCCGCAACGACGAACTGCAGTGCCACAAGTTGCTCGAATTAAAACAGAATTTTCCTTCATTTCATTTCACTTCACTTCTAGTTGCTCTTGTTTTGTTTTTCTCGATTCGCTTTTGAGGTGAACCCAAATGAATTTTCTTGTTTGCTTAAATGTTTCTTTTCATTTCGCCCCCACCTCCAGGGGAGGAAGCAGCAGCAGATAAAAGAAATAGCAATTTGGGGAATTTCTATTCGCTTGAGTTGATACAAAATGGATATCAATCACCAGAGAGGGGACTCTAGGAGTCACCAATGAGGCGTAGTTAATTATAGTTTTGTTCTGGAGTTTATTTGAAGTGATGAGAATTTTTTTGGGAGTGCGAAAATTAATTGTTGGATTGCTACCGAATTTTTTAGGAAGAGAGAGAGAGAAATTAAATAACTAATTGTAGAACTTGGTTTTCTAATACTTTTCTGTGCTTCTGAACAATTAGGTATATATTTAAGAACATTGTAATTATCTATCTAGAAGTAAGAAATGGTTCGAATATCTGTCTAAAAATATCTTTCAAATCTATTGTCGTAGATTTCTAGAATAAAAGTATAATTTTACATCGATGCCTTTATTTTAATCCAATCACTTACCTGATAGAAACTGTAGTTATTTGCTATCACATCGCCATGGGCTCGCTGATGCTGGTACCAGGAGTAGGCCCTCTTCGCCGGCGATATCAGGATCGTGACGATCTTGGCGTGCGGCAGCAGGGCATGCGTCCTCTTGGGCACCGCCTCGCCATCGAAGTAGGTGGCACTCTTCTCGAACATAAACCGCGGCGATCCCAGCTGCGTGGGCATCGGGGAACTCGTATTGGGCAGCACCTCCGAGGGGAAGAAGTCCATGTACCAGTCCAGGCCCCGGTAGTAGTTGTTGCCATTGAAGAACTGCACCTCCTCGAAGGTATCCCGACTATCGATATTGCTGGCCACGCTGCCGTGCATCGAGAGGAATGTGTAGAGGGCGGTGGTGCCGGTCTTTTGGGGGCCTATCACCAGGAACTTGGGCAGCGAGTCACAGTTTTTGGTCTTCGACCAGATCTTCTTGTGCCGCACATCGTCACAGGGATTGCCCCAGACGGGGTCCACCTCCTCGGGGTGCAGGCGGAAGTACATCTCGGCCAGCTGAATGGGCGGCGCCGAGGCCAACTTGAGGTTGGTCCAGCACTGCAGGAACTTGATCACCGACTGGAATGTGTACAGGGCCAGCCGATCCGACCCGTAGTTGGACATGTGCGTCATGAAGATGTTGATCGGGTTGTAGACGATCGTCTGGAAGAGCTCGCCGCCCTGGATGGACTCGTCCAGCTTGTCCCTGCCCCCCGGATAGCGGTCTATGTACATGGTGTGTGTGAACAGGCCGCAGGTTTGCCTCGGCAACACCATTATGTCCCGATGGATGAAGCCCCGCCTGAGGCGAGCGGGTCTCAGATGCGGATACTCCTCCGTGGAGGTCACCTTCACGTTCCACACCTTCTTCCAGGCCAGGTAGAGCAGCTCGTGGGCGGGATACACGCCCGAGTGATGCGGCGAGATGGAGTAACCCGAGTCCGTGGGTATATTGTGATCCAAGGCGAAGGCATAGTTCAGCTGCATTTCCGCCATGAGGAGCGTCAGGTTGTCGTAGAGATGCGGCTGCTGGTGCTTCCACATGTGCGAGAACCAGTTGAACTCCTGGACATTCTGCAGCAGGAAGTCATCGCCCAGGTTCTCCTCCCGCGTTCCATGGTGATAGTACTTGCCGGAGAAGCCCAGGTTGAACCGGAAGCCCGGCACCATGGCTGCTATGTTCTTCTGCGTGGCTATCAGCGCCCTCACATCGTCGGGACGCAGCCGCGTGCCCTTCTCCCCCACGAATATGTCATCAATGTCCACCAGGATCATCCGCTCCAGATTCAGGCTCAGCTGTCCATGGCTCAGGTAACTGAGGGCATCCAGGAAGACCAATCGGTGCAGCCAGAACCTCAGACTGCTGCCGAAGAGCACACGTTGGATGCCATCCAATTGGCCGCGATCCTGAAGGACTGTGGTCAGCGGCAGCTGCACCTGACCCACACTGTCCGCTGGATATTCCTGCGTGTTCCGCTGAGCCCACTCCACCGGCTCATAGGTACTGTGATTATGCTGGAACACCGCCCAATCATCGCCAGGCAGGGCCCCCCAGGCGGTCTCGCCCGCTCTGGTCAGCCGGAGGACCGATGAGCTGGGATTCAAGCTGGCGTCCCTCAACCTCAGATTCGTGTTGATGAAGAGCGGAAAGTCCCGGAGCTGAGCGCCCACCAGTGTCTCCTCGCTGGGACTGACGAAGCCCACAATTCCCACGGAGTACTCGCGACAGTACTTGTCCAGCAGCTCGCGGTTCCACTTGTCCATGTTGAGGTACTTGTCCAGGTTCTCGAACACAATCACTCCATAGCGACCCTTGTCGAGATTGGTGAGTACGGGCAGGCTTTTCCCGGCCACTTCAATTTTGTATCTGGAAGGGAAAGAAAAAAAGGAGCTTATAGAAAATGTATGTAGAAGGAAGTTAGTACAAAATTATATATTCATAAAAATATTGCGCTCAATATTTGATCGAAAAATCGACAAACTATATATTTATTTTAACAAATCGAATTTATTGATAAATATCAGAAAAATATTATAAGAACTGTATATTGAATGGAAAAGTGCTATATAATTTATAGATAAAACTATTCCACAAAATGTAATATCAAAACATGGTAATGTTTAATGTATTACAATATTTAATTTCAAATAATTTCTAATTTTATGTTAAGCAATCGATATTTTCGTAAAATATTTAATTAATGTTATTTAATTTATATGCTTTATATGTTTAAAACCATCTTAGAACTATATTTGTTGCCTATATTTTATGCCATCACTAAACTCATCTCAAGTTTCATATAATATTTATCGATATCCCAAAGCTTCTCTTCATTTATCAAAGTCCTCTGTCTATTTGCAGTTATTTTCACTGTGATCCTTTTGTCCCCATTAGATTATTGGTATCACCAACACTGTGAAACAGCTACGCGCCATAGCTGTCAGAGCGGAAACAAACATGGCTAACAAATGAAAGAGAGCGAGCGCTTGTCAAATGTGACATTCATTGAGAGTGTTTGTGTGGGTGTGTGTGTGAGTGTGAGTGTCGGAAAATGAGACGCAAGAGGAAATCCTAGCAGGATCCCAGGATCCCAAGGCAGCTGCAGAGCTGCATTTGACATCCGGCTGTCAAAACATGTTTGCCACAGAAAGAATGGGTGACAAAAATAAAGGCAATGCCTTTCGAATTCCAACGTGAACGTGAGCTGAAACCGAGATAAGCTTTACATGCATAGATTGCATTAGTCAAAGCATAAATCCGGGAGCATTTATTTCCACATTTATTAATTTATTTACCTTTGCCTGAAGTTACCTGTGACCAGCACCATTATTCGTAATTCATTTCAATTTACATAACCAGCAGCACCTACAAAACCGAGAGGGCAGAACCAATGCAATAATTACATTGAGCATGGCTGCATAAATATTCAACGTTCTTATGAATAAAATCAATTTCAATATTATTATTTTCGCTGGGTAAACCTGCTAAACGCTCAGCGCCATGCACATATACTATATGTATCCACACCACACACAGTCCTCGCCCTTCTGCGTAAATATTTTGCATAAATATTAAAATATTTTCACTGATATGGAATTTCCAATTGATTGAATTTCATGTCTGTCTCTGTCTCTGTGCATTTCCCCCTTTCAGCTTCCTCGCTCTCTCTCTTATATCTGGAATGCATATGCATATGCGGGGACCAAATGTCGGTTTTGGTTTCGGGTATATCCTGCTTCAGTAGCAGACCAGCATCCCGGATCCTGCAACCAGCACATCCTGTTCGCCGGCCATTTAGAGGATTTTAAAGCTAAACAAAACCAAGCCAATGCCAAAAACCAAAAGCTCAAACCCCGCAAACCGAAAACCGAAAACTGAAAACCCTAAAACCCACCTCCAGCGATCCCTTTTACCAAAATACTGCTGGTTGTCCACTTTATTCAATATGCCAAGCGGTGTTTCCACCATTTAAGAGGGCCCAGGACAGGGCAGGACATTCCAGGCAGGCGTAAAAACCTGAAACGGGACGTATAAAACCCCAATGGCTGCTCCATTGCCCCGTTCGAATTTTTTAAAATAATTTTTTGTGTTTTTGTTGTTCACCGAAGCATATTAAAAATATTTGCAACTGCCCCCGTCGCTCGGCTGCATATAAAAGTCATAAAGCAAAACAGTTTATATATGTCTGAATGTGGTGCTCCAGCAGGCCGAAACAGCTACGTGGAATGTTGGTACAGTTTTGGTGGGAATAATAGGATTTTCAGAGTGATCGGAAGAGAAAATAAAAGTTAAGTCTGTTTGGGGAGAATTTCAACAGTTATAAAAAATATCTAGCAATATAGATTAAAATCTCTTAAATAAGTGTCTAAAGGTATGTTATAAAGGGGTTTAAATACGAATCATCACCTACTTTTAAGCAGCTCCTTTAATGTGAGGTTATTATTAATAAAATAAATCGTTGCCTAATTTGAGCAGCTCTTTTGTGTTTTAAAAATCCCTTGAAAAAGTATATTTTTA
The DNA here is from genome assembly GCA_018151655.1 of Drosophila bocqueti. NCBI lineage: Eukaryota > Metazoa > Arthropoda > Insecta > Diptera > Drosophilidae > Drosophila > Drosophila bocqueti. Next base: position 1,451,282 of record JAECXF010000230.1, read on the forward strand.
ATTTCAAAATTTTACAAAAAAGTGATCATAAGATTCCCCTCATTAAATAAATCATACCCTGCTTTTACATACCTCTTTCTGTGATTTTAACTTATACAAATCTTAAGAAAGGGTAAACAAGCAATCTTAGCCCAACAATAACTATTATCTTAACCCCAACTGTGTTGTGTGTGTGAGTGGAACAATGTGTGCCTGTGGGTGTGGCATATTATTGATAGTTTTGTGCGATGGGCCTGACAAAAAACGAAATGACTTTTGGCCTTCCGCCGCAACGCCTCCTTCCCTGCCCCTCCCCCTCCCTCCCTCTGAGTTATGGGAGTTGACTGGCAGGCAGCCTGCAGGTGGGGTTAAAATAAAAGCAGGTGGGGCCAGGCCACACGGAGTGGTTGGGTGGCCGATGGGCGGTTAAAACGCTGACACACTGCATGCATTGCATATTTTATGGCGCGTCAACACGAGACCATGTGTCACCCGGCATGGGGTCTCCATTTTTGAAGCGAAGGGCAGGATTCTGCAGCCAGCAAGCCCATCAAAGTGGTCATTTATGTTCCCGCCGCCCGGATATTGAAAAATCGCACGCCGAGCGACAGCTCGTGGACAAAATATAACCGAACAAAAGAAAGCAAAAAGGGGGACGTTTCAAGACTGTAAATTAAGTTGGAAAACTGGAGGAGTCGAAAGAGTGATGACCTGGGGGGCTGTCAAAGGAATAAGGTTAAGGGTCATAGGAATTATTAAAGGTCTTTGAGTGTCTTAGATTGTATTCAAAAAACCAGCATAAAAAGGTTTTTGTTTAAAAAGAAGCTTAAAATAATGTGACACTCATATGCTTTTTCTTTAACTCATTTTAATTAATACCAAAAATGATTGACGCCACAATTAAAAAGATATCCCCTTTGTAAGTTCCATGTAATTTTCCTCTCATAATTATTTTTTCAGAATTTAATGTCAACCACTTGACCAAATTAAAGTTTATTGACCTTGTGGTAATAAAGGCTTCACCTTTCTGTGTGTGCCATATAATTACTTTTGATTAATGTCCCAGCTGATTATTTTTAATGGCTCCTCCCCTGCAATATTATTTTAATACGCATATAACTACCCTTAAACCCGATAACAACAAACCCATCGAGTGGCCCAAAACGACCCACATCATCAGCCTCAAATGACACACAGCACAGGCTGGCAGGAAAAGAATTCCAGCACTGCATACTTTCCAGGTGAGAAAGGCGGGGGAAAGGAGGAGATTTAATGCCAACTTCTGCTAGGTTATTCGAGGACTGTAAGAGCATTAATTAAAGCGTTTTATCTGCGCAAAATGTTTGTTTAATTAACTATATAATGACACTTTCCCACTCTCTTACTCCGTGTTGATATTTGAAATTTAATTGCCGCACAGAGAGGAAGAAAAGAGGGGGAGAGAGGCGAGTTCATTTACAGGCCCGCAGCGGATTTGTTTTAAAAACCCATTACCGGGGTATTACTTGCAAGTAAATAAATGTTGTTTTTTTCAAACGTTTACATGTACGTGTATTTGTTAGAGGGCTTGGCTGCGCTCATTTGTTTGCATTTGTATGGGGTGTTAAATTATCCTCAGGATAAACGTAAAACTGCAAAATGCCGGCGTGCTTGAGAGCGAGCTTTAAGTACTCTTTCTGAAGAGCAACAGAGCTTTGCTTAGAGGTTTGTAACGTAAATATTAAGGAATCTGAAATAAATATAATAATGTTGCATGGGAATATAAAAAAAAAAACATGCAGACCATCCTGTTAATGAGCGTCTCCCAACGAACTTGATTTGCTTTTACAACTTCGAGAGATCTGCGTCAAACTCCTTTTTAACAGTTTTCTGATATCAAATTTTAGTGGCATTTAAGTATTTATAGATTTTAGGATGTAGGATATTAAGGAAACATTATGTACAAACAAATTTTGATGTCCTTTTGTAACTTAACTACCTTTTTTATTTATTTTCTATGACATTCTCCAAGTCTAAGTCTTCCGAAAGCGTATTTCCAGCTTCGGTCCCCCCAAATGGAATCCTTTTTCTCATGTTTTCGTGTTTTCTTCCATCGCGTTCTCCTTCTTGTCGCCTGTTTCCGGTTTGTAGGTGCATTCTGGGTGTTTGTTTGTTTGTTTATTTGTCTGTCGGTCTGTCTGTCTGTAGGTAGGTCCTAGCCAGTACTGTGTTTGTGAGTGTTTGCCAGCATCCCCGCCCGCGCTTGTCGCTTATGCAACGCATTAAATGAGCTTAGTTTTAGTTGACTTCCCACTGCCACTTTGGCTTACAGGGTCTCGTGCGGACTCCGCATGGAGCATTCGCTTGCTTCCATTCCATTGCAAAAAGCCACCTCTGGCTTTGAGGGAGCTCCCTGGCTCCCTACTTCCGGCCCTGCCACTACACTGCCTTGTAATTTCATTAGAGCGCTTCATCTGGGACGAAGGCGAAGACGCATCTCGCACTCGTAGCGAGTCGACTCCCAGCGACCTTGTTGATATTTGCGCCAGGAAATTAAGCTGTAGGGTGTAGGGCGTATCGCAAATAGAGATTCCTGCACATCCTTGTAATGCTAAAAATACATTCTCGCTATCGAGATGGAAACTTTCCTAAAAAAAATAGTAAGCAGAGAAAAGCAGAAAGTTTGGACACATGGAATATTTTACACAATTTTTCAAAGATAATCTTGAGTTTTTTACATTTCTTGATATACTTTTATTTACTTTTATCTGGGAAAAAAGTCTAGAATGTTTGTACAACTTGATAGTATTGGATTTATTAACTCATAATTGAACATAAACACCTTAAATGTGCTGAGTTTAAAGTCTAATTTTGTGTAATTTATAAACTCGAACCAATTACCCAATTTTTCCTTAGTAAACCCAAGACAGCATATCAAATTCGACACCTGTGATAATGGTAGAAATCCCAGGTATTTTATTTCAGCCAGCCTAAACCCGATTGGAGCCGGCTTTTGTGGTCAGCCAGGTGATTTGCCAGGTGATCCCTGCCATAACAGCAACCCCAAAAAGTAGGCAATGACCAAAAGTGGCGCCTCGAGCAAAGTTTCAGCTTATTAGCCGTGAGTAATGGTGCAATTAGCAGGGAAGCTACCTGGGCCCAGGACTGCCCCTGCCCTCCTTACTTGATTACTTGATTAGATGTGCGCCGAGCAGCAGACACGTGTGCCAATTAGTTGGCCAGGTGAGTGAGTGAGCGAGTGGGAGGCGATTGATTTCTATCAGTCGGGGACCGAAATGGGCCAAAAGCTTAACCTTCCGAACGAACACGTGTCGGTGGTGTGATGTGGGGTTGCCCGTTATTTATAGTTGATTTATTTCCATAAATATCGCAGTTCTGTGGGGAATATTGCTTTGTTTTCATTACTTGTTCCCTTAACGAGTAATCGATTAATCCGAGTTGTTGAAAAATGTTTGATATTTCGGTATAGTAGACTTGTATGGGAAGTTGACATGGGAAGGGGTGGGTAAAATACAACATTTATTTAAAACTTAAATCATAACAAATAAAGGCTACGTAAAAGAAAAAGAATTTAAAGCCTCAACAGTTCCATGATCCTTTACATAAGAAATCATTTTAAGGCTCAAAATTTCCATGATCTCTTAATTATTATTTTTTGTATATTAATTCTTCCAAACAACTTCCTTAAAATATCCCTACCTCTAAGAATTCACAGAGTAACACAAAGTACTAGGGCTCAATTAGCTTATCCAAGATCTTAAAATTGATTGTAAGCCATTATGGGGTTAAACCGCACCTCCGCAAATCCGACTCCTTTCACTCGAATTTCCAATTTAATTCCGTGCCGTATTAAGACATTTTCCCCATGGCCTATAATTTTCAAGCGTAATTAACCCCCACACGCCCGTTCCGGCGAGAGTCCTCCAGAAGTGGGGTAATATTCCTTAGCCATGCCTCAGCCCCTCGACAAAAGAAGCACTTTGGCCGTCGCCAAAGCAACTTCTGCGCTGAGTAATCTATATATCATAAATAAAAACCTCCTCAAGGAGGCAGCAACTGTGTGCGCTCGAGAGAAGCGGAAGTTACTTTTCTCAGCTACTCGGGACACTAAACAATGTGAAAATTATACAACAAATGGCCATTATATGGCATCGGTGGGGTGGAGCCGGGAGGCGGTGCTCGTTAGGAGCACCGCAGCTAACCCCGCAATCCATTCTTTTCATCCTTTCGAGGCGAGGGCAATAAATGAGTTTAAACTAGAAAATTTATTATACGCGGCGAAACTACTTAAGGCACACACAGACACACACACATGTGAGTGGAAGGAATGAGGATGCACGGGGAGAAATGGAAATATAACACATACATTATATATCGTTTGCCATAAATATAAGGTTTTAAAAATAAACTGTATATTTATTTACTTTAACCTAAAAACACACTGGTTTTTGTATAACCACAATTTCCTATCTAAAAACTTATACAAAATTAAATAAATTGTTTAAGCTCAGTGTAAAACCAGAGACACGCAAAGGCAACGTCCTTAAAGTCGCGACTTGTGAGTTTCCACCCAGTACTCCCCCCTTCTGGCCCTCGACGAGCGCCTGTTTAGGCCAATATAATCACGCAGCCCAGACGACAGTTGCGGGGGACTCGTGTTGGGGTTGCCTCCTGCTGCTTGAGTAATTCAATAAAATAACCAATTTGTTGAAAAAAAAAAATAGGAAGAAAAGAAAAGATGGGGAGAAGAAATAGTATAACAACAAGCGACAACAACAAGCCCCAGCAAAAAGCCAACTTGTCACACAAAACATGGGCGTGGGATGGGGGCTTCTGTCAGGGTTGCCAGGGTTGTGGTGGCAGGCAGAGGGGTTAAAGGTTGCGGGAACAATCTCTGTGAACAGCAGCCCAACAACACAACTCGAACTGCCGCGTCACGTGCCAAGCGCTAGAGCAAAAATATTTTTCTTTATTTTTCCCGTGCACAAACACACAGGCAGGGTGGCACACATGGGAAAATAATATAAGGACCTGGCACATATGTATGAATCCATACATATATAAAATATATATATTGTGGACTATATTGTATGGCCATTGTCGTGGGGCCAAACAGTGGAAAACGTTTCTATGAAATCTTAATGAAACGATTCTTCGAAATTGAATTCGGATTTGTGGCATTCTTAATTGCAAATGAAATGGAATTTTCAATTTTTAAAGGCAAGTGACTTGCCATAACAACAAGCCTACATAGAATAATATATATTTTATAAATTAAATTCTATTTGTGGGTTTAGGACTTTTTGCTAAATGGATTTTGTTGTTGAATTTTTAATTAAAAAGGAAATGGACTTTGGGAGCTCTGACTGGTGAAGTTATTTATTGTGAAGGAAATTAAATCTGAGATGAATAACTAAAGGGGAAAATGGCAGTGGTATCTAATCTAATCTAGACTTATGTTTTTTATTAAATAGTCAAGGGGTTTTAAATGCATTTCTAAGACAGAAAAACAATTGTGAAAGGTATTTCCAGTAATTCTTAGTCAAGAAGAATGGGTTTCTCGAAAAACTTTATCTTCTTAACTATAAAATCATTCAATTTAACCAATAATCCACCTCAAGATATAAAAAATGCGGTTTGTTTACTTACTTCATTTTAAAATCTGTTCTTCATGTTTTTTAAACACTGAAAAATCGTACCTAAAATATTCCATAAATCACTTAAGGTTATAAACAAAATAAAACCCTTAATAACCAGAGAAACCCTTGGATATTCATGAAAAACCCGCCATATCTCTTGACAAATAATATAATTTCACAGCCCATTGATTCCCACTGTGGCACTGTGTGCTGCCTTGGCTCCGGTGGCTGGTTAAACTCCATTGACTTGTGAAAAATTGAAAATAAAAATTTTCCGCGACATTATTAAAGTAAACATTGGCGAAAAGGGTGTGATTATGACGAGCCAAGCGGAGCAGCAGCAGCGGCAGGCAGCAGGCAGCTGGGAATGCCAGCTAGCGAAGGGGAGCCAGCAGTGAGGACCTGGTGCTGGGTCTTGGTTTTAAGCCCGGTCTCTCAGTCCTGATCCTGGGCCCTCTCTAGCCTGAATTTGCCATGGCAAGCTTCCAATTGTGGTGGCTGTTTATGGCGTTTGCCATGTGTCTGGCTGAATTGACGTCAGCCAAGAGGGTTTGGGGCTGGAGTTGGCGTTCGTTATTCGCCTTTTGCCATTTCGCGTTTTAAAAAGTTTTCGGGCTCCCAGTGGCGCAATCAGCGCCCGGAATAAGCGCAGTTTTTGGCCCGAGCCACCACAAAGCATGCTACATTATTCACACAACCCACCCACACACACACACACACACACACACACTCTGTGGGTGGGCTGGAATGATAACAAGGCTGCTGATGACTTCCGTGTGCTGACTCGACTTGACTTGACTGCCGCCCGACTTGACTTCCCTCGCCTGTCGGGGCCAAATCAAAAATTGAAAATAAGGTTAAGTAGCTATTAGGCACATAATGCACACCATCTATCCACCTCCATCCATCCCCCCCGCTGCACATTATAAATGGCAATTTAATAAACGATCTATGGGGGAGGGAAACGTAGAAGGGAACCATTGATGGCGGTGTCTTTTGGGCCGCGTAATTACCTTGGAATATTTCATTAGAATTTCACGGAGCATTAGAGACAGCAGAAACTTTGGTGTGCCATACAGAGGGAAGAAAACTAGCAGGAAAGAAGATCCTTGAAGAAGCTAGATTCTGGTAAAAGATTTCTAACTGACTTAAGAAATATATATTAAAAGGGTTACTAGCAACTTCTATAGTACCTTTCATAAATAATAAAAATTAGCTTAAATTTTAATTTAAAAACCCTTCTTATATCCTGTACTTTTTCTTGACTTTCTGTGCATTTACTGTATCCTTTGAAGCCCCCCTTTTATATTTGGAAAATGGCCAGTTTCAGGCTCGCACAAATGGCGGCAATCCGGGCGTAAAAACTTTTGCAAAACTTTGCATACTTGCTGGCGGCGCAGCACTCTTGGCCCCAAAATTTGTATGTACAAAGGTGGCCATTTGTCTGGAAACAAAAAACCAGAAAAATAGAAAAAGAAGCCAGCGAAGAGAAAAGAGCCAAAAAGCTGGCAATCAATCAATTGGCCAAGCTAATTGGAGCTCGGCTAAAGAGCAGGGATAACAGAGCGGGAGAGTCCATTAGGAGGTGGCGAAAAATCACGGCAATATTCAGGATATATACAGAGGGATTTGTGCAAATATTGAATAAATTTAGCAACACTTCCACCGAGAGGGAGCTTCTAGCATTTGTCTCGCCGGCATTACGCATACGTCAAGTGCGACACTTGGAAAGTCAGCGAGTGAATTTTTCATGGCTAATTGAGTGGCAACTTGGGAGCAATGAGCAGCGTGGCGTCGCGTTGCGTTGCTTTGCGTTGCGTCGCTCTGGCTCATAAATAATTGATAATGGGAAAAGCGAGTGCCGTTGAATGCACCTGCGTCCCGTCCACGCACACCATATAGCCACTCGTTCGCACACAGACACGTGGAGGTGGTGTAGACGAAGCAGGACGCATTTCAATAATGGCTGCCATGGCGCCAGCGACAACTTTGATTGCTCAGGAGTGAGTGTGTGTCAGAGGATGTTGTAGTCAGGATGCCCCAGGATGCTGTGAAACAAACTCAAACTACATTACATGCCAGGCAATCTCTCTCAGCCGCTCTGGCACCTGTACTTTAACTTATCTCTGTGCAGAGAGAGAGAGCAGGGAAAAAGTCACATTAGTCAAATTAAGGTGTGAAAGAAAATATTTTTAAATCTTTAACGTAATGGAAGTTAAAGATAGATTTTGAGAATAAACCTTATAAAGAAGCTTAACTAAAGGTTTAAAAAAACACTTTAGTATAGTTTTCCTAATTTTAAATTCTATTTATGATAATTTTTTGATTATTTTGTCTAGTTTTTCTTCTCTGTACTCTTATCCTTTTCTCTTCTTCTCTTCTTTTGATATGCATAAGTGACTGCACTCATACTCGCTCACCCACACAGAAACTTCTGCTCTCCCCCAAAACTCCTTCACACACACACACAAAAGTCATCAGCAATAATGAGATGGTAATGTTAATGAAATTTGTTGCTCTACTGCTTCCCTCCATCCCTCTCTTGGCGCTCTCGGCGCTCTTGGGCAAAGTTTCGAGTACCCGAAACCCCAAGCAACGGCAGCAGACTAGTCACTGAAGAGTACACTAATGAAGTCATTGATAAGCAGACAAGTACGGCAACAATCCGAACGAGTAATGGAGGCATCAAGCAGTGCCCTCTGACATACAGCTAAGGCCACAAGAATAGCACAGAAAATAAAATATAATAGAAATAATAGGAATCTAATTTTATTTTAAATAAATAGAAACTAAGAAAGAAAATAAAGCTTTGTTACAGTTTAAAATAATGTGAAATAAATAATAAAATTTAATGCAATTTAAAAGAATTGTAAACTATAATAAGTAAGAAAGCTACAGGCCAGGTCTTAAGTGAGATTCCCTTAAAGAATTCTCCGAAGCTATTACTAAAATCCCAAAATCAAATCTCAAATCGAAATTATATAAACTTATATAAGAGGTTTAAAAAACTCTACAAATCTCCCAAGTTTGAAGCCAGGGTTCAAGACTCAGCTTACTATCTGAGCTGGGTGTAAGCGAGATAGAAATACGAGTCTAAATTTGGTTTTTTAATAACTTCCTTGTTTGACAACCGATTCATTTCAAAAATTTCCTCTTTATATATTTATTGATTAACTAATTATATACTTTTTTATGGGGTTTTCAGGATTTTCCCTTATGTTTTAATCAGAAATGTTCTCCCTTTTTACCCTCAACTGTTTTCCCAGCCCAGTGCTCGCTCACACGGCCAAGTTGATTAGGTCATGAGAGTCATTCGCCTGCATATTTGGTTACAGCGCTGGAGACAATGGCAGACATTACTCAACTGGCAGCATCAGGGGATCCGAAAGGGGAACACAGGGACACAGATGAACGGCATCGCAGCTATTGCTATTTGTACTTGAAATCTCATTAAAGTTGAAGCACTTGTCTGCACCACTAAAGGACTCGTCGTCGTCGTCGTCTTAGGAAAATGAGACGAAGCAGCTTCCTTCTGTGGGTAGAGCTAGTTCGCCCTGCGCTCTCGCCATAACGACAAAATTTAATTATACAACACAAAAGCCAAGGAGAAGTCCAAACAACATCAACAAAAGCTGCGGCAAATTGAAATTTTGCCCTTTGACTTTTGGCCCCCGAAAACGAGGGAAAGAGAAAGCTGCAGAAAAAGTCCTCAGGCTTTTTTTGTAACAATTTTTTCTTTGCCTTAACCGCAATTCACAAAACATGTATGTGTGGGAAAATGTTTTAAAGAAGTGTGAAGAAAAAAATAAAAAATATAAAAGAGTAAAGGTATTGAAAAGTTTGCCACGCCCTCGGTGCCAAAGTGCAGCTGGTATAATAATTGCGGTTATTTGCAGGAGGCTGCATCCTGCGGTCACTGCGGTTAACCAATTGGGCGGAGACCCGCAAGGATGGGAGGCCCCGGAACAGCCATCCACACCACCAGCACACTCAGCAAGCCCACTTGCCGCCAACTCACACACAGCTGTAGACAGCAGAATTACAAAGGCATGACCCAAGGAAAGAATAACTCTTTGTGCGCCAGAAGGTAGGCAGCGAAAAATGAGCCTCTGGAATGGAGAATGGGGAATACCCTAGAGAAATGAGTTTGAGTGGGTTTTAGGGGGAGTTTTAGTGCAATATTTATCATTTAATATTCATATGAGATTAGTAGTAATAGGAAAACTAGAAGGGAACTAATTCTATTCTTGTATTATTTCAGAATTTCTTAAGAATATAAATGTTAGAAAATCTACTAAAATATCCAAGAGCTCTCCACCTATCTGAAATCTTCTTATTTAACTTTATTTTTTTTATGACTGGCAGTCCAGGTCTTTAAGGAATTCAACTTCCCCTGCAAGTTCCGACACTTTGTGGACTGTGCCTGCAGGCTGAGTGGAAAAACTGCTGACTTGGTCAGGGCAATGTGGAGTTAAGGGTGGAGCGTGGTGAACAGGTGAGACACTGGCCAGAGGGACAGAGAGAGCAACTTCCGGCTGAGCTGGCCCAGATGGATGTGCCCGGGTTGGATATGAATGGGAGGGAGGATGCTGCGGCGGCCACTCGACCACAAAAGCATAAGTTGCCAATTAAACTGGAATGCTTTGCTGGTTTGCTGCCATTCCCCAGGACTCAGAGACAGATAGACAGATGAACAGAGAGAGAGAGACAGAGGAAGCTGCATAGCTTGGCATTAATTTCATAACCTGCCTTTTTATGGCCAACTACCCAAATTGGGTCAACATTGACAATGGCCAGGGCCAGCCAGTGCCAGCCAGGGAAAGGAAGGAAGGAAGGGAAGGCAGAGCTGCAAAGTAGAGCATTCCGGAGTCCAAAAGGGCCTCGCTTGGCTCCCATTCATCCTGGCCAGTGCAACGTGGTGGTGGTGGTGGTGGTGGTGGTGGTGTCGGTTTCGCTGCCACTTCCGTTTCGCAGTTACTTTGAGTGTAATAATTATCGCCGCATCGCTGCCTTTGCAATTATGCAAATTTGTCTGAGCTAATTGTCTATGATTCCTCTTTTGCCCCACCCGAAAAATGTATGTATAGTATGTATAGTATAGGAACTTACTTGATCCGATTGTAGACTAGCAGCTCGGCTATGTCACGTCCCAGGCCGGAGTATGTGGTCTCCACAAAGACCAATACCTTTGGGATCTATCCTCAAGCGGGCCTCGGATCGGTGATCGGGTGCTGGAGAGGCATCCCTAATGTGCTTGCCACCCGCATTGATCATCCGGCAGTTAATGATGGGCGCAGGATGGGTGTCACGTTGAATGAGACTGAAAAAAAAAATGTAGAAAAAATTAAAATTATATAAACTATATATCTTTAACAGAAACTCCTTTCCAACTTAATTTATATTCATATTCTAGGGCTATATGTAACTATATTTAATTTATTTCACACGAATCTAATAAAACCTTTATTTAATTTCCTTTGTGTAAACTTTTCTCTCGTTCTTCTGGAATCCTTGTGACCTCTTTCTAAGCCGCCGTCAAGACTGGCCAAACTTGAAGCTTGAAAAATACTTTTATTTCCCCTTTTCCCTTTATAATTTCACGTTTTGTATCCCCGAAATAAACCCCATTCAAAGCTTAAACATTTAAATATTTACCAAAGCAATTAAATGAAATAAAGGAACAGACGTTGACTTTGCAAGCTGTCAGAGGAGAAGATGAAGAAGGAACTCATGCATAAAAAAAATATGCTTGAAATAATAAAATGGCAAACTGCACAAAGCCCCGAAATGCAACATTTTGCTGGAACTGGGTTTGGGTTGCGATAGTCGAAGAGTTGTGCAGTTCTTCCGCTCCAGAAGACTTGGATGAGGCGCTGGCGGCGTTCATTTATTGTATTTGCTTTGTCAGCCGGGAACTCGGCAGGGGGAATGGCCAAAGCCAGGGAGGAGCTATGACACAACACAGTGGAGTACAGCAGAGCAGAGCACAACGTGTTGCCGGCAAAAATGAAGTAGCAGGAAGAGCGACGAGCGAGGAGAGATGGCAGCCAAATTGAGATACGCGACAACGCTGCGTATGCGTAATATGCAAACATCGTTGGCGGTTGTCGTTAGCGTTTGGGCTTGATGCCGCCTCCTGTTCGCTGCCACAAGAGAAAAGCCAAACAGCTGGTGACTTTCTACTATATCTCTAGTTAGGAGACACTCGGAAAAATATAAATGCCTTTTAATTTTGTGTGCCTTTTCTAATCATTTTAAAAATGTTAAATTTTTTTATATATTTCTATATTTGAAAATTCGATATATCACACTTTAAGATACTTTCTATATGTTATATGGAGCGTAATATTTTTGCCTATATGTCATACTTTTTCCCTTGACATTCCTCCTCAGTGCACCTTCTATGCTCTGCAACTCAACTCCCTGTGCCTGTCGCACATATCTTCATTTGCCTGGGCTTCCCAAAGTCCTCGAGCTCCTCCTTGTGTCCTCTTTAAAAAGGCAACAATGCGGCTCATTAACAAACCAACAACGAGCTGAAAACTGAGCTATCTAATGTAAGTTTGTGGGTCTCTACTTACGCTCCCTCCGACTCTCAGGACTCCGTCCTGACTATCTGTCTGCTTGGGTCAGAACTTTTCTCATAGGAGTGGAAAAGTTTGTGCCCTAAAACAACCTGAGAATCACCTTTGACCTGGGCAACTTTCCCATTTGGATTTTATCATGCTTCAGGAGCCCACCCTGAGTCGAGAGCGAGCGTTTTATTATAAAGCTTATGCAATTTCCACATATATCCTGACCGGCTTCCGGAAAACTTGCATCAGAAAAATAAAAATAATAATAATAATAGCCAAGGGAGGAGAGAAAAATAAGCAAAGCTGAGAGAAAGCGCTTAGGCAAAAGCGGCAACATGTGTAAAAACCTTTTGCTGAGCGCCTTTCAAGTGAAATCCCCAAAATTAACAAAAACCTATTAGGCCAAGCTCCGAAATCTGCAAAGGCACCGCACAGGACATGCAGGCAGCCAGCCAGGCGAGGAGTCCTGTGCTGCCTTTGCAAAATGTAAATACTTTTTGCATTACAAAAAAAGGGGAGGCACGGAGGTAGGCGGATCCTGGCAGGCTGGCAAAACTTTTGCACTGCCAAAACAAAATATTTAGATAGCAAACAAACACATATACACAGCAGCCACAAACACACGGCCAAAATAAAACAGGTGAGCAGGCAGAAAAATATCCAAATTCAAGGTTTTCCCTTTTTCTTTGCCCTCCCAGACTAGGGCGTAATGTGCAGAACACACTCGGTAAATCAAAACATTAGCTATAAATATAAAAGCGTACAAGTTTCGCTGTAGTTTCCCAAGTGCATGTCAAATTTATGTGAATTTCGTGTGAGCGAACGTAGTATTTTTTCAGGTAGATAAACACCTAGAAATAAAATACGAAATTCAACTCCGTTTTGTAGTTTCGTGGAAAAAGTTAGCCAAAGCCTCCGATTTTAGTTTTCACATGCAGCTTACTGACGCATCCAACTGCAATTAATTTGCTTTTCGGATATGGCAATAAATGTTGTTTTAATTAAATTCAGACTGTTTTGTTTAAAAATAATTACTATGATTGTCTGTATAGTAATCAGTTTATATTGTCTTTAGTTAACTTTGGTAAAAGTTACTTAATTAAGTAAGTGGAAAAACTGAATCAATAGAAGAATGACATATTGAGTTTGTGGGAATAGATAAAATAGTTCACAAAAGATTTATGTCGTATAATTTATAGCATTTTAAATTGAATTTCTTTGTTTATAATACTCAAAAGGAAAAACGATACATATTTATGTTGCCTAGAATATTTTTAAATAGAATTCTAAACTTTAAGTTACACGGTTATATTATAAATTTACAAATTTAATTATTTTTTATATTCTTAACTTAAAATAAACCCAGGACAAGTTCCAAGACAGTTAATTATTTGTTTTCTAAAATGATTCTCACATCTTTAAATTGTAGTCACTTTTCAAATTAATTACCCCAACTAATTACGCTTTAAAAACTTCATTTAAAACTTTTCAGATCAAATTTTGCATCCTTTGAGGCCAGTCTCTCTCGTTTTCTGACTTTCATTCATCTCTTGGACTCAGTAAAAGTAAAAAAGGTAAGTTCGCTGCTACCTTGGCAACCTTTACAGAACGTTTTCATAGTTGATCAGCAGAAAAAGAAATGAAAGGACACAACTTTTGCGATGCCCACAGCAAGAGTCCTGGGCCGCTCCTGATGAAGAAATTCTGCCCCGCTGGCTCAGTCGCTTCTTGTTTGCATTTCGTGCAACATTTGCGTGGCAGGCAACCTGTTCTGTGCCCGTTCGTTCGTTCGTTGGTTCTGGCCTCAGTTTCCTTGATTTATTTGTGCACAGCACAAAATTTCCGTTTCCGCTGGCTAAGAAGGGGGCGTGTCCCCGAAAAAGAGCAGGGACGAGAAGGAGGCGGCGGAGGAGGCGTGGTCGAAGGGCCATAGTTTCGTCTTTTGTGCTGCATAAATTAGGCAACAAAAAGTCAGTTTATGCATTTGCGACGTGTTATTTATGCGGGCGTGCAACAAACTTGGCAAACTGCGAGCTCCCGCGCAAATGTTGCGCTGTCAACGAAGCTGGGAAAAAGGAGGGGCACTTGGAGAAAATTTAGAGGACATTTTAGACTAGAAAACTATTTATTTTTAAAGAATATCTGAGCCTTAAAATAACTTGCTAGACTCTGATACTCCTTAATATGTTAATACTTATCACTAATACATAAAATAAGTATGAATGCTTAAAACTTGTCAAATATTTTAATTTTTCAGCATAAAGTTGATATTTTAAGGTTTTTTATAAAGAAGTGATCTTGAGTTAAATTAATAAATTTATTGTAAATTCTCTTATAATTCGTATTTTAAACTTTGAAATAAATTACAGTCATAAATCCCTAAAGAAATTAATTAAAGAATAATACAAAAAAAACTAAAGATCTTTATTTAAGAACCATACCTTCAAAAAGAAATCTAACCTTTAAATTACCCATAACAAGTTATCTTATCTTCAAAAAACCTATAAAAAATAATCCTATAAATATTATTTGCCTGAAAAAAAAACAAACTCAATTTCTCTCAGTGCATGAATGCAGGGCAGCCAAACGCTGACGGCCATGAGCGTGGCCAAGGCTTATTAGTCAAGTTGGAAGACATGACGCGAGGCGGTTTTATTGAATCCGTGAGCGCATAAATTGCAGCATACGTATATGTAACGTATACGTATACGTAATACGTTAAGCCCCCCCCGGGGGACTTTAAAGCTTTTCCGCAAGGAACAATAGGAATATGACTCCGGATGCCTCCTCGAACTGGGCAAAGCCAGCGAGCCCAGCTCAGACAATAAATCGTATGTAAAAATTTGTAATAAATTTGCAAAGTAGCAAATGCAGCAGCCGCAGCAGTCGAGCTGAGATGCGCTCTCGGCCAACGGGGCGCATACGTAATGCAGATTTTTCGGTGAAAGAAGCAGAGACCCTCTGAAAAACGGGACAGCTACCACGGCAGCAGCAGCCGCAGCAGCAAATGCATAATAAAATGCGAATCTAGCACAAGGATATGTGTAGTACGGCATATAAAAAGGATATCTGAGGGGACAAAAAAGGAACGTAAAAAATATATTTAGTTTTCCACAAAAAAAAAAAAAATAAAAAAAAAATAGGGGAAAGAAAATGAATAAAGCAAACACCGCAGCAGCGCCAAAAAGGGTGCTGGCCAAATGCAAAAAGCAAACGAAACTTTTTGGGGAAACCGAAGACAAAGCGGCGGCCACTTAAACAGAAATGGGCCAAAAGCAAACCGAACCAAGCCGAGTTGAGCCGGCGAAATGAGCTGGCTGAGTAAACTAAGCGCGGCTTCTGGCCAGAAATATCGCCCGGCGATTTGCGGTCGAAGCTTGTCAATGTCAGGCCAAAAGTAAATGCGACTCGAGTGCAGCGAAAACGTTTACTCTGGGCCAGAAGCGGCTTTAAGAGCAGATTAAGCAATGCATCGGAAGGGCATTGTGTTTCAAGTATGGAAGGATAAATACCAGGAGAAATTCTATATTTAAAACACAATTTTAAAATGGTTAAAAATGATTTCTTTTATCTTAAATTCCGGATGGTAGTGAGCATCGAGTAAATTGGGAGTCAAACCCCTCTAAGGTATCAAAATAAATTGTATAATATTAAATACAAGTTATGAAGCACCTTGATTAAAATGTCTTTAAAAATAACAGACTATATCAATATAATATACATAATATACATATCATAATATACATATCAATATAATATACATAATATATCTATATTCGAGCCAAAGGCTCTATTATCCATATTTTTAAGTTGCTAGATTTTTCATGATACACCTACGGTTTATATAAATTAAGCAGAGTCGAATCTTTAAAGGACTCTTTAGAAATTTAACAGAAAAATTCACCATTCTGAGAGGTGAAAATATATAGCTATCATTGCTATTTCTATACATTTTACTATATTTTTTAATTTTCAAAATCTCTCACTGGTTGCATTTTTTACAACATTTTATATATGTGTATTTACCTCACTTTCAACACCTTCAAAATTAATTGCACTTCAAAGAATATTATTGCTTGCAGTGGAAACGCTTACTTTGCAATAAATCGGCAATGGCAAATTGAATTATTTTACACATCCATTGTGTGCCCCGGGCATTCCTTTGTTGCAGTCGCATATTTTCGAGCTCTCCAGCATTAAGGGGATTCCCCTTCCCGATGATGGCTCGTGGCCACTTAAGAACAATGAGGAAACCGGGAATGGGGGAACCGATGAAAATATGTACTTGGAATAAAGCCCCGACATCGGGAAAATCGACGACTCAACGGCGACTCAACGATTGTGGTCGAAACGAAGCGGGGAAATGCGAAGAAAAAAGTTAATTAAATAAATCAAGCAAGGCAAGTTCAATTGAATTGCAGGCCGGGAAATGAGTGGGAAAATGTCATGAACCATTCGAAGAACACAGGCCGGAAAAAGGACTCTCCGCCAGGACACTCGGGCCAAATGAACTGTGAACTGACGAGGGGGGGTAGAATCGTCGGGGAAAAGTCGGGAAATTGCCAGACAGCGGCAAGAGGCGTCCGTTTGTCTGTTTGCATGTTTGTTTGTAATTGCATTTAAAACAAATAAATGTAATTATTTATTGCATTTCGCAGGACACCCAGACAAGCATTGGACAGGGTCCGAGGAATCCTTAAATGGGAAATGGGAAATCGTTGTGAACGCGCATTTTCTTCTTTTCCATGGATTTTGTGCAAATACGCATATGTAATCGTATTTTAACAACACAACATCCCGGCAGCCCCCAATCGAGTATTGAATCGCTGAATCGAATCCGACCGGCGGCCATTTGTCCTTCCATAATCGCATTTTCAATTAAAATATTTAGTCAATTAATGCACGCAAATGTGAATCACATCACGTATACGTCATGTGCAACGCAAACACGCAGCGCAGCACACACACTGGCAGGCACTTGTTTACGCTTAAATTACTCGACCGTCGGCAGTAATTTATGTGTTGATTATCGACGGGGCATTTGAGCCGTATTTAGTGCATTTATAACAATTTTAGTTATCCCCCCTCGGCGTCCTGCTGGAAAAAAGCCACTCGCACACAAACACGCACACATCTAACATCGAATTGCATTTATCGCACTTAACACGCAAAGCAAATAGTGTTTCCAAACTAAACACATGGCGGAGAGTGTGTTCTGTACATATGTACGTATATAAATGTCTGTATATATACGTGTTTATTTGGTGACAGGCGCTGTGATTGCACGTCGTGTCAGGCGACAGGATAGTCGCAATCGCAATCGCATTCGCAGGATAACAGCTGAATAAGCGGCTTGTCAGGCAAATTAGCGAATAAATTTGTAGCATTTTTTGCATTTAAATTGAATGTTTAATGCGGATAAAATAAACACAAACAGCGCTGTCGCATCAATTACTATTCAAAAGGGTTTTTGAGCAAATAAAATCAGTGAAACTGTTGAATAAAGTAATATTTATAAATAAGAAACAACAAACCAAAGCCAGTTAAATCCCTTTAAAAGGTTTTCAAGCTATAAAATAATACATCAATCAGAATCAATTAAATAATAATTATGCCAGATTAAAGTAACACATTTTGCCTAATTTAATAACACTTTATAATCTATTTCCTTATATATAATAGATCCAACAAAATATTGTTAATAAAATCACAACAAAAATTAATTTGATATAAAACTTTGCACTATTTTCTCTGTGAAAGCTAACAACGTGAAATATTTACAACACGTTGAACCTAAGACTCCCCTGAAAACAAATTGCATTTATTTATACATTGTGTATTTAGAATTAAAACCTATTTGCAACAGACACTCAATTAAAATGCGGAATTAGGAATTACAAGTTTTATTAAAAATGAATGTAAATTGGTTCTTTTTACAGGGAATTTTGTCAGGTTTTGCATTACAAATCAATTATTGTCGGCGTGTCAAGGGGCGAGAGTGTTGGTTACCCCGCAAAACATCTCCTTTCCCCTGTCTGTCAGTCACTCAGCCAGTTTCATGCAAATCACGTACGTTTGCATTTTGTCAAAATGCGTTTTGCACCTACAACAGCAGCAAAAACAAATGCATAAATGCACAGTGCACTGGGAGTGTGTGTGTGTGGGGTGTGTGCGCTGTGTGTGCGAGTGCAAATAATGACAGACAGCATAAACAAACACGCACATCGGATCCTGGATGGCGTCTATGGCCACAGGGGCAACCACAGCGACGCATCAGAGGCGGCGGAGGCGGAAGAGGAGACGGAAGCCAGGATGCAGGACACGCCCACACACACACACTCGACTAAGGCTTTAAACTTGGCACGTCACTTGTTTCCGCATTTTGCACGTAAAGGACGGTCGGCCATAAGAAGTACGAAATGCACGTTGAGAAATTTGAGTTTTAAGAACTAAAGAAAAATGAAGTAAATAATTTTAAACTCACTAAAACCAAATTAAAATTTTATTGACATTTATATATTTGACATTCGTATTGTATTTTTTTTTTTTCCGGAAATAAATAAAACCAAATACACACTTATATATATAATAAATAAAATTTGTATACTTTTTCTACCTCTAACATTTCTTTCAGTGCCCCTTGCCCTGCCACTCACGCACACTCACTTGAACTCTGGCCATACGCATCCAACAATCATGGAGTCGGGTCATCTGAATTCATTAAAATTTAGCATACGCACACAGGCACACTCACACACACATGGCGAGTGTGTGCCGTATGCCTCATGCAATTACTACAATATGGCCAGTCCTTTTTCCTCCTGATTGATGGTAACCCACTTAGCCATCTAATGAACTTTGCCACAGTCTTGAGCCCGTAAATTAAATTTCAAGTGCCCTGGTCCAGGGTAAATATTTAATAATCAACTGGCATTTGGAAAATGTAAATAACATTTGCGCTTTGGTCAGGATAAGAATTCCAGGATCCTTGTTTCACTGTTGTTGTGGTTGTTCTTGCTATTTGCGTTGTGCTAGCGTGTTGGAGAGTAAGGAGAAAAATACCAGAAAAAAAGGAGCATGGAAAAACGCACCTTTCCCAGGTAACCCACTCCTGCAGCAATCTTCGCCGGCAACCGCTGATGAAAGTAATCAAAAACTTCGTTGGCTGTTTGTGCAACTACTGCAGATGAAACCGGGCAGGAAACGGGTTGGGGGGCGAAAAATGGTTTCAGTAGAACTGTTTGTAAACCATAATTGCGCGCAAAAGTAGCTAACAGTCAGGTGAACCAAATAACTGTTTCTCTCGCTGCCAGCTAAAAATTTCATGGGAAAAATTTAATATACACCCTCTATGGAAAAGAGAAAAAACAAACGTAAAATGTACAGAGGAAATAATTAAGCAAGGATTTATTGACACAAATGTTGCACATTAAAAACTGGAAAAAATTTCACGGAAGAATATTTTTTAGATCATTGTTGGTCACATAATGTTAAAAAAAAGAAGCTTTTTTGTATTACACTATTTTTCATGAAAGATGTTGTAAGTTTCGTTTTAGTTCCTCGATTTCGGGTTTTTTTTTTCTGGGAAAAAATGTTTAAAACTGTTTTTATAACCTTTATCACGAATCTAAGGCTGAAGGCCGAACGCCATAAAATGTGTACCATATAGTAATTTATTTTTAAGCAGGACGATGGGTAAATTTTACTTTTAAATCACTGATTTTTAACTAGAAATAATAAGTTATAACATATTCAAATACATAATTTTCTTCGGGTGCAAAAGTGAAAATGTTGAGCTCGCGCACAATAATCACCAAAAAGAACATACTGCAAATACTGGTGCGAACAGCCAGCGAATGCTTCTTTAGTTACGCCGCGCACAATTATGAGCAATATTTTCCCGGGCGTTTCACATTTCCCCTCCTGTTCGAGGACCACTTGAGCTGGGCATGAACCCAACCCTATGCTCATAACCGTCGAAATGCCAGGCACCAAATGAGTTTTATTCTCGAGGATGTCATAGAAGCCGGAGCGGGGAAGCCGAAAAAGAAAAACCCCAGGTGCTAGGGTTTTCTTTGAGCTTGAGAGCGAGAGCAGAAGCGGATGCAGGAGCATGAAGCCAACCAAAAAGGTGTTGAACTGAACTCAAGCAAAAGTGGAACTTGTCGAAGGGCATTGGGAATGGGTAAGAATGAAACTTTTTGTTGTTGGTGCAAAAAAAGCCATAGAGAAATCGCTTGATGATTTGGCGAAAGGTTGCTATAGGGCCGGTAGTTGTCGGCAGGTGAAACTTTCCACGGATAGGGGCACTAAAAAAATGGAATGGCTTGAAACTTTGAGAAGCGCATAGAAGGGCATTAAAATTTTAGTGGTAGTTTTCCCTTGAAAAAAAAAAACTCCGATTGAAAACGCTCTTAAATCGTTACCATGCTACATGACTTTCCGCTTACTAGAAAAAGAGGAAAAGGGTTTTACCCGCCTTCTCCTCACACCATCACAAAAATATTTTCCAATTTATTTTACCTCCTTTACGTCCCATTTTTTGGCACGCCACACACCTGTTTTAATTTAATTTCCAGCATATTGAAAACAATCCCTCTGCCCGTGTTCTCGTAAACCACTTGAAAATGGACCGAACGGAAAAAAATCCAATCAAACATGGCACACAACAAAAGCTTCCCGCATTCATGGCGAACACTAAAAAACGGCGGAGGGAACAGAGCAGACATAAAGTGCATTTTCGCCAGAGAAGCCACTTGAGCACAATAAAAATTTGCTTAAATTTTCAGAAATATGAAATTGATTGAGGAAAAAATCTAAGCAAATTAATTGATTTTTGATTTGAAATTTTTGAATAATCCAGTCTGAAAGTACTCCTATAAAAATGGGTTTAGCCTGCAGGAGTTACACTGTGATTTGTTTGGAACATGACATACTTTTTGGCTACATTTAAGGAATTTCCTAGAAAAATATATAAAAAACTATATTTTAAGCTCCGAAAAAAGGATGATGGAAAAATAATTTATACTCTAATTCTACAGATTCCTCCAATTTAAAATAGAAAATGTAAGTTTTAATTTTAGGCACACTTTATAAACTTTTCTACTGGAAAAACCCCATCAAAAACCTCTAATTTTCAACCAATTTCCGTTCGCAATCAAGGGAAATGAACCAACCAGAGCTGTCTCTCTGATTCATTTTAATTTCAACTCCGACTACGAGTACTCACCCATTAAACATGCCCGTATCGACGTAATGCGTGTAGTAGAAAATGCTAACCACCGTAATGGCCAGCAGGGCGAGGACACAGCGCCGCACATTGATGCCGAAGCAGCGACGAGCAATTAAATTACAACAATGGCACATCCATCCGGCGGACTCTGAGCTGGAGCCGGAGCAGGAGGATCCTCCACCACTGCCACCACCTGACAGGTGGCAACTGCTACTGCTGCTGCCGGTCATGCCAATTGCCGTTGATGATGATGATGAGGAGGTGGCAGGAGGACTGCCCGTGAACTCCAGGCTGATACTTCCATTGCTATTCCCATGGCCGCTCGTTCCCTTCCCATTCGATTTCCCCTTGTACGTGACAAAGCCGTTGGTGGCGGCGACATCGTCCTCCGGAGGCAGCAGCATTGTGCGATCTGTGATGGCATGACCGTTGCCGAAATGCTTATTGAAATGGGTAAAGTCCTTGCCCGAATGCCCACTGGCATCGCTGTATACCGCAGGATCCGCATTCACATTCGCATCCGCATCCGTTTGGGTTCCGGTCACGGACGTTCCAAACTGCAATTGCGGCTGCTTAATGAGTTTTTCATATTTGCGATTTGCATTGTTATTATGTTGGAGGCTTGCTGATATTGTCATATTGTTGCGGTGGTTATATATCTGCCCTATTTTCATGTATATATAGTAGTTCCCCCGGCGATATGTCGTGTGATTTCGGTATTGACTAAGTAGAACTTAAAACAAAAATTATAAAAATAAAAACACTCGCGCTATTTTCACTATGGCACTTGATTGCGCTTCATCAATGTTTACTCTGCGGTTGCCCAATAAGTTCTGTAAATATTTCGGGTATTCTTCGTGTGTTTCTTGCTTCTGTGTTTCGCATAAATCTCGTTTTCATAATAATATTCAGATTCGGTTCGTTTGCTGTGTTTACTTTTCATTTCGCCATTTGATATGTTTCCAAATTTTCAAGTATTCATTTTGTTTGGCCATTGTCGTTGCTGCGGTTGCGCTTCCAACTCCAAGCCGTCCATTATCAGTCACATATTACGGGAGGGGGAGGAGCAGAGAGACCCAGTTTCCGACTGTCCACTCGCAATCAGACATTGACCGCCTTCGTCCCAGTGGGTCGTCTTCTTATCTGCAAACCAAACAAAATAGAAAAAATTGTAAGTAAGTAGTTTGTCTTCGGTGAATGGTAAACAGCGGGGTTTCTTCAGATTCTAAGGAGGTATTGTAAGGTAGGAAAAAAATCTTTATTGATAAGGAACATTGTGTATCATTGTTTGTTTATAAGCTTTTTAATCTAATCAGCTGGACAATTAGTTGTTCATAGAATTATAAGCTTTGATTAAGATTAATTTGTTGGTTAAAGAAATTGTGCTTTTAATTATAAATAGACAGTATGTGGCTGAACTTATACTTGGCAATTTTAGATTGTTAAAGGGACTGCACCCTAAAATGTCCTGAACGTCAGAAAAATATCTTTTCACAAAAGTTGCTTCGGTAATTTATCCACAATTAGGAAAACTGTACTCTAGAAATAACTAAATATATATTTCATCACTCTTATTTGTAGAAAAAAATAATTAATTGTAAATATAACATGCTCAAGTATTTCATTATTTTTGTAGTTATTTTTAAAACCAACTAATGTGCTCAAATAAAAAATTAATTAAACAGAAAAGTGCCTTCTTAATGATCAAACATTAATACAAATTACCCACACTCCCCATTTCCCTACTCAAAATTCAATTTTCAATTTGCTTTAGCGGCACCTCTCAAACCTTTTTCAATTATGTGTGTCACATTTTATCGATGATAATCGCTATCGAGGAACTAATTGATGATGACATTTCGGTGTGGCGCCACGCCATTTATTTGGAAAATAGTGCTGCCTAAGCGTCGGGTTACAAGAATATATGTAAGTGCGGTGAGGGTGCCACCACTTACTACCGAAAACTTGTCAACTTGTTTGCGCGGGCTCCTCAAATGGAATGTAAACAAAGTGCTAAGGAAGCCGCAAATAAAGCGACAAATTGACAAAGCCGCAAACGGCAATACCCCAAATAACATACATAGATAGAGATACGAATGTATCTCAGGGCCTGTATGTGTATGTATTTTGGCCATTAAGTGCATATGGCTGCCGCAGTTTACAAAGGTCTTAATGGCCATACACATATACACATGACACAGGAATGATTTGGGGTACACTGTGCTCCAGTGTTCGGTTTAATTGGAAATGCTTGCCGGCTGTCAACCAAAAAAAAAAAAGCAAAATAATAAAGACAACATACTTCGGGGCGCTTTATGGGCCAACACCACCGCCGAAATGAGTCAATAATGAGTTTTAGATGGCCAACGTTGTTTGTCATGATGTTATATCCCCGATAAAACATACTCGAACATGTGTTCCCCGATAAAAACGTATTTACTTGGGATGCAGAGGGTGTGGACTCAAGTGGAATTAAGGAGTAGCTTTAAGGGATGTGAAAGGAAAACTAGGGAATTGAGCATGTCCTTGAGTAACTCGATTCAATTCAATTTATTGGAAGAAAAACATTGTATTAAAAAGTTAATTAACAGGGAATTAAAGATAAACAAAGCTAGAAGCATTAATTTCTCTGTCTTTATAGTTTATTTCTGAAGCTCACAAGATACACAGATAATATAAGGATTTAAGAAACTTTCATTGCTAGCAGGAAACTGAAGCCTTTATTATCTTTGGTTAAGCTCCTGTTATTATCCTTAATAAACTTCATACCTCAACTTCACCGATTGATCATTTTTAGCCTCGTGAAAAATTCAATAAACCCGCAACTATTTGGAAGAAAATCTCGGCGTGTGAAAGGGTCTCCGCAGAAAACGGGGAAAGTCAGTTCCTTTCACTTGAGCATAGTTTTTCAATTTATCCCTTTTTCCCCCTCAAACTCGAACTCCATTTTAGTTCATAAGCAAACCGCTTGCCCTCTTTTGCTTCTGTTCAGGAAGCACTTGGAGCAATTTATAAACTGGATTCCTTGCAAAATGCGAGGGTTCCGCCATACATACAACATCGCTGGCATTCCTTGCCCTTGTTTTCCTCAGCATGTTACAAATTTATCATTAAAATGTCAAAACTTAAATTGATTCAAAAAGTTTAGAAGAGCAGCGGCAGCGGCAGCAGCAGCAGCAGTGACAATGCTGCCACGCCCCCATGCTACTGCAGGAAAACCCAGCCAGGAGCCAGGAAAAGAAAGAAAAAGTTTACTGATGCCGGAGAAAAGCGCGCCCCGGCTTTCGGTTTTCCTTTGCTTTTACTTTAAGGCGAACGCGCGCTGCGAGAAAAACTTTGGGACGCTTCTTCGTTAGGCAAACTTCTTTAATTTCCTCTTCAATTGCCCGAGAAACCAAGCGAGACAAACCAAAAGTTGTCCTGCCCCCAAGTCTATCAGAGAATCTTTCCTTCTTTGGGTTTTCCTCTTCTCAGGGTTATTTTTTCTTAAGTTTTTACATTCAATTGTTGTTTGTTTGCTGCTGATTTGCTTTGCTCAAAGGGGCTCAAGGTTTTACTTAGAGGATATAACCTAAACCTACTGAGAGCAACGTAAGATCTGGAGTGGTGAGAATGTAGAAATTATGGGCAATGTTGAGGCAGGAACTATGGAATTATACAATCCTAAGAAGAATCATTTATTTCTTAAGAAATTCTTAAGAAAATGATACTCCTTCGAATTTTAATAACTACAATTTCATTTAAATATATTTCCTAGATCTTCCTCTATATTTTTCCTGTGTTCAACTTCCTGGAGCTACTTATGTTTTTTATTCATGCTGAGAATTTGTTTCGCTTCCACGAGCTGTGCTATGTCATGTTTCCCACAGTTTATCCGAATTAGCTGTGTGAGTTCTTCAAAAGTGTTTTATGTTTACTTTGAATTCATTGTGCATTTGGGAAGGGATCCAAAGTTTTCACACTCTTTCGAAAGCATTTATTCTCTCGCCCTTGCGTTCTTGAAAAACGTTTTTAAAAACTATTTATTTTACGATACATTTTGTTTACATTCCGCGGAGGTGGAGTCTGCGATGCGAGGCTCCCCCAGCAGCATATTTTCCCTAAATTGCATTGAGGCGTGTGCTGCAAACAACACAGCAGCAGGAGCAGCAGCACTGTGGCAACATCAGCATCGGCATCACAATGAAGGGCACCCCTGAGGTGCCACCTCTGCCCCAGCACCACCCTCCGGCCTTCACCCCCCGCTGCTGCTGCTGCTGGCTGGCTGGCTCTAGTGCCCGCCTTTTGTGCTGGCCATTTATCAGTCAGTGAATGTTTGCTGCTGCTTTGTCTTTCCCTTTTCATTGTTGAATTTCCAATTTTTTACTTATTTTGTTTATCCTTTGACTTATAGGGACCCAGGGCATATTATGGATGCAGATTGCACCAAAGAAGCAATGCTTAAAAGTTTAAATTTTGATTTATGCGTTTTTTATTGACTTAAAACATATGTTTTCAATTTCCCTTAACTGATATTGAAAAGGTCTTAGCTAATATTAAAGCAGTTCTTAAAATAAAGCCCATACAATTATTATGAAGTTTACAAAAGCACACGGTTCACGGTAGTTTTTCATTAATTTCTCTTTACTGAACAGTAAGATAAAAAAATATAAATCCATCGAAAAACTTTACACATTTTTCGGCAAACAAAAAACCAGGTATTTTATGATCGAAACCCTCTGCTATTTGCAGGCACACATGCCGTGTTTTTTCCCCCTATTTTATTGTTAGTTTTTCGCGCATTCATGACCCAGGCTGTCAGGCAGAAATTCAAACATATTGATAATCGTTTTCAATTTGTGTACCAGCAACAAAAAAAATCAATTGTCTTTAGTAAATTGAATGCAGCTACAATGCGAGTGCACAACATACAACATAAAACAAACGTTCGGGGGAGAGCGAGGGTCTGGAGTCTGGAGTCTGGACAAATGACTTTGGCTTTAAACCACTGACAGGCCAACAACAGCAAGCCGGCAAGACCTCAAGTCTCTGAAATCTCCAGTTTCTGTTTCTGTCTGGTTATTATTTTGACTGATGAATGTGACTTTTGCGTTTCCATTACACACAGCACAGAGTCGCCACTCGCCGGTCGCCATGCCTGATTGCCTTTTCCGTGTGGATTTCCCCTTTTCTTTCTTATTTCCCTGCCAGATGATGATGATGCGTGGGCCTCGGATTTCCACGGCGGCACCCCAACTCCCAAACTCCCCAAAAAGAAAATGCTGTGTGTGGAAACCTATAAACAAATTTGTATCTTAATGAGTTTTTCACACTTTAGCGCCTTCCCTGGCATCTCTGTTTATGTGGCTTTTGTCTTGGAATTTCCAAACTCTAATGTTCATTCAGTGTTCTCTCCCGGCGTGTGTTTGTCTCTTTATTATTAATGTTGCCATAAATCAGTTAGGCCGGCAATTAAATTGACACATTCTGTATATATTTGAGGTTTGTTCTTGGATTTCTTGCCATTTGTTAAGGTTCTAACAGATTAATTGTCTGACTTGGGAGTGATTTTGGGGGCTTATGAAGTGCATTTCTTATTTATAGGCATGGTGTTTGGTCCAATGTATAGATGGAAATTAAATAGCTTTAAAGTTATGATGGATTTTGTTACATAATCTATATCAAAAATATAAAATATTCAATCTGTAACTTGATTAATCAACAATTTGTTAGGAAATTTACTTTAAACTTTGTTTGACTTGGCTCTCTCAGTTCAAAGATATGTTTTTGCTTCGTTTATAACTTAATTTCCTTTATTCCCACACTTTTCCCTCACTCTGCGAATGTCAAATGTTACCGAATTGACTCCTAAGTGTTTTTCCCCCCAAAACTTTTCCCCCTAATTGTTTTAGCTTAGCTGACTTTCCTTTCTTCTGTCAATTATCCATGTACATTTGCCTAATGGTTTTTATATTTGTTCTCTTTTCTTTTTTTGATTTCTTTCCACTTGGCCTTTAACTTTTCTGCTGACAATTTTCATTGGCCAGAGAAAAACTCTCAAGTGGGCTTATAAAATCATAAAACATTTATGTCTTTCCCACACACTGGAGGCAGAAGCTCTTGGCTGTATATTCTATTTTTTATTGCTTAATTAGGAGAAATTAGCAAAACATTGAAATGCACTTTGTGCCGGAGAGAAACAGAAATGGAAAGCGACACAGAAACGGCAAAGTTGTACACAAATTGACAATTTATTTGATTTAACTTTGTGCAGCCACTAATTGAAGGAAACTTTGGATTTCAGGGCAAGGAAATTTACTAAAGTTAGGTAAGGATTTTATTATTGAAAAGTTAACTTTCAATATGTTTTTGCTAACATTTTTCCTCTTGCTTGTTTATTTTGTATTTAAAAGTCATATTTACCTCTTAAAATATTATTAAAATTATTATTTTTCGGTTCACGGCGACGCTTGCCATGTGTTCCGTGCTGATTTAAGCCTCGAGCTGCCTTTGGGCCAAAGAGGGGAAACATTTAAGAAGCCAAGGAGCCGGCAGGTGGCCTGACAGACAGTCAGACTGACTGACCTAGTTTTTCGGTCTAAAAATATCCACTCTCAGGCACCAATAAAATGCCAGTCCAAAGTGTTTGAATGTATTTTACATCACTTTGATTTTTATTTCAATTTGCCGAACGGAGGGGGAAGTTTAGAGGCTGCTGCAGGGGGTCAGAGACGACGAGGTCTCGATTCGAGGGCTTCAAGTGGCGAACACTTGAGGCTCCGAGGCTCTGGTGAGCAATTTGCACAATTGAAAAACTGTTTGCCCTGCGCTCGTCTCCTACTAATGAGGGTTTGCTCCTCTCGCCATGGGGAAAATCGCAGGGGAAATACAAGATTTTTCTATTTTCGGTAGCTGCTGCAGTCTCTGGATATGTGCAATGCATATAAATTATTCTCACTTAATTCTGGTGAGTTTTCTCAGCGGTAAAATATACAAAACATATATATTCTGCACTCTCTAAAGACCCAATTTAATATAAATATATCTTTGAGGGCGAGAAACAGCTACTCGTTTTATTTAAAAATTATTGAGATGTGTGGAAAATGGAAGAGATGAAGGCAAGCCATCTTAAAAGATTTATTTTTGTGGAATAATAATTCCTTTCTGACAAAGTATTCTTTTAAAATCAATATTCCTATGGAAATCTTTCTTAGATAAAAACAAAACAAGCAGTCACTTCTGTCCTCCTCCTTAAATCCTCCACAATCACGGTTTTGTGGGTCAAATATGAAAGCAACAAAAGTAACATTCTGCTAAGCCTCTCGTGAAACTTTCGCAGTGGCAAGAGCAACCAATAACAAGTCAAAACCAGTTACACGCCCGGTCAATTACACAAAGAACCGACAAGCAGAACCAAAACCGAGGGAAAACAACATCCAAGGAAACACCAACGCAATGCAATACAGCCAGCACAACGGGCACCGCCGTCGTCTCGCTGCTTATGACTTGCACTACCAATTTTTGGCCCCAACCACCACCAGTAAAAACCCCTGTAAAAACCACCGTCAAAACTGCCTCCGCTTGTCTGCAATTTGAGGCTTTACTGTCACTCACTTTGGCTCAAACCGAGAGGCGGCTCCGCACAGAACTGCGTGGGCCACCTCTGAAGCCCACGCTGAAATCTTAGCCAAATTGTTGGTTGCACTTGCATTCATCCAGCGGGTATTCGGAGGGGATTTAGGTAAGAGGGTTCTGTGGGGGGAATCCCTGGGAGCCGAGGAGGGAATGGGAGTGGTAGGTATCCCCGCCGCAGAACGCCAGAAGAGCTGGAAATGGTTTCCTGGCTTTGCGGTCGAAATGGGATGTAGAGAAAGGGTTCTCTGGTTCAGTTTCGATTCAGTTTTCCCAGCCCAAGAAAAGCACCAAAATCATTTGCAGACATTGACAATGGCCCTGTGTGTGTGTGTGTTGATTCCAAAGAGGGGGAAATATACAGGGGTAAAGGGGCTGGGTACCGGTCCCCGGGCACAGGCCACGTGGGCGACCATTAAAAGAAAACGAATTGCTGGCCCAATTTGTGCGCCGCTGGAGATTCGAGTCAACAAAGTCAAGCTCAATTCAGTACCCGCCTGACTCGTTCTCTTATTTTCCTATCAGCTGAAAAGTTATGTGCATATTTTGTACACTTGGGGAAAAGGAGGTAAACTAATTTATGCAACGGAGAAATAAATTCAACAAATCAAATCAAATTTCATTGAAATTATCTAATTTAATGTTTAATTTAAGGCTTTAATATTGGAATTAAAATTTAAAACCGTATTTTTTGCTGTCTTCTAAAAGGGGATTAGAAGAAGTTTTTATATAATTAAATTAAATAATGTTAGTTTAGTTTTAGTTTTAGTTTTCGTACTAAATGAATAAGAGGTTAAATGTTCATATTTTTGTCCAGGAAACTATCAGTACATATTTATGTGACTCATCATCCTCGACAATTCCCCTAATCATAAAGTGATTTATTGTGATTTATTATAAATATTGTCCCTTTAATTGTATTTTAATATTTAAATAGTAATATATTTTTATAGATTTTACTGTTAACATTACTATTGGATTTAATTAATTTAAGCAAATAAATACCTTTTAAAATTCTCCAAGTTATCTAATAATTTTTAAAATCTATACCCCTTTTTCCCCAGTGACAATTCCCATTTACTTTTCATTTTCATAATTATTCACATTTTTATTGGTGGGGTGTGCAATCAATTGGAACGCGATAAGCGGCGGATGGAAGCAAATGAAGCTTTAGAAGTGATTTCAATGCCGTTCCCCGGAACCCAGGGCGTAGAGCTCGCTCAGAAAACCTTGAGCTATGTCAACAGCACCCGAGTTAATTCAATTAATAGGCATGTGTCTCGGCTGCACCGGAAAAAAGCCCCTAAGAAAACAGGGTAAATCTTAATAAGTTAATGGCTTGTGCTCAGCCATTAGGGATAATTGCAGTATCAATTATCCGGGTGACAAAGACAAAGAGAAAAAAACAGAAAAAATCAAGTTGGGTTCTCCCTTTAATCAAGTCATTAAATTAGAGGAAAATCGCTGGCTCATCACCATTTCCATGCCTAATAGTTTGTTGGCTCTTAAAGCTTCACTGCCGGACAATGGCAGTTGTCCGGGCTTGTCCTGGGCCTAAACAAACCCATGCAAATATATATAAGCCCAATTTCCACCATTATGGTAACACACACACACAAATGCAAATGCCTCCGTCTCATCCTCCCCCCTCATCAATTTATTATGCTATTTGTGTGCGCTAAAATTAGTTAATGAACCCGGGCTCAATGTAATAATGGAAAGCCGTGCGCCATAAACTCGGGGAAACAGAAACTGAAATTGAGCAGGGCGTTGTGATTGAGCGTCCCCTGAACTAAGGGATGGGGAAAATCCCCCAATACGCTGTGGCTGCCGCTCCTGCTTGTTGTTGCTTGTATAAATTAATTCCCCAGGTTAACTGCAGAGTAACGTTTTATAATTAAGCCAGCTGCATAATTATGAGGAGCAAACCAACACAAACACGCCGCCGTGTGCATATTGCAGGCATGCAGGCTGGCAGGCTGGATGTGTGGCCACGCATAAATTTAAAATTATAAACACTCAGGGAAAAGGACAAGTATGTTGTGGGTACTTAGACCAGGTTAAATAATTTTTAATTTATTTTGTTAAGTTAAAGAAGTAATTTTTAATGTATTTATTATGATTTGAGACGACTATTTCTTCTATTTAACCCATGAATAGGATATATCTCTCATAATAAAATATACACTCTTTTTTAAGTAGGAAAATTCTTAAAACGAGAGCTTAAAATACTTTAAGCTTGCTAAGCTGACTAAAATGGATTTAAAAACTTTTGAAAACACACATACACAAAAAAAAAAAACTTTTACATCATTTAAACTTGTATATATTATGAGTATAAATCATGTATAACCATATCTAAGCAGGATACAACAAATAATTTAATGTCTTAAAATAAATACAATTTACACAAAAACCTTTTCTGGTTTGAAATGTCTTTTTAATGCACCTAAAAGTATGCTCCAAAAAACAAATATTAGGTTGTACAAATTATTTCTGTATTTATAAACCCACTTTAAAAACATTCCAAACACCGATTAAAGCAATTCCTATTTATGCAATATTGATTCAACATTCTATTTATTAGTGTATTTATATTAAATATATTTATAGAGTCCCCGTATAGGAACTGGGGGTACTGAGATACACGCAATTGGCGACATTTAAGCACGCAACGTTAACCCCAGGACGCCCGGGACGAAACACACACTTATTATCATAATGAACAACAAGGAGGAAGGGCGAGGGACAGACAGAGATTGGGCCGTGTGGATATGTGGGGTGTAGCCAGGACACGGTTAAGTGGTTTGCCGCATAATCGACGGACGACGGGCCTCGTCCTGGAGGCGAAACGGATCGAGGCGACTGCCGGCCGGACTGAGGAGAGAGAGAGAAATGTTCATTAATATACAAAAGCTCGGGTCATCCGCAAACTGTCCGTCACACTGCGGCCAATGGGGATACTCTCGGAGCTCCTCTGAAGTCCTGTCCTGCTCGGCACTGTCTGGCCTGTCGGCTCTGTGACCTCCTTGCCCCTCGGCCCTGGACATTCTTTCTCCTTTGTGGTGGTGGATGGTGGGGCCCATCAAAAAGCTTTATCACTCAGGCCCCACCCCGCATCCCAGACGAGCCGTGTTATTGCCACGCGGCCTTTTGGCCCTGCCCCATGTAAAAGCAATAAATAATGGGCCAGTTTACGAGGTATGTCGCGTCATAAAAATATTTTATCCATTAGACTTTGTCTCTCATCGCAGCCAAGTTGCTGTTTGTTTTTGTTGCCTCAGTTTGCTTAATGGCCATTAATAATTGTTGAATTAATGCCAACAGAGGAATTTGGATCACAGTTCACTTGAGCGGTCTTTGCTGTGTGTTTGTATATCAATTGCATTTTAGAGGTGGTCTGGCATTGATATTTAACAAGTGTGTGTAATATATAATGGATATTAATAGTATCGTTTAACATTTTTGTATGCAAAATACATATTTTCAATTTCGATAAACAATTAATCAATACTATCGATGCATTTTCCATCTCTACACAAACCCATGTGGCGTATACTTGATGCTAATTGAGTGTTCATCAGCAGAATTGCAAAATAAAATGCATTGAACTAGTTTTTCGGGGAATAATTCCTTAACCAAGCCTGGTATTTATCTTTTACAGTTTCTGCATCCTCTTCAGAACCAATGTTTATTGATGCGCCATTTATCTCTCTTCCAATTTAAACAACTCTTCGGGGAATATACATAAGCTCACTGGCCATATTTGTCCTAGTTGCGTTTCGGCATTTGCCTGCGAATCAGAAATCAACTAAAGTATACAGAGCTAGGAAAAATTGCATCAAATCAATATTATTCATAGACATGCATGCCGCCCCCCTGTGTACATCATCATCGTCTAGAAATTCGGCATTCGGGGGAGTTGCTGTCTGTAATTTTTCATTTCTGTCATGACGCCAACCCAACAGCACATAAAGCGACAGCAAAATAGCAAACCAGGGCGAGTGCAGTTCAATGACATAATTTGTCGCAGCGCATCAATAGAGTGGACAGGGACTGGCACTGAGGCACCGAAATGAGAATGGAAATGGAGGTTGGCTTGGGTTGGGCATTGGGGCAGCAGTGGATCTCAAAACAATGGGGCACCGGAGCAACGTCAACATTGTCCAAACGTCAACGATGTTGTCGTCATGGCAGAGTCATCATCGTCATAATCATAATCATCGTCGTCGACGTCGTCATTGTTTTGCCTGAACTTTATTGTTTTGATTTATGCGCCAGCACAACGAGAGCAGGCGAAGGAGAGACTGAGCTATACACTGAGAGGAAAAATTCAGTCAAAGATCGGTATTTAAAACGTTAAAGAATTTTTAAGACAAAGGAATACCTTACGAAAATAAAAATAAAATGTTGTATGTCACAAAGTACCACGTAAACTTTTGAGAAGCGCAGAGAAAGGCCCATAATTTAAACAAATGCAGTTCAGACTTTACAGCTCTTTCTTTTGAATAAAAATATTTTAAATATGGGTGGGAAGCATACTAAACATAAGGCAGACTTAATAATTAGTTAAAAATTAACATTCCACTCACTAAGTAATTGCTTGTTGCCGACATTATTAAGGACCCCGAAAAGAGGAGGACATCATTATAAAGTGTTTAATGCAAAATTCCACTATCGATTTTGTTCAGCAGTGTCGCGAGGTCAGAGTGAAAGGGAGCACGGTGCATGCCAAGCGAAAACTTTGTGGGTTTCAAACTGTCGTTGGTCCACGTAGCGCCCCGCCCCCCCTACTACTGCTACTATTACGCCCCTGGTATACTCCCTCCTCCTCCTCGTTCATTTCGCCTGCACTGGACACGTCGCGTTGTTTATTCCGCCAACGCCAAACAATCGCGGACCAAGCCGTGGCTCCAACGTTGTTGTTTTTGTTATTCTTGCCACAGGCATAGGGAAAAGGGGGGCGCTGTGCTGGTGCAAATGAAAATGATGTTGTATGCTGCCACTGCCGCTGCCACCATGCCAGTGGCATCCATCCAAGCATCAGCAGAGCCATCACCATCATTCCAGGGCCCGTTGCCCGATTATGTTAATGTGCCCAGAGATTTCTGCCATTATGATGTTGTTCGCTAGACGACCACTCTGCATATTTGACGGGGACCGCAGCTAGCAGAAATCTGGGGAACCTGGAAGCTCAAAAGAACCCCCGCATGAGAACCCCAAGGGGCAAGCGTCACCAGTGCAACATTTTCCTCGGTTCAGTCTTGGAGAAATGTTTTCCCCCTGCCACTTTTCGCGCTGGCCCTAGCGCTAAACAATTTTAAGTCCTTTTTTTTTTTGTTATTTTAGCCAAAGGCTGGGAGAAAGCAGAAAGAATGGAGAATATGCCAGGCAAAAGTACTCAGGCAAATATTTGAGAACCGCCGAGGAGGGCTCGCAATAGATGAGAAGCGCTGAGAAAGGCTCACAATGAATGGATTTAGGATTAAAGCTTTGGCAACAAAGAAAATAGTTTTTCTAAGAAATCTTGTCTTAAATAAATTCTAGGAATCATTTTATAAGTGTATTTCTAAAAGTTTATTTTCTTGTATTCATTTCACAGCACATGTCTAGGATGTATGTATTTAGAAAGGATTTATAGAGGCCGACATCCGATTTAATCAATGACAGACAATCACAGAGACCCTCAAGATATAAGCATACAAATAAAAAAGGAAGAAATATAATTATTATATTTACATAAGACTTAAATTTGTTAAAGAAAATATAAAAAACAACCCACAGATAACATTTATTACCTCCACCTCCAGCTTTAATTAAGATTCCCACCATAAATATATGCAAAATCAAATATTAATCGAAATTTGTATGCAATTTTTCTGCTCTTTTATCTCAACAAATAAATTAAACTGTATTATGTGTGATTTAGTACATTTCCCACAGTACCGATGGCTTCATTAAAGAGTAAAACAATTATTTTACCAAAGCAAAAAATAGCAAAAATAATATACATTAAAAGTTGGCTTTGGCAAAGCAGTTTGCATACGCTGCAGCGATAATAAATAATTTCATCTAATGCCTGAAATCGGCCCCCATAATTAAGCAGGCTGCAAAATAGCAAAAATAACAAACAAAATTGTGGGTACCAGCTGCAATATATGTTTGTGTATATGCATATATATGGCAATTCATAACAGCCTCCCTCCCACTTGGGAGCCTCCTCGTTTTTCCCTCAAGTGGAAGCGAATGCAATATTGAAACGCATTTTTCTCCACTTCTACCCCGCTTTTTGTCATCAAAATCGTGAAAAATTGTTGCAAACTTTGACAGGGCAAAAATTATGATAGCTGTTGCTTTTTTGCTGGAGGGAAAAGCCCGTCCGCCCGCCTGGTAATAATTTTATGTCATAAATAAATCGCTGAAAGTTTGTTGGTTGGTTGGCAACGACGGGGAAAAATCACCCCATTTGTTATTGAATTTAAGCTTTGGACTGTGAAATGTTTGGGAAATGATAAGGAGAATAGCAAAGGGCCACCGGGTCATGACATTTTCCACAGAAAAATATGTATTCAGGAATTTCAGAAATTTCACAACGCTGCAGTTTTGTATTTTAAACGATAACAACGCGATTTCATCAAATTAGCGAGTCGTTTAAATCGTACAAAGTATAAATGACAACTAAGCGCACATTTTTTATGTGGAAAGATTTCAATAAACACACCAAAGAATGTCTTGTATTTTTTTTTATATTTTCCTTGCATTTTACGAGCTGTCGAATGAGCTGACAACACTCAGGTTGGAAGCGGAAAAAAAGGAAATTCAAGAAAATTATAGCTGCAGCTGACAGATTTTTATGACTTAATAAAGCGGAAGCGAGAGTGCGAGAACGAGAACGAGAATGAGAAGTTCAAGTTTGCGGAGGAGTAAATGTGGGTTATGGGGCTGTTGGCATATATAAACACACAAAGTTGGAGAGATAAGACCCAGTAACTTACTGCCCAGACAGTTTAGACACCTACCAGCAGCAGCGGCAAACAAACTTTAAATTTCAGAGTGTTATTTGCAAAAAATAAACGTGAAATAGGAGCACAAAGTTTTCCTACTCGGAAAAGTTAATCGAAGCCGGTAGAACTTCCAACAAATTGACCGG
The DNA here is from genome assembly GCA_018151655.1 of Drosophila bocqueti. Taxonomy (NCBI): domain Eukaryota; kingdom Metazoa; phylum Arthropoda; class Insecta; order Diptera; family Drosophilidae; genus Drosophila; species Drosophila bocqueti. Next base: position 1,487,468 of record JAECXF010000230.1, read on the forward strand.
AAAATGTTTGCGAATTGCCAACGGAACTGAGTCGTCCCCGAAGTTGGCAGAGATTTCGGGGGCCAGTAAACTGACTTGGCCGAGGGCTATAGATTCCCAAAACTTGCACACACACCCTCGAAGGGTACCAAATTAAACAGGCGGTCAAAGTTAAGCACACACACAAGGAACAATTTTAATGTTATAACAAAAGTTTTTATTTCCACACTGATAGATATTGAAAAAAAAAAAAAAAAAAAAAAAAAAAAAACAAAGAGTTTCTAGACTACAGAATACCGAGTATTTAGTGAACTAAAAGCGTTGCATACTTTCAAGCAGCGTTCTTACAGGTTTCAGAAATAAGAAAATATATATGCTTCCAAGTTATTTATTTTTTATTTTTATGGGAAAATAATTTTTAAAACTTTAAGAGTAACTAGTTTCCATCAGTATACCCTTCAAAATCAAGTACTACCAGGTACAAATATATTAATTTTCTATCGAGTGCTGAAAGTTTTCGGCAGACCGCAAACTTTTTAGGGGGAAAAAAGGGACGGCGAGAGCAGATTTTCTAATGAAATTTATGAAATTGTATTTCTGCCAGCCAGAGAATGAATGAAAATCCCTGGCGAAACTTGTTTACGCCAATTTGGGTCAATGAAAGTTGGTTGCGCTTCGAAATCAATTGCATTTTGATAAAGTTCAGCTGCTAGTCGTCCTTTTGCCAACCGAAAAACTCCGCCCTTTCAGCGGCAAGTGTCACTTTTCAGTTTGACACTTTTTTTTGTCGTCGTCGTGGCCCGCACTCAAACTGAAATTCAAACCCAGACCCACCAGAACAAAACCAAACCCGGGATCCAAAGTACCAATAAAATTTTGTATAAATGGAAACAAAGTCAAGTCAGTTGACATTCCGGGCTGTCAGAGTGCCAGAGAGTAAAATCCCGAGTAACAAAAGATTTTCCAGGGGCCACTTTTCGGCAATTTGGTTGTTTGTGTTCGACATGGCCGAAAAAAGGAAAAATAAAAGAGCGGTATAAAAATAGTAGAACAAGCTGAATATGCTAACCACAACAGACGGCCGCCAACTATTTTAGGATGCCAAAAAGCCACCAAAAACTATAGCAACAACGAGAACAACGCAACTTGCATGTTGATATCGCGCCGCCTGTGAAAACAATGCCAAAGGCCATGTGTAAATATGCTATGCAAAGTTTTTTCTTCGCTTTTCCTCCCGCCGGCTTCTCTGTGCTGCTGCTGCTGCGGGATAGACGTCAGCTTTTCGCATAAATGTCGATGCACAGTGGAGCAATGTAATTGCGGGAAAATGCCAGCAAAATGCCGGCAAAATTAAGTTCTTCGAGTGGAAAAGTTTTCTTCGAGAATGAAATTTAAATATGACTTTTGTGTGGTGGTGGTGCCAATGGTGGCTGGGTGGTTGGTATGGCAATATCCGACAGCCAAAGGGAATGTTTGTGGCTTTTATTACTATTTTATTGACTGATATTTATGGAAAAAGTCTTCGATTGCTTCAATTATGCTTTTCCTATAGGGTCTTGAAATTCAGAGTTGGGATTTTAAGAGGGAATCAATTTTAATTTGAAATGATTAACGAAATGTATATTTATGGTGTTATGAAACCAAAGTGAGCATATTAGAAGACGGTCACACCTTTCGGAAAATGTTGGATATATTGGGAGTTATTTTTTTCTAATAATATATTAAACATTGTTTATATATTTTAATTTAAGCTAACAAGATAAATGTAAGCTACATATTTTACAAAAATATTTAAAATAAAAATAATTTACTAGTATTTTTGGTATACTTTGTAGCAGTGTAGTGTCATAACCCCATAAGAGTTAGTTCTTTTTTTACAGCCCCTAGTTTGGTTTATTTTCCCCAATATATTCTATATTGTTTGCTCTAAATTCTTTTCATAGTTTGCATTTAATATTCTTTTAACTTTAATATTTAAATTTCCTTCTTTTTTGGCATCTGCTCCTTTTGCCTTTCTCATTACGCGTTTAAACCGCCTTCATTTCTTTGCCGTTGTGGCAGTCATATTTCTATTTAGAATTTTTGTTTTCTAATGCAGGCAGCCACCAGGCAAGTCAGTTTCCCATTTTTATTTTGTATTTTCTTGCGGTGGCTGCTGTCGTCGTTGCCTATGCACATTTAGCAATGTTAGGCAGTCAACCAAAAACAGATTTTTTTTGTGACAACGAACGCCACAGGCCACAACACGACTGGAAACAACGAACAACGTTAAAAATACACCAACACAAAAATAAGAAAAAAGAACGAAAGAAATCAACTTGCAACATGCAACAAAAGCCGCGTTTCGTTGTTGTCGCCATCGTCGTCGTCGTCGTTTGGGTCCATGTCAGTGACCGAGAAATTCCTGGCATAAAAGTTGCAAAAATCCAAAGCAACGCAGCCTGCCTGCTCTCCCCAGGATATACGGAAAAATCGGGCAAAAAGACAGCGGCGGCGACGACAACGGCGAACGGTGGTTTTTATTGCCAGTGGCAGGATAATAGCCAGCAACAGCAACAATGGCCGTGGGTAGGCAGGCATCGCAGCTGCATCGCATCCTTGTTGTCATTTCTAACGTGGCTCTCATTGGTGTCCTTAAAGGCCCGTCAACTCCTACCCACGGCTAGTGCCGCTGCCACTACCAGTGCCACCTACAAAGCATAGCTGCCGCTGCCCCAGCAACCCAAGTGAACTTCATTTTGTTCTTGTCAACACTCCCTCCCCAGGGAGTTCTCTACACTTGGACAAAATATTATCCTTATTGGTTGTTAATTAGGTATTTTGGTTACTCGGGTTTTGTATGTCCTTAAAAGTATGTGAAGTACAGGCTTTATGCTGCGGCAAAGGTAAGAAGTAGTTATGGAGAAACTCTAGGAAGTACCCACTCTTTCAAAAAACATTTTACAAATTTAGAATCGTTTAAATATTTTAAAATGTGTGTTTTTTTTTTAATATTTGCTATTAAACGTACAGGTTCCTAAAGATTTTAAAACAATAATTTGTATAAAAATAAGGGGGATAAGTTTGTTACTGAGATAAATAAGTAAGTAAACTTCTTTACAAACTTTAAATTTCAAAGCAAAAATAATTTGAAAACAAATTCCCAATACATTCTTTAATTTTCCTCAGTGCATTCCCACCGACAACAGGCGACTTGATTGTTGTTGCCTGGCGCTGCTTTGTTTCATTTGAGCTTTGTTCCGCCAGCGACTTTTTTATGCCATTCCTTGGGTCGACATTTTTCCCGCTTTTTATTTTGTTTCTTGTTTTTTTGGGCGCCTCCTCCTTCGTTTTGTGATTTGCCAAATTGAATTTCCAACTCAATTTGTCGACCTCGAACTCGAATCGAGCTCCTCAAGCCACCAGAGTGACTAATTAGTGCCGACGCTGAAAGCTGTGCTAGGAAATAAAGAAAAACCCTAAAGCATCAGCCAGCACAGCTCAGCACAATTGCAATTACTCGAAGGAGCAATATTGATGAGGATATTCGAGAGGGACTCCGGCTGACTAGCATATTTCGTAAACAGAAACTACTGGCCAGGCCGAGAGCGAATGCATAAAATGAATATCAATTAGGGGAAATTATAGACAGCATCCACAGCAGGCCAGCTTCGATTTCAAAGATAGAACCCAGCATGATTTGTGTACTCTACCATCCTGAGTGCTATTTTGTTGACTGACTGAGAGTCTGTTTGCCTGGGCATTGGAATTTGAACAAGTATACCAACATACACAGTGAGAAAAAATAATTTAGGTCTAAACTAATTATAAGTATTTTACTTATATTTGAAAATATATTTTACGAATGTTGTGTCAATGGAAATGGAAATAATTTAACAATCTATACAAATTTCGAAAAAATGTAACATTTTTGTTATTCTACCAGACACGGCTAGATCGAATCGGCTGTCGATGCCGATCAAGATTATATGATTTATAATACCCGACAAGGATATACAAACTTTGCAGCAAATGATTATCATAAAAATATGTTAATTTCAATTTTCTGCAATAAAAATCCCTTAAAAATGGTTTATATATTTTTTTCAGTGTCTTTACATACCAATTTTCCTAGAAGCTTATAAAGAAATTCTCCCGCCATGCATCCATGCCTCTAATGTTGCCTTTTTCACATATTTGGCACCCAGAAAATGGTCTGAGGTGGCGATTTCTCATTTTGATTCCTTTTTCGCCTGCTTTCCCTCTGCTCTTTTATTATCTGCTGATTTCTATTTGTATCTGTATTTGAATCCGTATCTGTATCTGAATTCGCATCCCAATCAGACTCCACAGCAGACAGTGTGTGAGGGTGGGGCGTCTTTCATGCTCCGATAAATAAAATGAATTGAAAAGGCAAAAACCAACACACAAACACGGGGGAAAAAAAGGAAACCCAACTCGGGGATAACAGATTAGTTGGAGCAGCGTCCTGCTGTCTTCCCTTGGAAATCAAAACATTTTGTTAAAAGGAAACACACACCACACGCACACTTATGCAGGAGCCTGCCTATTCACACAGATACGAATGCGCGTTTATCTGCGGAAACGGAGATACGTTCTACGTGCCGAGGACCCAGGCTCTAAACTGCCAACTCCTCCGCTTCAATGGAAACTGTCTATCTCGGCGAGAGTCCTAACGCATTTTGTTGCCAACTTATGTGTAATAAAATGTAATAAAATAAAACTCTCATATTAGGATGTTGTGCCATTTTTTGCTGTCGTTGTTGCCGTTGCTGTCGTTGTCGTTGTCGTTGCCCCCATAAAAAGCTCACCAAATGTCGGCTAGTTTGGCTGTTCCTTGACTTTTTTCTGAGCTGTCTGCGGTTGGTATTAGCCACATTACACACTTGGAATAAAAATCTCCAGAATATCTAGAAAATCGCCTTAAAAATGTGGGAGAGGTTGTGGGCCTAAAAGGAATTACTAAGCTATTTAAGTATATTTTTTATAAATGATATGATTTCCTTATGTTGTTGGTAAAGGTAGATGTACCTGTTGAGAACTTTTATATTAGGATTTACATTTCTCTTAAAAAAAAAATAAAATATATAAGAAATATATCTATTCATTTGAATTTATTAAAGCTTATGGCTGAAAGGAATTATAAATATATATTAACGCAGTTTATAAGTTTTATCAGTCTGCAAAATTAATATTCAAGTGGTTTCTTGGCTGAAAATTGAAACAAACTTCGTTATTCGGGTCTAAATTTATATAGAATAAATCAGCTGACTTTTCACTAACAATACCTATATATATTTGTCCAAAATAAATTCGCCTAAATGGGAGCTTTTCTTTCCTTTCTCCCAGTGCCCATATACCAAGTTCTTTGTGATGGTAATGATAATCATCATAACAATCAGATTGAAGTGCCCACAATGACACATAACAGGGATTATTAGGATCAGCCGCACTCGTGGGTAGTTAGTGTCGCTGGCGATTAAAATCAAGTGGTTTTAGTGCAGATTTTCGCACTTGATTGATGACTCCATTTTACGACCTCCACTCTCCACCCCAACCCAACCCCGCACCACCGCAAGCCCGCTCATTATTCCCTTTCAAAATTAAACTCGTATCAAAAAACATTTAAATGACAGTTAAAATATAAATCAAGTGGCGGCAAACGCAATCTGTCAGTTATAGCCGCTTTTCACATAAATGCTAACTGGCAGAAGAAAAAAGTTGTTGGAAAACTTTTTATGGGACATTTCATCTCATTAGGCAGCTGCTGCTGGTGCCGCCAAAAGGCAAACCGAGGCGAGGCGAAACCATTAATTACATTTGGCTGCCAGCGACAAATTGAATTAACTTGTGTCAAAGTGCAGCGTATTGATTTTCTAATTGGGCCCAGAACCCGACCCGCCGCAACCACAAAGGCAAAATGGGACGGCCATTAAAAACTCATTTTGCAATGCCGAGCGGAAAATTAATAATATTTTTTAAATGAATTTTCTTTGCTCACAAACAAACAGAGAGAGCTTGAGGCTCCGAGTGAGCTGCCCCTTGCTGACCATTAACTTAATGAGGGTCATTGAGGGCCGGCATGTTGGCTCTTCACACCTTGGCAACAGATGATGACCACAAAGGACCACCACCACGACGATAGCGAGGCGTCCCGGATGAAGATGTTGTTTTTGTTTATACACTCTCTCACCGCCTCCTTGAACTACCGCCCCCAGGATATGCCAGAGCAGCGGAAGGCAGCGGCATCCAAAAGACTTTTTAATGTGCCAACTTCCGTTGGCGGCAAAAAGAGGGAGGCAAGAGGAAGACTCCGACGACGACGTCGACTGCTGCGGCGGAAACGGAAGCCAAACAAATATGGCCGACGCACGCTCCGCCGGATAAAAAAAAGAAGCAACAATAAAACTTTTTTAATGCATTTTTAGATGCCTCACTGGAGGGATGACTGAACAGTGGTTTACATTAAGGCTTTAAACGGGAAAATGATTTATGATATGTGTCAAGGATTTTCAATGAATATTTATGGGTTAAATAAATGCAGCCAGTCACTCATTTTAAATTGTTCTGCCAGAGATTGCACATTTAAATTATAATACTGATGGAAAAGTTAAACAGAATACAAGAGTATAAATTATAAGGCTCAACACATTTATTTTGTCGGCTTCCTGCTCAATTAAATTAGTAGAGAAAAGTGCGTAACTCTCCCAGCATTTAGTAAAAAAAAAAAACTCTCTTGTTCGCTACCGAGTGGAACCTTTAACTAATTTCACTGATTTGCTTGTACATTGCAGGCCAAAGCGAGTAAGAGAAATGCAAATACATTGAATGTCAATCTTAAGTTTTTAATTCTTAATGTATAAATTACCATATCTCAGAAAACTACCCCATATATAAATTTAAACTAAATAACTAATAAAAGATACTAACACCCCATTTAATAAACTTCTAATATAAGCCCCCTTCCCCTACTAAAATATTTAAGGCCCTTTTCCCATAGCCTCGTTTCAATGTAAACACCAGCTTAATGAAAATAAATTTACACATCAGCCGAATTCCATTAGCTAGCTTATCCCTTAATATTCCCGCATTAATTATAAGTTTACGCTAATTAAATTTTCACAACTTTGTACGCCACACTTCACCACTGTGCAGTCATGGTGGATTATTTCGGTGTTTTTCCAACCCAAAGTCCCCCTCATTTCGGGGGTCAAATCATCCCTCCGGCGAGTGTCCTTACAAATTTTTGATTTGCCACTGAAATATTTGGGCCACATTTTATTTTCACTTCGTTTTGTTATTTGCTTTTTTTTATTTTTCGTATATATAATTTACGCCAATTTATTTTTGTCGTTTTTAATGCTTTTCTCGTTTTTCATTTGAAGCCTGCGGTAAGCAAGGGATAGTATAAAAAACAGGAAGTTTTTCCTCTGACGTTGAGGCTGATGATGATGATGATGACCCAAGCGTAGAAAACAAAACAAAATAAAATGAAAATGAAAATAAAATAAAAATAAACCGAACCAAGCAAGGCAGAACAAACCGAAACGCTGATGCAGGATGATGGCAGGCCAAATGACAGAGAATAGTAAACAGGACATAACGACAATTTAAATGACATTTTTAGTTGGCATTTATGGTTGAGCAGCAGAGGATAATAATGGCTTCGCTTCGGTCCAATCCAACTCTATCTCTCTCTTTTTGCCTCCCCTGTGGTTTTGCCGTGAGTGTGTATGGATAGTGACATGCGATATTTGATCAATAAACTTGCCAGGACAGCACAGGATACGCCGTGATGTGTGTATCCTGTTTTTGCCAGTTCCTGCAGCAAGTCCTCAGCTGAATTTCACTCCCTCTGCCAGAGCTTGGCTTATTTTTCCTTTTGACTCGAGCCGCATTCATTATGAAAAGCAAACAAGGTAGACGCCACTAGACGCCACATCAATCTGGCTTTTTCTGTACACAGAAACCAAAGTATAGCTTTATGGATATATCACAGACTTTACTTGAATATTACTTATTTTTTTTTCAGATCATTCGATTTGTATGATTGCGAAATATATTAATTCAAAGTTGTCTCTCCATATAATACTACAAAGCCAAATAATACCAAATACTTAAATGAAAAATACTAAAAATAAGAATAATACTACAAACTCAAATAATACTACAAATACGATAAATACTAACAATTTTATAAATACTGAATATACTTATTTCTTTTATTTTCTGCACTAAAATTTGGTTTATTTATAATTAATTAATTATAATTATAGTTAATTCTTCTAAAGAACAGAAGTTTATTAAGTTAATTAATATCCCTTAAATTAGCCCTAGGGCTCCAAATTTTCCCCCCGTGCATCTCCAGCTAAAGCGTTTTCGCACGTTTTCCTTGCCAGCAGATCAAAGGACCTTCTCCTCGTCGGCGTCGTCGTCTCGTGGCACTCGAGGGGTTTCGCTCTGGCAAAACAAAAACCCTCGGGCCTGTCTCAAGCGTTATTTATTGTTAACGAAATAGCCGACGCCTACCTCCTCACACACCCACCATCCATTCATCCGTCTCTCTCTCTCTCTCTGGTGCATGAAAAACCCTTGGAAGCCACCCCCAATTCACTTGCCAACGCCTTGAGGGCAGAGGTTAAAGTTAAAGGGTCTTGGACCGCCTTGGATCTCGGGGTTGCCAGACCTAACCAAAAGGGGCCGAGACATTATCATTATACCGAGCTGTCTGGCAATTAATCAAATGCTAAATGCCAACAAAAAACGCATTTTGCGGCTTACAAGGCTGTCGACTTTCAGGGGTTAACGCAAATTACAGTGAAAGGTTTCCTCAAGACAGACGTACAAAGAAAAGAAAATACAGGAAAACAAATTAGCATAAGACATGCAACAAGTTAAGTCCTGCTTAAAGGAAAATTTATATGGATTTTTATCTAGGGTGAATCCAAGGTAGAGAAGCTAAACTTTTTAAGTAAAAACAGGTGCTTAGGGTCTCTTTTAAGGATTAGTTTTAGGTTATGGGCTTGTCAAATTTTCACAAAATAATTCTTTCTTTTACTCACCTCATAAGACCATCGATTTCCGCCTGAGTTGTTTTCTTAGAAACCTGAAATTATATAAAATACAGCATTTATTAGATTTATTCTACACTCTTTAGATATTCCTTTAGAATAGAATACATTTTCACTTGTGCAGGAAACCACAAAATTTGCATCCTGACAGCCTGATATGTTAATGTAATTAAGCTAACCGCCTTAGTTAGCTTCCACTGTAACTTCTCGAATCTTGACGGTGCCTCCTGGTTGTGTCGTTATTGTTTCAATTGTTTTTGGCCAGCCTGTCCCGATGACAACAAAACTAAATTAACACACACACACACTAAACACATGGCACAGGAGAAAGGACAATGAACACTGAACACAGGACACTGGCCATAGAATCACTACACTGTCCTGCTCAACTTTCCCCCCTCCGATCTGCCATCAGTTTCGCACTCTCGTGTTGGTTCTCTTGAACACACAAAGCCAATTGACAGTATGGATGCTCTGGGGGGGGGATTTGGATTCGATGCGACTCTTCCGGGGGGCACGGGAGAGCCAATTGAAAGCAGCACACAAGGATTACAATCTATCAGCTCAGACCCCTCTCCCTCTGGCCATTTCTCCATTTCCCTTTCTCCGCTGCAGGCGAGTTTTGGGAACTTGTCAAGGATTCAAAGTTCGAACGCTTTCGGATGGTCCATGGTCCATGGTCCGTATTGGTCACTCCACTGCTGCCGGCCCCTCGCTCCCGCTCCCGCTCCCTGTTCAACTGCAGCTCAGCTCTTGTCGCATTGCAGTTTTGCCGGGGTTCAAGCGCTTTGTGTGTGTTAAAACGCTTTTTATTGTTGTAAATTTTCGGGTGCTAGGTTTGTTCTGCCGCACTTCTTTTTTTCTACAGTAAAATTGGCCTACATACTAAGCTTCATAGAAAAAATTACAAAGGTTTATTGGAACGTCATTTACTTATTGATTCCTTCGAACCGGATGGTTCGATTTTGATCCTTAGATTGCCCCTTCAGGTTTTTTCTAACCGTAGTAAATCCTAATTTTAGAAACTCTTAAAATTCATTCCAAATTAAATTAATTATTATTTTTAGCGAAAATTAAGTAGAAAGTAGGAATTTCACCATAAAGTAAATAATGTAAAGGACTTCCTTTAACATTTTTTTTACGATCTAATGAGTACTATAACATTTACAACACATTTCCAATCTTTATTTTCAGTTAAATAAACTCTAAAAACCAACCTTTTAAAGTCAATAAGTATGAATTATGTCATAAACTTTAACATTAAGAAGAGGAATAAAATTATAGTAAAGTTTTCATGGCGCAGTTTATGGCAGCTAAGAACTGGCGTTATAAAAATCTCTAATTAGTTCGTTAAAATTTAACTGCTTTTATGTCAAGTGTGATTTGAGCATGCTTTCTCTAAATAAATAATAAAAAAACAAACATAGTGTATAATAACAAAATAAAAGTTTAAGATTACAGTAACTAAAACGTTAAACTTTGACCCAAGTTCGGTTGAGAGAAGTTCGACTGTATCTGCTTTTGGCTTTTCAATGATTGCCATAGGTTTTTGCTTCAACCATTTGCATGTGCCAACTGCTTTGGATGGTGTGTGTGTGCGTGTGTATCTATGTCTGTATCCTGCATCCGCCTGTGTATCTGTGTCTGGCAGGCAACTCTATTACCCTTAAAACGAGTCAATGCGTTTTAAAAAGGAACGAACCAATTGAACCAGCAGCCATATATGGGAAAGGGTCAACAAGGATCTATGTGGGAAACGTGTGTAGGTGTAGCTGTGATTGTGTGCCGAGGGGGGAAGTGGAGGTGGAGAGTACACCTTGGGGAATTTGTAATTGAGGCACGTGTATGGCTAAATGATTGTGATCTTTTGGGCATTTCAAATATGCAATTAACGAACAGTAATGAGTCCACAAAGGAGGCTGCAAATGGAAGGGAATATAAAGGGGGAAAAAGGATAGAGCTAGGCCCTAAAATAGGACAAAACAAAGGGGGACTAAGTGAATTGCATTAATTTGGGAGATTTGTGGGTAAATAAATAGATTGGAAATAGAAGGAATTCAATAGTAGTTACGTATAAATAATAGATGCATCTAGAAATTTAATTAAATTAGAAGTTCAGCATAGTTTTCCAACGAGATATGTTGGTTGCAAAGGGTAATTCATTTATTTAAATAGTAATTATAGGAAACAGAATTGTAATATTTTGATATTTTACTATTCTGGAGTTCAGTAACTCCTACAAAGTGTTTATTTTTTTTGTCAATAAAATTCCACAACCATTCAACCTAATCACATTTTCCATTTCAACTTTAATCGAACTAAGGCTAAATCCACTTCTCAACTGCCAAAAATGCAATGGATAAATCTGTCCCGACAATTCCGCCAGATAAACTAATATCTCTTTCTGTCCATATCCGGCACGAGCTTTCCAGTCCATTGATGACCGACCAAACCGGCGCACCATTTTACAAATTGACTTTATGCCATCCATTTCGATTGCCATACCCTGCCGCCCTATGGCCAACGACCAAAGCCCTCCACCCACATCCCCCACTCCAGCCCAGCTCCCAACAAAAACCCTAATCCATGGTCCCCTTCTATATACCGCCCCCATTTCCACACCAACCCATCAATTCACACAAAAACGGCAGCTTAGAGCAAAGTTTTAGCAACTAAAAACGGCGTCACATAAATGAACAGGGGGAGGAGGGAGGGAGTGAGGGAGCCCTGTGTAGACACAAAGGCGGGCGGGGGGATGGGAGATCCTATATAGAGGATATAGACGAGGGGGTTACGGACGTGGACACGTCACGCACACTTTATCCTTTATCCTGCCAGCGTCGCCGTGGCTTTTCGGAAAACGTTTCATTTTCCGTTCTGTCAAAGGTATACAAAACAAAAAAACTTTACCAACTGGATGTCGACAACAGCTAAATGCGCGAAAATTTCACCCAGGACCTCTCTCCTTTGAATACTGCAACATTGCAGGGAACGCACACACTCGCACACACAACCAACATGCAATTACAATGTAATTTTGTAATGCTGTAATTTGATTTTTTGTTCTCGCTGGTCCATTGGCCCTTTTTCCATTTAAAATTGCTTAACTCAACGAACTTTGATGGTTTGCCAGCAGGAGAAAATTAAATTGTCAACTAATTTGAGTTTGTGAAATGATATTAATAAACTAACTATATTTTATTTAGTAACATGACAATAGAAAACAGAAATTTGATTAAGTTTCGTGGAAAAAAGATAAATTTATGTGTCTCTTCTACATAAAGTGTAATAAACTTGAATAAGAGCTTCGTATTTGTATTACATAATTATTTTTCCATATGTTTAAAAATTCGACTTAACAATTAAGGAAATGAGCTACAGAATGTTTACAAATTATAATGAATATATAAAAACTAATTAACTTTTCTATAAATGAAATGTTAATTTAAATTAAATATATAATTACAAGAAAGAGATTTTAACAACATTTTAGTGTCTGCTTTTTCAAAGTCCCTCTTTTATTATATTTAATTAACCTTTACGTGAATATTTTAAAACCCAAACCTTCTCATAAATTGTAGGCAGTCACAGAAAACTATAATTTATTAATATGAATTAAATATTAATTAATAATATAGTATTAAAAAAGGGGTTGCTTTAGAAGCTGACTAGCCGACCAATATTTATTTACCATTTAATTAAACATTTTTTTTAAACACAACCCAACCCAATTCATAAATCGTTGTCAGTCTCGGTTTCACTCTCCCAACAAACTCACCACTAATTTGATAAGTTAAATAACTGTCACAGGCTTAAACAAATATTATTAATAAATTGTAAATTGCATGCTGGGCATACAAATTTTTCGTATATCGCATAATGCCTCGTGAAAGCATTACAAAGTGTTAAGGGGATATTCCGGGTTTGGGGTGAGAGAGAGGGGGCTTTACAAGGGGGATGGTATAAAATGTTAAAGCGCCGGAACAAAGCAATCAGCAGAGAACCATGCGTGCGTGTGTGGGACAGGAACAAAGCATAAACATAAAAAATATGCAAAAATAAGAGAAATAATAAATGGAAAACGAAAAGAAAAGAAAAAACAAGGCTGTAAGCGGGATAAACTTTGGATGCCACGCCCCTATAATGCACGCCAAGGCGGATTTAGAGCCTTGCTTCTCGCTTAAAATTTATATTTCGTACTCTACATGAGGCTATTTTATGTGTTCCTACAAGGCACTGAGAGAAACACTTTTGGATATACAAAAATAACTTTTTTTTATTAAATAAATTTATTTTTAAGTAAGCAAAATAATTTTCCTTTAGACATGGCTAGATCGAAATAGCTGTTGTTGCTAATCAAGAAAATACTTGACATCTAGGTTCGAAAATGACCCCTTCATTGATTTGCAAATTTTTGACTAAAATTATTGTAATTATAATTTTAGGCATACATCATACATTTTTAGAATTCTGATAATATATTAATTATAATAAGTTTTCCATTCTTTAGAGTATTGTATATCGAATTATACATTTAAATGTTAAGTAAAATCCCTAAAAATTCTGTAATTTCTTTGATTCACCCTCATTCCCCCCAATTTTTTCAAAGTGTACACCTCGCTTGGCCCTCCTAAGCGAATCTCCTAATTTCTTGGCTCTTATTTTATTCCTTTTCCCGGTTTTAACGCAGGGTACAACATTTTTTGTTTACCAACAACACAAAGGCCAACACACACACATACACTTCATATTTGTGGCCAAAAGAGAGAGCAAAAGAGATGGAAAGTTGGGAGTAGGCTAGAGGGAGATACTTTCAAAAAGGGCAAAGCTATGGATGAAAAAAAAAAGTGAACAACAAAAACACATCGCGCGAAAAGCCTTCGAGTTTGAAAAATGTGTGCGAAAAACGGCCAAAAAGTAGCCGCATTGTGTGGCCAGCTGCGAGTGTGTGTGTGCGTGTGTGTTGGGCATGCCAGGAGAGTGTTGGCCAAATAGCAACAACAATAACAACAGTGGCAACCGAATGCAACTGCAAAGCCGTATATAAAAGTGGAAATTCTAGCAGCACAGCTGGTAGAGCCGTCAAAATGTTGCAAAACATTTGCAACGTTTAAAATTTTAAAATACAAACAGCAACAGAAACCGAGAACCCAGTGAGTTAAATGGATCCCGGGAAAGGGCCAGGGGGGAGCTCTTCCAAAGCTCTTCCTAATGGAGAACAATAACTAAGGACGGTTTGCCACCGAACCAGCAGCTGCAGGCAGCAATGGAAAACCTCACTGACAGAAACATTTACTGTACGAAATACGTTTTCCGAAAGAGAGCTAGAGGAAATGATAGCGCAGCAAAGCAGCTTACACTGAGCTGCAGCAAATGAGGCTGCTTCGGTTGCAGAAAAGAAAAAAATCTATTAGTTTCTAGACACCGGAATGCTTACAAATGCAGAGGGACTGGATAATAAGGAAGGAAGTTTGCAGCTGCAATCAGGAGTAGAAATAAGTGGCAACTGAAGGGCAAAATTGGTTGGCTTGAAATCCCTAGATGAGTAGCAATAAATAAATAAAATAAAATGAAAGCTGAATGCCTGATTGGGAGTAGTTTTGTTTAAGCTAAAAAAGAGAGCTCAACACTTGTCAGAAACATTAGCTTAGAAAATAAAACATAAAAATATAAAATATAAATAACAAATACAAGCCCTTTCTCTGCATTACAACTCTTTTAAAAGACCCCATCAATAAATCTTATAAAAAAAATCATAAAAATAAAACTCTTCCTGGTTTTCCAGTCATCGAAAATTCTGGGAAATCGAATGGCAAAGGCCAGCAGCATTCCACAATAATGAAACGGCAAAGCCTGGCTCTTTGGCTAGTTTTTATTGGGAATCCTCCACCAGCCAAGAGCCAGCTGCAGGGGAAATAACAACAAACAAAGGAAATTATTAGCATAGTCATTAACACACAGTTGGAACCACCGAATCCCGACAAATCTCGCGGAGACCCATGGAACCTGCTAATTAGCAGGGGCCACACAACACAACCAAAAACCCCAGCCAAGAGTTCGATGTAAAATCAATCCGGGATGCGGGCTTGGCAAAACATAGGAGTGCTGTGTACTCCAAAATATAAGCTTACATACATATATATAATCCTTTGGGTATATGTATGTATGTTCGGTTCCCTTGGCAACCCACAGATGCAAATGCGACCTTTTTTGGGCGGCTTATTTGGCATTTTGCGTGTGTCCCCGCAGCAAATTATGGGGAAAAGCATATGGAGACCATGGAATACCTTGCAATTAGTTGGTACAAAGGGTTGCATACTTTTTGGGGTAGGATTATTTGGGAATATTTATCTTTAAAATATATATAACTTATATATAACTTAATGGTACACTTAGTTTAAGGTTTCCTTTACCTAAGGCTTAGGTCTGAATTTTTCTCGTTCTTTTTTCAATATACTCTCTTATTCAAAGATACCTTGGATATAAAAACAGAAATAGAAAAAACAAGGACCTCTCCTTGCTCCGACATACAGCTAATCATTTATTAAGAAGCCCCTTCATCTTCATCTGAGCCATATTTTCCACCCACTTGCCTCCGCCTCCCTCCTCATCCCCACTTGGCCTGGCTTTTTCTGGGCGAGCAGCAGCCCCTCTCTTAGGGGCTCTTTGATTGTCAGCGGGGCCCAGAATAATGGCTAAGCCGAATGCACTGAGCATCCATCTGACTCTCTGTGAATGCTCGGCGAGCGCATGAAAGAAATATGAACGGGGGGCGAGTGAATGGCAGCCGGCAGAGGAAACTGGGACACTCAATGCATCATCATCCTAAGCCGCATCAAACGAGATTTGTCAGAGGAGCAGAAGAAAGGCGTGAGCTGAAATTTAGACATAATAGATTGCCGTAAAGAATGGGCCCAGATTAAGTCCTAGATCGGCTTTTAGACGGAGAGTGGAATGAGGCGTGGCATTAAGCGTAAGAAATTGGTTCAGTACCTGGTTACTTACAGTTCTTCATGAAATGGACTTAGTAGGGGTTTTTGTCAACCATAATGTACTTATTATTGCAAAAAAAAAAAACACAAAAGAAAACGAGTTGAGATTAAATTAAGTTCCATAAATATTAAGCCTATAATAAGTTTATAAATTATCTGTATTACAAATTACGTTTCAGTGGCTTTAAAAATAAACAAATAGAACCGCCAGAAATATTTTGTTGGTGCCTTCAAAAATAATCTCAAACCTAGATTAATTTCTTGAGAACTGAATGAGTCAAACAGTTCCCATAATAAATAGTTTCCGGCTTGAATCAAGAGCACAAATCATATTTATAGCAAAACAAAAAGGTTTAACCTTTGTCGCTTATTAAAAATTCTATAAAAATATATTTTTAAAATAACAATCTTTATAAAACCTTGCTGAATAAAATAAAACAGGGCATCTTTTCGAAATACTTGTTTTTCGGAATCATTGTATAAAAATGTGAAATCTTCTGTCTGTCTTCACAGACACATTCCTCACTCGTGTTTAATTAACAAAAATTATTGATAATAATCTCTCTCGTTCGAGTCGTGCCGTCGCCCCAAAAGCTGTTCTTCCGGTTTCGCCGTCACAACTAATCACAATGTCTAATTATAAAAGTCTTCCCTCAGAGAGTCCACTTCAGGAATGCAGAATTGGACAACTGCTGGTTGGATGGATGGACGGATGGTTGGATGGGTTGGCAAGGGCCAAAATCAAACAAAAAAGAGATGAGGCATGGGAACTGAACGGAAAGCACCTTCTGTTATCAAGTGGCAGGACGATGTTGCAGCTAGAGCACACACAATATGTTGCCAGCTGTACAATGGGCCACTTACACGACAACAATAAAAAATTATTAGAATGCCAAAGGCAGCCGAGGCAAAGGACTTGCCTAAGGACTCAGGACGGCCAAGGCACTTCATAAATCTACCAAAGGCATATGAAATACGAGTATCCTGTGCTGAGTGCACAGAGCCAATCATGTTGCATACAGCCAGGAGTTGTGGCACCAGGACTGCACTGAGGTAAATAATTTCAAAAAGGGAACTTAAGAAGGTTGTAAACTATTTTTTAATTGTAAAATGTAAAAGGTTTTGTAATAAAAATCTGTTAAAATGCTATCTTATAGTCTTAAATGACTTACTTTATTATTTATTATTTAAATTATACAATCCCTTAAGAAAAATATTTAAAAGGGGTTTAAAAAATGAAAAAAAATGTCGTAAGCCCCGAATAAAGGACAATAACAAATTATGTAATATCTCAAATAAATCATATTTTTCATTGTGCAAAAAAAAGGAGCCAGGCAGGCAACCTTGTTACTACTTTTTCAGTATGTTCTGACCACCCAGCACATACAAGCACAAGAACAACACACAAACTCACTCATTCGCTTTGGCTTGTGATTTATTAACAAGCTATCGTTTATCATGTGGGCAACAAAGGGTTAATGCCTGAAGGGCCTCTGCTGAGTTATGCACCCGGCAGCTGCACCAGTTGGGAGCCATTCCGCAGCAATTGCCAATTTGCTGGATGCTCCCTGAATACGGGGCTCTGCGCTATATGTATGTGCTGTAAGCACCCGAAAATATCTGAGAGGCATCAAGATAAACAATCAGCCAGATAAACAAAAGCGGAAAGTCACGAAAAGTATGCCCAAGACAAACAAAAACCAAGCGGGAAAATTCAGAGAAAAAAAAAAAACACAAGAGAAACCATGAAAGCCGCGAAAAGAATTCCGCTCACCGATAATTTATGTGCACGGGGCCAAGTTTATAAAAATTAAGATATTTCCCATTAAAGTTGGAGGCGAGGGAAGCGAAACGGAACCAACGAAATATGCCCATAACTTATCTCGAAAATATTTGTTTTGAACGCTGTGCGAGCTTTGCTCTCGAGAGAATTATACTTTTCATTTCTGGCATTTTACTTTGCTTTTTGGGGGAAAATCCGGAGCGTGTTGAAGCGTTAAATTTCCATGTGGGCGAGCCGGTGAGAGACTGGGAACTGGCCAAGAAGACCAAAGACCAAGGTAGAGGCGACGCAAACAAGTTGCAAGTTGCTGGAAAAGGAGTCTACGTGGGTGCTGGGGCCAAGATAAAATGTTGACCAATAAATTTTGTGACCATGAACGACCGGCGAGCACACACAGACGCTGGGAGTGAGAAGAAAATAAAAGGCGAGACCGAGTAAAAAAATAAAGGAACAAAAAGCGCATGGTCAACAATAATAAACAAGAACGACGATTAGGGGAAGCTGTATAGTGGCAGGGGAGGCAGGCCCCTCCTCGTATAAGGAATGCTCTAGCTGGAAATCTTATTATTGGGTCTTGACTCACAACAGAAATCGTGGATCAACAACAAAAACATAATTCCCAAGAAATATGCGAAATGTAGGCACGTTTCAAAATCTTGGTGGTGGTTTATGCAAAAAACTTTAAAGACAATTGTGTTTTAGCTTTGTAATATATAATTTGTAATGAAAAAGGAAAGAAACTAGTTCGAATTATAATACTTTAGGAACTGTTAAAGAAAGGAATAAATCGAAATAATAATACTTTGAGGTCTTTAAAACAATAGGTATGTATATAATCCTGATCTGATATTTATTTACATATTATATTTACAAAAGTGACAGGAAATATAAATCAAATACCTTTTAAAATAGCTTTGTACATTAGATTATATTTTCATAAAGTCTAATCAAAATTTGTATACTGACGTCATTTGGAATTTATAATTCGGCATTGAAATCTCTAGACATTCAGACATTCCTGACCATAATCGAAATCTTTACCATACCTGATGGCAAATGAAGTTAAAGGTCAGTAATAAATAATATTAAAATGCATGCATCACTGAAGATTATTTGGGGAATTTAAAAATCACGTTAACAATATTATTTTGTGAGTTAAGGAGAAAGAATTGGGGTCTGTTTTGCAAGTATTTTTAAGCTACTTTGGACAATTCTCTAAGGGGTTTTCTACGTCTGCCAAAAAAAACATGCTGAAGGCTAATTAATGAAATTAACCATTTTTAGTTAGTTAATTTTGCTTGATAACGTAGATACGAAATTTTTAGCTCACTTAAAATACATTAATTGGGAAACAATATATAAATTATGTTTTATTTGTATCTTTATATTGAAAGAGAAGAGAAATAAGATTGGATTAAGTTGTAGGAAAAGTCAAAACCTAATTTTATAAAAAATATAAATATTATTATCTGAAATCTTTTCAAAATATACATGTATGTATTTCCTTATCTGAATATGGAAATACTATCCACATTTTAAGATTCCTCATAAATAACCCCAAGGTAAATGTATCTAAAACTTAATACGTAAATATTCCATACAAATATGAAATCGAATCCCCTGAGAATTCCAGGTAACCCATTCCCATTCCCCAATTATCTCCCCTTCGGACAAATGTGGAAAAACTAGCGCGGCGGGGACTGGAAATGTGTCGTCCAGCGATTTCCGATCTGATCGACAAGTGAGTGGAACGCAAGGCCTGGTGAACGGGTAAGTGGCCACAAAGCAGGATAGAAACATAAGAGAGAGAGAACCAGAGTGGAAGAGGGAGCGAAAGAGGAGCCGCCGTTTGTGTGCAAGAATGCTCCACAAGCGTCATTAACGTGATTCCAACTCGTTTTCGTTTCCTTATCTCGAAAACGTAAGCGAAGCTGCATACTTGGGCGTATGTGTGTGCGTGTGCTGGAAAATTACCTGCAAAGGTGCCGCCTTTCTGCTAATTGATAAGTTCATATTTATCTATACATAGGCAACCTCCGACAAGTAATTAACTATGTTAATTTTGGGAAAATTGGGCAAATCGCTGCTTCCTCTTACCTGTCGCATCGGTGACGCACGCTGCCTGCGTTGGCAGCGACGGATACGTCCGCAGCGGCAGAGCGCCTCGCGTTCCTTCTCTCTCGCACACAAACGTGTTGCGCTCACCAACACCAGTGCAGAATTGCACAGCTGAGCCTCGCAAATGCAACGAATGTGAGGCACAAAACAGAGAGCCCGAGAACAGAACGACGCTGTTATGTCAATTTGTTGTTGCTTTTGTTGCTCTTCCGCTGCTGCTGAGCTCGTTGTGTTTGTTGTTGCTTCTATTTGGCACGTGAATCGACAATCGCATTTTTCAAATTCTTGCACTCATTGCTTTTGTGCATTTGTTTACGTCACTGTCACACACACACCCGCACAAACACTCACGCGACTGAATGAAAGGCGCGTAACGCGAGAGCCACAGAAGAGCGAATGGGAGAGAGCGAGAGACGTAAGAAAGAGCGACAAATTTGGCAAGCCGCAAATAAACAAATAATTTATTTATCTGTCTCGCTCTGGCCCTAACACGGGGCGATTATTAAACAATAACTAATGCCAGCGCCAGTTTCGCAACTGTTTCTGTGTTGCTTTTGGCATAAACGCTGCTCCGCGCACGACAACAAAACAATACGAAAATCGAAATTTCCACTGGCGTTTACTTTTGGTTTTGCCCTGCGAACTCTGGCTTCTTTTCGGGCGATAAGCGACGGCGATTATCTTGGTGTCCTTCTATCTCGCACGCGAATTGTTGCTGCTCTCCATTTGAATTGTTTAACGCACATTTTACAGCATTTCAATTTATTTTCGCCGCAACAGACGCGGAGCAAGAGAACCGAACGCGTTGAAAATAAAAAAAACTTTGAGGTCTTTGTTGTGGTGCTGGGTAGCAAGGCTGCCACTTTAGCCTTTTCCCCGTCAAATTTGGCTTTTTTTGAAATTCAGATGTGGGAAACAATTGCGGGAAGCGGCAATTCTGGATTTTTTATAATATGTATTGGCTTTTACCCGTTTTTTTTTTTAAGTTGCCATCATTGCTAAATTTATATCTATACTTTCGAACTATCATCTCAAAAAGTGCTGAAACCTGAATGCTAATGTGAAAGCCAAGAAGCGGGTGCTGCTATTAAGGCTGCCACTTTAGGTTTTCCCCCTGAAATGAGAATTTTTGGAAATTCAAATGCGGTACAAAATCTAGAATAAATAAAAATATAATATAGACTGAAGGCCATAGTTGCTCTGGCTTTAAAAAATTGTAGTAAATAATTATATTTGTTATTACAATAAAAATAATAATACAAATATAACATTTTAAAATATGTATTTGACTATTTTCCGCTTTTTCGTGAATATTTTTGGCTTTTTTTTTCTTCAGCTTGTTTTTGCTCAAAAAGTGGCTGCACACTAAAATCAAAGTAACCGATATTTCGTCAAACATCGATGCAACGCCTAACATCGATATCAACAAAAACATCGAAAACCCTCGGAAAACATCGCTAAAAACAACATCGATGCATCTATGTTTGTAGCATCACTAGAGCCCGCCAGAATTCAAAATCGTGAGTAAGTGAAGGCCACAAAAATCTAGTTCTATGACTTCATGTTCTTAGCTCAGGCAGTGGACGAGTTTCTGGCAGCGGGCTACATTTCTATTTACGTCTATGGCCTTCTCATTTTAATATTTCTTCTTTACAACTGACTTAGCTACATCCAGATAATTTTGTAGACAAAAATATATGACAAGTTACTCTTGTAGATTTAAGGCAACAATTTTCGCAGTTTTACGCTGGTTTCGTCTGCCTTTAATTGATAGAGATTTAATTATCGTATTTTAATAAATATCTGCAAGGCATTTTACTTATTTCCCTGTAACTTTTAATTTGAAACAAGATCATACATTTGTTTATTTTTTACATGCCTGTTTTTGTATGAAGTACTTCCATAGGTTTGGCCACTGTTGAGCAATTTTCTCAAAAACTATAAATACGATTTTAATGAAACTTTCAGGGATAATACTTGAAATTGTGCTCTAAAACCTGGCTTACAGTTTTCCACCTTTCTATAAAGGTTTAGAAATTTAAAAGCTCAATTTGTGACGTTAATTTTTGGCAAAAGCTTTAATAACTGACTTCATTTTTTTGCAATTTTTCAATTTTTCGTGGCATCTGGGCACACTAAAGCAATGATTATGCTGGAGTGGACAGCCCCCGTTTTTTAATAGTTTACCAACACTAGTCTTTAATGGGCGTAAAAATTCATTGATAAAAACAAATTAAGTTAAATTTCGCAGTTCGGGGGGCGGGCCAAGGACCAAAAAAACGCGGAGCATGTCGGGGCTGAAGGCGCCGTCGCTGCAATCGCTGCTGGAGTCGGAGCGCGGCTCCACGGACAGCTTGCTGGCGGAATCGCTGCAGCTGGACTTTGAGGATGTAAGTTGCGGGGTTACACCGGAAAAAGGCAGATTTTAATGATTTTTACGACATATTCACGCCCCAGCTGGACGATGCGGAGTTCGCCATACCGCCCACCGATGTGCTGCCCACGCTGGAGTCGGTGCTCAGCGAATTCGAGGCGGACTCGGATGTGGCCTCCGAGCTGGGAATGCCGGTTCCCCATGCCACGCCCACGCCCTCCATAGGCGACGATGCCACGATAAGGACAGATGGTCGCGCCGGCGGTGGCTCCATCATGCGGTACACCCTGCTCCATGGCATCTCCGCGCAGCTCTCCTCGGCGGCGGAGCGCGTGAATGCCGGGGCAGCGAGTTCCTGCGCCGTGGCCGCCTTCATAGCCGTGGGCACCTCCCACGGGCACATCCTCAACTTTGATGTCACACAAACGCTGCGCTGGGCGCACCAGGACAAGCACGGCCAGGGTGCGGTGGCCAGCATGGCCTTCAATGCGGATTCAACGCGGCTCCTGGCCGGTTACTCGAGGGGATTGGTCACCATGCTGGACACGCACACGGGCGATGTGCTGCGGGAGCTGTTCGATGTGATAACCCCGAACACCGGCGTGCTGCATGTGAAGTGGACCTCCCGCTCCTCGCTGGCGCTCTGTGCCGACGCCGGAGGCTCCGTTTGGTCGCTGAGTTTCACCCGCAAGCTGGGCATTCGTGGCTGCAGCTCGCGCTGCCTGTTCTCCGGCGCCCGCGGCGAGGTCTGCGCCGTGGAGCCCCTCATAATGGACGCCAGTGGACGCCACGAACTGGATCAGTACTGCATCGTGGCCCTGGCCACGCTCTCCAAGTACTTTATCGTCACTGTGAGGCCTCGATTGCGTGTGATCAAGTACCATGCCCTCCAGGGGCCGCCCGACTGCCTGCCTCTGCTCGCCTGGCACTTGGTCCTGATCCAGGCGGCGGACACCACACGCTCGGTGGATCCTGTGATCGTCGTGGGAAGGGGCAACCAGCTCTTCTTCCACCAACTCTTCGTTTCGAACGGGAGGATCACGCTGCTGTACCTGCGCCACGTGCAGCTGCAGGGCAACCTCCTGTCCGCCCACTGGCTGGGCCCCAAGTGCGTGGCCTCGCTGGACACCTCGGAGATCCTGCATTTGGTGGACGTGAGGTCGAGCAAGGAGCTGGAGTGCATGGATATGGCCAATGCCGGGCTGGTTTACGGCTCGGCGCAGTTCAAGGGCCTGGCCACGGGTGGAAATGTGTCGCCCGCCTTTGCCCTGGCGGGTTCCAATGCCTGCTACAACTCGGTGGTGTCCAGGGGCACCCAGCTGTACGTGTTGGGTGCCAGATCCCTGCACATTATTGGGGTGAGGACGTGGTCGGAGAGGATTAGCTACCTGGTGAGAAAGTTCCTTCAAATCAACTGGAAAAACCTTCATTTTCCCTCTATTTTCCAGGTTAAACACCATCGCTGGCAAGAGGCCTGCCAGCTGGCCCTCGATGGCTACTTGGCCTCCGTGGATCGCCCGCGGAAGCGTGCCCAGGCCAAGGAGCGCATTATTACGCTGTTCCAGGAGTACATAGCGAACTCTGCCCGGGCGCCGGACTACTGCCTCGGCTCCATCGTCAACTGCCTCATCACCGTGGGCGAACTGGACCTGCTGTGGACGCAGCTCTGGGAGAAGCTGCACAGCTCCAGCGCCGAGCTCTTTCTGATGCACATTTCCGAGCACATCGAGCGGGAGACCATTAGGAGTGTGAATCCGTTGATCTCCCAGGCTTTGGTGGACTACTGGCTGGAGCACTCGCCGGCCAAGCTGGAGCAGCTCATCCTCAAGCTGGACTGGATGTGCCTGGACTTGAATCAGGTCCTGAAGGCCGTGAAGAAGCATCGCCTGTACCGCGCCCAGATCTACCTCAACACGCAGGCGCTGAACGATTACACGGCGGCGCTGACGGAGCTGCTGCCGCTGGTGACGCCCGAGGAGACGGATTTGGGCAATTGCCTGCTGGTCTACGTGTCCAGCTGCCTGGCGGGCCGGGGCTATCCCAGTGGAGAGATTCCCGCGGAGCAGGTGCATCAGGTGAAGCACGATGTCCTCAGATGCCTGACTTCGCAGCAGTCCAAGGAGACGGCCGGCGGGGATGAGCTGCCGTATCCCTACCTACGAGCGCTCCTCAAGTTCGACACGCGGGAAACGCTGAATGTGATCTCGCTGGCATTCCAGGAGAAGGAGTTTAGCAACGAGCTGGGTCTGTCGCATCGCAAGAGGATCATCAATTTGCTGCTGGAGATCATGACGCCCGAGAATGCCACGGTGAGTGGAGTTACTCCTGCATTTCTTCTTCCTAAATTAGTATCCTTTCTCTCCCTTTCAGTGGGCGGAGATCGGCTGCCTGCTGAACTTCATAGCCCAGCAGATCTCCATGCAGTGCTTGCCCCGCGATAAGCAGCTGCTGGAGCGCGTGCTGAGCCACTTGGCGCAGGAGGAGATCACCAACGAGAGCAGTCGCCAGCACTCGGAGCGTGAGAATGCCTGGCACGAGCTGCTCTCCTCCAATTGCCTCGCCGAGATCAGCAGCGACGAGGAGCAGCTGCGCCTGGCCGAGCGGGCGCGTTGCTACTGCGTGGTGGAGTACCTCCTCGAGAAGCTGCAACGCTACGACACCATCCTGGATTGCTACATCCGCAACGAGGCGCGCCACGAGACCATGTTTGCCTACATGGAGCGTTATGTGGACACCCCGGAGAGATGCATTTACGAGCAGTTGAGGCGCCACCTCAGGAAGCTCTTGGTGATCAACGACACGGAGACCACGCGGCTGCTGGCCCTGCACTATCCCGAAAAGATTTCCGAACTCTTGGACAGCCTTCGGACGGAGGAGGGTCTTCTTTATGTGTTCCTCAAGTGCCTCAACGATCGCAGAGCCAAGCTGGAGGCCAGCCAGCTGGAGCTCCTGCTGGAACTGCACTGTAAGCTGGAGACACAGGACGTGGTCCTGGAGTTCCTGTGCTGCAACATTCGCCTGCTCCAGGACAGCCTGGAGCGGGCCATTGCCATAGTCGAGAGCCATCACCTGGACAGAGCTGTGATCTATCTGTACGAGATGCAGGAGAGCTACACGAAAGCCTTCGAGCTGTCCATGGATCTGCTGAAGCTGGCCACGGGCCAGGAGGCCGTGGAGGAGGCCAGGCTGATGCCAGCTCTGCTGGCGCGTTCTGTGCACGTTTTGCCGCCTGCAGAGCTGGAGCGCTGCTGGTTCGTCCTTCTGCAATATGTCCTGCCCCAGCAGGAGTTCCAGGCGATCAGCAAGTCGCTGCTGCACGAGGCCTCGCACCACATCGACCTGCACAACCTGGTGCAGCTGATCATGAACACCCACAATGTGTCGAGCAGCTTTGGCGACATCAAGGACCTGCTCATGGGCATGCTGGACAGTTCCAGGCAGCAAACGGAGGCCCTGCGAGGCAGTGCGGACATGCAGTGCCAGGGCCTTCACCTGGAATTCCGGAAGCATCATCAGCAGGCGCGTCGTGGCCTCTGGGTGACCACCACCAAGTGCTCGGTGTGCCGGCAGCGGCTCTACGAGCAGAGTCAGGTGCTCATCCTGGGCGGCTGTGGGCATGGCCTGCACGAGGAGTGCCTGGAGGATGCGGAAACGACGCTTGAGGAGTGTCCGCGATGCTTCACGGCGATGGCGGAGCAAAGCCTCGCCTTGCCGCGTCCAAACAAGAGCCTGATCAGCATTTCTTCGTCGCTGGAGATGGGCGCTCTGCAGCTGAAGGCTCCGCCCAGGCGCTTCTGTTAACCGTATTTTTATTTCCTTGTATATTCCATTTATATTCCTCAGTGTATTTATTGTACAACTCTGCGTATTGTATTCTATGTGTAAGTAAAGCAATTGCATGGATAAGTCGGTGTTTTTGTGGGGGAATCCACTTGGTTATTAAGGGGGTACTTATAATGGGATTAAATTTGCCTATTTCAGAAATTAGGTTGTGAGAAAACTGTACATGATATTGATTTGATCAAAGTTTTTTGTATTATAAACTTTTTGTACATCTTTAGAAAAAATCGCTTTTGGAAATTTTAAGTGTGTATAGCTAATCGATTATTGTTTATATGGGGTCAAAGTGGGGTCATTTTTTCATTAACTACCCTTATACTTGCATGAAATGAGAAAAATCTATTTTATTTTTTTTCAAAAATCGTGTAACGTTGGCTATGCTGCTCCGAAAAAGTTTCAGTATACCCATTCTTCTAAGCCAGTTGAACGTGTAATAATATTGAATAATTTTAGAGACTTTTTTGATGAAGAGTCGGGAAAATTTGGTTCAATTCGATAAAATTACTGGTAAAAGTAATACCAGAAAGTTTAAAAAAGGCTGATTTTCGGGAAAACTTTCGCCATTAAAGTTTCGGCATAATAGTCAAAATGTTTGGGTGGCTAGTCTTTCGGGCTTCGTTTCTCATGAAGCACGGTTTTTACAAAGAAATCTTCATGGCGTATTCCTCAGTCCTCTATATTTTAAACCTATTTTAAGTTTGAAGCCCCCTTAAGATTTTCATTGGGTTTAAATAGAGGCCCAAGGTCAGGCATGTACATATATCGTGGGGAAAGTCCTATATTGATTGATTGATAAAGAATATGTTTGAAATGACTTGCTAGCTCCTGAAAATTATATATAAAATGGAAAAGTCCTTAAAGGGTATTAAAAAATAAAATAAAATATCGACTTACACATCATTTTTTAACAGAAAATTCTTTGAAAATCTTTAGAGTATATTTATTTTTTATAATATAAAATATTTACAATACAATATCAAAGTATAAATACTTTTCAAACATTTTTCTAAATAAAAACAAAGCCTTTTTGAGAGCCTTGCCTTAGCTCACAGCTGGTTTAATGGAGCCATCAGCGGGAAAGGTGTTGTTATAATGCTGAATAAACTCCGTGCATTGTTCGGCTGTAAAATAAAATATATATAAAACTAGGAAATTGAAAGTAAGTCATGAAATATACAAAACCTACCCTTTGGAAACGACAGAGTCTCATAGAGCTTCAAATTCCGCATTTGAAAGAACCGAAAGACGCTGTGAAAAATCAAATCGTCTTTGGTTTTATGAGCCGCCTCCAGAAACTTGCGAGCCGGGACCTTATCCAGGCCCAGAGAGTTTTTGGCCAGTCGGAGGGCGTCTATAACCTTGCCCTGACCCAACATGACTTCAATGATGATCTGAAAATGTAAATGAAATGTAAAAAAGATAGAAAATTTAGAGACTATAGAAAACCCACCTCATGCGCCTGAATCCTGCCCAGCATATCGATGGCCACCTGGGATATAGCCGTGTCCACGTCCGAATGGGCCAGCAGAAAGCAGGCCACCGCCTTGGACTCCAGCAGCATGGAATAGCTGACCAGCCGCCGCAGCGTGTCGAAGCTGCGATTGTTTATCAGCTCGCTGACAATCATCTTGCTTAGCTCCTCCTGGGCGGCAATATTGAACTTGTTCAGGGATTGCAGGTACAGCATGAGGATGGATTCCGTGTAGGACCGTCGGGCGATGCGCTGGAAGATCTGCACCATGTCCAGCTGCTCGATGAGCACAATGGGAGGTGTGGCCTGCTTCAGCGAGGAAGCCTTGACATTCGAGGGCTGAGCGGTTTGGTTTTGCAGCTCCAATTGCACCCAGGATCTGGGGAGAAGTAGAAATAGAAATAGTAAGTAAAGGGAGGTAAGCTCTAGCTTCCCACCTACGCATATATCTTGTTGATTTTGCTGAAAATGGTCTCCAGCACGGGCAGCAGGCGAGCCCTTGTACTGATCGTCCACAAGCTGAGCCACAACCTTCAGCAAGGCCTGCTTGCCACTGTTGCGCTGCAGCAGGAACTCGGTGAGGCGAATGCGATCCGAAATCAGGTGGCAAAGAGGTTCGATGCACAGATTCAAGTACCACATGCAGCCCAGCTTGGCATCGATGACGATGTTGGGCTGGAAGAGCACCCAGTGAGTGGAGTCTGCAGGTAGTTAGAGGTTTAATGGAAGTTTTAATGTTCGTTCTTAAAGAGTTTACTCACACAACTCGCACTGCAGGATCTGGCCATCGGGCGACAGGGAAGGCAGCTTCAAGCCAAAGGGTTTAATGGAGCGACCTGGCGTTATGGGAGCATGGTGGGTAACCTCTTGGATTACCTCGCCGGGCAGGGAGATATCAAAGAGCAGGGAGGTGCCAGTGGCCTGGTGATGCACCACAATCAGGTTGTCGACCGTATTTATGGCAAATCTGCCCACAAGACTTAAGCGAAGGATGTGGCACTTGCGGGGCGCCAGTCCGGGGCCATTCAGGAGATGCACTTCGACTTCCATCTGCCCCGAGCTGCTGTTCGCCTGCAGGATGAGCACGGCCAGAATGCCGTACACCTGGCCCAGGGTCACCTTGCTCTCCTGCACATCACGACTGGGGGAGCCCACTGAAAACAAGAAGATTAATAACAAGGTTCAAGGGCATCCCTATTCCCACTCACAGTCCACTTTGGGCAGCTTGGTAATCACCTTCTGCTTGACCAGCACTGGAATCAAAGAGTTGCCCTCGCTGGTGCACAGCAGCGCCACATTGGCATCGCAGCACCAGGCAAACCACTTGATGCTGATGCTCAGGGACTTCACGGAGCGCACCTGCCGCTTCTCAGCCACCACGGTGTAGACCTCCACGCCCGTGTTCGAGATGAGGGCCACCTCGCGGTTGTGGACCCACACGAAGCCATGTATGGTGGTCTTCACCTGGTGGGTAATTATGTCCTGCAGCAGCGGTTGATCGCCATTAAAGCAAATGAACTCCACGGCGTTTTCCTTGCGTTGCACGGCCAGAATTTGGTTGTCCGGCGAGAACTTGATGGAACGGATGTCGCCACCCCGGTCGTTCATGCAAAACGAGATGACGGTGTCCTCGGTGGGGCCGGGGCCCTTGACCACCACCCCGGTGGCACCTCCGGAGCGGACTGCAAAGATCTTGAAGGGGAAAAGGCCTTTCAGTGATTCACTGCTGGGGTTTGGAAGTTAATTACGACTTACCTGCTTGTTGGAATCATCAAAGAAGACATTGGTTAGCTGGCTCACGGCATCGAACCTAATGGGATTCGGGGATAGCTCTATATAGTGGATTCCATTGGAATTATCCATTGTTTTCCAGGGAAAGATAACAAAAACAAACGTCGGCAGCTAAACTCTGTTATCCACCCAATTTTAGAGATGTGAGTTGATCAGAGAGAACCTAGAGATGGGTCACGAGAGAGCCACAAAAAATATATCGTTAATATCTCACATAGAAAGAATTTTAAATTGTGTATTTACCTTAGTTTACATGTATTTAACATAAAAAATCCTTTTTTTTATTGGCTTTAATTTGTTTTATCCAATTTTACATCAATAGTTGTATTTTCTTCTTGCTCATCTCTAGCTCTTCTCCAAACCGATATATCGCCGGTTTGTTTTGTTTGCTTACAGTATATCGATGCGTTCGATAGTATCGTTGAAAAAATTGATTTTTCCCCCAGCTCTATTGTACACAATAAACAAGGAAGAAGAAGAAGGCAGACGAAACTTTAATTTCAGTTAAAATTAAGTTAAATGGGACACCTGGACAAGTGCCGCGTCTGCTTTACGGCGGTAGCCCGGGATGATGAGGCCTATAATCTGCTGCAGCTTCCTATGCTGGCCGTCAAGTTCTCGGATTGCACTGGCTTGGTTGTGGATCCGGAGGATGTCCAAGTTATTCCCAGCGAGATTTGCTGCCAGTGCTACGAGCAGTTGGAGATGCACCACGCCTTCCGCGCCCTCTGCATCACCGCAGACCGGAAGTGGCGGGTGAAACGAAGGGTGGGCCGGAAGAAAACAATTCGGGAGGACTCTGCATTCTTTGAAGAGGAAGAAGAGGAGGACCAAGAAAGGGAGGAAGAGCCAGGACAGGAAATGGATCGCCTGGAAATGGAAGGTATACTGGAAACGTTAGAAGAACAGGAAATGGAGGAAGAACAGGAAATGGAAGAAGAACCCATAGAACAGGAGAAACAAGAAGAACAGGTGGAACAAGAGGAGTCAAAGGAAGACCAGGAGGACCAGCAGCAGCCCTCCCTTCAAGCGCCCGAGTTGATCCTTTGCGATGGCAACCTAAGTCTCACAGAAGAATCACAGCCTAAACTTAAAAGGAAGTCTTCTCCCAAGAAACCAACAAAGACAGCCAAAGAAAAGGTTAGCAAAAACCCTATAATTATTAAAGTAGTTAATATTTATTTATTTTATTTTATTTTTACTTATTTCAAATAAGTTTTTAACCTTTAAAAACCAACAGACACTTAATTTTCTTCTCTACATTTCAGGAGACCGCTGCCATCTCAGAATCCAATACTCTCTACATCTGCGACATCTGCTCTGAGGGATTCCAGGATTACAAACGCCTCGTCAACCACAAGAAGAACCACGATGGCCACAGTCTCTATCAATGCTCGGAACCAGGCTGCGAGGAGTCCTTCAATCGCTACGAGCAGTGCCGGCAACATGAACTACAGCATGCGGCGGAGGGCACACGGTTCATCTGCGGGGAGGAGGGCTGCCACAAGATGTACCGGCACAAGGCTTCCCTGAAGCACCACCAGAGCAAGGCCCATGGCCTTGGCGAGCCCCCAAAGACGCACATATGCGAGTTCTGCGGCCGCGTGTTCAAGAATCTGGCCGCTGTGACCCACCATCGGTACACGCACAGCGACCAAATGAAACTGCCCTTCGCTTGCGAGATGCCCGACTGCACGCTGAGATTCATTAGCCAGGAGAAGCTCCGGATTCATATGATGCGGCATCAGGGCATCAAGAACTACAGCTGCCCCTATTGCGGCCTGCGCAAGACCACCAAGAACGAGCTGCGACTGCACATTAACTTCCATACGCTGGAGAAGAGCTGGAAGTGCACGTTTTGCCCCAAGGTTTGCAACAGCTCCACAGCTCTCAAGAAGCACGTAAGCACCATTCACGAGAAGAAAAAGGACCATGCCTGTAGGTACTGTGAGAAGTCGTTTGCCAACTCGAATACCCGGAAGTACCACGAGATGACCCACACGGGTGAGAAGAACTTTGAGTGCCAAGAATGCGGCAAGAAGTTCATACAGCCAGCGGCCCTCAGGACCCACCGTTTGATCCACGAAAGGAAGGCTGCTAAAGACGGAGAAGCATCCACATTTGGCACTGAACCATTGGTGACTTCCATACCTCAAATCGAAGTGGCTACTCCTGTAATACTGGCCCAGCTACAGCCGGCTTATACTATACTCCAGGTGACCAGCTTGGGTTATCCGACTTTGTAAGGGAAAGATGTCTTCCTTTTTGAGTGATTTTTGAGTTAAGCTTTTCGTTCCAGTCATAATTTAAGTTGTTTTTAATTGAATTTGTGTTATTTTGTGATATTTTATTTAATTTTTAAGTTAAACTTTAAATTCCAGATGAAAGGCAGTGAGATTAAATGATAACTTAAGCTGAATTTACATACAAACCCATGTAAAACCATGTCTTCCAGACCATGCAATAAAAACAACTTCCTTTTTGGGATTCAGAATGTAAATAGCTATAAATTGTTTAATTATATTTTCAACTAAAACAAAAATGTACAGGAATCGTATATGTGTGTGTTCAGTGTGTATGTGTCTGTCGTTAAATTAAATTAATTAATAGCGACTAAGAACTAAAATACATCTGCTAGGGGTCTCGTGAGTCTGTTTCCGTTTATTGTAAATGGTATATGTATATAGATAGCTATGCGTATGATTACGGTGTTGTAGGTAAATGATATGACAGTGCCACTACCTCATTTCCCCCGATATCGGTCTATTCTCGGTAAATATTGGTGAAATCTGGTTGCATTAAAATCGTTGTAAATATGTTTGCCTCAGTTATTGTTTATAGATATAGATATATACATAGTTCGTATTGGTGAGATATAATAGTAAATGCGTTCGTTCGTTTGCTGCTGTAAATATGAGTGTATAAATATGCTTTTTATTCGTATTGTATATAGATATATATATCGTTTCTATATATATTCGTGTACTGCTGATCCTGGGGGGAAATACCACCTCACTTTTTATAGTCTAATTCTACGAAAAATGCGTTTGTTGGTGTTTATACATTTTCAGAAAATGTTTAAAGTACATAGAACATAAGAATATAGCATATTTTTAGGCTAAATATCACCCACGATTAAATCGTTGCTTAGAGACTATATAAAAACTAGACATATAATACAATTCTCGCCTTGTTTTGTAAGTGTGTGTATAAATATATCCCTATATATCGATTGGATTTCTAAATTCAGACATAAACCAAAGACACGAGTCGTCGTCCACGCTAAGTCCTAGAAGGTAATACCAAGGACAATATAAGAAATAAGATGCGTAGCCCCGAAATTGGAGAGTGTAAAAAACTATAAATAGAGCGCTCACTCCCTCTGGCTTTTTAACAATATTTGAACAGAGTTTGGCGCTATGCATCTTATTTATTTGTATTGCCTTTGCTACTACCTGGTGTTAAGTCTAAGTGTAAATTTAACCCTACATCCTAGGGGTTTATTTATGTAACGTATCCTATATCCTATTAACATGTTAAGCTCGCCAAACATTTCACATTATTTTCCATATCGTAATTGTATTCCTCAAAAGCTTAGACATAGTCCGAGGGCACTGTGCTGGTGCTCGTCTCGTTGATGGCCGCCAGTCGTTGTCCTCGGCGTTGCGTCATGGCCGCCGCCTCGCTGGGATTGAGGCCGGTTCCACCGACGACTCCTCCACCAGAACCGCCCACATGATCCCAGTTGGGCAGCGGCTGGGACATCACATTCAGTCCGACGATCTCGTAGGCACCCTGGTTGCTGCCACTGGCTCCACCAGGCATGGCCGTCACCGACAAGTCCGAGTAGTAGGCACTGCTCGGCGCCGAGGAGACCACCATGGGAATGTCCTGCTCATGGCCCTGGAAATTGTATTTCTGAAAAAGGAAAAAGGGAAGATTTAAGATTGAAATTATATAGAAAGAATAGATTTACTCACCTCGCCACACTGACTGTAGGCCGTGTTCTGATACGAGGGATTCGCCGATCTCACGGACTCCCGATCCAGCTCCGCGTAGAGCGCCTCGCTCACACCCACCGGACTGTAGGCATCGTCCATGTGCGTATAATGATTCTCCGCCGGCGAGGTGGACGGCGGTCCTATCTGATCTGGGCCAGCGGAGGAGCGGCGACTGCCACCCAGCCAGGTCCAGACGCCGGAATTGCTTGTGGGCCGCCGGATACTGTCCGCCGAGTGCTTGATCGAGATGGGCGATCGGTTCTGGCCGCCGTTGCGGTTGTTGCGACACCACCAAGGCTGCGGGCGACCACCTGCAAATAAGTAATATTTTTTGTTGTTATCTTGTGTTTGCTTAATTAAAATCGTGTTACTCATGCGACACGTTGGCCGCTGTCCAGAGATAATTGCAAAAACTACATGGATTTTTAATGGAGAATTACGGTTTGCAGGTTTGATATAATAAAATCGGATTAAGTAATCTGATTTTGTAAGAATTTAAGGTTTTAATAATGTCACCAATTAAATGTTCTTTTATATATATTTTTTCAGGAGTAAAACCTCATTAAGAACCCTTTTACTATTACTATCGCTATATTTAGCTTTTATAATTATATATTAATACAAAAATTTTCTTTTGTATTTTCTATATTATTTTAGGGCTAAAACAATCATTAAAATTACATTAAATTCATTAAAAATTAAAGGAACATTCCTGTATACTTTTCATATATTCTTTGACTAACCAAAAAAATGTGATATAATTTCAGACTTTAAAAATACATTTTACCCTCTAAATCATTTCAAATTATTTATTAAATGCAGAGTTTCTCTAATATGACAAACATTAAATAATAACCAACATTAAACCCCGTTTTTTACTTCAAAGACACCTGATGAAAGGCGAGTAAATCGTGGGACTTGGCATTTTTCTTTTGGGGGAGGGCAATAGGAAAAATGCAGCGAAACCGAAATCGTAACGCAGCAGAAAATCTATGACATTTTGGTTTATAATCGGGCGATAAATCAAACATTCACCTCCTCGAAACCGAACAAAAGACAGAGAAACAAACAAACAAACAAAGCGTAAATTAAACGGCTGTCAACTGGCAGCGAGGTGGCAAACAAACTGCACCACTCGGCACCACCACCACCAGCAGATCCAGCAAGCACCACCACACACTGAACCCACTGCAGCCGGCGAGTGGCCATCGAAAATGCCAAATGGCTGACTAGCTGCTCCTTTCTGGCCGGCACAATCAGCGTATGTGATCTTGCACAGTGGCCTGGGAGGTTGTGACTCAACGGAGGCACTCAAAATCCCAATAGCCGGGATTCCATAAAGTCTCTTCAGTCATTAAGCTCATAATTTATAGACAGCCGAGCCAGCGGCAAATGCTCAATGGGAATAATTGCTGCCCGGCCGTAAACGAAGTCGACCTGTTCTCGGGCTCGGATTTCCAACTCATCTGCGCACTCATTTGCTTAGAGTAACTGCCTGTTTATTTTTTTTTTATTAATGTTCGTATATATATTCGCTGGTATTTATTTAAACTCGCCTTTCACTCTCATTAACGCGGAAAAGAAGGAGCCACTCGGAGGAGCCACTTGGGGCGCTTCAGCTAATTAGTGTGGTGCATACGCAACGACAGTGCCAACGATGCTGCAATGGTTTCCCAAGCTATGTAAGTCGGCGTGTGCATTTGCATAATGCAGTTTCACATACAGACAGGAAAAATGTGTATTAATTTTAGTAGTTAAAGTGATTTATGGATAGCTAAGGGAAATAATTGCAGCTTGCAATCAACTTGCCACATAAAAATCTTAGACTTTATGAATGTTGTTAGGTCTTACAGGAATAATTAGAAGAAGCGGATAAGTGTTTATATATTATATGTAACAAAGAATTAAATGCTACAACATATATGTACCTATAAATACCATCCTTTTTATATATTCCTTAATAATCCTGAAATTCTCTCAATTTATGTTCTAGGTTTACTATTTCTTTCTATACAAATTCGGAATCCTATTATTTTTGTATTATACCTCCTATTACTTCTTAGAATCAAGCACCATTACAATTAATTTTTTTCTGTGTGCCATTTAAGATTTAAGAGTCGTAGTCAAAGTCGTTTTATGCTTATGATTTACGTACTCCGCCGGCGAATGTCCAGCAGCTATGGCTATGGCTCTGGCGATTATTACCCCCGAACCGGAGGAGTTATCGTACGTAGGTGCTCATATACATGCATTTTGTGCATGTCACCAATGCCACAAAACACCCAGTCCCCAGTCCCAGTCTCCGGAGACCCCACTCCACACCAGTCGGAGCTGGAGCTCCATCTGGAACTTGGCTTTAATGGCTGTTTTTGCGCCGTGTTAACGATGTTGCCGCGGCTACTGCACAGCTAAGTCAGCTGAATCGAGTCGCGGCCAAGCTGAGCTCTGAGCTCAGAAGCTGTAACTTCAAATGCATTGCACTTACGATTTTATTTTGTGTTTTTTTAAGCTGGGTTTCCTCTGGGTTTCTCAATGCACAGTGGTCATTTAGGCGAATATTTAAGAATTATTATTAAAAACTTGGTTGGTTTTATCATAAATTCTATTTAATATGCTTTAATATTTATGGCTTTCTTTGATGTGTCCCAAAACTCTATTAAAAAATTATAAGATTTGAGGATTACATTGTTTTTATATTTATTTAAAGCCAAGAAATAATTGATTGATTTTTTTGTAGAATCATATTTTTTTTAACTAATCGATCATATTTTATATGAGTATATTATGAGTATTCTTCCTAAAATTCTATAAATTTAATTCCGAAGAAATTTGTTAAAGATGTAACAAATCATATTTTTAAGGCTGTTATTAATAATATTTAAAAGTTCTTGTAGCAAATCATAGGGAAACAATATATATATTAAGCTGTCTTCGTCTTATTGGCTTATAATAATTGTAATTCCTTAGAAACGTTTTCTAATTTAATATTAATTCATATAAAAATATGATTATTTTTAAGCTTTTATCCCACGGTTCTTAACTGCATTATATTGTAACAGCGTGGTAGCTTATAGCCTTATCTCAGCCTGCTTATCGCCGTCACTGCTGCACGGCCAAAACGGCAAACGGCTAACGACAAACGGCAAATTGTTGTTAACAAAATATTTCGCAGTCAACTTTTGTCCATACGAAAATAGCAAAGAAAATAAATAAAGGAAAAATTAACGAGCAGCTTGGGCTTTGGAATTTAATTTGTGTTTTGTTGATATTTTGTAGATTTTTATTTTTGCCTCACTTCGGCTTGGTTTTTATTTCTTATTTTTACCGCCAAGCAAATGGCAAATATGACATGTGTAATGAAGTCTTAATAGTCGGACAGATAATGCCAATCTCTGTGCGGTGTCTTGCCCGTTTAATGCACCCAAATGTCAAGTAGCATTTTTCGTTTATTTATTTATTTTTATTTCTTGATTTTACGTTGTGCCGCTTGATTATCGTGAGTTCTTTGTATGCATAATTAAAATCATGTTACGCATACGACACGTTGGCTGCTGTTCAAGAGATAATTGCAAAAAAGAATTTCGTACGAAATTGACAGCATCGAATTTGGCAATTGTCATTTTGTGCTGATTGTTTGCGGCGATAGTGGGTTAATTATGTAAATTTGGGAATATCTGATGGGGGATTTAAAGGGGATAAACGAGACAATTTTTGTGGATTGGTAATTGTTTTTGTTTTAAAAAAATATATCTATGTATTTTCAGTTTTTTCTTTTATTAATTATATTTAAAATACATATTAATTGTGTTATTCGGCCTGCAGGAATTAGCGGTTTTAAAATTTAAAAAAATATAGTAAAATTGCTGTCTTCCGAACATGGTTATATCTTTTTCTGAATGAAAATTTTGTTTAATTGTTTGATTAAAAACTATTTATTTAAATACACGAGGGGTATCCATCAAATAATTAAAAAAAAAAAACAAATAATAGCAAAATAAATTCTGTAAGCTGCTCTTGAATTTGTGGCCCACATTTAAATGCAAACCCATTTTTTCAGCTTCACCTTTGCAGCGAAAAAATGTTGCAACATATAAACACCACTTAAATGTGAATTTTTTTGGGCAATTGAAAATTTTCTCTTTCGGCAAAAAAGGGTGAAAAAACAGTTTGGCAACTGGCGCTTGTCTCTCAACTCTCAACTCTCGGCATCGAGTCCGACGTTGACTTGGACATAATCACGCGCTTTAAAAGCTGCTGACAGTTTAACGATTTGTGGGGATTGTTTGTTTCTCTGGTTGTGCTTTTTTGTTGTCCTTTGGCGCAACATGCAACCGTGCGTACCACCAAAAAAACACACAACAAGTGGGCAACATAAAAAAACAGCTTTTGCCAAAAAAAATACAGTATACGAACAAATAAAAAGAAAACAAGAAACGAGCATTTTCATGGGGACAGCTAATTGGCTGCTGTGACATTAAATGCCGTCAACAATTTGTCCTGCATGTCGATTGTCAGCCCCACAGAGAGACGACGGCCAGTGAAATTGGCGCCAAGAGACCCTTGGGAGAAAGAGAGAGTGGGTCGGCAGTTTGACCTGAAAGGGTCGTCACACTAACCGAAAAGAGGCAAAATGTAAATTAGAGGAAGGGTTTTTGGATTAAAATTAAAATTTAAGTCGATTTTGACCATTCAAATTCGGTGTTAAACTTTTTTCCACTATTTTAAATTTGGAAAAAAGTTGTATTTAATTGCCTTTCGAAATAGAAATATAGGAGGTAGTTATATTACTTTATTTTCCTTTCACTCTTATGTTTATCATCCGATTAAACTCCAACTTTCGGGTTAAATCCTCACATAAATATTAAAATTCCTTGAATAAAATAAAAATAAATAATGTTATCTAGCAAATATTCTATATAATTTACAAATATATATAAGAAAGTGATTATATTTCTTCCAGTGCCACTTTTAAAGATCGTTTGTCAATAATTTGCCTACTACCCAGAATACCAAACTCGAGCAACTAAATCAAAATAGTAAAAAGTTTTTGCTCCAATCCCCCTACTTTTTTTTTCTTCCCCAGCTTTTGCACGATTTTCAAACGTGTTTGACGAAGTCTCTGCGACCATGACAATTGTTTGCCTTTGCCTTAATTTGTCTACAAATTTTCTTTTACTCGAAAGTTTTAGCCAGCACGTAGTCCCCGGGGGCAAATATAATCCCTCTCCTGGTTTCGGTTTCAACTGCCGCAGGAGGAGGAGCAGCCACAGCCACAGCCGGCAGCATCTCAGATTTGTGGCACGAACGTGAAGTTCATGCATTGTCGTCAAAAATTTGTCTTCATTTTGTTAGTTTTTTGCCTTCCTTCTGCCACACAACAAACAAATTAAAATGTTGCCACTTTTTAAGGGCCAACCAGAGGGGAGAATGCAAGCCGGAACGAAAGATTTCTGTGAATTGCATGCAACGGCAGAATTATGCAATTAAAAATGGAAATGAAAATGCAAAGAGAAGGCAAAGCCCCCGTCGAAGATGATGATGATGATGGGCAGAAAAAACCTGACCCGGGAGTTGGCTTGGCTAATTAATCAGGCAAGGCAAAAAACGGCCAAGTGATCAGGCTCTTTTAAGAGGAAATGAGATATTGAAGGTATAAAATCGACAAGACTTTCATTGGGAAAAAGGTGTTCGTTAAAATGTGAGAACTAAACGTGGATTTTGTGGCCATAGCTTGTATTTGTATTTTTTCATAAGTACAGATTTAAAGACTTTACTCTTTACTAAATTACAAATATCTAATTTATTATAACTCCACATAGCTATTTCCCTTTTAAAAAATTATTATAATATTCTCAACCATAAAGGGCATAAATTTATTACCATGCTTAAGCTCTACAACCTGCTAAATACCCATTTAATCACCCCCAACAAATCATTCTTCTCATTTAAATAATAGCAGACAAGAATAGAAACAATTTGTTTACTTACCATTGGCGTTTGCTGATTTAATTCTGCAAAGAGATAAGAATGGAAAAAATGTGTACCAATTAATAAAAAGAAACTTTTAATAAACTGCCGAGCATAAATTAGTTAGACAGTAAATGTCAAGCGACAGAATGGCAAATGCCAAATCGAATGACTTAGGACACAAACTTGAGCCACGCAAACATCAGTTTTTAAAAGCCGACAGTTGCGTGTGGGGCTGAATGAGATAAAACTAAAAGCTTAAAAAATAATACTATATTATACGTATATAAAGGTAAAGATAAAAAACCGCCTACAGAACAACAGAATTGCATTATCCAGCTGTGGTTAGGTGGAAAATATCACCATTTGCTAAGATAAGATTAAAATCTAACAAAGCAAAGAGAAGAGATATTTATTTCGGTTAACTTGAGTGTCTCGAATGATTCAAGCCTGAATCTACAAATTGGCAGGTGTTTTGCAAAGGCTTTCTTTTACCGTTTTTCTGGGGCAAGATTTCCCATTTCAGCCACACATATTTGCACTTTTCTGGGTCAGATCGAACGGCACGAACCTGGGGCCTAAATGGCCATATACTCGTACTCGTGTGCTCACCTCTCGATTTCTATATACACATTCGATCTGTGCGTATCAATTAACCGTCTGTCCGATTTGATTGAGTGCACTGCGGCATGCGCTGAATTTTCCCCTCGCTTTGCCTTGATCGATTATAATGTTAACTCAACTCGAGCCACAACTGCCAGTTGGTTTTTACTTCTTTTTTCTTTCAGTTTTGGTTTTAGTTTCAGTTGTAGTTTTTGTTCTCCTCAATTCAATTAAATTGAACAAGCAGTCGACGCTGTCTTCGGGGGCCTTGGCTCTGCGCTAATTCACCCAGCCCCGTTGGTTTTTCAACGTATTTTCCTACGATTTTCCATCGTCGCCATTGCCTTGGCGTTATGTTCAATTTTCTGCTCTTGTAGCTCATAGCTTTTCGATTTTTCGTGTTTTTTTTC
The DNA here is from genome assembly GCA_018151655.1 of Drosophila bocqueti. NCBI lineage: Eukaryota > Metazoa > Arthropoda > Insecta > Diptera > Drosophilidae > Drosophila > Drosophila bocqueti. The sequence goes on from JAECXF010000230.1 coordinate 1,527,868, forward strand.
TGTGTTACACTTTTTTCTATAAAAGTTGATCGGGTTTTTTGCATGCTAATTGAACACGCCTTTTTGTGTCTTAAATGCATTAAGCGTTTTAAACTTGACTTTTGTTTTGGCCAACTAAATATGGCTTTAAAGGAGCAACGCTCAGGCCTTGGGTAGCGAAAATTTAATGCTTTTATGGGAATGGTGCTGAGATTGAATCAAACGGTTCAGAGCTATCATAAAAGGTTAATATTCATAATTACAGGTAATGTTTGGCCGTTTTTGGGAGATTAATGTGGATTAATCTTTAATGAATGTTGGTTGAGGTTGCGATTAAATTGTTTTACCTGGGAGATGTGAATTGTAATGAAAAATATACGTTTTCTATTGATTTGAATTCGTTTAAATTTAAATTAGCCACTCTTTAGGTTAATTAAATGCAATTTAGTAGAGTTTAAGCTAAACATTTGATAATCTTTCAATTTAAAGAGAGGGAAATTAAATTTTTCTATAGAGCTCATTGAATTTTTAAATGTATAAAAATAAGTTCAAATAAATCTATTTGCCTTTTGGTTATATTAGACGCATTTAAATAAATTGATAAATAAATCACTTCGACATTACCCATTCTTTAAAATATTAAATAATAATTTAAAATAATTCTTCAAAATTAAAAGCTAACTCCCAACAATCCACACAATAATTACTGTGAGCTAATCAAGTGCCATAAAATAAATTATAAGCATTAAAACTATTTAAAAAATTGTTTAAATAACTGAAACTAAAAAAAAAATTCTCCAAACTCAAAATAATTATTCCCCTGAGCTGACCAAGTTTCTATAAATAACCTTAAACTATTAAAACTATTTAAAATAATTATAAAATAAGGCAAACTCCGCACGACTGTTGTTTTTCCGAGCTTGCCAGGTGTCAACAAGTTTCTCTATTGCAACGGCACTTTGAAATTTTTCCGACAAGCCGCCATCGTCGCAGCAGTGACCATTCGAAAGACATTACCCCGTCTAGACGTTGAGCAAACATTGTCAAAAAATACACAGAAAAGCACACGAAATCCGAATGGCAGGTGCCACTTATAAGACTTAAAACTTAAGCGCCCAAGCTAAACAAATCAAGTCGAGGGAAAAACAAAAACACAAACCAAAACCAATGCCAGGTGACTTGGTGACTTGGTGGGGACATGTGCCAAGCAAATTTATAGCACCATTACGACCAGATCGAGAATTGCATCAATATGCAAATAAGTGTAACCGATATTACATGTAATTGCTGCTAATTTGGCAGCCAACACGTCCGACCACGACGTGACATGCTCCACACACAGACCCAGACTCGGACAGACTGAAAAACGGTTGCGAAAACAAGTCCCAAAATGAGTGACTAAGGCTGACATTCGGCCCGATTACAGGTGAGGGGGCGAGCGGGGACCACAGGTGATTAATGCAAAATCAAATTTGGTCCAAAAACCGTGAGAATAGGGGACAGGACAGGCACTTGATTGAGACAACTTGTCGCAGAGGAAAATGTGCATAAATTATTGGGAAATTTTATATGGCAATGGGTTGGGTCTAATTAAAATTAAAAGAAAATGTTTAAGTTTTATTTTGCTTATTTCTTTTCTATAAGCTAAAGTAAGGAGTATGAAATTATGTAATATTCAACTGACTAGTTTTTGTGGCATATAATAGGAAACGGTAAACTATTAATGAAATAACATTAATTATGCTACCATTTCCCTAAATTTGAATTATATATAATAGCTACAAACAAGAGTTATTATGTAACTTTTAACGAGACTCTGTAAGCATCCTTTGCAATCAATTGAAAGTTTATTTTCGCTTCTCTATTTTCCATAACGCATAAATTTATTCATCCAACCGCACAACTCCATTCAACAACAACTCCCGTCTGTCTGGGGGTTTCTTGCAGTTTGTTTGCTTTTCGGGCTTGGGCGGATAATTTGCAGAATTAATTTTATGCAAACATGCCGCCGAGTAAGACGACATGACAATTTAATTGGACGCGACATGTGGCCAGCGTTTCCACTTCAAAATATCAAAAAAGTGGAAGCCCACGGCTGTTACGGAATAAACAAGCTGCGGCGGCGGCGCCTGCGCAACGGAATCCAACTCTGAATCCGAATCCAATCGAATCGGACAAAAATTTCTGTTAATTTGGCACTCGCGTGTGTTGTTCTGTACCGCCCCCGCACCCTTAACAAGTCATCTTGCGATCAAATGGCCATTTAAATGTACTTCAATCGGGTAGCTACACGGCGAAAAATTAATTGTATGAGAAGAATATTACTAAATAAAGTATTCTTGAAAAGTATGTATTAGTTGAGACACTGGAGAGCATTTAAATATATTAATTAAGGTATTAAAAATGTCATAAGATAAATACAAATAATAGGGATGCTTGGGAAATGAAAAAATACAATTATCTTTAGATCAACCTGCTACTTTCTAACCATTAATTTCTAACTATTAATCCTCCATTTGCCCCCGTTTTAATTTAAACATTTTTATTTGTAATCGAAGTAAGTTTCTCTTCACTAAAAATGTAATTTCCTCCGAATTAAACCCTTTTTCTCTCTGTATTCGATTCAAGTATGTGACCCACTCTCGGTGGCCTTTTGAAAGAGACTTCAACTACGATTTTGGCCATATAGGAACGCCTGTGGCAAAACGGCTGTTTCGGCTTGTGTTTCTTTTTCGCTTTTTTAAAGAGCAATTAAGTAATAAAGCAATTTCATGTTCCTTTGTTTTCGGCATCGATTATTCTGCTCTTTGCCGCTATTCTCTCGGCTTTTGCCGTTGACTCACTTAGGAGGTTTTATTTATTTACGTTTTTTTTCGGTGGGCGTTTAATTGAATTGCTGGTGTGCCGCCCGTGTGGGCAATGCATTGTAAATCTTTATAGTTACACAGATCCCACAGCTCAGATATTCGCGTGAACTCGAGACTGGCGTTGCTGAATTATTATTAACAAAACAGAAAGAAAAAAATTCAATTTGTCTGGCCGTTGTAAATGTCGCCGCTGCATGACGGATCGCTGGGGTCGTCAAGGGGTTAAGAGTTGAATGTCCTCTTTTTTTCTACTCCTCTCCAGAGACTCATGTGTGTCTGTACTTATAGCTATGTATGTATTATCATGACTAATTGCCGCATTTTTCTAGCTAAATGCCAAAATGTGACTGTTTATTCGTAATTTTCATTTATTTGCCTTTTTAATTTATTCGCCGCCTGTTTTGGCCAATTAATCTTGAATGGTCAATTTATGAGCTCTTCTCTCTGGGGAAAAAGAGAGGATTCAAATTTATTGTCGGCAATTGAACATGTTTGAGAAATGTCCAAAAATTATTATGGAAATTGCCTTTTATGAACACCCATGACACCGATAATAATTTAAAAATCCCCAAAAGGAATTAAGTTTTTGTGGATATTGGTTTTACTGTGAATTGCGGCATCCTTGATTGTTTTTTGGAATGTACATTATACAGCTTTTTGTTCCATTTCCTGCATATATTTTTTTTTTAGAAAGGAAAATAAAATTAAAAAACACTTTAAAAATGTTTACAATAATATTTCAAACATTTTCTTTTGGAATTAATTTATAAACTTCCAATAAATATTCTTCTGCAATCTGTATGCAAATTCTACAGTTCTACAACTATTTTCCCTATTAACTACAATATACATAAATTAAAGAAATTCTTATGTACTCACCTCCTACATCTTAGAACTATGACCATTACAATAGCACCTATTAGAGCCGATATGATTGAAACTATGATTAGGGTGAAAGCCCATCCAAGTTCGCCGGCGGTATCTGCAAATAGGAAACCACAAAAAAATAGTTAATGTAAACACTTTGATGTTAAATATATATCTGAAGGCATAGCATGTGTGTGTAATGGGCATAATAAAACAAGATGATCAAGGGTGGACGTAATACTTTTATGATTATGCAATTTTAATGGCGCGATGGCGATAAAGTTGATGAATTCATACAAAGTTATGAATATGAATAGGTACTAGAGTATGAAATATGTATATAAAGTGTTCATAAATAATAGATTCAGTGGGCAGGGCAGGCCATCAAAGAAGCATAAATAAATCTGTCGAAACGGTTCCAAGCGGTACTAAATTAGTACATGAATTTGTTTTAATTAATAACAATTCTTGGAAATGTTTGCTTAGTTTTATTCTGAAGTATTTTGAAGTCTTTGGTATTTAATTATTATTTTAGTTAGAAGAATACGGTTTTTTTCTGTTTTAAAAAAGTAAAGTTATTTATACAAGTGTAGCACTTGTCGATTCGTGAGTGAACTCAATTAGACAGGAGTAACTGAAAGATACTTAAAATAGCATTCAAAAATACAGTATTTACTTACAGTAAATATATTCGAAATTTATGTAATGAATGTATCTCTTTGATACTCACTTCATATGTATGATAGTTACGGCGCATTTAACGATGCAAAATTAATTACAAACTTTATTATCTTAACAACTTGAGGCTGACGCCGTCGCAGCCCCCGCTGGTGATTTAGAATATTTATGGCCGCCGTTAAATGAGGCGAGCTTTAGGAGTGAACGAGGAGTTATGTGTTTCCTGTGGACAGTCTCCCTACCCCTCTACATTTTTGCCTGGCCCGACACATACGGCGGCGGTGGCTGCGTTTTTGACCCTTTTCCCTAGCCAGGCCCACCGCTATCTTAAAGTGGCCATCTCGACTCGCCAGAAGGGGGAGAGAAAAAGGTCAAATTCAGCAAACAGAAATCAACACGCATATAAATATTTCAGGGCGCCTTTGGCCTTTCCATGTTTCGCTATATACATACCATATATATTCTTTTGATAAAAGCCGAGGCGAAATTAAAGATGAAATAAACAGAGACACTATGGGGGAGCCAAGTGGCTATAATTCTAGGCTTTATGTAGGTTGAATATGTATTCCTAATAGTTATTACTTATTTTTATAAAGTTTAAATTTAATTAACTTACAGTTACCTTCTCTGGCTATTTATGGGTAAAAGTTACAGGTATCTGAGGGAGTACATAAACCCCATTTACCCCATATTTCACCTTGAACCCTTGGGCTGTATCTTGAATTTTCGCAGCAAATTTTTCAGCTCTCTCCCCTTTCTCCTCTCAGCCAAAAACAACAAATGGAGTGGGGGTTATGGCCAAAATGAACGTAATTTAGCCGCTGCTAACTGATGAATGGACTATCAACATTTGCCTTGTGTTTCTCTCAGGCTCCTGACTCCTGACTCCTCGAGGCTCGCGCCTCCCTTGCCTTTGACCCCGTTTTCGCGCTTATAAATTTCATCGTTTGTTTCATCGTTTGTTATCTCATTGTCAGTTGCTTAAATATTTATGCTATGCCCGGTGAGCGCTTGTCCGGTGCTATAATGAAAGCAAACGCCATTATGTTACCCTTACCCGCGGCATCTTTTTCGGTGGAAACCCCCTCTTCCTGCTGCTTCCTTTCATTGTCTTCGCTTCGTTATAATTCAATTGGCCAAAAAAAAAAGGGGAAAAAAAAGGAGAGAAATAAACTCGAAAACTGGAAACTGTGCGTAAGGTCTTTGGAAACTGTGTAATTAATAACAAACAGAATGGGAGCGAGTGAAAAGCAATTTTCGCCCGAATTGAGGATGTGGGCGGGGCCAGCAGGAAACGCGTTAATAAGCGGCGCCTCAGAAAGTGTTAAACACAGGAAAAAATAACAAAAAAAAAGTAAGAAATTATGAAAAAGTTAAAGAAAAGCAAAAACAAAGCCAGAGAAAAATGAAATGAGAATAACGAGCTTGCTCCACTTGTTAATTGAGTAACGAGTTTTGAGAGAAGCAAGAAATAAAGCACTTTGACGGGAGCTCCACACGAGTTTTCTGTTTGTTTTGCATTTCAAATTAATCAATTTGTAATTTTAAAATATTAAACTTTAAGGTTTGTTCAACATTAAAACGTTTTATATGTAGGGAACAATTTTAATTCAATTTAATAAATAAAGTTTACCTCAATTAGAAGTATTTTCATTGTTAGAAATATTTATTCTTAAATGTTTATGCTATTCCAAATGTTATTGGTTCAGGGAAAACACATTTCTTTACTTGAATAAATAACAAAATTTCTGGTAAAAAGTATGATATTTTTAATGACCCACAGTAGCTTTTCCCAAAAAGACTAGCGAAAAATTAATGATGATACTTTCTGATCAATTTCCTTTACTATCTAAAGTATAAACTGTTTGATATAATGTATAATAAAGTTTTCCTGAAGTTTAAACAATTATCTTGGCATAATCCTTGTCACCCTTGAGTATTTGCATATATATTTTTCAATGCCAATCGCATGCAGCATCTGCATTCCAGCTCGAGGCACTTCCCCTACAGAGTTCTGGACCAAGGACTGCCTCCAGCCTGCTTGCTGGCTGTCGGATGCTGATGTCAGGGTTGCTGATCCAAAGGCAATTCCCCAAAAGACTCGTAAATAGCCAAGACATCGAAGAGGGGACCCATTCGGCCACTGAGCCACTCGTATTTATGCCACTCGCTGGCAGTGAACACCTGTTCGGTGCGCACTGCTCACCGCTGTACGCAATCAGGTACAGGTACTTGCAGGTATTTATTAGCAGCCTCTTTTGCTGACTGATCTATTTCAGTGGAGCCCATAGCCGGTCCTAATTGGCAACTCATTAAAATAATTTCGTGCCGGACAATGGCAAAGGCAAAGTTGCTGTAATGCTTCACTTTTTTGGGCACAGAACATGGCCAGTGGCTTTGGGTTTTCTTGGAACTTTTACTCGACTTGACACGAGTAGGAGTCTCTCGCTCTCTGCTGCAGCTGTGCTGGGCTTTTCCGCGGAATTGCAGTCAGTTGAGTCGGGCAAAAGCAGCACCAACAGCAGCATCAGCAGCAGGAGGTTGAAGATACATCCATCAGATACAAATGAGGGCCCGCAGATGCAACCGCCGCTGCCGACTCACTGTCTGTGTCCGTCTGTCAGCAATTGTAATAATCGATCTGCATGCCGATGATTGATGATGCCTATGCCTGCCCGGGCAAGTGCTCTCAAGATTTATGGCTCCCACCGCTCCGCTTTCCACTATCGGCCAAGTTAACAGGCTTGTATCTCAAATGCCGAAAGCCAGAGCGACATAATTCCGATTCCACGACATTTATTGCACATTATCGCATAATGCATAAGACCATATGCAAATTTCGACATTGCTAACCCACCTGCTCGAAGGCGGTGGGAGAGCTAGCTAAGTCGGGAGCACAGGAAAAATAGGCGAGGTAACTATATTGAGATAAATTCATTCTTTAAGCTTTTAGCTTAAAAAGTATTATGAAATTGTATTTTTTAGTTATTTATTTAATTGAAAATCGTACTTAAATATTACATTGATTAAGCGGCTGTTTGTTCGTCATATTCCAAGCCTTTTCTGTGGACTTTCAACTTATATTTTTTGTACTTTTATAATGTATGAACTGAAAAATATTTTTATATATTTTTTGCATATTATATCCCTAAGAAAACACTATACTTTTCCTCCTGTGTAGCCTAATGCAGCTACCGCTGTAAATCATTAAAATTGGCGGCCCACAGGCAGTGCAGCTGAGCATTTAAGCCCCGAAAACTGTCGCAGTTTTCATTTCCAAAACCTCTGTGTGTGCCTCGTTTTTGTATTTTTTGGGATTTAATTGCCAGGCCAAAAATGCCGAAAATGAAACGGAGCAGGCAGGCTCACAACAAGTTTTCCTGGGCATTATCTAACAACGTATATCGAACGGGGGACTGGGGGCGTGGCCGGTGCCGGGGCCTGCATTCGTGCAGAAATAAAAGGCATCGGCGACTACGACTCAATTAACAGTCCACACAATTAAATTAAATGGTCGCATTTGTTTTCAAATTGAGCAATTAAGAAATGATTTAGCGACTTTTTTGGCATTGGCATTTTCGCCGCAGCGCTGACGGTGGGCGATACCGCGATTCAAATTAAATTCGAGATAATAAATTGAGCGGGGCGGCAGAGAGATGATTATAAAACCGTGAATGAATGCCTTTAATTAATGAAATTTCTAAATAATTTTTATAGTGTATTGTGACAGTTTTAATACCTGTGCAGGTTTATAAATTAAATGTGTAAAAAAGGATTACTTTTAAATAACTAAAATATCATAAACATTCTTTTAAAAAAATATTACAATTTTATAGAGAAAATAAATTGAATTTTTAATGTTATTCATTTTCTCAATTTATACATAAATTTACACAGAGAAAGCTAAGGTTAAACAATTATAAACCCTTCAAACGAAGTCATTCCTTTTGCCAAAAAATAAATAACAGCTGTGGGCCAAAAGTCAAGTCCCCGTCACCTTTCGCGGAAGCTCATATATCTGTCAGTGCGTATTTACAGATATTCCCTTACAAAACTTTCATATATATAAATTTATACTTCAGAACATATGGTCCAAGCCAAGTGGAAAGAAAGCGCGCAAAAAAGCAAGTAAAGAACGCTCGAAAATTAAATGACAAATTAAATAATGTCAGCAACGCGGCGGTTGCCCAAAGGTTAAAGCCATAAAAAAGAGGGCCAGGTTTCGGGGATACTCTCGGTTAAGCCAATATAATAAATTACATGGCGACAGTGGCGATAATCAAATGAACAACAGCAACAACAACGGCAAAGTGCAACATGCGTTCGGACCGAAAGTCGTTAAATAAAAGGCACTGGGAAAAATATTAATCAGGATTTATTTACTTAATAGTGAATAAAGGAATCAAATTAATAATTAATTAATTAATTAAAGAAAATGATTAAGTAAAACCACCTTTTCATCATCAGTTACCAATGCTCTATTTTAAGAGGGGTTATAAACAGCTTAAAGCTAGAACCCTTTTGGAATTTTAAAGCACACGAAGCGCTGAGAGCGCCAATACTTAAGGCAACTTTATCTCGCTGTAAATCTAAAAATACCATAAAATATTGTCAAGTGATTTTATTTCTCGTACTAAAGTAATTTGTTTATAAATTAAATTCTATTTAATTTTTCCTCCCACTACACCTTTTCTCTCACTGCACTACCCTTTCGGTCAGCGGCTGCAAATTGTCAGCGAAAATGAAATAAAAAAAAAAAGGAAGCTAACTTCCGAATACCAAAATTAAAAAACCCAGGAAAAAAAAAAAAAAAAAAAAAAAAAAAAATTTTCCCCCTTCCCCCTTTTCCTAAAATTAAAAAAAAAAAAATTAAAAAAAAAAAAAAAAACAAAAAAAAAAAAATAAAAAAAAAAAAAAAAAAAAAAAAAAATATACTTAAAAAAAAAAAAAAAAAATATTTTTTTTTTAAAAAAAAAAAAAAAAAAAAAAAAAAAAAAAAAAAAAAAAAAAATAAAAAAAAAAAAAAAAAAAAAATAAAAAAAAAAAAAAAAAAAAAAAAATAAAAAAAAAAAAAAATTTATATAAAAAATATAAAAAAAAAATACAAAAACCCCCCCCCCCCCATATAAAAAAAAAAAAAAAAAAAAAAAAAAAAAAAAATTAAAATATAAAAAATAAAAAAAAAAAAAAAAAAAATTAATTAAAAAAAAAAAAAAAAAAAAAAAAAAAAAAAAAAAAAAAAAAAAAAAAAAAAAAAAAAAAAAAGCTAATTGTTATTAAAAAAAAAAAAAAAAAAAAAAAAAAAAAAAAAAAAAATATTTTACTTTTAAAAATTACTAAAAAAAAAAATAAAAAAAAAAAAATTAAACTGAATGCGCAGGCGCAGAGACAGCAGCAGAGGCAGAGAGACATAAGAAGGTTACCAGGGGCGGGGGATCGACAGGACCCCCAGCGGCGGCGCCGCCAGATACAAGATACAGATACAGAAATGCGAATGTGACTGCGGATTGCGAGTGAACGCAAAAGATGCGACATATGCCGAAAATTCTCGACAGAAGTTGAGCTCCCAGGAATTTCGCATGCAATTTGGATGAAAGTCGAAACTTAATTGTGGGGAGCCACAAGCTCCTTCTCCTCTGGGGGGGCCCTCTGCCAAAAAGGATCATTAGCGGCAGTCAGCAATGCTGAATCCTTTTGGCCAACAATTACGCGTACAAACAATTAAGCGAAATTGAGTTGTCCCGGAGTGGGCTGTCATGTAAATACATTTGAATTGAATTGCATGTGGAAACGCACTCAAAAACCCTTCGCTCTTCAAACACAACTCGACACTCATCAGCAGCGGCGCTTTGGGCCATTGTCTGGGCCGGCTCTCTGGCTCCGTCTCTGTTTCTGCACCTTTTTGGTCTAATTAAGCGCCACAATTAAGTGCAAATGTGTATCCCCGTGTGTGTTTGTAATGTGCACCGTAATTACGCACTGCAGGTAACATTTTCAGAGTGTTTTTTTTATGTATCCATGAGGCCCATGTTACAACTGTTAATTTGTGGTCAATACCAAAGCATATTCCAGTTGCTACCCTGTCTGAAAATTACCTTTTTTCTCTTGTTTTTTTTTTGGCAGGTGAGAGAAACTGGCTACTGTGGCCATCATTAGCCTTTGTTTATTCAGAGTTTTTTCAGTTTCAGTTTCAGCTTTAGTTTTTTAGGGTTTAATGACTTAATTTTACCGCAGTGGCAAGTGGTTTTGTTGGTAATTTAGTGAACTTCTCTAGGAAGTTTTTTTCCAGATTGCGGGGTGTTTTTTTTTTTATAAATTTGTTTGCTGTTTGACACAGAAACAATAATAATAACTATTGGTTTTGTGGTGGAATATTTTGTTTGGTTTAAGGGGGATGAAGGTAACTATGGGTTAAGGGTGTAAATTTAAAATTATTGACATTTAAAAGCTTAGTTTGTTATTTATATTCATTAAATTTTTTTTTTTATATGCTGAAAATGTGAATGAATATCGTGAGATTTATTAGAAAAACATTCCATTAAAATGACAAATTAAAATATAATACAAAACTAATTAAAGTAGATTGACATCTAATTAAAACTCTCAAGTCTAACCCAAATTAAAATCTATATTCCTTTATCCTTGACTTGAATTTAACTTATGCCCAAGTGAAAACCCCTGGGAAAGCCAAAACTTTTCACTTAAAAATCTGCCAACAAACTGTCTGCCAAGTTTTGCCTTTTTTTTTGCAGCCAGTCTTGATTACTCCCATTTTTCCATCTGTTTGTTACGTTTTTTTTTTCATTTTCTGGGGCTATCTTGGCACCATTGCAGATATATATTGGCATAATGCCATTAAATGACTTTGACTTGGCAAGTAAAAGCCAAAATCTGTTGACTGTCAGCGAGAGAGAGAAACGGGAGTAAATTCAATTATGCAAAAGAGCAGGAAAATGCAATTTCCCCCAACCGGGGCGCTTGAAGTTTTCCGTTTCTGGCCTAGACATTGCATTGGGATTAATGTAATGTCAACGTAAAATATTATTTATTTGTTTGCGACACGAGAGCGACACTGGCAGACTTTTCTCCCACATAAACATTGATTAATTGCCGAAAACAATTAGTGCATTAACACGCTTGTGTGGAACGGCAGAAAAGAGAGTTATATAAGCAGGCAAAAGGCATAAATTAAAGTCGACCATAGTTGCCACATAAATTAGGCATTACCCGAGTTGATAGCGATCGCTGAGAGCCAGGCAAATTAAGCAGAGACACCAGGGAACTTTTTCGACCACCGCCATTTGTCTAACCAACCAAAAGAAACTAAAAAAAGGAAAGAAATAAAGTAAAGCCGACAGAAAAGAGAGGCAGTATACATAAAATCTACATAAGAGTTATCATTATTAATAAGGAGAAGCCAAAGTCACAGCCAAAGCCAAAGCCGAAGCGGCATTCTTAATTCTCTCATTTAAAATGCGAATGTTTTCAGAATGTGGATATGGGATTTCCATACAATCAAAATGTCTCAATTATGGCTGCAGGAGAGCTCTTCAGCTTCGAGGGAATTTGCATAACAATGCCAACAAATTATCTACTAAACATTCATGTAATTATTTAGAGGCAGAATTATGCCCAGGAATCTCTCATTTCTCATGCATATTTCTTAGATATTTCACGGGGCCACTTCATTTGTATCTTCACTCTTTTAGCGGCTCATTTAATGTTGAAATGTCTTAATTGAATTTTATATCTTTTCTCCCGAAACCGGAGGAAACCTTTTAGGCATTTCTTAGGCGATTCGATTCGGGCAGTATCACAAATTGAAATATTTAAATGTCATGGCAGGCAGGCAGGCCGTGGCATCAGGGAAGTGACAACAGTTTTATATGCCACACGGCACACGATTTTCAGGCAAACGTTTCTCCGATCGTTATCTACAGTCTTCCCAAACTGCCCTTTGCTCATTAGGTTTATCACACAAACATTTCCACCTTCTCTTTATTTCGGGACTGTCCTGTTTTCCACCGGCTGCAGGTAGGGCCCTTGGCTAGACAGGTAAATAAGGTTCCAGTTCCTGCGACTTGACTTTTAGTGCCGCGTGATAAATGTCTCTCGTCTGTGTTTGTGTAACTCTCAGGTGTTTTGTTGTCGCTTCTTGAAATGAGTTCTCGATTTTCCCTTCCCTTTTCATAGCTGGAAAATAACAAGATTCATGGACAGGGACTTTAATTGTTTAATGATATTGGATCCCCTTTGGTGTCGAAACTCTGCAGTTCCATTCAAATGAGAAACAATTTATCAAACTTAATGCGTACTTTTAACGACTTTTTGGCTTGCAGGCACTGCGAGAATAATTTATTTAGGGAACTAAATTTGTAGAAACATATCTAAAATTAAAGGAAAATAAATCTCATGCTATATTTTTCTTTATAATAATAAAGAGTTGAAAACATTATTACTCTTTATTCAAAGGTTAAAAAATATTGATAGTTTGTTACTAACACGTTTATTATTTATTTTAAATTATTTATTGTTTTTCGTTAATGAACATGCAAAAATAAAAATTTAATTATAAAATACTCACACCCAACCCCTTTTCTGCCCAAAATTCTTTTCTGCGTGTACTTCTCATTAGTTTTTATAGCCCTCACGCACTGATTAATTGCACTCCTTTATTCCAGGGGTTAAGTTTCCCAAAAAGCCCAAAGTTTTCCTTGAGACTTTTACCCTGGCAACATTTGGCAACATTTTCAAATGGAACCTATCAATGGCAGTCGAGCTTTCAGCTCCCAGCTCTGGCTCCCAGCTCCATCTCAGACTCGTGTAGAAAAACTTTGGCACTCGAATGACAAATGGAACCGCATGGGAAACCCAAGGAATGCGCCGCCATTTCCCAGGAAACGGATGAGGGCGGAGCCGTGTCAGAGTACATATTTTACAATATTTATTGCTTAGGCGAAAACTTTTTGCCAAGTTGAATTTTAATTAGTTTCGTATATTTGCCACGGAAAACTTTGCAGCAAATATAAATCTTGCTACCTCCCTTTTATTCGGCAACGACGAACTTTATAGGCAAAGTCAATTAGGCCGAGAGACCAGCAAAAACATTTGCTTATGATTGAAACGAAAATAAACAAATTCAAATTTGTGATTTAATGAAGCGCAAATCAGAATTTAAATTCAGCAACGACACATAAATGCCTGAGCTACGTTAATTGGTGCAGAAAGCGGTTCTCCTTGGTATTTATTATTGTTGAACATATTTTTATTTTTTATGTGTCCCTCGGAGAGAGAGCTTATGTTTTATTTATGAGGCCAGGCCAGCCCAGAAGATTCTTTATTTTTGGAAAATGCATAAAATTCTACTCTGGTCACGCCCACTCGATCGGAGCAAATGGAAAATGTTGGTTTGCCTAGGTGATTATTTATATGGCGCATTAGGTTAATCTTATGGATTATATATACATATTCCAAAAATCTTTTAATAGTTTTCGAAAGGGATTGAGGCCTTGAGATGAGAACTGGCTCGAATTAAATAGTTTATCTAGAAATTGAGGGTTCCATTCGTTTAAACATAATATTAATAATAATATTATATATAAAATCTAAAGGGGTAACACATAATTTATTTATTTATTTTCATATATAAATAATTGGAAAGTAAAATGTTCTTCTAATTTCATTCAACACTAGTGTATTCCTCAGTCGTTGTAACAAGTAGTGAATATCTCCTATGCAACCTATATCTCCGTGGGTAAAAAGTACTAAAAAACTGTTGACACAACTCCGTAAATAATAAAATGAAAGCCAACCTTAAATGTCGACGTAAAAGACAATTAAACAAACAAGGGGCAAATCGTAAAAAATGTAAAAAAAAAGGTGAATTGAGGGGGAGACAGAGACGTTTTAGTGTTTTCCGTTGATCCATATCGCTCGCCTATGCAAATGCAAAATGTAAGAGACCCCGGGTCTCTCCCTGATATCGTGATATTACGATCACTCCAGAACGACCCAAAAAAAGTCAACAGTTACATGGGGCTTATCAACGCCTTAATCAAAATTTAAACAGTAGAACAGGCAATGTTCTCTCATAAAAAACGGGACAACTTGGGCTTTTCTGTTGGCTGACCAGGTAGGCTGTCGTAAAAACATATTTGAAATTAGTCAAACATTAGGTGTTACAGTAAACACCGCCTCAAGGAGGGGACAGTTTGCCGTCGTTGTCAGTTCATAAAAAGTTTTATGATCTTCGACCAGAAAATACCCGTTTTCCCCTAATGAATAGAGCCAGAGTCGCACTCCCACTGCACACACCTGTGTGTTTTTTCGGGTAAATTGTTTTCCCAGTGAAAAGCCTTTAGCTGCCGCTGCTGCTGCATTTCTGTTGCCATTTTCACTAATCTCTGATGTCCCGACTTTGGCTACATTTCAATTTAATTTTCGCGAAACTTGATGGACAGTTGGGGGTTAAGTGTTCAGTGGCACTAAGTGGACGGTTTAAGCTTTGTTTCTGTGGGTTAAAGGGTTACACATGGGAAAATGGGTTAAGAGAAAATTCATTTTTCCCTGTTTTTAGAGGATTTATCGGCAGAAAATGATTGAATTTGGTTTTTATAAACTCTACATTTCGGAAACAAAATAAGCTTTACACAATCTTTTTTTTTAATAAGTCAAAGCTTAGTTTGAAGACAATTTCCTCTCTGTGCACCGCCTATTAAAGCCCCTGGGAAACCTCTTGGCCAAAAAGCTGATTGAGTTTCTGAAGAAATCCGCCGCGGGTGCATCTTTAAATGGCCAGTAAATAAATTCCCAGTCCTAATTCGACTCCTAAATTTCGGGGATAGCCACCCATCAGCCATCACCCAGCCGTCACTCACACTGACCTCGAAGACCACTCAACGCCGGATTTCCCCAGAGCCACAAAACAAATTTTCCCCCGAAAACCGAAACCATTCTCCACATCCTCTTCCCACCCTTAGGGCCCCGGCATTTTCCCGAAAATTTAATGCTGACTGACGCACATAATTATCCGCGCATGGATTTTCAATTAGGCGAAATTTATGTGCATTTCACGAATGCTCACGGCTCATTAGTAAATTAGATTTTTCGTAAAACTAAAAATAAGGCAAAGTTTGCCGACAGAATTTTGTCGCTTCGGTGCAAAATATTTCATAAGTTTTTTCCCTCTTGCTAATGAGCAGGAGGGAGTGTGTTGGTGTGGCAGGGGAAAAGTGTAAAAAAATTGATTTTTAATTTTTATTTTTCACCAGCACAAATGAAGAGTGATTTTCCTGCTCTCCCCCTCTTTAGAAAATGTTTACGTTGCGAGGCGGGAAAACTGAGTCTACAGTTTCCTTTGATGTACCCTCGTCACCGACGAGACAATGTTTGTCTGGCGATGGTTCCTTCTCTTTTGATCTCGAAATGGAGTAGCGAAGCCTCGGATATCGTTTCACAAATAATTAGTAACAAAACGCGGCAGACAGTGGCGCGAAATTAAACGCATAAATTGTAATTAAAAAGTGAAAACTATTTTAATCAGCATTTCAGCAATTCTATTAGCTGGCTGTGTGTGTGCCCGCATCTTAAGCCCCCATATAAACTGTATAGAGAGGGTACTGTGTGTGTGGTCCAGGCACGTTTCTCTCGGGGCTAAGATCTCATTTTTCTGCTCTGTGGATTATGGGGACTGTGGAACCATGGAACCATGGGTTCCTACCCCACGCAAGTCGCTCGCCCTAATTGATTAAAAAATGAACAAAAGCGGGGCAAGAACTGAATAAACGACGCCACAATAAAAATGCAAAATGTAAACAAAGTTTAAAAATATTATGGAAATATCGCACACAAACAGAAAACAGAGACAGTACCATCATAATCATGCTGATGCACTGGCAGTAATAATAATTTTTCGATCTCTTTCCGACGGTCTCTTGTTTATCTTTTTTAACATTTTGCATTTGGACTCGAGGTGGGGAAACCACACAAAAAGCCAAGGAAAATAGCAAGAAAAAACCCATGAGAATGAAGGCAACAGTCTAGGGAGTCGACTGTTGAATACCTTATGCTTCGTGCGTAAGAAATGTTGCATACTTCTCGGGGTAATATACATTTTTAGAGCCTTTCTTCTAAGCTGAGTGATAAGTTTACTTAAATTTTAAAGAGTTCAGGTCACAAATTTATTTATTTTAATACATTTTTCCTTTATCAAAATATCTAAATAAATTCCTACACAATATACACACAAGTACCTACATACCATAAATAGAAGGAAACTCCAACAACAAACGAAGCAGAAATTATGGAAAATTCCCTGAATCTAGCAAATAACTTTTCTCACTTCCAGTCCAACTCCTCTTGACTGCTGCTATATTTTCTGTGTGTTATGTTTACTTTTTATGGCTTCAGGCCACAGTGCGTTCTGGCTGCAACAATTATACGACTCAGAGCACACAGAAGGAACTGAACGATAGTGAGAGAGAAAAAGTTGGGAAAACAACAAAAAATCACCAGAGGAATTCACTCATTTCCGCTTACAGCTTGAACATCTCCCAGCAGATGCCGAAAAAAAGCAGAAAATTATAAAGGAATCACGTCTCTTGCGGTTTTGCATAAATTTCATAATCTTTAGATTAGTCATGTATTTGGCCCAAAAGCTTGGCGTTAACGAGCTATGGCCAATGGCCAGTGAACACAGGCGAAGCGGAAAATTCTGTTGTTTTTTGGTTTGGGATGAGAGTATAGTGAGTTTCCGCCACTTAAAAGATAATCCATCATCATTTATTATTGCTAAGAAGTGACAGAAGTACAGGAAACTATGGCAAAGTGTTTGCAAAATAGTTTTGCATTTATTATAAAGATTTTACAAAATGGGTAAGCAATTTTTTACATTAATTTTCTGATATATGTAAGACAA
Source organism: Drosophila bocqueti (assembly GCA_018151655.1). Taxonomy (NCBI): domain Eukaryota; kingdom Metazoa; phylum Arthropoda; class Insecta; order Diptera; family Drosophilidae; genus Drosophila; species Drosophila bocqueti. The sequence continues at coordinate 1,545,175 of JAECXF010000230.1, forward strand.
GATAAAATGAGTAGTTTTTTCACATATTAAAATTACTTTTTCTTGTTTGGTTAACTTATTTAGCAGAATGTATTTATTTACTATTTAATATTGGAATATATATTGAAGCTTTAAGACGCCCTCTCCAAGGTTCCCCCTAAAATTCTTATGTTTGTCCTAATCTTGTTATTGTAGGGAAATAATTTTGCTGAATGGCGTTGAGCCTGGCATAAATCCTGTCAATAAATGCTCTCGTCTATGGGTCCTTCAATATTTATGGTGTAGCCAGGACAATGGCTCTAATAGACCAGAGAGGGTCGGCGGTGAACACTTGAGGCCAAAGTCAGCAACTTAAATATATTTATTTGAATTTATTTCCACCACCGCCACAATAATAATAAAAGTATCAAAACACAACAGCTGCTGTATTTGTTGTTTATGTTTTTTTTCTCCCTTTTCCTGGCTGCCTTTTCTCATTGTTCCCCTGATGTTGTTGTTGATATCGTTGTTATTGCAATAAAACATTTATTCAACAGCCGCACAAAGTCAAACACGAGTCCTTTTTTGGGGTCTTTTGGTTTGGCTTCAGTCCGCCGTCCGAGAGACCTTTCATTTTTATTATTCTGCCACAAATTGCTGTAAATATTTGCAGAATATAGAATTGTTACCCTTTATTCTTTTATTTCCTTTTTTGGTCGATGCTGTTGTTATGGGTGCGACGGGAGGCATAAAGTGGGGCATAAATTATACAAAATATGCTGTTGAAATAATCAAGCGGTTAGCTTAATCTGCCATAAAGCATAAAATTGTGAGAAACGAGTGGCTTAAGTTGGCAGGAAGTGCCAGGAAAATGGGGATATCCTATTATTGAAATGGGTTTCTATGAGGGAAAGAGTTTAGCACCAACTGGTTTGGCATCAAACTAAACTGTTTCCTTATTTTTATTGGTACTCTAAACGTTTCCGCTTGTAATTCTATTTTATGATTATAATTAATGCCTGCAAGCTCTATAATTTACACAGTTTAGTGAGATTTGTAGCTTGAAATCACATCAGGATAAACTGAAGTTACGTATTTAACCCATTAAACCTGATTTTTACCCAAAGAATTTGCTGATTTCTATCACGCTGAATACATTCCCTTTATTATATATGTATACCAATCCCATGCCATCTTTATTCCGAACCAACCTTAACGAGCTCCATTTTCAGCCAGCTGGAATCCTAATAAAGACATTTAGGCGGGTCGAAACTTTTTCGTTTTTATTTTTGTTTTAGGCTGTTTTGTTTTTCGTTTCGCTTCGAAACTTTTGTTAGAATAATTCCCAGAAATACCTCGGCCGGCACCCACCGACACCAGGCAAATGTGTCGCCTGGGATTGCCTTTACCTTTCCGTGGCCGATGTCGAATTTTGCATGCCATTTGATTAATTGCCATGCAAATTATGGTGTAAATATAATAACATTTTATTCAGCTGTCAATTCTGCCGGCAGAGAACCGAGAAACAACAACGGCAGTCCAGAGGAAACAACATAGTCAGAAACAAAGCAAAGTCCCGAGACTTTGGGCACGACATGCAAAAGCTCAATTTGGAGGACCGACGAGATGAAGCGAAGTGAATGGCATTCGCTGCAGTCCAGGCACGACTTTTCCGCCTATTCAGGCATTATAGGGATGTATATCGGATAGAAAAATATTATGTAATATATCGAAAGTATTTTGCTTGATTGAGTATAGAAATGATCGAAAATTGCGTTGAATGTCGGGGAGAAAAATAAGATATAAAATCAATAAAATATTGTTCTTTTTTGACCCTAGAAAATTTCCGAACAAAATAAAATGTAAATATAAAACATATCGGAAACTATAATTTGTAGTGTCAACAAATTGATTTTCTTAAGAAGATGTCGATAAAAACGTTATTTAGTTAGAGTCTAGAGTTTAGGCATGGACACGGTGAAAAATAGAATGATTTAAGGTAGAATTAATATAAAAAACCTTTAAATATACCTACAAAAAATAAAATATACCATACATCTGGTTAAAATATTTATTTTATTATCGATACCATACCGATATCTGGATTTATTTGAGCCTTCTCTAGTGTAGCGCATTGCAAAAGCCTCAATGGCTGGACTCCCAAGCCGAAGCGAACCGCCACAAACACCTAAGCACAAAATTAAGACATTAGTCAAATTTTTTTTCGCTCTCAACTCTCGGCCTAATCCCTTCGCCAAAAAATGTGCAAAAAAATATAATATTTTTGCCAAAGGCTGCCGCAGGTACTTCCATGGAAGTGGTGCTGCCGCCCCACGTCCAGGTGAGTGTTGCAAATTAGTTGACACGTCGTTTGGGCCACAGGAAATCCCAGACATTCGGCGCGACAAACAGTCGCCCAGTCGTCGTCGGCATGAATAAAGCCATTTACACACACATATGTATATATATATATATATCGTATATAGGTATATATGCATATGCTGAAAGAGTCCGAGTTGGAGCTCGAGTCCGGCTCTATAATTAGCCTAATAACGCCGGGCACCCATCGCAGGCTGCGTTTTGGACCTCGGCTCAACTCTGCGAACGGTTTTACTATGTATAATGACTTCAATTTGCCCTGAAAGCGATTCCTGGAAATCAAATACGGCAAACGGCTAAATGCCATGCCATATACCACGGTCCATAGCGCTGGCCATATAGGAACACGGAAAGAAATTAACCTAACCAGAGATTAATTGGAGTTGGGTGAGGTGTTATAATAAATATTAAAAAAATTTAGAAGAGAGATGTGGTTACAAATAAAATGTATACATTTCTGCCTGCGAAACAAATTTTCAAAAATATTAAATATATGTTTATAAATTACATTATACTGTCTCTTATTTTTAAATTTGCATTTCTATTCTTATTAAAATGTTCATAAAAGAAATTCGTAACAGTCACAACCTAACCTGTCCTTAACATTAAAAATATTCATTCCATCCATAAATATTTATCCAAAATATGATAAATAAATATAAAACATAAATATGATATCCACAATCTTTTCAGTGTAAAAGCAACGGTCATTTGGCATTCGCTTTGTGCTATTACCAGTATTATTTGGGTTATGGGGTGAGTGGCAACAGGTTCTCCCTCAGGGGAGGGCAACAATTTGCATTTAGTCACAAATGAAAGCTAGATTTTAATGAGAGCTGGCTAAGTTTTAATTTCGGACTCCATTTCCCCGAATTTCCATTGCACTGATCAAGACCGGGCTTCATTTGTTCTTCCCGATAAATTAAAGAGCTCAGCTTGGGCTCCACCAGCCTATCTATACCATCTTCGGATACCAGGCTCACCACGCCCACTGCTTCATATTTTCATAAACTTTTCCGCATCTAAGTCGGGAGGGACGCCTTTTTCCCTCAACTGTTTCGGCTTTTACAAGCGCAGAGACAAATGACTGGCGATGTGCCGGGGCGATAGTGCTCGAGGTTGGTGGATCCCTGGATCTTGGGCTTGCGTTTGGGCTTGTGTTTGGGGTTTGGAACTTTGGCGAAACAACGCCTAAACCCAAAGCTGCCACAAAGAGTTATGTGCACAAATTAAATTTGCAAACACTGAGAGAAAATTGTTAAGAATATTCAAAGTATTCAAGATCTTAAGAACTTTGATGTACAATTTTATAGACTTTTCTGGAGGTAATTTAATTATAAATATAACTAGAAGTAAGGTTTTATTTCAGTATATAAATATTTTACATATTTTACATGAAAGAGATATACTGATCAAAAGTTTCACTTATGTTTCCATACATTAGAGGCGATATTTCGAATTTATTTCGATGTTACCGACATTAAATATGATATTTTTCGATATGTAAAATGTTGATACACCAAAGTTAGGGATATTTTCTGTACAATATTGAGTGAAGATTTATTATATTGGACTTTTTCCTATCCCTAACCATCTCTATCTATCCGTCTTAAAAGTTTTTTTCATTTATTTTGGAATGGCTCCCATTAGACAAACTAATTAATTTTTGCCGTGTAAAACTTAGCGAAGGAGGAGTCGCTCTTTGTCTCGCTTGCCGAAAAGCAATCGAGCCACGCACGCCCAACATCAGTTTGATAAATTGATATCAGCGATCGAAGCACGGCCGCCAGATTATTGTCTTGCCAAAGACTTTTAATTGAAAAAGCCAAGGAGCAGGGTGTGGAGAGAGGGCTTATGTCCTATAGGTACTCGAGACTTACCGATGGATCCGTCCAGGGAGTAGGCATTCCGCTGCCAGGCCCACGTGCACAGATCACAGGTGGTCAGGCCGTCGGCGGCGACGCTTTCATCCAGGAACGGCGGCCGGGGTGGCGGCGGCACAAAATGCCCGTTCCACAGTCCATTCTCGCTGGCATCGAAGGCCAGCGGTGAGTCGAAGGTGTCCACCTCGATGGCATTGGCCCACCACTGGTCATCGTCCATCGGATTGTAGCCCTCGGCGGAGCCAATGGCAGCCGAGGAAGCGGCGGTGGTACTCAGGGCATCTCCATCTGGCAGCGGTCCCGGCAGCTGACTCTCCAGGCCGCCCAAGGATGAGCCGGCCAAGGAGCCTAGCCGCGAGTTGGGAAACACGGGGCGCATTGTGCTGCTCGCATCCTGGTAAGTGTCCGCCATTCTCTACCTGCTCGGGCGAACCTCAGACGGTCGTCTCCGGCCACATCGATCTGGTTGGGGATCGGTATTGGATTCTGGAGCAGTGTCACTCGTCTTGGGGGGCAACTCTGCAATGGAAGTGGACAAACTTGTTAGCTTAGATTACCCAATAGATTCATAATTCATAACACAAATTCAAATAATTCACAAATATTGGCAAATCTTGTCAAATTTGGTGACCAAAAACGGGTCGGTTAAGAGAGCTTGTTAGCAGGTATAGTAAAAAAATATCGTAAATATTGAATTACAGTAAAATATTATTATATGGGATTTAATTTCTTTAGAAAAATATTATTTTTCCTATATTATTTTTTGTTTACAACTTATTTACAAAGTTTGCGATGAGTTTTGCCTTTCAGTTTGCTCACAAATATTTAAATAGCTAAAAATATTTTATATAAAATATATTTAAATATTTTAATAATATAAAATCCTTTCTAAACATTTTTATTATTTTAAATTTCTTTGTTTTCCTATACAAGTTCTATAATATTTATTATTTTTAAGCTACCGTTTCTCCTTTTTAATTTCCACTGCATTTTGAAAGTTGTTTTTTTCTTGTAGAAACCAGGAATTATGCACCTCGTGGTGGTGCATAGTTATCCTTATTATTTTATTTATTCAAACCCACCTTATTAGTATGCACACCCACGAACGTCCACCCCAATTAATAATTCCACCATAAAAGACTTAATACCGTTTGACCAACACAAAAGGGGCGTGCCGTCAGAGTTTTCCAGCCCACCAAACCCAGGTTAAGAGACAGGTTTTTCCTGACTGCCTCTAAAAGCTACCGAAAAGTTTTTCCTCCGCCTCCGTCCGACACATATTAATCAGCCCAAGAAAACTGCCAGTTGACACTAATGAAGTTTTCTAACAAGATTAAAAATACTGATAAAAAACAGGAAAAAAATGCCAGAAATAAATCAGCATTAAAACTTAAGAGATAGCCGCCAGAATTTTGTAGTTCAATAGGTCAGCGCTGAAAAGTGAAACTCCCAGACAAATGTGCTAATCAAAGAGTGGGCCACAGAGATCATCGGTAACGAAATTATATCTTTTCACCGTGATTTATAAGCCCGGCAATTACAAGCTCTCAGCTCACTGAACGCCCATTATTCGGCTTAATAATGCAAAAAGTCCGAGAGATATAAATACCATTCCACACAACAATGCTGCTTTGAACGAAAATAGTGAATATAAATACGAAAAAAATGCCGAAATCATTTATCATAATCATTGTGATTGATTCGTTGGGAAAAAATAAAATATCACAAGTGAATAACACAAATTTTTATAACGTTTCAAAAGGCCGACCGATCGGACGACCGAGCGACCGGCGACCGCCCCGTAGTTTCGCTCATCAGGCGTATAAACGCTGCTTTTTGTTGTTATTCCCCAATTGTTGCTGCTGGATCACGTCTTTAGCTCACGTTTTGCTCCATTGAATCACTCACTCAGGCCGGGATACCTTTTGGTTAGTGCAGAGCGAGAAATTAGGTCTTTGAAGATCTTTTTTCTAACATTACATTGGAGTTTTTTAATTGATTTGTATTAATTAGTATATAATGGATATATACATACATTTAAAATTTCCTATGAGTCTTAAAAAGGGTTTATATGTAATGCTATATTTATATATATTTAAAAAATACTTTTACAAATTAGGAATAATTTTTGGGAATGCCTAAGTTCTTTAAAAAAATAAATAAAAAATTAGGAGGTGCTAACAACAATTAAAAATGTTAATCAAAACTTTGTTTTAGATTGATTATAATCTAATTGTGGATTAGAAAAAAATTACTAATTAATAAATTTAAATTTGACCGAATCTAAAAGCGTTTAAAATAATTTTCTTAAATATTTATTCCCTTTCTTCAATATCTACTGCCACAATATAAACACTATTGCATTATAAATACATTATAATATGTAATTGATTATAAAATAATAAATCCACATATTTTTTTCGTTTAATATATATTTTTTACAACAGTTTAATACTTATATTACATTTTTCTCAGTGCATCTATAACCGAAAAAATTGTTTTAAACCGGTGAGTGACCGACCGGGTAGCAATTGAACTGCCCCCGCTGCTTTTAGGACCGCAGCGAATCGGCGGGGGGAATCGTTGGGGGATATATCGCGAATATTTGGATATATCAAAGTTATTTTCCTGGTTCCCGTTGCGGTTGGGGGGTTAGCTTGCTTCAACTTTCGAATATTATCAATCATGCAGACATTTTTACCGCCCGTCAAACAATTTTATTGTTTTTTACTTAATGGAGGAATTGTGTTCCACAAAAATGTCCAACTCTAAATTTAGAAACATCAAAGCAGGCTGTTTTCAAGAACTCCAGGAACCGAAAAATGAAGAGGTGATGGAAAGCACTTTTTGAGGTACACCAAATGTTTACAATTTTTTATGAGGAGGCTAAAGGGGAGTCATTTTTACATATTTTACTGATAATAAAATATTTAAATATATAATCAAACTTTAAATAATTCTCAAATATATGATTTTCATTCAAGCTTATTTATATTTATTTCCCATGATCTTAGGTCTCTTGATTGAGAAATTCTCATTTATTTGTATGAATTTCCTAGCAACTTTGTTTGCCATTCTCTTGATTGAGTTGTTTCTCTGCTTTATAAATAGCCATTTCTCAAATGTATTTTTATACGGAATGGCCTGGCTTGGCCGTCTTGGCCCGGCTTCTACAGTATTTTGGCCACCTTCCATATTAATCACACCGCATGAGTGGCTTTCAGCAGACAATGGAGCCATGTGGCATCATTCTAAGCGACCTGCGACGTTAAGTGCAATAAAGAGACTTCTTTCTGGTTTTCGTGCTCTCATTTTTTTTTTCTTTTTTGGCAAAGTAAGGTAAATCTTCAAGTTGACCAAGTTTTCACTTTTTCTGTGCGTTAGCCAAGTGGCTTAATTTATATTTATGAAACGCAAACATACACGCACTCACACGAGTTGGCGAACTTGTGGAAGAGTTATGAGTCTGACCCACACTCGGACCCAGACTGGGACTGGAACTTGGACCCTGGCCATATAATAACAATTTAGGCTTGTTCCCCGTCTCGGGCGGCAATTTTTCACATTAATTACAAATTACAGATTTATTAGGTATGAGAGACTTGCAGCCAGACGCCACGCCCTTGTCCCCTCCTAGCTCCTTATCTGGCCTAAGCCAGTATTTTTTTAAAAATGTTTTTACTGAGCCCAGTCAACATGCAGGTTACAAGCTTCCTTGGACCTGTCGGCGAATTAAATTCCAGGCCAGTCACATGTTACAACTCTTGGAGCAAGTACGCAATGTGCACTGTGGGGAAATTCGGTGGATTTTAATTTTAAAGGAAAGCTTTGTTTAGGTTGTATCTCGAGAGAAAACCTGCTACATAAGATATCGATGGAAATATCAGAAGGAAAATATCGGAATATGTTGCATTTTAAAATACTTATAAAACAAATATCGAAAGCACATCGAAACAAATAAGTTATCTATCTTATTTGTATTCCTATTTATCTTTATATTTCGAACTGTGTCAAAACTAAACATTTAAATACCTTCTTTATTATTATTTATCGATAAATATATCGAACTTAATGTAAAATTTCGATATTGCATTAATATATCAAAATATTCTGTCATCTCTAGTTTGTTATATTAATGAGAGTTGAATAGTTTCTTTGATTTAAATAGTTTCTTATACTTAATATATGATATATCTTGATAACATTATCGCCAAAGAAATATTTACTATATTTACCATTATTTCCTTCACCTTTTAGTATTTAATTTCTCCCTCTGCACCTTACAGAACTTGGCTAAAATATTAATGAGTGTTGTAATTTGTTGCATTGTAATAAATTAATTTTGTGCGCCGCGGCACTCGTGAGAGCGTCCTCGAGTGGAGAGGGAATGGGGGCTCGTGTGTACAGGGGACCGGGATCGGGAGCGGGAGCAACCATTTGCATACGAGAGCAAACCACTTGGAACTCGCCGACCAAGAGCCATAAGCCAACATTTGCCGGCCGGCCGGCTCTGGATGGTGGCTCTTGGCTGTTGGCCCTCTCGGGGCTCTTGGCTGTTGCCCACCACCACACGCTACACAGAAGTGCATGAGTAGACACTTGAAACGTACTTGGCACTAGACTGATTATAGTCAATTCGTTGAATTGGACCACCAAGAGCCGGCGCGGCGGTCCCTTGGTTCCCTCGAATCTGATCCGAGAGCACCAGCTCGAAGTCATCATCAGCAGCTGAGCCAGAGCCACAGCCACATCCAGGGGCAGCTCAACTCACTGAGCCGGGCAAGCGGCCAGTCATCGTCTTGGCCAGATTGCACAGTGGTTTTGGTTGTGGAAGAAGGCTAAGAGATAATATCGCTGGATGCAAAATTATAAAGAGGAAGTTTCCACAACGATGATGATATTCTTCAGATTTATAATGAAAAGAATATGTCTCTCTAAAGAAAAACTCTACACTGTGAATAGAAATTATAATTTGGGGTATATCAATGGAAATTTATATGTTAAACTGTATTTACAATTGGTTAAGGATAGAAAAATACAGGGAATACAGGGAATACTGGGAATAATTTGTTTGTCAATGAAATTTAAGCCTTAGCATGAAGGGTTAAGAGAAATAGTTGATATTATCGCCTATACATTTTTACCCCAGACAATTCCTTGATTAATATTATATTAAAATATTTACTTATTTATTATATGTTATATTTAAAGGAAATATTTATTATTTATTTATTTACATATTTATTTATTTATTTACGTAATTTTGTATGCAACCACTGTGTTTATTTCTGGAGCGACAATTCAAACTTGAATGGCGCGTGATTCTGCGTCTTCCCTCGATGGTTCCACACTCCCAAACATACTCACACCAAACACACACACACTCCCCACACTCTCCGCACCGCACACACCTCCTAACCCACACACACCCTGGCTGGCTTACACCCATTACAACAACCACTTCAAAGATGGCCACAAGAGTAGCATCTTACTTTGCGCTGCCTTCGACTTCGACTTCGATGGCGGGCCGTTGATTTTACCCTACAAGGGCACCAGTCCAGGGGCGGTGAGGAGATCAAGATGGTACGGGAGGGTATGGGATGGATCTATCTGGTGGAGCTGGAATGAAGCCACATAATGAAAAGAGTGTGTGAAGAATTTTAAATTCAAAATTGCATGAAAAGTCGTGAGTCGCAAATAGCTTGTTGCTGTTGCTGTTGCTGCTGCTGCTGCTCTTGCCTGTGTTTTTTGTTGCCGTTTCTGTAGCTCTCCGGCAGACAGATATCCTACTCATCACTTGAGAAAATGAAAAAACAATCATAAACAGCAGGCAGCAGGCAGGGAGCGAATCTACCAACCGAACCGGCAACTCCAACAATGCTTCGAGTGTGTACAAAGTAAAATCCACTCGAAAAGAAATAATAAAAGCGGCCAAAAACAGACAATTGCTGGGGATACCCTGTAAGGGGAGTAACAGGTTGAGAGACAGTAGATGAAAATATTTCATAAAGTGTGTACACATTTTTGTCAAAGTCCTATTTCAGTTTCACCAAAATAACCTTTGTATATCATCAGAAAACTTTGTCAATAAATAGATTACGGTCTTGTTAGAATCTTCAATAAGGATAATATCTATGATATTGCCATGTAATATAAAAGTACATTTATATTCTTCTCCCTCTTAATAATTTCAAAAGCTTTCCAGGGTATTTTAAATGCTCCAGACTTAAGTCAGCCTCTCTCCTCATGTTTTCCTATTTTTTGTTTTTACCTGTTTGCCATTTGTTGCTTTCTTTCTGCACTACACCTGTTGGGAGCTATCCGAGAGGAGAGCGAAAAAAGGGCGCGGGTGGATCGCTGCTCGAGCCGGGACTTAATAAAGTTATTATAATTTAAGCGTTTTGATTATGCGCCTTGGCAGTGTTTAAAATACCAATGCAACGGCGCCTTTGGGGCCACGTTTGTATGGTTTTTCTTCGCCTCTCCTCAGCCTTTTTTTGGCCATTTTGTTGTTTGTTGTTCGTGTGTGTGTGTGTGGGGGTAATCTTTGTGATTGGTTGCGATTTGCCTTTAATTTTGTTACTGGTAAGTGTTGCATGCACGACGACGACGACGATGCGGCGCATGTTGCCGGCATCCCGTTGGCGAAATGTGCAGCCATGTTAACTTGCAACTCTCGGCGTGGAAAATCCATTTCCCCGCCCGCTGCGCCGACTGACTGACTCACTGAGTGAATGAATGACTGAATGACTGCCTGAATGACTGACTGACTGCCTGACTGAGTGAGTGTGTCGAGTGTGTTGTCTTTGCGGGGGTGCCTATGATTTCCAGGTCTCTATTAGAGCGGCAGATTGGTTGTGCAAAAATAAACACTCACACACCAAACTGGTAACTGGAAACACAGTTGAGTTGGTCTTAGGCTTGCATAAGGCATCTGGAAATTAATTGGTTGTGTCATGTAGATGGAGATTCTTAGCAACAATTGCTGATTAGAGATGCAACTGCCAGATGAAGTCGGGAATGAAGTCATTAAATGGAAGATGTATCGCTGAAATTAACTCAGCACGAAGCACGGAATGGGTGTGCATCGCGGCTCTTCATTATTTTCACTTCCTGTGCTTCTATTTTTATTTTGAGACATATATTTAGAGAAGTTTCTTAGGCCATTAGCTTGAATATTTATTTATTGCTTACTTTAGCTTAATATGTTTTATTTTATATTATTTATTTGGGGCAGCTAGTTTATATCATTTTGATGTGCTACTTTATCTATATTAATTTATTATAAATAAATGCTTTTGAAGGGAGCTACCTCTTCTTTATGATATAAATAGATTTTAGGAAACTTATGTGATCCTTTTATCATTAAATCATTTTCTATCATCATTTATTATAAACCTATTTTCATATATTCCATTAAGAGATATAAATATAAATTTCTAAATATTTGTATTGATATTAATAATTTTTTTCCCCTAATAAACTCATTTTCCTTACATTCGCCACACTTTCATTTCGGACTCACCTTCACCCCGAACCCCATTCTCTTTCATCACAAAAGGCACACTTTCCATGCCACCAACCCGATCGACCGACGAAAGGAAACCGAAATGAAAATAACTCAAAAGGTGACAATTACTTTCAATTTTCCGCCAACTTTCTGGCCTAACCAAAAGCCCCGGCATGTAGGAAAAAAAATATTATAAAGTGTTCATCTGCAAGCCCGGCTTCATCTGCATCTGCATCTCCATCTGCATCTGGAGCTCCATCGGCTACAGTTTCACCGCGGCAAAAGCGAAAAAAATGAGGGAAAACTGTGAAGAATAGCGAAAATATTTTGCCACAGTCACAATTTTCTGAACTCTTGCCCTTTATGTCGAGCATTTTGTGCCGCTGGCAGCACACTCCAAAAACTCGAAGCTCGCAAGACGCCAGAGCTGGCGAGGCGGAGAGGAGGCAGGTCCTCCTGCGATTCGAAATGCTGCAACTGCAACAGCAACAGCAAAAGCAACAGCAACAGCAACACATCCACAGCAGCAACATATCCACGGCAACGGCAGCCAGAAAGTGCAACTTGATCTGAGACTCTGCACTCAGCCAGTCGATGATCGCCTCGGTTCGATTTGTATCGCTTTGCAGAGCCTCAATCTCTCAATCCCTGACCCCGACAGGTGCAGAGAAAAATATTAAATGGAATTTTGCAGACAATTTAAAATAGAAAATAATTTTAATTAATTAAACAACATTCCATTATAAAGATATAATTAATTTAAATAAGTTGTATACACATTTACTTCTTAGATAAATCTACTAGAAAAGACAGTAATTTAAAGAAATCCCAAAAAAGGGAACGTAAACCTATTCAAAAGTAAACTGGAAAAAGGCTTGTACAATTTAAAAAATTTCGAAACGTTTACTAAAACGTCTGCACCCAATTCCCAATTTCCACCCAATTTCTCGATTTGTAAAAAATAGTATTTGATTTAAATACCATATATATTTCCGGTGTATTCTCCTTTCTTCTCGCTTTCATTGTGCTCTGAATTTTTTCATGGTCCGTGCCTCGTGCCTCGTAGATTTTTCAAGATTCCAGTCCGAGTCCAGCCGACAGAAATGGGATATCTGGGATATCGAATATTTCATAATAAGTGGCACTGGCAGTGCGACTGGTGGCGACTTTTAAGACCTGGCAACGCGACCTACAGCAGAGACCAACTTTCCGGAGCTCGTTGGCCATTAAAAGCGAAAGTCGTAAAAACTCAGGCTTAATGCCACAAGCTCTCCTCTTCTCATATGCAAAATCAACACAATTTTTGTAAACCGACGAGCTGCTCAATTTTATTTACTCACTGCCATTTGAAACAATGGTCGGGCATTTGAAACGCTCACTCAGACCCATAAAATCCAGAAAGGAGGAAAAAAAACAGAAGATTTTATGGCATCTTCCAATCACGCGAAAGGAATTACGTTGAAAATACGTTGAAATCTTTATGACTATGAATCCGTCAGATCGGAATCGCTTTTGCCTATGCGAAATCAAGTTTCTTTTGTAATTTATACTTATAATCTTTTAGAAAAAAAAAACACAGGGAAAACGTTACCAAATTGCCCTGGAAACAAAGAAAATAACTTTGGCTTTTATTGGCCAGGCTTTTATGCCCCCATTTAGTGATGGTCTTTATGAGCCCTGTTGATTGCCAATGAAATCATGCCAAGTTTGGAACCTTGTCTCCCTGAATCGAATGGCAAATGATTTAGACTTTGGCTTTTATGATCTATGTCTCACATAATGTGGAGGTTGTTGGACAATGAAATTAGGCAAAAATTAGATCATATCAGTGGGCAGTGAATATTTATCAAAACTATATAGAATTTCGTACTATACATTTTTAGAGGTTCATATTATATAAAAAGGTATGTTTAGGTCTTTAATTTCACCTCTTTAAGTGCTCACCCTTTCTTCTTTTAGAATTTATATAAACCCTTTAGCAACTTCTCTGACTTAACAAGTTCATGGCTTTAATCATAAAAGCCCTATCTTCGCCATTCCTAAATAAAAAATACACCTTAAGCAGACAATAGCCTTTCAACTCAAATTAAATGCAAATATATTTAAAGGCTCTCTGTCTCTCCGTCGTAAACACACCCTAAGAGGCATCTATCTATATCGAATAAATATGCAAATCTTTCATAAGCTGATTGAATTTGGAATTTATAGGCATCTCTCCGCCATATCTGGCTGAATTTTTTTGTTTCCCTGAGGGAGCATTCCAGGCTAGGCCGCTTCCTGTTGAAAACTTTTACTGGTGGTAACAATGTTGCCAAGTTGTTAAGTTCCACGTTAGGAACAAGCCGCATTACATACATTCCCAAACAATTGTCCCAAAACAAAATCGTGCCCGGCCATCTAATCGCGAATGGGGGATACAATATCTATGCTAATCTGGTTACAAGATCATTGACAATAAAATGGGTTTCCCCGCCCTCTCACTCGAGCGATTCGAAAAAAATTGGGAACAAGAACCTGTACAAGCCACAACAAATAATGAGCCGTAATGAGCAATGATCGCCCCACAATTAGCCAAATTTCGCTGTTGTTGTTGTTCTGGCAAGTTTATTTTGGTTTTTTTGTTTTTTGGGGACAAATTAAAACAAAATAAAAATACAAACAGAAGAGGAAGGCCAACGAAAAAAATACACACGAAATTAAACAAACATTGAGGATTTATATGGCCTGGCACTTGGCGGAGGTTTCTTCGTACTTGGAAATTGCCGGAAAATTACAAGAAAATCGTGCAACTCTTGTTTGCTCTCCGAGAGAGCGAAAAAAAAAAACAATCGAAAAAGGAGGCATGAAAAGCCACAGCTATAGGTGCTACACATCAAGAAAAATCTTTAACCAATAATAAAAGCAAAGTTGTATAATCAAATATTTGACAATTCTATTATAACTAAAGTAGAAAACACAAAAGAGGATGGCCAAAATTATCGATTTTGAAGCTGATAGGTGAAGTCTTTATATTAATCGCAATCAGTCGATATATTTACTCCAAGACAGCCCGCATTTATTTTAATAAGAATTCTTAGAAATGGATATGGTGATCAGATTATATCGATATTTTATCGTTAAATGCGATATTTTTCGATATTTTAAATTTTCCTATACAACCTTACGATTTTTTCGATAAAATATTATTATATTTAATACTAGAGATTTCTTGTCTATAAACTTCCGTCTTCCATTCAATCTGTATTGCCTTAGATTTCTTAACTGTTCTGTCTGGGTATTCAACATAAAATTATAGGTATATTTTTCCAAGTAATACATTTTATTATTAATCATAAATCATTAAATTGCTGTGCATCTGTAAACTTTCCAACAAATTTAAACGTTACATGCGAGTAGATTTCAACGCTATCCGATCATCGATTGCTCGTGCACCCACACAGATACTCAGATACTCGAATACTCAGATATACAGATACTCGGCCTAAATGCTTTGGGCCATGATGCAATGCGCGGCCGCAACTCCTTGCCCTCAGGTGGCGGTGCCAGAGCCACTGCCGCTTTTCACTTTCCGCCAATTGGCCAAACAAAAGTCACTCAGTCAGGCAAAGAGTCAGTCATTTTTAGTGACTTGGCTTTGGCTTTTGTTGATTTCTAACGAAAATAACTGCAACTGTCATTTTCAGCGGCGACCTGCTGGGCCTTGCCTTCTTCGATACGAGAAAAACTTTTGGAAAACCGCCGAAAAACCATTTTTCGCTGCCTGTCGAGAGGCAAAATGTCAATTTGGCGTTGTTTACTTTTTTGGTTACCAAAAAAATCGCCTTTAATTTCAGCTTGGGACTTTTTTGAGTTGCATTCGTTGCGCCTTCAATTGCCGCAATTTAGCTGGCAACACCCCCGCCCCACCTCCGCCGCCCCACGGGTTAACCCATGAAAGCCCGCTTAAGGCGCGCCATTGAGTGTTAATTAAGCATTTATTCAGGCATCGGGTGTCAAAGTTTGGCTCTAAAGAGCCCAAAATTAATGCCAGTTTGTGTCGATTTTCCTTTGTTATCAATTGAAAATTTATTTTCGATTTCGGTTTCGATTTCGTTTTCGATTTCGGGCACAAAAGTTAAAGTCCAAGGCGCAACTTCATCGATCATTGTCTGTGGCATTGTCAAGAGAAATAAAATAAATAAAAGCTAAGAAATGCCAGAGGCCCGAAAACGAGGTAGATATATGCCTTCCTTGATGACTTGAGAGACAGCTCTCGGACTTAGATGAATCATTGCCCACCTCCTCTTCGGCCTGCCAGGCCCCGTTGCCAGTCCGGAATCACAAGCATTTTTAATTGGTCAATAAAAAGCGGCACGTTGGCCATAATAACAGAGGAAATGCCAGAATTACCGCATTTAATTTGCATATTTCGCTTTGGAAATTTGACAGTTAAATGTGGCTTATTGGTGTGTAAAATTTCAAATTAAAGTCAAATCAACGCGAGCCTGAATGGAAATGTTGTTCAAATTACTTAATAAGTTTTTTGGAGGAACTATTCCGTGGATTTAATTTGAATTTTCGCAAGGGGAGATGGCTTACAAAATTTAATCATTGTGTCTAGGCGGAGACTGAGTAAAGGAAGTAATCTAGTGGGATTATTATTGATTGGCAGTGCTTTTAATTTGAGCAGGATAAAATATTCAAATTTAAACACATTTACATAATTTAGTTTGAATTTGAGTTGGCAAAAAATTGATGTGTTTAAGTTATTCATAAGTTTCTATATTTATTGTGCAATTTAATTGCAGAAGAAGAATATATTTAAAAATTGGTTATCTTTTTTTATTGGGAAATATTTTTCTTTAAATTTTTAATAAATAAAAGCAGAATAATTAATTTACAGTTTCCTGAGGTAATGAGGATTAAGCAATGGTATTATGCTTAAAGTTTCAACGTCTTTTAAATGTGAAAATACTTTTTTTTCACAAAAAAATCTATTATCATATTCATCTAAGCTTCCCTAAAGTTCTGCGTATTTTTAATTGTTACTAATTCCTTTTCAGAATAATTTCTATGGCCTCATTAGAAATTTCCTCTAAACTCTTCCTTTGGTTGCCAGGTTTTAATTGAAGTTTTGACACCAAGTAGCCACTCAATCGTTCGCTTAAAGTGCGCTAACCTTAATCGGCGTAGGAAGTGCAACGGTAAACATTATCAAGTAGCACCCCACTGGGGGCTGGTATGAGGTCTTTGACGGTATGTCCCAGGGGGTGGTGGTGCTGCTGCTGCGTGAGGCAAGAGACCGCGACGTCGACAAGCTGATAAGCATCGCCCAGTACAATGGCACACACTCTTCTTCTAGACGGCTGCTTCCCTATTTCTATTTTGTACACAAGGAAAAATTTACCTTCAAGAATTTTTGAGTTACTTATAAAATTTGTGTATTATTTTTTGTGATTTATTCATTTTTGTTAACAATTTTTTTGTGCAAATAGGATTAATATGAAATATGAAAAAAAATAACATAAAAACTCTTAGTTCTTGCAGTATTCTTTATCGGTAAAAAGGGTTATAAAGTTCAAAATTTATTAAACAATTTATATTTTACAAGGAAATATATATTAAATTATATATTTAAAATATTTTGTTATGGTTTAAACAGCAGAGCAAGTTTATGAAGTTATTTGGCACAAATATGTGTGGAAATGGAATCTTCTTTATTTAAATAAAATTTACTCTAGTATCCTAATGACTTTTTCTTTATCTGCATCTGTAGCAGCTTAATGTTGCTGCTGCAGTTACTGTTGCCTGTGTTGCAGGTTGCTGTTGCAGGTTGCAGGTTGCTGCTTTCTGCAGTCAATGTGCCAGTTAGGCACTCAACTATGCGTGTCTGTGTCTTTGTGTGTGCAGCCTGCAACACTTTCAAACAACTTTATCAAACCAGAATCTCAGTTCAGACTGAATGACTGACTGACTGACTGACTGGATGGCAGACTGAATGACTGACGTGGTCTTGATTGAAATGCGACGAGAGAGAGCGCGTCGACAAGCCGAGTGGGTGGCAGCTGGGCGAATGGAAAATGGGAAAACGGTGTGGAAAAAAGCCAGCTCCCAGGTCGGTGCGTATGTATTAATTAGTGTCAAGTGTTGTCGCTTTGAGTTACGCGCCCAGGGGACTGCCAACGTCAGCGATAACACAAAGCGATAGCAACAGCCACTTGTTTGCCCAGCTCCCGATTTTTCCCCCCTGTCCCTCCTGGAGAGCTCCATATCACCATCCACCATCCAAGCCCCCTTCGATATAATCGATGATGACACGTTTCGCCTTTTGCCCATGCGCAAGAGTCTCCAGGAACTCCAGATGGAAACTGCAGCCCAGCTGGCCAGCAGCAAATTGCAGGCTAGAAAAATCGACCAGTGCACTGAGAAAAATATGTATTTAAAGGATTTATACTCTAAATAATATTATTTAATTAATTTCGAAGAATTTTCATTCATAAAACAAAAGAGGTTTTTGTCTGAAACTATTTATTTTCTGCAATGATAAAATATTTAGTAAGTTTGTAAATGTTTTCTTAAAGCTCTTGTTCTTAAAGAGCTTACATTACAATTTAAAAATATTCTTTACAAATATTATGATAGAAACTCCACTTAAGTTTTCAAATTTGAATTCTAGGTAATGCTAAATTTTTCCCAGTGTCCAGCGTGTAAATTTATAAACACAGTCTCCTCATGGATATGTACTGTAATATTTTTTGCGCATCCAATTACATTTATGTGCTCGTAAACTAAAAATTCTGCACAGCTTGCAAACGGGTTGCCTCACAATAATTATAAGCCCAAGAGGTTGGCTTCCCTACAGTAGAACCAAGGCAAAGACTCAGCACACTCATATGCGCCGGTGTGTGTGGTGTTCGATGGGAGAGGCCTTTTAAGCTGGAGTTTGACTGCCATGGTTTGTATTTTATATACTTTCTGATTTATGGAGGGAAAAATATTGTAAAAAATTTAAATGAAACCACTTCCGGAGCTACTGCGGGGAAAACTAATCTTAAATTAAGACAGTTCCGTTTGAAGTGTTTTTTTGTGATAAACAGAAAAATCTTCACCACTTTCTTTTCCCAAGTTTCCCAAGGAAATCTTGGCCAAACAAAAATTGGCAGCCCACATATGACTGCAAAGCTCTTAAACTATAACTACGCCCCGAACACCAAACAGTCGAGGGCAGAAAACCACATTAACCGCAATGGATATTGCCAGGCGGGCATTGATTGGATTTTCATTTTCAGCTTCCCAAAAATGGTGAAGAGCCCACATATAGATAGATATATATATATAGATTTATATTACCGCGGCAGGTTTTGGCGCGCGGTGTGAAAATTGTTTTGGCCGCCGGCGCTGCGGGGTGAGAGACACAGAATTATGTGGCACTTTCATATGGCCATAACGAAGCATGTGAATGCCAAAGCCAATTGCAGGCGGTGGGTTTTTATTTTCTAGTTCACGAGTGGAGTGGCTACCAAGGCTGCCCCGACCAGTGGCAATTAAAATTCCTCGGGCCTTAATGTCCGATATCCGAGGCATGAAATTAAAACATGTTTCTAGCAATCTCGTGCCCGTACCCGCACCCTTTTTATTAAATACTGTTTAGGGACCGACTGTCCGTCAGTTTAATAATCAATTATGTTTTGTACGTGTTGTCATTGACCTTCAATCTGGTCGGGAGATCTCTTTCGGCCACATCCACACCCAGGCCTAATAGATCAGGCAATTACCCGATTTAAAGCCTCTTAGCTTCCCCCATTTCCCATCTATTTATGAAATTATAATTTGATATTTCAACATAGTTGTCAATCACGGCTGTCTCTATTGTTGGCCGGGGCGTGGCGAAGGCACAGGTATCTCGGATCTCCCTTTTGTTGGCATTATTAATTCGATCGTTAGGTTTTCTTGTCTGCCGCTGCTCCCGCTGCCGTTTGACATGATGATGTGCTCCCCCTCGGCTTTGAACACACTTCAGCATCATTTTGGACACACAACAGCCCCCGTATTCTCTTGCTTTTGTGTTCAAAAATATGTGTACATAAGAGAAGGAAAATAAAAAAATATGCGAACGGGTAAAAAGACTTTGTACGGCCCACGCACTTGTCATAATAGATTCGTTTATAATTTTATTTGGTTTGAATTTTTTCAACATTTTTTTTATGCAGGTTGCGAGCATTAATCGTAAGCGGCTTTTGTGCCCCTGAACGGATTTAAATACTATTCGCATACGGTGGTTGGGGCTTTATCGTACATACCTCATAAATCCATGGACAGGTTCTGAAATAAAGGAAGGAAAAAAATAATTAAATATGTGTGGCATATTTATAGCTTTAAATGGAAATGCATTTATGATTGTGTAAAAGTAACGTTTGTTAAACTTTATTGATATATTTCTCAGATGAATTTTTATTTTTCAAATGTATTAAAGATTATATAAAATTTCGTTTAGTATGGCATCTATATTTAGTTTAATATACACTGCTCCAAGCCAAACTGAACCCAATTCGTAATGCTCCGTTTACACTTTCCAAGAAAATTCTATTTTATTTAAAATTAGGTCCTTAATGGTTCCTAATTTAGGTATTTATAGATGTACTTCAAAACATAAATTAAAGATCCTTCACTATACTCGTTTCACTTAAATGTTTCCGTGAAATGTTTCACGCACAACTGTACCTCGTTCTTAATGCCCCGTTTGCACTTGCATCAAAGCAGTGCATGTGCCAAAAGTGTTGCCTACTTCAGGGCGTTCAAGCATCGTCCTCCTCGTGCTCGTCATGAGGCACATTCTAATGAACATATACAAAAATTTCAAGTGTTCCAGACGCGACGATGACGCGACGCTTTTGCCACCTAGCCACGCCTCCGCCGCCCCCTGTGTTTACCCCCCTCAAGGGATAGGCAAAAAAATGTCTGCGTTTGAGTCTGTCTAGCCATTGCGAAGATTGCGTTTAAATGCAGGCATTGTTGTCGTTTCGGGTCCCCGTTCCTCCGGCGAACAAGTCTCCGAGACCCAAGACAATTGAGTCTGAGAGCGTAATTTGCAACTGCCTGAGTCTGAGACTTGGCCAGGATGCAGGCCAGGCCACGTCTCCCGACGTGGTCCCGCCAACTTCGGCAGGATACGATGCAGCCCAGACACAAGTGCAGCGAGCGGGCCTAATGAGTGAGGGGGCCCGGGGACTAGCTCCCAGCCAGGCAGCCTTCATCATCTCATCCCTCCTGCCTCCGGAGGAAGGCCCGCCCTCGGGCCTGTGACATGTTGTTTTTGCCCGGCTGCATTTTTGCATCCAAAGGCCGCTGCAGGCGAATGCACCGAAAAAGCAACACGGCTCTGTGTTTGCACAGTAGCCTGCCGCCTTTCGGTTCTCGAAGAGCTTGAGTGCGGGAACCAGGCAGCCAGCAGTCAGAATTCAGAGCCAACAACTGAGAAATTTACACAGAACATAAAACACTTGCAAATATATTTAAATAATATTTTACTGGGTGAAAGGTGTATAAAACCATTAATTTATATTTATTTCGTGAGAATATATGTGAAACAAATAAGGGAACATAATTTTAGTCCAACAAAAAGTTTCCATAAGTAAATTAAAATTAATGAATCAGATTTTAACAATGTAGGAATGTTAAAATACGACGTATTTCCTATAATTCCTATAATTCGTTTAGAATTATTAAAAATGCATATAAATAAATTTTTTCATGGCCCAAGAATTTCTTTCGGTGCATTGATGGACCTGAGATGGAGCTGTAGCTGTAGCTTGTGCTGCAGTTGCAACCGCTGCAGACATCGTCCTGTGGCATACCCAACAGGCGTTAATAATCATTCTTGTTTTTTGCTTTTTGTGCAAAAAAAAAACAACAAAAACAAAAAAATTAAAACAAGAAAAATGCAACGAGTGTTTTTTTTGTGTTGTTTTGTTGGTTGTGGATTTGCTGTTCTTGATACCCTGGGAACTATGAATGATAAGGGGTCAAAGGTTACAAATACATATTTTAGAGACTGTCTTAAATATAAAATTTATAATTTATATATTATACCTTTATTCTTTTTAATTTTGAATGAGATATTTATATATTTAAAAAAAAGATATATATGAAAATATACAACTTTTATAAATTTGAAGCTAAAAACAGTCTTGAAATTATTAGCTTGCCATTAATTATGTTATTTCACTGTAGATATACCTAAATTCTTTTAATATATTTTTTATATTTATTCATGTTACTATTTCATTATGGAATTTCCATACACATTTTTTTATAAGGTACTATCAAAGTCCCCACACTTCTACCAAAATCCCGTGCTTACTTTTTTTCGTTTCAAGTTTATCCTTTTGGGCCTTGGATTTCATTACTTTTTTTTTGCGAAACTTTTTCATTTTGTGCAGTCAGACGACGGCTACGACGTCATAGAGAGTGCATTGACTGAAGTCTGCAAAAAACCGTACAAAAAGTGCAGAAACCGAAAAAAAAAATCAGAAAATGCAACCGAAACCGAACCGAAACGCTCGGCAAGTGTGTGGAAGTGTGGAGGTGGCTGCTGCATCTTTTGTTGATATGTAGCGACATGCACACTGCAGTTTTCCCGGGAAATTCACTGGGAAAAGCGGTAGTGAGAGGTGCATCCAAAGTTCAGTAGCTGGCAGCTTTTTGTCTCACAGGAAGCGTTTTAGCGGCTAAACTAAAAACAAAAAGTTGTTTGCCATAATTAAGACCTGACTCGAGCTACGGTTAAGTGTTATTAGTTGCAGCGTTTTCTTTTGCATTTCTCGGTTTTTCTTTTTTTTGGGCCATTGTTTTTGGCAAGAAGGAAGTACTGCCAAGGAAACGGAGCAGGATGAGGATCGGAACGGAGGAAAAGGAACTGGCAACGGAGTCGTTGCACTTGTTAATTGCAGCGCCAGACTTTTCCCACCCGCACACGCACTTCACCGCCGCCAAAAGTCAAACAGTTTTGTCCAAGGCCCGGGGACCACCTGCTTGGATTGCACTGCAAGAAAATGCTAAGAATTTGGGTTATTTATTTTAAATATAGTTTTAAAGGGGATAATTTTTGAGGGAACTTTATGTTAATTTAAAAGTCGCGTTTACAAAATATAATTATTTTTAGGATGTCCATTAAATATTGACACATTAAAACGAAAAGTTTATGTACAAAAATATTACTATTATATATTTTTTTAAATTATTATTAATTTTAATTATTTTAGAAATATACAACTGCGGTTTTTTTTTTCTCTGCCTGACCATGGACTTGTTTGGGCCACGTAAATCATTAAATGCCAAACGGTCGACAGAGAAAACATTTTGGCGAAATTTCAGGCACCAGTGAAGCCTTGAAACAAAGGAATACATTTAATAGGAGTATTTCCCTTTTTTATATACACATTTTTTTCGCTTGAAAAACTTCCCCAGGAGCGGAAAGTCAAGGCAAGGATGGCGCAGGCCAAAGGAGGTGCACAGGCAGGAAACTTGCAGCGGGCGACTGGTTTTTTATACACTTTTTCCCAACCCGACTTTGGCTTTGGCTTCGGCGGTTATTAGTCCGCGGCTGCACGCGAATTTGCTTTATTTTGTTGTCGCCGTTGTTGCTTTATTTCTGTTGCCGGCGAATGCAGCTCGGCCAAAATCCAATTAGCTGCTCAAAAAGTTTTGCAAATGCGCACAGAAAATTTAATTAATGTTGACACAAGCTGAGGCCAAAAACTGAACGGAATTGAATTTGCTTTGGCGATGAGAGGAGAAAGCGTCGGGTCTGGCAGTATTTCTATAGGAAAAAATGCACATAATGCTGATCTCTGACCTTTAGCCAATTGAACTTTGAAGCATGCATTGAAAATGATTATTATTTATTGAATTTTTTTTTTGGTTTAATTAAGAGAAATAAATAAGCCTCTTGAACTCTTATTCATTGAACTTTTTATATAATATTTTAAAATGTACTACTATTTTTTATAATATTTAAATAGCACTTCCGCTTCATTCTCCCATCATTTTGCTAACCATTTTGTGCGGCAAAAATAAAGAACATCAACCCCATCTACTTGTTAGCCAGGTCACCTGTCATTTTGGCCAACAACAAACCCCCATTAGGCCTGGGATGAGCCCAGGCCAAGCCAATAACTCAAACCAGCTACAAATGTTAACCAGACCTCACCTCACCTCCGGAAAAAACGAAGAAAATAAAAGAAAATATACAACTTAAGAAAAAAATAGAGCATTGCCAGGTGCGGGAATTTCAATTGGAGTTTTCCCCCCTGTCTGCCATTTCCCAGAGGCCGCAGCTTTTCAAGCGTTAAAACATAAAAATGTCATTAACACTCAACAGATTTTTCGCTACGCCAACGGCCAAAAGCAACTATGGCCAACAACAAACGGCTTAAATGGCCAATAACAAATTGTTGCAAATGTTCGCTGCAAAGAGCACTCAGTACGAAAAATAACAAAACAAAAAATAATAGCAAAGAACTGAGGCACTGAGAGGAAATTTAAACTTATATTGACAGCATGAAATAATATATTTATGGTAAAGTTCAAAACCATTTTAGTTGATTTCATTTGAATGTATAATTTTAAAATAAATAAAATCAGAAACCTTGGAATATTTTTTAAATTAAAAAAATTATCTAATTCTTCTACAAAGTGTGAAATAAATATAAACAGATACATTTTCTATTGTATAAAAGCAAATCGCTCTTTTTTTTCCTGTGCCTCACAAACGTAGTTACTTTTTAGTATTTTTTCAAGTGCTTTATTTTATTTTGTTTGCCGGCTGTTTAGGTGTAGACTTAAATTTATTTGACGCTCAAACCCCAGAGTTGCAGACAAGAAAATGACACAGAAACCGAGTTAAGACACTGGAACGCGTTTAGGCCGGGCTTCGTGTCGGTCTCGGTGGGATCTTGGAGGTCGTTTATAGGGTGGCTGATGGGGGGCGGTTCTGGGTATCATTTACGCCATAATTTTTCGCCAGCGAAATATTTTCCTTAATGGTTTTTAATGAGCGGGTTGAGAGCGGCGGCATGGTGGCGAAGGTGTTGAGAAATACGCCTGATTTATAGAATCTGCAGTCTGTATTTAACGGCGGCCCGAATCGCAACGACCTAGCTGAGATGTTTGGGCGTTCCAAGGCAACCTACATAGACTCAGGCCTCAGGGAGGAGGAGTTTCTCTATCATCAATAGATGAGGTTTCTTTTGGCCAAAGATTGGCCGAGAATTGGGAACGGCCTGAGGCGTTACGAGAAAGTGTTTGCGAGGAAAGTAAGGAGAGTTCTGTAGAGCGGGTAGTTATCAGCTCTTGATAATGGGTATTATCTTGGTGGGAATATGTTATTTTCGAAGACTTTGTAGTTTAAGCTTTGAAATGTTTAAATTTTTAAGATAAAGAAAGAGTCCTAAGGCCTGTTTACCCTGAACTTTGTTTGTAAAGTAAATATTTATATTTATATTTTTAAAGAATTTTAAGAGATGTTCTCTACCATAACACTGTTTCTGTTGTTTCCAAAAAGCCTTCCAAGTAAACTATTCCACACTTTTTTGATTTCCTTTCTTGGACTTCTCACCCTTCATACCATCTCAGTGGCATTTTCCGGTGACTGCACAATCTACCGAAAAAAATCTCACTCAAGGCAAGGTTAATTTTCCCATGATCACCTGCACTGCCGACTGACTGACTTCCTTCGGCCACCCAATTACCCAGCAGATTGCCTGCTAACCGTTCACATCCTTATATGACTACGTGTTGACAACAAAATTAATTCAAATTAGCAGGAGAGTGAATATATAAAACGAACCCACTCGGGATCCAAGGTTGGCGCAATTTCAACAGCTTTAACTTTGCGTGCTGCCAGCTTTTCTTTGATCGCTTTTTATTGTATTTTTTGCAGCTGCCCCGCAAATTAAAATTAAAGTACCACGTTATATCCACAGCGTGTAGCAAACAAGCGGCGGTAATTGCATTTACCCGATCTCGATCCCGAACCCGATCCCGATCCCAGTTGATCTGGATATATTCTGAATAATAAAACGTGCAGCTTAGTTTATTATTACCTTGTGTGGACATAATTGGTGCAGGTTGTGTACCGGATAATCTCTTTGCATGATTCTCACCCTTTCGGTATCAATTACCCCCCGAGAGAGTGAGTGTCTGTATGGTTCCCAGGTGAGATGATTAGAGCCAGGTGAATGGAAGCAAAATAAAAACAGTGGCTCTTTTCCTTCTCCTATATCTCCGACCTGAAGTGAGACATTAATCTCAGTTAGGTTTATCTTTGATGCATAACAAATGAGCGTCGCTTTGCCTGGCTAAAAGCAGCTATTTATTAAATGCTGCTCAAAAAGCAGCAACCGAAGCGGTAGTCGCCCGTCCAGAGCGATCTTATTAACCCAGTTCCACAGTGGCCAAAATGGAAAAAGAATACGCCAACAAAAATCAACATCTCGGGAAACTTTGAATACGTCTTTGCATTTCTTCCTGATTTTCGTTTTACTCGCCACCCGAAAATCCAACAAAAAGGAGGGAAATCTGCTCATGCACAAAGTAAACATGGCTAAAATAAGAGAGCAAAAATTGCAATCACTTTCGGCCAAGTCCACCGAAAAAGTAGAGTGGAGTAAAGTGAAGCCAAGGAAGGGCGGAGCAAGCAGTCGCAACCCTGAGCAAACAGCCGCCAGCATCAATCTTCTAATGCGTTCAACAATTTTTTGCGCTGTTCCAGCAGTTCTTTATGCCCGGCTCTTAATTTTTTTCGCCCTCTGCCTCTTGGTCTCTTGCATCGTTTTTTTCGGTGTTTACATTTAATGTAGGGAGTAGAGTACCCTTTCTTTTATTTTTGGGACAAGAAGTGCACTTAAAAGGAGCAGGTGCTTTTTGAGGAAATCAGCTAATCTTTGGTATGCAATTGCAGGCATTTGTATTAACTACTTTCATTAAGGAATCTACTTTCTGTCTGATTTTAAAAGTATTTAAGTTGTATAAAAAACTAATTCCTAGAATTTTGTTTACTTTTCCCAAATAAAATTTACAACAAACTATTGACTTCATAATAATATTTTATATATTGATCCTTTATCACTGTATTTATATCTATTTATTTATATTCCAGATATTCTGGCTAAAAACATGCATAGTTCTTAACATCATATAATAATTATTAACAAAATTTGAGTTGTCTTAATTGAAACAAAATACAATTTTAAATATTTGAACCCACAACAGATTCAATTATAAAATGACAAAGTCAATCAATGATCAATTTCCAAACTTTTATACAAATTTTACGTGTTTCTATATAATATTTAAAAAATTAATACATTAATTTATGTATAAATATATTGTAAATCTTGATTAATATACCTTATTTTATATTTTTAAAATAATTTTTAAGGGTACCCAACACTTCGATTTCATTTTCCTGAAACATGTCTTCTCAGTTAAAGATTTCCGAGTTTTCTGGGCCTGCCGAAAACAGATTTCTGTGCCACATTTCGAGCGGCGGAGCGGCGAATTGACTTGTTGTCACGCCCCCTCATAACCCGCCCCTTCTGCTGCTGCTGCTCCAGTCCCTCCCCCTGCCCCTGTCCCTGTCCGCCTTGCCGTGACAGCGACATGCAAATTTATGAAAGCCGCTTGTGTTTCTTGGGCTTTTTTGTTGTAGTCGTGTATTAATTTTTGCCGCTGCCCCGGTTGTTGTTGTTTATTGATGCCGTCGGCGGAACTTTGGTTCAGGGATCCCGCCGAATCTGGGGGAGATGTTGAGCTGTATCTGGAGTTGGAGCCTCGAAGTTGAGCTTGTTTTCGTGCGGAGAAGGTTGTTAATAATTCGCTCGCATTACGCGCCGATCTGGAGGAAGATGTCGTCTTAATGACTTCATTAATATTGAGTAAAACACGGTGAGTGCAACATCCAGACACCAAGCAGGGGTTAAGTGCAACCCAAAAGAAATGTTGAAAGACATAAAGAGAGCCCGCGGAGAAATTTGGCGATTTCAAAAACCAAGAAACCAAAAAATGCTTCAGTTGCTGGGATTCAGCGATTCAAGTTCCATAACGATTTCCGGCGGGAATGCAAATTGATGAGGCAGCAACAAGAACCGTAACGGTTGTAATTAACATTAATTTGAAACCCCTGGAGATCGGGGAACCTAATAGGAATCATCAGCGGGGGAGCCAACAGCCTTTTATACCTGTTTAAAGGATGGGCATAGGAGACCCCTCTCCTTATATTAATGGTAATAATATAGTTTAACTACCTCTAAGATTCTTGCTCTTTCAAAGCGATTTATAAATGTTTAATCTATATAGAATTAATCTTTCCTGGAAAGATAACCAAATATTTCCATTTTAATTTTAAATAGTATTTTTGAAAAATTCTCTGTTAACATTTTTACTAATTTTTCGGGGTTTTAAAAACATAGTTTTGCCACCTTTAAATATTTCCTATAAAGTAGTTATCGCTCCAAAAAAGTTCTTAAAATATTTCCATTTTACCCTATAATTTTAATACTCAACCTAGCGAGGTCTGAATTTTTCATTGCTCGTGAAAAAAGTAAAGTTTAAGCAACTTTTTACGAGCTGCCGCAGCGCCTTGAGTCTGCTTAAGTTTAGTTTGCATTTAATGAACCCCGCGCACATTCTCAACTCTGTTGCATTTTCCTGGTACTGGTATCAAAGCCATAAACCGCATATTGCTCCCTGGCTTCCATATACACATCATCATCATCCGGCGGCGCAGCTGCAACTGAATCAGCAAAAGTGGAGGAGTTCGAGGAGGAGGGAGGCCTTATGTCACATCCGCGTGACGACATCACAGGCGAAATTAAAATAGCGACATTTTATTGAGTTGTCAGTTGCACGGGGAACACACAGTACATGCAAATGCAACAGGCCACGCCCCCCAAGCACACACCCAAAAAATAAAGGAAAAAGGAAAATAAATTGCAAACTCGCAAAAAATAAAACTGAAAAGCAAGAAATTTATCCAAAGCAGCAGAGGCGACACATGTGTGCGATTGGAAGGATGAGGTGCTGATATCGCAACGCCCCACAGAGCAGCCTGACTAGGAATGCACTTGGACAAAATATATTAAAATTCCATGAATGGTTGGAAATTGTTAAAGAATTTTGTATTATTTTTTGGGATTTTTTTGTAGACCTTTATGACACCTTTTTTGGGTCTAGTTGATAGTTTTTTAAGCACCCACAACCAATTTTTATTTAGACTATAAATAAATATATTTGAGAAAAATATATACACAATTAGGCTTGGAAATAATTAAGCATATTTTAAAATTATTTTTCGAATTTTATTGAAGGTTTTCTGACAACTATTCTCAAAAAATCTTGGCCTTAATCATTTATAAAACCAATACAATTTTATTTATTAAAATATACATTTTATTTCCTTTCTAACAATTTTTTTCAGTGCTTCCTTCTCTCATAGAACCCCTGATTAATTTCGCATTTTATTAGTTCACAAAATGTACCAATATTTATGCTGCAGCATATTTGTGGGCGTTCATCATTGCTCCCACACGTTCTCAAGAGGGGGTGTGGTATTGTGCCTGCCTTTATTTATAGATTTTTACCTGCAGCACTTTTCTCCCAGTGCACCCACCGCCCAGGGAGAGATGCCAGAGAAGTTTATTTGTTAAGCCCTTTTGGAGGGCGAGCGAGCGAACATTTTGCATAATTTGGCAGAAATTAAAAAACGAGGGTAATATCCATATATATAACCATGTACTGGCCATATAATATCCATATGCATATACATGATTATGTATGTAGATCCGGCAAACAAAAGAAGGGCGTTGAAATTGACACCTCGAGTGTAAAAGAACAGAGCCGAGGGAAAAAGCGAAGGAGAATAAAAAAAAAATACACACACACAAAAAACAAATAAAAGCCGCTGCAGAAATAAAACCCTTTTTCGACAGGCCAAACGAAAGGAACTTGGTCCCTGGCTCTGTCCTGCTGGCTTTCTAAAAAAGTTCATGGAAATATTCTCACTCGTGTACTGGGTTTAGAGAGGAGAGCGTGAGGGGTTAGGAGATCAATTTTTAACATTTTTGGGAGCTTTACAAATATTTTATAAAGTTAAATTAGGGATAAATAATTTCTACTCATTTTTATGACTTGAAAATGATAAAGAAATAGGAGTAAGGATGTTGAAAATATAAAGATTTTAAACTTTTTAAGGACCCTATCAAAAAACAAGTCCTTGTCATTTTTAATTTTATTTCTAAGGGTATTATTGAGAAACATAAACTTTCATTATAAACATTGAATTAAAGGAAAAGAATCTATAACAAAGTCTAATCAAAATGTAAAATTTAATGTCAGTTTGATACGCATTATGATTTATTTAATTGTGTTTCTTTACCTTTTAAATATTTCTTTCACTTTTTTTTTACCATATTTCCTGCACTTTATCTATTCTATTCTAAAATTTAAGCACCTAGCAACTTCCTCCCCCGAAAAATATGCATCCATTTCCCATCCCTAATTTGCATGCTCCGCTCCGGCTACGTTCCTGACGAACGACGCACGTCTGCTACGGACACACTTTGGCAATTCATTTAATTATTATATTATAACGCACACTCCCATACATCACATTTAAATATATATACCCTCACGCATACACTACGGCGGCTATAATAAAGAGGAAAACGACCATAAAACGCTCGCACAAAAGTGCCAGGAAACTTGTGTAATTCATATCGCATAAAAGCCGGGAAGGGGGAAGACAGTTCATCTGTGCGGAGAAAGGGACACAACCGCAGGGCAACTGACACACACACACTGATACTACAGATAGCAAAGATATATACAGATATATATCTATATATATATAAATATATATATAAATATCCCAGTATATATGCATTTTACATGGCCAATACTGCCTTTGACAATCGAATGCGAATCCGCTTCATCGTTCGCCTCTGTTGGCCATATCAATTGCACTCCGCCCCGACACAACGTTTGGCATTTCCCCCGCATCCTCTCTGGGTTTACCTGTAGTTTTTACCTTTTTTTTTATATATTTCTTTTTATTTTTTGTACGAAAACCACAAAATTACAGCGAGTTGCCGGCAGGCCATGGTGGTGGTGGTGCTGCTGCTGCCTTTAAGCCAAAAGCCAAAAGCCCAGAGCCCACAGAGCCCCCAATACCAATCGCAACTTATCGCCGACTCTGGTCATGTTAATTTTTAACCTCAGGCTTCAGCCAAATCGAAAGCTGATCGTATAAAATTACGCCTGACAGCGGACGCCAGAAAGAGTGGGGATTACGGTATCCGGGGATTCGCAGATCGGTGATCGGGGATCGGGGATCGGGCAACGATCGGGGAGAACCGCAAAAGGTGACACTCCGATGGTTTGGGCCGCTCCCCTGCGGCTGTCACTATATATAGATTACATATAGATATCGTACAGTTGCTGATCTCTGGCCGGACTTTGTGGCTTTATGTTTGCTTGTGGGGTGGAAAGTAAAAGTATTTGGGAATAAGTAGAAGCAGTTGGATGGGAAGTTGTGGAAAATTGTTGGATTCTTTATGGGGTTCTAAAATGTAAATACAATTTACGAATGTATAAGATGTAGCTTTTATAAATTCCCAATTTTAATAGAGGTGTTACAAAATTTTTAAAATATATTTACAGGTCTTTTTTGATGGCAATTTCAAAACACTGACATAAACACAATGCTTTTCCTTTGGTTTTCCGAGGCTGCACCTTAAAATATAACCAATTGCTAAGTCTCTCTTTTAATTAAAACTACTAATTGTAAGAATACACCATCCGATAACTGAAGACAACCCCCAGGGAGACTTTCACCCGCCAAAAGATCCTCTTTTCCGCACCTCTCTAATTAACTTCTACCCCGTTAGGAAAAAAGCAGGAAATCTCGCCATCGATTGGCACGCAACTTGGCCCAAAATGGCAAGCGGAATAAATGTGTGTGCGCCGCTCTTTCGGGCCATGTGTTGCGTAGGGTGCAGTCTACAAAGTATTGGCCAACCCAAGTAGCCAAGTTGCTGTGGGAATTAGCTGAAAAACCAATGGCCAAAAGGCTTGGGAATTGCGTGGGAGAGCGGTGTAACCGTTAAAGGGACAACTGGTTTCGGTTTGGACCGCCTGTTGCTTCGCCAGCGATCTAATACAACATTAATTTGGCAATAAAAATAGATTTTGTTGCCATAAATATGGTGAGCGCGGGGAGAGGGCGTAATAAACACGAAAATGTGACATAATCAAAACGGCTAGCAGCGGCTCATTTATTGATAACAGTTGGAGACCAATCAACCAGTTGGCTGGCCGAGAACCGCTCTTGGCCTGTGGCCCACGACGAGATTGGCCAGCAACCGGTTAGAGGTTGCCCGCTCCATGGCTCATGAATATCTCTCCGGACACACTGGGCGTGTTTAGCATTTGATTTCTTTATGGCGCCAGACTTAATAAGCATAAATAGCATACTTAATTGACAAATCAAATGCAATTTGATAAATAAATGAATGCCAAGAGAGGCGCACGCAAATCGAATCGCATAGAATGCAGTTCGGACTTGGCTAAATAAAAAGTCACTTTGACTAATGAATCAATTTGTGCCGGGGGACCGCCGACTCGATCATGACGTTCTTTATCCCCGATGAGCAGGCATGACTGTCTGATTTCCTACCTCTGCCTCCTTCTATTTTTCTGGAGGGGAATGCACAGAAAGAAAATTAATCAGGATTTTTATAGAATTTTAAAAAATATTTGTTTGTAACTAAAATATTTTCTTTGTTTGTTAAAACAAGCCATTCCCTTCGCTTCTCAAAAAGTTGTAATGGTGAAGTAAACTAATCTAAAAAAGTTGCAGTGTGAACTCAACTTTTAGAACAAACCGTTTTCTGATGTTCTGCGGTTCTTTATTAATCTAATTGCCTTATGAAATGAATTTTTTTAATAAAGTGTGTTAGTTTTCATTAATTTTCTGACAGTGTCCCTTTCACTGTGTCGCTCTCCTCGCCAAGTTGAGTTGATTAGGGGAGCCCATTAATGGACAAGCTGCTCTCACAGGATATGGGATACAAAGACTGTCCCAGACAGTTCACATGACGTCTCTGTTTGTTTGTTCCTCCTAAACCCCTAGCCCTTCGCCACGTTCCCCTCTGGCATCCAAATCTCTTCCTTTTAGTCGTCGCTCCTCAATTAATTGCAGCAAGAGGCAAAAATAAAACAAAAAAGCGAGTAAATACACAAGTAAAACCAAATGAAATCAACGAACCCAGGCCCAGGCCCAGGCGCAGGCCAGACCAGGCCAGGCCGAGGCAACAACAAAAGCAAAAGCTTGAGCTAAAGTTGGAATATACCGTTTATTGCCCAATGGCCACGCCTACATTTCCCACACTACATTTAGGCGAAGGGGGTAGGTGGGAGGCAGTGTGTGTGTGCGAAGGGGTGTGCCAGTGTCGGGGGAGGTGACGAGGAGGAGCGCTTAAAAATGCGTAAAAGAGTCAACTTTGACTGCAAACTGCAATGGGATGTTGTTTGAGTTGTTGTGATACCCTGTAAAGGATGGGGTGTTTTGGGGGATATAAAAAGATTTATAGATATTTAAAAAAATATATGTATTCTAAAAATTTATAAATAGCTCGAAAGTAAATGGTAAAAAAAGGACAAGGTTCTTGTGGATTGGAGGCGAAGAATTAATAGACAACATATGAAAATCTACTCCTTCTTTATCAAGAACCGAAGCTTTGGTTTTATTAATTATAATATTAAATTAATAAATTAATAATTTAAATACTCCCCTAAAAGGTCATCATCTGTCGATCTAAAATTTCCCCAGCCAGTCTCTTGTTGCTATGCAGTTTTAGCTTCACTTTTAGCATTTTACACTTTGTTTGCTCTGTGTCTGAGTCTCCGGGTTGATTGCAGCTCAACCCTCACCCTCACTACCAACCAACAGTTTTCCCGCCTTTTCCTCCCTTCTTTTTATTGACAAACTTGTCGTTTTATGCCACTGATTAATAAATGAAAACTTTTGTCCAAAGAAGCTCCGCTTAATTTCTTGCTGACTTTCTTTATACGTTGTTGAAAAAATATGCCAAAACTTCAAAATTTTTATTATATTATTTTTTGGTGGCAATGAAATTTTTGTAACATTGATTTTTAATTAGGTTCGTGGAGGAAAAAATGCTGAACCAGTAATTATGAGTAAGAAAACGAAATATTCTACGACATGGGATTTTGTCATTTGAGTACGAAAAGTACGTGAGTTATGGCCGGGCACGTGCCGGGAAAAATCGCACCTAACTGGTCATCTAATAAACAAGTTTCCAAGTGGAGCTACGCGTGCCTGGATGGGTCCCCTGGATCCCCATAATCCCCATTAACTCTTTCGCTCTCTTTTGGGCCGCATTTCCCAGCTGCCTGGCTAATCGGTTGCGTAATCTTAAACGCGACGGGGCAATTGAAATGGATTGCAGTGTCTTCGCGTTTTCTCCGGCTACCTGGATAATCGGCAGCTGCCAGTGGCGTCTCCGGAGCCTGTTTTGAAAGTACAGTGGAGCCTAGGTGTTTAAAGAACTTCAGAGAGTGAGAGGAAGAAATCAAAATGAATGGATATCATTTTAAATTTAATACAAACTTATATAAAAGGGTTTTTAGAACACCAATAGAAAATAGTTTTACTTTCGTTTTCCTCTTTATTTAAAAAATAAATAAACAAATTCATAAAATCAGGGCCCTCCTCTGCGCTTCTCAAAGTGTTGAAATCGTGAGCTTCTCAGGAAGTCTTAATGGTTTAATAAAAAGTTGTTGCTATGAAAAAATTATAAACTATTTGAAATTCTATCTATAAAAAATATGGCATACAAAAATTATAATTATTTAATTGAATTTGATAAGATATAAAATGTATTGAGTGTTCCCTGTCTTTCGCTCCTTTTTGGCAGAGGGAGTTACGTATCTTTGGGGCCAGCTGGTTGGCCTGTCAATGGGTCTGACCCACAATCGATGCTCAAATTTCATTGCATTTTCCTCCCCGCGCTTTTTATTTTTCGTAAAATTAATTTTACGCTTGGCGGTCTTAACGCCATCCAGTCTGGCATGGCTGGGCCACGGACCACGGACCATGGACTTGCACCAAATGTGTGTATCCATCCGTGTGTGGCAAGAATAGTTGCAGGCAACTGCAGCTAATTGCAGCCAGTTGCAAAAATAAAGACAGCAGCGGATTAAGGCGGAATTGAGGGGCGGAAGCAGGGGACTTGGCGAAGAGGAGGCTGCGCGGAGAATGTTGCGCCGTGGGTCATCATAAAAACATTATGGGGAGGCGCGCGAAAACAAACAAAAGCCAGAAAAATACACAGAAGGAAATTGGATGATCCTTGAGAAACTATTGGACCCATAAATGTTATAGTTTATGGCAGGAAATTATCCCTTATAAAAATAAATGCAAACTTTTAAAAACCAACTACAAATTCAAGAAATACGGAAAAAAGGAATTACTATAAAAGAAACTATTAGATTTTGTTGTTTTGTTAACTTAAATTGGGTAATAGAGTGCACAAAGGGAAGAGAAAATAAATTTAGGATAAGCTTTTAAATAAAAATAAAAATGTATATGGGAAATATAAAAGATGCGACCAAAGTATAATGAAACAAGTAAAACGCGTAGAAAATTAAATTATGCTTTTTGTAGTTACTATAAATAGTAGTCTCTACTTCCCTTTCATGCTGCCCTTTTTATATCATTTTTTTTAAACCTATTTTCTTTTAGTGTCCTGGCAACTAGTGGAATTTTTCAAAGGAATTGCAGCGAGAGCAGCAGCTGCAGATGGTGCTGCAATGGCCCCATGAGTATCTCGAAACGAGGCTCTGTGTGTTGTGCGTTGTCACCGAGCAGTTTGACAGGGCAACATGCGAGAATTTGATGAGCTCTTGGTGAGCCCTGTTCTTGTCCCCCAGCTCCGTATCCCAGCCCAGTATCCATTGGAATCCCCAACGTATCCCGGAACCCATCTTTCACCCACATAGCACAGCGGCAGCCGCTCAGCCCATCTGCAGGCCTCGCACTCCCAGGGGCATGACGAATGTGAAGTTTCAGTCTCTCTCAGGTGGTGGGTGTGTTCCCGGGTTCTCCTCTCATAAAGTTTCTTTTTATTTTTAAGATTTTTTTTGTACTATTTTTTGCAGAAAGGTCAGGTTGCTGTAGTTGTTGCCTATTGTTGGCGTCGTGCGAACACGTTTCGCACGCCGATTGGAGCGCACAGGTGTCTCGGCTTACCTTAGCTTACACATAGGAAAAAAATAAAATCAAATAGAAAAAAAAATATATATAAATTATAGTAATGTTTTTTTTCGCTACTTTCATATAACACTTATGTTTTAGGTCAGCGAAATGTCTACAGATTTCTTATTAGGCTTCAGTTGGTTTTTATATTTTTAGATCAGTTCTTTCTTTCATGTTTATCATAATTTCAAGACCAGAAATAACTTATTTTAATATGTTGCCATTTAATTTCAAAGTTGTATCTTATTTAATATTTAATTTACATATTTTATATATATAATATCTACTTTTAAGTGCACCCACACGAACCTCTATGCCGCTGACCAAAGCCCATGTCTTCGGTGATTGGCTTTTAGCCGCTGTCGTCGCTATTCGCCTGTCAAAGCTCTCGCCCCGGCATCTTGCGGATTTATTTATTTTTAATAAAACTGATGTCATTTATGGGTTTATTCGTTTATATATTGGTTTATTGTTGCTAAATGCCTGTCGCTGAGACAGAGACTTCGCCCAGCCACGAATACCAACGCTGGATCATGAGAGGATGGCGGTGTAACGAGATACTTTTAGCAGAAACAATGTAAGAGTTAAGTGTGTTCTGTGAAGCCCGATGTCAAGGACACCAGAAAATTGCAAATTAAAATAGACGTTGTAAAAAATAAGTAACAACCTAAGCAATAATTCCAAACTGTCAAGGAATTACTATTGAAATTAATTGAAATTGAGTTTTACTACAAGTCATTGTCTAGGCTTTTGTTGGGACATCGTATTTGCATTTAAGAGGTACTTTAGAGTGGAATTCATTAAATAGATACAGATAGAATATAAGCCCGATTTTAACAAATAAAACTGATACATTAAACGCAATTTCCAGGTCACATGAAATAATGTGCTAAAAATATTTAATAATCCATAATTCACTGCCCAACTAACAACGTAATATTCCCCAGAGCTTTCCAGAAGAAAAACTCGTGGAAGAACTTAAATCCAACCTAAAAACTATCCTCTCTGTCAGCTTGTGAGCACTCCATCTCAGTGCAGCTTCTCCACAAAGTAAAAGGAGCTGCACTTGAGCTGCATCTCGTTTGTAAGCTTTTTTGCTGGATTTTTCTCATCCGTGGGCCACCTTGATGTGTCATCACTTGAGCGGTAGCCGAACATCTCAATGCTGCCTCCTTTTTTCGAGTTTGCACGCATTTTGCCAGTCCCGGCGGCACTCGAGTTCAACAATTATGAGAAATGTGTAACAGACGTGACTTTGATGTCGATGCGCCGACAGCCAGACAGCAGCTGCTGTCGAAAGTGCAGAGCAACATCATCTATCGATGTCGAGATGTTGCAGCCGCAGAAAAAAAACTATATAAAAAAAAAACTATATAATATTCTGGCCCTGACCTTCTTTTTGGGCCAAGACTCTCGCTTTTTGAGAGAGTCGCGTTGCGTGCGTCTGGCAATTTTGCATCTGTAATTAAAATGTGTGCGGCAAGTGGCAATTTTTAATTACAAGAGATAAACTCCTCCGACAAAACTAAAGAAACAAAAATAATAATAAACACTGACCACATGGAGACTTGGGGGAAAAAAAACAGCAGCGGCTGAGGATCGCCGTGGGGCGACTATTAAAGTTTTGTTAATTATCGCGATAAGGCAACAACTTGTTGGCGCTACAGTTGGAACTGCCGGAGATGTTTGATACTGCGGCAGCAGCTGCCGCTGTTTATGCCCCTGTTTATTAATATTTCTTCTTTGTTTATTTTTCTTAATGCCTTTTCATATTTTTCAGTATTGATTCGGGGGGCTTTGATGTGCCGTTTTCGGCTTCACCTTTAACCCCAGCGCTCGGCTAATTGAAATGCACAGAGATGGGCATCTGTGCGATGATTGATGGTGTGGCCATAAAGATGTTTGCATTGAACAACAACCGATTAGGTGAGGGGTAAAAAAGAGCTTAAATGACCTCGTCTTAAGTAAATGCAATCTTGTAAATAATTAATGGCATTTGAATAATACAGTTTTATTGGAAATATTTATGGGCAGCTTAGAGATTTATTGAGGAAATCATGGGGAACATAAAAGTTGAGTTTGAAAATGTAATTGGGGAATAGATAGTAAGCATTACATTTATGTATTGCTTATTATTTTCTTTACGTTTATATTTTATTTTAATTTAAATATGACAATATCTTTTGAAAGGACTTGCGTAACGGCATCTCCGGTTATCCTTTAATTTTTAGTTTAAAAACCAGAGGTTTATAGTTAGTCATTCTATTGATTTTGTGCTAGGAAAATAGCTTATATTTCACAGTTCCAGTTCAGGCGCGTTATGAATCTTATTCCCTATATTTGCCTTGGCTTTAACTCTGACCTTTTCTCTCCTCGGCCGCCTAATTGAAATGCATTGTGGCATAAATATGAAATCTTCTAATTGGCTGCGATCGCTGTTGCCTTGGCTCGCGGCCTTTTTTTCATACTTTTTCTCTGGCTCTTGGCTGTTGGCACGTTGTCTGGCATGCAGCATTCGATCAGGCCGAAGCTCCCCCCTCAGGCCCCGCGGCATGCACTTCCTTTTTGGGGGCCCATAGAAATTTTCTTTATAAATCTGTTGTTGGGGCCTGCAAGTTGCGCTATGTTGTTTGCGGTTGTTCGAACGCCGAGAGAGCAGGCAGTACAAGCCAAGTACAAAGCAAGTTGTTAAAATTCCTGTTTAAAGTTTTGTACGCACATGCAACCCTCTGGCCCCGCCGGACCCCCTCTGGCCCTCCATCCGGCAGAAACTTCAAAGGAAGCTGCTGCTTTTGCTGCTGCATGTTTGCATTAAAGACGCATTTTGTTTGCCCAGCAGATCCCAGTCAAGACGATGGCCAAGACCGACGACGACGACGGCTACGACGATGATGATGAGGACGTCCGCAGCGTGTTAGAATACACAACATGTAAGCCAACAAAACAGTTGGGGCCACTCATAATCAGGTTTTAGCCACGATCCACGAGGCCGGAGCAGTCTGAGCCCGGGATTCGAGCCTTAGCCGATGCCCAAAGGGAGTGAGCAACATTCGGCGTCGGCGGCTCCAGCTTCAGCTTCAGCTTCGGGTTCAGTTTTAGCCTCAGCCTGAGCTTATTGCCTGCACATGATTGCACAAAAGAACGGCAGCGACTAGGCACAGTGTCCTTAGACTGTATCTAAAATATTATAAACATAATTTTTTAAATATTTCACAACCTTTTAGAACTTAATTCAGGGTTCTAGCAAAGATTTCTGCTTAGCATTAAAATTATGGCTGATCTTTGTAACTTTCCTCAGACCGTCTAGATTTTTTATTTTATATTTAAATTATTCTTTTTAACCTTTTTATAAAAGTTCCCTCAACACACAGTGTCACATTGGCCCATAGCATTGCTCTCAGGTGGGCTAAGGCCAAAGCCAAAGAGTCGCGTCTGGGGCGGAGACGCTTTTGGCCAGCTTGGGCTAACTAAACAATTATGGCCACGGCTCTATGCGATCGCCCAGCGACAACAACGATTTGGATGTGGATGATAATGATGAGTGCAGGGAGAGAGGACGAGGACAACCCGGGAGGAGAACACACAAGGAAGGAGCTGCTGCGGCACATCCTCCGCTCGTCCATCTAACTATCCGCATATCTATGCATCTATACTTATTTGTATTATTATTTTGCTTTGTCTTCTCTGGCTTGTCCAGTGTATTCGTTTTCTCAGCTGCCGCTACACAAGAAGAAATGTGGCTATAGTATCTATGAGATACTTTTGTATATAAGAGGGGAGAAAAAATGAAAAGGCAAGGTAAAGGTCCTGTAATTTCATTTCCCTGTATCCTTTCTGCAAATTTTAGTTGCAATTTAATTAATTGATGGCATTACCATTATTATCTCTTCATGTTAACCTAAATATCTTGATATTTGATTTGATTTTGACGGGATTTAATATTGACAGGAAAAGTATTAATTAAATATTTAAATACTTAAGATATTTTGGTTTTCATGAAGAGATAAGAATGGTAATAATTTCCCTGTTTTTTTCCTCTGTACTTTCCTAGCTGAGTTTGTCCTGGGTTCATCTTGCTTTCCGTTGATTTTTATTTGCTGTTTTTGCTATTGTTGGCTTTCGGTTTTATTTATAGTTAGTTTGGTTTTAACGCTTGCTTGTTTAGCTCGCTTGGTTGGCCTCCCATCCCCATCCCCATGCCATCCTCCTCCTCCACCTCCTGCTGCTGCTGATGATGCCTGCGAGCTTAAAATCGTCATAAATGCATGGTTACCCACACACAACAACATACACACACTGCACATCAGAAACAGCACAAAACACACACAGACTGCAGAGGACGCACTTGGCCAGGCGAGGGTAATTGCATCCACGAGGGCCGCTCGAAGAGTTAACTCTCGGCCGCCGTATCTCAAGGATCTCGAGTATCTCAATCTGCAAGGTAAACCGGGCCAGAACTCACGGTTTGACCCACCCCACACATCTCTCTGTCTCTCATTCATATGAAGAAGGCAAAAATGCTGGCGAGTTTTATGTTTTTCTAGTGGCTTTTTTACTCAGTTTTGTATTAAGTTTTTATTTCTGCATCTTTCTACCCTAAAAGGGGAATTCTGGAAGGGAATAATAAGTCTTGAAAAACTGATTCTAAAATCTTGCCTCCTTATAACAAATTTAAACTAGTTTCTGAATCTTAAAGCTTTTTTAAATTAGTTTTTTTAGGGTCTACAAAAATATTTAAAAGGTTTTTTAATATTTTTATTAAGAGTGTTCTCCCAGGGTATTTCCCACTTCGATCCCATTCAAGTCTCCCTTTTCCCTGCCTGCAATGCCAGGTTTTTGTTGCGGTTTTCACGTGTTGCTATTTCTGCACCGTTTTTTTTTCTGCTTCTTGGCTGAGCAACAATTTGCTCTTGTTTTTATTGTGACTACTGGCTGGCAGGGCCATGAATAAGCAGCATCTACGAAAATAAAAATATAAACAAAACCCACTAGCTGCTGCAGCCACATATTCGCCATCTTCTGCTGCTGCTGCTGTGCTGCCGGCGATTTGTGTGCTAATAATTCAGCATTTGTTTAAATTTTTCCCTTTTGTGTCTTCTTTTTTTGGAGTGAGTTTACTATGTTTTTTGTTCTTTTTTTGTGGTTCTATGTTAGCTACTTCTTTTTTGGTGTATTTTCGCTTTTGCTGCCTTTGCTATTTCTATTTATTTATGTTTTTCTCTGGTGCTTTTTGTTTGTATTCTTTACATTTTTTGTTGGCCTTGCCGGCTTTAGTTTGCCTGCTCAAACATTGTAAATTATTTGCTGGTAGCGACACACATAAATACAGATACAATTTATCAACTCGGATGAGTTAGAGCTTAGCCCGGCCTCTGTTTATCTATCTTTTGTTGGACTTTTTCTTTTTTTCTCCTCTTTTTTTGTGTGGCATTTGTTTTTATTTACAGCATCGGCTCGTTTATCAAAAGTTTGAGCCTCAGTTCGGTGGGGGGGACATCATCACTTAATAATATTGACACTTCTTTGCGACTAACAGTGGGTATAGAATTCCAATAGCG
Source organism: Drosophila bocqueti (assembly GCA_018151655.1). Taxonomy (NCBI): domain Eukaryota; kingdom Metazoa; phylum Arthropoda; class Insecta; order Diptera; family Drosophilidae; genus Drosophila; species Drosophila bocqueti. The sequence continues at coordinate 1,586,776 of JAECXF010000230.1, forward strand.
ATGATTACGATTACGAGCTGAAAACGATGTCTCAGATACAGACACACAGATACGGATACAGGCAGGGAGACAGATACACAATCACAAAATTAAGTGATTATGTTAACCGGTCTCTCTCACTCGCTCGGTTTCTTGCCATTATTCGTTCACCAAAACACAAATTTACATCAAAATTAACTTGTTATGTGGCCAACAAAAACAAGAACCACAAAGACACAACCTGAAACCGAAACTCGGCTCCAAGCTGACAGCCAGCCTCTTCAGATCTCCATCCTCAGCTCCAGTTCTTCTTTAGCTCTTGAGCTCCTCTCTCACTCAGCCAATCTTGTATAATTTCGAAATTAGAGCTCATCATGAGCCCATATCAAAGTCGTTCTCTTCTTTTTTATTTCGTATTTGGCGTCGGCGTATTCTTTCTTCTGATTTTCTTGTGGGATAAATCGAAGAAATATCTCTAAACAGAGCAAACTTTGTTTCGACGGAATATATAAACTTATTATAGTGAAAATTAGCTTAATTTGCATTATTTTTGATTAGCAGAATGTGTCTAAGAAGAGATAGAAATGTCCTATGATTGGATAAAAAACATAAATAGGCTGGAATTTTATTATTCATTAAAGGAATTTGACTTTGAATTTGCATCTTTGGCACAAAACTTATCTTGATATTTATTTTTTTGTTTCTTTTTAATGTTCTTATTAATACTTTATGGTGTGGAATATATTTACAAGTTCTAGATAAGTTTTTAGATATTTCTAATTAGCTGAATGTGTTGGTAATCAGATGGAATTGATATCAGAGAAGATAGAGCACATTAATTGTTTGAAATTATGTTGTTCATTAAAGGAACTTCGATAAAAAGAAATAATTTCTTTTGACAAAGTTATTTAGACTTTTTGAATAAAATTGTATGGTGAAAAAAATACATATGCAAATACATTTACACTCATTCTTAGTGAAGTGCTAATTAGGTTTAGGGTGGCATAAATGCGGAAGAAAATTTTTCAGATCAATTTCCCACTTCAAGCTCAATTAAGTTTCTTTAAAGCAGAAATTCTTGGCAAGCTATGTGGGTCTATAAGTTACTATCAGTAAATTACTAGTTATCTTCCAATTCAATTAAATCATAGACAAATTATTGGAATAGCTAACCTCAAAATCAAACTCCCCTCTAATTGGATTTTCCCAAAACCAGCAGTTTCATGATATCCTCCTGGCTCTCATAATATTATTTGGCAATAGGCATGTGTAATTAATATTTAAGCCAAGTGGGCAAGTTCAAGGAGCAAACTGCTTGGCATAACTTTTTGGCAGTTGCAACTATACGTATGTAGCGTATATTACGCATACGCCTGGTGGAGCAGGCAAAAGTTTCAATTAAGTGGCAAAGTTCAATTCCCCAACTCTCCTGTCTCCTGTCTGGCTTATATAAATTGTATCAACCGCATATATGGGAATATAAATGAGCAAACTCAGCTAAATCTATCAGCATAATGGCTGGCAGATAATAGAAATCTCTAATTAAGGCCTCGACAATAGTTGACAAGCGTCCGTTGCCCACTGGGGAAGCCACTAAGCGGCTCACTCTCGCCCCAGACATCAAGATCTGGGCAAACAAAGGTGTCTGGTCTGGTCTGGCCTGGTCTGGGTCTAGGGGGAGTTCGTTCCAGCAGCAGAGTCAACGATATCACCCTCGTCCAGGCTTATTTCATTCATGTTTTTGTTTTTTACTAGCTGCACACATGCGAGGGGAAGAATGCGCAGAAAAAAAGGGTTGCCACCAACCACCGAACCCACACGGTGGATTCTGTGGGGGAACAAACACTTGTGAGGGTCTCAAGTTCAAGTGCAGGCTGCGGAGCTTCTCCATCTTGGGCTTCCTTCCGCCTGCAGTCTAGACTCCGCTCTTCGGGCTCCAAACTCAGGCACAGACACAGGCCAGACTCAAGCAGCCGGGGAAGACAATCGGCCAGCGAAATTTGAATAAACATTAGAACAAATGGCCATGGAAAGAACGAAACATGAAAGACACATTGGTACGGGGAACACTCGGTACAGAGAAAATGGTTTAAAGAAGCCGTTTAGATATACTTATAAAGAAGCTAAAAAAAATTAAACCAAACATTTTCTGACTTTTTTGTTAAGTTTGAGAGTGCTTTTCTTTAAGTAAAATATAAAAATATATTATATAAAATTAATACAGATGTAAAAGTCCATTTTTAATAAGGAATTTATGAGCGTCCATAAGTTTTAGTAATAATATTAATATATTTAGGACTAAATTTGGATAAAAAAAAATTTTTTTTTCCTTTCTATTCTTAGTTTTGTATAAACAAAACTTTACTGTATTTATGCAAAAATCCCCCTGAGAGTGCGAATTATAATAGCCATGGGGTTCATAAATTAAAAGTCTTCGGCCGACAAAGACATCAGCGTTGAGAGTTCGTTTGCTTATTTAAATTTGAGCCCCAAGAAAGTCTAAAAGAGTCTGGTTTACAAAAAATAGCTTCGATTTGGCGACCGTGTACGTGTTGCAAATATGTTTTCAAAATCTAAAAATTTGTCGGACGGAAGTCGCCAGCACTTAGCAAATGTTCAGAGTTCAGAGTTAAAAGTTGAGAGCTCAGAGCCACGAGTTGGGTGCTAAAGGGCAGCTGCTTATCGAGGTGTTTCTCGACGGCCTGACCTTGTGCTGATTTTCTTTTACACCATTTTGTTGTATATATATTTTTTTATATTTTTCTTTTTTCTGTTTTCATTATTATGTTTATGCTTGTTGCAGCAAGAAACATTGCATGACTTGGGCACACAAAAAGTGGCAGAAAAAAGGGAAAGATTGTTGTCGTTTTTTTGTGTCGTGTAAATGTGTGCGGAAAAGCAAAGTTTGCCAAAGAAGAAAAGTTTTGTCACTTTGGTAGCTTGTTTTGGACATTTCAGCACGTTTAAACTAAGGGCTCTTTCTGTCTCTCACAACAGCATAATCTCAGGCAGCCTAGATAAACAATTATGGGAATAGTTTAGATAGGAGCTTTGGCTGGTATCTGTCGGTTTGATTTATTGCAGTACGGAAAAGTCAGCTATTGCTGATATTGAGATTATTTGGATATTACGTATGGGATAATTATTCAACTGGGATATTTTGCACTTCAGTTTGATAAAGAAAAAAACGATTAAATAAATATATAAATAAACATTATGTAAATAAGATCAAAAATACAAGTTGTAATTGTAGTATAGTACATGTTTCTCTGAAGTTTTTATAGCGTATTTATCAAAATGAAGCAGTAATTAATTATTTAATGAAGCTTTTAATGCAGTAAATAAATCTTTGGGGCATAAAAAACAATGTTTTTATGGAAAAATACTGTAATTACTTTTGTATTAACAAGGTCAAAATAGTAATATACTTAGCTTAGTTAGACGAAAAGTAAGGACCATTTGTAATTGAGTCTTCTAAGAAGATATACTAAATTAACTTAATAACCCCATTATTTTATTAATTGCTAAGACTCATTAAAGGGTATCTTTACAAGTCTTTACTAATATCTTCAACCTCTTACGCTCAATGTCAAGTGGGCTGTACTTCGCAGCTTTGATTACCAACCGCAAATAGAGCAACTAATGTCAATGTAAATCACCTGTTAAGTTTGCCGCTCATTATCCGTGATATTACAACCCAAAAAAAAAGAGCTAAGCTAAAAAACGCCAAGAAATGTAAACAAAAGTCGGGCCATTAAATCACGCCCTTGTAAACTGCGGCTTAATCGGATGTGCGTAGTCATTCGGATGTTGGCCTAGTTAATAATGCATTAGGCCAACATCACACATACTCGGCGTAGAGATACATGTAAAACGCCAGTTGAATTGTCAATTTATACGAAAATTGTCAACAATTAACATTTAACGCACACAACACAGACAAGACACGCCAAGTGGAGCGATTCCAGCCAGTCCGATAAGGCCAAAACGCTGTCAACTGTCAAATTTAATCATACTATAAAACGCAGGCCATAAAAAGCCAGGCTACGACGAGATGCGAGAGATGCAAAGCAATAAACAAACATCGAGGAAAATACAAACACAAAATACAGCAACACAAAAGAAACGCCAACAATTTCAAACCGACGGACTGGCATTATTTTGGCATGTTTTGAAGCTTGTGACAAACGCCTGCTTGAGTTTCTTTTTTTTACTTTTTAATTTTTGTTTTTTGTTTCGGTGTCAGTGTCGTTATCGTGTGAATTTTTTCGGGTTAGCTGTTTTTTAGATATTTGTGAAAGTTCTTATTAAAAAAGCAAACAAATTAAAACTTGTAAGCTATATGTTGGCCTTCGAATGTCTTTAAGATGAGCTACACTCTCATAACTAAATAGATCTTTTTACATATTTTTTTTTCTGTTAAAATCGTAGTTTAATAAGCCCATAACTAAGCCAAAAAAGCATTTATTTTAATTCGGAAAGCTTTTCCTTTTAAGTTTTCGTTAGAGATACAAGTTTGCTTACTCAATTTATAGTATTTAAAAATTAAAGTTTTTAGTCAATTGTTTACCAATTTGACGATGTAACCCCTTATAAAAGTTCTACAAAAATTGAAAAATTGTTATTGCTCAGTAACATGCCTAGATCGACTTAACTGTTGATGCTGATCAAGAATATATATGATTTATGGGGTCGGAAATTACTCCTTCACTGAATTGCAAGCTTCTTACTAAAATTATAATACCTACCCTTACGTATAAATAAGTTTTTCCTAAAACGTTTTTTGATTGTAAATGCTAATTTTAAAACAAACACGAGGAACATTTTTAAAAACTAATGCGTTCTTAATTCACTTAACGTAATTCTAAAAAAATTCAATAATTGTCACATGAAAACTGTGTCAAAAACTCAACGCCAGTATTGATTTTATTTCATATTTTATTCCATTTCTAATTCCATTATAATTATTTTCCATATCAGACAATGGAATTTCCCTAGTTGCAGTTGGCTAATTAGCCATAGCCCCGTCCCCGTGGCATTCACCTACCTGGGCCAGTCGTTGTGTTTGCTAGTTAGTCTATATGGCAAATGGCAGGCAACTTCCGTTTCCGGTGTCCGTTTGGCTGCCAAGTATCCAATTAGATTTGTGTTTTCTTTCTTTTTTTCAGTCAGCTGCGCAGGCGTCACAGCGAAAAGTGGATGAAAGTGCGGAAAAACCAAAGGCGAAACTTTTCGCCACACAACTTTATTTATTTTTGTTGCTGCTGCAATCTGCACTGGTTATGAATTTTGCATTCAAAATATATGACAGGCAGACGGATTTAAATATTTCATACGTTGTGCAATATTTATTAATAATTGATTTATTATTTATTTATATAGATTTTGCATAGAACATTTCTCTTTGGCACTTTTTGAAATGGGTTTTAAAACAAAACGGATGTGTGTGTGGTGTGTGTGTAGATGCAGGCACTTGAGAGCACAAAATAAGCACAGAATTTATATGATTTTTCTTTTGAATTTTTTTTTTGCAATAAAAACAATTCCCGGCGTTTGGGTGACTTTCGCGAAAATCTCGCCAACGGAAAGCGCAATGCAGGCGGCCGCGAAAATGCGTTTGAACGAACGTCAGAAAGCGCTCAACTTGAACTGAACAAAAGTATCTTGAACCGCTGCGAACGTATCTCAATCTGCGCTGCGCCACACAATGGACGGAAAGATATTTTTGGGTTGCAAAAATCATAACTCTTGAACCAGTTGAGATATTTTCATAACTTTTTTTTTAAATGAAAGGTATTTTTAGTACCTTTCGATTGAGTAGTCCTACCATATGGTGTGATTAATAGTAGATTTTATACTCGAAAATTAATGTTTTTTGAAGCAGTTTTCTCAATTTGTATCCAATTTCGAAATATAATTTTCGTTGGTTTTCTCTTAAAATGCTAATATGGTGCATATTTAATATTTTAAAAACAAAAAATAATTAATTTTAAAGAAAAAAAATTTTTTTTTTAATTTTTCTTTTTTACCAATTTTCAATAATTTATGCACTTTTTGTTCAAAATAATCATTCAATTTTACATCCTTTATTAAACATTATACATTTATTTCAAATCATAAAGTGTCAGGAATTGAAAAACAAGCCGCCAATACAGGAAAAAATGTATGCCCGCCATACAATTTCGTACTGCGTAGCGACTGCGCTCGTACCAGAATTTGCACTAAGCCGAGCGTTTTTTACGCTGAGTTGAAAGTATCTTTTGCTTCGGAAATTCGGGGTGGCAGTTTGGGGCAGCCGATCTGTTTTTAATATGATAAAGAACATATTCAGGAACAACACCTAATACGCCAAACCCATCATCTCGTGTAGTCTCATTTTTGACATTCCATCAAAGTTGAAAAATAGGTGAAAAATGAGTACTTCGGTAAAACAAGTATGACAGCACGTGCAACAAATATTATAATTTTATTCTACTTTGGTTTAACCGAGATTTGATGACCCTTTCGATAGAGACCATAACCATGCCGGTCGGTTACATATTTTATCTAAAAATCGACTGCAAAGTCATATTTTTTTCTAAAAAACGACATGCTTTTTTTGCATCCCGAAAGAGGTTCAACTTTGAACATGTGTAACTTCTAAAATACTGAACCGAATTGAATAATTTTTTGGATTCAACACTTTTGAACCTGTCACTTTTGTTACCTGTCGAATGCAATAACAAATTTTACGATCCGTTGTCATCAAAAAGTTGATTATTGTAGGTATAGTATCTGTATCTTTCCGTCCATTGTGCGCCAGCATAAGCGGCGACCGCGCTGCTGGCATCGACGCAGGCAGCAACATTGCTGTAGGTTTGTTTCGATTCCACAAGGGGAATATTTTGGAATTCGAAACACTCATTCTCATTTCGTTCCCGTCCACTCACTCGAAAAACCTGCTTGCGCGCACAGTGTTGCCATGCTGTGGTACACTCACTCATTCGTTGAGTGTTGTGAGTGAGTTTAAATGCAAATACACATTGTTTTTAGTAAATGTAAAGAAATATTTTTTAAATATAATAATTTTCATTAGTTATACATTTTTTTAGAGATTTGAAAATAGTATTTTTTAGTCTCTTGCACCATTATTTCGAATTCAAAAATTTTAGCTTCACAAATTCTGGCAGCTCTGACTTACACTCACATGAGTCGAGTGGAATGCGTTGGAATGGAACGAGTGGAGTGTAGAACAGGTTTCGTTTCGAGTGACTTTCGAGTTAATTACTCAATTATGCTCCTCTACGCTGATAAAAAAGGGAGTGTGGGTAGGGTAACTATTTTGAAATGGTTTTACATATGAGTTTTATTAAAAAGAAACAAATATGTTCTGGGAATTTTATAAAAACTGTGATATGATAAAAATGCTTTTAAAAACCATCATATTAATTTAAACATTTTAAAGGGCGTTATAAACATAATAAATATTAATAATTCAACCGATTGTCTAGACCAATAATGTGTTTTTTGCTTTAAAATTCTCAAAGGATTTATTTTAGAATTTGTATATTTAATAATAAAATAGGTCTTAACAACTCCTTATTTAATTTTAAACATTTCATTAGCAAATTATTTAATTAAAAGGATTTTCCAAGCTTAAAAAACTATTTTAAACGTATTCTAGCCTATCCTTATTGCTCAAATTAAATCATTTCTACCAGTGTACCCCAAAATAGGCACGTATCGCGACTCCAGTTGATATGTGTGCCTGCAATTTAGTAGTTTGGCTATATATCTATTTTTTTTACAAATTTATTGTTTTTTATCGGCCAGAGTTCACAGGTAGAAGGCAATTGAGATTTTTCATTTCTTTACCAGTCTTTTGGCGCTGGGGATTTATGGCTCGAATCTGATGGGGCTGAGGCGTCAATTTGATGAGCGTGTGAAATGGCTGGGCATCGTAGGGATCGGAAAGATATACTGCCCATGTATAGAGACACTCACCGATCGTGTGCAGGTGGACTCTAATTAGGTTGAGCGACGGATGTGACCTCCAATCAACCTGAATTGGTTGGGAGATGCTGACACAGTTAAAAAAATTACTATAAATCAGACCATTTGGTGATTCTTAATTAAGAATAAATATTCCAAATTCAATTTCGAATGAGTAAATATGTTAAAATAAATTAATTTTAAACAACTTCTTATTTAGAAAATTATTTTACTCACACTTGCAGTTTTGCTTAAAATATTTAATGTTTTAAGCCCTAATGAAGCATCTTTCCCTCTTAAAAATTGAAATTTTTGCTGCTGCAATTCATTTCACAGCCTCAAGTGTTCATAAATATTTATGTGACAAACTCTCCAGGTCCTACCAATTTTTCTGGGAACTCCTCTTTCTCTTCTTGGCACTTGCCTCGTGCTAATTTAGTGTTTCTACTCAAATTCTTTCACTTTGCAAATTTGCTACGGTACTTTTTCCGGCTCAAAGCATCAGCTGAAAGTCAAGCTTCAGCCGGGCTTCAGTCAAGCCTCAGCCCGGGGAAAACTACCAAAAGCAAACATATTTATGCGAAGCAACGTGGCCGGAGCACTTCAAGGCGATGCCGCAAAGTGGAGACGAGTGCGAGTATCTGTGACAAGTGTCTTTCATTAGCATAAGTAAATCTCCTCGAAAATCCTCAAATTTATTTGTCAACACTTGACAATTTCATTGTTGACGTCCACAGAAGGGGCGCAGCTGTAACATCTACCCGGCAAATCATGATTTGTGTCTTGCATGTGTCAAGCCTCCCAGCTATTGGTGGAAAAAGGCAGAGTGAAACTGGCCAAGACAATGCCAGTGGTCACAAAGAGATGCAGATGGATATGGAGCTCCCAACTCCGGCTTAAATCAAAGGCAAATATTTAACCACAAACACTGAAATCTCTTTGATTTTTACTATCCCAAAAGAAAGAGAAAAGTTAAAAGTAGGGAGAGGATCGAATTGTGAAGTAGTTTTTGGCCGAGTCTCCTCTCCTTTTGGCACACATTTCGAGTAGTTGAGCTTTATGGCCACGTTTGGGTTGTAAAATATTTTATGTCATATTTTTTACGACCATATCTAAGTTTTCCATTAGGACTTGGGCATACATATGTGTTTATAATTTATGCTTAGTACCGAGATGACTAAACGAATTGCTCAAGATTCATTAAGGATGGGAATGGGAACCAATTCGGAGCTCAGAAATTCCTTGGTAAATATATTTATGCCAAAAGTCTGGATTAGTTTTTGCAGATAAATCTAATATTTAATGGGAAAAGAGTTAGGGAGAATTAATATTTATAAACTATTCATCAGGGAATTCTTTTCTTGGTACGAAAGAGCTTATCCCTGGCTGCTTTTTCCTAGAAAATGAAGTATGTATATATTTCCCTTTCTCTCTCCATGCTTTCCTATTACTTTTCCGGCTTGGCCTTGGCTAATTGCCCTAGTAGCACATCCTGGCAGTCGAGACAAAAGCCAACTAGACCAGCTCAATGGGTTTTGGAGACTTCCTTATCTGGCTTATCGCCCCCTGTGTCAATGTCGTCATTTCTGGCTAAAAGTCTGAATGTCTGGCGGAGCTCCGTTCGGGTCTTGTCTTGGTCGTCATCGTCATGGCGGCATTATGGCCAACACTTCATTACCAACAAAGCCATTGCCATTCATTAACAGCTGCGGCTTTGTGGACCTGGCTCGCTGGCTGCGTCCGCTGTCTTGGCCGGGTTGCTTTGAGTTTCTGCTGTCGCCGCAGTAAAAGTTGGCAACGGTTTACTGCAGGTCTCGTGGCGGGTCTTTTCTTTGCCTCCCATAATGCCAACGTAATCTCAAATTACTGCAAATTTTCGCTGCTCACCTTTTATGCGCTTATTTATTTTATTGTTCATCTTCATTGCACTTTTTGTGTGCAAGCAAAGCCCATCTGCATTCCCATCGGAATCGGAATTGGGATTGCGATGGGAAGAGGAAATCGGAAATGGGAAATATCGAATAGATCGATGTATCGAAGGTGTAGAGAGACTATTAACAAATTTAAATTGATATAATTATTAAATAATTAATTCCTTTTCTCCTATTTATTCTTATTTAAAATTAAGGGAATTTAAATTTAAATTAGGATATGCTTCTCCTTCTCAAAACGAAGATAAATATATCGCACAAATCGATTAAATTCGATTATAAATCGTTACCATCTCTAATTGGAATCTCCCGCTTATTTCGGACCGTCTCCAGCTCCACTGCGTTATGTTGTAAATCTCGTATTATTTTGATTGTTGCGCAGTTTTATTGTTGCCTCCAATAATCTGGCTTTATGCTGCTACCAATAAGCACCGCAGAAGCGCATTTCCGCAATTTTCCGCAGATTTCCAGGCGCCTTTGGCTGCAACGGCGACGACGACGACGACGACAGGTGCACAAATGCTCCCCAGAATGGGCGTTTGATTGAGCTTCCCCCCTGATGTACTTAATGATTTGTTTAACTCCCTAGAAAGAAAACTGAAAACTGAAAAAATAAGAAAAACGAAGAGGGGAAGTACCAAGCTCAGTCCGCAGGCAAATGCCGTTGAGGCGGGTTTATCACCGCGATAAGCACATAAATAATGAAGGTTTCTGCAGGCCATAAACACACTGGATGAGTCGGCAAAGTCAGCAAAGTTTTTTGCTATTTACACAAGGGAAAATAAAGACCATTCGAACTTGGGTAGTTAACAAGTTTTAATAAGTGGGAGATCCTTCCAAAACTAGACAGGAAGCTGCCATAATTCTTACTTTCTAAATTTATTCTTCTTGAAACCCTTCTCCAGAATAGTCTGGGATATTTTCATAAATATCCTGGGAACCCCCCTGAAATTGATTAATTTATTTAAAATAATTTACACTTTATCAAGTTATATTCTTCTTTACTTTTCCCCAAGTGCACTAAGCTCTGCAATAAATTGATTTTTGTTGCTTTCACTTTAAAGATGTAAAAGAATTACTGCCGAAGAGGAAGCCTTGAGGCTCCTCAACTATTCATTAGAGTCCCTCCTTTGCATTTCTGATTTATCAAATAAATTCTATTCAAATAGATGTCCCCCGTTTCTTTCTGCCACCTGCTCTCGCACCTGTTCCGTTGCATTGGGCTTAAGCCAGGCAAACCAAATTAGGACTTGTGACAATTGCTATACATACATCATCATCATCGGGCCGCACTTTAATTGTGCCTGGCACTCAATCTTTCAATCACGCCAGCCGCGGGAATCGGCGAGGGGCAGCTATGTGGATTACATGCGGACGACTGGACTGGACTGGAGGACAGGAGGATGTAGCGGCTGCCAGGCAATATAATCTATATAATCATAAGAGCGGTCCATGTTGTAACATGGCTGCGGCCCCCCTCGCTGCCCCAGAAGCCTCACGCATTTGCGACATGTTGTCAACTCGAATTGCGTTCGACTGATTGAAGGCAGCCAGCCAGCCGGCCAGAGACCATCCTAGACCATCCTATAAGATCCCAGTCAGTTTAGTTTAGAGCCATCCTGATTCAAAGCTATTTTACACAAGGAAAAATAATACTTTGGCGGAATTTTTCAAGATTTTTCTGGGTATTTCATGACAATATGTTGTTTTGTTGAGTAAATTACTTTATATAATCAGTTTTTATTTTTTACTTTGTCAAACTTAAAACTAAAGCCATAGATATTATCTTATTATTTCTTGTATACTTTTAATTCGTTTTAGGAAAAGTGTTTAATATATTTTTGTTTATATTTGGAGCTAAATATATATTATTTTCGTATATTCGCAATTTTCTTAGTTTTTATTAAGTGCATTTCTATCTCCATCGCTCAGCCATGAGCCATGGACAAGTTGATGGGCCAAAGCCAAAGTCAAAGCCGCGGCCCAAAGTCGGTCTACAATGTAGCCAAGTGGCCAAGCATTGCATGGACTCCCAAGGAACTCTTCTCTCCGCCACCAGACAGGTTTGTCGCCTGTCGCCAATGAAGAGGAGATGGGAACGGATCTCCAAGTTGGAGTTGGAGACGCAGATGGAGCTAAGGTTAGAGCCGCAGCTGGGTGAAGACTTAGTCGGGCCAAAGAAGAGGATTCCTTGTTTTTGGGTAGGCGTCGCGCAGATTGATCAACAGACCAGGACGTTTGTCTAAGACTTGGCCTGCCTTGTTTACGTTTTAGGGTTTGCACTGTCATGGATGAAGACCAAGTAGAAAACAGGAGGGGATTTGCTTATTGTAAAGGTATATAATTTTGTAGAATTTTATAAGATATTTAAAACCATCCACAGAAATAACAATGGCTAGTTTTTAAGGGAACACAAGACTCAGTAAACAAGAAATAAATTAATAAATATTATTACTGGCACTGTATTTAGCTTAATTTTATCCTAGTAAATGTAGGAATATTTTAGAATTTATTTATAAACATTTAATCAACCCCAATCCGCTCCTGTTACCTGCTCCACCTTCCTGGCATCGCCGGCATTTAAAGTAATTTCGCCATCAATCTTTCACTTTTGCACTCGTTTCGGACAGAGTCGCTCCTCTCGTTGGTCATCTGCCCGAGTCACTTAGTTTGAGGAATTGCCAGAGCCCAGAGTCATCGGCAGAGTCCGATCCAGGTCCCATTCCTCGGAATGACCTTGTCCGCAATGATGTTGATGTTGTCGTCGTCGTGGTCGCCGTCGTGCGTTCTGCCCACTCACCTGCGGAGAGTCCCTGCATGCGTAAAGTTTATTTTGATCTTGGTGTCGTCTCCGCGATTTGCATAACTTGTCAGGCCCATCCTCTCGAGCGAGATGCCGAGGAGGAGCTGCGGCGGGGTCCATTGTCAGTATCAATAAATATCAACGCGCCAACTGAGCGACAACTTCTTCTGCGGCCAGCGAGGAGCCAGAGCCTGATTCCATTTGGCAGTGATGAGTGCCAGTCCTTTCATGAACATTTTGCTATTTTATGCACACCGATATAAATGATCTTTTAATTAATATCACTTTAGATAGTCCACAAATTGATGGAGCATTCTTATTATGCAAAGTGATGTTTACGATTATTACCAGGGCGGATCCTTGTCCCAGTCCCAGTCCGAGTCGGAGTTCCAGTGCAGGTCCCACTCCAAGTACCAGTTTCGGTTTTCGTTTTCAGCTCCACTTGGGTTTGGCTTTAAATATTTTTAATGACACCGCGACGGGATTAGGGCCGTTCGATCTCGGCTAAAAGTTGATCCGACAACTCGGCCTGGGCCTAGGCCTAGGCGCAGTGCTTTGGTGCTGCCAATGATAATCGGATCAGATTACCATTCAGATAATGCTAAAAGCTTTTCGCAATTTGCACTACAAATTTGTTTGGCAACCGGGCTGCGATTTGAACAAAGTTATTTTGCACTTAACATCCGAGGACAGTTGTGGGGATAATACCTATCAGTGGAGTCAGTATATCCTTTTTTCTGGTCTGCAAACTGGACAAACTTTTTGACTAATGCACTTTTATTATTGAAATATTTGTTTTCTGCAAAATATCTAAGGATTCCCACTGCTTATTTAGCCTTTAAAATCAATTTTAATATAATGGAAGTTGAATTTTTTGTATGTTGAAATATTTTTTTTTTCGCTTTAACATAACTTTCTGTTCAGAATTTCTCTTTCGTTTTTCCCACATAACTTGAGAGCTTTTTCCATACACATTTTTACCCAAAGCAGCCGCGATAAAGATCGCAAATGGAATGCAGACGCCGCTATTTTGGAAAATGAAGTCATTAAATGCTATTACAAAGCGTAATTGTTCACAAATTATACAGGCGAGCGGGGAACGAACTTCCTATATACATATACCCTTTCTTGAACCGAAACAATGTGCGCATTACACCACTTGGGTATCTTAATTATAGGCCTAGGAGTGCCACACCAGAAACCGGGGATACGAGGGGCAAACTCACCTGGTGCACCTGTCATATCTGGCTGGCTGCCGCTCCCGTCCAGCAAAACGAGTGCAAATGAGTGACACTCGCGGCTTACTTCTTCCTCCTGGGCTATAGGAATTTGCATAATAATATTTTTATTACTTTAATGCCAGGAGAAAAGTTCAGATATTATTATTATTAAATTTCAAAGGAGAGAGTTTATGTGTAATGCCTCCTTGGGTGCGTAAATATAGTATTTCCTTTATAAGTTAATTCTTTTCATAATTTAAGTCCTATTGCTTTTCTCTCTGTACTCGGAGTACCCCCATTACAACACTCCCGTCGACTCATATGGCTGGCAATTTGGTCTCCGAGCCCGAACAAATGCTGGTTAATATTCAATTTATTACAAATCATCATCGCCTCCATTTAAGGTTTGCTACTTACGACCGGCGGAGTCGTCGCTTCCCTTCAAGTTGAACTCTCAACTGTGACGATGCTCCAGCTCCGCGTGTAAGTAGTCCGCTTTTCTGCCAACTCATCATCGGCGAACGGCTGGAGTCTCGTGTGTCCGGGGGAACTTCCTGACAAACGCGGGCGGGAAATACTGCTCCGAATACAAACACAACTCCGGCGGAAATTGTGTCATGATTATAGACTAAAGCGCCCATTTAGTTACGCCTTATTATTTCCAATTCCTTTTCGGATCCAGGGGCCCCCTTTGCATCGAACTCGGCCTAATTGAAGTTGTGTGGAAGTGACTTGGACCTTTTTGCTGTCTAATCTCTTCATTACGAGTACTCACTGGGGCTTAATTCGGTTTCGATTCGTTGTCTATTCTTGGCCTGACTTTGTTCGCTTTGTGTAGTTTGGTAATTGGTTTGCTTAATTAACTAAACTTGGTCGGAATTGGTGGCTATTTTAGATGATCTTTAATATCTGTTAAACGAGATCTGGCTTTAAAGGGAGATCAATCAACTGAGCAGAAAGATACTGGTAATTTGAAAGTTATGAATTATAAGGTATTTTTTTTTTAAATGGAAATATTGGTTATATTGTAGCATTAACTATCTCGGCATCCTTTGCTTGAGCTTAATTTGGTTTCAGCCCCGCTCTTTATTAACCATCATAGCCTAACCATTCCGGCTCATCAATAGTCCAGCAGGCGTTTCATAACCCGTTAAGGAAGCCGCAGCCAGACTGCGGATGATGGTCAGAGAATTAATCAACACGAAATGAGGAATTCTGATGTGTGGCACTTGCTTCTAAGCTTTTCCCATCAATTAAACGCTCGGACTACCGCCAGGAATCTCTCTCTCTCTCTAGAAACGGCACATTGTCTTAGCCAAATTAAAATGGCCAACTGCGGTCGACACCTGGCAAGACTCTCGCCGATTTTTTCGGTGCGCATGCGGAAGCGTTTTTCGCGTCATTTTTCATGCTGAAATTTAATAAAGAAAATTAATTTGTGGACATTTGACTCGAGGCGAGACACAAAATACAACGGCAAATAAAAAATACAAGAAAAAATAAAGAGAAGCTGGCGCGCATCCCCAAGTAAGACCCTCTCAAACACAGACTTTGATCGATGGCACTCATGATGCTGCAGGCGAGCTTCCATTCCACCCGAGAGCCACCGCGATCCAGCCGCCAATCTCCCCCAGTTCCGACGACAAATTCAAGTTGGTGAATATGCCGTGGCCCAGTGCATCTATCTGCATCTGGGCAGCCTCGAACCTGGAGCACGGAGCCAGGAGAACCTGCAACGGGTGCCGCATGAGTTGCAAGTTAGCGCAATTAATTTATTTCAACACGAATTTAACTCTCATCGGGCCCGCTCAGCTCTCAGCTCACTTCATTTCACTTCACTTCACTGCACTTCATTCCCAATGCGTTTTACATCATTCTTATGACTCTGTGGCTGCGAGGAGGCGCAGGCTTAGCATTTATATTGTAAAAATTTTGTCGTAACCTTATCTAAATATGGCCATTGCATTTAAAGACCCGCCATCCGCGAGGGCAGCTGCGAGCACTGAGCAGCGAGCAGTTCGCCACAGGATCCAATGTCCGCACTATGGACTTGGCTTGAAAGGGACACAGAGAAAATTCTAGGATATAATTAGGGAATTTTAGGATTGTATAGATTGTAGTTTATAATTTTAACTTAATAGGTGAAGCTAACACCTTTAAAACTGTGGAGTAGAAAGGCCCTAGAAAATAGGATTTTATACAGGATAGAGAAATTTATAGATAAAATGAATTCTCTCTCTTTAAATATAATAGTTCTTTATTTACATTTCTCTCCAGAATTTAATTATTATTTTCTTCTGGTATTTAAATATTTTCTTAAGCAAACTCTATACTAGTTTTCCACAGTACACTTGTCATCCGATGCTACGTCACTCATTTTTGCACAGTCCATTAGTTCGCGGATGCAGTCGGCGCTGAAGGTTGTTCCTGCCGTTGTTCTCGTGGCCGCCGTCCATGTCTACCGGTTTGACAGTCGCTCACTCGCAGTTCCAGCAGTCCCGTTCCCAGTTGCCAGTTGCCAGTACCAGACCAAGACCCATTCCCATTCCCAGTCCCAGTTCGAGTCTCACTCCCAGTCAGCAGTTTTCCAGCTCCATTAGTTGCTGGCCCCCCTCTCGATGGCGGCTTGTAAGCGGTTCCTGCTGGGTTTATTTTAAGCTCATCTGGGCGCGTCCTTACCAAGGGCTAGGTTCTGCTGGACCTTCTCCCTGCCCCCTCCTTTTGTATGTAATTTTCGGTTATGCCAAGTAATTTGAGATCGCGCCACACGCGCGGCCTTTAATGACTTCATTAAATGCGCCAAACTAGTTTAGCGCGACTGGTTCCTTGGGTTCCCTCGGTTCCCGCGGCCGGAGCTGGACAACTTCCGATGATGACTATAAAATGATTCCTCGAGGGCATTCTTCAGTTACTTGCAGCCACTTGAAGGGGTCCGCTGGCTGTTGAGTTACTTGGACAAGGACCCAGAGACCACCTTGCCAGCCTGTCGAATCCTTTCCGCGCATAACTCAGCGAGGCGAGGCTCCTTAATCTCCTTGACAACATTTTACCTGATCCCTTTGGCTTAATGACTCCAACTGGATGATCGTCGTCGCTCGCGTAAAATGTAAATTTTTCAGTTAGCCGCTTGATGAGTTGCGAGGGACAGCCAAGAGTATATATATATAGCATCAACATGATGTTCTAGGACGAGCGAGATGCACAGGGGGAAAACTAGGGAACATATTTAAATATATTTAAGTGTGCAGGAAGTATATAAATTAATTTATTATCAGTGATTTTGAGTAAACCTGAATGCCTTTTTAATGCAGGTTTTCTGTTGTGTTTAATTAATCATTGGATCTGCTTTGAAGAGCACTATTTATAAATATTTAAATCTGAATACTTACCATATTAAATTGTGATCCTTGGATCCTTATTTCCCACCAGACTTTTCTGCTCTGTACTCCACAGAAGTCTGTGTCCATTTACCAGCACAGTCGTTACTCATTTCCAGGGCCGAGGACAACGTGGAGTATGTGTCTGGGGCTGGCGATGGCGATGGCCTGGGAAAGGGATGGGGCATGGTCATGGGATTCGGGATGCTGCATGAAGGGGTTGCAGCACCACTGCCTGGATAATTATGACGTTGCAACAATTCCAGCGTGGCAGGCAGAGCTTAGGAGACGTGTTCTGGGATTGCGATTGTGATTGCAAGTGTCTGGGTGACTCTGGAGTGTGTGCATGTGTGTGTGCCGCAAGTGACAGTGCAACATGATTGCTCTCGGGCTCGCCACATGCCACATTTATCATTCGTCGAAACGTTGAAAAATTAGTCATTCCTTTACTATATTTTACACCCAAATGCCGAGAGCTCTTGGCGCAAACCAGTTGAGGAGAGGCCAAGACTATGGCAAGAAAAAATCCTTCTTGCACTTATCGAGGAACAGTGGAAGGTGGCTAAGAAGGAAAACGAGGAGTGGTTTTTAATAGGAGTTTGAAATTAAAAAAAAATAAATGAAATGTAATATATATTATTATTTAATCTATTGTTCAGCTTCTTTATATCGCATTTAAAAAAATTTAATTTAAGGCTACATCGGTGGGCCTGGTGATGCTAATACAAATTGGAACTACCTTTTGAGGTCTGAGGGGCTTTCTTTTCGCTCTCAAATAGTTTTCTGTTTAACTTTAAGTTTTGATATCCTGTTACTCTGTGAGTTGTTGGTTCCTGACTGCAAGAATTCCCTTTTGACATGTCCAACCTGTACCCTGTTTGGTCGCAGCTTCGCAGGCTCGTGCAGCAACAACATGCAAATGACTCTTTTAATTTTTATGAATTTCTCTGATTACGAAAATTGCTTCTGGGCTTTGACTGGGCACCGAGCACAGAGCACACTAGCACCATCACCATAACCATCCTGAGTTGCACTCGAGACTGGAAGGAAGCGCCTGAGCATGATGCATCGCGCATCTTCATTAGTTGACGCTGCTCCGATGTCAACCCGGGCCAGCGGCAGCAGATGGAGCAGCAGATCCGATCCTCCCTGTGCATGGCCATCATCGTTTTAGGCCCAGTTTGGAATACCGCTGGCGGCGGGTCTCTCGGACCGTGTTTGCCTTTCCTGTCGCATGTTCATGTCTAGGCCAAGACCAAAGACCAGGCTGGAGCTCTCGTTGGCTCATTGGTGTTCAGCTCGTGGGCTCGAATGGAAATTACAAACCAATAAATCATTGAACGCCGCCACTCGAGGAGCTGCCGCCGCTCCTCTGCCCACATGGATGCGCCGCATCCTTCACCTGCTAAGTTCCACTCCTCACAGGCACCACTGTAATTAGTTGAAATTGTAATTCATGGCGCTGGATTAGATAAAAATCTGCTGCCAATTAGTAATGCACTTGGCCGTGAATAACTTCATATGGCCAACGATGGCGTCTAATGCGCTTATGTCTCTATTGGCCCGATCTTGGCAAAGCCCTCGAGGTGTTTTTCGGTTCTTGGAATCGAAGAAAATATGCATTGGCAGGGTGAGTTGGTAGTGGGGGCGAAAGTCTTTATTCTGATGAGAGGAAAAGAGGAAAAAAATAGTCAAACATTAGTTTACTAAAAGATGACATGTAGTAAATTATAGGTGGATATTATTATTTTAGTCAACAGCTTGCCTTCTTGAATACTATTTTTTCGCTTCGATTTTATTTTTACTTAATTATTTTTACCTTTTTTAGGAACATTACTTTCAGATAGCATGCTTTGCCTTAAATTTGCAGACATTTGACAACTTATAATTTTAAATTCCTGACCCACCTTATAAATTGAAACTTATCCATAAATTTAAAATTCTGTTAGAAAAAACAGACGGCAATCACTTGGATTTTTGCCATTTAATTTGGGGCTTTCGGTTCAATTACTCAATACACTTTAAATGATTATCTGGCAATCTCTCAGCGTTTCGACTGCCCAGAACTTTATGAAGCCCTGGCGATCATATCTCTCTCTCTCTGCGGCTGCTGCCAATTCTAAGCTCTGTTGGCCATGCCAGAGACCCCGCTGCAATTGTCGTAGATCAGGCCGCAGCAATTGACCCCTCACGACCACCGCCACTGCGGCTACTCAGTGATTTAGCCTTGTCTCGACTTCGCGGAGACCAATTAGATCCTTTAAGATCCAATCAGCGGCCGTTTGCCGCCTGACTCAGCCCCCGCGGCATTGCCGGCCATCGACGGGCAACTTGATTTCAATAAAAATCCATTTAATTCGACATTTTGTGGCCCGAAAAAGAGGCTAAAATAAAGGAGAAACACTTGGCGATTAACTCTGCCGCCTGACGGCTGCCGGCTGCGTTCGTTTGAACTCCGTGCGGGTGTTGGGCGGGTGTCTCTGTCCCTCCCTCCCCGTATTGGCCCAACCTTTTGGCCAACCCCTCGGCCCATATAAATCTCGCGTTGTAATTGCCACGATAAGCGGGGCCAGCGCCGGCTGCGTCGCTTAAAACCGGTGGCCAAATAGCCACCGCTCCGGTCCAGCTTCCAAATCCAATATGTGTACGCTGTATTTAGGTTTTTTTTCGAATTTTTTTTGGCTTTTTCGAAGGGAGGAAGCAGGAGCGGAGCAGTAAACTACATAAATTTCGCGTGAAATGCATTTGCGGGCGATAAATTCGGCAACGGCCAGCTTGGACAGCGATAATCAACGCAATTGCAATCGATTTTGGCGTAATTTAGGTTTGGCTTAAGTGGCTCGGACTAACAAGCGGGCTCAACGCTGCTCCATACTGATTGAGCCAAGTTTGGGACACATTTGCAGCAACTTGTGCCCAGCAGAAGCAACTAAGTCTTTGGAAGTATTAAAATATTATGTGCTAGCGCGTAGCAACAATCTTTATTTGAAGAAATACGACATCGGTAAAAGAGCAGGAATTGCAAGTGGCAGAGCTATTTTCAGGATATCCAAGGTGCGTCTGAACACAGACTTTCGCGGCGGTGGTTTTCCAGCAGGAAGGACTACATTGCGGGAACGCGGACGTCCCCTTGCACGTTTCGGGCCGAACTCGGGGCTCTTGCGCCCCGGCGGTCTTCCCCTCGGACGCCTTGGTTCAACCTCCAGGTCCCTTGGTCGGGCAATTCTTCCCCCGGAACGGGTATCACGAGAAACGCCTCGCAATGGATCGGTACCATCGTTATCCATTGGAGCTTCGGCATCGGTCTCTTCTACAGCTGCACCACCATCCCCTGGTGAATCTATAGTATCGGAAGCATGAGCAAACCCTCGAAA
This sequence comes from Drosophila bocqueti, assembly GCA_018151655.1. Classification (NCBI taxonomy): domain Eukaryota; kingdom Metazoa; phylum Arthropoda; class Insecta; order Diptera; family Drosophilidae; genus Drosophila; species Drosophila bocqueti. Next base: position 1,607,431 of record JAECXF010000230.1, read on the forward strand.
TAAAGGGCTACCAATGCTATCCGGCGGTCCGACGACTTCACTCCCTGGTATAGCTTCACCACTGGTCCCTGGTATAGCTCCCCCAGTGCTGCCTGGTGTAGCTATAATCTCTGTACCTGGTGGAACTAGAGCAACGATATTTCGAGGATTAGAAGCTTTTTCAAGCTGTTTTGAACTCCTACGTGGAGTCATCATACTACCTTCTGGTGGAGCTTCAGCTTTGCCTGGTGAAATCCCGCTCTCAGGTCGCGGAGTAGAAGGGTTTTCCAGCAGTCTCACACTTCTACGTGGTCCGCGGCCCGGAGTAGAAGCTCTTTCCAGCTGTCCCACACGAGGAGTCATGCTTCTACGTGGTCCGATAGTGCTGCTGCTTGGTGTAACCTCGCTCCCGCGGCCCGGAGTAGAAGCTTTTTCTTGCTGTCGCACACTCCTACGTGGAGTCATGCTAAAGAAATTGTTAAATAATATATGCATTTTATAGTAATTACAGAAGCCTTACTTTTCGAATTATTTATTGAACGTAATTTTCACTTTGACAAGCAGAAACCTTTTCTTAGATAAAGTTCTTCTGGAAAAAAAGGAAACTCCTATGGTAGAGAGCCACGGGAACTGAAAACTCTATATGGCTTACCTTCCTGATTGATGAATGGAATTTTCGAACAAATTTTCGCTCTTTAGTCACCTTTTTTAGTTTTTCGATGCGACTGGCAGGAATGACAGAATGAAAGTGCAGAAAATTACTGTAGATGACAGATACAGGAGCTGTCAAAACATTGCCAGGCCCACGTGATTAGTAAGCACATTTTAGGGTTGTCACTTTAATCGTTACTATTTTGTATAAGATTATTTAGTGCCAGAAAAATAGTATTTATTATAAGAATTTATAAGTACATAATAAAATAGCTTTTGATACGGGGGGTATTATTAAGGAATTATTATGTAATTTCTCAGAGATTGAGGATTAACATCGTGAGCGCTTTGCTCTAGAGAAGTGAGAATATTCGATGTTTGACAATTGAACATCGATGTTGATGTTGACGGGTTTTTGGAAACATCGATTGTATCGAATAAACATCGATGTTTGTTCCAGCTCTATATCCAGTGTGAAAATGAAGTGTTGTAAAATGTATTATTAAGTGTTCTTAAGGTCACACTGAATCTCTGTACTATATTCATTTCTATAACTATTATCATGCCTTTGTAAAAATAATTAGTTAGGTGGCTGAGAAAGTAGAGGTAACATATATGTATATTTCGTATAGAGAAACAAGCTCCTGGTAATCATGAACCCCGTCTTTCCAATATTCAGACACCTTTAAGACCGCTTTTCTTTTGTATTTTCTGTGTGGCCCAAAAAGCGGCGGCAGTTGGCCAACAATAGGAACAATTTAAATCAAACAGCGTTGAACGCAATGGAATTGTTAGCCGGTGGAAACTACCGTTAAGCTCACTTTCGCAGCGGGTTGCTGCGGCGGCACCGACCAGAAATTACTCATACGCAACGTGGCGGCCTCAAGCTGACCCCTGTGCTGCGGCAGCCACTGTCTTGGAGGGGCAACGCCTTCGAAAAGGAGGAGAAGGGGGCTGGTTGCCGCCTCTGCTGACACTCGACCTCGCCCGTTTCACGCTGCCGTCGCTCGACTCCATCGAGCGCTGATTAATTACACCGCCCGCTGTGCGAATTCTTCAATAAAAATCATAATTTCATGTTTGCGGCCGCGGCCAGAAAACAAAAATAAAGCAATACGAAAAACAACAACAAGAAGGCAGGGAGAAGCCGAAAATAAATGATGATTATTGCCGCATTTCTGTAAGCCGCAGCTTATTAGCTGCACGAGCTCCGCAGCGGCATCGCCATCATCCCGAAAATCCCCTCTTCGCGCATGCAAAGTGTATCGAATTTTTGATTGAAACTTTAAAATACTCGTTAGAGGAGGGTTTCCTCCTCGATGCGCGTGAGTTTATCTTTTGATTAGATTCGTTAGACTTTGTATTGGTCTTTTGTAGCGCTCAGAAATTGGTCAGCCGTCGCGCGGTTCGCCTTTTATATTTCTCCTTTTTTTTTAGCCACGATGGAGTCATTATTCACAATTTAGTAACACTTGATTTGCGCTCCGGCGTTTTCTATAAATTTTCATAAATTGTTTCTATTTCGTTACCCTCGCAATATGTTCGAAAACCGAATAAAAACTTTGGCCAAGATTGCCTGATTGCACAAAGTGGCGGCTGGAGGGTAAATAACTCTGCAGCGACCCAGTTTTGCAGTTTAATTGTGCTCAAATAAATGCTCCTCTGGCTTTTTGGGAACTCCAAAAGTCTCTTTAAATATAAAACTAAACTTAAACCTTGAATAAAATATAGTAAAGAGTTCAGATATTTTTAAATATTTCTTATTCACGCTTTATTTTATTGAGGCTTTATTTGTTAAGCTTTATCATACGCCCCTGTCCGCCGGCACATCTAATTAAGACACAGCCCAAAGGACCTGCAAAATTAAAATTCCAAAAAAATCACACACACATATCTGAGAAAGCCTGACAGGCTGCCAAGTGTAAAAAGTTAACAAATATCCCAGGAAAACAAGAGCAACGGCATTAAGCATGCCCCTGTGCCAGAGTGTGTTAAAATGAGGCCCAGCGTGATGTATTCAAAAATCATTAACGGCCTCGATGCGGTGAAAGGAGTGCTCCCCGGACTCAGTCTCAGTTCCAGTCCCGGTTCCAGTCTCCGCTTCCAATCCCCAATTTGCAGCCTCAGACTGATCCACATATCGCGGCAAAGTGAAGCGAAAAATTGCTTTGACGTCGCGTCAAAATTTCACACTTTTGCGCCAGATAAAAACGCAAACATTTCGCAGAAAAAAAAAGAAAAGTGGAGTCGCATTCCCCAAATATTTGCCAGCCTGTGCAAGGAGGATCATTAAAATAAAGGAGTGCTAACCAGGGGCGGCTGGCAGAGGGGGTGAATGGCCGAACAAGAGGAGTTAAATTAGCATACAAGTCGCGCTTTTGCCATAATTTGCATATAAAATTAGCGCAACACGTTGCAGCCAGCCTCCGGGTGACACATGAGGCACTGGCTCCGCCGACTCTCCGACTCGAAGCTCTGCCGCTCATTTGGCGACTTGCAGCTGCTGATTGGTTGTACACACTCAAATCGGGGAGCTGCTAATCCAACAGTCGACACAGAGAGAAAATAATGCATATTAATGAGGTAGCTATAGAGAACAATTTATTAATATTAATATGGTCTTTAAAAGGTGCGATACAGAAAGATCTAAACTAGATTTTTATTATAAAATATTGCTATGAATGGTGGGGAATTTATCTTCTAATCTATCTTTGCTGCAAAAAATTAATATCTTGAGAAGATATTTAAATAAAATCTATAACAAATACCCGAACTATTTTCTTGGCCTATTAAATACAGCAATTCTTTTTTTAAATACTTTACATTTATTTATCTAAATAATTTAAACTGGATTTTGAACGTAAATTAAAAAGGATCTAGGTAGCCAAGTAGGGTTTGTGTCGACTTAACCTTTAGATTTTTGGTACATAAATAATATTAAATATTATATTTTCCATTGATTAAATTTCGAATAAAACCCAAAATGATTCTCTCTGTAGCCAAGTGTCCGAAAGCGCTATGATAATTAAGCTGGAATCGCCTTGGCCAGGCGATGGAGGGATGGCTGGGAGTGCGAGGACAATGCCGGGATTTCTGGCACTTGTTGCCGCAATTTGCATGGGGATAACCCCCTTTTCCTCCTTCCTCAGAAGCGGCGGCGCCTTCACGGCAATTAGCAGTGAGTCCGGTTAAACTCTCCATAGAGCCGTAGAGCGGGAATGCGAATGCGAATAGGCCGCGCGGCTGCCTTATTAGTCACGGCTGCCTGCGCATCCGCATCCCCTTCTGACAAATAGACGTCCATTAATAATATCTAGAAAAAGACTTGGGCTACTCCCTTGGCTTGGGTCATTTATGTGATATTTTTCATTCCCATTTGGTAGCTATATTTCTTCGCCGTTTCCCACCAAAGCTCAAGCGTGAAAATGTTAAAGGTTAATAATTACGCACAGCCTGTGTGTGTGTGTGTGAAACAATCGATAAAAAAAGTTTACAAATATTTGGGTTTGCTTTTTGTTTAGAGGTGAATGCTTTCCGTTTGCCTAATTGAGTCTTAGAAATGCTGATTGGAAAGTCACTATGGAGCAGTAAAGGTAACGAATTTAATGAGGGAGATCCCATAAAATAAGACTTAACTGAAATATGTAAATAAAAAGCAAATGAAACGAACTGCTTGACTGGCAGCCCATAAAAACCATAAATATGTAAGCATTTAAATAAATATTTATTTACATATAATTGCATGTCAGACGGAGCGGCAAATTAATACGATTGCAATTTATGACAAGCGATTAAAGGTTATAAATGGGAGGGGAAATTTCTGAGGGGTTTTTGAGAGATTTTTAGGGGATTTTCAAGGGGTCTTTAAAGCCTCTGTTAAGTAGCACACAGAGATTCAGATGCCACTGGCAGATAGCTCCAAACTTCCAAATACAGATAACACGGCAACAGCTACCGTAGACAGACGAGGAACTCTGAAAGCCAGCTGCCATTTAAACCCAGCTGCCATCCAATCCAATCCAATCCCAATCTCATCTAGCTGTTCATTAGTCAGCCGCTAGGTGACAATCAGATAGGTCATGGGAGACCTTTACCGAAATGGGACAACCTGTAACATTCCCCGACTCGAGTCAAGTGGGTCGTCGTCTTATCGGAGAAAGTCCCAACCTCGCACTCCCAGTCCCCGTCTAAGGGTCACCCCAGCCCAGAGTCCCCCTCTTTGGAGCTCAAGATGTCCCGCGGCGAGATAAACGCTTGAGTTACTCGTCCCACAAAGAGCAGAGTGTCAATAAAATTGCGTAGATTATTGCAGGCGAGCTCGTAAAATCGTTTACAATCGATGCTCCGAGGCTGGCGACTCCTCAATGGTCCCCAGAACGGAACGGAACCATTCAACTGCCACTTTCTGCGTGCGTGATGGCCTAGGCCCCGGCGGCGTTGTGCGGAATTCTCTATGAATTTATTAAATAAATGCATTAAACCATAAAAAAAGGAAGCCAAGAAGCAGAGGATACCAGAATGAGGCGAACAGTAAATACGCTTTATGGTTTAATTTTGGATTATTTTATTACCAGCAGTGGTGCCTTTCTATAGCACAGAATCTGTCTTTAATTACCTATAAGGAATATAACTACCTTTACTTAGCAATGCTTAAAATATAAAAAATACAGAGGAATATTCATGTTATACCATCTTATTGCTTTGAAATAAATATTCTAATATCTATAAAAATTAAGATGCACAAAAAAAGCATTCTTACCCCAAAAAATGCACCTTGCTTTCTGCCTTTTTATTTATTTTTCCTATAGAACCACTTCTCTCAATCCCTGCTCTATGGGGGGCCAGTGACGGGGCGACACGTAGAAGTGTCCCCGTCGGATGGCAGCCTTCGTGTTGCGCCCTCAGCAACTGCAATAATATTGTTAATTTCGTCGTAAATTCGAAAGTCTTATGCTTATTGAATTTTCATGTTCGGCTTTCGTCCGCCTCTCTCCTTGTTTGCATGCAAATGATTTTAGTTATGATAAGACACTGTCAATAAAAGCAAATTCTGATCCAGACTCAGATAGGGTTATCCACGCTGGCCAATGCAAAATTAACTTTATTGCTATTTTATCAATTTGCTGGCAAACAATTTTCCCATTTCCCTGTGTGCTCTGTGTGTGTGTTAGTGTTGTGTTATGTTGTGTTGTCGTTGTTATTGGTAAATAATAACTGCAATCAGATGTTTATTACAAGCTGCCTTAATTGCAATTTTATTGTTTGTCCTCTCTAAGCTTTGGGGAAAGTTGTGCCTGCAATAATAATATTGTTGACTGCAGCTGTCATTTATCAGAATTAAATTAGTTCTGATTGCTGTGGGAAATTCTGTGTGGAAGGAGGACCAAACGAAGTCTGAATCGCATGCAAACAGAGGCTTTCTGCTGTCCATTGAAAATTAATGCCATTAAAGGCGATATTTACTAGGGAAATTTGCTGGACTTTCCAGCTTTGAATGGTAAATAATTTGAGTGTAAGAAAATGTAGAGGCAGCCCCAGGTAGTGGGTAGAGTTTAAGGAGATACATGTGGGTTTCATAAGTACATTTTGTAGCCACAGGCTATTATATGTTTGTTTAATGTATCTTTTAGGGTAGAATTTGAATTAATTAATAAATACTTGTCTTGATTATGACTCTTTACCTGCAGAAAATATTTCCTTTATCTTAGCAAGGGTTTTCTATTGAAATATACATTAATTATCTTTAGTTTTAATACATTTATTGAAGAAAATTTCAAAGAATTAATACCCAAGCATGGTTACCTGAACTCCTTAAATAGTTTAATAATTTATAATTATCATAAAGTCCTTATATAAATCCAAGAAGGCTTCTCCTCCTTGTCTTGATGGAATTTGCTTCATTTATTAAAATACCTTTTGCCTTGTTTGTCCTGTAAATAAATAAAAAATCTCTGCCCATCTATGATTTATTCAAATATTTGTGCGTTTCATGTTGTCGCAAGGAAGTGCGACGACAATCGTTATCGTCGCCGATCGATTGCAAAAAGTATCGTTTTACAATAACAAAAAACCGCATTTTCTGCATGCGACACAAGGCGGGGATCCCCAAAGGCAGAGAAGACAAAAAACAGGCGAGAGAGGTAGCAAGCAAATAACTCAATCCTTAACAGAAATGACAGAAACCTTATAAATACAAGAAAAATGCAACAAAGATCATCCGATCTCCCCCCGATCTGCGATCATCTGCGGTTACAGAACGCGACATGGGAATGCGGCTCCGTGGCAAATTGGGAAAAGGAAAAGGTCCCCTAGAACAAGTTTCACTTACTTAGAAGTGCCAGTCCCAGTCCCGGGTCTGGGTTCTGAAGTTCAGTGTTTGTATTGAAAACTTGAGAAATAACAGATTTAATTTGTCTAACAAACGCAGACAAACGGGCTGGACAGCCGTCATATTGAGATCTCATCAAAAGACCGCACAACGCGGCCTGGCCAACAATCCCTGGCCATAAAAAGCGGGGATTGGGATCTGGATCGGGATCGGGACTGGGACGGCGACAGCGACTGCGACTGAGAACCCATTGAAATATTTTGACAGCGGGCTGGCAGGCGTTGAAGTTCGAGAGAAGTGTCTCAAGTGCCTTCGGAGTATTTCCCCCCGAAACTGACAGCTGGGCGATCTCAAAGTGTATCAAATCCCAAGACCAAGACCAAGACCACGTCCAAGTCACAGAGATGAGAGCTGGTAGGCCTCCGATCGATCGATGGCCTTATCACAGTGATAATGTGGGCTTGGTTCAACCTCAATTTGTTACACATCCGCCGCTCGAGATTCGTTTTTATTTTCTTAACATATTTTCCAGTCTCCCTCAGTGGAGTACTTAAAAATCAAAATCATTTTTGGGAAAACGTGACGCGCTCTCGTATATTTTTTTTGTTTCGGATCGAGTGTTTGTTTTAGGCTTTATCATTGATCTTAAGTACGGGGAGAGAGAAGGGCAAAAAGTTTATTAGAAACAATTTTAAAAAGTCACTTGGAATTAACATAAAATTCGTTTCAGTCTCAAAGGTTTTATGGTAATGGGTTATTAAGTTTATAAAAGGTCTACATTCATAAGAATACTTGCGGAAAGTTTACTATAAATAATTTGAGTAATTGTAAGCAAGATTAGTCTATTATTTGCTAGAATTATTGTAATAATATATATTTATTATTTATGAACGGGTTCATATGTTAACTATCTTTATTTTCTTGCTAAAACTTTGTTTCCGTGCTCCGATCTCATAAATACTTTAGTTTATGGCCACAGGAAACGCCTTAAATGGCATTCTAAATATAAATCTTAATTTTCTCTCATATACACATGTATGTGTGTGTGCTGCTCTCGTAAATAATTTCAAGCACTTTCAATTTGTTATTACAACAAATTAATGTGGACATGCAAGTTGATTGCGAAAAATATCTGTCCAATTGGCATTAAAACCTACGCCTAAACAGCAGGCTCTCTGCCCTGAAGATTTCGCTTCCATTGTCAGGCATCACCAGCCAGGCCCTCTTTCCTCTCTCAGATCTCCCAGGTATCCAGGAGGTAACCAAGGATCCCCAGTATCCCCGTATCCAGATCTGCCGGTTGACAGCTGGCCAAATGCGAAACAGATCAAAGCAAATTATGTGCAACGCCTCTTAGCTGCTTAGCGATGGAGCTCTTTGCCAGCGCTCATCCATAAAGCAAAGTATCTCTCGGATTCGCGGATACTCGGTATCTGCAGAACGCGCGTGCCCCGTGAAATCGGACGATGGGCAATGGATTTTCATTTGGCGAGCTGTGGCGCGCGCACAAAATATTTCATAAATCAACAGCGGACGACGACGACGACGGCGACCAGAATGATGGCTCGATTAAATGGATTTCAATGCGGACTGGTCCTAGCTCTCTGCGTCTGGTTCTGTATCTGAATCGGAGAGCCTGAATATCTCAGTATTTTGCATTTCCATTTCATCAACGGTCGCCATAAAGACTGAGACAGATACAGTCAGGAAAATATGATAAAAAATAAATTTAGGAGTTGATGAAAGTGATATGAAGTAATTATATTTACATTGGGACACTAAAACATATATTAAATAATGTTTAGAGAAGAAAAGTATTCAAAAACTTATAAATTCCTTCTTTAAAAGGCTCTGATTTGATGAAAACAATTAAAATATGGTTAGAGTATTTTTTAAACTTTTAAAATCATTCATAAAAGTACAAAAATAACCCTAGTGTTGATGGTTCGTCTATCCTTCATTGTACGATTTTAATCACCTTCACTTAAAAATTTTCAAGTCCCTTTAAATTTATAAATTTGTTTGTTGTATTACAAATATTTACGATTTAATTCACAATTTCCAGTGCATACTCATAACAAATTTGCGCGCTTTTATGGCCACAAATTGCCATGTCTTCAGCCAAGTGACAGTGCAATTATCGAGGGCCTAGACCGGGCTCCATGGAGGCATGGGGAGACGACACTTGGTAGGGTCTCTGTGTCTTCCATCCCCCATCTCAGCTGCAGATGACAGTTTGAATGGCGGCCAGATGGGGAGCTCCCAATTGATGAATTGTATGTTTTTGGGTAAATATCCCCTGGCAACAGGCGCCAAAACCAAACCACAGCCCCTAATTAATGGCAGAGCCCCGCCTCTCCTCCCATGACCTATGCAGATGCTCCTCCTGCCAGTGCCACTACTGCACCTCCTTTCACGAGAGATTTTCAGCATTTCGCCGCTTAACATTCTGGCAACATCAATGCCGATCCGATGCAATCCGATGCGATTCCAGGGAAATTATCATACCAGAGACCGCAATTATGCGCTAGCCGGAATGCCCTCTACACATTCAATAAAAGCGGCAACAGAAGCCGCTGGCAAATGTACATTTTGGCTGGAACAATGGCTAGCACACGGCTATAAGACGCGGATACGGATGCGGACTTTGATTCTGGAGCCGCGAGTGTGTGTGAGTGCCATTTGTCCGCCGACATAGCCATCGAATTCGAATTCGCATTCGCATTTGTTTGCAGAGAATCGAATGCCGAAAATACAATTATGGCCGACAATCGCTACACGATCTGTAAGAAGTAAGGGGGAAGAGTATCTAGGCGAGGCCAGGATGCTCTATAAAATAAATCAGGAACTATTGATGCCTCACATTATAATATTATATACTTTATTATTTAAAGAATTTAAAAGAAATACTATGAAGGTGTTAGCATTAATTTTTCATGGGTATTTCTGATATAATTTCCTTAGCTCTCAGTCTTACCCAGCTTTCAAGCCACTCTCTTGATTCGTGTTACCCCAAAAGATCCACTTTTGCCACCAAAAGCAGAGACAATGCCACAATAAAAAGAAAGCGAATCAAGGAGAGCAACATCCAGTGCTGATCGCTGGCTTTAATCGGCATTCCGGCACTGAAGACCTGGTGCTGGTTGTGGCTCATTCTAATGCAAACACGCTGGCCAAAAAAAAAATACAGAAACACCTTTCGGCGGCCAATTGATGGTTATTGCCAATTTGTATGCGGCAGGGGAACCTGGCCAGAGCCAGTGCCAACGCCAGCATATCATTTTCAAACGTAGGAAGTTGGCCACAACAAGAACAGATGCTGGCGATAATGGCGATAATAATTGTCTTTATCTTTTTGGCTCAAAAGACGGCCAGCAGCAGCGGGTCCGTTCCGTTCCGTTTCGTTTGCCCTGGCACTGAATTTGTTTGAGAATGGCCAACTGGCCATTGAAGTGCCACACTTTCCCAGAGCGCTCTCAGCGCTTGACCCGCACAATGGGCACAAGCTAAACATTTTTGGCCACAAAAAGCCGCCTTAACGACCACTTCAATGGTGTCCAGTTTGCATTAATTTTGTGTGAAAAGCGTGTGGCAATAAAGTTTCCAAAAATATGTGTTGAAAAACAGACACCGAAATTCAGTTATTTGCATATCAAGTGAATGGGGGCAGTGGCTGGGGCAGGGCCTCGGGCAGACAAAGGCCACATCAACGGGGCATAGCAAATAGAGCCATAAAAATTGATAAATGCTACACATTTCGGGGCGAGAAGTTTCCTAAGCGCTCACCACTTTTCTGGAATTTAAATTGATCGCATTAGTTGCGGGGGAAATAATCATAAAAACCAAGTTTACAAGTTTAATTTGTTGGAAGTGGTTAGAACCATTCTTTCAGGGAAGCCTTAATTTTGAGTCAAGCTGGGAAAGCTGTTAAGGAAATTCGAGGTTTTAAAGATGCACAGAAAATAATTATGATTCTGAATTAATTTAAAATTACACAGATCATAATTAGAAGGCTGAATAAATTAAAATTGAAAGAGGTAGGAAGTTCTGCTCAGAATTCTTTTGATTATGGTGCTATGACTCTGTGTGAAGTATTTAATTTATTTAAATTTCCATTGCTGTTGTGCCTGAATTTTGGTCATGTCATAGACTAAAGATCTTACTTTAATTACAGTTCCAAAGCTGACTGCTTTTCACTAAGTAGAGTATATAAAGATAGAGCCTTTAAAGTTACTTTTAAATCTGAACTAGTGGGGTCTGTTCCCACTAAATTCATTGCCTATGCAGTTATGAAATTAGCAATGAATTAATTTACTATATTTCTTATTAGAATTTTCTTTTAAATCTTTGTAAGCCTTTTTCAAAAGTTGTACTCCTTCTTTTAAAGGTTAAAATCCCGTAGTTTATAAAGTTCCAAGTTCTCCCTTCTTTTCCCTCAGTGCACTTGTAAGAACTCTTATAATTAAATGAAGATTTACCCCTGTTTATGGTAGCCACCTCTCCGCCCCCTCTTGGGCTCCCACTTAACCCCTCCTGTCGGATGCTCGAACAGTTATGACGTCTATGTCAAAGTCAAACTACTTTACAATATTTGTTACTCGCTTGATGATGAAGTCGCCGCCGCGTCACTCGCACACAGGCGCATTGCCGTGGAGACCGTGGAGACAGCTACTCATACTCGTACATTTTATGTCTTTTTTAATTGAAAACTTAAATTTGAAGCGACATGGAAAGGCTTTTATCTGCGCCGTAGTCAATGTTACGGCAGCAGCAGCGCTCCCTAGTCCCTACCAGCTCCCAGATCCCACTCTTAGCCCAGCCCGGTAGCTGCAGCTCCAGCTCCTGAGTTGGATTCGTGGAGTTGTGGAGTCTCGGAGTCTATGAGTCCCGGCTACTGGCAGCTTGTCAGCCGCGCAGCTCGAAATGATGTTGATGATAAATAAAGTAACGAGTTGGCATTAAAATGATGACAGGCTTTCGAGGGCCTCCGACAATGACAGCCGCGTTGGCGCTTATTAATAATTAGCTTGACTCTTCGGGGGCAATTAACATGCGGCGGCTGCCGGGTGTCTGTGGTAATTAGAAAACTTTCCAACTGCTCAAATGCTATCTACAAATTAGTCTTATGCTGGATGCACCGGAAGAAAGTGCACTAGATTCTAGTTTTACAATTTTCAAGATGACATTTTTGATAACATTATAAGAAAATACTTCAGCATAAATTAGTATCAATATAAATTCAGTTTCCCAAGATTGGAAAATCAAATAAAATATATAAAATTATTCAAGTAGCTTTGAAACATATTTATACCTATTTTCCTAAATTTTTCTTATGGAATAATTGTGCCTCCCTCCCTCAGACAAAAATAATTTTCATTTGGGAGCCATAAAACCCATAAAACTGCCCACCAAAAATTCATATTCATCTTCTTAAATGGCAGCCAAGTGCCGCCCCTCTTGACCACTTGCTTGTAATTACCCAATCGCTGGTTTTACTTCCATCGGCTCTCAGTTTTTGGCACAATCTTGACCACCTCATAAATTGATGGACGGACTGTCGGTGACTTTGAAAGAAAGCAAAAAAACAAAAATAAAGAGAAACCCCGGTAAAATTGCACGTTACCGCGACAGAGCCCTGGGATCTCCGCACTCATTGGAAAACAAGTTCATTTAGACCACAATTCCGATCCGGGCTCATTTCAATAAAGTGTTTTTTTCCCCACTCTTGGCCATAACCATTACCGGAAGGCGATTCCTTTCTGGCCTGCCTGCGTTTCTCGATCATTTTACTTTTTTTTGTGTTGTGTGGCTTCCTTTGGTGAGAGCTTGTTACTCAAATTATCAGGCAGCGAATGGGAACTGCGTTTTATTGAAATGTTTCACGGCGAATTCTTGTCCGAGAGGAAGGGAAATCACTCACAGAATTTCTGAATATATAGGTGCAAATCGAAGGAAGGATATGGCGGTGATTAGAGCACATTTGAATTATGTGCTAAGCACTTCCTGTCTAAAGAAGAAGGCGAGGTTCTAGATGAATTGGTAAATGAAATCTATCAGGAAAGGCACTTTAATTGATTACAGGGTCTGCACGTGTCTATTTATTGAGGGAATTAAGATTCCAAGACACTTTTTTTAAAGGATTGATGATTAAACCTTTCTTGTATCCCAGCCCAGAACCCTTTCCCTAGACCAGGACTCACATTTCCCTTATTTTTCCGAAGCAGCTGTCCGATTCCTTAAACGTCCAGGACCAGTCACTGTCTGGGGCATCAAAAGTTGTCAAATATCAGTTATCAACAGGCAGAGTAACATGCTGCAAACACCGAGAACAGAGACCGGAGCACAGAGAACACAGGCCCCGTTCACATATTGATGTTCCCCCGAAGGGAGGACCAGCGCAGGAACCAACCAAGTGACTGACTGACAGTTGACAGTTCAGCGAGGGACAGCCGAGGCAACTCGGACTGGGACTTGGACGGGGATGTATGTATAGATGGGTTGGGACCCCGCCAGGCTGTCTGCCGAGGCAGCAATGTGGCCGTTGTTCTTGCCACATAAAGATAAACGGCCAGCGATTGACAATTAAAGCAAAACAAAGTGTGGCACCTTATCGCTGCCGAGCTGCCAATGAAAATGGGAGACGCCTCGCCAGATGATTGAGAAGGGACAGAGGGGGAGTTTACCCCCGAAGTCTTATCAGCAATTTTCGATTGACTTGTGGGTTTTTGATTGAACCGAAAAGTAAATGAAAAGGGGAAGCTTAACTATGATAGTATGTACTAAAGAGACCTTCGAAATCATATAAATATATATCTTAAACAGATTTAAAAGTTAAAGAAGCAGAAGGTAAAGAGCATTCCTCATTCGTTGTGGCATCTTCTGGAGGCCCCCTGATATTTACGATGCCCTGCCTAAACATTCATTAGAGGCTTCGTATGTTTGGGTGGCTTGCCGCATTCCTGGCCTCGGACATGGCCACAACTCACACGGTACCATCTAGCAGCCCGTGGCTTCCACCTCCCATCCTCCAGAGTCCATCTGCCGAGCTCCAAACTTGCGGCTCCTAGCAGGTATTCATTTCAACGCTGGCCGAGCTCGTAAAACTGTCAAAATGCACCGGCCGCGGCTACCGGACGACGACGGGCCATGGGAGTCGTAGTCATCGTCGTCGTAGTCGTCGTCTCGGCTTGTAAATGCAATCTACGCCACACATGCAACAATTAGCAAAACAAACGCGATATCATAAAATAATATTAATTTGTAAAACAATCGCCGGCGTAAACAACAACGACAACCGATGGGGAGACTATGGGAGACTGGACTGCGACTCCGACTCCGACTCTAACCGGGACTCGCAACTGCAATCCTCCACGTCGCCGGAGCCGGTGGCACCCCACAATTATAAGCCGCCGTTGCGCATGCGTAATAAGCACTTTTCCGTCTGACAACACAATAAAATGTCATGATATGCCCCACGCTCGGTGGGGACCCCAGAGATACTCCAGGATAGGCGAGCACCCAGAAAAATAATGCCAGCAGAAAATGGTACCTTACAGATGTAAAAATAAATGTAATTAAAGGAAAAACGTTTCAAATAATAAAAAAACCAGCTACTAAAACAGGTTAATTAATATATTATATATAAATGAAAACGAACCATCAATTTTTTGATAATAAAAATAAAAATAATAGCCTAGAAGTAGGTCTTTAAATTCTGTAAAACTATAAAATACATTTTTGAACTTCGTGTATTTTCTGTATTTAATTTTTCTCCCAGTGCCCTGATAGTCATTGGCCATTTGTATTTGTTTTTCCAGTTGGCCAAAACTATGGCCCCTGTCACAGAGGCTTCACCGTATCCTCTGTAGCCTGGACTCCCCGCCCTCAGCGATCCGCATTCTTATTGCAAATAAACGTCTCGGGTTGCAATTAAAATCAATAAATCGGTAACTAGCCTGCCAGCTGGTTTATAACCGTTGAAGAGCACAGCACGAGGGAGATCACCTGGAATGGGTATCGGAAGCGGTATCGGGATCGGGATCGGGATCATTCAGGTGGCTCTGCTTGTGGCGTTTTATGCGATACGCTTTTAAAATTAAACGTTAAGCACTTGGTTTGGTTTTATTAAGGTATTAACGAGCCAGGGAATTGCTTTTAGCACAGGCATTTAATTATGTATTTAAGTGAAATAGTAACATTAACTAACCACTAATATATTCCATACACATTGCTTTAAATTTTATTGAGTTAAGTAGACCATTAACTGCAAGTCTTAGCTCCCATTCCGCTCACCCAAGCGCAGACAATCGCTCCTCTTTGGGTTAGACCTACCCCAATCGGAGCAAGATTAATACCGCTGACAGGTGAACCATTTCGGGTGATGTTTGGCCATGACCGGCGACCACCAGGTGACAGCGACGGCTGCTGCTCCTTTTAATCGCTTCCGATGACGTCTCGAATGATGCCTCACTTATGTGTGAACCTACCGGGCGGCTGTCACCATCGATCTGCCGCCGCTGGAGATGATCTCGTCTGTGGAAGATGTGCCTCTCCCTGCCGCTCCACCTCTCCTGGATGGTTTGTATCCTCAGCTCCGTCCTCCTGCTGCCAATAGAAATGTTTGTGGCCAGCGGCCAGCATTTTGTTGATCATGATTTTTGAGTTGACAAGATGTCACCGCCGGCGATCGCAGAGAGCGTCGCGTCGCGTCGCATCGGGGCTAGAATGTTGCCTGGCATGTCGCGTCCTTGTTGAGCAACATTTTGCCGTCGTTTTTGTCCCATCACTTTCTTTGCCCGGCTGGGGCTTCGCTTAAGGTTAGATCGATGGGACCGATCGATGGGACCCAGCGAGCGAGCGAGCGATCGATCGATCGATTGGTTGGTTGGATCCGTCGTCAATTGCTGATCGTAGATCAGCTGGCTTTGGGTTTTTAGATACTCTAAAGCAGGGTATTTATTGTTATTTAAGGATAAATATTTACGATATATGCGTTTTTCTGATGTAGTAAAATGTATTAATAGGGAAAATATTTTAGAATTAAAAGAGTAACTGAAATTCTGATGTTTTTCCTATTTAAGTACAATGAATAATCTGGTTACTTATTTATATAATCTATTTAAAATTAACACAATTTAAAAATTAAAAAATATCTAGGAGAGTATATAAAGCCTGCCTCACTCGACTAACACATCGTTTCGTTGTCTCTTGTTTTTATTTTCTCTTCCCCGGCAATTGGGAGCGCATTACATAGATTGCAATGCGGCTGATAAGCCTCAAGATTGGCTTAGTCGGAGCCCCGAAGATCGTGGCCAGGCTGCAGGTGCCACACAGCCGATCGTGGCCACATTTTGGACATGCCAGGCATTCCCCCAACGAAGAACAGATGTGCTGGAATTTTAATCAGGCCGCCGTCTCCAACTCCATCTCCCTCGGTCTTTAATTCAATTACATGCCACGCTTGAGTTGAGGGTTAAGTTTGAGCTCCGGGGTCGCTGCGTGGGCTGATCAGGGGCTAATGCGTCTGTGTCTGGGTCTGGGTCTATGTCTGGGTCTGGGTCTGGGACTTCAATCAGAGCGTAAAGTGCTTCGCCTTGGATTGATTCCGATAAAAGTAGCCGCCGCACCGCAGTTTGGTGACAGGCCTTTGTAAATGGCTTCCGGCAACACTTTTGATCGCAATTAAAAACGAAAAACTAGCAGAAAAAGGGCACAGAGTCGGCCCGGCTTCTATCTGAAACCGATCCGATGTCCGATGTCTGATGTCCGATGCCCATTGGCGCACAATTGTGCGATTAATCATTGCGCGCTCAGTGAGTTGTCAGCTGTGACTGTGACTCCGGGCTCTCTCTCTCGGAGTCGGATCTTGGAGCAGCGAGTCCCAGACGGGACTGTGACTTTGCCGCCGCCTTGGAGATCGCATCGTTCGTCACAAGCGATTGGACACCCGTTCCCAGTTCCCAGTTCGCCAGTTACCAGTTCCATTCGAATTCCCATTCCCATTCCCATTGCCAATCGTGTATATTCTCAGTTCTGGCCAGCCCAGTCCATGCCAGCCAAACGGGCGGCGACAGCCCGGGCCGGGCAAAGCTCGACTGCACTTCAAATGCCGCCCTGGCCAACACTTTTTCTTTTTCTGGGGATACTCTACGCTGTTGGGGGTTGAGTGGATATTCAGATATTTAAATATTAAATAATACTTTTAATTTTGATCATATTTAAAGTGGAAAACTTATTAATTAAAGAATTTAATGTGAAGCATTGAAGAACTCAGTATAGAAATCCTTACCATAAATATAAGTATATCTCAAAGATGTTTTCAATACTTTTGGCACGTTTCTAATAAATAGCATTTTAAAAAATTTATGTAAATCATAAATTTCTTGCAATATGTTTTCTATTCTTGAAAATGTATATATTACTTTGATTTATATTTAATAAGAAAAAAAGAAGCAAAGAGTAACCTTCTCCTAATACTTGCACAGCGAAATGTACTGGGAAAGCCCTTAATTGATGATATAATTGTTCTCCATTTTAATAGTTTAGATATTAAATTTTCCCCAGAGAGTATCCCTTGTTCATTATTACCCTCGTCACTTTATTGTTTCTATTTCTATTTCGTATTTTCTATGGGCCAACTTTGCCATTCATGCGTTAAGAATCGCCAGTGACTTTTTGTCGATTTGCAGCGCCGTCAATTTGCTGTCCTTCCCCTCGCCGTTAAGCCTGCTCTTAGCCCCTGCTCTGTGTGCGCCCCTGCCGGCCAAATACCCTGCCCTTGCAGCCAGTGGCGGCCCTTCATTTGGGGTCTGCTTTGTTTGCACTTCTCCTTCTGGAGTTTTGTGTGTTTTGCTCCATTTGAGCTGCGAACGCATCGGACTGCCGCTCAACTTCCGCCGCAGAAGACGAAGGCTAGTCGGGGAACAGAGGGTTAAGCTGGGGAAAGGTTAGTGAAGCGAGAAGCTGTGGATATGGTGCTGCAGTGAGAGAAAAATGCATTCAATTTGTATGATTTTTACAAATTTTTTAAATTGTTATAGAAAGAAGAACAATATTTCTAGGAGGTTGGGAAAGCTTTATCCTTTTAAATGTTATTATTATATCGATATAATTTATCGCATCACAAAGCAAGTAGTTAAAGCATATTTTTGTTGTATTAAATATAATTCACATCAATAGCCCCACCTAATTTCCCTCAGTGCCTCCGCGGACGTGGATGAGTTGACTGCTTTCTTTGAACCTCTGGCGTAGAGTGGAAACCTGGACGGATGGACGGTAGAACTGCGTGCTGCTGGGCCATTCCATAAAGTGTTTTATTTAATGGAAAATCTTTCAATTGTGGAAAATGGTGTTAATTAGCCGCCATTAAGATCATAAATTAGTCGCTACAAACGATTATGACGCGATTGTTGCTGTTGTTCGCCGCCGTCGCTGGTTCGAAGCGCTTTCAACTTGGCTTACATATATGGCAATGTTGGCTGAAACATGTTTGCTTTACGGTACATTTGCTGTTATGACTCTGCTGCGGAAGGTAGGCGACATGAAGGTAGCTCGCCGGCGGGCGGACTGATGTTTGATTTACTAAAATTATTCTAGAGAAAGGGAGAGTTCGATTTTGGGTGTGGGAATGGAACAGGGGAAATATTGAGCTTTTAGGAAGTCGCCATAAATAATTCTGGGGAAAAAGTATATAAAACTTAATTGAATTTGGGAAAGAAAATATAATAAAGTGCAAGCTGGGAACTCCCATAAATTGGCAAATAGAAAATTATTGTTTTAGGTTTTGAGTACAGAGTTTTCTTAAGTTTCTAATTGGTTTTCCTCTGGTACGGCTTTTAGTATTTAATTCTGCTTCAAGATCACCTTGAGGCTCTTAGGGTAAGTAATTCTCCTGCTTTTCCAATCAGTAAGCGCACTTTAGAGCAGCATTTCCCTCTTAGTGTCCCGTCCTAATTGAAAGCACCCACCAAGTGGAGCACTATCCTCCTAGGAAACCCCCTACCAATCTGAATCCCCATCCTAGACCTTGCCACTGTCCCCCTGCAGTCACATTTGTAGAGTCAATCGCTCATTATCAGTTGTTTGTTGCGGCTGCGATTGTTAATCAGCGTGGGCGTAGGAGATTTGTCAAGTTTGGGCGGGTCCAGAGCTGGATCCTGCATCTGCATTATATGTAGGTTAACTCCGCGCACAACTCAAGATAGCCGGCTCCGGGGACGAGGAGCGGACTGCGTCTGGAGCTGGACTGCCTTTGATTAGCATTACAAATGATGCGAGTAATGTGCACTTAAGCGGGCGCACTGCATCCTGCTGGATGCTGGGTGCTGGATGCTGGGCTTTATCCTAGACAGAGTGACGTGTGTTCTGGATATGGTAAGGCCGCAGCACAGACTCCCAGCCGCAATGACTTGCAATTCATTTTCGGAGGTCCATCCTCAGCGGATTCTGGCCCCAACTGGACGCCGCGGCGGATGTGTGGGCACACAGGCTGAAGCCTCGACTGGCGCCGAAAAAAAGGAGGGGAGACCAGAGTGATGTGCAGAGAGAAATATAGTAGAGTAAATCCTCTAACCTCTGATCGAATTTGTTAATAAAGATAAATATTTATTTATTACCATATTAAAGAAATTAATTTTTAGCAGAGGTTTTTTCTTATTTAAAAAATTTCAACTTTATGCTTTTACAAATCTTCAAAAACTCAATGTTTTAATGTTAATATTTTGTATATAATAAAATATTCGACAAATCAAAGTTTTGTGTTAGTTTTTAGTAGGGTCAAAAATCTGCAAACCGCATTTAATGTTTCTGACTGAAATTATAATATTAACTTATTAAATTAGAATATTTTTACAAATAAAACCTTGAAAAAAAACACTGATACTTCCCTCAGTGTTTGTGTACCTCGATACCCGATCCACCTCCTTGGCGAATCTGCATTCTCGTATGCAGATTCACACTTGCCACCCGCCAGCCGCCGCTCGTCCGCGTCCGTCCCCCGTCTTGGCCATAAAATATCGGCATTTTATTAGCGCGTGCATCCCATTTGCCGCTTTTCATTGCGATTTTAAAAGTGTTCCCGTGTTTTGATAGCCGCACTATCAGTGACCCATGAAAATAAATGTGGCCTATAGAGATTATGCCATCCTCCTCCAGCCGGGGACAGGACGCAGCTCCGAGTCGGGCTTCAGACCTCAGACCCCAGCGAAGACTCTCGCCAACTCGCTTAATGAAATATGGCGCAATAAGCCAGTATAACGGCTATTTAGGGCCATTGGCTGGAGGGATCGGGATCGGTATTGGGGAGAGGATATGGGATATCCACATCCTCCGGCTCCTAATGCGTCGTTGGATTCGCACTTCTGTGTCGTCTGGAATCGACTATTGAGCTCGATTCGCAATGCAAAAACCACAAATTAAGTGCACATCAAACATAATCATTTGTGAAAGCTGGCAGGAAGAATAACAACACCTTCGGTCTCCTTCTCTCTGTGGCAAATTACTTAAACACACGGCACTCTTGGACGATGGGATTTGTCGAGGGGCTGGACACCAACTGACAAAGTCGAGTTGCCAAAAATGCGAGGGTTTTTAAGAGGTCTAAGTCGGTTGGGGAATGCTCTTGGCTTTTGAGAAATTTTGGGATTTTAAAGCTAAGAAAATACTAAACTATTAGCACAATTAAAAGCTATGCACTCCTAGAACTTTTTCATTAGGCCACCAATAATTATAGAACCTTTTATTAACCATGAAAGGCAAAGATATATATAGCTTATTCCTATAAAAAATATATTTTATAAATACATTTGTATACCCTGCCAATATTTAGCTCCTTCAGACAACTATCTAAAGTTCCAACTCCAAACAACCCTTAGTCCCAAGCTCCATAATTTAGATTTCAATCCCCTAGCCAGGTGAGAATCCTTACACCCAAGCCGCGATACCTGCGAATACGCTTACCCTTCCAGGCACTGCTTTATAATAAACTCGCTCCGGGTCCGAGTCCAAGATCGAGCCTCGACCTTGCCTGCGTGTGTCTGGGAGCGGATCTCCCCCTGCATTTTGTGGAACCCTTCTACGCCAAAATTCAAACTCCAACCGGCCAATTGGCCAGTTGACAACAAAATTTTTGGTGGACCGCCCGCCACAAGCGATAATTCTTCCACTGCTATGACAACTAAATTGCCATGGCCGTATTTGACCAGACCCGGGACCAGGTCCGCGCTGCAGAGCCGCCCTGCCCTACCTATTGCCGAAAAACCCTTGGCCGGCGACTGGATAATTCGCATGATGATGAATTCCAGCGAAAAAAGGCTAAGTAAAAGGCAAGGAGCCGTCGAGGGACGGGCGAGGGTGGAGAGCGGCCCGGCTGGGTTTCGTTTATTCACTTGACTGTAATTGCTGGCCTTAGCTTTTGGGCCTGGTCTGGAGTTCCTCTCCGGGTGTGAGAGTCTGGGTCGCGGGTTTCCAGGTCCCACACAAAATCAGCAAGCAGAGTGCACTGGGGAAAAGGGTTGAGAACTAGGGGAAAGATGGGAGTTTTATTTTAGAAAAGAACAAAATATATTTATTTAGTTTAAGTTGCAAAGAAAATATTTAAAATGAAACATTATTACAAAGTACATTTCCTTTTCAGGTAACTGCATCTTTTATTTTCTTTTTGGTAAGTCAATTTATATTAACTTAAACGTACTTTTTATTATATTTTATTTAGAAAAATAAAAATTTAAAACCATTAAGGTTATGGAAAGGTATTGAAAATTATTAGTAATGTTAGGCTATTCGGAACAAATTTAATTTTCAAGTATTTATGTATCATTTAAGTAACATTTTATTTATATGATAATTCATATATATCACTTGAAATTGTATACTTTGTTATTGCAATATTCTTAATAGATTTAATATATTCCTGACCATTTTCTCCAAGTGCTTCGTGCTGAGAAAATTTGCGATTTTAGCCAGTTAAGTTCTCACTTTGTGTATTGCCAACTTGGCTTCGTTTATTTGAAAATTTCTTCATTTTTCGGAATTTGGTAATTGCCGGCTCTTGGACTCGAAGTCGAAGTTAAAGTCGAAGTCGAAGTTGGACTTGGACTTGGACTTGGAGTTGGACTTGAATTGGCAGAGGAGTCAGCCTTCATTTGGGGCCTTGCCTGCTTGCGGTTTGTTTGCTGATCTTTCGCTGATTTTTTGGCCAGCAAGCGGGCCGTGGGCCTTCTGGTTTTGCCTCCTTTTTTGGGAACTTTATTTTCGGTTAAGACCGTGGCTGTGGCTGTGGCTCTCTTAACGTTATCAATGTGCGACTTGGTGCCAGTGATTGCCACTTAAATCCGTTAAGCAAACGCCGCTGGAAGGGGTCGCCGAGATTGGGATTGGAAGTGGCACTGGGTTCCAAATGAACTTAGGTTTCGAGGTCTCGGTTTTTGGGACTCCGAGATCCCGATTCCCCAAATTCCGCTGCACTTAACGCATTCCCGCGCCGAGATAAGTTTCAATTACAAATTGTGTCGGATGTTTTCGGGGTTGCTTGCTTTTAATTGACAATGTTGCGGTGCTGGGGACTCGGGGCCGATATGAATCAGTTTGATTTGTTATCCGCCGACCGCCCTATTTGGCTATAATTCCCAGCTGGGATCAGGTTTCCGGCTCCCTCGGCCACTACCGCTCGTCCTCCCCGCCCCGGTGCCATTGTGATCACGCAGGCAGCTCAAATATGCCAAAAGCTGTTGTTCTGCTCGCTGTCGTTGACAATTTCTTTGTTTTTGCACGGCTCCTTGGGGCTCCTTGGGGCTCCTCCTCCACTTCGATTGGCGACAAGCCATAGAAATGCCGACCCTGACTCGGTACGACTCCCAATCTATGGCCAACAAGCCCTTAATCAGAGGCAGTCGCGGAATCTCGGAGGCAAAACTGAAACAACTGCAAAGATTTAATTGCCTGAGCCGCGCGGAGGCAGCAGCTACTGTATCTGCTGGATGCGCTAAATAGTTGGCATCATTCTTATGCCTTACTTTGCCGCGGATCCCCGCGGATCTGGGATCTGTGAGCCGGCAGCTGGAAGCTGGAAGCAGAAAGCTGGGAGCTCCGAGCCGCAAGCTGAGATCTCCAGCCAGGTGAAGGGGCATGGGGCAGCGCATGCCAATTGGCAAGTAGCTAAAGAATTGTCATTTAATTGCGTCGCGTACGTGATCGAAGCATTTGCCAGGATCTCCTAGGCTCCAGCACAGAAAGAAATGATTAATAGTACTATTTAATGACATTATATTGCTTAAAAAATATGAAATGGGTAAAAAATTGGTTATTAATTCATTTAAGATTTGTTAAAAAATATCTATAATGTTTCCCAAAATCTATTCAAATTTTAGTAGGAATAAAAAGGCACTTCGAAATTTTTAGCAATCTAAGAAATCTAGAGAAAGGCTTGAATACATATTCTTTGAGTCTTTAAGTTTCCTAAAAATAAACAGACATTTTAAGATTTTAAAAATCTTCTTTATAATGTTTTATAGAATATATAAAAAATATATATTCAGGGCAGTTTTTACAAGTTAAATAACATCGAAGAGAAATAATATTAACATCCTAGAAAAACGCTTCGACTTGTAGACTGATCTTTATTCTTTATGAATATATTTTCTTCATTGCATAACAAAATACTAATTAATAATAATTCAAATACTAATTAATAGTAATACAAATACAAATTATATTAAAATATTATCATATGTATATAGCTATGGAAATTTTAAATATAAACAAGGCTCGCTTTGTTGTATTGCAAAATCTGCAATATGCAACAAAATAATCCTTCTTACTCCTTATAGATTATTTATCTTCTAAAATATATGTATAGTATTTTTTTCCCAGTGTAACCTAGGGCATAAATTTTATGCGTCTGCTTTGCAAATACTTTTGCCGGGATCCAACCGATGTTCAGTGTCCAATGTTCGATGTTGGCTGGCTGGCAAGCAAACAATTCGTTAATAATCCAAATTCCCACATTTCCCCTGCGCCGGCCGCCTGTCAATTATTATTATTTTTCATTGGAAAACGCCGAAGCCGAAGCGGAAAAATGAAATGCCACAGAGAATGCAGTTTGCCAGTTTTTATTATTTTTATTTCCCCCGACCGTTGCTGCTGCGCTTCTTTCTAATGCGTTTTTCCCCACTTACATGTATGTATGTATATGTTGGCAACACTCGGCCGGTCGCCGCTTAACCCATTGTTGCCTGTGTCTTGCCAGCTAGCGCGTGATTAAATCTCCTTGGAAATTGGCCTTTGTTTTGCTACCGAAAACGAACTCAAACGAGCCACTCTTCGATCCCCACACACACGCCACGCATCGCATTTCCGAGGCCACGGAGCCTTCTCGGATCGACCAACTTACCATAAAGTCCCGTTGCATTCTTCTTCCGCTAACAAACAAACAATGCTCTGGGCCAACTTGCAGGCGCATGCGTAGCCATCTGGCTTTTCAGTTAACTTGGCTAGCCAAGAGTTTGGGCCATTTTCGGGCTCGCTGCTCCCTTGATAACACTTGGCGTGAGTTGTAGGTTAGAAAAGTGGAGGAGTAAGGATTTCTTGATGGAAAAACTATTTATTCTTAAGAATTTATGTTATAGCTAATATGTATATAGAAAGTATTCAAGCATGTAATATGTATTATTATTAGTGTAAAAAATAGTAAACACCATATTACAAATTTATTTGAAACCCCATGGGGGATTTGTCTAGCTAGACACTAATCATCAACTAACATTCCAGAATATGTAAGGATATAAACCCACTTAATTATATTTTAAAAATTAAATTAATCCCTGCCTTGTTCACCAGTGTAATTAACTTGACCCGAAACAAAACAATTCGAAGCCCCAAGGCAACCCAAAAGCATATCTCACTTGCCGAGAAAATTCCTAAGCTCGTTGAAGGCGTATAGTATTTTCGGGGGAAAGTTAGGGAAACTCGACAAACCGACAACCGGCGGCAAAGGCGGCAACTGTGATTCCGATTCTAGACTTGAAATGCATTTTGGTTAATTAAGCGCGTTCCGGCGGCGATTTCCCGCTGCTTGGCAACCAATTAAGTTGGCTCCCAGAGCCTGCCCAGGAGCCTTGGAGTTGGACTTGGACCTGGGCCCAGGATACGCCCTGTCACCGTGAGCGTGTGTGCGTACATCATATAAATTCTGGCAGAGATAGCCAGACTGCCCACGGAACTGGGACTGAGACTGCTCTCTCCGGAGCTGGGCTAGGAGTAGGTGTCATATTTATAATTTACAACATTAGCTCGCCATGGGGTAGCTTCGCAATCTTGCTGAATTTATGCATAAAGTAGTTGATGTTATATATTTGCCAGGGCCCGGGTCCCCTGCTACACCTCCCTCCCCATCTGGGACATGGGTTCTGGGTGCTGGATGCTGGAGAAGCCCTCCTGGCGAGTGCGTCGGTCCTATATGCATATGTAACACACGTTTACGAGCATGTAAAATGCGTGTATTTTATTTCGCCTTCGGTTTCTGGGTCTGAGCCTGGGACCTGGGCATCTCCGATCTCAGAACTGTACCCTGGTGAACAGCCCCGGATAGTTAAATGGCCCATGGCCTGCTAACGAGCCCGCTCCGGTTCGCTAATATCGTCCGAATGGAATATAATGGAGGGAAAGCCGAGCCATCGTCGCCCTTAAGCACACAGTTGGGGTTAAAATAATAGTTGTGGGTTAAGGAAAATATTTAAAATAAACACTAATTATAGAAGTATACATATAAAATATATTTTAAATATTTAAATAATTTATTTGCTAGATATAAAGATATCTATATGGGGTTACAGGTAGTTATTTAGTGCCTAGAAGACTCTAAATTCTTGGTATATGCCTAAGAAAAAATATTAAATACTTTAAAACTGCTGGAACTATAATACCAAACTACTTCATAACATTAATAAATGTTTTTCCAGTTTCAGGCTGGTATTTCCTAACAATATCCACCTTTTTCGAAGCATATGTCCCAAGCAAAAGCCCGAATTTGACCTAAAATTCATGCATATCTTTGTGCCTGTGCCAGAATCTCAAAGAAGTCTCTCCTGTCAGCCTCATATCCGTCACTTTCCCATAAGCTCCAGTCGCCATTCTCTGCGCTTGCTGTCCCCGGGTCAGACTTGGGGAAAACTTGTGCTTCTAATCAGTAAACTTTTCCACCAGGAAGCAAAACAGCAGTAGAAAAAAAAGAGCGAACGAGGTAGAAAAGGCAGAAAATTTACCGGCAAAAGCGTAAATGCCAAATATGGAAATGTTTACAAATTGCACGAGAGACGAGAGACTGGCAGACGAACAGCGCGGTGTGTGTGTGTTTGGATGGAGGCTGTGTGGAGGAGACCAGAAGAGGCTTCAGCCTGGATCCAAGTTGGTGGTCAACTGGTCAGCGGATTTGCCTGGCGACTCTTCTGCTCTTCCTCCTCCTTCTCCACCGCTCCCTGCAGATGCTCCAAAAATGAACAAAATCAGCGTAAGCGGCGGCTCATCCTTTGGCTTGCCTATTTTGTAAATTCGTTAGTGCCGCTGAAATATGTTGATTGAATTTTTCGGGAGCAACTCCTGCATTTGATTAGAAAACAAGGAGAGTGTGCGGCGGCGGCTGCTGGTTCGGACCAAACATGGTGAAATGGCCAAAAGCGGTCCACGGATGATTATCTTCCGCAGAGGTCAAAGGTCAAGCAACCGAAAACCGATTAACAAGATTTATTAATTAAGCAGCGATTTACAAGTTATTTACACTTAATTAGCGTCACCCCAGAGCCATACCTGGGCGAAAGTTTCCATCCGCCCGAAAGCCGCGGCCCAGCGTGGGCCCAAGTTTGTCGTCTTGGCTTCCGGTTACAAGCCAGGCCCTCCTCCTCCTTCTCAGACTGCAGAGGAAATTAATTGTTTAAACTCGTAATTTATTGGCCCAAAGTCAAAGTCGAATCTTGAGCGGGTTTTCGTATCAATTTTCAGTTTTGCGTGGGCGCGGTTTGAGCTTCAGGAAATCATCCAGACCAGTCCCGGTCGCCAGCCAGCCCGCTCGATAACGCACTTTTATTGTCTTTGGAGCATTAACAGAGTTTAAGAAGAATTTAAGCCATTTGATGTGGGCCCGGCTTTAATCCAGCCTCCTCCTCGCACTATAACCATTTTTCTCCGGGTGTAGGCGGGGCATAAGAGTTTCATATATATATTTCGTGGGCAGCAGCGCCGCACCGCAGCTAAGCCGCAAAATGACTTCATTAACAAATATTTCATATTTCACATTTTATTTTTTCCCTTTACCGTCAGTCGGTTTTTCTGCGAACAAATTAAGCCGAAATGCACCGCATGAGGCAACTCGGCGGCGGCGTTTCTTGTATATTTTTTTTGTTTAACAACACATTTTTTATAATTTTCGGTCATGTCCGCTGGCAGTGAGCCGATAAAAGCCCTGCTAAAAACTTCATTAAAGCTGTCATGGCGAGCGACTGCGATTTAAATGCCACACATTCAGGGTTTTGGGTCAAATAATGAGCCCACAAATGATGACACATGAACCAGGAGGAGTACGGGTCCAGGTAAGGCCTGGCTTTAAATGGAACATCCTTTTCCGCAGGTCTTATTCCTCCTCCTCCTCCTGGCATCCAATCAGATTCGCAAATGAAATGTAAACAAACCCCGCTGGAGTTTACGAATTTTGTCTATGCAATTTAACCCCGCATGTGAAGGACTCGGCTGGAGCAAGCAGGAGGAGGAGGGTCAAACTACTTGAAATGTAATCGGCAGTGCGGCACTTGAATGACCAACTCCCTGTTCCTGTCCCGGCTCCTGCTCCAGCTCCCTCTCCTGTGCTTGTTCCTGTTCCTTTCAATTATTTGCACTCCTCCTCCGCAGCGGCTGGGAAAAAATGCCGAAAAAAATAACAAAACAAAATGCAAACATTCGAGCAGGACCAGAACGAAAAGCAGAATCAGGAGCAGGATAGCATGGGGAGAAATTGTTGGGAAAAGTTTAAGATAATTTGAGTTTATAAGAAATTAAAGTATATATCTAAAGCACTTAAAGATATATTTTAAAATATTAAAATAGAGTCTCTATACAAAATGAAATATTTAGTAAACTAATATTTCAAAGTTTTCTTATAAAAATAGTAAAACTATTTCTTTGATTAAATATCTGAAATGCAATTGGTCTTTTTCGAGGTTCAGAGGCTTATAAGATTATGCTTATATAAATTATCCAGAAATATATATTTTTTCAAGCTTTTATTGGCCTTGCCACCTTTACAAAATATTTAAAGTTTGTCAAAACAAATAAAAAAGGAGTTCAAAGGTTTTATTTTATATTTTTTGTACCAAAACAAGACGAAATTTCTTAAACTTTTCTTGAATGAAACAATCAAGAACGCTGTCCAGTTTTATAGGCCTAAATAATCAATGAAATTTTCCCTCCGTGTAGCAACAGTGGGTAGTGAAGGTCTCGCTCAGGCATTGTCCAAAGGTCTGCCCGGTTCCAAGGTCCCAAAGGATTTCCTTGTTATGCGTACGATGTTCGTTTAACCCTCTCTCGCCGGTCTGCCGATGCCGATGCTGATGCTGATGCTGCTCCTGCTGCCCTTTGTCCAGGTTCAGATTCAGATTCTGAGGCTCAACTCCAGGTCGTTTGTTTGCTCAGTCAGCTCTCCCCCAGTCACAGTCTCAGTCTCAGTCCCCGTCCCTGTCGCTGTCTCTTTCTCCGCCCCTAGTGCTGTCTCTTTCGACCAGCGACTGCACTCAAATGGTTTCGCTTACATTTTACGTGCGAATGTTGCTGTTTTTTGAATTATGGCGACAGGAACCGACCGAGCCGAGCCCCGACTTCAAGCCATTGCACACTGGCAGCCTCAGAGCGAAAAGAGCCCTCTTCCGTCTGCGGTTAAAGCGGCAGACAGTGGGTTAAAATATAATTTTACTTAAAAAATGTAAAACTATGTTAAAGTTTCTTTGGGATGCATTTCCTAATGCTTAACAAGTAATTATGAAAGGTTTCTTTTCGTTTTTGGTTTAATTTTTCCAGGCTTCGAACCACTGTCCCCGGCTTGTGGCTCCTCTCTTCCTTCCTGGTCCCGGCCAAACCGCAGCCGAAAGTGTTGTGTTTCAGCGTTTCGACGTTCCCGTATTTTATTCAAAATGCAGCCACGTAATAGAATTTTTGATGCCAGCATGTCTGGGCCCCATAAAGATGCCACCACGATAACGGTCAACGCCCGGGTTGCGGGTCCAGTTCCAGCTCCAGCCCCAGCTCCATCTCCAGCTCATGTCCACAGAACTGGCTGGCCAAAGGGGCGCCCCGAAAAAGGCGTAGGCTCTGGCCGAGAATTTTTTGGTGACTTCCATTTCAATTGCATCTGGAGTTGCGAAACTGAAAGCTGCAAACTGCAAACTGCGAACTGAGAGATGGAAAGGCACACAGCCTGGGCTACCGGGCAAAATCTCATCATAAATTCATTAGTTGCGACTGCACTCGGCACGCAGAATACACGTATCTGGAGGAGGAGCAGGAGAAGGCCGGGCAGGATGTGCAGGAAGGAGGATGGCCAGCTGGTGGCTGTCGGAGGTGGTTCCCGAGAGCAGCCCGATGATTTATGCACCGGGTTGTTTAGGAAATATGCCAAGAGTGCCTGCTCTGGTCTGTGCTGAAGCCCAGAAGGGATTTCTTTTGGCCAGGCAGAGGAGCCATGTAGCCATGTAACCCATGCATCCCCTGCATCCCCAATATCCTCATATCCCATGTATCCCAGTATCCATGTTTGATTAAGCGAAGGCCTCGCCAGCTAAACGCAAATCAACGGCGGCGTTGATAATGGCCAGCGGCTGCCCGGTCCTGGCCATGGTCCAGTGTCCAAGTCACAGTGTCCGGACCTAGACCCAGACCAATCCCCACTCGTGTCGGGAGTTGTGAAAACATACACCTCGCCGTTGTTCGGTCTTGGCCACATTTTCACGATCAAAGCCAGCGACAGGTGCGCTCTCTTCTAATCAGAGGCGTGTCCCGGACCCAGTGCCTCTTGGCCGACAGTCTGAGTCTCGGTCTCGGTCTCAGTCTCCGACTTCGACTCCATCTCCCGCCGACAGTTAAATGGCTGTTCCACTTACTGGAAGACATTCAAATGCGGCCAGCTGAATTTTTAAACAGAAATTTTCATGCCACCAAAGGTGTTATTTATGGAGATCGTTCCGCCGGTTGTTGAGAGCTGCTTAAAATATGTGTTAGATTTATCAAATATTTAATGAGATTTTTTTTAAGAGAAGGTTAAATATATTTGGGTTGTTTAGATGGAAAAATATGCATGTAATTTCACAAATGTAATATTTAGAATGCAGTTTATAATGTAAAAACCTTTGATAAATATATCGTGCTTCATCATTAATTTATAGAATTTTATCAGTCATTTATATTAATTTGAATAGTTAAAAGAATACTCATAAAGTATTTTACAGAGTTTTCATTGCTTTTATAATTTTATTCAAGAGTTTCTAGGAATAGCAATATAAGAACTTTTTGTTATATATTAAAATCAGCTTAAAACAGACCTCATAAATATTAATAAACTTGCTATAAAGATGAGAAAAGCAAATAAAATTTAATATTAAATTTACCAGGAACTCATTATGCTTTAATTCAGGCTTTAAACATCTTTAAGAAAATACAAAACAAACACCTAATAAAGCACAGAATAAAGTATGATTTATAACCCCATTCCCTAGAAAGGTTTCTGTTGCCAGAAATTAATATATGTAAATTTTTCGGAGTTTCAAAACAAGCTGAGAACAAGCTGCGAGTTACTAATTCCCCAGCTTAAGCTCTGGCCCTTGTCTAGGCCTCGCTTAACCCAGTTTTCCCCCGAAACGTGATAACTCCATTAGCGACTTCCTACAAAACGTCTCAATCGGAATTCTCCGATTAACAGATCCCCCGAAAAACAGGCATAACTCAGCAAACAAATTAAGTGGGGAGAGGTCAGACCTATACGAGTGTGTATTGCTAGACCCGGGCGCTTTCATTTGATATTTATTATAATGTCCGGGGTGGGGGTAAATCAAGGCAGTGCCTAATCTGGGATGCAGGCTCCTCCGCCTCCAGCTCCCTCATGCATTTTTCAATCGTTATCGTCAATTTGGTAAGACCTTTGTTTTGCTTTTCGTTTTTGTTTTTTTAGTTTGTCGCCAACTGTAGGCATTTGGAGGCATTTCGCTGGTGGGTTCGCTTTCGGTTTTTGTAAACGCTCTCGATGCTTATGACCATAAATTGCCCAGCAAACCGTGACCATAAATTGGAGCTAACAAAGAAATTATGAAATTCAAATGAAGTGCGTTCGAGGATGAGGCTGAAACCGAGTCTGGCTTGTGGGCCCCAATGGAGTCCGACTCAGAGTCGGAGTCGGAGTCGAAGTCGCAGTCAGGAATTGTTTTTATTCGCCTTCTGCTGTGTGCACCTGAGGCCTGAAACGAGGCAAGGCCGGGCCCAGATTAATCCCCACCGACAACCGCAAGGAGACCACTTTTATAGAGCAACAATTGCTGCTGCTGGTGCTGCTCCGCCAGCCGCGTCCTCAGCCTCATTGCAGTTTACATGGTAAATTGTGCAACTTGTTCACTTTTTGCATAAAAATTGTTCATTGAAAATGCATAAATGTGCAGTCGGCACAAAGGAAATGCCGGGATTGGTGCAGGCACCAAGAGACCTGGTCCTCGTCCGCAGTCCGCCTTGGAGAATTATTATGGATAGAAAACATTGAACCCCGGGATGGGATCTAGGATCGAATGCGATATCGATGCAATTGCTGATTGCTATTGGCCCTCGGAATGGAACTGAGGCTGCAATGGAATGCCGCTGGTTGTTAACTCTGAATTGTCTTTAAATACACGGCATTAAATAGCATTTATAATATATTCATGAGCGCCGGTGATACGCTTCCCGGTATTGCTCGAAATCTAATGCCCCGACCAGCAGTATCTGCGAGTATCTTTGGTAGCAGCTCGGGGTCCACCACGTCCTCCGCTTGCTGCTGGCGAAAGAGGCCTTTAACCGTAAGCTTGAAAAGCTGGAGAAGCTGGAGGCCTCTGGCCCACAGAGACAGTTGCATGGCCCATTTTGTTCGCCCCGGGGCCAAGTCAAAGTTGGAGTTGCCCCTGGCCAAGGAGAGACATCGAGGGAAAACACAGGAAACCAAGGGGTTTCAGTGGAGAAAAATATATGTACAAAGAAACGAATATTTGATGCTCTTTAAAAGTAAAAGGGGATTGTTTAAAACCTAACAATGCTGTCTTAGAGTTCAATGAATAATTACATTATTTGAAAGTGCCTCTTTTATTTTATAATATTTACTCTTAACTCTCTTTAAGCTTCATAATAATCTACTTAGACCAGTACTTCTTTATTTTCTCTCCCAAATTTCCTTGAACATGTATTTTTCACGAGAAGTTAGTGTATTTTATGGCTTGTCTCTGTTGACTCTCACATTTGTTGACTCGTTTTGGCCAGGTCCACATTCGCATCTCGAGAACGCTGAGAACGGTGCGTATACGTATTGTCTATTGTCTGTGCAGAGGCCACGCAGCACTCGCTTCTATATTTGGCTAAACATTCGGCGACCACGCACCGTTCACCATTTGGAGCCGAACGAACTCCTGACTCCGGCATTCCTGCAGCCGCCGAGATTTGCCTTTTGGCAAAGAAACTGCGGGGATTGAGCTCTAGATTGGGTTTGGGTTTGGGTTTGGGCTTGGGTTGCTTGCGCTCTCCTCCATCAAATCGATTCAATTATTTGCACAGAGCTGGAAAACTGTGCGGCTTTGTCTCTGTGCTGGCCAATGCGTGAAATATTTATAGTTATAACCGCGAAGGCATTATATGACCTCGTCGCCCCGACATCTGACATCATGTCTGAGTTAACCACGAATTATGGCCAGGAATGCGGCGATTGGCAGCTCGCCAGTATTGATGTGGGGCAGGGCTGATCGCCGCATTGATTTCTGATATTTATTAAGAGCGCTTACCTGGTCTCAGGTGTTCCCCCTGATCGGGACAAAGGCCTGCCGAAATAAGCGGCGTTTCATTAAGCTCTCTCTGCGGGCAAAAATTGAATTCGAAATCTGCAAACACACATCTCGAGATGTGATCATTATCAACCGCCACAACGACAGGCCAATTACATTAATTAATTATTAAGGGAAAGGGAGGGTTGTGCTGGCAGGATTGCGGAGGAGCAGGAGCAGCCAACGAGTGTCACGTACGGACGCAGTGCTCCCAGAGGGAGCCCGAGCTGCTATCGGAGGAATGCAATCAGCGATCGCAGGGAAATCGAACGAGCTCAGCTTACGTTCAGCTACAGATACACTGGGGAAAATATTAAATAAATACAGAGCGATTTGCGAGACTTAAATTAAGGTTTTCAAAATTGTAAAACCTCTTTCAAGAGTCTAAAAAGTCGCATAAGCTGCAAATAAAAATATAAAATATATTTTGAAAATTAGGGAACCTTTTCTCTCACTTTATAGCTGCAACTCCGACTCCAGCTGAAGCCCATCTCTGGCTGGGGGCGTTTTTGGCCACGCTGTGTGACTAAGCAGCCCAACTGCAGCTCCAGACTCTCGACTCCCAACCAGTGCCCCTGGCCAGTTACCCTCATTGCCCCCTTGCCAAGATCGATCGGCGCGTCCATCCGTCCGCTTTATGATTTGCAGATTTTCAAATATGCATCTCCTGCTGCTGCTGCGGCGGCTGCTGCGGATTCTGGCACTTGCCGGGGCCGCGTTAGGAGTGCGATGATTAATTGCTGCCGGCTCACGCAAACCAAGAACGAGCCGAGGCCGAGGCCGAGAGCGAGACTCCAGCTCGGACCTGGCTTGCGTGTGCTCGTCGTCGAATCTGTGGCCGGGCTAAATAATGATCTCCAGAACGTCTTGTTTCAAAAAAGCTAATAAGATCATTTATAACACAGTTAGTTCAGGTTCTGGACCGGCCAGGCCAGATCTTCCGAGGCTCGGAGGCCGTCTGTCCATGGTCTGCTTAGGCAATTTCCTGCAACCAGCTTGGGATTAAATCAGAGGTGGAGCTGAAAAGGAAAACAAGGGGTTTTGAGTGGTAAATAATATCTGAAGTAATATTTAGATGTCTTAGTTTATTTTTTATTTCAAACCTTACTAAAAAATATTTATATAATACTTTAAAACCCCCTTAATACACTCCTCCCTGTTGTCCTTATTGTTGCAGTGAAAATGCCACTGCCAGCAATTAATCGACAGCTCCGAGTTGGCCATTCATTTTGCGGCTAGTTTTCCGAGTGGCTTGGCTCCCCACTGGGTGTGACGTCACAAGTTCACAGCTTACCAAAGGGTGCAAATTAATGACGTATTCGAGGAAACAAGCCAAAGGTGACAGGAAGTGAGGCAGCTTCAAAGTGGGATAGAGAGAGAGAGCTGCGTGCTCCCTAAATAGGACACTTTGAGGCAGCCGCCGACAGCAGGATCCGGCTGCTTTTTCCTTAACCCTTTTTTATGCTGGCTCCCCTCGCCTTAACCCTTTTTGGAGTCAATTAAACTGCCAACACTTGTTAACAAGCTGCAATCACAAACACGCCCCGGGCCAAAACGTCGGACTGGCCAGCGGAATTATCACCGAAAAATACGAAAAATACAAATACGAATGCGAATATTTTGTTGGTCCTGGCGCAAAGGCAAAAGGGGCGTGATGTGTGTAGTTTTTTTCTTTTATTTATTTGCAGAAGGCAATTTAAGGGCCACAGCGAGCGTCCCCGTTGCCGCATTGAATTTCAATTTGTGTTTCCGCATAAAAATGCGCTTCGTATTTATTTTTGTGGGTTATTTGTGCCTCCTTGTCGAGTCGCCCCGATCTTTTATCGCTGATAAAATGCGACCCTTGTGCGGAGGGGGGCGGAGTCCGCTGCCACGCCCCCGTGATGTTTCGCATGTTGCATGTGTTGCCCCGTTTGCTGTTTTACAATTGTTTGTTTTTTGGGCTGTTTGTTAAACACCTTCCGCTACACGTTGGCCGCCAAATCGCCTCCGTTTCGCACACACTCTTTGGGGAAACACACACACCCAATCACACACACACACACTCGTATGGACACACTCTCTGGATCCTTTGTCATGTTTTTGGGCCTGGCAAAAGATTTAAGGCTCTCCAGCTTACTAAGGTTCCTGGTTCAGGGCCTAGAGGAGTCTTTGTCTTGGATCTGAATACCCTGAACGGGGGTTTAATTGTATTATTTATTTTATAAATATTTTTAAACAAAATCGGGATATTAAATAGAGGCAAATTAATAAATATTCTCCTCAAAAATGCCTCAAATCTATACACATTCTTAGCTTTGCTTAGTAAGTTTAATTATCTGAGTTATGTATAGTTTTCGAGGGTATCCAGGGTATTCCCATATTCGCTCTTTCGAGCTAACTCAGGCCACCTTCTCCCAGGCTCTGGCCTTTCTGCACATCCTCGATCCGCGGTATCCTCCACACAGACCCTTCTGGGCCCTGCCCTTTGATGTTGCTCCTCCTCGTGTTCGCTTTTGGCTCGCCTCGCATAACTTTGCTTGTTAACAATTGCATTGTACAACGGCGCGGCAGAGCCAGAGAGATCCCATCCCATCCCAACCCCAACCCGGTCCGATCCGATCCAGCCAGAGCAATCCTCTCAATCTGAGCCGAGAGCTCCTCTGGTCTTTGCCATTTTTAGGTATCAACGTCGGCACCCCAGACCAAAAACCCTAACCAAAACCAAAACCGAAAAGCTGAGAGAAGGCGAGGGGGAGCACCGGGGAACAGATACCAGAGACCGGTACACAATGGACACTCTTTTTCGAAAATAGGTGGCTTGATTTATTTGTCTGCAAAATTCGCTTTCTCAAAAGGCATTTTCGGTCTGACCCAACTACTTATGGCCACTTCCGAGCGCGGTTCTTTGAATATGACTAAGCCGGGCGCATTCATCAAACGATCCCCGAGATTTCGGGTTGAGTGTGGGTTCTGTTTAATTCGGAATGTTTCGGTACCAGCTCCAAGTGGCAGTCTTTGGCACTGAGTCGGAGATCATTAGCATTAGCTGAAGGTTCCCAGGACTCAGAACCTTGTTAGACAAGGAAACTGTCTTTAATATTCAACAATATACATATACTTGAGTTAATAAAGAAATTAATACCCTAGGAGTGGATATATTTTTCTCTGTGTTTTCTGCAATCTCTGCTTGACTTTGTCTCTTGCAAAGAACACGAAAAAACCCAACCAAGACCACGGGCAAGTGTTCAAATTCCATTAAAAGAACATTTACAAATTTGGCAAAGATCAGCTCAAAGAGCAGCGAGCACCTCGAACACCTTCTGCCAACGAAAGACCTTGAGTGCCCGAACCCCCATCTCCGGGGCTCTGGAAAATAAAATAAGAATAAGCCAAGACAAACAACGAACCAACAAGTAACAACAATGCAGACCTAGGAGTCTCTGCCTGTGCCTCGGAACCCTGCCCCTGCTTCGCCTCCTCCAAGAACTTTTGTCTCCAACAGCGTTTTCCCTAACAACCCGAGGTGATAAATAAAATTCTTTATATGCAATCTTTTAATGCAATTTACAATAAAATCAACATGGAGTTCCCGGCCGGCAGCTTCTTCCTTTTCGGCCCTGGCCAAATAACAAGGGGGCACAGCTTGATTTGACATTAGCACAATCCCACAGATCACCTTCCCAAAATGGATTTCGCCGCCGTTCGTCGTTCCCCCATCCTGGCACCAGGTTCTGCCTCATGGAACGGAAACGCGATGATCACTGCGACCGGGCAATAAATACAGCATAGAAATGATGTACGGAAAACGATCGCAGCTCTTCTATACCTTCAGCTCCAAATCGAGAATGGCCATCCCAGACAGCTCCTGCTCCTGCTCCCTGCTCACTGCTCACTGTCCCCCAGCCAGCAGCTCGACGGGGGTGCCTCGTGGCTGGGATCGGATCGGCGCTGGCCCTGGCCAATTGGCACAGTGGTACCATCACAATGGATAATGGATAGTGCCCTTTTATTCACAACGACGCCTCAATGGGCAATTAGTTAGGCATCAAATAGGGAGTCCTCAGCTAGAAATGTCGGATATTCAGCAGCGGGAGCTTGATAGTTAAGGGAAAATATTTAATTAAATATATGGTTTGTTAAATGAATAAAATAATGCAAATATATTGAAGGTTATTTTTAGGTTTTTAGAGAACTAGTTCTTGTAAGGAAATAATGGGGAGAAAAACTACAGCTCAGAACTAAGAAATAGTTCTACTTCGATTTTTTCAATAATAAAGGAATATGACTTTTCTTAATAAAAATACATTTAATTTACGCAATGTATCGGTTAATTTTAAGTGAATAAATTGTAAAAAACATATCTTAATAGCTCTATTAATTTTTTATTTAAAGAATAACTATAGAGAAGTATACTTCTATTTCAAGTACATGAGCCTCTCCGATCTCGTACCATCTTAGTCCAGTGTGTCTGCCCAGGGTCTGGGCAGCTGCCTAGATGCGGATGCTCGGGGCATCTCCTCCTGTTCCCCACTGCCTTCGCCCTGCTCCACCTCCTGCTCCTACTCCTGATCCTGGGCTACCACTTTGCGTCTGCCAGAGATTCCGATTCGGCGGCGGCTGCTCACTGCTCACAGCTCACAGCTCAGAGCTCAGAGTCAGAGCTCGCTGCCGCGGCATTATTAATGATAAATGTGGCTTGCACTCATGATAAATACAGAGAATCGTTGAAAGGTATAAATCAATAATAGAGAAGTTTGTTTGCTGTTAGGCAGGCTCCGAGCCGGGAGGCAGCCGTGATTTCCACCGGACCTGCGGAGCGACCAGACAATGAGTATGCCCGGGCATAACTCACCCAGGAGCAAAAGGTCTTCGTGTGGAAGCCGGCCGAGGGATCTGATTAGCCGGAAGGCCCAGGAGGAGGCCACTGACATGGCGGACGCTGCAATTGGATGCGCCTGTCTCTCCGAGGTGGCTGCTCCACAAAATCCTGTCCATTAATTGACTAATTAATCGACGGCGAACAGAGACATAACAGGGGCCGTGCCTTGGCGATTATCAATAACAATTAGCCGACGCGGCTCTGTCAAATATCGAAGGGTCCTGGGCACCCAGTCCGAGTCATCTGTTCTCGGTGTCCCCATTGCTCCACGCCATGTTCGCCATCTTGGCCAGCTCTGACTCTTTGCATTTGAATGCACGAGTTACGCATCCATCAAATGTCAATTGTTTGTCTTGGAGCTTGGCGCTCCGTCTTCGGCCAGTCGGGGCGCATTGCTCATAAATCATTCGAAAGGCTCGCCATCCGCGACGTCTTCTGGCTGTCAGGAGGAGCAGGCCGAGGCTGAGGCAGAGGAGAAGGTGGGTTAACGTTAACCCAACCCACTTGGATGCCCATCCATGGCATCGAACTTGTCTAGTCCATGAGTGTTGGCCCTGTCCATCTTGAATTAGTTGAGCAGTCGCCAGGCATTAGGCCGGGCCTGAACGATGGCAGAAAGCTAAACAAAATCATTGTTCATTCTGGGGGAATATTTTCTAGGAATTTATCAATTGAAGTAGGCACTTTTTTAATATT
This sequence comes from Drosophila bocqueti, assembly GCA_018151655.1. Lineage (NCBI taxonomy): Eukaryota > Metazoa > Arthropoda > Insecta > Diptera > Drosophilidae > Drosophila > Drosophila bocqueti. The sequence continues at coordinate 1,646,021 of JAECXF010000230.1, forward strand.
CAATTAAACTATAAAATACACTAAGTAAAGGTTTATTAAAAAAGCCAGAAGTGAATCATTTGAAGCCCTTTGAGAGTCCGATAAATGCACTTGATGGAAAAAGCACCCAGTGATATTAACTTTAATTACTGATAAGAGCCAAGAACTAAGTGCTTTTCCGCCTCTATCTGCCGGGATTTCTACCTTTACATTTTCTCGTGTCCTTTGAGTATTAAGTTGAGCCTCAACCTCCGCTCGGACTTTAACTTTACGTGGAACTTTGCAGGGACACCCACCTGCTGGCAAAGTTTTGCATAATAAAGCAGCCTGTGCAGGTCGCAGTGGCTTTACTCCCCCAGGTGGGATCAGGACGCGCAGACCTGTCTGACCCCCACCGACGGCGACTGAGTCACCATCACGGTCCGTTAATGTGCCGGGCGATTTTAGTTATGGCCACTGGTCACCGGGCACTGGGCACTGGGCACTGGGATCGGGAATAGGGGAACTGGGAGGCCGAGAGACCAAAGCTGACCAGCTGGGAGGCGCCGTGTCCTTTGTCCCGTTGATAATTTAAAGCCAACGACCTCCTGCCCGGGATTAAGGCAAACTGAATGGCAACTGTTTTCCACTCAAATCACAGAGGAAAATAAATCGGGGATTTTCTACTTACAAGCCGGGGAAATTCGGTACTTATGTGACAGTGAAGATTACAACTTGGGAATCGCATATTTATTATGAACAGGGTGCATTTTATTTATTTAAGTGGATGTGTGTATTCCACTAAAGTTTGCAATTTGATAAAAATTTAAATTAATCATAAATATGTAAAATATGGATTATTTTAATTCGGAGAGCTTTTCTTAGCTAGTTTTTATTAGCAATTAAAAAATTAAAAACAAAGAAGTCATGCAAATTTGTTTTGTATTAATTAAAATTTTAATAAGAAATCGGACTATACAAATGCACATGTTGATAACTTTGCAATCATTGTTTTTTTTTTTTAATTTTAAAAAGTCATAACTAAGCCAAACTTCACTTGAAACCCTGTTCTGTTATTAGTTTTTGCCAGGATAATAAAACTGCATACTCAATTTACCATTTAAAAAAATGAAAATGTAATGTAACCTCTTATAAAATTTTAATATTTTAATATTTCAATATTTGCTTATCATTTTATGTTCGAAAAAATTTACTTTTTAGCTCTTTAAAAATGTATAAAGTATTTCTATTATTTCTAGGGTATTTTTATATTTACATTGTAGTTTTTTCTCAGTGCTTTGGCACTTGCAGCCTCAAATAAGAAACCCCTGTTGTAGGAATCTGAATTTTAATTTCGATGGCGCGAACTGCATCGGCTCATGGCACTTTCTTTCTGTGGCCACGGGTGTTGCTGTTCCTGGTGATGGTGCCGAGTACGATGATGATGCTCCCTGCTATATCCCCCGGTATACAGTAATGCCGCCTGGCGGGGGCCGACGACCCACATAAATCATTCACAATTAGATGCGGACGCAACTGCGGCAGCGGCTTAAACACCTGACCGACTTGGCTCCTAAAACTCGCAGTGAGCCAGTGAGCGAGTGAGCGAGTGAGATTCAATCCCCAGTTTGAGTTTCCACTCAACTCGCTTGAGTGGGAGTCGTGAGCCAGTGAGTGGTCCGCTTCCACTTCGTTCCTCGGGCCTCGGCGGACCTGTTCCCACTGCGTGCCGTTCAGTAGATACTTGAGACCGGTTCGAGACGTGTCGAGACGTCATCGGGAGCCCAGGCAGCCATTTACTCGCGACATCGTAGCATCGCACCAACGCACCAGCAGCTAGAGAGCCACGAACCCGAGTGCTTCCGAGTCCTTTTGATGACATGTTATGACAGGATCTGGCGCGATCCGCGGCCCCATTCCGACCGTACCCCCTACCGCCGTACCACCATCCATCCGTCGCCGAAACACCGAAAATTCCGCGTTAATTGAGCTGTTCGTACTGCAGCAATTTGCATAGCCAGTGCGAGGGGAGTGGAGTGGTGCGAGGAGTGAGAACGGCACATAAACAAATCTGGCCAAGTCGGAACGGTCTTGGTTCACTGATTTAATGCCACAAACAGATTGCAGATTGTACCTGCTGCCGCGCCCCTGCAACGTCTTCGGCAACTGCATCTTCGCCTCCTGCAACCTGGCCAACCTGCTTGGCTCCGCCGAAGCTTGTTTCTGGCGGAAGAGCTGCTGCCGCTGGAGCGCTAGAGCCGGCTAAAATAAGGAAAAAATTCTGAATAAAAAAAAGAGCCAGCCAACACACGTAAAGAACATAGCCGTTGTCGTCGTCTTGGAATTTTCTTCTCCTTCAAATAAAAAAACAACGCGCCTGGCCGACCGGGCAAAAAGTGTAAAGAGGCAAGCAAATGCAATCGCGGCTCAAAGCAAAAAAATTAGCGCATAGTGAAGAGTGTGGCCAAGTGTGTGTGGTAGTAGTGAGTGTGTGAGTGCGGGCCCAGTGTGCCCAGCTGAGGGGAAGCAAAGAAAAATAAAAGAGAGAAATTGAAAAAGTGTCAAGCGAGAGGAGAGGAGCCGGCAATGCGACCAGGCGACCCCGACGGGTTAATTACCGTTATCCTTGCACAGAAACAGCGGCCACTAAACGGTACTCAAGTTGTGGATTACGTCTCCGCCGCGTTGTCGCCGCGTGAAAGGACAACAGCCAGCCATTGCATCTGCCCCAACAGCAGCAGTAGCAACTGCAGCAACATCTGCAGCAGCAACAACCACTGTTAGAGCCATAAAAACCGCATTGAACACAAGGCAGAGTCAAGTGAACATTCCATTGGGCTAATTGGCACGCCGCGAAATCAAACGAGGTGAGTTCCTACAGTTTATATATCGTATATTACGTAAACTTCAAGAAGCATTAAATCGCCAGTTAGTCAGGCTTTAAGACGCTTGAAGGTTAAAATTTAGGAAAAAGCGTTTTACGTCTGTTAAACCACTCTTGCATGCACTGTATATTCTCCTCTCTTGGGGACTTAATACTCAGAGTCTCTCTATGTATGGAATAAGATCTTCGATGTCCTGGTAGGCATCCAATGGGAATCTTGCCGAGCTACGGCGATTCGAAAAGGTTATGGGAGGAATTGGAGGAATATTTAAGGAGTTAGGAGCTGGTCGTGGAGCTGGTCGTGGAGCAGCCCATGGAGCTGCCTGTGGAGCTGCCCATGGAATAAGATCTTCGATGTCCTGGGAGGCATCCAATGGGAATCTTGCCGAGCTACGGTGATTGGGAAAGGTTATGGGAGGAATTGGAGGAATATTTAAAGAGTTAGGAGCTGGTCGAGGTGCTGGTGCTGGAGCTGGCTGTGGAGCTGGCCGTGGAGCTGGTTGAAGATCTTGGATCTTGGTGCTAACCTCATTGGTCTGATTGCCATTGCTCGCATTGCTGTTGCTAGTGATGGTTATCTTTCCTCCTGTCGAGGGCAGTCCTTTTGGTGGCTTAATTTGCTGACCACCGGGGCCAACCACAGTGTCCGTAATGAATCCCTTATTGGGCACAGAGGCCACTCCCGCTGCATTATTCACACCAGTAGTTTCGGTATTTATAATAATGCTTCCCGGCTGAGCGCCCAAGGCGACGGTGCCCAGAAAGATGAGCGGTGCGAGTACCCAGTACATCGTGTTTGGAGTTCCAACTAGTAATAACCATGTCCACAAGCAAAATCTGTTACCAATTTTCAGCATGACTAAACCGAAGCTTTGTGGTTGTGACATTTAAGGTCCTAAATTGATTGGAGCTGCATTAATTTCCATAGTTCATCCGGCCTGATTGCTCTTAAAAATCCAATGAGCCTCTCTTAAGAAATTATTATAAATCGAATTTGTTTTACATGAGATCTTAGCTAACCCATTATTTGTGCAGGAATTCTGTGTGCGATTTTCCAGTTGAAGCCCGACTTGTCTCGGGCGTCTGCGTTAGTCTGCTCATTTTCCCCTTTGATGTTCGGCGGCCGCTGGGACCTGAAAGGGGGCCAAGTTCGAGGCCAATTCCAGGGAAGTCCACTCCACAGCAGCAACTGGCAGATACATCTGTGATGGCCCCTTGTATCTCTCAATTTCCATTAGAGACGCTCCGAGAGCTGGTTCCTCTTTGGGCTGTGAAGTGAATTTGTGTCGAGAGCAAACAATTGATGCTGCTGAGAAATGATGGCAATGACAAAGTGATTACAGGCTACAAGCCATCGAAGTTCAAGTTGAAAAATAACATTTTCAGTTTTCAATTGCTGCCCGGGACGACTCTGGGGGAAAAGTGAAAATGAAATGCTCGCTCCGAGCAGACAAAAGCGGTTCATCATTAATCATTTAGTTTGTTGTTTTTACCGAAAGTATACCTATTTATACGTATATAATCGCCTTCTTCTCCTCGTTTCGGGGCACGTTCTTGATTTGAATCTCTTTCTCCTCTCCCTCGCCGCTCCTCCTGCCTTTTCTCTCTACATTTTTCCTGCCAGTATTTGGCTTTGGCTTTTGGTAAATTGCTCATCGTCATGCCTTTATGATTTGGTATATTATTTTTGAGAATTTGATGCGCTCAACTTGATAAGCCGAAAGCGCCCTGTGCCTTGGGTTTCCCCCAGCCAGTCCCTGAGTCCCCCAGTCCCCCACCTGCATACCTGACTTATTGTTGTGCCTGCGAGTGTGTGTACGTGTTCTGGGTGTAGGTGTGTCTACGGCAACCCAGCCTCAAAATCTGGGTATTATTTTTACAGTATCAAGAGAAGCGCTTTTTTTGTTGTCGATCTCCCTTCCTGGGTCACACAAAAAATGTTTTAAAGTTCTGCTGGGTGAGGGGAGTAATTTTATTACTCAGGCAATATTTTAAATACTCTATGTTTTTGAGGTATCATAATAGCTTGAGCTTTAAATAATATTATGAAAATAAATGGGCCTTAAATAAGTAGAAATATATTTGGGAACTAATTTTCTTATAGTTACAAGTGCAAATGCTCTCAATAAAATCCTTAAGAGATGCTTTCCTTTTTTTCTATACTTTCTTCTGTTTTAACTGCATTTTCCCTTATAAGCCAAAATTCAACCCCAACTTCATTTTAGAGTATTTGCCGGAAAAGCCAACTCCAGCAAACAAAGTTACGAAACACCGCGAAACGCTTGCACATCTCAAACTTTTATTTGCGAGGATTCCCCCGATAACATCCCCGAGATGTTCCCCTTCGTGGGCTGCTGGCCCACCCTCGTTGCAATAATTTCATTTCGCTGTACAGTTTATTATATAATTTTTGTCCCTCTTTGACTTTTATCTTACGTTTATTATGCCCCATGGAATTTGCCGATTGCCAGACGCTGTCCAACTGGAGGTCAATGTCTCAGCCGCAGCCCCAGCCGCCAGCCCAGGACGAGGCAGCGCATCCCTCAGATACATCCCGCCCCCGGTGGCATCTTTAAGAGTTGTAATAACTTTGGCACAACTTTTCGTCCTCAGCTGAGTCTCTCTCTCCCCAGCCGTGGCTTGACGCATTCTTTTGGCACTGCTCCTCCTCCTCCTCCGTGTGCTCCTCGTCCTGGTCCTCGAGCCGCCTACAGCAGCTGTCCAAATGTCAGGGCCCCCTCCCAGGCCATTGCTCGGGAATAACACCCACTGGTACACGCGGAGGAGAGGAGGAGACGTCGACTTGTAATAATCATAATCGTAAATTTGCAAAAAGCCGGCCGAGTTGGTCCTTGGGGCCCGTTTAGCATTTTGCGCGAAGATCCTGCCAGGAGGACATGGCCAGCACGGAGAACGGAGAACGGGGCGTGGTCGTTGTGTTGTAGGCGTCATCATCGTTATTATGGCCTGTTTTATTTATATTTTTCCCCCTCCTTGGCGTGTGATGGTGCCGTGGGAGCCCTGTCCTGCCTGTCGTCCATCTCCCATAGGAGAAAGGCATTTAAAAAGTTTTCTAAACTTCATTTTGAAGTTTTATTACCAGCGCGGAATAAAACGCTGCGCATTTTCTATTCGCTCTCATTTTTCCCGGGCTTGTTGTTGAAATTTGCTCTATTAAAATTCCGGGACGTCCTCCTCCGGAGGAGATGCCGCGAATGCCAAGGATACAGAGTCCTCCGATGCAGTGGGAGGCCTGCATCTGGTGGCTGCCATCAGTTATGCAGGTTGCTCCCCTGCAGGACCGCTGCTCCTCCTTCTGCCTTCCACTGCTTATCCTTTGCTGGCGGCTTAGCAGCTTTGTTGGACTCAGCCGAGCATCCTGCCAGCAGCTGTGCGGAGCCAGCGGAGCTCGGGACTCCGGGTAAGTCTTAGTTATGTGGAACTGGCATTTATCTTGCGATAATAGTAAGTTGTGCCAAAGCTTAGGCAGGGGCGGCTGCAAAGGGGTTGGTTTTCTTTGACTTTTCAATCAGAAATTCTTATATAAATTTCCTTAGAAAATTCTCATAATCTGACATAATACCTTTGATACCTTTGTTAGCTTCATTAACTTAAATAACCTGAGGAGAAATCCCCCTTGACCACGCCCCTGGGGGACTGCAGCATATGCTGCCTGTGAAATTTAACATTTTCCCAGTGCAAGCCAGACAAAGTCTGCAAAGTCACACAGAAAAGGATGCCAAAGGATGCAAGACGGCGGCCAGAGGATGTGGAATCCTTAACCCCTTGGCCCCGTTTCTTATTTTGCGTCCCTCCAACGAAAATGTTTATCTGTGCAGCTGTAAGCAGGATAAACGCACGCGCTTACACATGGAGACGGACTCAGATACAGATGTAGGATATAGGATATAGGAATATATGTGTACGCAGGCAGGACGAGACTTGAGCTACAACAAGAGTAGATCAGTTTAAGTACAAATGGCCGCCCACCAACGCCCTCTTTTTCCGCTTTTCTTAGCCTTCTCTTTGGAATACTTTTGCGGCTTCCTTTACTTCCGTTCGTCCTTTGGCTCCGCGGCTCCTTTGGCTCTTTTCGTTCTTTTCGCTCCTTTCTTTCACACGCGCCAGCGTCCATTGTGAAAGTTTAATGCCAAAATGGCGTAGAGACGCACACACTCTTCGCCCCCAGGAGGGGGCGTGGCCGTACAAATTTCACGAAAATTGTCCCTGGGAAAACTCTACTTTAGTTTCCTTCTCTCCAGCTCCACTTTGGCCAAGCTGGAAAGCGTTATTTTATTGAATTCTCCTGCTTTTTTTTGTTCTTGTCTTGTGCTGCAGGTTGCAATGCCAAAAAAGGGAGAAAGAAAAACGAACACAGAAAATTCTGTTGCCACAAAAGTTTGTTCGTTTTTTCGTTTCATTTTCCGTATTTTTTGCCTGCTGCTCATTTACTTTGTTGTCCTGACCGGTCCTTTGGTCCTTTGGTTACTATGCAAGTTCTCAAGCCTCTCCCCCCACGTGGATCCTGCAGTTTTTGTTGCATTAGCCGGCCGTTGAGGCGTAAAGTTCAATGGCGGGTTAAATGGACTTAATACCGGAACTTTTTAGAACTTTCCGCCGCTCTCCCTGCCCCTGCTCCCTGCTAGGACTAAACTTCTGGCGTTGATCGTCCTGGGCAACAACAAAGTGAAAGTTTCCCTTTTTTTCTCTCGTTGAACAGCTTAAAAAGAGATTGGCTCGTCCGTTCACTCCTTTCCCTTGGCCGGCCAAAGGATTTGGCAGGTTGTGCAAGTTCTGGGCCGCAAAGTTCGATGGCGAATGTGGAAAAGGAATTTTCGACAGTAACAATAAGTGATGTGGGAATGCAGGGCTGCTGGGCTGGGCTGGGCTCCTTCGAGGATAAAGTTTTTAGGTGACAAAGGGCAAAGTTTCGAATTATTTGGAATGCTTTTCAAATGGCAAATGGCCGAAATTGAAATGGAATAAATGCACATTTAAGTCGAAATGCAATTTAAGACCATGTGGTGGTTGCGGAATCTAAAAAGTTTCCACTGAAATATATATATGAATATATTTCTTTTTAGAATTTTCTTTCACCAGTTTCTCCTCAAATCCCTGAGTAGCTTTACCTCTCAAATTTCTGGGCGCGTGTCAAAAATTTCGTTGCCATCACTTGGCCAGACCTGCTTCAGTGGCAACTTGGCCAACTTTGTGTCGACACTCTGCGAGGGCTCTGGCGAATATTTGTAGCCAGTTATGCAAAGGAGGCCAGCAAACAAGAGCCCCGGGGAGAGGGAGAAAAAAAAAGGGAAAAACCCAAAGAGGACTCCTTCCCTGTCAGCTTTTTTTTTATGCCTTCGGGCCAAAGGACATGCTGGGCCAGGGCGAGGGCGACAAGTTGTTAAGTAAGCAGCGACAAACTCGAATAAAAAACCCCCAGATAGTTGCCTATTTTGGAGGTGTAAAAAGGCCAAGCTTTTTCCACAAAAGTTAAGGGCAAACAAAAAACTAAAAGCGAGAAAAGCAAGCGCCGCAGAGATTGAAGAGATTGAGTCTCGGAGTCTGAAGGCCCGGCTTGAGTCCCCGCTATATAATATTAAAATTCGCTTATGCCCAGGACCGCGGACTGGCGGGGACACCTTATCTGTGTCTTACCTGCAGTTGTTTTAGGCGGCTTTTGTTTGGTTTCCGCTTCACACTTCCCGAGTGGCCAGAATGGGGTCTCTCTCTCTCCCAGCTGCGGTTTATGCGACATGCGGGCCCAGGGAAACTCAAGCAAACTCAACTCAACAAACTGAAGAAACTAAAGAAGCGGCAGCAGGCAGGCACTAAACAAACGAATGCTGGCAGGTGAGTGGCAGCCGAGGCAGAGGGGCTCAGGTGTGCCCTGGCTGGCAACAGAAGTCATACAAACGCAAGACAAAACGCGCGGCGACACAGACAATACAAGACTTCGAACTTGTCATACAAAACGCTGGCTGGCGCGACAATCAATGGAATTTATGGTCGCAGCAGGTTCAGTGCCAGTTCCAGTGCCAGCCCCATCCCCAGCTCCAGCTCCATTGCCAATCCCAAGCCCAAGTCTCAGAGCAATCCAATCCCACAGACAGAATCCAGCCAAAGCCCAGGCGTATCCCCTGCCCAAAGCTGCCCGCAGTGAGTGACACGTGCACTGAGCAAAAAGTCGTGATTAAGGGTGAAGCAGGAATCGAAATACTAAAATCAAAATGAAATAGGATATATAAACTAACTTATTAAAGGGTCCTCAAGGAACTCCTAAGATTTGGGTACCATTGAAATACATTTAGAGCCAAACTTTAGTTGTATTAGGTTTTGCTTCAAAATCCCTAAAATGTAAATACACATTTTTCTAAGGATTAAGTTCCATTTGTAGAATTATTATCAGATTTGTTTATAATTATTATAATTTTGAATTAACTTAAATATTGTCCAATTGAAATCCATAATGCTTAGTACATATATGTAATTAGGAATTTTCTACAATTTGTCTATACTTAATGTTTGATTTATTTAACTTAAAAAATCTGTACAACTTGTTTCTCAAAGTGCCTTAGTGTCTTAGTGTACTTAAGCGTTTTTAACGCCATTTGATGCCTTTTCACACATTCGGCAAAGCGAAAGACAAACACCAGCAGCACCCCCCGCCAGACTCAGACCCATTTCCAAACTCAAACCCAAGCCCAAACCCATTCTCAAACCCCAGAAAAAACCCAAACCGAATTGAAGCGAAAAAATAAAACTCAAGGAACACTTAGTCAGCCCATCAGCGTCCTTCGTCCGCATCCCTTTTACGGCTGCCTCGGAATCCAGGAGCAGGAGTCAGCCCCTGCCTGTGTGTGTGTGTGTTTACACTAGCCGACCAAGGCCTTGGTCCTGAAAGTAAAAAGGAGGCGGAGCCTGGCAGCCACTGTATTGAATTTCACGCATCATTTGGCCAAGGTTCATTCGGTTCTTGGTTTTGGTTTTGGGTTCGGGATACTCTGGCGTCGGTTTTGGGTTCCCCCCGGGGCGTGGGTGGGTGCAACTTTCTGACTTTGCGGCTTGGCCAAAATTAAAACAAATATCGGGGAAATACATATACCTATCCACCTGCTGGGGCGAAAGGTGTTTGGAGTCGGCATTTAATTTCAGGCAGGTGGAAGAGCCCCCTGCCCAGGTTTGGGGCGAGGAAATGTAATATGCTTTGCATGCCCATTTAGTTAAGGAGGTGTTTCTGTTTCTGTTTCTGTTGTGGTTACCGAGATCCAGTAGCCGAGAACCCCTTAGTCGAAGGGAGGGAGTGCGGAAATATGCCAGGAATGTGGCTTCCCAAACTCTGGGAAATTGCTGGAAATTTGGGGTTGCAAGTGAGAGTGTTGGCAGTGGCATTCCTACGGGTAGGATGTCTATGGACAGGTTAAAGATGGATGAAAACGGGTTTTAGAGCGGAGTTAGTCCTCGTTGGAGTACAAATAGGAGATGTATATTTAAGAGACAAGAAAAACACAAATTTTAAATGAGTCACTCTTGGTTTTGAACCTGGCAATATGAGATAGTCGAAAAACGTTTGCATCAAATGGTTTAAATATTTAAACTATAATTCTGGCTTCAGTAGGTACACATTAAATTTTTTTAAGCCCCACAGAAAACAGTTTCCGCTTTGCTTTTACTTTTTTGAAGCTTTCATAAGTTTTCCTCCAACTTAAAGCTGCTTAAATTAATTTTAAAAATGCAATTAAGCACCTGATTATACCCTCTTTTATTTAATTTATTCTGCGTACTTCATTTGTAATACCTGTGAACCCCTTATTACACCTGTGCTGGGAGACCGCTTTCATAATTAAAACTTTAGTTGTAGTGAAAAGCCGAGAACACAGCTCCCAATCCTGGACTGAAACCGCAGAAACATTACATTCCGTAAATCCCGCACTGCAAAAAGGTCTAAACTGAAAATTCCCTCTAAATAAAAGTATATATTGTGGGATATATGTATAATTTGTAATTCTGGTGGTCTGTCTTTTTCCCCAATGCTGATTAATGGCGGATTGGCCGACAAATGTGTGCACATTAGCATTAAAATATATGTACACACATAGACAGTGTCCAACTTTTATTAGACCAATTAAATTGCGGTTGAGTTGTGCGAGTTGAAAGGCTGAAAATACGCAGCGATTGTTGCCATTTAATGTGCAGCAATTTTCACCCAACAAAGGGGAGGCCATTAAGGGGCTTCCCCCGCTCCGGACAACACCATTGTTGTTCTGGAAGAAGACATCGTGATATGATAGATTCTGTCCCAACTAATTAGCCATCATCAGCAGCGGCGGCGGCGGCTACACAATTTCCCCGTTTAACCGCAGGTACATGAGGGTTTTCGGGTCTGTCTCTGTGGTTCTCTGGTTTCGGGGTTATTTTTCGTTTTTTTTTTTCGGAAAGCGTTAGTAACTAAATTAGTGGCCTCTGTTTTCCCGCTCGTTGTATTGTTCGCTGGCTCTTTGTAGTGCCACAAATTATTGGACCTCGGGTTTTTAGTTGTGTCCCTCCTCTGCTCCCTGCTTTGTTGTCTGCGTTGCTTAATTTCCAGTTGCATTTGCTTGGCTAATACAGACATCTCCCCGTAAAATGGCCAGGGGAGGGGGCTTAGCTCTCTGAAAGCACTTTTAGATAAAAGGTTTTTCATGTCGTCTCCATTTGGTATTCACTCCACTATGGCTATATCTATCAGTAGACTATGGTCATGGTCATGCCATTGGCCCTGCTGGACGCGCTAAGACAACGGGAAAAACCTTCTTTTTTTTTGTGTGCTGGATTTTCTTTATTTTCCTGTGAGTGAAAAACTCTTAGTGGAAAAGCCGTTGCCGGGTTAAATTATGCATGCAGTTGCTCTTTCATTTTGTGATCTTCCCTAAAAGCTTCTGGTTTTATTAATGTTTGTCCAAAAATTTTTTGGGGAACCTCTCATTGCCTATATGTATGTTTCCTATCCGAGTGCTACTTCATCTTCTGTCTGGCGGCTGCTGCATTCACCGTGATTTAAGTTGGCTAAAATGATTCCGTCCGTCATTAATTTGGCCGACGTCAAAGCCAGAGTTATTAGCGTGCGGGTTCCTCAAACACGTTTCTCCGTCAGTCTTCCGTCTCCAGTCTCCCATCTACTGTCTGCCGTCTGCCTTCTGCTGTCTGCTGCCTGCTGCTGGTTGAGTAGCTTTCCACGTCGTTGTTTTCCTCGATTTCTGTGCCAGAATAGCTGCAGGCCATGTTGCCACCATGGAATAGTGTTTCGACCACTGAAGAAGCTCTCGGAGGCGAAGACGACGACAGCTCGAAAAAATGCGGGGACTGATGATGATAGCGGCAGCGGCGGCCACTCGGAATGACAACAAATTAGACAGTTAATGTTAACAATCTTTTATGATATTTACATTTTGGAAAATGTTTTAGCTTGATTTATTACGGGGAGTGAGTGTGGGAACATTCTCAGAGGGAGATTAATTCTGGTAGGGAAATTAGCTAAGTTTTAAATTAAAAAATATTTTAAATTGTTATTGAAATAAATATTAAAAAAGAATTTAATCAGTTTGAGACCCAAAACACTTTACTCTTGCTTACAATAAATATTTTCGAATTGATTTTTAAAATGTTTCGATTTTTCAAGCCTTTTTTAACGCTCTAATTCTCAAAAAAAAAAAAATCTCATATTTCTGGGTTGACATTTAATCTCTTAATAAACCTTTAACTTGTAACTCAGATCCTGGTTATTTGGTTACCCAAAGAAATTGAATATTTTCCCATTCAGATGGTTTATTTAGACTCAACCACAAAGTAGACCTTCCCCTAGATAACCTCAAGTATGCTAAGCATTTTCCATTATTCCGCAATTGCGACTCCAATTTCTCCCATTTTTTTGAACGCCGCTCTTCAAAGTGGAAAATCGTTTTTGGGGAGAACCATCAATCATTTTTCCTGGCACAAAATGTCCGAAGCTAGCTCAACGCGCGTTTGCTTTTAGAGTCCTGGAATCGGGAATCCGCAGCTGTCTCCTCAAATCTGTATCTGCTCTATCACTTGCCAGGCCACGCCCCCTCGAAACATGTCAACAATACAAATGATGGGCGCGTCAACAAAGGGGCGTGGCACGGCGGCAGCAGCTAACTGTAATAGAGATAAATTCGCTTCATTTTTTGCTGTCGGCATGGCTGATAAAAAATAGAAAAAGCAGAGCCGAAACCAGCACAAAAAAAAAGCGCAGAAAATTCGATAGAGGGTACAGTGGGGTACTGACTGTGAGGTGAGTGAGATGAGGTACAGTGGGGCTACGATGCGCTGACAATGTCATTGGGCGACCACTTTATTGGCTTTAATGACAGCGCCGCAAGGTGTCCCTTTGGAGATTCTCGCGGCGAAGCGGACCAGCTGTTGGCCATCATTGGCGAACGTTGTGGCCCTAAGCCGGGGTATTACGGGCCCAGATGGGACCCAGAACCGACTCCAGAGACAGAACCAGAGCAAGAGCCAGAGCCAGAGTCAGTCCCACTCCCCAGCAATTGCTGCTGCCCCGCCAGTACGTGCGATTATTATCATCAATTTTCTGGCGAGCGAGTGAGTGATGATTGTTCCAGCGAACGGAAACCCAAACGGCAACGATTCTACTTACCCTCGTTGCCCGGCCTGGGCTTGTTACTGGGTCTTCTTGCTGTTTTTTGTGGCTCTTTCCCTGCTCGGTGGGTGGCTGCAGTGCCCTCGAAAAGTGGAGCCTACACTGTGGAGAATATATTTCAAACTACCTGGTTTTTGTGTAAATTTCTATATATTTTCCCTGAATAACATTGACTGCACAGACAGGTTTCTTGTATATTTTCATAAGACATCCTTCCTCTTATTTTTATTTTTTTTTTATGAGTGTAAGAGTGGGGGGAAAGGTGACTCCCAAACAGAGTCAGTGTAGCCGGGGTACTGGAATGGGAACAAGATTACCAGACTGAGCTGAGTCAGTACCATTCCCGGAGCTGGAGCTGGTGCTGAGGAGCCCTCCTGGACTCCCTTCTCTGCGAGCGTTAAAACGAACTCAAGTGGAAAACAATCTAATTTGCTAAAATTCCTTCCGCTTTCGCCCAGTGAGCCCGGCTCCCCCTCGCCCAATTCGGCTCATTCGGAGATACTCTCCTCCTTCTATGCTGGCTCTTTTTTGTTCTTCTTCAACTCAATTAAAGTTGATGGCCATTTTGCGTCGTCTTGGCCAATATTGTGGACTTGGCTTTTATGTGCCCGGTTTTTGGCTTGGTTTATGAGCTCCGTTCGCAGCTGGAGTTGTTTTATGTATTTATTTGTTTATAATTCGATGAGAGATGGAGTTAAGTTTATGGGAGAGTCATTGAAATTTGCTTGGCTTTTCCTTTGGGTGACCTGGTAACCCAGAGGAAAGCGAGAATGCCTCCATTCACGACATTTTAATTCATTGAGATTTTTATCTGGCCTTGGAGAGAGACACAATAATATATTTATGCGTATTTCAATTTATCTCTCAGCTAGCAACCAAATTTCTTTATTATTTTAACATCTCTCTGCCTGTTTCTCCCGGTTCCTTGGGGTTTTCAGCCAACTTTGACCTTTTTGTGTCGACTTTCGGACAGGACAAAAGCGGAGAGAACGTTAATCTATTGTTTTTGCCAGTCAAGCAGGCAGACATGATGACATAGCCAACACCCCCGCCCCTGGCCTAGAGGGTATTATCGCTATATAAAGCATATACATTTATATATATATATTGTGCAGAGGCAATGTCTTCTTCCCTCATATGTATTTCCAGGCTATTTTTCCTATTTTCCCATTTTGCTATTAATGTCAGGGAAAATGTTTTGCTTGCGATTGGAAATTTGTTTGTCCTGCCATGTCCTGTCCCCTCGGCCTGACATTGTCCTAGACTGGACGACAGTTGTCCTTAGCCAGGGTCCTTGTCCCTGTCCCTGCCCAGCATTTCCCTGTTTGCTGTGCTTTATGACTTCACACAACCACTTGATATATGAGGCATTTGCATTTGCCATAAATTGCTGCCGGCTTTGACTTGGCTCTCTCTCTGCTCATTTAATATTCATAAATTTCTGCAGTCCCCGAAAAACATGAAGAAAAATAAATAGAATAAAATATCACTGGGAGGAGGTGGTCCAAACTAATTCCCCCAGCCCCGAAAATGTTGTCATTTGTTCTCGCCACACCCTGTGGTAAGCCGCTCTAGTCCTTGTAGTCCTCCCCCAGTGCTGCTTTGCTAGTTCCTCCCCCCTGCCACAGCCTGCTAATTGTTTTATGTGCCAAGATTTGTGTCTCTGTCCTTGTTTTTTTCTGTTTCCTTTTTTTGTGCTTGTGGGGCTTTTGCAGCTCTCAGCCGCCCTAAACATGTTTGCACTGCCTTGGTTATACACGCCCCAAATCAGACTGGGAGTAGTTATTGTTCTATAAAGGAGGCTACACCGGGGGAAAATGTCTCCAGGGAGTGTGATTCTATTTCGAAATTCTGGTTAGTAGTTGGAGACATTTTTGAAGAATATTTTAAAAGCAGTTTTCCATCTTTCAAGTCATATTTAATCAAGGAATATTATTTAACAGCATGCTAAGTTCTGTAAATTATAGGTAACATTATTATTATTGTGGTTTAAATAGGATTAAATGCCAGATCATATCAAAATCAAGTCCTTATTAACTATATAGATTACTTATCCGTGCAAGTATAAACTCCCACAGATTTATATTGACATTTTTGTCAGTTTATATTCCGACTGCGATGAAGATTTCCCTGACAGCTTTTCCACTATATATATTCTTTCCTGTCCCGCATAGGGGGAGTGTCTGTTTTCACTTGCTTTTCGATTAGACTGCGTTGTTCGCCTGTGCTAACAACAAGGAATTAATTCATTTTATGTTTCCTGTGGGTGTGTGTGTATCTGTATCTTATAGATACGTAGCCATGGACCGGCTGCTGCTGCTGCTGCTGCTTACGCCTACATATTGATTTTCGTATTTATTTTATTTTTTCGCTGGCTGCCTTTGATTATTTTCCTGGGACGGGAAGGACTAGGGTCTAAAGCTGCCTCTGGCTGCAGGCCAGGTACAGTGGTGATTCGGCTTGAGCCTCACTTGCTTCGAAGGCGACCTTTAGGAGGCTTCACTGTGTGTGTGCCAAGAAGAAAAATGATTGCGAAAAGTGGCAAGAGTTAAAGGTGAGGTGTGTGTGTGAATAGAAGTATTTCTTTTTTGCCTTCTGCGCGTGTGTGGCCCGCGGCTGTTCGGGGAATCTATCAAGGCAGGAGCTCTGGCTCTGGTCCTGGTCCCAGCTACCTCCTGAAAGAGCTTCCCCCGGGCAGCTCCTCCTTCCTCCTCCAGGACAGCCTTTATTGAGTTCGTTGGCAAGCAAATTGCATTAGACACTTGCCAGCTGGAAGGGAAAAGGAAAATGAAAATGAAAGAAAACCCAGCCCCGCAAAGTCATAACTTCTGAGTTACAGAAAGCCATTCCCATTTCCATTTCCATTCCCAATCCCTGGCTGGATATTAAATTTTAAACAAAATCTATAATAAATATGCAGCGAAAAGGCAGCCCTAAAAAAATTTCAAGTGTCTGCCTGCCCTCAACAAGTGTTAAGAAAATGAGGAAAATGGAGAATGGAAAATGGTAAAGGGAAAATGTGCTGAGCCCTATCTCGTCTCGAGTGTGTGCGTGTGTGAGGTTGTCCTTTTTGTAACTCGATCTTAGGGAGTAGGAGAGAGGCATTAATGTCTTATTGACAGCTCGGGATTAGAGCGAAGCCAAGTGGCGCGGGGAGAGTGTGTTTGAAAAGGGATTATAAAGCGATTTGTTTGTCGAAAATTATGAATCTGGGAACGACCAGGGAGCAGCTCCCACACGCTGTGTGTGGCTCTGCCCGAGGAGGGGGGAACCACAGCAGCTCAAAATCCTCTGGCTTTGGTTCGCAGAAGGAGGGGAGTTTCATCAATTTTGACATAAGCCAAGACAGCATTAACTAGCATTAACAATTCCCTTCCGAAAAGGGGCGAATATCTAATGAATACTTTTCAAAATATACTTGAAATTTACTTATCTCCCGAGATAAACCCCTAACGGAGCCATAAAGTCCGGACAACAAGTTCTATGCCATCGTTAGGCCTTATCTTAACTGCCTTCTCGAAAACTATTTCCAGATCGACCAAGACAGTTGTAAAACGAAATCTTCCATCTAATCTCTGAACTTCATTAGGGTTATTTCAAAATCAAAATCGATGTGTCGATCGCAACGAATTGGTTCGCATCGTATCGATCCAAAAGAGAGAAATTCAGAAATTCCATGCCTTGAGCATTTCACATTCGGTGAATTTCAATTTGAATTTGAATTGGCAATAAAAACGCTGAGTTTATCAGCTGCCGATGGCTTGGAAAATAAAAATAAAGAGCGGGCCCTGCGGTTTTCCTTGCCAGTTACCAGCGACCAGTTTTCCCCCTCTCCCAGTCGTTATACAACTCTATTAGTTTCCATTTCGTTCAGTCGCGCATACAAATCAACTCATTTTGGATCAACTCATTTCTCTGTTTTCCTTTTCTCTTTTTTTGGGGGGCCGTAGATCTCGTCCTCATAATTTATGTAAATCCAACGAAAGCTGTCACTTTTATCTGCCTCGCTGAGTACTTGTCCCGGCGACTGGACATTTGAATAAAATTTCAATTTTCATGCATGGGAATAGCTATACGAGTGTATATAGTATCTTTCCCTCCGACCCAATGGCATTATATTGGCCAGAAAAGTTGACTCAATTATTTCGAGGCAGCTTCCTCTTCATTATTAGAACAAATTGCGAGGAGCATTTAGTCCAGACACGTTCCCAGCATCACGTCGGAGTCCTTCTGACTCCTGAGGTTAAAAAAAAGAACAATTTTTGAGGGTGGCCCTGGCCTGACTGACTCCCTGGCTTAAAGCAGGGCACATCTGGCCCACACGCCTGACCTTTTGCGGCTTTAAGCAGCCTGTAAATGCGATTCCATTTTATTTATTTTCTCTGTTTCTTATCACAGGGGATTTTCAAAAAATAATTCCCCCGATTAAAACCTTTAATTGAATGCCATGAAATATTGCTTATTGTTTTTAACATTTTTCATTTAAACATTTGGCATTTTTGGCTGCAGTTGAAGGTCTTCGAATGCGAATCCACCACTGAGCCCGGAATTAGTTCGCTCACATATTTAGGTAATTAAGTTTCCCGGGGGGGATGCTGCGTCCTGCCCCGCACATTCTGTGTTAAATGAAAAGCCAACTCTCGCATGGCAAACATTTTGGCAATTCTCTCAACTGTTTTGTGCAAAAACTTTCCCCTCCGCTGGCTACAATATTAATTTCTACATCATGCTCATGTTTGAGTGCAAATAAAAGTGGACCAGAGAATCATAAATGAAAATAATGTTGAAACGTTTCGCACTAATTAAAAAGCTGAAGCTGGGTGATGCGGGGATTTGCGGGGCGAAAATATAAATATTGAATCGATGAATGGCTGCCTGGAATTGAATAGGACATGTGTAATTGCTTTTCGCATTTCGGCGATGCGTGAATTCGCGAGAAAATCGATTGTTGCGCCACGATATATGGCTTATTTTTCGATTTTCATAAGGGGTACCTCAAGGGGTATATGGTGTACGGAACAAGATACAATTCTGGAATTCTAGTTTCGAATTGTTAAGCCAAACTATAAACTCTGAGACTAATAAGTCTTAACACCCTCAGGCTAATGTGAAAATAAAAATTGAGATTTATGGCTTGAAGTTCTTTTTATCATCTTACCAAATTTCAATTTATTCGAACAAAAGGCTTTCTCAAAGAGATTAATGTTTAGTAGCTGCCTTCAATGACCTTTAGAGGGGTATTTTATGGTCGACTCTGCTTTGGCAACTGCGCTTTTGAGGGTTTTCCTGTTTGTTTATTTTCTGGATGGTGGTGGGCGGTGCCACCAATTCCACCTCCTCGACGGAGCTGAGCTGAGCTCAACTCAACTCAACCTCCATTCAATTGGCAAACAGAGGAAGCCGCCGGCGGGCACGTTTCCACGCAAAACCGATTGAAACTGAAGACGCGCTTTTGGACATTCAATTTTGGGGAGACGGAGGGAGAGTTCCAGTTGCCATATGGCTCTGGAGCTCTTGGGGGGAGAAAGGAGAATGGAACCCACGCACTGGCAGCTGACAGCTGTCGCCGGATTGCCAAGTCCGGAGGAGCTGGCCGGGTTTCCTCGGGCCTCTTCCTCTCGTCAAAGGCAAATCAAAGTGCGCTGAGCTCACAGCTCACGGCTCACGTGACTCCACAATTTATTTCAAGCATGCAGCGAAAATAAATTTATTAATAGCCCGAGTCGGCGTGTAGAAGGAGAGGAATTGCCGCCACCCACACAGCCGGGGTCGGTATCTCTCCATCACCACCGGAGCACACACACACCCACAGCTCGATCCCCCCCAGAAACCTCCATTTCATTCATACAAAACTGAAGCCAGAGACTCGCAGTTGGATTCGCAATTTTCGCTTGCGTGAAGCCCCAGCTCAGCTCAGCCCAGCTCAGCTCAGCTCAGTGCGGTTCGGTTCAGTTTTCCAGGCAGCTCTTGGGTCCGCGGCGGCGTCAATTCATGCGGCTCACGTTTTCCCATTTTCAAGAATGACTAAATATCGCTTACTCGGAGCTCTCGGCCCTGGCCAGAATTTCCGCGGATGCATTTCTGCATATGAAGTATTATTTTGAGCAAGTGGCATAAACTCTCCTCAGTATTTTTATGTTTTTCATTCAGCAACGAGTGTGCCATACGTATCTTTCTGTAATTAAGCGCGTGGCAGAGGTACAGAGTGAGAAAAAAATTAAAAAATTTAAATTAGATTAAAAAACCAAAGAAAAAGCTATTACCATAAAAATAAGTACATCCTTTGCGTACTTACCGCTTGCTTGCGCTTATAATTCCGAAAGGGTTCTGGCAGTGACACGCTTGGTAAAGTGAAACATAAAAGGTGAAAAATCTGTGTGGTCCAGTCTAGGATTCTTGTCATTATATTCCTCATGCCTAAAATATTATTTCCTATGTAAAATAGAGTAATATCAAAATGTCCAATATAATGTATTTTCCTATATATTTTTTCCTCCCTGTAATTATTGAAATTTTCATATTACTCTTTATTTTACTGTGCACCCAAATCCGGAATGCATTTTCCATTTACTCCTCGCGAAAAGCGTTGAAAATTTCGGCAGTCAGGGCGGCTAATGTCTGAAACGTGTCGGCCTCTGATGGCTTGGTAACGGCAGGAAAAAGAGTAGTTTAAACATGAAAAACAAAACCCAAAAAAAGGGAAGCTACTGGTGGGGAAGGCGAAGTTTGTGAAAGGGTTGCCAACTGGAGTGAAACTGATTTATTTGCTTTGGAGCAGGAGCAGGAGCTGGAGGAGCAGCAGGAGTCATTCATGTAACGAAGCACTGGCACTCTGCTTGATTTTCACCTGCCTGGGAGTCTGCATCTTTTACTCGCAAATTAGTGTTAATTTATCAGGATTATTCGGAGGCTGCAAATCAAGTGCCAGGGGTGGAGAGAGTAGGATGTTTTTAATAAAGCAAATTCGGGGAGATTGTCTGACGGCGAGGACTCGCAACTGTAACTAATGCTGACTTCTAGCCCGATATCGAGCTGTCAAGCTGTCAGTTCTCGTTAGCATTGCCTGCCAAGTGTGTGTGTGCGATGTGTCCCGTCCACATCCTCTCCCGTGTGTGTGTGTAGCTACTCGAAGTATCTGGCAGATACTGCTCAAAAATTCAATTTCCAACGACAAGCGTAGCGGGGGCGGCGAGGCACTTCCCAATACAAATTGGAAATAGGTTGGAAAAAAAGGGGGAAGAGAAGCCATTGAGAAACGATTGCTGACAGGCGAGAGGGAATGTTAACGTGGCCAGGATTAGAACCACTCAGAGATACAGATACGGATAGACGCTTGTAAAAAATGTGAAAGCTTCTCTCCTGCTGTCTACTCTCTGCTGTCTTTTGTTCTCCATTCTTGCCTCCCCTCGCCAGCACTGACAGCGCAATTAGGGATTTAATTGGCAAAACTAACTCTTTCCGTTTGCATTTTTCTTGCAGAGAAAAAGCCCTGCGCAGCCTTCACCATGAGCAGCCAGTTGAAGGAGCCGGAGGACTAGCGACTGACAAAGGCGATAACTGGCAATAAGCGTGAGGTGGCAGCAAAGGATTCCGGAAAAGTCTACGCCGTCGAAGAGCCCGGAAAAGCCCAGGAAAATGCCATCCGTAGGCAACAGCAGCGGCGGTGGCAACGATGCGCGTCTCAGTTACGTTGTAAATCAAGTTGCATCCGCATCGGTCTCTGTATCCGCCTCCCAGGCCGCCTTTCCCACCTTCAGTCCCCCGCGAATCGAGAGCCTGGTGGCCAGCAGCTCGGCCGAGGATTTGAGCAGCTTTGGCGACGTGACCTTCGACCTCTTTGACGACGATGACGACCTCTTTGGCTCCCCGATGGCCTTCGATGCCAGCGAGAATGGCCTCTGGAACGGTCGCTTCGTACCGCCCCCGCCACGGCCGCCCTTCTTTGTGGACGAGCCCGTCCTTAGCGATGGCCTTACCACATGCGACCTCTGCTCCTGGGCGATGCCCACCAAAAGCACCTTCATGTTTGAGGGAACGATAGGTGAGTAAGCCAAAAAAAATTTGCATAAACCCTTGGGAAACCTGGGGAAGGGAGAATATAGATTTTCCTCAGTGTGCCTTTGGAAGCTGCGTACTCCCATTACTAACTGTTTGCCCCCCTTTCGGCTTTGCTTTGTTTTTGCAGAAAAGGCCACAGAACTGGGCTGGCCACTGACGTTGATCATCGTGTCCGTGTTGTCGGCGCTCCTAGGCGCCATCATCATGATTGCCGTGGTGCGCTGCCGGCGCAAAAAGTCCTCCAACAATCGCAACGGTGAGTACTCACATGGCCAACACAGCCAACATGGCCAACACAGCCAACATGGCCAACACCGGTGGGCGGCGAAGCAAACACAGCAGGCACAGTGGTTGAAAATTAGAGAAATATCTAAACTATATTCTTAGCCACAGGAATTCCTTAAGCAATCTTTCATTAAAATTTAATTGAAGAAATTTAAAAGAGTAATAATAGCCAAATATTAAACTAGTATCGGGGCTTTCTGTTATAAAAAATATTTAAATAATATCCTAAAGATCTTTAGAAAGACCTACAAAATTGTAATTAATTTCTGCACCACCTGTGAGCCACTGTGTCGCCTTGTGCCCCCTTTCCTGGCCACTGGCTGGCCCTTTTAACCGGTGTTGACTCTCACAACAATCGGCGACTGTTGTCGCAACTGTGCCCGTGCAAGCCCACTACTAACCACCTGCCCCGCTCTCTGCCCTCCTCTCTTTTCCGGCTCCATTCCTGGGATTTCCCCCTCCAGACACGCACGTGCAGTGGTGGTCACGCAACAAGCGCGCCCACGCCAACGGGCTGAACGGTGCGAATGGCGGCGCCGGTGGAGCGGCGGGAGGAGCTGCTGGCCACCACCAGGGCCACCACCACCATAACCATCACGGCGGCAGCAGCAGCAACATCAACAACAACCACCTGCGGCGGAGCAACATCTACACGGCCCACCCGGCGGACAGTATCCGGGGACTGCAGCCACTGCCGGTGGTGCTGCCCCTGCCTCTGACCCTGCAGCATCCCCAGTCGCCCACGGCTCAGGCCGGCAGCCAGGCGGCTCCCTCTGCTCCGTCGAGCCACTATTTTCACAACTTCCAGCCGCAGCAGCAGCACCTGCATCATCCGCACCAGCATCATCATATGCCGCTGTACCCACACCAGCAGCAGGATTGCGACGAGGATGCGGCCTACGAGGAGCCGGAGTATCACCAGCCGCAGGTCCTGCACTCGGCTCACAGCAACAGTTCCCTGTCCTCCGTGGAGTCCACGCCCATGGCCAGGGAGGGAGCTGGGGCCAGTCAATGGCCCCCGGCAGCCACAGCGGCCACCATGGTCATAGCCAGCTGAGAGCCGGGCCAGGACTGCTCCTGGATATGGCAGCAGTAGAGGTCGTCCTTCAGCCACTTAAGATGCGGCGCACACGGGCGGCGCCAGATCATAAAGGGGATTACACGTAACAATTTTGTGGAGTTTATTTTGCGTCAGTTCATCCGAGAAGGACTCCGAAACGAAACGAATTTAGTGTCACTTCCGCTTCCGGTTCGCAAACTATCGAACGGGGTTGGCAGAGGCCGAGAGCAGGGAGAACACAGAAGCCCGACACACACACATGTCTTTGCATGCCAGCCACGTTTTATCCTTTATTGCCGCTCGGCATCGGAACAGGGATTTTGTCGGATTAAAGCAAATAAAGGGCGTGTGCTGGCTGTTTGCACTGCCACAAGTTTAAATCGCAGTTTTCGGGCGTGTTCGACACAATCCCCCTGGGCTGTCGAGAGCCCCTCGAAGGGGTATGCCCCACGTCGAGTCGAGGCCTCCTTACCACTTGTCTGGCGCTATTTAAATGGACATTTTCGGCTTTGAGCTGTGAGTGTGGCCAAGAAGGAAGAGCTAACCACAAGCCGGTAGCCGGAAAAAGCAAAGTTAAAGCGAGATGATGTTTTAAAGGATGATTCTGCGAGTTTATACTTTTTGGAATATATATGCAGAATCATCCTTTAAAACATTAATCAAATTACGCGCTCAAGCAGCTAATAGCATTTGCATTTCTCAAATAGAGGCACTCGTAAAAACAGAAACTCATGACAAGCATATCAAACATGTAAACTCAAACAACAGCAGCCAACAAAAACGTACTTAAAACAATCAAATTTAACAAACTTAATGCAAATAAAAATAAACGTAAACGGAAACTCGCGCCACTGTACATAAATTGTAAATATTTTTTGCAATCCGCTCCAATTAGCAATTAACCTGGGGAGCGTGCCACACCAAGTTGTTTCTCCTTCAACTAAATACTGCAGTATTTGCATTATCGAAAAGTAAAATAATACAAATGCAAGCGAATCGAAAGCAAAACATTCCTCTTCACAGCAAACGCAAAGTTCAAGTTTTCATTTAAAACGTAATCGCATTAAAAATAATAAATACCACACAACCAAAGACTAGTCATTTAAGTCACAACGTTGCTATGTACAAATGAGAGAAACAGTATGATTAAGCCAGTTAATTAATTCAATTTATTTAGTTTAGCCAGATGAACGAACAGCTGCAATATTGTATTTTAAATATTTATTCATTAAATGCACCCCCTCTCTCTCTCTCTCTCAACGTCTGTCCCGCAACAACAATAATCGTAATTAGCATTTACAATTAAAAACTCAAACATCCAGTAAATAATAAATAATGGAAACGAGGGGAAGCGCAGCAAAAATTACTACGAGCAACTCAAAATGTTCCAATGTTTAGATTAGCCAACTAATTGCGTGGAAATGTAAACGAAACAAAACAAAAGCAAATACATCATAGTTTTCGCAGCGAATTCATTAAATTGTGCAGAAATAATTTAGGCACACAAAATACAACTCGAAAGTAATAAAAAAACAACAAAATACAAACAAAGCAAATAAACAAAATCGTATTAAAACCCCTTTGTTTTTATGTTTCTGAATAATTCATAAGCAATTTTAAAACTATTTTAAATTTCAGATGCAGCTATAGCATTAATCCATTGTGTTCAGCAGCAGTGTCAAAATTGAATAACATTGATTTAATATCTGAAGAAAAAATAATAGTTAAAGTCTGTTTATCAGATTCTGAAACTTACGACATTCACTTACCGCTGCATATGTTACTAAATTAAAAGGCGGAAAAGGACTTGCCCTCATTTGCATAGGATTCTGCGCTCTTTTAATTATTAAACACAGGTCTCTGTTGACTCGGTTACATCCCGGGCGCGGATCGTAAGCCTTATAAGCGGCCTGGGCAATGTCCAAGGACTCCTGCGACATTATGTCGCCGAACTTTGACCACATCGTTAGATGCCCCAGGGCGAGCAGCATGAGGACTCCGAACTGGAAGGCCACCTTGGGGTCTTTTCGGGCAATTAGGGCCTCGAAGACCGACAGGGAGACCAGGAAAAAGTTCACAATCACCTGCATCTTGAGAGTGCCATGAAAAACCTCGTTGGTGCGATCCAAAATGCTATGAAAATACACTTTATTTATCCGGAGGTTATAGGCTTATAGGTCACATCACTCACCTCAATATTTTCTGGTGATACCCAATTAATCGGTTAACTTCCCTCCCCAGTAGCTTACCATCACCAAGACACTTTTCAGATAGGTGACGAAACTCGATGCACAGCACCTTGATGGCAGAAGTAATCTCAAAGTATATAAATACCGACATCCCCTCCATGATCATAAGCCAAGCCAGGGCGTAGGAGAGCACCAGGGTCTGTGTCAAGTAGCT
Source organism: Drosophila bocqueti (assembly GCA_018151655.1). NCBI lineage: Eukaryota > Metazoa > Arthropoda > Insecta > Diptera > Drosophilidae > Drosophila > Drosophila bocqueti. The sequence goes on from JAECXF010000230.1 coordinate 1,671,326, forward strand.
GAGGGCGTGGACTACGGGGTGCTTGGATTTGTTGTGCCAGTCGAAGGGATAAACCGTGTGAAGGGGCAAGTTCTGCTGGGCCACCCACAACGGTGATGTGTTAAGCAACATCACAAAAATTCCCAGAAAGAACGACCAGAAACTTGTCATCAGAAACACCGTCATACAGTGCCAGCGCCTGACTGATCGAGCCTCCGCGGAACCAGGACCTTCGCTCAACCAGTGACGACATGCCTCCAGGTCATCGATTATCTCATCCAAACCATCGGCATACCAATGGAAGTAGACGAGCTTGAACAAAATAAAGAATGTCTGCGAACAAGGGATTTTATTTAAAAACTACCTTCTTGGTTAGGTAAATAAGCTCAACAAACCCCAATAATAAATGCGAGATCGCGACCCAGTTCCACCAAGTCTCGCAGGGATTCCGTCAAACCATAACACATTGTGGCAAAAATGAAAGTCACTGCAAACACAATAAAGGAATGCCAAAGCTTACGGTAGGGCAGACTGCGTTCCACTGAGTTTGTGTACATGACCATGGCTCTAGTAAAATAATATATATGTTAGTTTCCTATACAACACTGTTCCTCCAAAAACACAGACTTCATCATCTCTCGAAAGCAGTAGATAGAAATGTGCTGCGGTTCTTCTAGCGGATTCCAAAGGACCTTCCATCCATTTTGATAAAATTGTAGAAACACCTTTAGATTGTCCATTTCACGTCGAATCCAGACAACAACAAGTTAGTGCTTAGAAGTAACGACTGATTTTATTAACTGAAGAAGTGCTAATTGGCCAGCTAATGCATATAATAGCCCTGGACGCTATAACAGGTAAAGAAAATGGCAGCTGCTTTTAATTTATATTGCACCTAATGGTAATTCTAATTTGTCTTGGTCGGCCGGCAATTTATTGGGAAAAATTACAAAAATAAGAAAGCACTTTAAACTTCCCATTTCAATTGGTTGCAGGAAACTAACTAACCTCAAACCCACAACTGATTAGAGGGATATTAACCCAAGCAGTGCTAAAAGGGCATAAAATATAATAACCCTGGAAGTAATTACAGTGCGAGAAACCCACAGCTGCCAGCACAAATTTACATACCGAATCAGTTACTATATACACTTCCATATTTAAACGGAGCTCCATCAATAACCCTCCTCCAGCTCATAAAAATGAAAATCGATTTAATTTCAATTTCGCCGGGGATCGCAACGATCGCCGAGGAAGTGAAAGTTGGCATTGTTATGAAGACAATCAAGGAAAGCAGCATCTGCAGTGCTTCGGCTGTGGCAGCCTGCTAAAATATTTAGGTTGCCCGGTCAAGAAAGAAGGAATATTTATGCCATTTATGACACGAAAGGCCCTCCGAACGTGCTGTCCGCAGATTGCAGCATTTTTGCATATTTCCAGCACGAATCCCAAAGCCGAAATGAAATGCAGAAAATCAGCTCGCAGCTCGCAGCTTCCAGCCGATAAAGCCGGGCCTAAGCCTCGGTTGCCAGCTTTAAGCTCTCAGCTCTTGGCTGTTGGAAGGCCCAACCTCAGCTCGGCTTAATCGAAAGCGAAAGATTTCGGGCCCGATACGGACATATGGTCATATGGATCGGCAGTAGGGAGGTCCCCCTCAGCGACTCGCTCCTTCTCTGGCTTCTTCCCAGTCTGTGGGTGGCGACGGGCGATCTGGACATTTGCATATTGGAACGATTGAGCTCCGGGAGGACAGCCGCAGAAAACACCAGACAATACAGGTCCGGGGGAGAGGGAAGTGCTCTCTGGAAAAGTGAGATCCGCGGAGGCATCGAAAATGTCATGCGGTTTTATGACTTCATTAGCAACAGCCAAGCCGGGAGGAATTTAATGGGGCTCTGTCCTGGACTCCACCGACGACGACTCCTTCTCCTCCGACGATTCCTTCTCCTTCGCCGACTCCTTCACCGCTGACTAAACAAATTTGAGGGACATTTTCGTGTCCGTCGAGAGGGAAAACTAATCAGAGTAGCCCCAATCTGGACTAGAGGCCATGTCACGAGCTCCTGGCGATGATGTGCATATGGGACTGCCTAGTAATGAAGTCGTGCATGGCATTTGTCCTGTCCTCTGCGCTTCGATGATTAAGAGGCCGAGGCCCAATCTGAATCCGAATCCGAAGCCTATACCGAATGTCTGACACCTTTTCGCTGTGTTTCGCGGGAATTGGCGCATGTCGGCAAATTGGGTTTACGAACGGTGACTAACTGGGTCGGTGGTTATTCCCCTCAGACGATTAACAATGTCACACGATTTTGGCTAGACGATAAGGATCTGGAGAGCTAGTACGCTTGGCTGCGGCGGAAATAGCGTAAATCGGGAGCACTGAAGACGCTGTGCCACTTACAACTAAATATAATTAGTCTAAGCTTGAGTCAAAGCAGTGAGAAACCACTGTGAAGCACTTTCAGAGTGACATCCTTTGATAGGAGTCTGTGTTTGACTCCATTTGAACCCATTTAGAGCCAGAAAGCGGGCTGTGCGTCTCTCAGAAGTTTCACTTCACTTCGAAAGGGGCTTGGGCCTGGTCTTTGGTCTTTCAATAACTTCCCAAGCCCCCACAACGCGCGATATTGTGCGGAGATAATAAACCATACAAATAACTGCGCGGGTTCGGATCTAGGGGCTCAGCTTACTCACATCCCCGACAGCATCCCAGCATCCCGACTTCCCTGACTTGCCTGACTTCTACCAACGATAATGTCGTCGTCTTGGCCCGGCTCGTTGAATGTCGACAGGCGAATCATCAGCCTATCGACAGTGCACTTTTGCCTTCTAAAGTGCATCCATCGCATCCCCGCCTGCCTCTCCTAACCAGCTCCCGAGCCAGCTAAGCATGCATCATCATTATCATCGTGGCGGCAGCTCCAGCTCCAGCTGCATGCAAGCGAGAAATCCAACTACTGCGCATGAATGAATCACGGTCGAGGAGATCGCTGCCCAGATGCAAACCGCATCTCATGTCTAGCGAAAGTCGCGACAAAACTCTCTCAATCCGCACAGACTCCAATCCCCAGGCCCAGTCCCGTGTCTCATGTCCCATGTCTCCTGTCCCGTGTCCCGTGTCCCGCGTGTAGCCATAATGATGAATTAGGCTGCTGTCATGTCATGACAAAGGCGCTGCATGCAATTTAGATGGAAAACGGCTATGAGGGGCCACGAGCAGGGGCAGACCCCAAAGGAGTCGTCGAATAAACACAGGCACCAGAAGTGCAATTGCAATTTCTGCTGCGAATATTCAAACGTAAGTAGGAAGTGGGCTCTTAAATGAGCCGCAACGAGAAAAGAAACTGCCGTCTGACAAATCGTTTGCTGTTCAACTTTGTCGCCGCACAGTGGCATCAACTAATTGGGGGAAATAATAGATTAATTAATAAATTAATACCTTCATTAGGAATACTTGAAGATAGAGGAAACATCAGAACTATAATCAGAAGTGCGATGAATGCATTCATAACTAGAATTTTAAAGAGCAGCATCTTCTTTTGCAACTAAAAGATATATTTCTTGTATCACTTGTAAATAACTGTTTTCATGTATAAATAGCAACTCAGAAACCACTGCTTTTCAATCTCCTTGACCCCCAGTGAAATTTATTGTGCAGTGTGCGAGACTTTTTTTCTTTTCGTGGCCTGGCCGGGGCTGGTTTTGCACTCGTGCAGATGCAAATGCTGGAAGAGCTCCTGGAATCGGGGATCGGATATTGGATATTGGCCTAATCCGCTGGCGTTCGCTAATTAATTGAGGCTACTTGTCGTTGGCAATTAGTGCGGCGGCCCAGCAGGCAGATGACATGTTATGCCATGTAGTGGCAGCTCGGCGGCGGCGGCAAATGAAGTTATTCCGAGCGGAACGGACTCAGCAAAATGTCAGGATCGCAGACCTCAGACACTTGGCCCCATCGCTGCGAGGGTTAATTGCCAACAATAAGATTCAATCAAGCTAATGACGGAGCACAGTCAGCCGGCAAGTCGACTGAAAGGCAGCTCCCTGGACCCGGCTCCCAGCTGCCAGTTCGGGATCCGCACACAGTTGCGCGATTTATGAGCCCAATCTGGGAAGGCAAAGACCACTATTCCACTTCCACTTGGGATTGCTGCTGTTGGTGCTTTGCCACTCGTAACTTGCAGCACAGGCGACCTCTCGGGGTCGCGTGCATAAAGTGCAGAACTTTCTTCGGAGTGGCCCAAAATTGTAGATATCGTCGATGAGAGATTTAATAGAGCTGTTGGCGCAATCGAAGCCAACACTATTTATTAAAACCCAACTAGTTTGGCTACTTTTCAAGGTAGTTTATAATATTCAAGCTGTAATTTATGTGACTACTCCAAGGTGTTCATCAGCAGAGTCAGAATGGAGTAACATTGCTTCAGTATCTGTCAAGGGAAAATAAGATTGCGGGTATAGAACACCAGTTTTTTTAAGTACACCACTCACAGCCATGTAATTCTCCAAATTAAACGGCGGAAAGGGACTTCCCCTGATGATCAGCGGCCTCTGTGCCCTCATGATGATCAAACCCAAGTCTCGATGCGCCGCTTTCGAACCAAAACGCGGATCGTAGGCCTCGTACGCTGCGTTAGCCACCTCCAGGGATTCCTGGGACAACATGTCCCCGAATTTCGACCACCAGGAGAGGTGACCCAATGTCATAGAAATCATAACGAGATACTCCACAACTACCTTGGGGTTATTCCTGGCCACCAAGACCTCAAAGGCCGAAAGAGAGATTAGCAGAAAATTCACTATCATTTGCGCTATGAAGGTGCTGTTGAAAATCTGATTGCAGCGATCGGAGAGGCTGTAAGTATACCATGACCAATATGTATACACTATATTTTAATTAAGAAACTCTCACTAAATAATCCTCTGATGAAACTGTGCCAAACTTTTTAGTTCCCTGGCCAGCAGGACTTCATTGTCTTTACAGAACTCATTGAGGCTTCTGAGCTCTATTCCGAGTACTTTCAAGGCAGATGTTATCTCAAAGAATACAGATACGGCCATGTTCTCCTCAAAACACAGCCAAAGCAACAGAAACACCATGTTGCTGCCTTGGGAAAAATATATGATGACATAGCTAACAAGGTGCTTCGAAGGGTCGGCCAGCTCAAAGGGCCAGACCACATGGAAGGGCAGCATCTGCGTTTCCATCCAAAGAGGGGTGGATATCTTTATCACACAAAAAACCACAACGAAGCTGGTCCAGAGCACCAGCACAACTGAAAGCCCCAGAAAGTGGAACCTCTTTGTGGCTCTCACTTTCTCGGCTGCCGAGCCGATGGGTTTCCTCTGATGCCATTCCTCTAGAGCTTCAACCACCTGATCAAAATCATCGGCATAGAAGCCAAAAAGCATCATTCTGAGTAGGATGAAGGCGTGCTATAGGCGGAATAGTAAGTATATGAATTCGATTTGATAAATATTGGTTACAAACCGTTATGGTAAAAACCAGATCGCGTCCCAGACTAACCACATCCCCCACGGAAGCAAACACTCCAGCAATCGAAGAGGCCCAGTGAATTAGGGACTGAATGTAGACACAATAATGCCAGGCCACTTTCTTGGGGTCTCTACGCTCCTCGGAATTGGTGTACAGGCCCATGGCTCTGAAATAAATACATATGTTAATAAATTTTACAACTTATTTTTAAGTAGTGATTGGAGGCCTCATTGTTATTTATGGACTTTGGCGAGACCAAATTGGATTTATATTTTCTCAAAGATAATCTTTTTATATATCTTTTTTTCCATGGTTTTAAAACCACTACGTATTTATATATTATTTTTGTTAATTTGTTAATCATTAATTTATCCCCACTTCAGTACATCCCTCGTAGAATATGCTATTATATGCTGCGGCCGAAGCGTTGGGTTGTTGAAAACCCTCCAGCCTTCGACGAAAGGTTCCAGCAATCGATGCCAACGGCCACTCATTTTTTCACTGTGTAGCTTTGCCAGCCTGATTTTCCAGGCAAATACTCTCTAGGTGTGCCGATTGCCCTGAAATCCTGAACCTTTTTATACGCATTCGAAGTTGTGGAATTACTGAATAAATAACGCAGCAACTTACAGCTCATTACGGCAATTGCAGCGGAGAATTTTGCAGCTGCTGTCGGTGCTGGGAAAAGGCAGGGAAATACAGGAAAATGCTGAAAATACAGGAAAATGCAAAATGGAAAGACTCATATTTGCAGCGGCAATTATTGGCGAAATGCTCCGGAATACCGTCCACTTAAAAATCATGGGAGCAGCAGCCAGTAGCAGCCGATTATCGAGAGGAGAGCCGCTACTACTCCTCCTCCTCCATGGGTTCTGCCAGGGCCATTGTTGTGGTGGCTTCGATACCGATTCCGATTCCGAGTCCAATTCCAACTCCGACTCCGAATCGAGTTGCAGTTGCAGTGGCAGCTTTCGGTTCGCATTGAAAGGCAAATTTGCGCGAGTTGCGCGGGAAATGCAACAATGTTTGCACTTTTCCCTCGCTATCTCTGTGCGTTCTTGCTGGCTTTTCCCCGCTCCATTTAAGGCAGGCCGAAATGCATTTTACAGTTTTACCTTTTTGCAAATCTCTAACGGCCTGCCAAACGAACAAAATATTGCCTTGGCCAAATTTGGTAGCCACAATGTCGAAGGTGCAGCGGGAAGGCCAGGTACTGCGCGGAAATTCTCTCATCTTTCGTTGGGAAAACTACTTTTTCTCAGGTTGAAAAATATAGAAAATATTTAGAGCATATTTGGGCAACTTAGAAATAATTATTTCTAGCTTTTGAATAGGTTTACGTTTTAAGTTTACGTAATGTACTTTCCTTTTATATGGAGACTTGTAGAAGATCTTTACTGATGTCTCCTTTATATTCCAGTAAAGCGGAATATTCTCTTTGTTCAGTGCTAAAACGATTCTAAATTCGATTTTATTTAACCTTTCATTTTTTCTAAAAATCGTAATCTTGAATTTAGAAAATATATAAATTCCCCCGACTTCTGCCCAGTGTTTCCTGGTACACATATCGCCCAGAACGTCTTACCGGCGGTGACTTTTGACTTTTGCTATCGTATCGCCTTGTGTACTCCACATCACCCACACCGAGGACTTACTAATCTGGATAGCATTTAGCGAGGACTTGTCTGCATATTTGGGCAGTACTCCGACATGGAGGAGATATATAAAAATATATATATATATAGGCGAGGAGAGCCAAGGAGGGCCAAGAAATCGAAGCTTGTCCGGTGAATGTCGTCGTTGGCTTCATTAAGGCCGCAACAGACGTCGTCGCAGACAGACAACTCTGCCAATTTCCATCAAAAAGCGCAGTTGGCTGCTGCTTTTCGGCTAGACCAAACGGAGATCGATATGGGAGACTGGGCTTTGGAATTGGAACTGCAGTTGGAGCTGAACCGGGCCTGGTGGAGCAGCTTTCGCTTTGATTCGAGCGGTGGCCCAAGTACAGGTAGCACTACAATTTGCGCGCTTGTCAAGTGTACGACAACATTACGCGCAATTGTTCAATGTCAACGCATTTGATGAGCATGAAATGCCTTTGCCTTTGTGCCTCCTAGTACCACCAGCGGATGGATTGCTCTTGTCAGGGATTCTGCTTGTCCGAGTGCGAGTCGTAGTCCTCCCAGCCTCGCAGCCTCCCTGCCATTCATTGTTTTTCGGCCCAGAGCCGCCGCTTCTGACAGGAAGGAGCGGAGTCTGCAATTCCCATGTGCTGCCATGTTCGCCGTGATAACGATGCCCCAGCTCTTTGAGAGCTCCTCCTGAGCTCCTGAGTTCCATTGTGCGAGTAGCGAGAGCTCCCTGTCGGCGTCCATCCTGTCCTCCGGCCTGGGCCACAATGTTCGCCGTTCGGCGACATCGCTGACAATCAAAAATGCGCCGTATGAACTCAATTAAGGTCCCTGCCAGGGGAGTTAGAAAAGGAGTAGGAACCAGCTGCAGCAGCAAGAGGTAAGTCAAGAAATCGAGGCTCTATACTATCAGTGAAATATTTATTTAAGATTTAAAAATCATAGAGATGTTTTAATTGTAGAAATATCTAAGTGAACTCTTTAAGAACGTTCCATTTATATTATTAAAATATCATTTCAGAAAGCTAATAAAATATTTGAGTAATTTAATAAGCTCTCACTAAACACATTCATTTGAAACGACAAGTAACTTGCCATAAAACTAAACCCAAAGCTATGGCCATGGTTAGCTAGGCCCATTAGGCCATGAAACGCAAATAAACTTAACCCTAAGATGCCTCCTGATAGCATCTCCACGATGGCTATCGATTTTCACAACTGCCTATTTACATTTCGGGCATTATCGTGGATAATCGATAAATACCGAATACTGATCCGGCAGCCCGGCAGCCAAGGCCACGCCCCCAAACCGAAAGGCAAACTTTGTTTTTATTACGACTGATGATAGAGCAGCGGAGAAGTAAGTGGACGAGAGCCGCTTATTTCAAGTGATTTTTCGGTTAATAAATGCATCAAAATGTTGAATCTAAAGCATTTTTATGTCGTATAATTAATCACAATTATATGTTTTCTATGGGCCGAGTAAATGGCAGGGACAATGGCCAGCAAAGCGAGACGACTCTGGCTCTGGCTTTGGCTTTGGCTTTCGGTTGCACGGCGCCACGGGGGGTTCCCCCGAAAAGCGGAGCGGGCTCAGCGGCGCACTAAAATTTTATGACTCTATTATGAGAGTGGCGGTCACTCGGTGGAGCGCTGTGCTCCATTGTGCGCCACAATCCCTGGCTATTGTTCTAGACGCCCCTCCGAATCCCGCTCGCGAGTGGATGCCAAAGATTTCAGCTCTCAGATTGTGCAACACACACGGCCCGCGTATACACACTCCGCCTTCTCGGAGCTTGCCAGCAAAAATGACTCCTCTGCCTGTGGCCGGCGTAATTTATAACTGAGCTAAAATAGCTGAGGAAAAACCTTTGCGGCAGTCACCAAAAAGCAAGGAAAACTAAAGAAAATATCTAGAAAGAACACCAGAGAAATTCAACAAAAAGAAAAAATATAATGCGCACAAATTTGCGTCGCCTTGCGGCCTAAGAAAGAGATGCGAGTCTGTTAACCAAGTCAATGCACTCGGAGAAATTCAGTTGTAACCAGGCTGTGATATTTATTTAGGGAAAAGAGAATGGGGAACTTTATAAATTAATTTCCTGTGCAGGCTCCTGCTCTCGTTATTTATTTTCTGACAGTGTCTGACCCCAGAACCTGGTGGCACTACCTTCCTTCTACCTCCTCCTACCTTCCCTTCCCCCCACTCGTATACAGTGGCGCAACTGCAACAATAAACTGCATTCCTGGGATATTAATCACAGCTGCACTCCAGCCACACTCTTATGAATAACTCTCGACCGCAGGCCACTTGAAGCTGGCTTAAAGTTCGACCCGGCTAATGAAAGCTGTCGGCCAGACTCCACTGCCCCGCCCTGCCCTGCTCTGCACCCAATTGTTAGATACAGTTTGTCACCGGGACGACCGACAGCAAACACACAACATAATCCACTGCAGCTGAATATTTTTAGCAATATGCGATGTCCGATTTTCCAGCGATTTTCCCGGGGAACGCGGCTCGGACTCAAACCGCTAAGCAAATGCAGCTCGCGTTCGATCGATTGATAATGGGCATAAAAACAGGGAACAGCGGACAACAACACCTAGCCACAGGCCAGGCACAACAGCAGAGAGTGAGCCGGGCGAACATGCAAACTAAGGATAGGTCCTGGCCCCACTTTGCCATGCACAGGGGGAAAATATATATATTTTTGATTTAAAAAGAATTTTGATAACCAAGAAAATGTGATGAGCACACTTGGATATATGTATTAAATATTAAATACGAAATTTATAGCGGCAGAAACAGATATACGGAGAGCTTCGTTATTGGGCTAACAAGTCTTCGACAGCCTATATTATTAATATTTTATTAATTATATTACTAGTAACTTATTAATAATAAGTTAGGATTTTAATGGAGATATATAAACCATTTGGCAATCATTACTTTTTGTCATCTTATTTCCTCAAAATAAACTGCAATATTGGCAACCTTTATATCGATATTTTTCAATTTCATTTTTTTTGGGGAAATCAAAAATTTTAGAAATTTATAACTAAACTAAAAAAGCTTTAAAATCCATTCCTTTAGTTTTTGACAGGGTAATAAATCTGCATTCTGAATTTACCAATTAAAAAAATTAAATTTTTTGTCAAATTTTAACATTTTTGACGATCTTACCCCTTATAAAATTTTGAAAAATTTTAGTCACATTTTTGTTTTTCTTTTTTTGGCTAGATCGATTCAGCTTTCGATGCTGATCAAGAATATATATGATTTATAGGGTCGGCAATGACTCCTTCACTGCATTGCAAGCTTCTGACTGAAATTGAAGTACCCTGCCAGGGAATGGTACCTAGAGATAAATTTTGTATTCTCGTATACATCATAGTTATATTCCCACTCCCGAAAACCAACTTTATAAATAATAAATAAATTATTACAATAAATTTTCCCCATTTTAAATCCTTTTCTCTGTAATAAAAACCCTAAAATATTTATTAGAAATTATTCGCAGTATGGGAGTGTGTGCTCCCAGTCCCGCTGCCAGTCCCTCCGCCGAAACACAATTAATATTTATGACCTTGCCCGCCTGATATATTTGCCTCGGCGCACACACGTAAATGCTGCGATTTATCATTCGCTCGCCAGTCGGCGGGGCTGGTGGTGCACGGTGGTGCACCGATATAGCCACAAGGATAATAGAACTGTTAACATGGGAATACAATTTCGAATAAAATGCAATAGATTCGATCTAACTGGCTCGCCATGCCCCAGCGATTGCGACGATTCCACTCCAACCGAAAAAATGCAAATGCAATGCGAGAGGCGTTGGGAAAGTTGCCATGAAATTGCCCATTTCGGTATTTAATTAATTCAAACGTCACTAATTAGCTGCCAAAAAAATACGCAGCCATGTCAAAGCCGAAGCCAACCTGCTGCTGGTGAACCCACCTGAACCCACCTGAGCGCGGTCCCCGGGAAAGCGGTGGCAGCCTCACCTGGGGCGGTTAATTAAGTCAACTCCCGTTTGGAGGAACAGCGGCAACCGAAGCCACCACCGAAACAACCAGAAGTCGCGGGGGTTGAAAGGGGATCGAAGGAGAGGTACCTGTTACGAAATTCTTTTAAATAAAATATTTATATAAACAGAATTTAATTTAAATTATCTAATTAATGCCAGAAATAATATTAATTAGTTTCTTTTACTTGCTAAAATTCAGCTTAAAAGTACATATTTTACTTTCTCTACAAAATCAAGCAACTTGCTTGCACAGTAATGTTGAAATTTCTTTACTAAGTTAATTCCCTTATCTTTTCATTATTCTTTTCCTAATACTTTTTCAGAAATTTCCCTAGTTAATTTTACCCCCTAAACTCCCCAGATACCCTGTAGAAACCAGCTTTAGCTCTCGGCAAGTGCATGCATATTTTAGCATGAAAATATTCATAATTAAAGTGCGTGAGTCTGAGGTCGCCCTTCTGTTGGTGGTGTGTGTTGCGGTGTGTGTGTGTGTTGTATTATTGTAATGGCATAATTAATTTATTAATTAGTTTTGTTTTCGTTGGCCGGGTTCTTGCTCTCGCTTCCTCACTCTTGTAAGCCAACTGGAGGCCAACCGACGAAGCGTGAGCCTTCGCTGCGGGTCGTCTCCTCCTGGGTACGATGCGTAATTGGAGCTGCCCACGCACATGGTCCAGTCCAGTCCAGGCCATTGTGAGGGACTCAGGGCCAAGTCCAGACTCAGAGCCAGACACTCGGCCAGGTTCAAGGCAGCGGCCAAACAGCGAACAGTAGCTGCGACAACAATTAAATGCTCTGAGACTCCTCGGTCGCAATTAACAAGTTGCAAGACGAAAACAGATTTTTATATGCAACTGCGGCGCTTTTCATTGCCAGGCCATGTGAGCAATGCAAAGGGGGAAACATAAAAAACCATGAAAAGAATACAAAAAAAATACAAAATAAAATAAAAACCCACAACGACGACGACGACCTCCGTGGTGGCCAAAGTTGCGGCAGACAATTGAAAAATTGTCGCCGAGCCCGAATCCCCGTCCTGGCGGGTTGGAGCCCGGCTTTCATAGGCATACCTGTCGCGCATACCCCGAATCGCATTCGAATTGACTGACGACGATTGTTTTTCGCAACGCGTTTCGGTTCCTTTTCGATTTGTGCGAGTATTTTTTGAGGCACTGTTACCGGTCCCATGCCTGGCCCCGAAAACCCCCCGCCCGACTCATTGTCATCTGCGTTTGGCAATTCATTCTGAAAGAACCAAAGGTTCCATTTAGGTACACGGAAAAATATTTCCATAAATTTAGATATCCGTTTTCTTATATATACATTGATATTTTAATGAAGGTCGAAAAGGGTTCAAGTCAAACGTTTTTATTAAATAGTAAAATAAAGACAATTATATAAAAATACTTTAAAATATTTCCTTATTTACTTTTCCTTCTCTGCAGTAATTTACTTAATCGAAAGCTACGCAAAATGATTTAAGCCTAAAACCAACGAATGGGAATGGAATTCAAGGAACGAACTAGGCTTGTTCGCTGTGCAAATCAATGGAATATTTTTTGATGGCTTTTCGGAGAGATGCCTTGGGAATGAGGAACTTTAAATTGAGGCCTGCCCGTAGAGAGTCCTGTGCCAGTGCAATTTCCATACCCCAAGCGTGGAGTATCTTTCTCAGAGGCGCCTAAACACTCAGATAACCCGATAATCGGATGACTCCTCGCTCCGAAGAAACTCATTCAGTTTCTGGCTGCAACTTGCCAGGGATGGAATCCCAGGAATTGAGACAATTATTTGCACATTGTGTACGGCGGAGACAAGTTCTCGGCCGGAGATCGGAGACATTCGCATGCGTGAGATGCAGCCGCCAGAAATTTGCGAAATTCATTAAATAAAAGTCGTGAAGCGGCTCCAGGCCAGGCCAGTGGCTCTTCCTCTGAAAACTGTTCGAAAATATTTGACAAAACGCCACTTGCGAGATGCCGCCGAACGTTGACTTTTGGCCATTTTCGGATGCCAGCCACGAAATGCGGTAGGTAGTTTTTTGCTCACACAAGTTCAAGTGTGTTAGTTTTTTAGTTTTTTGTTGTGAACAAACGATCTGTCGTAGAATCTTAGGAACTCTGCTCTCAAATCAAAGCCAGAAACCTGCAGTTCCTGCTTAGTTTTTGTTAGGCCTGACCACGCCCTTTCCATGTCGGCGCGGGCCTGTTAATTGAATAAGAGTTTCTTTTTGGTTCTACAGTTAAAATTCCTTAGCCTGGAACTGTCTTTCAGTCTGAAGAAATATGCACCTGGGAGGAGTTTGTTTATTGGGTTTTAGATAGAGTTTAAAGTAAGGTTTAAAGTTTAGTTTTAATGATATGTAGTATTATATTGAATATACATCACACTACTTAGCAGCATTAAATTAAAATTTTGATTGGTGGACAACAGTTTAAAAATTCCAAAACTATTTTTCTAACAAGTTTAACCCAAAAACGCTCCATAATTGCTTAAAAATCTGTTGAATAAACTCCCAAAAAATTCGACCAACACCAGTTTAGGTTACAGAAGTTGGCCTGTGGCGTAGCGCGTGTTGCGGCCTTGAGCCGGAAGTCTGGGCCCGGTCTGGACCATCGCCTCGCTCCGGGTATTAGACACGTTGCATGTTTATGCAAATGCCCGGCTGTCTGGGAGCTGGATAGCTGGAGGAACTGCAACTGGAGTGTCTGCTGCCCCACGGGGCGCGAAAGGCACTCGCGTTGTCTACGACCCGCCCGGCAATTAGCCAGAGTTTCGGCTCATTTCGGCCATTAAGGTGTTGGCCCAACACTTGCCCCGTGGCAGCAGCTGCCAGCTGCGAGAGTCGAAAGCGGAACAGATAGAGTTTCCAATAAGTCAAAAATCTAAAATGCAAACATTTTTCGCGAACATCGAGAACACAAAATATAAAATTACCAAAACGGCTAAATTATGTATTGTCCGGAACGAGGGTCAAGCGATGACGGCTGCCGGTGCCTCATTTATTTGCGCTGCATTTCCTGGCCAAAGAGCACAGGAGGGGCTCTGCGAATGGCCAACTGCGAAATTCATGCGCATGTTTGTGCCTCATTTTTGGACATTTTGTATTTTTGCAACGACGACGACGTCGCGACGTCGGGGCCAAAGTTGCGATGCGTTTTGTGCGAACAGCAGGCACTTGACTGCCTGTCCTCCGCTCTGCACTCCACTCCGCCTTTCTCACTGCCTAAACCCCTGGATCCCAGGCTTCTGACTCCTGACTCCTGGCCATTCGCCTCTCGATTCGATTCCATTCCCAGCTCCAGTTCCGAGGCGCATCCGTGTCGCATCCCGTGTCGGACACAACGCATAGATATGCGAGCTAAAGCCACAATGCACTGGCGAAAATGGGTGATATGAATACTACTAAATTATAAATCCTTGAAGATTGTAGAGGTCAAATATTATTTTTGTATATTTTTTAAACTCTTTTAATCAAGTTCGTATAGGTTTCAATCTCTCTTATATCCAGATTGTCCCTTGTGTCTGCTATTTGCTCTGTTTAAACGTACATATACCCAGTTTTTTCGAGTGCATCCTCTCATATTATGCATATGTACACTTGTACCAGTGTAAACTCATTCAATGTTTTTGGCTGTTTATCTGTTTGCCTGCCTGCTTTGGCTCGCTTGTTTGTTTGCGCTTAGCTCGCACATCGCACATCGTTTTCAAAAATCGAAATTGAAATATGAGCCCCCAGAGGGAGGAAGGGGAACTATATAGCTGTTGCTATTCTCGTTGTTTATGCCAAATATTTTTTTTATCTAAAACAGAGGCAAGTGAACAGGGAAAATACCAAAAGAGGATATCGGCGAAGGATACAACAAGCGGCCACGCGGCCACGCTGCCCCGCCGGATCGAGTTTCACCTCGATGGCACACACAATGCCCCTGCATTCCTCCTCAAATATGTAGGCATTGATTTTCTGGCATTTTATTTCGGCCTGTTAAATTAATTTTAATATCTCGCCGGACCGGCACACAATGGGAAGAGAACGCTTTAACGTTTTTAACATTTTTATAAATGCCTCATTACAGGCGCTTTTATTGACGAGCTGTGGGCAGAGAGCCCCGGCCTCGTGTGGATTACTGATTTATGGCCCTCGGACTATTCATTAAAGGCCCGAATTTTAAGCATTGATTTTATTTGATTTTAATAGCCATCTCCAGTCGGCTATTTATCTGCCGCGGACGCAAATAAATCGGCTGTAAAATGGTCAACTGATGGCCCTCTGTGTCTGTGTGTGGACAAAAGCACCGCTAACGCCGTCATCGGGATCGGGATGGAAATCTGACTCGGTACGGCGGCCCTCCATCATCCGGGGCGAGGCGACGCCCCATCGGTCAGGCCATAAATTTGTGCAATTAAAAATTATGGTGAGTTTTTACCGTTGATATCAAAAGAGAGTCAGAGCGCCAGAGCGCCGGGCGGAAAACCAATCGCTGTCTGAAAAACCCACTGGCCCAGCTGGGCAAAGGAAATTTATGGCCGCGAGCCCTGGCAGTCTCGTAGATGCATTTTGCCTAGCGACTTCGTTGGGCAAATAAATCAGAAATCAGAAAACCGAAATCAAAGTTAAACGATTCTCGTAGCTGAGCCATAAACTTGGGGCCTATTGAAAGGCACAGTGAGAAAAATCGATTAAATATTATGAGAGATTTGTGGGTTTCTTATATATAATTTTAAGATCTAGATTGTATACAGAGAACTAGAACACAAGGGTCTTGGTACTTTGTCAAGATCCTGATTCTTAATTGAAAACTACGAGCTATTCCTGCCTTGAGTTCCACATTAATTCCAATCTAAATAATGCATGTTTTAATGATTATACCCCCCCATATTTTTTCCCTCTGCATCCTGTTCTATGTGTGCCCCTTTTGGGGCTATATCTCCTGGTCTGGGGCATCGTAAAAAATGCAAGTGTTAGTCAGGTGGAACTATACCCCGCAGAGCCAAGTGACACTCAAATGCGAAGAGAGAGTGCGGAGACCCCCGTGGCATCGGGAAATGCTCATTCAAACTTTTATTTATTTATTTAATATTTTCTGTGGCATAAATCAAAACTGCATTTTTTATGTCGCCTGTAAACGGAGCAGGCTTGAAATTTTAATTAGCCATCCCGTCGAATTGAAATATTTAAATAGGCGGGCAGCCCGCCCACCAGTTGAGTTTTTGTCATAAAATAATTAGACCGCACGCAGTGCGAGCTCCGGGATTGATTTCCCGGTGTCGAAGGGGGTTGCGATAGGGACTGGGACTGGGCCTGGTGCCGATAAGCCTATTAAATCGTGACATTCCTCATGGCTCAATCGTAAATCATATCGTATGCAGCGTACATAGATCAATGTGCCTCGATTGTTCGACTGTTTCGATGGCTCGAGTGCGTGTTCGATTTTTAACGACCGCGGCGACGTGCCCCGCATTTGAATCTGTCTCGAGTGCTGCAGTTGAGATTATGTGTGGCTGCAATGCATAATTATTCCCTGTGGAGATAATCGGCTAGGCCGGGCATATCTGCTGATAGCAGGGCATGGTACAATGCACACTTCCTGGGAATTTTCTTGCGGGGGTTTATCAGGGGGATTTCATCAAAACAGTGTTCTTGTTGGGAAACATTAGGGATTAAAAAATCAGGCACTAGTACTTCCTATTTTTGTTTATTTAATTAAAAATATCTCACATACCTTTACTATATTTTTCTTAACTAAAAATTATATTTAAAAGCAAACAAAAATGTTACTTATTTTTAAAACGCGGTTTACTTTAAGGAAATAATTGCCCAGACCTTCAATAAAAAGCACTTTCAAATAATCATTTTAATATCCTTGAACGTTACTATACTTTCAGTCAGAAGCTTGAAACTCAGTGAAGGAGTCACTTCCGACCCAACAAGCCATATATATTCTCGATCAGCATCGAAAGCCAAGCTAATATATCCCCGAATAAATATTCCTTTTATCTCTGAGATTTCTAAACTATCTCAAGTCCATCATTAATGTCAACTCCCCTGGGACTCAACTTGCAGTAATTAACGAAATTAATGACTTGCCAAGTAATACCAATTCGATGATGTCTCCCCTCTTGATATTTGACCACAGAATTTGTAGTTTTTTATCAAAGAAATCCCACAATCTGCCCGGGAGTCCGCTCACGCACACTTTACCCGAATCCCCATCCAAATCCTCACACAAATCTCGCATGCCCAATTTCAAATGTCACAGCGCTGACACTCACTTGACAGCTAACAACCAGACGATAAATCGATTGAATATTACCAACGGCCCCTCGGAGAAGATTAATTTATATTTTCGGGGGGCGGACATACTATAAGCAAACACGATGAGCATTAAGATCAAATTACGCGATAGCAGGCGATACGTCCGATGGACTGGGACACCGACCAGAATCGGAGAGTGTTCAGGAATGCAGAGGCATTGGCCCCCGAAAAAATACCATTCATATACTATATATGTATATATATTATTATGGAAAACCTATCAACACACGGCGATCGACAAATTGAAAAGCAGCTCGAGCGACGTGCGGTGAAAAATGATTTTCCCTAATGATCGCCGGCCCGAGATTGGCAACCGTCGAGTGAAGATCAAGAGGCCAAATATGAAGGAGAATCCAATGAAAAATAACGAGCAGCCTCAAATATATAACTAAACATAAAATCGAAATGGCAAGCCCCGTTAATACGGAAAGTCGGATCGGATGGGAGCCGGGATACCGGGACGAGGATCCGTTGTCGACACCAGAGCCATATGGTGATACCCAATTCGCGTATGTGAAAACGCTGCAAACTCCGCGATTGAAATCAAACGCCCACTTGGAACTTGAACTCGAGCTAGGCCATGGAAATTCATTGCAATTTGCATAAACCAGGCTTTTGGGGAGAGCGGAGGAGCAGCAGCAGAAAAAAAAGGAAACACTGACAATTGACAACAACGGCAACTGCGGCTGCAGCAGGAACTGCACCAACAACAGCCACAGTGGCTGCTCATGCCCAGCGAAATTGTCAATTCGGCAACATGTTGCTGCTTTTCGCTGCAGTCGCCAGAGTCGCAAGTTGCCAGTTCCCAGTCTCCACAGTTGCCATGGTCAAGTGCAGAAACAGGTTGCAACTTCCTCGCTGCAATGGCAGCTCTGATTCGGAATGCACTAGGCAAAAAATGTCATTTCATGATCATAAATTCAATAATAATTATATTGAAAAGTATATAAACTATTAAATATATAACGTTTGAAATTATATAAAAAATATTCCTTTCCCCTTGATATCATCTTCGTTGATTGTATGTCTCTATTTGTTCTGTTAGTGGTTCGGGTTAATAAAAATAAATACTATAGTAGTGGGAACTTGCAACATTAAAATCAAATTGACTTTAGCTATTCTATTTTATTTGTAGTATAACAAGTTAAAAGTGACAAAATCTCAGATATTACAAGTTACTTAGTGCAACTCCCATTGATATTCAATAAATGTTAATTATTGGTTCGAAAGTTCCATGATAGTTTTTAATACATAATAAATCAAACGTTTAATTATGTTTAATGTTCATAGATATTTTCTTAGGTTATTATAGGTTATTAGGTTAATTTATTTATGTATAAATATCTTTGAGTGTTTTAACATAGTTTTTAAATATTTTATTTGCTAATCTAATTTTCTAAGATGCATGTAATAGCTGTGAGAGGATAAGTGACTCTAAAATGTTAGCGTTTGAGTTCAACTTCAAGATAGCTTTAAAGGTTCGTAAAATATATTTAGTGTGAGTTTTTTATAATAAAAAAAATTCAATTAATTACCTTACACATTCTTCAAACTCTCAAGTATAAAGTTCTCAACTAAACCCCATAAAATACCTAGATTTTCTTACTCTGCACTGTGGCTGTGGCTTCTGCCGCTGCTGTTAGATGGCCTCGTGCAGATTGCTGTCGCTGGCCGAGACGCCTGAAATTTGTAGCAGTCAACGGACCTGGCCGGGTAATTGTTGGCAACAGAGCACCAGTGGAGCAGTGCAGCAATGCCACAGCGTTGCTGCAACTTGGCTATATCCCTGAATGCAACATGTTGCCGCCGTTAGCCGTTTGTCGATTGTTTGATAGTCAGAGACTGATGATGACCATCAAAATGATGCATTCGTACACCCATGAGTTTTGACGTGAAATCAAAGTCGTCGTCGCCTGGGCATAAATTTTGTGGGAACGAACACGTACGCGGAAGGAGCAGCTCCTCCTCCATGCCACTGGCCAAGATTAATGCGCAAGTCAATGGCTGAGCCAGAGATTCCATGCAATTGCCGGCCGGAAGCGATGATCTTGTTAATTTGATAGCCTTGCCGATGCCAAGCCGCCAATATATCATCATTAGAAATTTGTGAGTTTTCAACGCATTCGCACACGTCCCCCGGTAATAACCAGGGCGGGTTTCAGGTGCTCCCAGAGCTCCAAGAGCTCCAAGAGCTCGGTGTGCTCCATGGGGCGGAGTCCAGTGCTGGCCTAGATTCGCCAGAGAGTTACAGTTACACCGACTCCTACTCGGCGGAGTGGCAATTAACACTCGGACGGCAACAAATCAATTTTGCCCGCTCTTTCCGCCACATGTTGCAGGAAGATGCGTACCGAATCGATTTGACTGCGATGCACTGCACCCACTGCACTCGCTCGGTTGCAACTGCAATAATTGCTCCAGTTTTGGGGACCAACAAATTGGCAGCTAGGGTCTAGTCCGGCTCCTTGGCATTCCTTCCCCTCCTGATACTCCTCCTGGTCCTCCTACGAGGCAGACAGCAGACGCCTTGCGCATACGAAATGAGACAGCCGACGACAGGGAGGATGTGGAGCTGCTGAGCTGGTGAGCTGGCGAGGATCTCGGTTGAGGACGGGACCTCAATGAAGAGGTTTTCCGCTGCTGCCAGTTGCCGGCCATTCCTCTTCTTCACTTCTTTTGCCTGCTTTTCCTGGCCATTTTTTGCAGTGTTTGCTTTGTTTTTTGTTTGGTTTCTTTGTTGCAACAGCAACGTTGCTTGTGGTGTGTGGCGTCGTCCATTTCCATGCTCAATTTTCCAATGTTTCCTGTGACCGCCGAACAACCTGGCGACGACAGCGGCGCAGGCAGGTCTCGGAATGCGTTGCAAGCTGCAAACAATTGCGATTATCGAACGTGGCAGGGCTTACTCTGAAGGAATGAGGGTATTCCTGGGATCTGAGAAGGTTTGCTACTTCGTAGAATATTTTTGGAAGCATATTAACATGTTTTTGGTTATTTTTCAAAGTCAAAAAGTCATTTAACTTAATTTAAAAACCTTTAGAAATTCAGTACCTAAAGTATTGAAGTTTAGTAAATATAGTTTCTGAAATAATTGGTAGATGGATAAATTCGCCTCCCATAATTTATGCATTAACAAAATTGTAGATCATATAAAAATACATATATATTTCTCTTAGCTAAAAAATTATTTTCCATTGTCAAAAATAATAAAAAATAATGCTCTAAGAGTCTAAACATACTTTTGACTACATAAAAGAGCATCTAAATATGTATTAAAGAAAGCCTCACACTATTCCCAGACCTCCTAACCTGGGTCGTTGCATCTCTGGCCATCTCTCGAATCCCCTCCCCTCCTCCTCGTATTTATGTTTTTGGCCTGGGCCGTCGCTCCTTTGTGTGTTTCGAGGGGCAACGCGATATAAATTGCAGATTTCTAACGCAATTTTCATAGCTGCATCCTCGCCGCCGCCGCGACTTTGACAACGTTGCCATTGTTGCCGCTGTGGCAGGCCAGCAATTGGTTCTGGCTTGTTGCAAATTTCAGACATTGCCACTCGCCATTCCCTCACATCTAACCGAACTTGTACCTCATCGGGGATTTTTCTATAATTTTTGGTTACGATAATTTCCAGTTGCAGCCACAATTGTGGATTGGCCATGTCTATCTGTGGGATCTAACCTAGTTTTATGGTTTGTGGTAACAGATGCGGGGTCACTTTAAAAGTCATTTGGAATAAGTCTTAAATAAAATTTATTTAAGTGATATCAAATTAGAAATTAAGAAATTTAATTTAGAAAGCATTTATTGGAGTTGAAAGATACTCAGCAGGTACTTATCATAATCTCCAAGAGTCTCATATGAAAAAAGCCCTCATAAATTATTTTTACATAAATAAATAAATAATTCCCTCATCGCTTCTTTTCTTTCGAAAATATTTATTACCAGTCATATCCTCAGCCGTCATCGGATTACTTAACACATCTGAGAGACACACAATTACCGGCCAGTCATGTCCGTCTCAATTAGCATATCGCAGTCTGCCAGCCAGCAAATCCTTTCTGCCCCGTCAATCCATCTCTCACGCAGCTCACCTGTGGGCCAGAGCCAACATCTGTTGGCCATATCTTCCAGCTTTTTATGGCAGAACACCTCCCAACTGCGCACTTAAGCGGGAGTTACGACCCGGGCAGGACTCAAGCCCCCGTGTGCCTGTCTTGCATAACATTTCCTTCATCAGTCCGCGGTTTATTGAAAACAAGGCTCACACACACGCCCACGTTAATATTAATTGGCCATAGAGGGTGGGTGGTAAGGGAGCTGAGGACAGACAGGCGACAAGACAGAATGACAAAATGCAATAACAAATAATACACAATGTTCAATAATCGCCGCGATTGTCATTGGCATTGTTTTGGCTGACGGTGACGGGGCCTTGTGCCTTATGACTGCGGCGGGTGGCTTTTGTAACTGTCTGCGGTTTCTGGCCAAAGCTCGTGCCTGGCAAGCCAAGTTAGCACCACCACCACCCACCGCAACCACCCGCTGCAGGGAGAAAAAAGTCAAGGACCGTCTGAGAAGAAGACAAAAAGTAGATGTATTTTATATATATTTTTGATTTAACTTTAAGAAATTATTTATATTATTTAATTAACCATTTAATTGTTAATTTAAATTATTCCCTGAAACTACTAATTTTGTTTAACAAATATATATATTTTTAGGATTTTTTTCTTGACTTAATAAATTTGTTTTTCCAGTGCATTCGCTGGCAAAATGTATTTCTTTTGACGTCATCTGACAGCCACTGTCATTTTATTAAATATGGTTTTCTTGATTTCCCAGCTCCGCCACCGCAGCACCGCCAGCACCACCTTACCCCTCCCCAACCCCCGGGTAGGAGCCGTCGCCTTTTATCAGTGTTCAAAATCCCGTTGTCGTTGTCAGCGCCAACAAGTTATGCGGAGCGGCGGGCGATTAACGGACATTGGCGTGGGTCGCCACTGCTGCCGGTGACTTGTGGCGAGGAGTTGGCGGTGGGTGGGTGTGCTGCTGCTCCCGCCAGTGGCCACCACCGCAACAGGTGTTTCCATTTCGCCTCCTTGCGGGCTGTGTCACGTAGCGCCGGCTGTCAGGAGCAGCTTGTAATTGCGGTGGCCAGCCTTTTGGTATTCCAGAGCCGGCCTGGTAGATGGGATGGATATGGGATGGATAGTGGGCCTAAAGCCCAGGAGCGAGTGCGATGTGAGCCACCGGAATGTTAATGCCCAGGTCCCGTCCCGAGCAGGTGTCCAGGCTGGCCATCGTGGCGAATTATGAACTATTACGGGTCGTTAGTGCCGTATGAGGGGCGATTAACCTGATGGGGAATAATACTGATAATTAACCGGCGAACATTCGCTCTAATTCGCCATAACCAGTGGTAGAGAGCTGGAGCTGCAATTAATCTGGGCGAGTCTTTGACCGCTTCTTGGAGTGCAGCTTCACCCCACAACGCCTCTTTCAATCAATTCGAATCCCCATTGCCAATCCTTTTGGCATCTCTAAACGTGGCCTATTCAATGGACTCCGCTGCTCCTGCTGCTGCTGCACTCCCAATCAGTGCTAAACACATTGGCATTTCGCTAAATGAGTGTGGGTACATAACTCAGGGCCCAACAATGCTGCTCCGCTTTCAGGCCCATGCCGAGGCGGTTGCACTAATTGCGCTAATAATGGGGATTACCTCATACAACCAGCTCCGAGTATGAGTCGAGGAAAGGTAGGCAGACTTAACAAGAGTTTTCCAAACTAAAATACACTTGGGAAAAGCCTAAATATCAATTAAGAAAGGAAGATGCTGAAGATGTTTAAATTGGTAAAGATAGATGCACCTATAAATGCAGGTACATTTTCTATTTAGATAAATATATTCTTTAATTATTTATTATTATATATTATTATTTCCTATATCCCCTTATACATTTTGTCCACATTTTCCTCACAGTGCCCCTAAGTAAAGCACGGCAAAAGCAAAGCAAATGTACAG
Organism: Drosophila bocqueti; assembly: GCA_018151655.1. Lineage (NCBI taxonomy): Eukaryota > Metazoa > Arthropoda > Insecta > Diptera > Drosophilidae > Drosophila > Drosophila bocqueti. Next base: position 1,694,806 of record JAECXF010000230.1, read on the forward strand.
CAAAGCCAAGTCTGGAACGACGCCAACGCACTAATGGGCGCTTTGTGGTGCCAACTGCTCATGTGGCCAGGCATGTGGATGCAGTGCACCCACCTCGTCACCACTCCTGCGGCTCTCCCCTGCTCCGCTCTCCTTTCTGGCTGGGCTCTTTTGCATGCGACGGGCGTTTATTGTAATTTCATTAAATGAAAAATAAACGCGAAAATAGCTAAATTGACTGGGACCAGTCTGGGACCAGTCCTGCTCCCGCCTAGCCCGAGTCCCCTGTTCACAGTGCCGCAATTAGAGCTAAAAATTATGGCATTCGGCAGCGGCCAGTTGAGGCTAGTTGCTGCTCCTGCTGCTGCTGCAGCCACCGTGTTGCCCACTTTAAATAGGTTGCAATTTATGAGACCGAAATGCAGTCGTGGGCGAAGACTCCCCCGTGAAAATGGGTGGTGCAGGGAGAGAAAAGAGGTTGGAATTTAATATTGTTAAAGTTTTTTGAGCGAGCTGAAATTTAAGTCTCAGAATATGTAAAAAATAATGTTAGTTGAAGAATATACAAGGGAGATATTAAAAAAATAACGTGATGCATAGGCAACATTGTTTTACTTCTAGAATCCAGGACTGTTTCTCACAATTTCTTGTGCAGTTTGATAGCAGAAGATTCACTCCAGAATTCCGCACCCCTTTAAATTTCTCCCAGTGCATCCAAATGGATAATGCATTCGAGGGAGGGACTCCGGTGAAATGGCTGACCCTCCCAGCTGACAGCCGTCATGGCAGAGTGAAAGTGGCATGTCGAAGCCTTAATTCGCTCTCGATTGTTGCGGTCGGAGCTTTGGCAAGCGTTTGCACAATTTATCATCTCTGACCGCTCCGCTCATCAAATTAAAGTGCAATTTAAATTCAATTAGCAATTTGCGTGTGCAGCCCGCTCCGCTCAGTCTCAGGTCAGTCAACATGACGGGCTACTACCTTGCCGGTGACAATCGGAAACCGAAACAGGAACCGAGACCCAAACCGAAACACACGTCGTTGTAATGAAAAAGTTGCATGCAAATTGCGCAAAACCACAACGAATTCATTAAAACAATTACAATTAGCCTTCGGAAGGAGCAACAGCTGGCCAACTGCCTCCTGTCAACTTTTCGACTAAACTTCAAATTGGTTGGTTTTGCAGGGAGAGAGGCACCTTGGCAGTGGTCAGGGAAATATGATGGGTAGGGAAACCCAAAAGGGGTGTCTTCAATTGCATTCAATTATGTGTTTAACTAAGCTCATTCCGGGCGAAATTTCGTCACGAAAATTGAATTAATTTAAGTAGTAAATGGACATGGAACATGGGTTCACATGACGTGAGCTTACGTAGGGTAATTGGTTACAATAATATGACTCAAATTAAATTTACCTAACCTGGAAATCTTATTTTAATCAACAGAGGAATACGTTTTTACACCCTCTGCAAATTATTACTACAAATTATACACCTTAAAAACATATACAATCGCAGGCATTGTAATCAATATTAGGAATGTAGGAATATATTCAATATAAAAAATGCATTATCTGTTCGCACAAATAACTATATAATAAATTTCAACTTTAATCAAAGTTTTGCAAAAATTCCAAGAACAGATGTTACTTGTATCCTCTCCAGATCTTATCTCTCCCAGAATCTTCTCCTTCTCTAAGTGCCTTTGCAGATCTCTTCCATTATCGTAAAAATAACGCACGACATTTGCGATCCTAAAATACAATTGCATTCCTGGACTTTAACGAGTGCGCTTCAGATATGCGAAGCTTTTATTGTTTGATTAGACTTCCTGCACATCGAAGAGCTCTTTGCCTTGCTAGTTTATGGTTCCATAAAAGATTCGCGAGATCCCAGGATTATCCCAGCGAGGTCTTCGATGACTTAATGACTGACCAGGCCAAGTAATCATGGCTTGGGGGCCGCCAAGCCGACTGACAGATCGAATGGCGACGAGCCACGGGAGCCATAAAAATTCTACAATTAAAAGCGAAAGACGGGCAGCCGCCACGGCAACAAAAAAGGCAGCCACAGCTGTCAATTATTTCGAGTACTTTTCACCAACGCCTCACGCAGTTCCACTGACAGCCGAGGAGGCCCAAACCGAAGTCGGGCAAAAAACCAGCAGCAGCGGGCCCAGGGAGCCAAGAGCCGTGGCGGCATAAATATCTCGATGGAACCCATACAGTCGCCATGGCATACTCGCATGTTGCCCCGAACTGTCAAATTATTTCGATTCATGAATATTAACGCCCCAACAACGTCAGAAGCCGCAAACAAGATGGGCAAAAAGGAAAAAGTTACAAATAAAAACAGGAAGGAAATTGTGTATTCTATAAGCCGAAGTTTTAAGTACTCTCTTGGTAGATTTATAGCTTACAAATTATTGAAATATTTCTTAAAACAATATGTTGTCCTATCTTTATGATAAAAAAAACATTAAAGATTTTAAAATCTTATTTAGTTTAAGCAATAAAAGGATTTTATGGGCCATATTCTTCAAACACAAAGACCTTTGTTCCCTTATCAGCATTGGACCTCCTCCGAAACTTCCACAAACTCCTTCATATATTCACCATACCCCTTAAAAGGACATCAATAAAAGAGGGAGTTGCATCCCGGCTTGGGAATACTTCGTTTTCGGAGTGCAAGTGGCCAGAGTCCATCGTCGACATCCTCGTAATTGACAGCCGCACTTCTGGCCCCTTGCCCCCGCTTCTGGCGGGACCTTTTAGTGTCGTCCGAATGAGAGCTCTTTACCGAATTTATCAATTAATTAAAATTCGTGCATTTTTATAAAAATGAATATATATTTTATTGATGTCAGCGTGGCACTAGCGACGGATGCATTCCGCATTTATACGCCGGCAAATGACATTTTATTGGCGGGCAGCCGTAGCCGCGCAGTCAATGTCACACAAATTATGCAATTTTTTCGCCACAATTTTAACCCGTTTTTGGTAAAGTTGGTAATGAATCGCCTTTGCTTGGACATGTATTTTTTTATATCTTGTTATATGCTCCACAGAGCTATACCTACATATATTTTTTTATGTGCTCCACAGAGTTATTTGGCTCAACTTCTGTATATGGTTGCGGTTATTGAACCTTGATAGCAACTGGATCTTTATTATTTTCAACTCTCACATGATGTTATGCAATGGCTTCTCTAATTCTACAAAGAGTTCTTCTTGTTTGAGGCTGGAAATTAATTTCTGATCTTCGCTTTTAGAAAGCCTTATGGCTTGTCCCCAAAACCCTTCACTTCTGTCACATTTTTGGAGTGCATTTCTTGTGGTTTTCTGTGTTTTTTTTTTTATTATATTTTATTTTGGAAATTCAGTGCAAGAGAGGCATTGACCAAAAATGGTCTTACCTAATTTTCCAAGAGTTCATAAATCAATGTCAGAGCCGCCGCTGCATTGATTGTCTTCAATTTTGTGCTCGGTTCGCTGACCCCAAAAGCTACGTGCTACGTGCTGTGGCAATTATGTTTGCCACCGGCTTCGACTTCGGCTTCGGCTTTGGCTTTGGGACCAGCGGACGCTCTGGCCATCGGCCAGAAAATCCTTTTGTGCCATCGACTAACTCATTAGCATATTTGGGGGGGGATTTGCATTAACACCTTCGCCGGGTTATGTAATTTCCTAGGCCAGGCCAGAGGAGCGTGACTCTTTGGCATTCGCAAACACTTATTGTCCTTGTCCTCAGAGCGACACAATCTGGAACTCGACGAGGATTCGGACTTGGATTGGGATTTGGGCTAGGACTGCGACTGGTGCCTGCGTTTGCCTTGGGATCCCAGGCCTGCCGTTGAGTTATTACATCGCCCCGACGATGTTGTGCGCGATTTCGTGAGTGCATCTTATAATGCTATTAATTATTTGCATGTTCAGCTCAGCACCTCGAGGAGGGGCACTGGGAAAAAGTTTAGGAAATGCAAAAGTATTGAAAATCTAAACTATAATCTTTAATTTAATTATTAAAAATTTAAATAACCTTTCCCGAGCTCTTGGATATTTCTTACAAATTTGTAAACACCCAAAGAGGCTCAGTTTAAGTCTCGTTTCATAGCTCAAACACATTTCTCCCTCTGTACGTTGCGTAGGGAGCATTTGTGAACCTGGCGAACTTGGAAAACCTGGCTAAACCTGCATCCTTTTCTTAAATTTATTCTTGCAACACGAAGAAATTGTAACAACATGGCAATTTATTCCGAGCAGCAGCAGCAGCAACTGCTGCAAGCCTCGATTATTTATACTATTTTTTATTTGCACCGGTCGCGGGTGTAAAAGTGTTCTCTGGGAGTTATATTCCCCGATTGGGAATATAGCAGCTCCCAGGGCTCCTGCTGCTGCTGCTGCTGCCACTGCCGCTGCATAAAATTTGCGAATCTATTTCGTCGGCCAGAAATACATTTCGCACACCTCGCCCGCTCGCCGGCATTTACATAGATATACGAGTGTGTCATGTCTGGCCATTCTTCCTGTTCTGTTTGGTTCCAAGGGGGGATTACCGGCTGTTACTGGGGGCTTACTGTACTTCACCACTGTACTGAACCACTCCGGGGAGTGTTGTGTGTGTGAAGCATTTACGCTCTCATTGCACTTGCATTGAGAAATCTAACACACATTCACTTCCGGCGCACAGTTGCCATTTTTGAGATACACAAGAGCTGACAGTCTAGGGTTTATTCAACTGGGGAGGAGATGAGGTCTGGAAGAGTTTATTTTGTGCACTCGGAGAAATCATAATTATATTTGATATTTGCAACCACAATATTATTTAAACAATTTTTTACTTGTCATTGAAATTGTCACTTCAATTTTATAATTTTTAACCTCATTCATATAGTCACATTTCTGGAAAGTCTTACTTCTACTTCAGTTTGCACAATTCTGCTCATTATTCCGTTGGCATCCTGTTTTTTTTTTCCACCTAATTCTAGCTAATTGAAGTAAAAGCCTCTGCTGCACAAGGCTAACGTCATCATCAGGCTGTGGTCTCGTCGCTGTCTTGCGTCTTGGCCAATTTGCATTTTGTGGCAGCTGCAGCTGGAAAACAGCCGTAAATATGTGCCACACTCTGGGCTCTGGGTGTCGCGAGCTGCGACCCCAGAAAACCACAGCCGAAACTGAAACCCAGGCTCGGCTCAGGCACACTTTGCTAATTAGCCAAAGCCGCGAGCGTCAAATTTGGGCCAAAACAAACGTGGCAGGAGGCCGTATTTATGTATGCACTCGTACTCGTACTCCAAGTCGAACTGCAACTCGTATGTGGCATCAAATTAATTAAGAGTCGAACGTGCCAAGGAGCGAAGAGCCGCAGGGAAATGCAATTTCCAAGCTCGCCGCAAATAAGGAAACGCGGAAAATGCCAAAAAAGGCAAATCCCCGCAGCAGGCAAAGTGTCAAAGCGAGGCCAAATTCTGGCTAATTAATGATTATGACACAGAGACACAAACACATTGGCGAACTTCTAATTGAGAAACCTTTTTTGGACCCTCTAAGACCGGACCACACACGGCGCTTGGCGTTTGGGGATTTCGGTATCCCAAAAAGTCTCTTCCGAGGACAAGCGGCCAACAAATTGACCTGCAACATGTTGAACAACAGCCATAAAGGCCGCCAGAAAAAAGAAGAAACTTGTTGATTGCTCTATCCGAAAAATTAATTGGACCACACACGAAGAGAGCCGGGCCAAAAAGGAGCAGGAAAGGCCACAAAGACGTCCGAAAGAGACCGCTGTAGTGTGTCTAATTAGGCAGGCGGACAGGTGAGCGAAAGAGAGAGCCGGCGATGAGGGCCGCAGATGCATCGCCGATCTGTGGGTGTCATATATTTTAATGACTCTCGGGCTGTCGGTTCTGTGGCTCTGCTGCGGCTCCCCAACGGCCCAGAAACGCGACGACCAGGCCTTGTCAGTGGTGCCAAAACTTTTATGGCGCCAAATATGAGAGGAAAATATTAATAAAGTAAACAGAAAATAATATGGAATAATATGTAGTAGATGTAGAAATATTTTTGGAGGCTTCTAATGAAAACTTAGACCTTCTATGCATTAATTTCGTGGAACTATTCCCTTGACTTGAGAATAAGCTTTTAGAAACTATATTTAAAAGTATTTAAATAAACAAATGCTTACATTTAATGCAGAGACATTCAAAAATAATGTAAATTAAATGTATATAAAATAATTTAATATTTTTCTCTTCTTAAAAATCTGAAGCATATTAGAAGACCGTTGCCATTTAAATTACCTCTCTAAATAACAAGCAAATAATATTTTTTTGGCAGCTCAAAAATAACATTTTCAAGTCAATTTCGACCTTAAAAAAATCTGTCCCGACATCTCTAGACTCTGAAGAGGCCAAGTCCCAACGATCCCAGGGTGATAACCGCCGTCGCACAATGGACGGAAAGATATTTTTGGGTTGCAAAAATCATAACTCTTGAACCAGTTGAGATATTTTCATAATTTTTTTTTAAATGAAAGGTTGTTTTAGTACCTTTCGATTGAGTGGTCATACTATATGGTCATATATAATAGTAGATTTAATACTCGAAAATTAATGTTTTTTGAATCAGTTTTCTCAATTTTTATCCAATTTCGAACAATACTTTTCATTTGTTTTCTCTTAAAATACTAATATGGTAAATATTTAATTTTTTAAAAACAAAATAAATAAATTTTAAAGAAAAACAATTTTTTATTTTTTTTTATTTTTCTTTTTGACCAATTTTTTATTGTTTATGCACTTTTTGTTCAAAATAATCATTCAATTTTACATCATTTAATATTTTTGAAGAATATTTATTTATTATAAATTCATTTCAAATCATTAAGTGTCCTTACAAAGTCAGGAATTGAAAAACAAGCCGCCAATACAGGAAAAATGTATGCCCGCCATACAATTTCGTACTGCGCAACGACTGCGCTCGTACCAGAATTTGTATGAAGTCGCGCGTTTTTTACGCTGAGTTGAAAGTATCTTTTGCTTGGGAAATCCGGGGTGGCAGATTGGGGCAGCCGATCTCTTTTGAATATGATAAAGAACATATTCAAGAACAACACCTTATATGCCAAACACAAAATACACCAAAATAACATTTTTGACATTCCGTCAAAGTTGAAAAATAGGTGAAAATTAGTACTTCGGTAAAACAGGTATGCCTGCACGTGCAAAAGATATTATGAGTTTATTTTTTCTAATTTTTACCGAGATTAGATGACCCTTTCGATAGAGACCATAACCATGCCGGTCGGTTACATATTTTACCTAAAAATCGACCGCAAATTCAGAATTTTTCTAAAAAACGACATGCTTGTTTTGCAACCGAAAGAGGTTCAACTTTGAACACGTGTAACTTCTAAAATAATAAACCGATTTGAATAATTTTTTGGATTCAACCCTTTTGAACTATTATCTGTCGAATGCAATAACAAATTTTACGATCCGTTGTCATCAAAAAGTTGATTTTTGCAACGTATCTGTATCTTTCCGTCCGTTGTGCGTCGTTGGAACCCAAAATGAAATGGCAAGGCGGTGCGAATGGCTTGCATAAATCCATGTGAAATGCAACTGCCAACTGCTGCTCCCAATCCTTCCGCTTCTCTCCTCCGATGGCCCTGGAATCGAGTCGTTAGGCCGAAATGCAAATCAGTTGCGGACTCCGATTCGGTTTCGGATTTGGAATATGTAGGTCTCTGGGGTGTCACTCTTAACCCTATTCCGCCGCCTCATAAATGGGCCAGCTGACATATCGCGATGTGGCCACTAGAGCGAGCTTTCTCTCTCAATTAGCAGACGGATGGAATTGTCAGGCGAATGAATGCGAATGTTTGTCAATTACCGAAATTCAATTCAAGGAATTGGTTAAGGAATTGTTAGAGGAATTGCTGGAGGAATTGGTAAAGGAATTGGTATCGACATACGAGTTGAAGCTGCCCAAACTTGGCCGCTGACTTTTATTGACTCGAGTGACCCCCGAAGGCTGGTTTTGAGCAGGTCGGGGAATTAATTCCGCAGCCAAGCTCTGGCTGAGCTGAGCAGCTCCTGGCCCCCAGCTATGACTATGACTTGGCCAAGGAACACGTGCAGCGCAGCATTCTGTGTGCAATGTAAATAGAATGCCCTTTTGTCCAAGTCGAGCTAGTTCTCCACCGGGTCCGTGTATGAACGCCCCCTTTTGCAGGCGGCGGCAACGCCTTCCCAGCCAAGTAAACGGGGGAAGCACAGAGAGAAAAATGGGAGTGTAATAAATTAATGTATCTGTTTTAAAGCATATTTTAATTCTTTATATTACAGAAAGATGTTACTTGCAAGTTCCTTTTAAGTTCAGTATCATATCTCAGCTGCCCAGTTCACTTAATCTTCATCAAAGCTTTCCCACCAAGTCGAATTAATTAAATTAATCAAAAACTAGATTTCTCTCCGTGTGAACATCTTCTAGGTGGACAGTGGAGATGCAGTCGCATCGTAAACTCAGCACGTAAATTATGATCAGCCAACGGCGTTGAATATTAATTGCACCGCACCGAAATGAACAAAGGCTAGGGAGCATCAGCCGACGGGACCTGGGACTTGGCCTGGGACCAGGAGTCGGAGTCGGAGACAGGCATCTCCAGGAGCAGGAGCTGGAGCAGGGCGGCAGCGGCATTCCAGTCTAGGCACACATATCCACTGACCATACTTGGTGGGCTGCCTACTTGGCTCCGCGGAGGTACGGCCACATCGCCATCTCCATGGACCTGGACTTGGTCTTGGCCATTGCCACCGTTGCTTCTGCCAGGCAGCGCCTCTTCTGTCCATGTGCGAGCATCTGTAACGGTGTCTTTGATAAGCGTCGATAATTATTGACCAGACCTGCCAGACGGGGGCCCCCACTAGGAGCTTCGTTAGAGCCAAAGGAAAGTGGAGGGAGTACTAGAGTCTTGGGTGTACAGGGGGAGAAATATATGTAAAGAGGAAACTGGAGCTAAAAAGGTTAAAGAAAACTATAAATAAAACATTAAGAACTATATAAAAGTATATCCTGGACACATAAACTAATTTACATATTAAGAACATATATAAATTACAACTTTCTCACTAAAGAATCCCAAAGCTCGTTGTGCTTTATGAAATGTTTATAAATAAACATTATAAACTGGCCAAATTTCTCCACTTTTCTTATTTTTAAGAGTTATTCCCACCATTTCCTCCAGTGCACTCACATCTCTTCGAGTGTGAGTTAGATCTTTAATTAATTTCCAGGAAGTTTTGATCGCACCGTCTCTGGGCTTTCGTTTTTCGCCATTGTCGCGGTCATCACTCAGTCGGAGCTGGCCCCTCAGAGGGAGAGGAAGATTTTCAGATGCGATGACGATGGGAGGACCATGACGACGAGCCAACCTGTATGTCAGTGTCAACGGCGGACGACCCCCGCTGCTCATTTGCTGTCTGGCTGCTTGATGAATTGTCGCGGAGTGGCAGTCGAGGTGTGGTCTGAACCCTGGCCAGCCACTGGGTTTGTGGCCCTTCTGCCTGGGCTTACCTCTAATGTTAAGTATTTGCCGCGGATGCTGGTCCTCATTGAGTGCCAATGAGAGGAATGTTGACTCAGCTGAGCTGACTCTGACTCTGCAACTGAAACCGAAACCGAAAACAAAACTGAAACATGGCCAAGGCTCTGGCATTTTTGTCCTGCGGCCACCGGCCGAGAAACCTGAAAATCGTTTGTGTATTTATCATGGCCGACAAAGCGGCGCAAATCTCTAAAAAATAAAAACTGCAAAACAGAACAACTGAAATCACAAGGCTATCAAGAGCCACAATAAAAATGCCAGCCACAGTTGGTGGCAAAAGGCACACAACAAGCTGGAAAAACAAAGGAGAATTCACAGCGGCGGAGGAGAAACAGAAAAGCCCGGAAGCAAGTCGAAAAGTTTCAGTTCTGTTTTATTGAATTTTTCGCCTTCGATCTGCAAAACGGAACCCGACTCGTAAATAAATCTTGTTTGCTCTGGCAGAACTCTATGGGCCAACGACAGACACAGTGCTTGCCAAAATTCTGCAGCGGCTGCTGCTTCGGCAGCGAAATTTATTCGAATGCCCCCAGGACCTGGTGCCTTTGAAGGGCATTTTGATGGACAATCAATCGGAAATGTAATTTGGTCAAAGAATTTGTGGAGAGAAGAATTGGAAACTTTGAAACTATTCATAATTTGTAGTTATCGAAAAATAGAGAATAAAAACAGAGAATTTTTAATAAATATTTACATAAAATATATGATATATATTTAGCATTTCCTTTAAATTTTAGATATTTATTACCAGCACTGTGAATGTAAATATCACCTGGCATAATTAGACACGATTTGGTGGCAATTACCACCTGGTTTTCCTAGCCGTTGCATGCTATTCTGGGTCGTATTTTTTTGGAAAAGAAAAATCGAGGCTGCCCGAGGCCAAGTCGTAAGCAAAACACTCGTAGCTCGGAAGCAAATAAAGCTGCAAATAATAAATAATTTGTGCTCATAAATGGCAATAAAAAGGCGGTCAAAGTTGCAGTCGCAGCAGCAGCCGGCGATTTATTTCACGAGATAATTCCAAACTAATTTGGTAGCATTTAGCCAAAGAATTACAGCGGCGAGGTCGGCCTTTGGTATCACACACCAGGCCAAATCACCGAATCGCAGAGAATCGCCGCGGGACCCGCCGCCGCTAAGTAATGGCATTGAAAAATGCATAAATTTCGAGCTGGCCACGCCCACATTTCGCGAATCAGTCAAATGCGGAGGGCATTAAATATGCAGACATATGGCGGAAAAATGTAAAAATCTAAGAATCTAACGGCCCAAATGCAAATGCAATGGGCCATTAAATAAGCATCGCTCAAGCGACGCGTTGCACATGCATAAATATGTTGCCAAGCCGCGTATTTGATGGCCAAGGATGTTACATAATCTGATGGATAGATTATCGATTTCCCCTGTCCATCTCCGCGTATATATCACTCATACGCCGCCTGGTACGGTTCGGTTCGGATCGAATCGGTTGGAAAAGCCGGTTGTAAAATAGAAATTACAAATGCAGAACAAATTTATTGCCCAGATCGGAGAGCTGGGGACACAGAAAACTCTGCCGTGAGTGATCCCCGATCGCACATTTGCCAGCGGCGATCGTGGAGATCAACGATCGATGGAAGCCCGATCTGACCCCAGGGCCACTTTTATTTGCACTTGTAGAGAAATTGTGCCATTAAGAGGAGAACAATTTTTGATAATTTAATTGTGGAATTTTGTTATTTTAAATAAATAAAAAGCCTTAAGAAAAACAGGTCGAAGTACCAAGAAAAATCGATAGCTTCGTGTCAGAAAACCTACTTTCATAGAGACTCGTTTCCTACTGTTTCTGATGTGGGAGAATGCCTTCTTTTTTGTATTTTCTATTACTAAATAATAACCGGAATTCTTTCAAGATTTTACTAGAATTTTTTCCAGTGCCCTTCCTAGTTTTTGAGAATCCTCTGGCGACCGCTTGTTCGCCGTTGTCATCGATCGCTTGAGTGCTGTGTGTCGTTTGAATGAGTTATGGCAATGTCTTTGCATTCGATGCGCTTGGCCATGACTCTTTGCATTTGATAACTGCTCTCGGGAGATTTCTCTGTTTCTGCTTTTGGCCTTTTGCAGCTCTTTTTCGGTTCAACTCTTGCCTTGACAACCGCACATTGCGTATACGCACAGGTTGCCCTGCAAACTCAAATCGCTTTCTCATACTCGCCTCCGGCTTGTGCCTTTCGGCAGCCAGAAAGGTGAATTCCATGTGGCAGGCAGGAAATTGAATGTCGAACCGAAACAGGTACAAAGTAAATAGAGAGAGAGGGCGAATGTATGCATAAGCTGCATAAATCTATCTCCGAAATTTATGACACACTCGAGCCACGTTAATAAGCAAATCAGGCACAGACTCCGACTGCGACTCCGATGAGAACCTGGGAATGGGGCTGAACTCCTCCTCTGGCCGGCAACAGGATTTTAGAAATGGTAATAAAACTTTTTATGGACACTTTTATGCCTCGCCGATGAATTATGAAATATTTTTCGGCAACGAATGCGGCTTACCAGCCTAGAAACTCGCATTAATCATACAAAATAAAATCGGCTAAAAGAATGGCCAGGACCTAGATGAATAAGCAGCCGCTGCAAGGGAAGGAGAAGCGGAACAGCAACCTGTAGCCATGGCCATAAAATTGAGTTATTAAACAGGTGCCGAGAGGAGGCCTGATCCCGGCAGATAGAGAGATATATATCAATATTTGGAGCATGGCTGGAGGAAGCCCATGGCCAGTGGCCAGTGGCCAGTGACCAAACAGCAATCAGTGCAAATGCCTCTGAGAAATGGAGGTCAAATACGGGCAGAGCGTGTTGGTTTTCCCCCTCACCACTAGCCCAGGCTGGAAAAGCGCTGGAAAATCAACATGCAAGGCACAAATGTTTTTCGAACATGTTAAACAAAAGAGTGGAAAATTATTGTTACATTCGAGGTGGAGGGGAGCGCGAAAATTCAACAGCAAAACAATTACAGTTGCCACAGTTCGGCGTTGGCCCAATTACGAGGGGTTTGAGGGGTGGTGACGGGTGGTGAGTGGTGGGTGCTGGGCAGGAGGTGGCCTGCGCGGGGTTCCTGGGCTCCTGGAGGCTTGTAGGATATGTCGAATATTTTTCGACAAGCGTCGGAGCAAACGCGATAACATTTTTACATACAGCGCAAATTTCATTCCACTTTGGGGGGAGGAAGTAAGGAAAAGCGGAGCAGCATTTTCTAGTGGTTGCACTACCGAGACCCAAGACGCTGCACTGGAAAAAGCAGCCTTATTGGTTATTTGTTGTGTTTATTAAATGTTCTTTGGAAATGAACTATTCAAATATTATGTATTTCCAATTTTATTTTTAATTAATTAAGATTTTAATAATTAATCTTAATATAATAAACTTTTGGCAATCATTACCTGTTTGGTCATCTGAAGACCCACAAAATAACCAAAAATTGGGGCATTCCTTTATTTATATTTATCGATATAATTTTTTTGGGGAAAATCAAATTTTAAAATATCCATAACCAAGAAACTCATAAAATCAACTTGAAAACTTGTTTTGTGCTAGTTTTTATTAGCTTAAAAAATCTGCAAACTCAATTTTAAATTTTGTTTTATTGAAATATGTTTTAATTTTTCACTATTTTGACAATGTAACCCCTTTAAATATTGTGAAAAAATGTATTCCAATTTTTTTTCTCCAATCGATTCGGATGTTGATGCAGATCAAGAATATATATGATTTCTAGGGTCGAAAATGACTCCTCCCCTCCGTTGCAAGCCTTTGACTGCCCTTTAAGGGCATCATAAATAAAAAATACGATCGTTTTGCTCAGTGCACACGCAAATTGAAGCACTCACACATGGCGCAGCACTTCCTCCATCCAGCTCCAGCTCCCTGTTCCCTGCTCCCTGCTCCCTGTCCGCATCCTCATCCGCATATAACGATCCAAGGCCCCCTTGGCAGCTGTTGGGAGCTGCCACAATATGCATTATATTGCTCATGACCCTTAGGGCGGTCCGGGGATAAGATAAATGAAATTAAGTTTCAGTTCATTTTTGGCTACCAGAGGCAGGGCCAAATATGGCCATGATAATTGCCTTAAGTGCTCCGGCACATGCAAGCCACCGATAGTGGCGGGGCTTAAAGTGGGTCCAAAGTTCAAAGGGTCTCCGATATGCACATATGTACATATATACGAGTACATATAGATACTTTAATTCCCAGTCTTCATCTCTCATATTCGACGGTGGCCATCAATGCAAATAGGAGTCCACAAATGAGTCAGAGAGGACTCGGGTCGACTCCCCATCACGTGACCCACTTGAGGCCCCTCTCTCTCTCTCTGGCCCCCGAAAACAATGCCAATAAATTTGCATATAAGAATCCTGGCAGAGAGAGCCCAGACACACACACGAGAAACAAAAAGGAGAAATGGTACAAAAACCTGAAGCGGCACAAACATAAAATCTGCACATGAAAGGGTTTTATTTGGCACAAATGAAAACATAAACAAGTGGAAAGTGTATAGCTGGGGTGTGCGGATATTAAAATGGGCTGGGATATTAAAAGGAACTTGGAGAATTAAAGGAATATTAAAATGTTGTCAGGTGGAAAAGAAAGTATATAACAAGCCTACAAGAATTTTACAACCATGCAAACGGTTTAAAATGTATTTTATTAAAGAAATCTTACAAGTAGTATTAATTTTTTCAGAATTTAAATTAGTCTTAGAATCTATGCCATATATCTTGAGCAAATATTCAAGTCAACCTATTGTAATAAAGCCAAAAAGAGTAGAGAAATCCTAAGGGTATTTTAATCCCATTAATTCTCTTTCCCCCTTAACCAATTTTCCCATTTTCTGCTTCTCCACAGCCAACACTCCCCAATGGCAGGGCATTCAAAAATGTGAAATTTATTTAATTCGAAGCGGTGGCGTTTTTATGATGCATATACAATTTGCCAAAAGGATTTGGCCGCATGGAAAATGCGCAGTTGCTGCATATGAAATACCAGACCGAGGACGAGGACGAGGACCGGGAGCGTACACATGCGACTTCTCGCTGGCCCCAAATCAACTGAATGTACACTGTACAATGAAATTTACAAATAACTTAACAATTTGCTTTTGGCCCTGCCTGACGACGGATGACAGGACGCGGCGGGGCCAAGGATGGGGACTGGAACTGGGATTGCGATTCGGATTGGGATTGGGAACTGAAACCCGGGGACTGTCGAGTCATCACGACACAACGCTGAGCGGCGACATTTGCCGGTGAAAGTTAAGCCAATCATCGCAACAATGTCGACATGCTGCATTTTTCGCTAACAGAGACATGAATTTCAATACAAATTCGCCAGTGTTCGGAGTGCTTGTAATCCATCGATGATCTGGGATCGAATGCATTCAAAAATTTCACATGACGCTGAGGATGACGAGGCAGCTGTGGAGCTGGGGAGCTGCGGAGACGGAATCCCATCTCGCTTCACCCGGCTTCCAATGCGATGCTAATTTCTGACGTTCTCCGTAAGGGTAGGGAGACTATGGCGAGGAGTATGAGTGTATGATCAGTGCCCTATATGGCAGGCGCAGTATAATGCAATCCAATCCCAACCGATCTTGTCTGCCCGTCGGATTTGATATTCTTGCGGTAATGGAATATATGTAAAGCAGATGTAAATCGCATTATTTACCAGATTTCTGAAGACTGTCTTTTGTGTGCTTTAATTTGGGCTAAAGAAAGTTGGTATTTTTTTGTTAGGGATTTTATTAAGAGCTTTAAGTACTGGTGTTTTATATATTATATTTGTAAAGATTTTAAGGTTTTATTAAATTCCTTAATTTAATTAATTCAATTAAATATTTAAAGACCGAGGACATTGATAAAATAGTATTAAAACAATTCTTAATTTAGTTATATAAATTGCAAATGTAATCTTTAAACTTTTAACATGAAATGCACCGTTAACGAACTTACATAAAAGTTTCCAAATAGTTTTCTTATAATATTTTTAAATATTTTCAAAATTCTCAAATGCCTAAGTTTGGAAATAATATATTTTATAAAAATTTATCGAGCACAAAATAAAATGATAAATGCAACTTTATAATATTCTATCTCTGGCCACAGTTTTCTCATCATATTCTTGCCTGAAAATAAATATATATATAATACTTCAAGGCTTTTGAATAAATGTAAATAAAATATTATAATTTAAATAAACTTGAAATACAAAATAAAATAATTAAAACATACCGCTGCAGCTTAAAGATATTCCTGAGCTTTTAAGGGAATTTAAGGTAGCATTTCTGTTGACGGTTGATGGCTGTGGCCCCGTCGCACATTTCTCGCTTTGACTTGCTAAACTTCTGCAGTCATCTCTCTCCATTTCTCAGCCACAAGCCCAACATAAATAACATAGTTGCATTTGGCGGAGCCCTGACTGCCTCGTCTTGCACTCGTCATAAATTTTAATACACATTTTGGTTTGCAAATTGCTCGCCGGCAAGATGCAATTCGCGCTCCTTGGCAGTCTGTTGCTCCTGCTTCTGCTCCTGCTCCTGCTGTTGTCCTTTTGCGACAACTGTGACGAGCACGTCAGCCTTTTGATTGACTGGCCAAGTTCAGTTTAGCCGATTTCCGACTATGCCCCTGACTATACCCCTCACGCACTCGCTTAGAACGGCAGCAAATTGCATATTTTTTACATAAATATGCCGGCTCGCATTCATAATCGTAAAAAAAGGGTTAGCCTTGCTCTGCTCCTCTTTGTATTCCTGTGTTATTTATTTGGCCTGCATATATTTTTTAATATGCAGCCTAATAGGCACTCCACTGCACAAAAAACAAAGGTCCCCGCCCCCACCTGACGTATGACAAAAAATGTATGCAAAGCCCAGGCGGCAGCAACGACAATGAATGGAAAGGCACTGAAAAAATTAAAACGAAACGAAAAACGAATAAGCGCACAGTGCATAAAATATTTATGATGGCGAATTGTGTTGGCCATATTTTCAGGTTCAATGACGGCTTATAAAGCTCTCCAGGGCGGGAATGCGAAATGCGGAATGATTCATGCGAAAACAGCGGCAGACAATAGTTGTCTTACAGGTGGATGCTTCGGTTACTACATATAGTCTCTGTAGGGATAACAATAGGGGAAAAGTGGGGAGAATTCTAGTGAATAAGATGCGTAACGCGCATGCATTTGAAGTGTAATTCAAATAAATAAAAACATCCATGTGTCTTAAAGGAAAGCCTGCAGACAGAACAATTGCAAGAAACCCAACACATTTAATTTTGTTTGTTAACTAAAAACTCGAAACCTTATATACTATATTCCAGTACTAGAAGTATACATTTGGAAATATTTAAATGAGGTCTCCCGAGAAGGAGCAGATAAATACTCGGAAGAAATATATTTATTTCTTGGCATAAGCAGAGATCTTGGTACCTTAAATGCATATTATTATTGCAATTATAGAAACAAATTTTATTGTATTTATTGCATTGTATTAATATTTATAAAATATTATTTGGAATACTTTATATAGGAGTAGTCTTTCAAACAAATATTTCAATTACATAAACTTCCTTTAAATAAAAGGTATAATTAAAGTTATTTAAAGGTTAAATAATAATCTTATCACAAAGAATTTCCATAAAATAAACCCCGTTTTGATTATTGCATTTCACAAACCAATAATTTCTTTTGGAAATTCCCCCCACAATAAATACTGCGAATATGATAAGTTCCCAAAAATGTAAATCGGAAAACAAGGAGCGATAAGCAAGAACAGCAGCACATTTCCAGCAGCGTTGCCCCTTTTGAGGCAACTCTTCCCAACCCCTATGGCTCCCACAACCCCCTGCCCTATAGTAATCACTACCCCATTTCCCTTCAACACCCACATCCTCCTGCCCTTATGGACATTCCCATTCAGACAGTAAAAAGCAACGAGCTGTGAAAGTCAATTGCATGCAAAACTGTGCCATTGTCAGTGGCGTTTGCCATCGAGCAGCGGGGGGAGCAACGGAGGTCGGTGCTGGACCAGGACGACCTCGAAAAGGACAATAAGGGCGGGGGCGAGAGGGTGGTATGACAAACAGGGCAGGACCGCAAAATGGCCACCGCAACAGCAGCAACATCAGCAACGGCAACGGCATCGGGCGAGCTGGCCTGGCCATAAAGGACATGCGGGTCAAAAGGACACCCACACAGCCATCGCAGGGAGGCAAAGGCCTAGCCTGGTTATAAATGGCAGTCATAATAACTGGGTTAAATGCCAGACGTTCTTCTTACTGGGTCAGGAGGAGCCTCGGCCGGGTCAAGCCCATGTGTTGATATGCTGTTGTCTCGAAACTAATTACCAATAGTTCAGGGGTCACTTTCCCATCTTTAAACTGCAATTAAGAGCCCGGACTCTCGAAGACACCAAAGACCGTGGCGATTATAAAGCAATCAAGCGACTCGGTGCCCACAACTCGAAGGAGCTCTGCTCTCACATCATTTGCAAAATCATAATTCGCGTGTTAAGAGCGCATTAGTCTCACGTTGATTTATCACAGCAGGTTCAAGGGGATTGGAACGGTAACAGTGCGAGAAACTGGGTCTGGGTCTGGGTCTCGGTTGTGGCCAGCTGGATATGCTCCTCCCCCATGCAATCCTCGCTCACCTGCCCCACCAATTCGCCAATCCGCCAGCAGCGCCAATTGTCTGCCCGGGCAAGCTGTTTTAATAACCGAATTCTTGGCTAATTTTTGGCCAAGGAAAGTTGAAACGAGAAGAGATGGGAGTTGGCCAAAAGTTCCACACATATCGTGTGAAAGTCTTCTAAAAATTAAATTAAAAATGGAGCCAGGATTCTATTTAAGTTTTGTCTATATATTTCTTGATCTAAAATTTCCCCATTTAAATTAAGTTAAATTTCATACAAAACCATATACATTTTGATAAAGTTTTCGCCAATTTCCCTGTCCAAACTTACAGCAATTAACCCCCTAAAGCCGCCTATAAGCTCACGAATCCCAAACTGATTTGCATTTCACGTGGCTCACGCATCGCTAACCGGAAGATTGGCACCCGCTGGCTATGAGACTACACAACCATGTGCTCCTCCTTCTCTCCTCTCCACCAGCTGGTAATTCGTTAGGCCGACGACTTATTTTCGGCAAACAAAAAAAAAAAAAAAGAAAGGGGATTTCGGGAGAACACGACGACTCTCCTTGGAGCTCCAAAGTGGAGCAAATTTATGCCCAATTTCATGCGAGTGGCAAATGATTTATGCGACAGGCGCATTGCAATTGCCAAAAAGGATATGTGCGTTGATTCCACATGGCCGCAGGACAAATAACTTCATTACGATTCCCGCTTGGAGTTCGAATCGGATTTGGATTTCAGATTCAAGTGGAGATGGGAGACCGGAGGCGGAGGCGGAGAGGTCTGCCTGCCTGCCCCTTTGGTAATGACGTTTGGCGATGTTCCTGCCTTGTGTCGGCCTGGAATTGCGGATTGCGATTTGGATTTGGATTTGGGATTGGCCTGCGATTGGGTTTTTTGGGATTGTAAAATATATGCAAGGCAAATCGCACGATTCTCGTGATGTTGCTCATATTTGGGCACCGTAACAAGCCAGGCAACACGCGACAACAGCAACAGCAACATCCGCAGCAGCAGATGCAGCAACAGCAGCATCGGCAACATCAGCAACATTGGCAACACCAGCAAACGGCAACGCGAGAAAATCACATTCTACTTATGGCGTGAATTTCTCGGTCGTCCCTATACAGTCAAAAAAAATTTTATGAGGTATGTTAGGGCCAGGGAAAATGAGGTAATTGTATATTGGATATAATAGATTTCTAAAATATTTCCAATGTGAATAACTTACATTTATTTCGTGTTTAAATTTAAGACATTTTTTATAGTATTTTCATTAACCATTAACCCATCTTCAGTTTTGTTTCTGTAACCTTTCTTCTCTCCAAACTTTGGCACTTGGCGCAGCCGAAATTCGATTTGAAATTCCCAAAATCAAATTTAAATGCAGCAAAGAAATGGCCAGGAAGTCACGGCATTTGAACCATTTGTTTAGGCCCGAAAAAGGCTGCCAACAAAAAAGAGACAGAACCGTTAGCAGGCTACACGTGTACGTATGACAACGTTGGCCATTAAACGGCAACATAGTTTTCTGTTAATTGCACAAAGTGCCAATGCCAATGCCAATGCAAATGCAAATGCCCATGCAAATGGGAAAATATGTTAATAAATAATTGGCAGTACGAGCAGCAGCAGCAGCAGCACATTTGCATCTGTGACCTGCATTTAAGTGTTCCTTTAGCCCCCTTCTGTGGGCCATAAAACAACTTGGCTGTCGGCTTATGGGATTTCACTGACAGCCCGCGACGCCGCAGTCAAAATGTCCTTAAAAGCACCTCTTTTTGCCCCTTTTTCTTCACTCTCCTTTTGCAATCTGTTGCGGCAACTTTTTGCACGCACTTAATTAAGACGACAAGTGAACGACCTCGGCTGTCAGAGGAAAGGGTCTCTCTGGCATGCCCAGAGTTCGCGGCTCAGCGCGGATCAGCGCCTTAAATATGAATTATTGCCGAAATGCAGCCGGAGATGGGATTGGACCGATGCCCAGATGGAAGGATAAGATAAGGTACCAAGGGGAAATTTTACACTGCTCAGGGGAAAAAATTCAACAAAGAAATCGTGTAATTTTACACGGTCTTTAAGGTATCAACTTCTATGAAACACCTAATACATTTCTACAAAAATGTATAGTCTATATTTCTCCTTCTTTAAGCAATATCTTTTAATAGCTCATACCCGTATTTTGTATTCCAGTACTGAAAAGTTAATGCAATCTTTATATTCTCCGAAAATTGAACAGAGACCTGACTCTGTTTTAGCTTCGCTTTTACTTGGAATTTATTAAGTCATTAAATGGCAATCCCAAGACACGCTAATCAAGCCTATAAGCAAAATATTCTGTGCAGTATACATATATCATAAAAGACTCATACCTCCGAGTGGAACCATAAAAAGGTCACAAATCCTGCTCCTGGGAAACTGGGCTTAAATCGCAGCGATCCGAGGTGATCCCGGGCGCAGTAACAACAAATAAAATATATTTTTGCGTATTAATAAAAAGGCCAACAACGATTGCACTTCACACCTCATTGAGATTGGCCATAAAGATGCCTTAATAACTCAGCTAAGCCGCGACTCCGATTCCCAGATCCTCTGCCTCTGAGCCTCCGCTGAATCTGGATCTGGATCTGCTCCTACCCGCGGACCTGTCAGTATCGTTTATGACTGCCCATATTTAATTTGCCGGCCCCGACTCGATGGCCAATTGAAGCGTTTTTCGATAAGGGGCAAAATTCATAAATACGAGTATGAAAATGGCTTCATTTCGTGCACGATTCGGACGGCGGACTCCGTCGGTCTCGCCCTTCGTATCGCTTAAATTAAAACTTAAGTTTCAACACTCGCAGCTTTCTGCGATACAGGGGCCATTATATATGTTATGGTTCAAAGCAAACACACAGCTTGAAAGCGAGCTAGGGATGGAAGAGAATTCTATGGGAAAAGCGACGTTTTAAAGATATTTATCAAACTAAATGTTTTTTTTTGAGGCTAGGCAAAACTAGGAATCCAAAACTAACCTTGTACAAAAGATATTTTGGCATTGAAACAATATATTCGTTTTCTGTATTTGAATGCAAAAATGCATCTCTAGCATGTTTTAGAAAATGAGAAAAATGTTTTCAATTAATTTACAAAAATTTCAAATATATTATCCCTCGTTTATATATTTTTCTTCGATATTTCTTATCGATTTAAGCACATCCCTAGCTCAAACTCCAACTCGGTGGCGGTGGCTGACAATGGGAAAGGCGTTGCACTTTTATCTGACAAATGCTCGTATATCTCGAAAGTTGTTCGGGAGCTGAAACGAAACTGACCCTCACATTCATTTATCAAATGCCGGGGAATATGTCGCCCTGGCCAGGAGGAAAGTACTGCTGGCTGGCTGGCTGGCTGAGTGGCTCTCTGGCTCCCTGGCTCCCTGACTGGCCCGTGGCCACACCTCCAAACGGCGATCCTCTCTAGAAGTCTCGACTTCTTCTGCGACTCTGGACCCCAGAGAAGCTGCTGCCTCCAAAGCGATCTGCCGGCTACTTCATCATCATCTAAAATGTGCAGCGCGTAGTCATGGCCTGACATTTTTGAGTCGCCATCATCATCGTGGTGGTGGCTGTTGCCTCTTGTTGCTGCTGGATGTCCGCTGATTTTGCTGCCGTGCCCCAAGATGTAGCCTCTTGTCTATGCCTTGCCCAACGGCAGCAGCATCAGCAGCAGCAGCAGCAACACAACAAAAAGGTAGCAACATCGGCCGCTACAGAGAGTGCCTTCTCGATGATTAATTGACTTTCAAAATTGCTGAAATTTTTAATTTATTATACGCGCCAAAGTGATTAATCAGTGGGAGAAAAAAAAAGAGGCAAAAATAAACAGCGGCGGAGTGAAGGGCTGTCCGGCAAGGTAACCGCGGCAATCTTCGAGACCGAAAGTGGCCAGCGATGAGGTAAAAAACCAGCATTCGAGTGTCGCTACCAATCCTTTGAGCTCATCGCTCAACGTGGAGCGTCGTTTAAGGCTTTTAATTGCCGGCAATGTGGCTGAAGGTCTCTGGCTGAGGGACTTACTGACCAAATGTAGGTGAGCGAGCCACAAGCTGGTTAGAAAGGAAAGTTAACGATTGGCCAAAGGGGGTTTTTTCGATATTTCTTAGAATAAGCCAGAGGTAACTCGTTCATATATTATATTATATACAATTAAAGAAGCTTAGCAAGATATTCAAAATCCTACAAACACACACCTCCCTCTCTGAGTAATTATCTACCTGCTGCACATTCCGAATAATTGACAAATTAGGTTCACTTATAAAAAATACATTTCATAATTAGGCCGTCGCTGATGGACCTCGCGATTGCAGCTGCAGCTGCTAATTTATGCAAGGACAGTAGTCGCTCTCCGAGCAGCCCCTCTCCTCGGGCTCCTGCCTGGGCCACTTATGAAAATTGGATTTTACACTCCATTCTTGATGGAATGTTTATTGAGCTGTCATGTTGCTGTTGTTGCTACACAGGCTCAATAATTTAAATATCAAAATTGTTAGCAATTTGCACGCCCCGCCAGCAGCAGCGGCAGCAGCAGCACGGAAAGCGGCAGCGGCAGCAAACTTGGCTAACAACGGCAACAATTGCTAATCAAATTAAGCAATTATCTTGTTAAGAGCGGAGAAGTGGCCAACAAAAGGGAGCTCCTCCTCGAGTGCATGGTGCATTTCATCATTGCCAATCAAAATATATATAAAAATAGCTCACACCTCTCGCTGGGCCAGGCCAAGGTTTCCCGGAGCGAGAAGGCGTTGCAGCAGCTACAACAAATGCAAAGTGCACATTGTGCGAGGGCCTTAAGCCCGCCGAGTTTATAAAGTCATAATAATGTTAGGGAATACGCTTAAAATGCAATTTATCGCCAGCGAGAGCTCTGAGAGTAACAACAAAAAATTGATGACGACGACAGCAACAGCAAGTTGTCCGACGAACTGACAGCCATCAAGCGTCAGTCATTTTAGCCAACTGGCCCCGGCCTGGCTTCGAGCTCGTGCCAGGGAGGAGCCCCGCCCGTGTCGTGTCACGATCCCCATGCAATTTGGCAATGAAAATAAACAAATTCAAGTGTTTGGCCTGCCCAGAAAATGTACCAAGTCAGCACTCATCTCTAGAGCCGATGCTTAAGCCGAACCACGCCGGCTTTCCTGCGGCGCTTTTAGCCAGAATATTGCCGGCGTTGTTGCTGGTGTTGCTCCCGCCTGGGAATGGCAACGCAAAAATTAAGACATTTTATAAATTGCGCGCTGGCACAGGTTCGGGAGGAGGTTCGCAGGGGGGCAACCCTTAACGTGTTGCGCATTGCACTGCGATTCGCCACGGCAACTGACCGAAACATTGGCCCATCAACATCGGCCACGGCCAACAGCCATGGCAACAGCAACAGCAACTCTGCAACACAGCAACTTTGCTGCACTAAGAGCAACAACAACGAGGCGGCATTCCCATTGTCGTAGAGCTCATCAGCAACATCATCATCTCGAGGCGCAGTCGGCCATCAAGGAGGCCCCATTTGATTGCCCGAAAACCCCAAGAGAGGGAAATCTGGCTCCAGTCACAAGCCACAATCTCCACACCTTGAAATCGCTGGTTTTTCGTTTTGTCTTAGGGCTCAGGGCTAGTTGTAACCTAAGCTAGATTGTCAGCCTTTGCAGCCACATTAAAATAATATTTTTTGCTAAGATTTAACCCAAAAATAAGCTTACTTTCTAAGGCAGAGATCAATAAAAATAATGACAAAGAACAAATGGAAATGCCATCAATAATCTAATGAATGAAGAGTACACGAAGACCCCTTTTTGCAATTTGTTACATTTGCGAAAATAACATGGCATTAATAAATATCTAAAATATTATTAAAACAAATATTTTTATACTTTCTCTATTATTCATCTGTTCCAATATATACTCTAATTATTTATTGTAATTTTGTTGCCAGCTATATGTTGCCTTTCGGTGTTGCTAGCGTTTATAGCGGACACTCCCCCCGAAATAATAAGTTGATTCTTTCTATTTTGGGCTTTGTTAGCGCCAAACTTGCATTCTGACCGTTATACGAAAATTCTGTTAACGATCATCTATTCAGATTTTCTGCCAGATGCGGGTGCCACACCCACTCCACGCTATCACGCCCAAAAAAAGCGCCCACCTTCATGGTATCGGTTAGTGCACAGAACCAAAATAAAACAAATTTTATTTGATATTTCTGTACATTATATATTCAAAATTGATATTTTTATTATTTAAATTATATTAAATTTTAAATTATGCATTTCTTAATATTTATAACCTTGCAAGCTAATATATTTTTAGTCAGAAGCTAACAAAATAGTGAAGGAGTCATTTGCGACCCCATAAATCATATATATTCTTGATCAGCATCGACAGCCGAGTCGATCTAGCCATTTCTGGTAGAAAAAAAAAAATTTTTAATTTGTTTCGAAATTTTAAAGGGGTTAAATTGTTAAAATTGTAAAAAAAAAAAATTACATTACAATTTTTAAATAAATTGAGCTTTATGAGCATTAAAAAAACGAACTCAGAACAGTTTTCCGAGTTCAATGAATATATTTTTAGCTTAGTTATTATATTTTTAACCATTTAAACCTTCACAATATCCATTAAATATTAATTAAAAGTGTTTAAATTTATTTTTTCCGAGTGCATTGGCTATTGCTAGTTGCTTTTGGGAGTTGCTCTGGCTGTGGCACAGTCGTGTGTCTAACGCATGTCAATGAGGCAAGTTGCAGCTCCGCTCGGCTCGGCTGGGGCTCCTCCTACTTCTGCCAACTCCTTTGGCAAATTTTCATTCCTCATCAGTGTGTGCACACACACTCTGTGTACTGGGTGTGTTCCTCACTTATCTCGCGCTCATATTTATGTTAATGTTTCTGTGCGCCGAACATCAAAAGCCAAATGCTAACGGTTCTCGTTCTAGTACGGGATCGGGACTGGGCTGAATATCGCATAATTCCGGGACAAGTCAGCCAGGAAAGTGTCTTGATGGAAAATTTATGTTTCCTTTGTTTTGCCAAAGTGTATACAATTTTTTCTTTTAAGGTATTCCTTAGGGTTTAATTAATACAAGTACTTGGTTATGGAAAATAAATCCAGATGAAATATGGGTCAGGGGCTTTGTAGAGGTAAAGTGCCACGTCTTGAGTCTTGTGATTTTGGGAAAATATAGTAAATTTATTAAGATATGATATAAAAATAATGTTTTTCAGCTTCTTCAACTTTTAAATACAAAATTAATATCTGTAAAATTAAAGTCAGTATAGAACCCTTCATCAGATAGTTATTTTATTAATTTAGACTTCTGCCTGACTTCAGCTGAAAATATTTCCCAGTCAAGTTTGAATTCAATTTCCATTTCTTTTGGCCCCCACAAGGCGAGGCCATCTATCACTGGTCTCCTGTGGAAGTGCGGACCCCAAAAGGTTCTCCGATTTCAGCCGCCACTAATCACCCGCAAATCTCG
The DNA here is from genome assembly GCA_018151655.1 of Drosophila bocqueti. Taxonomy (NCBI): domain Eukaryota; kingdom Metazoa; phylum Arthropoda; class Insecta; order Diptera; family Drosophilidae; genus Drosophila; species Drosophila bocqueti. Next base: position 1,720,577 of record JAECXF010000230.1, read on the forward strand.
ATTGCAGCTGCCACAAATATTGGCTACCTCGGAGCTGCCGTTCATTCGTTCGTTCGTTCTAGCCGCCGCAGAGCATGTACTTAAATTTGATATTTTAATAAATTAAAGCGCATTGAAACTAATGCGGTGAGTACACCCGCCGGTAGCCAGGGATCCCAGCGATTGGGAACGGGAACGAGCGAGGGGAGCGCGATGCCTGCCAACTGATTGCGATTTGAAATATTCAATGGCCACGCCGAACAAGCAGCTAACAGGAACAAGCGACAAGAACTTCTGTTTGGGCCAGGTTTGGGACAGGGGAGCTTAGGCTAAAAGGCACTGAAAAAAAGGAGAAATAATCCTCTAAAATAGTTAAAGAGGTTGCTTTGTAGGTAATGTAAGAAATGGTACTAATATTACTTCTGTTTAAAAATAATAAACCCTTTGGAAGAATTTATTTAGGAAAATAACCCAAATTTAGCAGAAACCCAGTCTCAATATTTTCCTTTTCCATATTCCAAACCATTTTCCTCAGTATATTCCGAGAGTAGACTAAATCTGGATTGCAGTTAGGTCCGAACGCATGATTGGCATACCCAAGCCGCGCTGACCGGGCGAACTGTAATGAGCCAAGAAGCCGGCTATCTGGCTTGACTGGGACCTGGACCTGTAGTCGGAGTCGAGGCCGGTGTACTGCCCACCACCAGGCTGTGAGGCCTCGAATCTCCATCTCTCCATGGCAACCCAGCTAGCCTGCCTACCTACCGGCGCGATCAGCGATAAGTTTGGGGACTGCTCATATACGAGAAATGGTTTTGAATTCTCTCTCGTCTAGTGTTTGATTCTTATTAAAAGATTGGCGAAAGCATCTTACAAGCGCATTGCAAATTGCAACTGTCGCTTAAGCAATACGGAGAACCCAGCCCAAATCGGGCACCTAGAGAAAAAAGATACTGCTGTAACTTTCAGTTAACTAAGGGAAAAATAAAGCGTTTTATTAAACAAGAAATCTTTTTAAAATACAACCAAATTAGACTTTTATTTATTTTTAAAAACATCTTGGAATATTTGCTAATTTTCTGTCTATTCAAAGTTTATTTTTCCCAGGTGCAGTCACAACCCACAGGTGTTTTTCTGCATACAATTAGCCTACAACATGGGGCTTGTAATTTATTTTAACCTCCTCCCCTCTATGTAGTACGTTCGAATTGAAATTTCTGGTTTATGAATCATAAACTTAATCAGTGAAATAATCAAGCAGCCAAACATGCCAAGAGTCAAAGGCAGAAGAGTCAAAGCACAAAAAAGGCTTGGCATTGAAATAAATCTGGTCGAAAGTGCACCTCATTTTCCACACAGAGAAAGCCTGCAGGAAAAAGGTTAAGAGAGAAAGAAAAAGAAAGCCAAATGGCAGGGCCAAGTGTTTTTCCTGAGCCGAGAGGAATCACTTTCGGTATTGTATTCGAAAAGACTGACCCGATACTGGGTCTCCGACTCGGATTCGGCTTCAGGTGCAAATGCAGCTCTCTCGAGCTTATCAAATTCCTGGCCAAGTGCCACTTACGGCCAAGATCCCTGCTCCCAGCTCTGCCTGCTAAACTATTTATTCGTTCTAACAGTTTGCAAATTGCTTCTCATGTGGGTTGAACTTTTAATAACAAGGCAGGCTGGCAGTCAAAGGAAGAGAAATCTCAGCAATTTATATGGTTGCGAGTCGGTTCGGTTTCCTAGGCGGGTGCCCGTTTCATGAATGGATTCGCCTCGGTTCGCCTTCGGTTCTCCGGCCTTCCTTTCTGGCCATAGCTTGGCAATGGCCCAAATTGTGTGAAGCGAATGCTGGCATACACTTGGAGGAAACGTAAGGAAAGTGGCATCTTTTTTTTTGGAAAGATTTTAAATGTGCAAAGTTTTATTCTTTCATTTACAAAAAAAAAAAAACAAAGATATTTTCTTTACACTTCCAAATTGTGAGCACCAGCGTTTTCATGAATCCAATTGAGATACGAGGCTACCCTAGTATACACTTCAGGATATTCATCTGTACAGTTTTCAGTCAAGCCATAAGAAGTAATGCCAAGCAGGACAGTGTCCCCCTCATGGCTAACAGCTACAGGTCCTCCCGAATCTCCGAAGCATGGTGGGTTCTTAGTTACAAGGCAAATTCTTGAGGATACAAAAAAGATACTGCCAAGCCGCTTCTTACATTCAGCGTGTGGCAAAATTTGAACTTGGGAATACCTCATCTTAGAGTCAGATATTTGTTCGCCATTATCTAAAACTATATACATATGGATGTTAGAAATTATTTTTAATTGTAAATCAAGCTTACTCTTATGAACTCCCCAACCAGAAACAATTCCTTCACTTGAGTAGATTATTCCTGGCTGGGGCAACTTGGCAGGTCTTATGTACTCATCGAAGGCCACGTCTACGGGGAGTTTAATGAGTGCAATATCGTTATACACATTTTCATATTCTTCATGAACAACCACATTAGCTCTTTTGATCACCAATTGTTGTTGACCTATTTCACTATCGTTGGATTTGTCCACAGCACCAAAGTATATTTTTATAGCATAGCTAAAACACAAGAAAAAAATTAAGTATGAAAAATGTTGTTTATATTGCAACCTTTCTCACATGTTTGGGCTAAGAAAACAATGCGCTGCCGTCAGGATTATTCGTTTGGATATCAAGGTTCCGCCACAACTTGTTGTCCATTCAAGAGACTTTTGTGTTAGGTTGGAGAGATCAAGCTCATTGATGGCAACTTGATAGGGAAACTGCTTGGCAACAGCATAGTGGCCATTGATAACTCGTTGATGTTCATTGGGAAAAGAGAATCCGAAATGAGCTCCTAGGAGAAGTATACCAAAGATTAGTTGTCCTTTCATGTTGACAGCTTAAAGAAAACTAAAGTTCTGGAATCTGCTGGCTCTATTTATACTGTACAACTTTTCAGAACATATTTTATATAACCTATTAGACTTTTGTTATTTATTAAAGGAAAGCATTTTCAAAAAATAATTTTCTGCTTACTGATAGTATTTATAATTACGAAATTTTCCATTTTTGCTATCTAGCCGCAAGATAATTCTGTAATTAAAAAATAACTAAGTTGTCATGGGTTTTCAAAACCAAGCGTGGAATGCTAAACAATTTATTTTTAATAAAGTTACCATTCTTTGTTGTCAAGAAAATTAAGTTCTTAAATGGCCAGCCTTGAGCCACAATTATATAATAAAGCTAATAGGAAACTCAAACTAGATGTGACTTTAAAAACTGATAACATTCTTAAGATTTTTTGGATTTAGAAAAAGATAAACTCCAAACCTTAATGTTTCAATATCCCAAGATTTTCGCTCTCTGCAGAGAACGCAATGCAATTACTTATCACAGTATGCTCCAGAGCCAGACACGGACCGAAGGTGACCATCGGGCGATGCGATCCGGCACTCTGGCATCGAAATTACTTCACAGTTGACTATTCGGCGGTGCCCGTGCCCGTGCCAGTGCCAGTGCCTATGAGTATGCAAATGTCGAGTGTGCTGGACACGACTATTACCTGTCACATTGTCAGGTGATTGCGAAATTGTTGCGTTACGCCAGCGCCCAGCAGAACCCAAACGGCGGACTCTCCTCAGATACGAATGGCGAATTGCGGACGCGGCCTTAAATTTGTGGGAAACATCAACTGCGGCTATGGGCGAGACTAAGTGCCCGGGCACCCCATTGATGGCAGTTGGAAACGTGACTCGAACGTGACGTTTGTGCAAACAGGAAGATGCCAACTGACAGCGGCAGACGGCAACTTGGTAACTTGGAAACTTGGAGACTTGGCAATGGGGCAACAGTTGGCCGGAGACAAGAGTTAATACAGTTCGGCGCGGTTTCTTGACTTGATTGCCGGCGACGTCGTTGGTGGTAGTTGGCCGTGGTCAAGGCGGCAAAGGAAACCGAAACCCAAGCCCAAAGCCAAAGCCAAAATGCAAACGCAGAAACCCAGTTCCGAACTTAAGTCCCAGCCCAAAAGCCAGGCCAAGATCCAAGCCCAAAACGGTACTTGCAAAATTACTTTAACTGCACATTGGTACTGAAGAGGGAAAATAACTTTAAATAAATACAAAATACAAATAATATTTAAAGGTTTTGTAAAGAAATCAATCTTCAAATCTACCCAAAAGTACGTTTGGCACCAATGTTTTCTGAACAGCTTTATGATGAAAAATAAGTTGTACAAACAATATACGGCACTTGTCCTTAGATTTAAGAAAAACTAAATTTGTATTCTTAAAATATCCCCTAAAATATTCAACCAACAATCTAGTCCAATCTCTTCTTGGGGAGAAATGCCCACGTCCCAACAAATAAATATATACTATATGTAATATAAATATTTTAACCCAATCAACTCGCAACCCTGCACCACTGTGACCATCTCGAAGCCTTGACTTTGAATGCGTTGAACTTTTGTTTGCACAAACTTGGCCAACAGGCAGAGGCGGTTCCCTTTTGCCAGCCCGCTGCTTTATCAGCACTCACATCATATTTACAATATGGAAATCATTTGCATTGTAATAATTTACAATTTCGCTGCGTAGGCCGAGCTGGATGTGGCTGTGGCTGTGGCTGCTTGCTGGTCCCCAACAAAGCCTTGTAATTGATGAAAGCCCCCCCAATCGCTATTAATGTCATCGATAACAACTTCGATTCTGTGTCGAGTGAGTGGCGACCAGTCTCTCTGGCCTAGCTCCAGGTCCAGGCCTAGGTCTAAGTCCAGGTCCAAGTCCCTGGCAAGAGTTACAAGCTCGTAAACGTCGACAACACAAATCAAAACATGTCACAAACAGTTGCTACGCCTCGAAAATTCCCAGAAAGTCCCGAACAAACGCTTGTAGGTCGCTTACTTCCTGGTGCCAACGCTGGCGGCGTTTCTCTAGAGGAAGAAAAATAAATCGGCTAATTTATGGGACTCGTCAAGGTGGAAGGGTCTGCTGAATAATTTCTGAAAGAGCTACTAGGGCAGGATATACCTTTTGTGTGGCATTTATTTTAAAATTTCCATTAGAAATTTGGTATAAAAAAACACACAACAAATATTTCATACATCCAAATTGTGAGCACCGGCATTTTTATGGATCCAATTCAGATACGAAGCGACCCTCGTAAATATTGAGGGCGTATTGATATTGCATGAGCCAAGGGAGGCAATACCCAATACTACAAAGTCTCCTTCATGTCTGACAGTTAGCGGTCCTCCGGAATCTCCGCTGCATATAGTGTCTTCACTTGGAGCGAGGCAAATCTGTGAGGATGGAAGCATCTCAAGCACATCCTTATACCACTTCTTGCATTCAGCATGTGACAGAATGGAAGTGTCGAAGTACTTCAACTTAGATTCATATATTGCTGTGCCATTACCTAAAACTAGTTAGAAGTGTTAGAGAAAATATCAATAACATATCAAGCTTCAGCCGAAAGCCAGAGCAGCTATAGCTGTACACTATACACTGAGTGTACAAAATAAATAAATATATCAATATATATTACCTTCAACAGCTCCCCAGCCAGAGGCAATTGCTTCATTTGTGTTATAGACTACACCTTGCTGGGGCAACTTGGCTGGTCTTATGTACTCATCGAAGGCCACATCTATGGGAAGTTTTATAAGTGCAATATCATTGTAACATTTTAAAACATCTGGTTTGGCAGGGTACTTTTTTTGAAAATCGTACTCCTGATGGATAACAATATTAGATCTTTTGACCACCAATTGTTGTTGACCGATTTCACTTTCGTTGGATTTGTCCACAGCACCAAAGTATATTTTTAGAGCATAGCTAAGACACAAAACAAAAATTAAATATAAAAAGTATATAATGTTAGTTATATTGCAGCCTTTCTCACATGTTTGGTCTCGTTAAACAATGAGCTGCCGTCAGGATTATTCGTTTGGATATCAAGGTTCCGCCACACCATTTTGTCCATTCAAAAGACTTTTGTGTTAGGTTGGAGAGAACAAGGATATCGTAGGAAACTTGATAGGGAAACTGCTTAGCAACAGCATAGTGGCCATTGATAACTCGTTGATGTTCATTGGGAAAAGAGAATCCGAAATTAGCTCCTAGGAGAAGTATACCAAAGATTAGTTGTCCTTTCATGTTGACAGCTTAATGAAAACTAAAATTCTAGAATCTGCTTGCTCTTTTTATACTGTAAAACCGTTCAGAACCAACCTTATATAACATTTTACGTTTTAATATATTAACAAAAAGGAATTTCAAGCAATAATTCTTCGCTTACAGATAACATTTTCCATTCTCTTTAGCTTAAAGGTTATTATTGTTTCAATTATTTAAAATTGTTATCTAAGCAAGGTATGCAAACTAATTTATTTTTATTAAATATACCCCTTCCTTATACCAACAAAAAATTCTTTGTTGCATCGCCATTACCAAGCCACAGTTTCTCCAAAACAGGAAACCCGACCTCACCATGTCTCAGCTGTCTTAAAAAAAAACAAAGAACAGCCGTTAAAAAAACAATTATCAGATGTCCTGGATTGGCTCAGCCGCATCGCGATTTCGTTGGGGCAACGCCTTAAATCATTTTAAGCAAACACTTGGATCCCGGGCTGGCCGACTGCCCATTGTATGAACTGGGGAGTACCGCTTGGCTTATCGGAAGAAAGCTTATTAATAACTCATATACATAATGCCCACATAATCACTAAATCAAAACTCCCAAGAGAGCCGGCATGAGAAATGTGGAAATTGAAAATCGTTTCAGCGCGAGTGGGTTCCGAGAAAAAGCAACTCCACAAATAACTCAGTTGCAAGCCCAAAGAACCCAAAAAAAAACCGAATAAAAACCCCGAAACTGGGCAACTGAAAACGCCCTGAGCGCGATACTCAACACTTTGGACAAGTTCTTGACACCGACCTGGGCCTGGAAAAGGGAAAATATTTTTTATTGGCCATTTCAATTATCTTAATGCACTTTAATATGCCATGAGTTGAGTTGAAAACTTTTTTACCGTTCCCTGTTCCAGTCCGAGGCCCAGTCCCAGTCCAGACGTGTGTTTGTGATTATCAGCTAATAAGGCATCAATAAATTTTGGTAAGCAGCAGCCAAAAAGCCAAAGAGCCAAAAAGCCAGCAAGAGCAACGAAACTCGCGGCCAGGCGACGGGACGGATCGGTCTTGGCCAGATCGCCCCGAGATGATGCCGCAGATTGAGCCGGCCAGATTGCAATTAATTTGCAATAACTTTTGATAAATGCTCGGCTGCGTTTTTGGGAGGGAAGTGGATTTAACTTTAACGTCACACGATAACGAGTTGACGCGATTAACTGTAGAGATATTCCGGGCCAGAACCACTCCCGTTAGCAGCCAAATTAGGGATGGAGTGACGATATAAAAAATATATGTACAAAAATATAATACTTATTCCACGGCGAATATTAAACAAACATTTCGATATTAACTTACTAAATCACTATTTAAATAGCTCAGAATACCTTTTGTATGTAAACAATACAAAAAAACTAACATATTTTAGGTGTTTAAATTTGTACTATTTTAAATAATTGATGAAGCCCAATAATAACAAAAATATTAAATATATTTGAATAATTATGAATTCATTGAAGCATAAGTATTTTAAACAATATTAAATAGAGTGCAATTTTTCGATACATTTTTTCACATATTTATTCTAATTTTTATCAGAGGACTGCAACGCAGTGAAGAAGCCATTTCCGACCCTATAAATCATATATATTCTTGATCAGCAACAACAGTAGAGTCGGCTTAGCCATGTTTTAAGGCATACAAATTGACAAACATTTTATTTTTTCAAAATTTTAAACCCAGTATGCAGATTTCTTACCAAAATAAATACTAACAAATATCCGCTTTACCCATTGAAATTAATGCATTATTGGCGTAATCATTAGATTAGATTTTTTACTCAATCAAAGGCTTTCAATCTGTGGCTTTCCGGAATAAGTTTCCTTTCTTATTTCCTACACAACTTATCATCCCTAAGACCAAACCGAGTGATATCGAAGGTTCTGCAGCTCTTAGGAGCTTTATCACTTCCTCGAAAATCCCAAATATCCGCCGCCGGCCATATCATTTTATTAACTTGCCATCAAACTTTATGCGCATCCAAGTTGCAACAAAAAATAAAGAAAAAAATAAATGAAATGCCAAACGATCAGTGTAAAAGTTGCATGCGACAAATTTGCAAGGCGGGAATGCGGGGAAATATTTGAAAAATTTCATCAATGAGCGAAAAGTTAATAAAAAATAATTAATTTAAGGGAATTGGCCGGAGCGCAGGGCGGGGTGAATGGAGTCGGGATCGGATCGGAATTGGCGCTGCAAGCGCATTTAAATTGAATAAAAGTCGCTGAAAGACGGGGAGAGTGGCTGCCACGGCGACGACATTGCAACTGCAACTGCAACTGCTGCTGCTGCTGCTGCTGCCGTGGCTGCCGTTATGCGCTTAACATCTTGGCATCCAATCAATTAGTTTTTATGCGCTTCCATTGCCAACTGTTGTTGCCAGAATGGCCTGGGCCAGGCCAAGCCCCTCTTTCTCTCTCTCTTTTGAGCCATCAGCCGCCGCATCGGCAACAAATTGGCGAAGGGACCGGCGACAACTTGCAACCACAACGGCAACATCAGCAGCAGCAACTGCCACAACAACGATGACAACTTGCAGCTGCATTAACACTGTACAGAAAAAAGAAAAATATCACTTACAGTTGGGTGATTAATAGATAGAAATTGCTTAGCTTAATTAACATTATTTTTTTTTAGACTAAAATTACTAATAAAATAATAATATATAAACTATTTTTTAAATATTTTCAAAAATATACAGTCAAATCTTTATTTTAATTACATTTTTGAGATAAGAAATAAGTATGTGTTGAACTACATTCTGAATATGTATGAGTATTAATATTATATCAAGGATATTACATTAATTAACTTGTTAAATAATATATACCCTAATACAAAATAAAAGCACAATTTTGTATGAACTAATAATTAGTGAAATTTTACATTGTCTTCCTTGATAAGTAAGAAATATTTTTGAATAATTCCAAATCTGTTTTCAATCTTTTTCTATATAAAAATATTTCATACTCCAATAGGATTAGATTTTTTTACAAATATTTATTTACTTAATATTTCCTCTGTAATAAAAGCACCTTAAACAGTATTTTTTCAGGTCATATCGTAGCAATTTTTGGCCCAATAAGCAAACAGTCAACGCAATCGGGGTTAAGACTCTCCCGTTGTAATTGTTTCAATCGCAGGCCCGTGGCCAAGTGCAACCAGCATCAGTGCCGGCTTCTAGTCAAATGTGATACTTTCCCAAAGAGAAAAATCTGGGAAAATGGGGAAAAAGAAATATCAAAAACTTGAGATTCAGCCGGGTGAAATGTTATTCAAATGGCTTTCAAATGCCAGCGAAATGTGCGCAAGTTTGCGGTTTCTGCGATTGACAAATCAATTTGGCGATGGCTTTTGGGGGCTGGGATTTGGTTTCGCCTTGGGTTTTATTTTTTGTTGTCTTTTTTATACATACATTGTATATGTGTATAAAGCCAGAGCCAGAGCCAAGCCTGAGCCACAGCCAACACCTGCTGGCTGATGATGGCATTTCTTATTCTTTTTCGGCTGACCGAGAGACACCTTCCTCCGGCGAGGCAGCCACGTCGATCAAAGCCATTCGAACACTTGGCAAATATATGCGCATTGCTAAGCAGCTGGCGGGGATCAGGGGCGGCCCGGAGGATCCCGGGGTGGCTGAAAAAAGGGGGCAGCAGAAGGTAAATCGACGACAAGCTGGCGGCAGCCCCGTCTGCATAAATGCATGAGAGGAGGATGTGCGATGCCTCCATCTCCGTGCCCATTCGCATCTGCATTTCTGTGGCGGCTTAGCACAACTGCCAATGGCTTTTGGCCAAGTCATTGCCGCTTGCGCTTGTTGCCGTTGCCGTTGCTGATGCTGTTGCAGTTGCCATTGTTGCTGTTGTCCAAACACAACTGAAGTGCTAAAAACATTCCAATGTCAGGTATTAGCAATTTAAGTTAACCCGCTCCCGCTCCTGCGCTGGGGCTTGAAGGCGGCTCCGCTGTGACGACTCCACAAAGTGATCCGATCCCGAAGAAAGGAACATTCTCCTTTGATTGCCACAATGTGTGCCTGTCGATGTGAACGCAACAAATTAGACAGCTTGCTAATTTACTCAATGCATTTCTCATAAATCCCATAAATCATAGGGAACGGGCACACAGGGAATATTCTTTAATTGAACGGATAAGTATAAAAGGATGCCTTTCATTTAAAAATAGCCTTGACTAGGCAGGCTTAAGATGAGCTTTCATAGGTGCTATTTGTAATGGAAATAAATTACTGAGGGGTTATGACACTGCTTTAGGTGTGGTTATGAACTTATGTTGTGTGCTTAAACGGTCACATAGATATTGAAATATGTCAAAGCAGAGGGCCTCGTCATAATACCATAAAGATTTTCATAATTAGAACATTATATATTTTAATAATCCTCCCGAATTTTAATATCTTCAAACATTACCTTGGATATGCGACCAAAAACTGCCCTGGGAAAATCAGGAAAATCCCTGAGGCAAGCGAAAGGGCGGCCCTGGAAATGGGGGCGAGGCGGCGCAACAACTTTTGCGCGATTCTGCGGTCGGTTGTTTGTGTTAATTGAGTTGTTTGCAGCCCGTGTTGCTGCTGCAGCTTCATGTTGCTGCCGCTGTTGCTTGTTTCGTTTGTTGCATTCATTCTTCGTTAAGATTTTTTCTCTTATTTTCTCGTTCAGCTTAAACACATGACCAGTTGCTGCTGTTGCTGCTGTGATTTTTGTGTTGTGCTCTCCCCTGTTGTTCTATGTCCTCCGGACTGTTTTGCAATTTTACAGCAATTAGTGCTGCTTGTGTACACTGTCAGTTATTTCTTTATTCCTCTGCAGATTTTGCGAGTCAAGTGAGTGTGCGGACGGCCGGCCGTGTCTCTTAATGTCGCGCATCAGGCGAAATGAGTCATGGGAGCCCCAAGTTGCAGCAATGCCCCATGTTGCCTGCTTCTGGCACGCTGACTAATATGCAAGACTCTTGAATTGAAAAACCGACACTAAATTAAGAAGGAAAATTGCTGGCAGACAAGGTCACAGCACCAGAAATGCTCTATGTTAAGGTAAATGCTTGGTAAAGCCATTGAAACTACTTTTATGCCAGTTTGTGGGGTTAAAACTCATTTAAAAATATAACCAAATTATTAAATATATAATTTGACTATAATTCCTGGTTTTAAAATTACCTTAAATACTCCAAACTATTTTTCCAAATATTTAAAATTTCGATTAAGCTCTCTATTTCTTCTATCATCATTTTTTGAGACTCTAACCAAACCACCATGCTTCCCCTGTAGAGTATAGAATATAAACGAAACGCATGGCACTCGAACACGCCCAAGGTAGAAAAATGGTTAAAGATTTGCCACAGACAAAAGGCAAAACAAATATGCAGTGTGAGACCCGGAGAGACCCACGGAGACCCCCAGCAAAAAGCAAAAGCAAAGCCAAATGCAACTGCTGTGGCGGCTCTGGACTGCTTAGCTGTGGCTGCAGCAACAAAAAGCGTTTTGTGTCACAAAATATTTGAATGTAAAGTGCGCCCCTCAGACTCTTAAATTCAGACTCGGTCAGGACGTTAGCTTTGGTTTGCTGTCTTTATTCCCGTCCCTGCTGCGTTATTTGAGCTAAAGGTGCACTTGAAACAAATCATCAAAAAACGTATACTTCAGGTTATATTAAATACAATTAATGTATTTAAAGAAAATATATAAATAGAAAGCCACAGCTTCGATTGCCATATTCTTTGGGTAGTGTGCCGCATTCCATGAAGTTTACATTAAATAAAAACCTTTTCCTTAGTTAGATATTATAAAATTTCCCTTAATTTTGTATGTTTAATATACTTCAAAATAGTTTCCTCTCTGTGTACCCAAAACTAAAGCTGGCTAGGTCGACGTGCGCCTGCGCGACCACGCCTCCGCCGCTCCAGCGCCCCCAGAGACCGCTCGGCTCGATCACTAATTGGTCACGACAGCAGCAGCCCGGACTGAGGTTTTTTTTCTGTCTTCGATTTTTCAGCTCTTTGGTACGATTCTTTTTCGTTTTTCGCTTTTGTTTGTTTTCCTTTTCTTTTTTTTTTTTTTTTTTTTGAGTTTTTTGGTTAAACTAAAAGTAAAATCCATTGAATTTGGCAAGAGGCCGTTGCGATTTGGTTCGGCCAGCAAGAAACCTTCAATTTTGGTAGCGTTTTCCTGCAACAGACCCAGCTCCTACCCACCTACCTTTCGGCCAAGTCCCCTCTCCCCCGATGGGGGTATTAAAGTTTAGAGTCGCAATTGATTTTAGTCGTCAGTTTTATGGGCTTTTGATTTTTGGCTCATTGTGCCCGACTACCGACGACTCCGGCGATGGCGCAAACACTAAATTTATTCGATGCTGCATTTCAGTTTTATTATTGAATATAATTTTAAATGGATTTTTAATCATCTTTTGATGTTGGCTTAAATGGTACGCCATTATTCAAGATGCTATTAGGCCTTGTAAAAACTTGAGTAGAATCCCGAGTTTGGCTTGTGCAATTGAAAATAAAGCCAAGCCTAAACGTACCCCAAGTGATGTTCAACTCTCACTTTTTCCTAAGCAGTAAGCTATTAAAATTGAGTGAAACTCTGATGGCTTTAAAGCGGGCCAAGAAACTTTAGACTCCTTTTGCACTCCCACACTATTTACGGCTGGTTATTTATGGCTCCTCTCTGGGCAGCAACAATAAACATTTCGGCAACCGCCGCGGGAAGGCGACCGAAATACAACGTCATTCATCAAGCCGAAAATTTACTTAATGAAATTAATAAATAAATTATGATATAAATCTTGGACACTGAGTCGGTCCCCCCAAGTGAACCGCCATCGTTGTCGGTGTTGCTGTTGCTGTTGCAGCAGCAGCAACATTTTTATTAAAAGCTCTAAATTATTGGCAGTCGCATGCGATGCCGACAAACGAGCCTGGTCAGCTGCCGGTCGCTCCGCGGATTCGTGGCTAACCGGCACAACACACCGGCAGGCACACATTAACGACCAAATGTCAATTTCCAGGCAATCTTTTTGCAATTTCTGCCTGTTTTTTAGTTAATAATTTTTGGCCATTGCAACTGCAACCGCCGGAGTTGCCGCAGTTGCCGGAGTTGCAGAAGCAACAGCAACAAAGTCGTGTCTGCTTTCGTAATGTGCTGAAAAATATTTTTGCGGCTAGTAAAATTAAGTTAATAATTCTTTTTTTTTCCAGCTGCAGTTGGAACTTTTCTACGTGGCGGGAAAAGACAGGCGCACTGGGAAATGCTCTATACAAAGTTGGGGCTTTGATAGACAAACTATTTAAAGCAACATTGTGGTTTTAAGGGTAGATGCAACTTTGTGCTTGTTGTAATTATATATTTCAAATACAAAGCTTCCTTCATATCTCTAGGAATAATATGAAGAATAAAGTATTTAAATCCTTAGCCATTAAAAAATGTATTCCTAAAATATTTGAGTATTAATAAGCAGCTTACGAACTGTAATTTCATTATTAAAACCTTTAAAGAGTATCTCAACTTCTTTAGTTGTATCCCTTATTTTTCCCTCCTATTTATGCTGGGCACTTGATAAATTTTCAAACTCGCCAACAAATATTTTTGCTGTTTTCCTGATCGCTTTTTTCCCTCCTGCGCCGCCACGTAAATGTGTCAAATATTGACAATTTATATGGAATCGACATAGGTGCCTTATAGGAGCTGAAAAATAAAAAACAGAAAAACAAGAAACTGATTTTGGCGACTGGCAAGAAATATGAGTTAAATGCGTTTTTTGGGTCGTTGCAATAATTTTTACCTGCCTCTTTTACCGCTCCTTACGTTTGCAGCTTTGATTGCTGTTGTTAGTTTGGTGTTGTTTCCAATTGTTGTTCCCATTGTTGCTTGTGTTGTTGCTGTTGTTTTTGTTGCTGTTGCCTGTGGTCGCTGTAAACAGGAGATTGTTATTTGCAACCCGCTGTGCGTACACCGCAAACTGGACAACTTAATTTGGCTAAAAGTCGCTTGTTAGTGTTGGCACTCTCCTCCACGTATTGGCGGTACAGAGAGGGAAAATTTATATAGTGTGGAATTATGTATAGAGAATTGACAATTTATATGGAATAATGGTGAATAGTATATTTTTTAAATGATTAAAGAATTATTTAAAATGGGCAATATGTTGTCAATATTGTTTACAAACTGTACCCAAAATTAAAAACAAAGGAATAAACATGTCGAAGAAAAAGGATAGAAACATGAATTATGTATCTTAATTATAATGTAATATTTATTAAATTTACAAGGTAAAATTTTTGAAAATTTATTGTACTTTTTTAGCATCTAAATCGCTCCCCGCTTCCATGACTCCCCACTCAAAAATACTGTTAAAAATAACTCTACAATTTAAATAAAATGTATTATTTTCTTAGCAAAAGCTTAAAATCAATTATTTTATATAGTAAATAAAAATCCAAATTTTTTTCCAGTGCCTTTCAAGTACTGCTGCGGTTTGGATCACCACTTCCTTGGTGTTGGTGTCGCAGTTTGCGGTCCACGTTCGCCACATCATATCACATCCGAGCGAGGAATGCCAATCGCAGTCCAGTAGATGAATATGAAGATGAAGCAACCAGGGTCTTTTTAGCTTCGTTCGCCTTTTTGCTGCAGACTGGGACGAGTTTCCCGCATATCGAATGCAATTGGGATAACCACAATTAGAGGAACACGAAATTAGAATGCAAAACCAGGTTTCAATTCAAGTTAAGAAGAAAACGTGGAAAAATTCAGCAAATGCAAGTGAATAATTGGGTAACAGGGGTTTTAGAAGCACGAGAAATATTTTTATTTTAATTAGTTGCTTGAAAAATATTTTCTCAAAGCAGAGGAAGTTTATATATTAGAAATTACTTGAAACCTAAATTGTATAGTTGTTGTATAATTTTTAGAGGATCTTTAAATTTTTCATATTTTCTTGCAGAGAAACTCAATCCTTTCCCACACATCTTTATGTAAAATCGTTTATCCTTTCTTTGCCTACCTAAGCCAAGCCTTTAATTGCTCCCTGTCATTGATTAATTTGTTGACTTGCTCGGCTTAATAATTGCCAGACGACAGTTGAGCGGAAAAAACAATGCAACTGGGGAAAACAAATCCCCAACTGCAGCGGCTACTGCAGCAACTGCAGTGCATCAACAATTGCAACTGCAGCAGCAACACGAAAGTTGTCGCGTCACAAAGCAACAAACGACATTTATCATGTTAACCTTTGAAGTGCATTTGTCTAGACGTCTTCAACGAGGGTTCTCTCCTTGTTGGTTCTTATTTTTGTATTTTCATTATTTTTATTTTTGTGTTGATGTTGTTCTTGGCAAAAAACGCGGAAGAAAAAAGTGGTTAAGCTAAAGGGCCCCAAAGGCACAAAATGGAATCATAATAATTTGTAATAAATTAACGCCTCGTGTGCCGCTGCAGTGACAACAACATGCAGCCGGCAACACCTAGGTTTTGGGTCTACGGAGGATTAAAACACGCCCAGTCCTCCCAGTCCTCCAGCAGCAATCACCGGGCAGCAGTACCAGCCCGGAGCAAGACCAAGCACCACCACCACCAGCTCCAGAGCCAGGTTCAGCTCCTCGTCATCTTCATTAAGTCAAGGCGCGTCCTCGAGTGCAAAGTCAACGCGACAGCCTCAGTCACACATATGGCATTTGGCTTCTACACTGGAAGAAAGCTAAAGCTTGGTGCAAAATTCATAAAATATATAATTGCTAATATTCTAGGGAGCTTTAGAATCTATAAATTATTTAAAAGTTCTTAAGAAGGAGTTTAAAAAGTGATAAAAGTGATTCGCATTTGAAAATCAAGGGTCTGCAATGAGATTTCAAAATATGTATTATTTTTATATCTTTGAGGTATAGAGGATAGTATGCACAAAATTATTAAAGAATTGTTTTTTTACAAAGAATTAATATTAATTTTATTACTTGCTCTTCTTAGGCTTAATTACCATAGAACTTCATATGCCCAGGTCTCTGAAAGCCTCTCTAAATCGCTTGTTACTATTATCATTATCATTAAACTCATAATTATACCGTATTTCTCTCTGTGTACCATATGCACTCACTCTGTACCCTCTGATTCGGCGGTGTTGCCACAACCCTTTTGTCTAATTTCACGCTGTCGTTCCTCATCAAAGACTGACGCGCGTCCCCGGCGAGTAATTCATCATTTCGCGTGACGTACTCCGGAGTTCTCCTTGGATTCCCCTTACCTCCTGTCTCCGCCCTCCTCCCTCTCCGACACATAAATTCTCAAGTGCCAAATGCATTTTTTATATCGCCCGAGCGCCTTGCCTTCGCCGTTTGCCTTTGACTTGGCCTTAACTCCTGGTTGGCGTGACACAATCGACAAGTTGAAAGCAGGCAGTTGATGTTGCTGTTGCTGCAGTGTTGATGTTGATGTGGCTGTTGCAGAGTTGCTGCAGTGGTTGCTGCTGCTGCTGCTGGTGCTGTTGCTGTCCCCATCGTTAGCTGCTAATTATTCAAATTAATTGTTTCGCCCCAAAGACACGCGCACGCTCAGCTCGAACGCCAATCAAGCGAAGAGACAGTTCACAGTCCGCAGGAGAAATGCTATTTATTTGGCTTTCAACAAGACAAATTATATCAATCGGTTGTTACTAATAGGGTTTAAGGAGCAATAATGATTAAGCAATAGTTATTCTTAGAATTAATGATCCCAACAATTGTAAGCGTTAGTTAATGATTTCTAGATTGTATTTTCTAATTTGATTAACAATTTAAAGAAATTTTATTTTTCATATTTGCGATTTGTATCTAGTTCTGTTTTTTTAAATCTCAATCAAGAAATATTCCCGCTCCATCTCTAATTGAGTTATGATTGCTTCTGTACTCTCACAACTCGGAACAAACAAAATCCTTTCCAGTTGCCAACTTGTCATGTTTCTTGGCGGGCAAACACACGAATAGGAATGGCAATTCGAATGCAAACTTTAATTTTTAGCTGCGAGTTCCAATTTAGGTCGCCTCGGGGCTGGCTGGCTGCCTGTCACAATTTCTGGGATTTTCTGAGACTGAGAAAAAGAGGCGTGCGCCTTATGGGAGGGCGTACAACACCTATGATTCGATTGTGACAGGAAAATAGGAAATTGTGTTACTAAGGTTAGGGTGTTTGAGTCATTTCTGAGCTGCATTCGATATGCTCTCAATACTTTTTTTAATTTGTTACGAAAAAGTTGGGAAAATTTATAGAAAAGATGTTCTTGTTTGACAAAAGTTTTCTTAATAAGTTTATTTTAAATCCCAACAGACATTTATATATATTTTGCTGCATACTTTTTATTCATTTTATTTATTATATAATATAATAATAATAATTTTTATTTAAATAAACTAGGATGCACAAAATTATATGAAACAAATAAGTTTGCGTATTTTAATTTCATAAAATTTTTAAAATATAATTCCTACCAAGTTCAATGACATAAAGGATATATAACATTTTTTATTGACTTAAAAATAATTTGTCTGGTATAGTCATATTACTTTGAATCCAATTCATTCTCTCCTTTTCCTTTTAATTGTATTGTACAAGAACCCTCGAAACTGGTTGAATTGAGTTGTTTTTTCACATTCCATCGACCGACCATATCCTGATAAGGCCAACACGACAAAGGGATCCATGCAAAACAACTCCATTTAATATTTTGGGTTTCATTTTAAGGTTTATTGACTCAAATAGGGCATAACTCTTTCGAAATCAAAGAGACTTGACAGTACTCTGACAAGATAATATAGTTTTATATAATAAATTAATTTAATAAAAAATAAATTCAAATAAAGACATGTATGTTCATAATTTTATTTAACTATACATATTTCGGATTAAATAATTATCTACTATTTCCTATATTTAGTATAACCCTTTTCTTACAGGGTATAGGCCCAAAAAGTAAACTGAATACAGTGAGCAAATTTTTCCTCATTCCCCAGCCAAGATTAGCATCGATTTCTGGCTACTGTTGTTGCAGCAGCGGCAGCAGTTGTTGCTTATGATTGCTGTTTGTTGTCAAAAGCGGTTATTTTTTTGGACTTAAATGCTTTCGGAAATCGCAGAACCGAAATGAAATCGCAAAGAAGCGAAAAGCCAAAGAGCGAGGAGCCAAAAAGTCGGCAGATTATGACGATGGCGATGGCAGGGAAAAGCCGCGCAACAGCGAAAACGTTTTTGGGGATAAATGTTAAACGAATGTTTATGCAAATTAGAAGCGATCGCCGCTTCTGTTTGATGTCCTTCGCCAGAAAGAGTTGTAGCAGCAGCTGGCGGGAGATGGAGCAGGAGATGAAGCAGAAGATGGACCTGGAGATGGCGATGGCGATGGCGAGGGAAGCCTCGATTCCGATGACGATGATGAGATCAAGAGTTGTAGCCCCTTTTCGCGTGGCCAAAGCGATTTCTGGCAACACGCGGGAGGGCAGACCGAGGGAGAGGAAAAGAGATTAAAGTCGATACCAAAACGGGTCCCAAACGGTAGCTGCAATTTGGCAGCAACAATATTTGGGCCAAGCAGAAATCAGAAGAGCAGTTAACAAGCTAACGGTGTTACACAGAACCGAAATTTTACAAGTGTTTAGAATGGATTAATAATAAATAATGAATAGAAAATATTTTACACCGAAAACTATTACTGTCTTAGATACTTTTTAGTTTCTAAATAGTATTTTAATATAATCCCAACATAAAATGGTATAAAACTTACGAAGATATGTATATTCTCCGTTACGTATTTATCTTTAGAAAATCGTTTGGTTTTGAGAGAAAGTCTATACATTGTTAATTACATCAAAAGATATTGGAATTGCATTGCTTTTAACCTCCTCAAATCGGTTCATTAGAAGCTCGTATCTATATACTCCCCAATCAGCACTTTTGTGGCTTAACCCGTTTTATCCGCACCGCCATTATTAGCCAAATTGAACCTTAAAATGTCAAAAAGGCATTAAGTGGGATCCAAAGATGCACAGATCCCACAGAGTGCCGCTTTTCAGAAGGTGGTAGATATCTGGGAACTACACTATAAACAAAAATTAAAAGTCAGGTGAACAATTTTATATTATTAAAAAAAATATAGAAATTATATTATATTAAATGTAAAGTAAACAAGAATGTATATTTAACTCTTTTAAAAATTGTAATATATGGAAAAATTAAATACTTTAAAAGTCACAGGACTTTACAGATCTCTTTGAACTTTAGAGTTTTTTTGTAGTGGAATATTAAAAAAAAACTCTTAAAATCCTTAAAAATTGTTCGAATTCTTTCGAAATATTTTGGATAAATTTAATACAGTTATACAAACCTTTTTAAAGTAACACAAAGCTTCTGCTTTAAGTACCTTAAATAAAATAATTTTTTCCTCTTTAAATAAAATCTCTCAAAATCACAAAAACCCTTTTTTCCAGTGCAGGATATCGTCTCCAGTCTGAGGCCACTCTCTTAAGGCCAGATAATTTGCGACCATTCCACATTGATGGCATATCGATGATGAGATGATGGCGCTGATACGGGCTCCCTATACGTGGCTGGCTCCTCTGGGTGCGAGTCCTCCAGTTGGCCAGCATGCAAATATTGTCACACAGGCGACGACCCCGTCCAAGAAGCCGAAATGCAATTGGCAACGAGCCGGACTCGAGAGCGGGAAAGCCGCGACAGCCGTCCGATCCTGTCCAGATCGTGTAGATAGTTAAGATCGCTTATCGGACTGAATTATGGCAGAGCTAAAAGCCTGCCAAAGTGACTTTTTTCCTCTCTTTTAATGTGTGTCGATTGCGTGCCGGCCATAAATGAAATTTGTTATGCATTCAGTTTTTGTCAGCGACCTTGGCCAGCCGTCGCGGGATCTCAGATCTCTCAGATCTAATTAGTTTTGGCCATCAGGAGACTTGTCAAGCCTTTCAACTGCGCCGACGGTGCGGCTCCTCCTGAGAATTTTCCCCGAGACTTTCGATTTCACCTGCCTCGAGAGCCGTTGGCTCCGTTGGCAATTCAATTAAAGCCCGCAAATGTCGAAATGTTATCGAAGTCGACAAACAAACTCTTTTTTTAGCAGCAAGTCGAGCTCAATTGGCAATTGCAAAATTGAAACTGCAAAACTGTTTTCGTTTTTTCTTTCAGATGCTCAGTAATGGTACATTACAAGGGGTGTATTAGTTATTGATGGACATAAAAAGAAAATCTGAATCTTTTTTGGTTATACATTTTGAACCTTTCTATTTCTTGTTAGTTAATATAAATTTTAGAAATGAAACTGAACCAAAATAATTTATACATTTCATAAAAGATGTTATTTAATACACATACGAGTATATCAATATTTCACTGTAAATCTAAGTTCCTGGTCTCTTAAATTATATTTCAAAATACATATAAATATTTTACTTTATTCGACATTTTTTAAGCTTAAAGAATGCAAATATCTGTATAGACTGTATAGACTTTTAAAACTTAATAAAATAGCGTAATTATCAGTTACCAACTTATTTTTTTAGTTTATTCTACTATTTCCTTTTATTATTCAAATATTCAAATATTCTACAGCCATAGGCAGTATCTCTGAGTCGAAGAACTAACTCTACCCTTCAGTTTCCATTTTTTTCTGGCCCCTATCTAAGCCTGCCCCATGCCGCGCTGGAATTGAATGTCGTGGCTAAAAGTGAAGTTGGTCTAGGGGCTCCGACTGTTTTTATATCGTGGCTGCGGTTGGCCAGGTTTGCTGGCTGCCTCTAATATGACATCTACTAATAACGAACCGGGGCTCCGAAGAACCCAAACCCGAACCCAGGCCCGGCTCTTGGGCAAGGGCCAGTCAGCCATTCACTTGGTTCGGGCCAAGTCGAGTGCATTGGTGAAAAGTCATAAGGCAGCAAAAGTGGTAACGGCGAAGAAAACCGCAGCAGTAGCGGGGGAAAATGGTTTGTTTTGGTTCAAGTTGTCGTTAATGGCATGGAAAAATGTCAGGCAGAAAAAGGTTTGCCAAACGATTCGTACTTTTTTTTTTTGCCCCAGCTGTGTGTGGGTTATGAGTTATGTGTGCGAATGGCGGGAGAGAGCCCAGCGACATTTTGCTAAATGATTCACAAAAACAACAAATGCACACAATGGTGTATGTGAGCCTAAATTGAATTGGATTTGTTTGAGTCAATGGAGCGTGAGTGATACGCCTCGAGGGGAATCGATATATACTTACGCCTGGCATTGAGATCTTCTGCATGATAATTGGATTATAATTAAGTTAAACTGGAACCTCAGCAGACATAACGGGTATTAAATAATATTTAAAGCATTTATTTCTTGGTTTGTTTAAGTTGTAAACTGTACTAGCGTCAGAGCTGCCACATTATAAAAACAAACACGCTTATAGCCAAGACTGTACATAATTGAAGTTGCCAGACTTTGATAAAAGCAATATAATTATCGGTGGCACTTTCAAATCATCTATTAATTTATTAAAATATAATCCGTTTGTATTTTAATACCTGTTGAGCCCATAAAAACAATTTCAAGTATTATTTATGACTCACACATTAAACAAAGATCTTAATTACCCAAACTCCTTCACAGATCTCAAACTTTCCAATGCCGCCTCATTATGAATGCCTAACTAGCGATGACCTCGCATTAATTTTATAATGCCTAAATACATTGCAAGCGTTTCAGGTGTGCGAAGGCCCCTAATGGGACATTAAAGCCCCCGAAAGCCTCCAACTTATGCGAGGCGACTATAAAAAATCGACAACCAGCGACGACGACGACGACGGCAGCCTCTCAAGTCGCCTCTCTCAACTCTAAAGAAAAAAACAAGTGCCCATAAAATATAATAAAAGGAAGTGCTTAAAACTGGCAACAACAAGACCAGAAGGAGGGGGTTTCCCGGCCAGAATTGCCAGTACATGGGATTGGGATGAGGGACTGGCATCTCAGGGGACAAGAGGCGGTGGATATGGTGACCATAGTGGCAGGACAGGACTCCTTTTGCATAGTTGGTGTCTAAATTTATTACCCGCGATCTAACACGATTTCTCGCACTTGTACCTACAATAATCATTATATGCAAACACACAACACACACACATGCAGCGGGGAAAATTACATGCGCCAAAGCTTTTCGCTTTTTTACTTTTTTTTTTTTGCTTTTTCGCCTTTTGCATATTTGGCATGCAACTTAAAGAGGAAAGAAAAGGAAAAACAGAACCGAAAACGTAACAAGTGCAGCTTGGGAAACTGGTCTGGTCTTCTCCGGAATGAGATGCCAGAGCAGGTGCAGTAGGGCATGTGTGGAGGGAAGCCATAAATGATTTTATAAAATAAGTAAATGGCATAACAATTACTTCTTTTATATTTATTCTTATATCTCAGTAACCTAAATAAGTGAGCATTATGAGTTCCTAGATTCTGATATATCATAAATTCATTATATTAATTTTTTCCTTGAGGAAAAATTTCCTCTTTAGAATTCTCCACTGTGCACTTTAGCATAAGCCTTTGTACTCGCCTGGATATAGTTTATGCATTATATAATTCCCCTCGAAGCAAGAGGCGAAAAAGATGCAAAGGCTTTGGTCTAATGAGGCGTGGTAACCAGTGCATATATGCAGGGTATTTCTTTTCATTTTTCCCCTCAGAGACGATAATGAGATGCAACAAGGAGATGATTAATTGCAGCATCTTTCGCAAGACGTCTTAATGCCCTAAGCTGGCAAATAACAGGGTATCCGCTGGTGCCTAAACCCTGCTAATCACCTTAAAAGAAAACAGAAACCACGCGCTTGGCTATAAATATATATATATATCAAGAGGCTGGTGCTGCTCCTGCCTGGTGCTGCATAGAGAAATTCTGGCTGGAGATTACAATCGCTTGTAATAAATACCTTAAGTATCGCATACATCAGTAACCCAAGGACGTGGCTCGTAAGTCAGGCCCGAACATTATTATTAAGCGGAGCCACCGAGAGTGGAGCCGGCTGACCGACTGACTGGCGGCCAAGGCCTGACTTACGTGCAACAATTTAACAACTTAATTATTGCTAAACTACACCGGCCACAGCGACAACATCTAGCCATAAATAAACAACGGTGCGTATGGGTGATATTGGTTATTCGAGGCAGGCCAAAGTCGTGGACGGGTGGCAGGATGACTTGGCTGGACTGGCGAAATAAAAGTAATAATAAGGCTGCTTGGCTGCCAAAAAGATGGCAAGGTGCGATATACCCGAAAGATGATCATCATCGGAGAGAACAGCCAGCAGCAGCAGTAAATGAAGCAACTTCGAGCTACTTGCAACAAATGCAGAGAGAGAAAGTGTACCTTAAGACTGTAGTGAAAAGTACTAAACAAATCAAATATATTTTAAGAAAGTACTATAATTCCTAAGCTCCTAAATTGAATTAATTTGCAAATAATGTAAATTAAAGATATATCTTATAAATAATAATAAATCATACAATATTCAGTCAAATAATTTCGATTTAGGCTTCTGCCAGTGCCTGACCGAGGCCTCCTTTTCGGAGAGTGTGCATCCTGCTGCCGCCTGGTGCTTGTCATTGAGTAATCTATCGACAGGTTGGCCATTTAGCCACTGCAGAGTGCTCTGAGTGTGTTTGTGGGAATTAGCATAAAAACGCAATTTTTGAATATTAATGTGCAGAGCGCGGGGCAGCGACATCTCAGCTCGATTGCGTGTGCTCCGCTGGCGAGGATCGTTCGGTTCGGTGGCTCAGTTCCTGCCACTTGGCTTACACTGGGTTTCAGCTCCGCTCTAATCAGATTCCCCTGCCTCGATAACGACGCCTCGGGTCGGACTTTGGCCAGGAGAAGGTGCTATCCGATTCCCGGGGCATCTCTCTCTCCCGGCACGCAGAGCTGCTCCTTCAGAGCTCCAGAGATTGGCACAGCGGAGGAGCATGAGAAATGTTTGCACTGGTTTATCTTGGGAATGCATCGAAAATGTTGCGTAATATGGGAAGCTGGCATTAAAATGGAAAGAGAACCACAACTGTCAGAATTTGGAGCAGTGCGATGTTCTAGGGCAAAGATAACTAGTTGATTAAAATAAAACATTTTAATTCATAAAAAAATAAAATACATACATAGGAATATTTTAAAGGCGCATGACCTTTTTTACATTCCTTTTAAGCACTCCCTTAACCATGCGGTGCATCTCACTTATAGATATTTCTGCTAAATTGTTTAAAACTCAAATGTTTGACTCCACAAAATGTCCATATCTATCGAGATCTGGAATATATATGACAAATATGGATTTCAACTCATACAACAATCAAACTTACATTTGACATTAAATTTTACATAAAATTACTGGCGGCATCTGGATCTGGTTTTTCGAAACTACACTGACTGCTTTATCCAGTCGTAGCTGGTGGCGCCACTCGGAAAAGTATATATCAAAATAACAGTTTTTTTTAATTTTTGTCTAAAATTAACATTAATTAATTTAAAAATAAAATTCAAATAACAGTTACAGAATATGGGTTTTAATAGCTAATACATAATTGTTGTTTTTTTATAATTTATTTATTTATTTATTTTATTTTTTTTTTAAGTAGGTATTTGTAAAAAATATAAATTTAGTTGTTATGAAATGTTGTCACTGAGAAATGTGTTTCATCTGACCGAAAAAAAACAATTCCCTATAAAAAATTACGAACTGCAAGGGTATACAAACTTCGGTATGCCGAAGTAAGCTTGCCTTCTTGTTCTTCAGTCAGTATTTACAGCTCATCATACAGAAACCCCATAAGTAAGCCTCTTTTTTCCTCTCGAAATACCCAGAAAAAAAATCAAGAAATCATAACAAAGCGCGTAGAAACAAAAGTTCAATAAACCCAAAGCTAAACAAAACGAGTTTCTACAAAGTGCATGCGAGTATTCGAGTATTACTCACACTGAAAAGCATTTCACAATTGAAGGGCAAAGCGACGTCATGACCCAAAAAAAAAACACACACACCAGAGAGGGGAATCAGTGCATTGACATTGATGGGGGGTCATTTCGGAAACTGGGTCACCATCGTCACTTTCACAACGAACGCGTTAAATTGCAGTGGCATTGAGACAGAGACAACGAGAACTTCCCTCCCCTAACCCACAATGAGCTCAAGTTCAGCCGGCTAAAATAGTGACGTAGCTGCCCCGCCGCGTTGCGAAAATCAAGAGAGCGAGGGAATCATCGCCGCCAGCAGACAAAGTGCAGTGAATCACAGTCTTCGATATAAAATGTGTGTGTTTTCAGTCACGAACGCCGGCAGAGTGGTGATGCAACCTCTCTCTGGGGAGCTTCAACTTGTCTCTCATTTTTCTCTGGGGATCCTCAGTGGGTCTATCTTAATGTATCGATCTTCCACGGTTTCTCTAACTTCTCTCCCTGCAAGCGGTGACGTCGCATAGCTAATTAATTTTAAAAAAACCTAGCTTAATCCAGGTTACCAAGTGTGAAATTTAACTGCACTGGAAAGAATAATATAAGTTTTAAATATCATAAATATTTTATTCCAAAAAAGTATACTTTCATCAAATAAAAAATGGTATTATTGCTAAATAAATTGTAAATACATTATTATATTATTCATTATTATATTATATTTTACGAATTCCTAAACCATGTTGAAATATTTGTAATATTTTTTTGACATTTTAAGAAACTAAAAATTTACTTTTACAATGTTTGTAAAGCTAAAAATGTCTTATTTTTTGTATTTATTTATATTTTAATTTAAAAAATTTACAATATTCAGAGAATATGTGAATATTATATTCTAAGGCCAAATTTCAATATCATCTCAAAATTTTATTTTTCATACCTAATGTTATATTATATCTGGAAAATATAATCCTTAATAATGGGAAGCGAAAATTCTCTATCTTTAAAATTTTATTGAGGACAGATAGTGGTTATTCTTTATAATCTTTATCTTTGTTGTAAATTTATCATTTTATTGTTCCTAAGGACCTATAAACTTAATTATAATATTACCTAGAACCTTTCCTTTAAACATGAACTCAAGAATAAAGATTATAGGGAAAATCTTACAAGTGAAATATAAGTCTCGAAATATCCTAGGCTATTTTGTTTCAGTGCTTCAGCTCATATAAATCCACTAGCAGCTTAGTGTAGGGTATTTCCAAAGTCTCTAAGAGGTATTACTTGGCCATCTGCTGGCCTGCAGCCTCCGTTGCAGCCGCCTGACTGGGCAGTTGGCCAAAATTAGCCCCTGTGCCAGCGAAACATCCCCCTCCACATCTCAAAAGATACTATGTATCTAGATGTTTTATGTGCGTGATCTTGGGCACGTGTCTTCCCTCGCCCCGAAAGAGATCCCCAGCTGCTGTCACGGGGCTCGGATAAACAACCACCGGCCGTCGCCTTAGCGGAAAATAGGAACAAATTCGGAATTACAGATGAAAGTAATTTAAGCCACAGGGAATTGTAAATGAGGAATTACAGGCCAGCTGAAAGTTCGGTCACAAGCTCCCCGTTCCAGCTCCAGACTCCCGGAAAATCAAGTCGAATAACCCGAAAACGTGCCGGCTATAAATACATGGAAAACTGAAAAAAAGAAAACCAAAAGCAAAAGGTCACCTTGACTAACTTGGCTGAATGGAGCCGAAAACTCTGGAGAGCAAAGAGCGCGAGCGGGAGAGAGCAACGCTCGCTCACTTTCACAACGCCTCCCAGGCCGTTTCGTCATTCATCCTGGCGCAGCAGCTGCGGCGCCGGCCGAGGCAGCGGAAACAGCTGCCTACACTCAGCATAATAGTGTGCTAGGAATATTTCGAATATTTTACAATTCAGATAAATAAAACAATGCCTATCAAAATCAAAATAAAAATTTCGTACGTTATGAAAATAATTTCAATTGTATAAAAAGAAATTTATCTTAAATTTATTTGTTCCTGCATTAATATTTTAATTAATTTATAAACCTTAGCACATTTCCTAAAGAAACGATTATAGAATCAAATATAGAAAGGGACTTGCCATAGCAAGAATACTGACTTGGGTATTTTAAAACCCTTTAAACATTTTTTAAACTGAAGACATTGTTCCTAATATCAGTTTCTAATCTAACCAATTTGTAACCTAAGAATTGTTAGCAATTCAGAAACCTTAACTAGTATTTGAATGATTGAGGAAACCAATTTTTTCCATAGATCCTGCCCCAAAATACCTTGCCATATGATAGTGCATTCTTATATTTCCAATACAACATTTTCTCTCAGTGTTCGGGCCTGCGGAGGAAATAGAAAGAGAGGTAATGAGTGAAAGAGCGGCTGCGGAGGCTACAAAATCCAGCGGCGGCGGCAGCTAAATTCCAAAGCAGCCGTGTGAAGTGCGAACAGTTCGCAACGAACCCGCAAACTGAACGGAACGTCGACGACCTCAAAATACAGAGGCGCCAAAAATAAAATCCAGTGAAAAAAGTGAATTTAAACCAAACCAACCCAATACCAAAAAGTAAGCAGATTCTGAAGAGAAATAATTACTAAGTGCCTTAACGGTAGACTATAGTTTTCAATGGGTATTTTTCCCTTGAGCTAAGCTCACTTCCTGCCTCATCAAAGTGCATTCAACTTTTAACGGTCAAGTGCAAGTCCAAAAAACGAATTCCAGTTCGAATTCGAAACCGAAGCCAACACCTCGCCGCCCTTGGCCTTCCGCACGGGTACTGTTATTAGGGTGTACCCAGGGGGAGGCACAGTGGCTGCCAATTGGGCGTACTTTCACTTTCGCTTTCATTGAGAGCATGCGCCATGCCCAAAACAGCTGTTTGTGGCTGGGAATGGGATTGTTTTTGACAGGGGTGACGTCGGCGTAGTCGTCGTCCCCCCAGTAAAGTGGAACAACCGCATTTGACTTTGAGAGAAGGTCATTCGAATAGGCCCAATTTAGCGTGGCAAGTTTTAGCAGCTTGCAACAGGTGAAAATATTGATTTTAAAGTGCGGAATTTTGGATATTAATATAGGTGCAGCTGGCCATAAACTTCCAAGTTTAATTAGCAAAGTTATAGTTCTGGGTTTGAAGTTAAATAAAAAATAATTAAAGGGTTAAGTTATAACAATACATTAGTTTCCATTCAAATGTGAAAAAACAGAGTACTAAATATTTTAAACAAGTTTTAATTGAAACAGTTTTTAGTTTAAGTTTAGCAAAGAGGTATTTCCGGGTTTTGGATAGATGGAACCTTTGTAAAACGTATTAAAATACAATATATATTACCATTACCAATTTTTACCAAATTTATGTTATGTATTTTGCTACAAATTCCAAATACATATGTAGTGTATAATTTATTTTCAATACCTACATACATATACATATGTGATTTCCCGGTAAAAAATAAACTGTGCTCGCCCAGCCATAAATCATTATGTATTGCTTTTATCTTCGTGACATTTCTCTGACACCGCGAAACCCATCAAAAAATCTCTACTATTTTTTTACCGCGCCCATAATATTCTCTGGAACTCACAAGTGCAGTCGTAATTCAAGCTAAGAAAACACTCAGACTGAAGCAGATTCTAATTAAAAACGTGCCACATGTTTATATAAATATTTTCTCACTGATAACAGTCCCCGCTTCAATATGCACTTTTAATCGCCGGCAATCTAATCTTAACCCTATATATTGCAAACATTGGCAACAAACTCAACTTTGGCCCGAACCGCCACTCTTCCTAGTCCAGATAAGGCTGAGCTCTACGTCATGGTGATATATGTATGTATATACTGGAAGCATAAAACAGTCATCGGAAAATAATATAATTCCTCATCATGAGAAACACTCAGTAATTGGATTTCTGAAATTGCCTTAATGGTTTCCCTGATAAGATTGCGTAGGAAGTAGTCCCCAAATCAGTAATGAAGCGATTTTCGATAGGATTAGTTTGAAAAGGTTTCGAATTGATTGCATTGATAAAAGCCATTCCCTTTGGGCCAAAAATGATATAATGCAGATAATGAGATAATGGAGGAAGAAGACCCTAATTGAACACGAGTGACTATCATGATTGTCACAAGTTTGGCTCTATGAATTGCTATATAAAAGAGCCAAAATCAGCATTAGTTAATTTTTTCGGCAATGTTTTCGGTTCGGTCCGGTTGCGTGTTGTGGCGATGTCGCTTTTTTCTCATTAATCCGACCTTCGTGAAGGTTAAAGAACGCCAACTAAACTGTATGTCTCTGTGTGTTTTAGGGGGAAGAGAAAACTCTCTTCCTCACAACAAATAAAATAAAAATTGTGATGTTTTGGTTAATAAAATTAGCCGCTTTATGTGAGAGGCACGTGATGGTAATGAATAATATACTTTTAATAGAGGAAAATTCTTGAGGAATTACTGACACACAAATTACTAACTCTTTTATCCGGTTTAAAATGTGGTATTGGTGTTTGTTTAATTTAATAAAAATATTTATTCAGAAAAGAAACTAAGAAAACTAATAACTTTACAAAAATATTATCAAAAAACATAAAAACCAAAATTATTTCTTAACAATTACTTGATATGAAAATTACTCGCATAGGAAAATAAAAAGAAAAATATTTTATAAACAATTACTCAAGTAAAGTTATTCAAAAATAAATTTTAAAAATGTTTCCCTATCTTTCCCCCAGCAATGGCCGCCATTAAGGACAGTCTGTTGGCCCAAGTTGCCGAGGTTCTGCCCAGCTCCGGGCACAAGGTCACCGTGGTGGGCATCGGCCAGGTGGGCATGGCCAGCGCCTTCAGCATTCTGGCTCAGAACGTCTCCAAGGAGGTGTGCCTCATCGATGTGTGTGCCGACAAGCTGCAGGGCGAGCTGATGGATCTGCAGCATGGCTCCAACTTCCTGAAGAATCCCCAGATCACGGCCAGCACTGACTTTGCCGCCTCGGCCAACTCGAGGCTGTGCATCGTGACCGCTGGAGTGCGCCAGAAGGAGGGCGAGTCCCGTCTGTCCCTGGTGCAGCGCAACACCGATATCCTTAAGAACATTATCCCCAAGCTGGTGGAGGTAGGTCTAGTTTCCTCTTTAATTAAGAATCTGTCATTAATTACTATTCCCCTCACAGTACAGTCCCGATACCATCTTGCTGATGGTCTCCAACCCCGTGGACATCATGACCTATGTGGCCTGGAAGCTGTCCGGCCTGCCCAAGAACCGTGTCATTGGCAGCGGCACCAACCTGGACTCGTCCCGCTTCCGTTTCCTCATGTCCCAGCGTCTGGGTGTGGCTCCCACCTCCTGCCACGGCTGGATCATCGGCGAGCACGGCGACAGCTCTGTGCCCGTGTGGTCCGGCGTAAACATCGCCGGCGTGCGTTTGCGTGAGCTGAACCCCACCCTGGGCACTGGCGAGGATCCAGAGAAGTGGAACGAGCTCCACAAGCAGGTGGTGGACTCCGCCTACGAGGTGATCAAGCTAAAGGGATACACCTCCTGGGCCATTGGCCTGAGCACTGCCTCCCTGGCCTCGGCCATCTTGCGCAACACGAGCAGCGTGGCCGCTGTCTCGACCTCCGTTTTGGTGAGTTGGTTTTTAAATAAAAATATTTAAAATTTTAATAAATTCTCTTCCTTATGTTCCAGGGTGAGCACGGCATCGACAAGGATGTGTTCCTCTCGCTGCCCTGCATCCTGAACGCCAACGGCGTCACCTCCGTTGTGAAGCAGATCCTCACTGCCACCGAGATCGAGCAGCTGCAGAAGTCGGCCAACATCATGGCCGATGTCCAGGCCGGACTCAAGTTCTAAGGGCAAAAACAACACCATTCGCATTTCGGGAAGAAAGGGAAAACCAGACACTACACAAACCACAGAGCAGAAAGCTAATTTTAGTCTAATTTTGGAGCTCTGAAGAGATGCCTCATCAAGTATTTCTGACTACCAATGTTTATTTTTAGTACACACCTCTCAATTTATTTATTATTTTTATGGATTAGCCTTTGTGTGTGTTCGCACAGAAATAAACTGTTTAAAATTTAAGTTTAACTCGGGAAGAAGTTCTTATTTGGTGGTTTCTTACATGACTTTTGAGTTTCTTTGTTGATTTTTTTGTTATTATTCGGTGGACTTTCTCCTGAACACAATCTCTACCACTTAAGGAACGTAATTTTAAGGCCACTCTCGAGAAATTCCCCTGGGAAAATGATCAGAGTCAGACAACAACCGCCGCTACCTCATTAGCGTAAATATTGCATCGTGAACCGAAAAGAGTTCTAGTCAAATTTACAGCCCTAACTTATATAACTAAACGAAATAATCATTTAGTGGAAATATACTTTTTAATGAATAAAGATTTAGCACCTAGTTGTCTTTCGAGCACAGATCACCCTAAAAAACTGCGATTAATTGACGGAAAAAAGAAGTGAATGAAGCTGGCAAGTATTTCCATATTGAGGCACGATCGGTTTGAGATCGAGTATCTATAGCAGTCAGTCTGGCCAGATATGCGCCATTATCTGGCCGCTCTTTTGGGGCTGAAGATAGATTTTTTCGGGGCGGAACAGCAGACAACGACCAGACAGGGTGTATTTGCAGACAGACGTGCTGCAAGAGGTGCAAAAAAAGCAACCGAAATCGAAAACCTCGACTGCAAGATAAGAGAGTCTCTCAGGTGATAAAACCAGACTATATAAGAGCCCAGCTCTTGGCTTTTCGATACGAGAAAGCTCAAGTCGCCATGCAGAAGAGTACAGTTCGGTTCGTGGTGGTGGCTGTCTGCCTGATCTGCCCATCTTGGGGAGCAGCTTCAACGGAGGATAAGTCTACAAAATCCCTGAGCATAGATGGAGTCCAAAAACAGAACCTGAAGCTGCTGACCGAGCAGCTTAATCGCGGCTGGCGCGCTTTCTGTAAGTTGGAGAAAATATAACATAAGTCAAGCAGTAACTCATCATCTCCAACTCTCCCAGGTGATGCCCCGGTGGACGAGGGTGTTATGTCCCTCTTCCAGGGCATTAATCCCAGCGATGCCCGGCTCCATGTGATGACTATTACCAACCAAAGCGTGGAACTACCCATCAAGTCCATTTCTCAGCTCAAGGACTTCGACATCAGTCCGGAGCGCAAGACCCTAGTCTATGTGAATGCCTTCCACACTGCCGACAGCTACTTCAGTGTCCAGGAGCACTTGACCCTGCTCCAGAATAGCCGCAGGGATCTCAATGTCATCGTGATGGACTTTGCCAAGGATGTAGCCCAGCTCTACTATGCAGTGCGTCATCATCTCTCCGTGGATGGTTACTTTGTTTACAAGCTAGTCAGAGCTCTGAAGGATGCAGGCATAGCTGCGGAGGACATTACCCTGGCAGGACACTCGGTGGGTGCGAATATAGCAGCTCTGGGTGCAAAACTTTTTGCCAAGGAAACCAAACAGCTGGTGGGACAACTGATAGCCATCGATCCAGCCACAATGTGTCGCACCACCGACATTCTGGTAAAGCAGGGAGTGGCCTCCAGAGTGGTGACCATCCATGGCGAAGGGGATGTCTTTGGTGTGAGGGTTCCTCTGGGTCACATCGACATTTATCCGAATGGCATTGGCTACTTTCCCCGGAGGAAACTCCAGCCTGGCTGCGAGTCCAAGGTCTGCAGTCACATGTATCCGTTTGTGCTCTTCATGGAGGTGAGGTTTTTTGGAGATTTTAAAGAATTTATTATTATTTATTGATTTATTTGTAGGCTCTTATCGAGGGCGTGATGATTCCGGCCACCAAATGCGATAGTTGGGCCAAATTCCGGCAGGGCGACTGCAACTACCAGAACACCATCAACATCGGTCTTATATATCCAGCCACGGCCAAGGGTCTCTACTTTTGTCTGACCCAACCGAATCCTCCTTTTACCTACATGGAGCATGGTCTTCGGTACAAAACGAGACGTCCTGAGAAGTCCTTGAACCCTAAGTCTTCTTAGATTATGTTTTTAAGTTGTGTAAATGGTAGTTTGTAGTTAAATTATTAAATTATTTTTAGTAAATTATGGTGGATTTTATTTATTAAAAACTTATATGGAAAGCCTGAAATTATGCTTTGGTTTTGAATAAAAATGTTGCCAGACTTCTGGAATTGGTTAACTCCATGGAATTGAAGCGTTAAATAGCTTGATTTAATTTAATTAATGTGTGAAGTGTGGTTTTAATTTGAACTTTACAGTTTTTTAGTAAACCTTATTAACACCTTTTCATAAAATATTTATTATTATTTTTATTACCTGATCTCTCTTCTATTTTTCTTTCTCTTATTTTTGCCCAAAACCTCTCTCTTTCTCTAGGCTAATCTCTGGCCTAAAGCCCAAGCCGAATCAGCTGATTAACCCCATCGAAGCCCGTTCTCCGTTACAGCTGAAAGAGCGTGAAGAAAGCCAAAGAGAGGCTACAGACTCTCTGTAGCTTTCAAGGGAGTAGTAAAAGGGGCAGCTTGAATATATGGATAGTACTTCATATTTATTTTAAAATAATTCAAGATTTCTTCAACAAGAACCTTAAAATAAGACTATAAACCGAAATAACCCCTAACTTTGATATATATTTTATTTAATTAAAAACACCTCCCCTTTCCCCGATTCCCCGCCCCTGAAGCCCACCTATACAAACACACCACTCGCTGTCGCCTCATCTCTCAACGTCTACCTGTTGCCAACTGGGAAAAAAGTGAGTTAAGAGCCGGTCGGGGCCAACTCTGGAGCGCAGTTTGGTTGAGTTCGTCGAGCGGTCAGGTTGCCCGGCGGTCCGCAACGCCATCGTAGTCGGAGTCGCAGTCGAGCTTCAAGTGTCCAGCGGTAAACCCGTCGTCGCGCTGTCGGTACGTGGAGCCCAAAGTCAGTTTAAACTGAAAAAAAGCTAAAAACTGAGGCTGAGCTGGGACTGAGCACTCGCCAGTTGATCGTGCGGAACCCCCATTGAAGTCTAAAAAAAAAGAAAAAAAAAAATACACAAAAACAGACGCATATCTGTGGCTGTTTTTCGTGTTTGTAATCAACAAATAAATGTTTTCAAATCCAAGTGTGTTAAGTGTAACAATATCCGATATATGGAGTGGCATCTACGAGAACAAACTAAAAAAAATGCACTAAAAATAGAAACACTTTTGGCAGATACTCAATAAAAATTTCAAGCTCATATGATCCGAGCTGAGCAGCTTCCGACACTTCAAAAAATTAGACATTGATCTTTGAGCTTCCTTAAACAAATATATTATGAAAATCACAGTATTTTGTATATTATAGTACCTATTCAAAAAACGTTAGAAAAGCATAAACTGAATACTTCATAAATTTTAAGATGGAAAGAATGATTTATATTAAATTGAAGTTAAAATAGCTTGGTAATATATACATATATAGAGATTTAATAATACATACAGAAACTAATCAAAATAACTTGAATATATTTTAAAAATAATTTCATAGTTTTTTGTTAGAGATGTCGTCGACATTTCACCACCAAAAATTAAATAAAGTATATTTAATTATGTTTTTAAATCTAAAAAAATTGTATAAGACAGGAACCACCCAAAAACTTCCCAAAATGAATCTCTCTCTAGTTTGATCTTAATTTTTTCTCTGTCCCCAACCGCACACGTATCCATTAGGCCGCGTATCTTTGTATCTATGTATCTGTAATCGTAAACGCGTCGCACGCCAGCGCGTGTCTCTAGCTCTAAACGGCCTAGGCGGCTCCGTAAACTAAGCTCCCTGCTCCCAACTGGTCAAGTTTACTTTTATTTACGTTTTTTCTCCTCTTTTTATTTCTGTTTTTATAAGAGCCGCTTAGGTGTGCAGTCGGCATTCTATTGAATTTTTCTGTGTCTGCCAGAGCGAATTCGGATGCAATTTTTCAATTGAAAATGCTTAATGAGTGAAGAGCAATTAGAAAGATATATACATATATGTACATATAGAAATTACTATAAATAGCAGCGGAGTAATGAAGTAATTGCGGATTGTATAATCCCAACACACGAATGATAAATGAATTGGAAAATGACGAAAATTCAGTTTGAGCCACGGACAATAAATTACCAAGACAACGAATTATGTTAATTAATATTTTAAAATTTGTTAACCATTGAAGAATTGCAACTTTATTTTTTCCCTTTTTGGATGCACAATTAAGTAATTATTTTGGTAATCACTTATCTCTATTTATTTCCACAGCATTTAATTTACATAA
This sequence comes from Drosophila bocqueti, assembly GCA_018151655.1. Lineage (NCBI taxonomy): Eukaryota > Metazoa > Arthropoda > Insecta > Diptera > Drosophilidae > Drosophila > Drosophila bocqueti. Next base: position 1,755,978 of record JAECXF010000230.1, read on the forward strand.
TTTGCAACTAATTAGTGGACAAATAGGTAAAACAAAAAGGTTTTTAATTAGAGAAATATATTTGGCGCAAAATGGAACTTAATCAATAAATCACTAAAATTTATTTGATTTATCGATTGCTCACCCTATTCACTGTGATAAAATTTTAATAATTTAACAAACACGTTAATTTCTCGCCCCAAAGTGCTGTTTAAATCGCTTCAATGACACTTAATGAGTTTATGGAGAACGCTAACAATGCTAACAAGAAATCGGCTGCGCTGGCTAGATATATATCTGCTTTATTGTGTGCTAATGAGGGCCCCCGAAACAGCTCCCACCGAGTACTTTATTCTGGGAACTTCAAGCCGGAAAAAGTGCAACTTGAACCGGGGGATTGGATTGGAAAACAATCCATTGACTCACTTGGTAAACGAAAGAATACGTCAGAGAAAAAGTGAAACCTTATACAAGCCAAAATAATTACATATACATTCGTCACCCATCAAAGTCGGGAAGTCTCTTCTCTTTGTGTGATTATCGCGTATACGCAGTGTTTGCTTTGCCAGAAGCTGCATCTTTAATCTCTGACAGCTTGTTTAACGTGTTAAATATATTACCACAGAAGGTGGACATCAAGATTATACCTCCAGGGAGGTCAATGGCTACTATTTGTCTCCCCGAAACATGTCTGGGCTTCAGACATTAGATAGAACGAGTATAAATAACGTATCCGAGAAGCACGACGACGACTATCTTTAATTGTTGCGAAACTGCAAAACAATCGGTGTAATCTAGCGCCATCGTGACTTAACTTGGCCTAGACCCCAGAGAGGGAGAAAAATAATAACCTGTTGGGTCTTGCATTCCTGAAGATCTGCTATGTTTGTAAACGAAATTAACGCGCTAAAGTGAAAATCCCCATCTAGTATATATCCCCAAGCACTACCCGGTATATATAGAACCCGTTCTGGGGGTTTATGTTAATATTTGTGCAGCCAAGGAGCTTGCATACAGGTTTCAAATCTTCGCATTTACAAAGCCAAGTTGATAACGCTCGATAAAACCCTCTCTGGGATCGTTCGATTAATCAAAATCGCTGGGGAGAGAAACGCAACATAAACGGAATTAATCAAAAGTCGAAATAAACAGAAAACAGACGAAAAACGGGAAACAATAAAGACATGTGGCGCTGACTGGGCATAATTATACAGAGAAACTGCCGAAATTTTTGCCCATCCCAAGGTTTCTGCCGAAAAAAATACGACAAGAAATTAAGAAAAAAATAAATAACAAACTGAAAGTCCCAGCATCAAGCTCGTTTCGCCATTGAGAAGAGTATAGGGAATTTTTTGGGAAAATCCTGGCAGCAAAGTGATCTTTAAGTACCCTTAAAAGCCTCAAAAGGGAACCCATAATAATTGTGTTTACAAGGTGAAGATCGTAATAAACTGAAGTGCTAAAAAATATGTACCTTTAATAAATGTTATATGGGCTTATTCCTACATAGTGATAGGTTCACCCACATTTCACTCTAACCGATGAAAGTGCATAGTTTACAATTGATACGAAGTACAAAACAAAAAACAAAGTTAAGTGGAAAAAGCAGCCACGAAAACTACACAGAAAAACTGTTCGATACGTGACGGAATTCAAGCTGAGCTCTTTCATCGGGCCCTCCAGTATTTGCATGGATTGCACTGGTATTAACGTTAACGTTAACGTAAAACGCGGCAGTGGCGCATGTGTGTTGCCTTTTACTGTTTTACGGGGCGCGTGTTGCCGCCCACTTTGTGTCCTCCCCTCCTCTGCATTGTTTTTTATGCAGTGGAACCTGTACAAAGCGAACCTCTTGTAATATTTGCAGTTATTTATTATGTTTCTGAAAACATTTAATTATAATAATTTTTATTTTAGAATATTTAATTCTATAAGGCCCCTTAGCTCCCAAAACTTATTTATCGTTTTGAGAAGCTTACAAAAACATAGTCTATGAGAGATTTATGGGAGAAAACCTCAGTTCTAGATGGTAACCTTCCTTGCATATTTAAGCTTGTGACTTTAACCCTCTGTTTCTTTACTATTTAATAATTGTTTCCGTGATCATATTTAAGCTTGTAGTGCTCATCCCAGACCCAGTGATTAATTATAAATAAATTCTTATAAAAATTAAAACAAAATTCAATTCAAATATCTGAATTTTAAAGGGTTAATTTTATAGAGACACGACTGTATTTCTTATTGTTGCTGCTGTTTTTATTATTATTTTTTCAGGAGAAGCTTACAAAAGCCCGTGGCTCGGAGAGGGAGCGAGATAGAGCGCGGGGGTGTTGCAGAGAGCGAGAGGGATAGCCGTAGATGCGGCGGCGCTGCTTTCAATGACGCGACAACAAAAGCAATTAACAAAATTCGCGTACGAAATCGAGCGCAACAACAGCAACAACCATTTGGCCTTCTCCATATTGGCAGCGGCCTAGCGCCGGCAAAAACAACAACCATAAAAACAAATTGTTTGCGATTAAATAAACAAAAACAAGATCAGTAAAAAATAAAACTAAGTCAAAGGCATAAAGGAGAAGGAGAGACATTAACAAACAATGACAGTCTCATATGCGGGTGAAGTGCCAAATGGAAGCAGCTTTGGCTGCTTCTGGAAGATCCTATGGAAGTGAGTATTGTTTGCCGATCAAAAGTGTTTAAAAATTACCATATAATTGAATATTTAATTTAAAAACATGATAAGTCAGAACTTGAAATTAATAGAAAGTAAATGCAACTCCATTTTGATTAACAAAAGTCCCCTAAAAAATATAGAGATTGCTATCTCTGTGTGTTCCCGGCTCCAGGGTCGCAACTAACTGGGTCAACACCCAAGAGTTACCGATTCCGGGGATTTTTCCGCATTACTCATAGCCATCCACCTGTCCCCAGAGTGTTTACCTACGCAATTAACATCCGATATACCCAACTTCTCTCTATATAGGGAGAGAGAAGCACTATTGACAGATCAGGTTATTTTTTTTGTTTTTTTTTTTTAGAGTGTACATATGTAACCCCAACAGTTTGCTTTAATTGTTTCCCCCCAAGTGCACTCACTCGTAACTGGGCAGTTAGAATAGCAATGGCTATAGCGTCCAGTTCCAGTTACTGTTGCACAGTTCCAGTTTTCGCCATTCAAACCAGAAAAGAAGAGAGCATTTGGTGGCCATAACTCTCTGCCGAAGTGCAGGAAGCGCCGATAAGGCACACCACGTTTTGTAATGGTTTACACTAATTGAAAGCTTATGCAAGCAATTTTTTCACAGCTTCGAGAATGTAAAAACTAGCTAAAACGTGTTGTTTATGACTCAAGCCTTTTGTTTGTAAATAAATAGGTTTATTAAATTGCAAATTTTTAGAAATTTCCTGATATCAAGGAATGTGTTTATTTGGAGAAGAGCATTAATAGTTCTGAAACAATTTAGCGTCGTAATCAGAACGATATATTAATAGCTATAACCATCTCGAATTAATGCCGAAGTTATTTGATGGGAAAATATAGCTGTTTTTTAAATTTAAAATTTAATATTTAATTTAAAAATATCGATATTCTTTATATATATTTAAAAACAACATCTGTAGCAATATATTTATACTCCATCCACCATCCCTAGTCAATGCCTTAGCAACCCAACATTTTTATTGAGAAAAAGGCCACAGAAACCTTGATCAAAACAAACAGAACGAAGACCCCACCTGTATAGGTACCAGTTTCAAAGCGGTTATGCCAATCATTACTTATACAAATATTTTTGTCCGTTCTTCTTTTATAACGTATCAAATCACACTTTGGGACATTAAAATTCAGTGGAACAGACATGCAAGATAGGAATACCCCCAAAACAAAAAATATATAAAAATATCTTGCAGAACTAGCGACCCATTAAAATCAAAAACCTATATTATGATGATTAAGGGAGTAGGGGACATGGATAAATGGCTAAATGAGGAAATCGTTTGCGATCGCAACGACAAAAACCAGTTAGTTACACTTCAAAGTCGGCTAACTTCGACTGATTAAAAAATTTTTAAAACAATTTATTTCCCTTTTTAAATAGATGGCGCGGCAGCGTTTACAAATTGGTGTGGCGCGAATTAATTGCGTATTTGTGTTTATACTATACCATAAATGTTATCTATAGATTTGGCCTGACGGAAAGTCAGCAGTCGTGAGTATTACTTGAAGTTGTGTACTATATCTAAGGGATTATAATTTAAATTTATTCTGGCAGAATATTTAAGAAAATCCGCCTGTACTTTGGACAGCAGGGTGAAAGTATACCCATGTCCTTTGTGCTGGGCTTCTATGTAAATCTGGTGGTAAAACGTTGGTGGGAGCAGTACCGCCTTCTGCCCTGGCCAGATACGTTGGCCCTGTTCATCAGTGCAGCCATTCCCAACTCTAATGGAGGTGTTAATGTAAGAATATTAATGAAAATTAATTTAGAAAATTAATAACATATTTATTATAATTTATAACAGAACGAAACAGGTCGCCTGATGCGTCGCAATATCATGCGCTATATGGTCCTGGCCTATGTGATCACCCTGCAGAGGATTTCCCTGCGCGTGAAGCGTAGATTTCCCACCACCCAGCATCTGGTGGATGCGGGTCTTATGCACGAATCCGAGATGAAGATCTTTGAGGCCTTGAATGCCAAGAGTCCCATGTCCAAGTATTGGATGCCCCTGGTCTGGGCCACAAATATTATCAATCGAGCGAGGAAAGATGGTCTTATAGCCTCGGATCATATAGTGCAGACCATATTGGTGGAGCTCTCGGATATACGTAGACGTTTGGGTGGCTTAATAGGCTACGATACGGTCTGTGTTCCTTTGGTTTACACGCAGGTGAGTTGTTACCTTAAACTAATGTTATGAAATATATTTTAAAACCTCTGTTTTAAGGTGGTCACCCTGGTGCTGTACACCTACTTCATAGCCGCCCTTTTGGGTCGCCAAATGTTGCCCCAAGTCCTGGATCGCAATGGTCGCGAGGATCCCGATCTATTCTTTCCCCTCTTCACCGTTTTGCAGGTGAGTGTGTCCAATTATATTATTTCCACGAATTATTTATTTAAGACGGCGCAGAGAAGTTATCTTAATTTGCACGTTCCGGCTTATTTACCATAAATCAGAGTCCATTTTGCACGTCTCGGTGTTTTGTAAATGTTTAAAAACTTGTTGCGGTTTTTTGTTATTCATTATGGTGGGTTTTTTGTGCTGTTTTTGCATTGTTTTTGTTTTAGGCAAATGTAATGGCTATACCTTGTTAACGATATGCCACAACGTTGCTCTATATATCATGATATCATGATTGTTTTTGCTTTGGTTTCTGCGGTTCTCTGCCGGGGACAGATTTCAAGTGCCTTATGTAAACGATTCGCGGTCACGTTTCCCGTAATAAATTGACATTTTGGAGGGGCTCAGAGTCTGTGTGTTTTCCGATATAGATCTGCCACAAGTGTTTAGCTATCGTTATTAACTGTTAATGTGCATTCCACCGTACACCGTATTATTTTTTTTTAAGCTTAAGCCACACAAAAAGTGAATGGAATGGGAATGGGAATGGGAATGCCGGCGAAGCTTTCCCTGGCGTGCCTCAAAATCATTCTCGAGTTCGGCTGAAATTCTCAGTCTTTTTATATTTTTTATGTGATGTAATTAACCGATCCTATCGCATTCAATTAATCTTCGCAGTTCGTTTTCTACGTGGGCTGGCTGAAAGTGGCCGAGGTGCTAATCAATCCCTTTGGCGAAGATGACGACGATATCGAGCTCAATTGGCTCATTGACCGGCACATTAAGGTGAGTTTAAAAGGTTATGTTTATATTTAAGTAACTCAAGCCTAATACTTATCTCTTTAAACATAACCTAAAATTTATATCAAATTCCCAAGAAAAATCCTTTAAACGTCCAATCAAATTATATTCCAAAGGTAACATTCTATCAGCTATCAAGTTAACGTAATTCCAACTGACACATTGTCTATACTCCAACCGGGCGTTATAACTTGTTAATAAGCAGTGGCAATAATTCCTGCGGTGTATGTGACCATAAAGCAATCATTTAAATAATTTCATTCGTGAAGCAGAAATTAAAAACGAACGAAAGTTCCCCGCTTATATTTCAAAAAAACCTGTATAACTTTCAATTAATTTCATTTAGCATAAGGTAGATAAATTGTTAAATGACCAACTTCCAAAAATCGGAACAGATGGCCCAAACACTCAAACTCAGATTGAAAATACTTAGAAAAGAAGCGATTAAGTCAAACCTTGAGCAATGCTCCCTACATCCGCAAGACACATATTTGTATCTCGTCGTAGGGTAATATCCATAATTATAGTTTTCAGAGATTTCGCAGTATTATGACTGTTAAGATCTCGAGTTGGATTCGCTAATTAGGTTAGCGTGCTAGCCAAGTAAAGATTTTTGCGCTCTTGAAGCGATAATCGCCTGAGTCAGCCACTTCTTGGACTGCTGCCGAAAGGAGAAGAAAAAGACTGTCTGCCACGTGCTAAAAATAACAGGCATTCTCCACATAGCCAAGCAAAGTTTTTGCAGGAAAAAGAAGTTAGAGGAATGTTTGATTTGAAAATACTCTTTATAGAGAGTTTGAGATATAAAATAAGTTATTACAAAATATATATTATTTATAGAAGGCTTTTCAATTTACTTTAAAGACCTCAAGCAGTTCTAGGTATATTTTTAAATTATTACTTAAGTTGTTTTTAAATAATATAAAATGTTTCGTTTCGAAATATTCAGCTTTTTAATCACAGATATTTCAATGCACATTTTAAATCTAACATTTAAATAGATTATTAAATATTCATCAAGTTCTTTGTCTACGTAATCCTTTTATACAATTTAAATGTCACATTTAATAGCTAGATATTATATCAGAATTATTTTTAATCGTTCTTGAATAGGAGTAAACACATTTCTGTGAAAACCAGAAAATGATTTATGAGCCTTAGATAAATGGTAATTGAGACTAAGCCATAAACTAGTTTTTTAAGCCGATAGTAGAAACATATTAATTGCAGTGACAGTGATTTAGTTGGGCATTTACATGTGACAAATGGAATGAGCAAAGCTTTATTTAAATTTATTAAATGTGAATACATTTCCGAGCCAAGAAAAGCACATTTTTTCAGTGGAAACTGGTACAAATATTGGGCCAGAATCAGGGCATCAGGCTTCGCCTATATATCCCTTAAGATGACTGGAGTTTTTGGACTTTGTTGTGTTAGGAGATGGCTCCTCGAGTGTGTGTGCAGTTCGTGTTTGTATCTGTGTTTTGGGGCCTGCCGTTGCTTGCAATTATTTACAAAAGCCAGCAGCAGCAGCGGCAGCAAAAGTAAATTGAAAACAGGTTTTTGCTCAAAAAATGAGAAGAAAAAAAATGCACAAAAATAAACGCAGGAAAAAATCCGAACAGAAAACATTGAAACCTCTTTTGTAGAGCTTTTTTATCGGGAGTTTGTGCGCGAGTTTTTATGGTCACCTTAGCAGAGTTTTGCTCGGTTTGGGAAATGCATCCACAAACGCCTTGTTTTGCCCCGGTTATCAGCCGTGAGAGGGGGTTAATGTTATGGCCGACACCTCGCCAAGCAAAGCAAAAGGTTCCACAGACGCCCAGACGTGACTCTCCGCTGAGTCGCTCGTAAATGGAAAAATGACAAAATGATTAACCAAATGAGTGTTTTTTCTACATTTTTTTCCATTTATTATTATAACTTTTTGCCTTAGCTTTATTTTTTCTAGTTTCTGTTGTGGGCCGTGTGTGTTATGGAATAATTAAAAAAACAACTTGTAAACAATTTCACTTTTTCTTTTGTCTCTTCGATGTGGGCCACACTCTCAACTGGCTCAATTGCCGTGACGCAATTGGGTTTAAGAGCCGCCGGAATCGCGAATGGCGAACACGTTCCGATTTATAGAGGGCCCTCGATCTGATCCACTTTGCTTGATTATTAACTTTCAGGCCGCCTACATGATCGTGGACGAGATGCACGAGGAGCATCCGGAGCTGCTGCGCGATCAGTACTGGGAGTGCGTGGTGCCCAAGGATCTGCCTTACACGGTGGCCTCGGAGCACTACCGCAAGGACGAGCCCAAGGGATCGGCGGAGAAGTACAAGGTGAAGAAGGAGGATGCCATGTATGCCAACATAATGCCGGGTGGAGGCAAAAGGATGCTCAGCGATGATGTCTATGCGGATTATGTGAGTAGGGATTATCTAGCTGGCAGGGGAGGCTTAAAATCTGCCTAGATTATTATTTAAAAATAAATTAAGTACTTTATATTAATTATATTATTTAAAAAAAAATTTCAGGAAAGCGTTGATACCCCGATGGTGGAGCGAAGGAAAAACAACTGGCTTGTGCGTCAGCTCTCCCGCATGGGCTCCATGCGCAGCCAGTCCACGGCCTACTCCTCCGGCGGATTGCCCTTCAACAGGAATCGCCTGAACTCTGTTTATTCTAGTCCCGAGTCCGGACTGCCGCTGACCATCCTGCAGCAGCAGCAACTGCAGCAGGCACAGCAGCAACAACAACAGACGGGATCACAGCCAAGTAAATCCAGTCTCTATGGCAAGTTTGTGCACCGCAAATCCATCCGAGCTCAGAGACAGTTGATCAAGCAGAGTGAGTAAAAAATATATAATAAATATGAAATTATGAAACCAATACCTTTAAACTATAAACTATTATTTTCCGTGCATTTATAACTTTCTTTTTCTCCCAAAAGTATGTTAATAATCTAAAAATTCCCCTCTCAACAGACTCCAAGCTCAATGGCTTAAATGTGAATGTGGCCAAGACCACTAGGCCCAGGATACCCACACCGGAGGTAACCAAAGATGGCAACACCAATCCAGGTGAGTAAATTCCCTAAGTTAAGCACCTGCAATGCTCTCTCTAAATGGCACCACTCCACGCCTTGTAGCCACCAGCTCGGTTTTAATGGCACCCCAGCAGCTGAGCACACCCAGCGCACCTCCACCGGGCATGTACCCATCCTCCTACGCACCCGACACCGTACTGCACCACCAGGAGAGCGGCCAGGTGCTGGGCACGCTGCTCCTCTCGCCCATCAAAGAGATGGATAGCTCATCGTCCAATAACACTCTGATTCCAGGACATCCAGCCACCGCTGCTCTGGCAGCCAGCATGAAGGAGGGATATGCGGCAAGCAGTGAGTATTAAAAATGGGTTATCCAAGAGAATCTTTGCTTTATCTATCCCCCATCCTTAGATATCCCAGCAGCCACCAACATTACCACGCTGTCCTTCCCCTTCACTGTGACAAGCACCAGCGGTGGAGAAACAATGCCAACAGGTACCCTGAGCATCCTGCCCATCACGGCCAATGCCCAGTTGCCCACCATCACCACGACGGCCAGTGGCTATGATGCCAACGATGTGATCACCACGATTCCGGTGTCCCTGTCCATCCAGAGATCCCCATCTGCCTTGTCCATTGTGGAGCTGACAGGCGATGTCCAGGATGGTTATGGCAACAGTAGCTCCAGCAATGGCAATGGCGGCGGCATCACCACCACAGCTTTGCTCTCCGTGAAGCCACTGAATGGTCACTCGAACATCTCCAGGAACAACAGCTTCAACTTGAGCCTGAACCTGCAGGATCAACACCAGCAACGATCCTCGGTGAGATCCACCGGACCCACAGACACCGTGGATGCGGCGGCATCATTGCCCACGATTAGCCTGTCCCAGAAGCCCACAGAAACGGGTGGATCTTCGGCACCCTCGACGCTGGCCAAGCACAAGCCGGAACAGAAGACGGGAGAGGTCTATGTGTGACACTCGGCGGAGAGGAGAGTTCGATACGAAGTCGAAAGCCACGTAATTAGGTTTAAGACCCTTTGGCACTAAGCCACCCGGAACCAATAAGATGATATTAACAGTAGCCTTGAAAATTGAATTATCTGATTCACCTACAAGCTGGATTTTTTACTAAACTTTATGTAACATAGAGCGAAATTAGAGCAAGTCAAAGTAGGAAACAATTATTTGGATATGCGGCTCTGACACTGTATCTTTTGCATAAGACAAGTGACAACTTTTGCCAGCTTCTAATGCAAATTTAAAATTAAATTAAATTGGAAAATCATATCCACAGCTCGATCTTTCTTCTCAATATACAATTCAAAGTCTTAACAGAGTCCAAGTCCAGCTCAATAAAATTCTAGAAAAATGCAATAATCACGTTACCATATTATATGGTATACATATAGTAACTGTATAGTTTATTGTATATACTTAGTGTATTTAATAAGAAATCGACTTATTGTTTTGGCACTTGCCATATATTATATATTAGCGTTACATTTTTCGAAACTTTTTAAAGAATCTCTGTCTCGTTGAGGCCGTGTAAATACTTGTAAACCAACACAGTATGTGATATGCGATTGTTATCCAGCTAGATTTTGTATCTTTACAAGTAGAGATATCTGTTTTTAAGCCTAAGTTTATATATTTTGTAAAGATAATCCCACTAAATGTAATGTGTACTATAAATATAGAAAATCTATGCAATTTTTGGCCCTTGTACAGATGAAGAGGTGACCTCTTGTATTGAAATAAAATGCATCTACTTAACAAGAGAACAGCGACTCTACCTTTTGGTTGTTAAAAGAGATGTGGAAGAGACTCTTCACGATCAATTTGGACTCTTTCAACCTACCCCAAGAGACGTAGGAGAGAAAGATCAATTAGAATTTGAACCCAAAGGCTGATGAATGTGTACTCAAGAAAATTTAAATGGCAGCAAAGCTGGAATTCTGCAGTCAGTCGCGCCTGAGAGCTCAGGCGGTCACCATCTTCGGTCCGCAAAATAACCAACCGTCTTTGAAAGAACCAAAAGTGAAGAATAAATCACAAAGTGTCCATAAAAAGGTGAATATCCCTAGGCAAAGGTACATTTGTCACTCTATCAAAGCGTGTGACCTACAAACTCGCGCTCCAATTTAACCAGGAATGTGTCCAATAATAGATATTCTATCACTTGACCCCGCGGGTCAATGAGAACTATGTGAGAGAAATACAATCTTGCATGTGGCGGCAGAGTGTTGCCTAATTGAATTAACCTTTTGTCTGGTCCCCCGGAGAAATCTTGACCACGGATCGATGGACCATTGAATAATAAAGCATCTTTAATTGCCATTCCGTCAGTGACCAGTGTCGATCATGGATCGCGATGAGGTCTCTACGACGACCACCAGCGAGGGCAAGTCCCAGGAGGAGGCTCCGCCGGCGGAAGGACTGGAGCCCACGCAGCCCATCAGTTTCCTGACCCTCTTCAGGTTCTCCACCTATGGAGAGATTGCCTGGCTCTTCTTTGGTTTCATCATGTGCTGCATCAAGGCCTTGACCCTGCCCGCCGTGGTCATCATCTACAGTGAGTTCACCTCCATGCTGGTGGATCGAGCAATGATGTTTGGTATTAGCTCCAAGGTCCATGCCTTGCCTCTCTTTGGAGGCGGAAAGAGTCTGTAAGTTTACGGGAATACATCCTTATTAACTCCTGGAAGAGATATATCCTTTTAATCCTTCTAGAACTAATGCCACTCGTGAGGAGAACAGCGAGGCCTTGTACGACGACTCCATTTCGTATGGCATTCTCCTGACCATTGCCTCGGTGGTGATGTTCATTTCCGGCATATTTTCCGTGGATATTTTTAATGTGGTGGCCCTGCGTCAGGTCACTAGGATGAGGATTATGCTCTTTACCTCTGTGATGCGTCAGGACATTGGCTGGCACGATCTGGCCAGCAAGCAGAACTTTACCCAGAGCATGGTGGAGTAAGTTCAGCTTGGATTATATATCGAAGGAGTCTTCAAAAATCCTATTTGTTTTCTTTTAGCGATGTGGAGAAGGTTCGCGATGGCATCTCCGAGAAAGTGGGTCACTTTGTGTACTTGGTGGTGGGCTTCATCATCACCGTGGCCATTTCCTTTGCCTACGGCTGGAAGCTCACACTGGCTGTGAGCTCGTACATTCCTCTGGTGATTCTGGTTAATTACTATGTAGCCAAGGCATGTACAAATATAATTGTAATTATATATTATTTTAATTGTTATTCTTACTTTTAATCCCAGTATCAAGGCAAGCTGACTGCACGCGAACAGGAGTCCTATGCCGGAGCTGGCAACCTGGCGGAGGAGATCCTGAGTGCCATTCGCACTGTGGTCTCTTTTGGTGGCGAAAAGGCGGAAGTTGAGCGCTATGAGAACTTCCTGGTGCCCGCCCGTAAGGCCAGTCAGTGGAAGGGAGCCTTCTCGGGAGTCAGTGATGCCTTGCTGAAGTCCATGCTATATCTGTCGTGTGCCGGAGCCTTCTGGTATGGCGTCAATCTCATCATAGATGATCGTGGAGTGGAGGATAAGGAGTACACGCCAGCCATTCTGATGATTGTAAGATGTAGAACACTTGGCTTGTGGTGTAGATACCTAATGCTTGAGGTTCTTACAGGCCTTCTTTGGCATCATTGTCGGAGCAGATAACATAGCCAGGACGGCGCCCTTCCTCGAGTCCTTTGCCACCGCTCGGGGCTGTGCCACCAATCTCTTCAAGGTCATTGATCTCACCTCCAAGATCGATCCCCTGTCCACAGATGGCAAGCTCTTGAACTATGGTCTTCGTGGGGATGTGGAGTTCCAGGATGTGTTCTTCCGATATCCCTCCCGGCCAGAGATTATAGTTCACAGAGGCTTGAATATCAGAATCAGCGCGGGCCAGACGGTGGCTCTGGTGGGTTCTTCAGGCTGTGGAAAATCCACCTGCGTGCAGTTGCTGCAAAGATTCTATGATCCTGTCTTTGGCTCTGTTCTACTGGACGATCTGGATATAAGGAAATATAATATTCAGTGGCTACGATCGAATATCGCTGTAGTGGGTCAGGAACCAGTGTTGTTTTTGGGAACTATAGGTGGGTTATAGTTTAGTTTTTTAATTCCTATGATAAAATATATCCTTTGACAGCCCAAAACATCAGCTATGGCAAGCCAGGAGCCACCCAGAAGGAGATAGAAGCCGCTGCCACTCAAGCAGGAGCCCATGAGTTCATCTCCCATCTGCCTGAGGTGAGTTTGTTACTTTTGCCTGCCCTTAAAGATTGATTCAAATCGATTATCCTTCAGAGTTATCGCACCATGATCGGTGAGCGTGGATCCCAGCTTTCTGGAGGTCAGAAACAACGCATTGCCATTGCCCGTGCCCTCATCCAGAACCCCAAGATCCTGCTGCTCGACGAGGCCACCTCTGCTTTGGATTACCATTCGGAAAAGCAGGTCCAACAGGCTTTGGATTTGGCCAGCAAGGGTCGTACCACGATTGTGGTCTCCCACAGACTGTCAGCCATTCGGGGAGCGGACAAAATCGTCTTCATTCACGATGGCAAGGTGCTGGAGGAGGGCTCCCACGATGATCTTATGGCCCTGGAGGGCGCCTACTACAACATGGTGCGTGCCGGAGACATCAAATTGCCCGATGAGGTGGAGAAGGAGGAAAACACGGAACAGGATGCGAAGCGTAAGAATATATAGTTGGAATTTGGGACCAATTTTCAAAGAAAACAACCTTTATTACAGGCAAGAGCCTCGCTCTCTTTGAAAAATCCTTCGAGACGAGTCCTGTGAACTTCGAGAAGGGCCAAAAGATCAGTGTCCAGTTCGATGAGCCTATATTGAAGCCCCTTGCCAAGGATACCAATGCCCAAATAGTGGCAGAGGCGGCACCAGCCGCTGAGAAGCCGAACTTCTTCAGGACATTCTCCAGGATCCTGAAGCTCGCCAGACCCGAGTGGTGCTACCTCATACTGGGCACCATCAGTGCCATTGGCGTGGGTTGTCTGTATCCTGCCTTTGCCATCATCTTCGGTGAATTTTATGCCGCTCTCTCAGAGCAGGATCCCGAGGATGCCCTGCGTCGCACGGCTGTCCTGTCCTGGGCCTGTCTGGGCCTGGCTTTCCTGACGGGATTGGTTTGCTTCCTGCAGACGTATCTCTTCAATTACGCTGGCATTTGGCTCACGACCAGGATGAGGGCCATGACTTTTAAGGCCATGGTGAGCCAGGAGGTGGGCTGGTTCGATGACGAGAATAACTCCGTGGGAGCTTTGTCTGCTCGACTCTCAGGAGAGGCAGTGGGTGTCCAGGGCGCCATTGGTTACCCACTTAGTGGCATGATCCAGGCGCTGTCCAACTTCATCTCGAGTGTCACCGTGGCCATGTACTACAACTGGAAGCTGGCTCTGCTTTGCCTGGCCAACTGTCCCATTATTGTGGGTTCTGTGATCCTGGAAGCCAAGTGGGTTAAGAGTCATTTTATCGTTGCGAATTTCTTTATATTTTTTAACATATTTCCAGGATGATGTCCACAGCCATTGTGCGGGAGAAGCAGGTGATCGAGGAGGCCTGCCGCATTGCCACCGAGGCCATCACCAACATCAGGACAGTGGCTGGATTGAGGAGAGAGGCTGATGTCATAAGAGAGTACACCGAGGAGATCCAGCGGGTGGAGGTGCTCATTCGCCAGAAGCTGAGGTGGCGCGGAGTCCTTAACTCCACCATGCAGGCCTCGGCCTTCTTCGCCTACGCAGTGGCCCTTTGCTATGGCGGTGTCCTGGTGTCCGAGGGTCAGCTGCCCTTCCAGGACATTATCAAGTGAGGGAGGAGAAACCTTTAATTCATAATCAAAATATTTTACATTTCTTTTTGATTTTAGAAATGTAGAAAAGATCTTGGCATTAATTACTCTTTTCTTCTGCCCCTTTTAGGGTCTCTGAAACCCTACTTTATGGCTCCATGATGCTGGCCCAATCCCTGGCATTCACCCCGGCCTTCTCAGCCGCCCTGGTTGCTGGCCATCGGCTCTTCCAGATCCTGGATCGCAAGGCGAAGATCACCTCACCCATGGGCACCATCAAGAATACCCTGGCCAAGCAGTTGAATCTCTTCGAAGGAGTACGCTATCGAGGCGTTCAGTTCAAATATCCCACTAGGCCCGATGCCCAGATCCTGAATGGTTTGGATCTGGAGGTACTGAAGGGTCAAACGGTGGCCCTGGTGGGTCATTCGGGTTGCGGAAAGTCCACCTGTGTGCAGTTGCTGCAACGCTACTACGATCCAGATGAGGGAACCATTGTAAGAGCTTCGAGAATTAACCTGACTTTTGAAAGTATTAATAAATATATTTCTGAAACCAGCACATTGATCACGATGACATCCAGCACGATCTGACCCTGGAGGGAGTAAGGACTCGCATGGGCATTGTCTCGCAGGAACCTACGCTCTTCGAGCGTTCCATATCGGAGAATATAGCCTACGGAGACAATAGGAGATCGGTGCCCATGGCAGAGATAATAGCAGCGGCCAAGAGTGCCAATGCCCATAGCTTCATCATCAGCCTGCCAAATGGTTATGACACTCGGATGGGAGCCCGAGGCACCCAGCTCTCTGGAGGCCAGAAGCAACGCATTGCCATTGCCCGAGCTCTGGTGCGTAACCCCAAGATCCTGCTGCTGGATGAGGCCACCTCTGCCTTGGACTTGCAGAGCGAACAGTTGGTCCAACAGGCTCTGGATTCCGCCTGCTCGGGGCGCACCTGCATTGTCATTGCCCATCGCCTGTCCACCGTCCAGAATGCGGATGTGATCTGCGTCATCCAGAACGGACAGGTGGTGGAGCAGGGCAACCACATGCAGTTGATATCCAAGGGAGGAATCTATGCGAAGCTGCACAAGACCCAAAAGGATCACTGAATTGGCTCTCTTTATTTAAAATATTATTTACATTTTTGTAATGTTCATGCAACACTTGTGTCACCAAAGAGAAGAAGCTTGTCAACACTGAATAAACTTTCACACTATACTTTTTCACATCCACAATGTTTACAATTATTGGCGGAAGATAAGTTTTACCAGAGGAATGCATAATTGCCAGAATTATGGGTTACCTAAGGGAATCTTTATTATTGTTTTAGAGTCACAGAGTTTACTCAAGTTAAGGAAGTGCACAATTTTTTAGGTGCGTCTATAGACCTGCCCAAAGCGAACTGACAACTGCTTCGAGTTATAAGATCTGGAATTAGGGCTATCAGAGAGATAGATAATGAGACACCTATCTTTGTGGCATCTATATAAACCTCCCAGCCACACGACCGATTTGCATAGTCATGGTCAATGGCATAAACTAGATAAGATAGGGGTTATCAATCGAGTGATGGAGATCTTGCCGGCCAGGATTTCCCTTTACTATTGTTTATTTTGTAAAAAACAATAGATTGTACAAGTATTTTAACCAAAACAATGTTCTCTCTGGTTTTTGGTTATGCTATCATTTTTAGAGTACATGAAAACGTGACCCCATTGGGCTCAACTTGGTCTGGAATTCAAATAACGTCAAATTTGCGTAACTAGATTACCATTTCCGCGATCGTTGTCTGCTCGACAGTGCAGTCTCTTGTTGTGATTATTCTGGTTAGGCATATTTTTAACTTCATGATTTTAGCGCCCGTTTTAAATAAATAACTTTCAAGAAAAAACAATTTTTCTTAATCCAACAATTTAATAATATTTACAAGTTTCTTTATAAAATCTTAAATATCACGGAATTCCCTTATACTAGCTATCTGTCTGAACTTGCCTATTGGTCACGAAATCCTCATAAATAAAGTCGAGCTTTGAGGAATTTTTATAGACCGTTACAAATACCTAAATATTAGCTAAGAGTTCTTGAAGCTAATACTAAAAAGATAAATGAATTGATTTATTTTTAAGTGCAACAAACGTAAGCTAAAGATAGATTTGTAACATTTTGGAATACTCTTGAAAATATATACATATTTATGAAAGGAATATTTTTGTAACGAAATTATCTCGGTTCTATGGAAATATTTAGCTTATAAGATGGAAATTGAATTTTTTAAATGTTTAACAGATAAATAATTTTATGAAATGGATAATTATAATATAAAAATGTACAAATGTCTGTTCTCTTCTCTTTTTATTATACTACATCTGAAATAAGTATTTTGAATGTATTTTGTAATTATCAGGTTTTAAGATATACAACATCTTCCTAATTCTAGAAATACGATTTTTTAATTAGCCTGGTTTTAAAACTGAAACCTATTCCTTTTGTTATCCTTTTCCCAATTACTTTCTTCGATTCCCAACTGCCAACACTGTTTGCAACACACACCTGCTGCTGGAAGAAATGGGTTCTACGATTTTCCACCAGTCATGCTGAGGGAGAACCTTGAGTAAAATCAATTCAATTGATATTAATAAGCGACCATCCATCTGAGAGTCTATTTGAACTTTAATAGAAACCGAATTTGTAGAAAACTGACGCCATCGCCGCCAGACGCGGCAGTCGCCTTCTGCACTCCCAACGGAACGGAACAGCCGCGCAGCGCGAAAACATTTCTCCGGAACGCTCGTCAGCCAGCGCTCGTTCGGGAATGCAAAACAATTAAAAGGCTGAAGAGAAAGAAAAGAAAATATAATAAGACGAACCCAGTCAGATCAAAGCAAGGGAGTGTGAGTGGAGTTAATTAGCCAGATCCAGAGCCGGAGCCGGTGCCGGAGAAGTAAGAACCCATTCGGAGACCATCGCTCCATCGAGTGCAAACGAACTGCGGGCGTTTCGATTTTTTGTTTAACTTTGCGTGCATTTTCTTAACTATTAATTGACCCCGCCGGTCAATGAGTTTGACTATCATCTAAATAGAAAAGGAAATAAATAAATATCTATAGGCGATAGATAAGTAATGCCGTCGCTCGACGATGACATTCCGGCGGAGACGGAGACCGAAGCCTCCTCTTCGCCGAAAAAGAAGAAGACCAAGGAGAAGGCCCAGCCTTTGATTAGCTACAAGGAACTGTTCAGGTATACCGATGGCTGGGACTTTGTCCTGCTGCTGTCTGGCTTGGTGGCGGCCTTGCTACAGTCCCTGGTCTATCCCATTGCCATTGTGGTCTACAGCGAACTGGTGGCCATGTTCATAGACAGGACCCTGGGACAGGGCACCAGTTCGGGCACCATTGGATTGCCCCTCTTTGGGGGAGGGAAAATACTGTGAGTACTGAAATTACTTAGAATAATGTTCAATATTTTAGGATTACGATTTAAAGAATTCAAACTGATTATTAACAGTAGGTATTATATCAACAGTCATTTGATTAGCAACAAGCTTTATTTATAAAAACAAAGTAGAGTGAGAATGATTTAAGACTTTTTGTATTTAATGGTTTTTGTTGCTACTACGTAAACCCTTTTCTTTGTTGAGTTAACACATCAAAAAGAGTCTATCCCAAAAAAAATGTAGAAAAAACAAACAAAGGCCTTGAAAGCCACACAAATTCAGGATGTGGTAAAGAGTTTCCATTAAAATAGTTGTGATAATTAAATAAGTTTTACCAAGAAACTGATGGAATTTGAATTATAAATTATTTACATTTAAGTATTTATTTTTCTAATATATTTTTTATTACTATTAATCCCTAGCACAAATGCCTCATACGAGGAGAACATGCAGGAGCTACGCAAGGACAGTGTGTCTTTTGGCATCATCATGACCCTGAATACCCTGCTAATGCTGTCCTCTGGAATGTACTACGTGGATGCCTTCAACAGGTTGGCCTTGAGACTGACCGTCAAGATGCGCAGGGAGTTCTTCAAAGCCACCCTGAGGCAGGAGATCGGCTGGCATGACATGGCCAAGGATCAGAACTTTGCTGTGCGCATCACAGAGTGAGTAAAATATCATAAAATAAAATATATGCAACTTTATTAATTTCCCCTTAGCAACATGGAGAAGGTGCGCAGTGGCATAGCCGAGAATCTGGGTCATTATGTGGAGATTATGTGCGAAGTCATCATCAGTGTGGTTCTGTCCTTTATTTACGGCTGGAAACTGGCTCTGGCAATTGTGTTTTATATACCTTTGACGCTGTTTGTCAACTCAGTAGTGGCACATGTAAGTTTTTTTCTGTATAAAACTATTATTTTAATACTAATACTAATTAAAATTAAAGAAATTTATCAATATAACTTATTTCTTTAGATAAAAATCATAGAATTTGATTACTAGAACCGCATGCGCTCTCTTGCCAGCTTTAAGTGATCTTGAAAATGCGTTCAACTGAAAATTCGAAAATAGTTTTCTAAAAATAACATAAGTACCTAAACACAAAACATAGACTCTCGCAAATGTTTTCCCCTGAGAGTATTTGTGGGAAAATGTTTTCTAAAATAAATAAATACCTGCATTTACAAAAAATAAACTACTTTTAAAAATAAAAATAAAATTTCATTTACGGTACGTCGAAGTTACTTAATTTACGTAATTTCATTCAATGTTAATTTTAAAAAAATATTACGAATAAGATTTTGAGGCCATAAGCACATAATTAAAATAATATAAAAGCTACTAAAGTATAGTTCCAAAAAACGATACATTTAACAGAAACATATTCATTTTTTGCTTACTTTTCCCCAGTACCAAGGCAAGCTCACTGCCAAGGAGCAGAGTTCCTATGTCCGAGCCAGTACGGTGGTGGAGGAGGTCATCGGAGCCATTCGCACGGTGGTGGCCTTTGGAGGTGAACGCAGTGAATCCGTGAGATACGACACGCTCCTGAAGCCCGCCCTCAAGGCGGGCAAGTGGAAGGGCGTCTTCTCCGGCCTGAGTGACACGGTGATGAAGGCCATGTTGTTCATCACGGGTGCCGGGTCCTTCTGGTATGGCGCCAATTTGATCCTGTACGACCGGGATCCCAACATACCCATCGCAGAGCGGGAGTACACCCCAGCGGTGGTGATGATCGTGATATCGGGCATTATAGTGAGTGCCAACCAGATCTCCCGCACATCCCCCTTCCTCGAGACCTTCGCCATGGCCCGGGGATCGGCCTCGGCCATCTTGGAGGTGATCGATCGCCCCTCCCTAATCGATCCCTTGTCCAAGGCCGGAAAAATCCTGAACATGGGCTTGAAGGGCACTGTGGAGTTTCGGGATGTGTTCTTTCGCTATCCCGCCCGGGAGGATGTGATCGTCCTAAGGGGTCTCAATGTGGTTGTGGAGGAGGGTCAAACCGTGGCCTTGGTGGGTCCTTCAGGCTGTGGAAAGTCCACCTGCATTCAGTTGCTGCAACGCTTCTATGACCCAGTTTTCGGGCAAGTCCTGTTAGATGGCGAAGACGTGCGGAAGTACAACCTCAACTGGCTGAGATCGAACATCGCTGTGGTGGGCCAGGAGCCAGTGCTGTTCCAGGGAACTATCGGGGAGAATATCCGGCATGGCAAACCGGAGGCCACGCAGAAGGAGGTCGAGGACTCGGCCAAGGCAGCCAATGCTCACGATTTTATCATAGCCTTAAATAAGGTAAATATTTATTATCTATAATTAAATGTATATTATTTAATTCCCCATCTATAACCCAGGGTTACGATACGGACATCAGTGAGAAGGGCGTCCAGTTGTCGGGAGGACAACGCCAGCGTATAGCCATTGCCAGGGCTCTCATCCAGCAGCCCAAGATCCTGCTGCTGGACGAGGCCACCTCTGCCCTGGATTATCACTCCGAGAAGTTGGTCCAGGCTGCCCTGGATAAGGCCTGCAAGGGCAGGACCACTCTGGTGGTTTCCCATCGCCTGTCCGCCATCAGGCATGCCCACCGCATCGTCTACATCGACAATGGCAAGGCCGTGGAGCAGGGCAGCCACGAGGAGCTGATGAAGCTGGGCGGTTTCTACCACAAAATGGTCACCATTCACTCCTACGATGACTCCGCCGAGGAGTTGCTCAACGAGCTGGAGGATGTTGCCGAGGCAAAGGAGCGAAAGTTGTCCTACGAAGTGGAAGGCTTCCATCTGGGCACCACACGCAACTCCATAGTGTCGCTGGAGAAGAACGCCGAGTTCCAGATGAAGAACATAAACGGCCTGGTCAAGCCCACAACCACGGTGGGGGAGGAGTTTGAGGAGAGTGCTCCAGGAAATTACATTCGCACCTTCTTCCGCGTTTTGGGTTGGGCAAGACCTGAGTGGAGTTTCCTCATCATTGGAGCTATTTGTGCCGGAATTTATGGCGTGACCATGCCGGTGTTTTCCATTGTGCTGGCCGAGCTCTACGGTTCGCTGGCCAAGCCCACGGATGAGGAGGTACTCGACCAGAGTGCCTCGATGGCGATTATATCCTTGGTTATAGGTGTGGCTGCTGGCGTGGTCTGCTTTATCCAGACGTTCTTCTTCAATCTGGCTGGAGTCTGGTTGACCATGAGGATGCGGTGAGTTAGGAGTGTTTTTTGTACAAACTTAAATGCAGTTTGAATTATATTTTATATATTTCCACAGCTCCAAGACCTTCAGCTGCATAATGCACCAGGAGATGGGCTGGTTCGATCGCAAGGATAACAGCATAGGAGCTCTTTCGGCCCGTCTTTCGGGTGATGCGGCCAGCGTCCAGGGCGCCATAGGCTTTCCGCTGAGCAACATCATCCAGGCTTTGACCAACTTCATCTGCAGTATTGCCATTGCCTTTCCGTATTCCTGGGAACTGGCCCTGATCTGCCTGAGCACCTCGCCCTTCATGATTGCCTCCATAGTGTTCGAGGCGAGATTTGGCGAGAAATCTGCTCTAAAGGAGAAGGCGGTGCTGGAGGAGACCAGCCGGATAGCCACCGAAACCATTACCCAGATACGGACAGTGGCAGGACTAAGAAGGGAAGAGGAGCTGATCAAGATATATGACAAGGAGGTGGAGCGCTACAGGGTACAGATCCTCAATCGACTCAAGTGGCGGGGTCTGGTGAATTCTCTGGGCAAGTCCCTGATGTTCTTTGGCTATGCAGTAACTTTGACCTACGGCGGGCACATGTGTGCCGATGGCAATATCAAATTTGAGACTATAATGAAGTGGGTATAATCATGAATTTAACTATATAAAAATTATTAATTATATTTAATTTTTTAGGATATCCAACACCATGCTCTATGGCCTCTTTATCCTGGCCCAATCCCTCGCCTTTACTCCAGCTTTTAATGCCGCCCTCCTCTCCGCCAATCGCATGTATGAGATCATAGATCGCAAGCCTCAGATCCAGTCTCCAGAAACCCTCGAGATTCAGCAGAATGGCAATGGAACTGCTGCCTTCAAGACCAATGTCGTCCAGCAGGGCGTCAGCTACAGGGGACTCAACTTTGCCTATCCCTCGCGGCCCCACCAGAAAGTCCTGCAGAACTTCAATCTGGACATCACACAGGGTCAGACGGTGGCTCTGGTGGGTGCCTCGGGTTCTGGTAAATCCACTTGCGTGCAGCTATTGATGCGGTACTACGATCCGGATGAGGGAAAGATTGTAAGAAGGAGATTTTGCTAACTAAATACTAGATACTCATCCCTCCCTCTCTACAGCTCATCGATCAGGAGAGTATTCACCATGATATGGACCTGAAAACCCTGCGCCGTCGCCTGGGCATTGTTTCCCAGGAGCCTTCTCTCTTCGAGAAGAGCATAGCGGACAATATAGGCTATGGAGACACCTCCCGAAAGGTGCCCATGCAGCAGATAATCGAAGCAGCCAAGATGGCCAATGCCCATGAGTTTATCATGTCCCTGCCGGCGCAATATGAGACGGTTTTGGGCTCCAAGGGAACCCAGCTCTCCGGCGGACAGAAGCAACGCATAGCCATTGCCAGGGCAATGGTGAGGAATCCCAAGATCCTGTTGCTAGATGAAGCCACCTCAGCTCTGGATTTCCAAAGTGAAAGGGTAGGTTAAGCACTCTTTAAATTTTATTATTTAAATAATAATTTCCTCTGCCTTAAGGTGGTCCAACAAGCCCTGGACTCGGCGTGTTCAGGACGCACTTGCATCGTCATAGCCCATCGGCTGTCCACCATCCAAAATGCGAATGTGATTTGTGTGATTCAGGCCGGTAAGATAATGGAGCAGGGCACTCACTCGCAGCTGCTGGCCAAGAATGGCATATACTCCAAGCTGTATCGCAGCCAGACGAAGGCCTCCTAAGATTCCAAGCCCAGAAATAGGCAGTAAATAAAAACTAGTTGAGACGCAAACCAAATCCCTCTGGCCATAAGCAATAAAGTAAAGTGTTAGGAGTAGACGATAAATAAAGATAATGAGTATTGAATAAATTAAACAAGGGAATATATGTATAATTTGTTGGGGGTGAAGTAGACTTTTCAGAATTACTTTATAATAATGGGTGGAGTCATGCACCTTAAATTAATTCGAATCTAATCTCCAATTTCCCATTCAGACAAAAGCTCTTCCGTTGCCCAATTGTTTGCCTATGTTCTCCAAATTCTGGATAAGATAGGCTTGATAAGATTCGGTTAGACAATATGAATATTAAAAAGTTAGCGCAATGCGTTGTTCGATTTCACCGCAGTTGGTTCACAGAAGACAGTTAAGATGAATGTCTTAATCTTTGTTTTCTTTTTTCTGGGTAAGTATTTCCAGTACCTAAAGATGTATCCCTATGAAATAGGTTTCTCATTAAAGCAGTCCTTACCCATGGAGCAAATGTTCCCCCGAAAACCTGCCCTTTGGAAAAGGATTGCGGCAAAGTGGATGAGGCCAGTGCCATTTGCGGTTTGGATGAGGAAATGGGTTGCATTCGAAAATACCTCTCAAAGTGTCACCTGGATATAGCTGCGTGCCATCAAGGGAAAGGTATTTAATTTGATTAGATAACTATATTATTTCAAGTTAATTTGTTGGATAAATGTGCAGAGTTCAAGGACTACAGTGACCTTTATTGCTCTATGGAGGCATATTTCTGTGAAAAGTCACCCACATATGAGCGTTGGACAATTTTTTTTGGCCAAGAAGATGATTGAATTAAGTTATTTTAGTTATTTATTAAACCAAACTTTAAGCAGGGGATTTAAATGTTACGCCTATAATATTTAAACATTTGTTAAGTTAAACATAAAGAGAGTTAAACTGTGAAGCGCAGAACTGGTCAAATCTCTATAAAAAATTACTTTAGTCACATTTATTATAAATATTAACTAAAATTGTAAGTATATTAGGGAAAATATTTTCTTACTTTAGTTACTTGTGAAACTGAGATCTCCTTTAGAAGGTTTTGAGTAAAACGCCAGTCCAAGTTTTATAATGGATTAAAAAATAATAATTAACCAACAAATATAAGAAAACATAGTTATATCATTGCTTTCCAAATTTTTAATTTAATCCTAATTATTATCGGAACTAAAATCCCCCTCTTTGGGCTTTTCCCACTCAGGAAAAAGAACCCCAAAAGTCAGTTCCAGTCAAAAAATAGACCGAGATCAGAAGCAGCCCTTTCCTCGTAAAAAAAATTCCATTGATAAATAAATAAAGAAGTAATAATTAAGGGGAACCCTCTTTCTATAGACTACATCCACTTTAGCTACGAATTTTGTGGACTCTCCTTTACCGAACGCTCCTCTTTGGCCACTAGTCTGAGAGTTATGAGTGACGACTTTTGCCGATTTACAAATGTGTAAATTAATTAGGTGGCATATTAATAGTAAAAAAAATAAAAAAGAAAAAATCAATCAACGCGAGCGGCGAGCTGTTCACGTGCCACACCAAAATGAATACGTCAAAGACCGGTAGGAGAGACTACCCGATGGCCGCCGCCACCGCCGCCGGCGTTTTGTCTCACTCAATGAGACAGAACGACGCCTCGAGCCTTTTATTCACCGCTGCTGATGCTTTTTTTCGCTTTTTTCGCCGATCTTTTTGTGTTATTTTTGGGGGATTGCTTTGCATAATCTCCAGCTGCGGCGCCAGCGTGGTCGCCATTGGCCTCCTCCTCCAAAGCCAATCGGCGGAGAGCTCCGGTCAAATATAAAATGTGGAGCCATCCGTATTCCGGCTGTCAGTTAATGCCCATCATAACCATGAGTAGTGCCTCGTTCAAGTTCTATCTGCTCAGCCTGATCTTCATCTGCGGTCAGTGGAGGGAGTTAAAGCCATCCTTAGATTATCTGGATAACCTAATTACCCGTTACAGCCCTCAGTTGGAGCACCGGCATGCCGGCGATGATGGAGCGCGCCAACTGCAACCTGTCACTCCAGGAACGTATAGAGATATATAAACGGCTTCCAATGGTGGATAACGAGCGATTGGCAGACGCCGAAACGGATTCTGCCTACGACTTGTGCAAGTTTCGAAGACCCTAGTGGACCTAGTTGAATTCTTCGAAAAAAAAAGAATGGAACTCTTCGTGTGGCGTGTTCATTTTGGTTATGGCTATGTAGTTCTAAGGTTTAGCATGAAATAAAAGCAATCACTTCTTAAGTGATACGTGCGTTCGTATACTTTCCATTCCATCACGTAGAATCGTCGGGCGGCGACTCGACTATAAAACCGGACTCTGGCATCCGATTCACTCAGTTATCTCTCTGATTTCTGATCTATAAGGTCGATCTGGGTTATCTTTCTCTTCCCCTGAAGTTCAGCAGGCGCCATGACCTTAACAAGCAAGATGATTACGCTTTTCCTCGTCGGATGTGTGCTCACGCAGACAGGTAAGTCAGGGAAATAATAGGCTTTACCTCCTATTTTAACCACAAATGATTCCAGTCTTCGCTGGACCCTTGGAAAAGCTCTTCAGGGAGGATGATGAACGCCTCAACGAGGTCAGCGGAGAGGAGTGGTTCCGTAAGCCCATCCGCAGGTGGGAGCGACTCTTCAGCAGTGCCGAAACGCCGTCGGGAAGCCGGAAGGAGGTGATCCGGCCCAGTAGGAGCGACAAGGGAGAGACCACGGAGAGCTCCAAGCATGCCCACTCCATGATCACCTCGATGCTGGGCTTTGTGAGCAGTGTCATCAACTTGGGACGATCCATTGTTAGGGATCAATAAGGAACATCGAATTTTAATATAAATTTATCTAATAAGCCAAAGTCTCGTGATTCCATTTGCCAATTGTTTTTTAGTTGTAAATAAAATATACATAAGTCTACGGATTAAATGGTAGAAATCCTTTTATAATTGTGGTTTTGGAAGGATTAATTAAATCTTTGGAAATATGTTATGAAAGAGGATGAAGACCATAAGCTAAAAGAACTTTCTTGAACATATTTAGGTTTAGTAAATATTTCTGTAGCTCTAAAATACAATATGTAGTTGTGTATTCTCATAAATGGCTTAATTTAATTAATTAAAATTTTTTATTACTTTAATAAAAGTACAAAGCCTAAAAAAGTTGCATAATTTTTTGCCTTTTATTAAAATAATATAAAGGTTTTAACATTTTATGTTCTAGTTTACCCTACTTAAATTTTTATTTACTTTGTTTTCTTTTGTTTTTCTCTCAATATTTTGTATTATTGTTAAACATTTTTGTACTAAAAATATTAAAAAAATAGGTTATGTACACAGATTAATAATAAACCCTGACTAAATAATTCTTTAAAAAAATCTATTATATTTTATAAATGATATTGATAATAATGAAAATGAACAACAAAATTATGAATTGATTTATGCATTAATAACACTTCACAAAGTCAGATTATCTAAAAATATGTAACACATTAACATTTTTTTTTTAAATATAATAAATTCATTTGTATAACTCTCCCCAAAATAAACAAAAATAAGACCAACACATTTTTTCCCCTTTTTAAAATTTCCTTTTTCCGAATTTCAACAGGTTTTAACTTCGCAAAAGCCCAAATAAGACTGAAGTCTCAGCCCATCAACTTAATAATTTTAAATTTATACACCTGCCTCCTCTTGACTCTCTGACTGTCTGCCTTGGCAGACAAGGTGTGATATTTTTAACACATAAACTTAACATAAAGAGATATTTTTATTAATGTAAAGACGTCACAATATAAGGCAGGTCACCTGTTTCACATACGCATTAAACCTGAAGCCTCCATCGGTGACGCCTGCCAGCTAACTGGACATTGGACTTGACCCATCTTTATAATGGAGATGTATAATATTAATCGCTAGCTTAACTAGTTGTGAGAACGGAAATTAATCA
The DNA here is from genome assembly GCA_018151655.1 of Drosophila bocqueti. NCBI lineage: Eukaryota > Metazoa > Arthropoda > Insecta > Diptera > Drosophilidae > Drosophila > Drosophila bocqueti. The sequence continues at coordinate 1,783,055 of JAECXF010000230.1, forward strand.
TATTAATGAATGAATGGCGGAGGAGGTGTTGAGCGTAAAAGGAATGACGTCTCTGTCGAACCAAGCCCTCTAATGATGTCGGGGATTTTTCAGCTACTTAATTCGAGAAATTAAGTTTTTGTTTTCTTTTTGCTCTTTTAAGACGCTTATGTGTGACGACACGAAATGCGAGAGACAGCGAATGCTAATTTAGCGTTTTTTTATGCTTTTTGTTTTTGTTTTATTTTTATTTATTTTCTTTTTCTGTACAGACTTGCTCGTGCATTGTTTGACCGGCTTTAATTGTAAATATTGGCTTATTTGTACAATCAGTCATAACGAGATGCCTTTAGCTTCAAGCCAGACTGAAGTGGGGTTTCATTTTCAGAAGAAACTTCAACCAAGGCTCTGAAATATTTAATTTTAGCGTGTAATTCCCTAGAACAACTCGGCTCGGTTATGGCCAGTTCCACGCGAATGAATTAACTTGTAATTGAATGCCATTCACACATGGATTTCTCTTGGGCAAAGGGTTGCGCAAAAACCTAACCAAGGTTAGAGTTGCCATTCGATTATATTTACAACAAAAATGTATTCAAATAGAATGTTCGCTTTTGGGTTATTGTTTATATATATTTTGCATATTTCAATCTCAAAAAAGGTGTCTAAATATATATGGATATATAAAACTTTTCTGTATGTAAAAAAAAATTTTAAAACAAAAGACTGAAGCAACAAACTTGCCAAAGGCTACTTTATGTTCACTATCTGAATCCTTCCGATGTATCGGTTTCTGTTTCTTCTCTTTTAATTAATACTCTAACACAAGGTTACTGCAGACATTCTACAACCAAGCCCGTTATAGCAAATACCAGGTGTGTTTTCCGTTTCTTGTGTGGGTTTTAAAATACATTTTATTGGATCACATAAACAAAAGACTCGAGCAACGAACTCGCTTGGAATTATATACAAAATTTTGATGGGTTGACTTTTATGGGCTTATCTCTCGCTCTCTCTCTCTCTGTGTGTCTCTCAGCTTCCTGGACTCTAGCTGACCTCCAGCAAATGGTACTTGAACATTTTGTTCAGCGAACTCATGTTCTGGGACAACTCATGGCAGGCCCTCACCACGCAGCCTTCAATAAAGGAAGATAGTGATGTTATAGCACCCGACAACTGCACGAATCACTCTCGCACTAACCCACTAGATACTTGATCACTCGCAGCAGCACCATGGGTGTAGATAACTTTTCGGAGGCTAAAACAGAACTGCTTCCATGCACACGCGCCGAGAGTTAGAACCAAATTGATCGCCGATCCGGGCCTGCAATCGCGAATAAGTGAAAACGTTTGGTGAGCGGCAGTCCGGCAGCTGCTGCTGCGACGCTGACGCTGACGTTGAAGCCCGACTGCGGCACAGTGGGGCAAATGGTTTAATGATTGTGCCAAAGGTCAGGCCACTCAGAGAGGCTTATGCCTCTTATGTGTTAATGTGTTAATTAGCACTCGTCGGATTGGTTTGGGGTGTGCAAAGAAATTTGTTATACTGTTTAAATATTTTAAAATAAAATATATTATTTAATTCTATATGGAATAATCAAGGAATAGATTTTCTTAACTTAAAAAGAATTAAAAAAAATGTATTGGCATTTCTTAGCTTCTAAAGTCTAATGGATGTGAGTGTGTATTTTTCCAATGTTATTCTTGACATAAAATACTTCTTGCTAAAGTTGCATTGGCTACTATTTCTCTTTTCCTTTCTTTTTTTAAGTTCACATAATAAAATGTTTCGCACGTAGGTGTCAATTACCCCCAAGCTTATATATTTTGTAAATTATTTTTCGCCTTGCTAAAGAGAGAACAAAACTGAAAACTGAAAAGCTTATTTATTGTAGCCTGGCAGTAGTAGTAGTAATATTATCAGATATAAGTATATATATAATTTATATCAACAACAAACAAATGAATTCTTCGTTTCAGTTTGCTCAACATTTTCTACTAATAAAAAAATACCTATATTAAACTCCTGCAACATGTGGTAATTTCTTATATAATTTTAATATTTTTATCCCACTATGCATAGCTCCCATGTGGGCACAGCTGAATCAAGAACTTCTTGCCGATGTTGCAATTTTCATATATTTTTCCCCTCATTTTTTCATAAGCGCATAAACAATCCATTAATTTTTTTGGGCAATGTTCATTTGCGTGCGTTGCATAATGTGGCAGAACAAGACAAACGATTAACGGGCGAGCGATTCAAGAGTTACGTCATAAGAACTCGTTTACATGCAGCCATGAGAGGCTGCAATTGGGGCCAAAAAATAAAATAAAATAAGAAAAAGACGAATTTAAAAGAACCAGAACCAGACACTCGTGGCAGAGTTTATCAATGCAATTTTTTCTGTCATTGCAAGCCGAGGAAAACGGGTTTTCCCGCTACGACAAACACAGTTAGCCCCAAAAATTCGAGAAATAAAAAAATCGAGAAGTCAAGAAATCAAGAAATCGCCTCAACTTGTTGACAGAGAAGTTGGCAGTGCAGTCGGCTCTTTGGTCATGAATTTTGCACAATTTTTTAGCTGTGATCGTGATTTTCAATAGTGTTGGGCTTGTTTCTCAATTTGGCTCTTTTAATCGCCGTAGCAATAAACTTCAAGTTTTCGGCGATGGTGGGTTGCTTTTGACGCAAACTAAAACTTACGTTGTTTCCCCCGAGCCCCTCCGTCGCTTCCATCAGCATTACGTCTATTTTTTTGAGTCAGGCCTCAGCGGGTTTTGGTTGGAAGCGACCGGAGTATTTTTTCACCTTCGATTTATTGGCGCACTTCTATTTAATAACGGTTATCCAAACCGTCAGCGGAGCAATTTCAATAAACTGTAACGCTTCTTGTAAAGCGAATCGTGGCCATAACTTAGCCCGTAATTGGAGTCCATTTAAATAAGTTAGGTTTTAAATTCCTAATTAGACGGCACGAAGGGGTAGCACTTTTTCAATTAAATAGTTGTTGGCACGAAGGAGAGATAGTAATCAAGGTAAATATTTGTGTAAAGCGTGCTTTTAGATGGGGAAATATTATAATTTGTGTTTGGGTCAAATATTTCTTGCGCTGTTTATAGATTTTTTAAATCTTTTTACCTTTACCTTTAGGTTTCATAATAAATATAACAAATAAGAAGAGTGGAAACAAAATCCCAATATGAACTACGACAAGCTGGTGGGTTTACTTGACGTGTAAGGACATTTTGAGGAGATATTAAGGTAATGTCATAAAATATAAAATAAATTTTAAATGTCAAGGAAACATTGAAACAAAATAAGTTTAAGCTTATCATAATACAAATAGAAACAAATTAAATATAGAGAAGAAATGACACAGAATCTTAGGGACCTATAAAAAATGTGCTATATTTCCTAAGAAAAACTATAAAAATTTAAAACCAAGTTACATAATTTTTGCATAATGCGTAAGAGAAAATCGAAATGCATTCAATATAGGCATTTATATGATTTATAGGGTGGGAAATGACTCCTTCAATGGGTTCTGTGCTTCTGACTGATATTATAAAACCCCGAAGGTGTATTAAAATTTTAATATTTATCCTCCCTTAATTTTGGGCAAATTAAAGATTAAAAATATATTAACAAAGCTAAAAAGTACATTAATTTGAATTCGGAAAACTGTTCTGAGTTAATATTTATAAGGCTAATAAAACTGCATTTTGCATTTAAATTTATTTTAAAATTCATTTCTTTGAATTTATTTTTTTTACAACTTTAACAATTTAACCCCAACAAGTTTGGAAAACATGTAAAATTTTTTAATTTTACCAGACACGGCTAGATCGACTCGGTTTTCGATGCTGATCAAGAATATATATGATTTAAAGGGTCGGAAATGACTCCTTCACTGCATTGCAAGACTTTTACTAAAATTATAATACCATGCAAAGGAATACTGAGTAAAAGCGATCGTTTTTCTCATGCATTCAAAAAATTAAATCTTTTAAATAATGACTAAGTTAACAATAAATAATATTAAGAATATCTTAAGTAAATATTTAGAACTAAATATTTATTAATAATTCTTTATAAAACCATCATAAATTACAAATATTGCCAAGAAAAACCACAAGCTTACATTCGCCAGAGGCACTGATCAATTCCAAAACGTTCCACCGATTATTATGGAACCTGTTATAGCAATTGGTTCCGATTCCTCAGTTCCCCGGCCGGCCGGCGAATAAGGGGCAAACAACAAAGAGCCGAGGTAAACAAAGAGCTAAGGTAAACAAACGAGAAGAGCAAAACAAAGACTACAAAAATATCTCGATCGCTCTCCTCTCTTTCGGCTACAAAATAAACGAAGATTTCACCAGATGGCGCCACATCGGCAAGCCCGAGACGCAAGAACTCCCTCTGGCGGTCGGAGGCTTAAGAATTAGCTCTAGATCTACAGTAATAAAAATATTTATATATAACTACATGAAATATATTTTTGTCAGGAATACATACTTAGACACCGGAAAAAAAGTGTTAAAATTGCTAAACATATATAAATTTCTATGATTATTATTACTACATTTAAAGATCAAACAATATTGTTTATGTTCAATTGCCTATTGATTTATTTTAAAGTTATAATGATATTAAAGTTTTAAAAATTTTGGAAACCCAATTTTTGTTAATAATTTATTTCTTTCAGTGCAACCACAAAATGTGTAAAGTGGCAGGCGAGCCTGTAGTTCAATCAGTTGCTCGCGAAGAGCCATCCAGTGCGGTTGGATGAGCTCCCATAAAATAAAAAAAAATTTAAACCGAAAAAAAGAAATAAGAACCCAGTGAAGAAAGTGAACCAGAGATAAGAAAGTGAAATACAAAGCAGAGTGAGATAGAGAACCGGAAGTGGTCGACGGAAGGACTATCGTTATCGCAGTGCGTGTGCTTGAACTCTCGTCGGCGCGATGGGGCTGCGAGTGGCTTCCTGGGGAGCCCTGCTCCTCGTCCTGGCAATTTCCCACTCTGAGGCAGAGCTAACGCCGCCATACTTCAATCTGGCCACCGGACGGAAGATCTATGCCACGGCCACGTGCGGCCAGGACACCGATGGCCCGGAGCTGTACTGCAAGCTGGTGGGAGCCAATACGGAGAACGACCACATCGACTACTCGGTCATCCAGGGACAGGTAATTACACATCTTCGGAGTTCGAACATCTTTTTTTAAGCAACGCCCAAAAAGTTGTGGCTGGTATACACACAAAATCTGGTGATCTGTGTTCGTGCACGCGGAAAAAAATATTAATAAGTTAAGGATTCTGATTTAAATTATACAACAAATTAAGAGAGAAAAAAAAACAGATTGTAATGTTTCTAGACAGATCCTTAAAAGGATTATTTAAAGTAGAACACAAATTTATTTAAAAATAAATACGAAATCCTTTTTATTTGTTTCCTAATTTTTTCTAATCATTAGATTATTTATTTTTAAATATTTCTTTAAATATTTGAATATAATTTTCTATCAGTGTGCCTGCACTTCGGCTTCCCCCACATGTGTTCCGTTCCAGCAGTCGAATTGGACTCTAAAAATACTCTTGACTCGATTTTAAGAAATCTTTCCATTCATTTATTCTAACATGTGTGTTGTTCTCCGATCTCCTTTGTAGGTCTGCGACTATTGTGATCCCAATGTGCCGGAGAAGAACCATCCGCCAGAGAACGCCATCGATGGCACCGAGGCCTGGTGGCAGAGTCCTCCGCTGTCCAGGGGCATGAAATTCAATGAAGTCAATTTGACCATCAATTTCGAACAGGTAAGAACCTCGCAAGAAACGCATAGGAAGCCAGGCAAAAGGTTTTGGAGGAGGCGGAGGGAGACAGCCGGCCAGCCAGTGGATGCAACTCGTTTTCGGGTTCGAGCGATGGGATCGTAAAATTTGAAAACAATTTTAATGGCTTTTCATTTCGACGGCAACGGCAACGGCGACGACGCAGCAAAAAGTAAAGGAAAAAAATCTTGCTGAGCTCGGGGATTTGTAGCTGGGCTGGCTGGCTCTTCCCCTTTGGAGTTGTGGGTTATCAGTGTGTCAGCTCCTACATATAATATATAGAGATATGTGCGAGCATAAATACAGCCCGAGGCAGAAAAATATAACTACAGCTGAACTTGTTAAATATTTAATTAGGATTTTATGGATAAGGAAGGGTTTTGAAATATTATATATGCAATTTAACAGGTTTCGCTCCTGAAATCCTAAACCTATTAAAATAAAATTCTAAAATCAAATGTAAATAATTTTTGGTATATTTAAAATACAAAAAACAATTAATAATTTGACCCCAATTGTCTGCACTCGCTCAGTTGCTTGAATGGAGAGTCTCGGTTTACAAGCTGCTTAGAAACCGACACGGAGCGTTGACTCTTTGGCGCTTGTTCATTCTGGGTTTTCGTTTTTTTTTTTATGTTTTTTTTTAGCGATAAAGGCGTATTATTTCTTGGGGCCCCAGCATGCGACATAAAAGAATTGGGAGCAGTCCCTCTCCCCTTATCAAGAAACTACACAGCTCTCCATTATCAGGTTCTATAAAAGCCAGAGTGCCGGGGTCGCCTACGTTCTTATCTCACTTGCAACGGAAACGGACTAATCCACGAGGTTTCATAGTCCGACGACGGATTTAATTTCGAGAATAATTGCCCAAAGACTTATTATACAAACCACAACATGATCTCATCCACATGCCATGGTCGGGTTTTTAATTCTCTTAAGTTGCAGTTTTCTAGATTCACAGAATGCAACGGAATATGCTATGATACAGGGGTTTATATTTAGACTTTAAGACATTGTATGCTTTAAATTGAGGAGGGAAGAATCATATAATTTGGAAAATAAGACAAGATCTAGGAAAAATATGTTATACCTCTATGAACTGAAAAACAATGCATGAATACACTATATCCTTATAGGCAGAGAGTCTCTCTGTGAATATGACATAATATTTTTCGAATTACGAGTATAGAAGACTTCTGTTTGTGCAAAAACCAAAATTGACTCACCATTCACATGGTCAACACTAATTAAAACGCCGAAAGTAAACAAATCCGAGTACATAACATGTGTATATCAAGCATACAATATGTTGTACATATCTTCATGGATATGAACGAATGTTTATATCTCGCTATATACTCGTATATCTCCCTATCTCTTGGTTCGCTTTCAATTGCAGCCAAATTAAAAAGCAAACAGAAGGCAAGAAAATATAAATAAACGGACGAGCATTGGAGTTAATTCTCCCACAGTGATCTCATGTGGTCTCACACTCGAGTGTGTGTTGGTGTAGTTTGTACACGGGTGTGCGTGTGTATCTGTGATGTGTGTACACTGGACTAATAAATTTCAATGAATTTGCTTGCGCAAAGTGAGTTGGGACTAGAGCTGGGAACGATTCTCAATTTCGTGAATCGATTTTTTTTGTCGATTCTCTAAAAAATATCGATTAAATCGATTAAATCGAAAACAAAAATTTTATAAAAAAAACATTAATTTCCCGTTCTCAAGTTTTAATAATGAGTAATATAACTTTATATAAGGAACATACAATTTACAAAATTAATTAATTAATTGATTTTTTTGGCAAAAAATTAATTTGTTTACATTTTTCGGCTTTTGTGAAGCTCTTGTTCGCAGTAAATTCCAGAATGGCCAAGTCCAAAGAATCGAATCCGAAGAATCGATTCCCAAAAAAGAATCGATGTTTTCAAAAAAAAAAAATGAAAAAATCGATTTAATCGAATAAAAATCGAATCGAATCCCAGCTCTAGTTGGGACCACAAACTGGCAGACTCTGAGCTTCTGCGAAGAATATAAATAAAGTAACCAAGAAGTTAAGTGAAATTTTTGGCATATTATTTGACTATACCTATTATTTAAAAAAAATTTTAATTAAAGGTTTAAGTTCTTTTCCAATATTATATAGGAGTTATTCCAAGTGCCTTAAAGTTGAAAGACCTTTCTGTTAATACAACTTATGGGATCAACCTGATCTTTACCTCCATAAGCCTGCACATTTATTATGATAACTTATACCACATTTTAAAAGCAAATTTAAATCTTGACATATATTACTTAACCCAAAAAACCGTAGATTTATCTTGAATTCCCTCTGTTATCTCCCTAGGAATTCCATGTGGCCTACTTGTTCATTCGCATGGGCAACTCCCCGCGTCCCGGTCTCTGGACGTTGGAGAAGTCCACCGATTATGGCAAGACCTGGACCCCCTGGCAGCATTTCTCCGACACGCCCGCCGATTGTGAAACCTACTTCGGAAAGGACACCTACAAACCGATTACCCGCGATGACGATGTCATCTGCACCACCGAATACTCAAAGATCGTGCCTCTTGAGAACGGCGAGATCCCTGTGATGCTGCTTAACGAGCGTCCCAGCTCCACGAACTACTTCAACTCGACGGTGCTGCAGGAGTGGACCCGTGCCACCAATGTCAGGATTCGTTTGCTGCGGACCAAGAATCTTCTGGGACATTTGATGTCTGTGGCCAGACAGGATCCTACGGTGACGCGTCGCTATTTCTACTCGATCAAGGACATCTCGATTGGGGGTAGATGCATGTGCAATGGCCACGCCGACACCTGCGACGTCAAGGACCCCAAGAGCCCGGTGAGGATTCTCGCCTGCCGTTGTCAGCATCACACCTGCGGCATTCAGTGCAATGAGTGCTGTCCCGGATTCGAGCAGAAGAAGTGGCGACAGAATACCAATGCCAGGCCCTTCAATTGCGAGCGTGAGTATGGGATCTGGGATCTCCCTCAGATAACTCCTTTAGGAGTGAGCAAACTAACCCCTATCCCCATTTCTTTAGAATGCAACTGCCATGGTCACAGCAACGAGTGCAAGTACGACGAGGAGGTCAACCGCAAGGGACTCTCCCTGGACATCCATGGCCACTACGATGGCGGCGGCGTTTGCCAGAACTGCCAGCACAACACCGTTGGCATCAATTGCAACAAGTGCAAGCCCAAGTACTACCGACCCCAGGGCAAGCACTGGAACGAGACCGATGTCTGCAGTCGTAAGTGATACTCTTCATGGCTCCCTTCGATCTCCTTCTCACCTATTCCCGCTTCCAGCCTGTCAGTGCGACTACTTCTACTCCACGGGTCACTGTGAGGAGGAGACTGGCAGGTGTGAGTGCCGAGCCGCCTTCGCGCCACCGAACTGCGACTCCTGTGCCTACGGCTACTATGGCTATCCCAACTGCCGGGAGTGCGAGTGCAACCTGAACGGCACCAATGGCTACCACTGCGAGGCGGAGAGTGGTCAGCAGTGTCCCTGCAAGATCAACTTTGCCGGAGCCTACTGCAAACAATGTGCCGAAGGCTACTACGGATTCCCCGAGTGCAAGGCCTGCGAGTGCAACAAGATTGGTTCGATCAGCAACGACTGCAACATGACCTCCGGCGAGTGCAAGTGCCTGACCAACTTTGGCGGCGATAGCTGCGAGCGGTGCAAGCATGGCTACTACAACTACCCCACGTGCTCATGTAGGTTTAGCCTCTGAAAATTGAAATAGAATAGAATATTATAGAGACTTCCTTCCCCTTTCAGACTGCGACTGTGACAACCAGGGCACCGAGTCGGAGATCTGCAACAAGCAGTCGGGCCAGTGCATCTGCCGCGAGGGTTTCGGTGGCTCGAGGTGCGACCAGTGCCTGCCTGGCTACTTCAACTATCCGGACTGCAAGCCCTGCAACTGCTCCAGCACCGGCAGCTCGGCCATAACCTGTGACAACACCGGCAAGTGCAACTGCCTCAACAACTTTGCCGGCAAGCAGTGTACCCTTTGCAGTGCCGGCTACTACAACTATCCGGACTGTCTACGTGAGTTTCCATGAGGGAAAATCCTTGGTTTCCTTTTACAATCCCTCGAATTTCCCCAGCCTGTCAGTGTGACCCGCACGGATCGCAGGGTGTCACCTGTAACGCCGACGGACAGTGTCTCTGCAAGGATAACTTCGATGGACGGCAGTGCGAGTCGTGCAAGGAGGGCTTCTACAACTTCCCCAGCTGCGAGGACTGCAACTGCGATCCGGCTGGAGTGATTGACAAGTTTGCAGGATGCGGCTCCGTGCCGGTGGGCGAGCTGTGCAAGTGCAAGGAGCGCGTGACCGGCAGGATATGTGACGAATGCAAGCCTCTGTACTGGAACCTAACCATCAGCAACTCCGTTGGCTGCGACAACTGCGATTGCTGGACTGATGGCACCATTTCCGCATTGGATACGTGTGCCTCCAAGTCCGGCCAGTGTCCGTGCAAGCCCCACACCCAGGGCAGGCAATGCAAGGAGTGTCGCGATGGTACCTTCGACCTGGACAGTGCCTCGCTCTTCGGCTGCAAGGACTGCAGCTGCGATGTGGGCGGCGCCTGGAAGAGTGTCTGCGACAAGATCAGCGGCCAGTGCAAGTGTCATCCCCGAATCACGGGCCTGGCCTGCACCCAGCCCCTGACCACTCACTTCTTCCCGACGCTGCATCAGTTCCAGTATGAGTACGAGGACGGAACCTTGCCCTCGGGCACTCAGGTGCGCTACGACTATGACGAGGAGGACTTCCCCGGGTTCAGCAGCAAGGGCTACGTCTCGTTCAACGCCATCCAGAACGAAGTACGCAACGAGATCAATGTGTTCAAGTCGTCGCTCTACCGAATTGTCCTGCGCTACGTGAATCCCAATGCGGAGAATGTCACGGCCAGCATCTCGATCACATCCGACAATCCCCAGGAGGTGGATCAGCAGTGAGTTTTGCTTCATTTAAGGAATTAACAGTCTTTGCTCACATAAAAACCATTTCTCCAGCGTGAAGGTCCTGTTGCAACCCACTTTGGAGCCTCAGTTTGTGACTGTCAGCGGTCCCAAGGGCCTCAAGCCCTCGGCCATTGTCCTGGATCCGGGTCGTTATGTCTTCACCACCAAGGCCAACAAGAATGTGATGCTGGACTACTTTGTCCTCCTGCCCGCCGCCTACTACGAGGCCGGAATCCTCACCCGTCACATCTCGAACCCCTGTGAGCTGGGCAACATGGAGCTGTGCCGTCACTACAAGTACGCCTCCGTGGAGGTCTTCCAGCCCGCCGGAACTCCGTTTGTCATTGGAGCCAACGACAAGCCGACCAATCCCACGGAAGTGTACAGCGATCCGGAGCACCTATCGATTGTGAGCCACGTGGGCGACATCCCAGTGCTGACCAGCGAGCAGAAGGAGCTCAACTACATCGTGGATGTGCCACACAGTGGGAAATATATCTTTGTGATCGATTACATTAGCGAGAGGAACCACCCCAACACCTATTTCATCACTCTGAAGCTGAAGAACAATCCCGGGACCGAGACATCGGTGCTGTTGTATCCCTGTCTGTACTCCACTGTGTGTCGCACCTCGGTCAACGACGATGGGCAGGAGAGGGCCTTCTACATCAGCAAGGAGGATCTGCAGCCGGTCACCATCTCTGTGGGTTTATAACTTTTCTTGTGAAGATATTGTGAAGATCTTATCAAGTTTTCTGTGTTATTTTCGCCAGGCTGACATTGATGATGAATTTCGTGTGCCCATCATCTCGGTGACTGCCATTCCTGTGGAGCAATGGTCCATTGACTACATCAATCCCAGTCCCGTGTGTGTGATCCACGGCGAGAAGTGTGCTACGCCCAAATTCCGTTCGGTTCCAGACTCCAAGAAGATCGAGTTCGAAACTGATCACGAGCATCGCATTGCCGAAAAGAAGCCGCCATATGCCGCCCTGGATGAGCGAGTGAAGCTGATCCATTTGGATAGCACTGATAGCACCATAGTGATTGAGTGAGTTTGGTTTTTAACACCCATCCAAGGTATTTTTGTTAACCTCCTGTGATCTCTGTCCTCAGGTCAAAGGTTGAGGAGGCCAAGCCCAACCTCTTTGTGATCCTGGTCAAGTACTATCAGCCCAACCATCCCAAGTACCAGGTGCTCTACACTCTGACCGCTGGCAAGAATCAGTACGACGGCAAGTTCGACATTCAGCACTGCCCCTCGAGCTCCGGATGCCGGGGAGTGATACGCCCTGGAGGAGACGGTTCCTTCGAGATTGATGACGAGTTCAAGTTTACCATTACGGTGAGAACTGCTGTAGAACCCTTTATTCGAACCAAAATCCAACGCGAAATTTCCCTCAGAACGATCGATCGCTGGGCGTGTGGCTGGACTACTTGGTGGTGGTGCCTTTGGCGCAATACAATGACGACTTGCTGATAGAGGAGACCTTCGATCAGACCAAGGAGTTCATCCAGAACTGCGGCCACGACCACTTCCACATCACCCACAATGCCAGTGACTTCTGCAAGAAGTCCGTCTTCTCCCTGACCGCCGACTACAACAGCGGAGCCCTGCCCTGCAACTGTGACTATGCCGGATCCACCAGCTTCGAGTGCCATCCGTTCGGAGGCCAGTGCCAGTGCAAGCCGAATGTGATTGAGCGGCAGTGCGGTGCCTGCAGGACCAGGTACTACGGATTCCCCGACTGCAAGCCCTGCGAGTGCCCGTCCAGCGCCATGTGCGCCAGCGCCACCGGCGAGTGCATGTGTCCGCCGAATGTGATTGGCGAACTGTGCGAGAAGTGTGCTCCCAACACCTACGGATTCCATCAGGTGAGCCGAGTTCGCCGCTCGAATACTCGAATTCCTTGTTAACCCTTTCCCCGAACCCAGGTTATTGGCTGCGAGGAGTGCGGATGCAACCACATGGGCATCGCCAACGGAAACACCCAGTGCGATCTGTTCAATGGCACTTGCGAGTGCCGGGAGAACATCGAGGGCCGGGCCTGCGATGTGTGCGCCCACGGGTACTTCAACTTCCCGCACTGCGAGCAGTGCAGCTGCCACAAGCCCGGCACGGAGCTGGAGGTCTGCGACAAGATCGACGGCAGCTGCTTCTGCAAGAAGAACGTCGTCGGGCGGGACTGCGACCAGTGCGATGACGGCACCTACAACCTGCAGGACAGCAATCCGGACGGCTGCACCACGTGCTTCTGCTTTGGCAAGACCTCGCGTTGCGACAGCGCCTACCTCAGGGTCTACAATGTGAGCCTGCTGCGGCACGTGTCCATCAGCACGCCAGAGTTCCGCGCGGAGAGCATTAAGTTCGAGATGTGGCCAGTGGCGGCGGAGGAGATTCTCATCAACGAGACCACGTTGCAGGCGGACTTCACGCTGCGGGAAGTAAACGACGAGCGCCCCGCCTACTTTGGCGTCCTGGACTACCTGCTCAACCAGAACAGCCACATCTCCTCCTACGGCGGAGACCTGGCCTACACCCTGCACTTCACCTCCGGCTTTGACGGCAAGTACATTGTGGCCCCGGATGTTATCCTGTTCAGCGAGCACAATGTCCTGGTCCACCAGAGCTACGAGCAACCCAACAGGAATGAGCCCTTCACCAACAGGATCCAGATCGTGGAGACGAACTTCCAGACGGTTTCTGGCAAGCCCGTTACCCGCGCTGACTTCATGATGGTCCTGCGGGATCTGAAGTCGATCTTCATCCGCGCAAACTACTGGGAACAGACCCTGAACACCCAACTGGCCGATGTCTACCTCACGCTGGCCGATGAAGACGCCGATGGCATCTCGGAGTACAAATTCCTGGCCGTGGAACGCTGCTCCTGCCCGCCTGGCTACAGGGGACACTCGTGCGAGGACTGCGCTCCGGGCTACTACCGAGATCCCAGCGGTCCCTATGGCGGCTACTGCATTCCCTGCGAGTGCAACGGACACTCGGAGACCTGTGACTGCGCCACCGGCATCTGCACCAACTGCCAGCACGGCACCCAGGGAGAGCACTGCGAGGAGTGTGTGTCCGGATACTACGGAAACGCCACCAACGGCAGCCCCGGCGATTGCATGATCTGCGCCTGTCCCCTGCCCTTCGATTCGAATAACTTCGCCACCAGTTGCGAGATCTCCGAGAGCGGAAACGAGATCCACTGCGAGTGCAAGCCGGGATACACGGGACCCCGTTGCGAGTCCTGCGCCAACGGCTTCTACGGTCAGCCGGAGGCCATGGGCGAAGTGTGCAAGCCCTGCGAGTGTTCCGGCAACATCATTCCGGAGGATCAGGGATCCTGCGACACCAGAACCGGCGAGTGCCTGCGCTGCTTGAACAACACCTTCGGAGCGGCGTGCAATCTGTGTGCTCCCGGCTTCTACGGCGACGCTGTGAAGCTGAAGAACTGCCAGAGCTGCGACTGCGACGACACGGGCACCCTGGAATGCGATCCCTTCGTGGGCAAGTGCACCTGTAACGAGAACGTCATTGGAGAGCGTTGCGATCGCTGCAAGCCGGATCACTACGGCTTTGAGTCCGGCGTTGGCTGCCGGGCCTGCGACTGCGGTGCCGCTTCCAACTCCACGCAGTGCGACGCCCACACGGGTCACTGTGCCTGCAAGCTCGGTGTCACGGGACGCCAGTGCGATCGGTGTGCCGTGGACCACTGGAAGTATGAGAAGGAGGGCTGCACGCCGTGCAACTGCAACCAGGGATACTCGCGCGGTTTTGGCTGCAATCCCAACACCGGCCAGTGCCAGTGCCTGCCGGGAGTCATTGGAGATAGGTGAGTGCATTTAAGGGGGAAACTCTACTCCAAAGATAAATTTAATACCCTTAACTCAAACCAGGTGCGACGCCTGCCCCAATCGCTGGGTGCTGATCAAGGACGAGGGCTGCCAGGAGTGCAACAACTGCCACCACGCCCTGCTGGATGTCACCGATCGCATGCGCTACCAGATCGACAGCGTCCTGGCCGACTTCAACAGCGTGACCCTGGCCTTCTTCACCAGCCAGAAGCTGAACTTCTACGACGAACTGGCCGATGAACTGGAGCCGAAGGTCAAGCTGCTGGACCCCACCAGCGTGGACCTGAATCCCTCGAAGAAGGCCAACAGTGAGCTAGAGTCGGAGGCCAAGTCATACGCCAAGCAGGTCAACCAGACCGTGGCCAATGCCGTGGATATCCGCGACAGGTCGAGCACCACCTTGGGCAACATCACCACCGCCTTCGATGACGCGACTAAGAGTGCGGAGCAGGCCAGGGAGGCCATCGCCTCGGTGGAGGCGCTGTCCAAGAACCTTGAGGCGGCGGCGAGCACCAAAATCGATGCTGCTCTCGAGCAGGCCCAACACATCCTGGGACAAATCAACGAGACCAAGATCGAGGTGGCCCCCAACGAACAGGTTCTGGAGAAGGCGCGAAAACTGTTCGAGGAGGTGAACACCCTGGTGATGCCGATTAAGGACCAGAACAAGAGCCTGAACGCGCTGCAGAACGACATCGGAGAGTTCAGTGACAAGCTGGAGGATCTGTACAACTGGAGCAAGGAGTCCCAGGAGAAGTCCGCCGACGTGGAGCGCAGGAATGTCCAGAACCAGAAGGCCTTCGATAACTCCAAGTTCGACACCGTCTCGGATCAAGAGAAGCAGGCCGAGAAGAACATCAAGGAGGCGGGCAACTATCTGATCAATGGAGACCTCACCCTGAGCCAGATCACCCAGAAGCTGGACAGGCTGAAGGACGCCCTCGATGAGCTCGATGCGGTGAACAAGAATGTGGAGGGAGAGCTGCCCCAGCGGGAGGATCAGCACAACGAGGCGGAGCGCCTCACCGAGCAGGCTGAGCAGAAGGCGGCCGAGCTGTCGGTCAAGGCACAGGATCTGGCTGGCCAGTACACAGACATGACTGCCAGTGCCGAGCCCGCGATCAAGGCGGCCACCGCCTACTCCGGCATCGTGGAGGCCGTGGAAGCAGCTCAGCAGTTCAGTCAGGACGCCATCGCAGCGGCTGGCAATGCCACTGCAATCACCGATGGCATTGAAGACCGAGCCGGCCAGGCGGACAGCAGGTCGGCGGAGCTGCTCCACAATGCTCGCCAGGCCCTCCAGAATGTACAAGACGACCTGGAGCCACGTCTCGACGCATCGGCCGGCAAGGTGAAGGAGATCTCAGCGCTGAACAATGCCACCGAGCAGAAGCTGAAGGACATCAACATTTTGATCACTCAACTGCCAGCCGAGTCGCAGATTGATCTGTGGAAGAACTCGAATGCCAATGCCAGCGATGCCTTGGAGATCCTCAAGAATGTCCTCGAAACCCTCGAGCCCGTGAGTGCGCAGACCCCGAAGGAACTCGAGAAGGCCAAGAACATCAATCGGGACTTGGACCTGACCAACAAGGACATCTCGCAGGCCAACAATCAGTTGGACAACGTCGAGGGTTCCGTCTCCAAGCTGACCGATCTGGCCGACGACATCGAGGATCAGCAACAGCAGGTGGGCGAGAAGACCCTGCAGCTGGGCCAGGACATTGAGAATCTCAAGGCCAAGGTGGAGGCCGCTCGCCAGTTGGCCAACAGCATCAAGGTGGGCGTCAAGTTCAAGCCCAGCACCGTCCTGGAGCTGAAGACCCCGCCGAAGGCCAAGCTCCTGGCCACTCGCACCAACCTCTCGACCTTCTTCCGCACCACCGACCCCAACGGATTCCTCCTGTACCTGGGCAACGACAACAAGACCGCCCAGTCCAACAACGACTTTGTGGCCGTGGAGATCGAGAACGGTTACCCGATCCTCAACATCGATCTGGGCAACGGTCCGGAGCGCATCACCAGCGACAAGTACGTCTCGGACGGCAAGTGGTATCAGGCCGTGGTGGATCGCACAGGTCCGAATGCCAAGCTCACGATCAGGGAGCAGCTGCCCACCGGCGAGGTGCTGGAGCACAGCAAGTCTGGGTATTTGGAGGGATCCCAGAACATCCTGCATGTGGACAAGAACAGTCGCCTCTTCGTGGGCGGCTATCCGGCTGCCCCGGATTTCAATGCGCCCAAGGAACTGACTGCCAACTCCTTCGTGGGCGACATCGAGGACCTGAGGATCGGGGACGAGAACGTTGGCCTGTGGAACTTTGTCTACGGCGAGGACAACAAGGAGGGAGCTCGGGAGCGGGACGTGCTGCTGGAGAAGAAGAAACCGGTGACGGGTCTGCGCTTCAAGGGCAACGGCTTTGCCCAACTGAAGGCCTCCTCCAACTTCAAGGATCGCTCCAGCGTCCAGTTCCGCTTCAAGGCGGACAAGGACACGTCCAACGGACTGCTGTTCTTCTACGGCCGCGACAAGCACTACATGTCCATCGAGATGATCGACGGCGCCATTTACTTCAACGTCAGCCTGGGCGAGGGCGGAGGCCTGGTGTCCGCCAACCAGAATCACTACAACGACAACCAGTGGCACACGGTTCGAGCGGAACGCGATCACCGCGACGGTCTGCTCACGGTGGACGATCAGGTTCTGTCGCGCCAGACGGCTCCTGCGGAGGCCGACGAGGAGTTGCCCAGGGTCAAGTGGTTGTTCTTCGGCGGCCATCGCAGACGTCTCAACAGCTCGCTCAACCTGCAGCCGAACTTCGAGGGCTGCATCGACGATGTGGTGATCAGCGGCCTGGTCGTGGACCTCACGGAGTACGTAAACGGCACTGGAGTCGAGGAGGGCTGCTCGGAGAGATTCTCCACGGTGCTGTCCTATGCTCCGCACGACTACGGCTTCCTGCGGATGAACAACATCAACTCGGACAACAATCTGCACGTGGTGCTGCACTTCAAGACCCGCCAGCCCAACGGCGTGCTCTTCTACGCCGCCAATCATGACCAGAGCTCGAATATCGGCCTGAGCCTGGACGAGGGCGTGCTCAAGCTGAACAGCATGGGCAGCCAGCTAATAATCGACGAGCTGAACCTGAACGATGGCGAGGATCATGTGGTTACGGTGCAGCACAACGCGGGAGAGCTTCGACTCTCCGTCGACGATGTGGAGACCAAGAGGTGGGTCACCGTTTACTGGGTCCAGTTTTATCTCTTAATTATCTTCCTTTGTTGAACTTTGCAGACTGGGAACTCCGCAACCGCTGATTCTGGAGGGCGGTGACATCTTCTTCGCTGGTCTGCCGGACAACTACCGCACGCCCAGGAACGCCTTGGCCTCGTTGGCCTACTTTGTGGGCTGCATCAGCGATGTGACCCTCAACGAGGAGATCATTAACTTTGCCAACAGTGCTGAGAAGAAGAACGGCAACATCAACGGTTGTCCTCCGCATGTCTTAGGTGAGCAGGAAAGCCTCCAGAATAATCCCGAAATTCCCCAACTAAAATGTTCTCGATCTCCTTTCCAGCCTACGAGTCAAACCTCGTGCCGACCTACTATCCCAGCGGAGCCAATGATGTGGCAGAGAACCCCTGGAAGCCCGATGAGTTGCCGCCCCTCAAACCAATCACATTTGCCCCTGCGCCACAGACCACGCCCACAACCACGACGACAACAACTACGACAAGCACCACGTCAACCACAACCACAACGACGACCACGACCACCCAGTCTCCGATTCCCTTCGAAGAGGACCTAGACAAGGAGGACGACAAAGAGAAGGAAGCGGCCAAGCCGCAAAGGCCCTTGACCACGCGGCCACCGCCCAAGGTGAATCTGCCGAGCGACAAGCGCTGCAAGCTCCCAGAGCAGCCCAACTACGACGTGGACTTTGCAGAGGCGGGCTACCGCTTCTACCAGAACAAGGAGCAGCGTCTGGAGGTCAACCCGCTGCCAGCGAAGCTGCGTCGTCACCACGACGTCTCCTTCTCCTTCCGCACCGATCACCCCAACGGCCTGCTCTTCTACGCGGGCAGCAAGCAGTACGAGGACTTCATCGCCGTCTACCTCCTGGACGGCCGGGTGTACCACGCCGTGCGCGTCGGAGCTCTCCTCCAGGCCAATGTCAGCAGCGAGGCGGAGCTCAATGACGGCAAGTGGCACACCGTGGAGGCGATACGCACCAGCCGCAGGGTGAGTCTGCTCATCGATCGGGTGGAGCAGGCCGGCACCTTGGAGCTGAATGCGGATCGCAGTCCGCCGGTGCTGTCCATCGAGGCGCCAGTCTATTTCGGTGGCGTCAACAGCTTCATCGAGTCCAAGGTGCGCAATACCACCGGCTACAATCCCCTGGCGCCGTACTACAACGGCTGCCTCAAGGACTTCAAGTTCGACAGTGTGGCCCTGGAGCCGCCACCGGCAGAGTTCGGCGTGGTGCCGTGCTCCGAGCAAGTGGAGCGCGGAGTCTTCTTCAACAGCCAGACGGCGTATGTGAAGCTCTTCGACCGCTTCACCGTCGGCACCGAGATGACGATCAGCTTCGACTTCCGGCCAAGGGATCCCAACGGTCTGCTCTTCTCCGTGCACGGCAAGAACTCGTACGCCATCCTCGAGCTGGTGGACAACACGCTGTACTTCACGGTCAAGTCCGATGTCAAGAACATTGTCACCACCAACTACACGCTGCCCAACAACGAGAGCTTCTGCGATGGCAAGACCCGCAACGTCCAGGCCATCAAGTCCAAGTTTGTCATCAACATCGCCGTGGACTTTAAGAGCTCCAATCCGGGCGTGGGCAACGAAGGATCTGCCGCCACCAAGACGAACCGTCCGCTCTTCATGGGCGGCCACTTGGCCTTCGCCAAGGCGCCGGGCATCAAGACCAGGAAGTCCTTCAAGGGCTGCATCAGCCGGGTGGAGATCAACAAGAAGCTGATCAACATTACGCCCAGCATGGTCGTCGGCGACATCTGGCAGGGAGTCTGCCCCCTCAACTAGAAGTGAACACCCCGGAAGATCTAAAAGGACGAACGATACGAACCAGTCTATGTTAAGATGCCAGGGGGAAACATGAAAGAGTGATGACAAATCCGCCAGTCAAAGGACAACGAACGAACAAAACTAAACCGAACAAAATCGACGGGTCGTGGTCGAGGTCCTGGGGTTCCTTAGACAATGGAACCCAGGCAAAGACGCCCTTCGTATATTTCTTAAAACTTTAAGCCAAACTTTTGTGCCAATCTTATAAAGCCATATCTACATATCTGTACTCTTTGTGTCTTTTCAAACTCTTCAAGTTTGCTTTCTTTAACTTTGTAATTTTTGCGGAATCAATAAATATATCAACATGATTTTTATCCAATTAAAAAGGGATACATTCTTTTAGTTATATTTCAGGATGTTGGGATTCTGTACGCTTACCTTAGCCTTGCTGGTCCTTCCTGATTCATTTCCAGAATTGATATATTTCCAGGAATTTGAGTCCCTTGTTCCTTTGTACTCCACGTTCCCTCAAACAAGTTACTTTTGCTGATGGTAATGTTATACATACATGTTTATTCAGATATATATATTCTTTGCAATTTACACAATCTCGTTAGTTGAATTTTCAAGTGGAGTTGCAGTTAAACAAATATTCAAACTCCAGAGGGATAATCGCTAGTTGGCCAACATGCTTACTTGTGTTTTAATACACACACAGCTAGATGTAGGGATTACGCATATTCGCGTGTACTTCATATATTTGTATATATGCATAGTATGTTCTTTATAAAGTTTAATGTACGCATGTATCATATATATGTATAATCAATTTCGTTAGACATGTGGATAGGTCTATTGCAAGCATCGATTTGAATAGAGTTGTTGTGTTTTCTTAAGGTTAAAACAATAGTCACTAATATTGGTAATTGATTCTGTTGGATGAACAACAAAGATGAAAGATTGTGTGAAAGTGTGACTAAAAACAATTGGTTTGTTCTTATCCGTATTAAAATTATATTACAATTACAGGTGTAAATGTTGTAATAAATATCAAATAATCATTCCCTAGTGCTGCACGAATCTTTCGCTTTGATTTCCCTTCATAATTTCTTGTCCTAACTTGACCTAACATGTTGTTTCTTTAGTTTTTCCCTACTCTTAGTTGGTTTTTACCCTATACACATTGTGGTGAAAATAATAATATTTCATTTAGACCAAAAACCTATGCTGCATAAAATCTATAAATATATTTCTTTATATAGTTGTATGTATTTGTGTTTGGTGTTTTGTGTGTGTGTGTGTGTAGTTGTGTTTGCTTCTGTTGTTGTTGTTGTTTTTTGTTGCTTGGATTTTTTTACTGCTTAAACGCTAATCACTAAGATCACCCGAGAGAGATACAAACGCACGCGAACGCGACCGGATTCCGCGATGAATCCGGATTAAGGTACAACGAAATCACGATTTTTCCATTTAGTTTAGTTTCAGCTTTAGCAATTGCTTCACTGTTTTAGTTAGACCGATTTTATATTATTTGTTGCCTATCAAGTATTGCGATTACTATTATATTTGGGACTCGGGGGCGAGAGTCCCGTGTTGTTAGAGTTTCCTTTAGTCTGAGTTGAGTTGAGTTTACCGCGACGCGAACGAACGACCCGAAGTTACATTATTATCACACGCTCCCCCATTTTCAAAAGGTTAAAAATAAAACGAAATAAAAACACAAACGTAAACACGGTTTGCATAATTACATAATACTATTACTTAGATTTACATGCTTTTGTTTTTCTTGCTTCGACTGAGTTTAGTTTTAGTTTAGTTTCCCTAGTCATATATTTTTCGTATTTTTTTTAAGTTGTTCCGCGACAATTTCAAAGACTTTTGTTTCCATTTAGTTTAAACTTTACACCTAATCGTAAAAAATTTGTTCTGTACAATTCATTAGACAAACGATGAGGCCTATACAAATTATAGCGAAATAGTTTCAGTTTCAGTTTCAGTTTCGATGAAATAATAATAGTTAATGATTTAATTAATTACAATTGTCCTTAAACAACGAAAATTATATAATAATACTTTACAAAGTGATCAGTCAATGGTTTCTTTTGTATTCAGTTAAAGGAGCGCACAGAAATAAATATATCATGATACTCAACAAAATCCTAATCTCGAATATTTTTTACTTTCCCTATTTGCTCGAATAAAAAAAAATAAAAATATTTAAAAAAAAAACACCTAATTTTGTATATGAATATCATCATTTAGTGTATAAGTAAATTTGTATCAGTAACAGTTGCAATATTATCGTTATCCTTGTATTATTTTCCTTTCCGATTTCCGATTTTTCGATTTTTCGATTTTTATTTACCC
This sequence comes from Drosophila bocqueti, assembly GCA_018151655.1. Taxonomy (NCBI): domain Eukaryota; kingdom Metazoa; phylum Arthropoda; class Insecta; order Diptera; family Drosophilidae; genus Drosophila; species Drosophila bocqueti. The sequence continues at coordinate 1,805,118 of JAECXF010000230.1, forward strand.
GACGAGTTATCACGATGATACGACGATTACGAATTACGAACGAACGAGCGGCGAATACGCGAACGCGAACGCGAAACCGTTATAAACCCGAAACGCGACGATTTTTTTCGAATTTAATTTTTTTGTGTATTATTTTCTTTTATTTTTACGAAAGTGTTGGGCTCAGTGGCGAAATTCAAAGCGTTTTTGCGTTTTCTGTGAATGAGTGTGTACTGCCTGTGGTTTTGAACGGAGTTGTTTTTCAGTCTTTGCTTGGATTTCAGCTGAAATTGTGGTTTATTTTTTACATTTTATTTCATTGTAGCTTCGTTTTTCATTGCACACTTGGCCCAACGCTTTCATTCAACGATTTTGGTTTAGTTTATAATTACCGCGACACGAACCCGCTATATTATTTCTCTTTAAGACGATTTTTTAGTTTTTATTATTATTATTAGCATGCGAGAAACACCCGTGTGTTTTCTGCATAATTAAACCCTATTTTCGGTTTTTGAACTAAGCTGGTTTGAGTTTTGTCTATTAGCACTTGAATCCGGTGATGCACGGCCGGAACACAGGGATTATCTTCCATTTGATGTGTGGGAAGCGGACAGACGGTGAAGAACTTTTCTGAGGATCTAAGATCCTTTAGTGTTTTGTTGTGTGGGGGTTAGTAGGCTCTTCTCTACAAGATATATATATATATCGATATATGTTTTTGTTGTGGTTAAATGTACGGTTATGCTGTTGTTTTTTTTGTTTGTTTTTTTTTTTAGTTTTTGTTTTCTTTTAGAGTAAATTTCAATATTAACGTAGCATTCGAACAGCATCGAATCGGATAACTTAACAGGCTAAAGATTAAGACGACGACACGCTTACTACGCATACTTGTACATAATTGTCTAGTTAAGATGTTTTGCTGCTTGCTGGGTGGTGGGTGGTGGGTGTTTATTCCTTAGCTCGCCTCGCCTCGCCCGCCTTAGATGTTGTACATGGTGGCCAGGCGCTCGGCCAGAGTTGGCGGGAATTGATCCACAAATCTACGCCAATTCTCTTCACCCACCTGGGTCTTGAAGCCGTGCAGAATCTATGGGGAAAAGTGTTTATTAAATCAAGTTTTTAATGATCCCAAACTGCTTTATTGCTCACCTTTTGTATCATCTGATGCAGATCCTGCGGGGGATTCACCCACGACGCGATGGCATCGCAGAAAAATATGAAATCGGGCACCACGCCAGCTGGATTCACTGTGATCATGTGACACATGCCACGGAAGGCGGAGTCCTTCTCATCGTTGTCCCGTATGTGACGCAGCGACGTGCACCTATTTTTATGTGGACAGAGCATCGGGAGATTTAATTAGAGCCTTAAATAATGCGGTCAGCAGGCCAAGAAACACGAAAGTTGAAAGCAAATTCGAAATTCCAGTTAAATGAATCAAGAAAATGGAAGGAATGCATGTGGTACAGCACAATTTGAGGGTAAAGAAGGCAGGAGCGATGTGGGGGAGGAAAGAATAAGCTAGTTTAAATATAAGAAAACGTGTTACACACCACTGTCGTACAAATTCGGGCAAATAAGGAGCCACTTCAACCGGGCACACATAACCTAGACGACCGATTGTTATTGCTAAAAGGAACGGAAAAAAGTAAGAGAAATGAATCAACCGAATAAATCAATATCACACTTATAGTTCCCCCGCTTATGTCTAATAAATTCGATGCATGTTGTATGGGAATGAGGTTTGATTTCGTTTCGTTGCTGCTCTCATGCAACAAGTAACACAAACTAAAACAGAAACAAGTGTCCAGAGATCCACATACACGCATACATACTGAATCAAATATATTTCTGTACATTTAAACATATCGCAGACATTGAGACCTATGTTGTATCAGCCCCAAAGACGACTCACCTGTATTCTCCAGCAGAGTCTTTGGCGTGTTGGGCTTATTGATGATGACGAACAGGTCGGTGAGCACCAGGTGGATGTACTGCTTGGTCTCCTCACCTTTTATAATCGTAAAATAATCGTTTAATTTTAATTTCAATTAAAGATCATCTTATACACTCACCTAGCTTCATACAGATCTCTCCAATGGCCCAGGTGGCATTGTTGCACACCGAAATCAATTCGGGATTTAGATTCTGACCCAAAATGGGAAAGAACTCGGCCATAAAGGGATGCACATGGGGAAAGCAGGCCTTGGTCAGGTCACCCAGCAGGGCAAACGAGGATTGGCGCACCTGGAATTGGTTTCAACTCAATTTTAAATACTTTTCTAAGCACTTAATCCACACCCACCTCTGGCAGAACATCCTGCATGCACTGGTAGAGCAGGTGCATGATGTTGCTGTTGGCCACCAGCGTTTCAATGTGACGATCCAGACCCTCGGCCAGGCCGGAGAGTAAATCCAGGGCCACAATCATGCGCTCCTTGTCGGGATGCTCGAATGTATGGTTTTGTTTGCACAACTGCAACAGTTTTAAGGATTTTTAAGGATGAATAAATACAAGAGCAGACTTTGGCACTCACCATTTCCTGGTTGATGGTCTGCTCTATCAAAGAGATGCATCTCCGGTAGACCGGGTCGCAGTAGGGCAGAAAGCCAGACTGCAGGGCAGTGGCGATGCTCGACAGGCACTCCAACAGCGGAAATAGGTCCTTGTCGTCGTCCTTTAGCAGATTCCACTTGTCGATTAGCGGCGGCATCAGGATGTCAATGTACTGCGGCTTGTTTAGATGGTGGCCCACGGAATCGGCCAAAGTGCCCACCGCATCGTACAGAATCAGCAAATTCTTGTGCTGGTACTTGGAGAAGGCAAAGACGAGCGTCTTGAGGATGTACTCCAAGTACGGCACCAGCTCTGTGCACGCCTCCTCCTCCAGCGTGGCGAAGGCCGAGCAGGCCGCCTCCTGGACGCGCTTATTGGAGTCGAGGATGCGCTTCAGCAGCTCCTCCATGAGCGGCTTCAAGTACTGATCGTGCGGCTGGTTGACCACCCAGTTGGCATACCGGGACAGCGTCCAGCAGGTGATGGAGCGCACCAGAGCCTTCTTGTCCGACAGGCAGCTGATCAGGTAGGGGATCAGCTCGGGCAGGTGCTGGATCATGCCCTGCATGCAGCCCTCGGCGATGGCGCCCAGGGCCAGGACACCGCTCTCCTTGATCACCCACTCCTGGTGGAACAGCGTTTCCTTGAGAATGGGCAAGACGACGGGCAGGCAATCCTCCCGGAACACATTGGCCAGGACATCCAGGGCGGCGGCACTGCACTTGCGCAGGTTCCATTCCGATAGCGAGCTATCGTCGTCCAGCCCGTCGTCGAAGTCGTCGTCGTCGTCCTCCCCAGAGGCGCCTGCCTGGCCGCTGGCCTCCTGGCCGCTCTTGATTGTGTGCGTGCGGGACTTGTGGAAACGCGGCCGGATATCCTCCTCGCGATCCGGCACCATGTCATCCTCCTCCACGTTGCCCTTGAGCAGGATTATGTCGATCTCGGAGTAGCGCATGCCGCGCACCAGAACCGGAGCCAACTGGGACAAGTAGGGAGCCAGCACATCCTTGCAGATGCTCTGCTCGGCAAGCGACAGCCAGAACTCGGAGGCTTCCAGGGCCACGCCCTCATCGGAGTCCTGGGTGCGCAGCAGCATGTACTCGATGATCTGCGACATGTGCGGCATCAGGCGGTCCATGCGCACCTCCAGCAGCATCACCAGTCCGTGGCAGACGTTCTTGCGCACCTCGTGATCCTCGTCGGAGGACAGGTGGAAGAGGTTCTCGATGAAGGTGTCTATGTTCAGCATGAGCGCCTGCGACCGGTTGATGATGAACTGATTGATGCAGGCAATGGCATGCGATCGGATCTTGGGGCTGCTGTGCTTGAAGTACTGCAGGAATTTGGGAATCATCACGTTGAGTGGCCGGTTGAGCGCCGCCGAGTCCAGGATATCGGCGGAGTCCTCGCAGATCTTCTGCAGCGCACTGAAGGCGCCCTCGCACACATTGTAGTCCTGGTTGTCGAGCATTTCGCAGAGCGAGGGCAGCAGCTGCGGCCAATTGTGGAGGCCGCCATTGCTGGCAATCGTGGTGATCAGGATGCCGACGGTGGCCCGGATCAGGGGCGAGGCATCGCCCACGGCCTGCAGGCACTCGTGCTTGATGTACTCCACAATCTCCGGCTGCAGGGTGCTGCCGTGCATGCGGATGTTGTTCTTGAGGATTAGGCCGCTGAGGGAGCGTGTGGGCTCGTCCTCGGTCTTCAGCTTGGTTAGCACGTAGATGAGATAGTTGTTGAAGTCTGGATAGCGATTGAACTCCTCAAGTTTCTGTATCGAGGGCGGAGCAGTGTGGATTACCGGATTACCAGGAAAACAGCCGTGTTCGGCCGGCAATTACTCACCATTTGTACCGCCATCTGCGTGGCTGTGTCTGGTGACTGCGACTCCTTGAGGATCGCTATGATCTGCTGCAGACCGTCTCCCTGTGGTTCCCACGTCATCTTGCTGCTGGCTGCTGCAGGAGGAAAGGAGATCGGATCGAGTCGGGTTAATGCCCTCCGTCAGGGGTAGCAAAGTAACAAGAAGAAGAGCGCCCAGCGAGAGCGCGAGCGAGTGGTCGAGGCCACTCACGCACACAGGCGCACTTGACAGCAGCAGCACATAGCACATACAAGCACACAGAATGTCGGCTGATATGATATTTACATCATCTGTCCGCATCTGCCATGTAAAACTGTCCCAATCGCGTTTATTTTCAGTGCCCGCCCGACTCTGCCTGCGGCGGCGGGGCGGGCGAGTTCCTGCCCAGAACCAAGAGTGAAAAACCCAAAACGCAAGGTACCCGCCCGCCTGCCACCGCCATATTCCACGAAACCAGTCACGCCCCTGAAAAACACATCTTCGGGCACGGGATGTCGCTATTGCGGCCTCCTGACTCACCTTTGGGTGCTTTAAAACTAAAATGGGTGGAAATATTGCGAGTTTTCCAACTATTTTCTCTTCTTTTCACTTTTTCTTTGCACAATTAGTAGAGATGCGTGCGGTGTGACCGTGGCGTGCGCTGGGCAATATGCCATAGGGATGGAACCGTGCCGTCACGTGAAAGTTGATAAGAATGCTCGCACGCATTTCGATATTATATATTTATTTATATATTTTTAATTACAATTAAACGCACTTATTAAAGAATAACTAATTTAAAGAGAGCAGTAACTATCTACTGTGACCATCGACTAAAAAGAGATACTCTACTTGTATATTAATATAATATAATGATATTAGGTCTGCAATTATAATTTTTATGAGATAAAGTATATAAATTCCTATTAAATTGAACACTTTTAATTTCTATTAAAAGTGTATATATTATTTAAATAAATTCGTGCAACAATCAACTTCTCGCTGTAATCACGGCCGTCGGCCATCGCTAGATGCACTCGCTGGGACGGCCACACTTTCACTAGTTCAGTCTGCCCGTATTCGCCACCCTGTGTCAATTTTGTTTGGGTTTGAGGCCAGACAGAAGAGTCATTAATTTTAAACAAAGGACCACGCTCAGGACATTCATCCCGGGGTCAGACAAAGCCGCATCTCGCTTTCCCCACGGTCGAGTGAAAGTTTTTCGCCTGTCGCGTCCCAACATCCGAAGCGACCGGACATGAACAAGCGCAACCATGTGAGAAAACTCCAGTCCGAAGACAAAGCAAAGGAAACTAATGTGTGGAATACCTAATTTCTCTTGCAGATCCGCCTGCCGCCAGAGGTGAATCGGCTGCTGTACGTGCGGAATTTGCCGTACAAAATCACATCCGATGAAATGTACGACATTTTCGGGAAATTCGGAGCCATCCGCCAGATTCGTGTGTAAGTAAAATTGTGTCTTGTGTCATGGTGTAGATCCTCTCTAGACTTTCTATCCTCCTTCTGAACAGGGGCAACACACCGGAGACGCGTGGCACAGCCTTCGTCGTCTACGAGGATATTTTCGACGCGAAGAACGCCTGTGACCATCTATCCGGCTTCAACGTGTGCAATCGGTACCTGGTGGTGCTCTACTACCAGTCCAACAAGGCCTTCAAGCGCGTGGACATGGACAAGAAGCAGGAGGAGCTGAACAACATCAAGGCCAAGTACAATCTGAAGACGCCGGAGGCTCCTTAAACCGGCTCCTTGGCGGCGGGCGGACCATTTCCATCAAACATTTTCCACTGTTTAGGGAACTTCTTGCTCTATACTATATACCTATATGTATACAAAATTTTTGCTATCTACTTGTAGATTTTTTTGATCGCATTTTGTATCATTTGAGTCTAATCATTATCATCCATCCATCACTCCATCTATCATATGAGCGGCCGGGCGTAGTCATCTGCAGCCATTTGTGGGGTGTCTGTCCGGCTGTTTGCAATCATTTTACGACATTAAGCCACTCTCTCATCAAAAATAACAAGCAAGTAAATGTAAAAATAAAAAAAAATTGAAAAAATCAAGAATGGAAGATGATTTCTCCTTAAGTAATGCTTTCCTGTTACTTTATTTACTTAAAACTAGGATAACAACTAGGAAATAGTTAAATATTAACCAACGTTTGATGTCTCCACTCCTTTTGGAAGGAAGACATTGAGCCCTAAGATTCCTCTTCTGTTTCCAGGTTTCCCTGGCCACTTGCCGCTGTCTGATACTGCTCATAGGTGTTCTGTTGCTTCTCTAGGGTCCGCAGCTTCGCCAGGTCCTTGAGCTCCTCCTTGGCAGCCTCGGCTATCTCCTGGCGCAGCGCCTCCACTTTCTGTCGGCGTTCACTCTTCTGCATTGCCTTTTGGCGAGCTCTGTCCGTTATTTCCTTGGGTGGTTTCGGCGGCTTGGGCGGCTTTTCGTAGTGGACCTTCTGGTGGCGGATGAGCGCCGCCTCCTGGCGGAAGTGAGTGCTGCACACCTTGCACTCGTACGGCTTCTCACCAGTATGTATCCACTCGTGCTGCTTCAGGGACTGTGAGTTGGCGAACCGGCGCGCGCAGAAGCGGCACTCAAAGTCCTTAACCTTTTCGTGGACGCTCTTGTAGTGGCGCTTCATGTTGCCGAGGTTATTGAATCCCTGGCTGCAGCCGGGGCAGAGATGCATGCCCTCCTTCTGCACGAATTTTGTGCGGACTGGCGCCTCGCTGGGCGGCAGTTGAACAGTGGGAATGGGATTCACCACTGTGCCTGCCAGCTGGGACAGATCGACGCGCTCCACGCGGCGCGGATCTTTGGGTATGGTGGCCACCGATTCGGCGCACACTTTCAGCAGCTGATCCGCATCCACTTGCGTCTCTCCGGGCTCACAGTCTCCCTGTCGCTGGCGATAGGTTTCCAAAGCCCTCTCCACACTCTTTTCGTGAATCTTCAGATGCTTTGTCAGGCTCTCCGTGTAGAGGAACTTCTTGCCACAGACCTTGCACTCGCACCGCTTCTCCCCGGTGTGCGTCATCTCGTGGATCTTGCAGGCGTGCGACTTGCCGAAGGTCTTCCCGCAGTACTGGCAGGCAAAGTTCCGAATCTTCTCGTGCACGATCTTCACGTGGCTGTCCAGGGCGCGCTTCGTGTGGGTGGCGTGCTCGCAGATGTGACACTTGAACTGCTTCTCCTGGGTGTGCGTGAGGAGGTGCTTGCTCCACTCCTGCCGCGTGGTCTTGCCCACGCCGCAGTAGGGACACACATAGTTCTTGATGCCAGCGTGCCGCAGGAGATGGTTCTTCAGGGCGCTGTTGATGTGGAAGCCCTTGCCGCAGATGTTGCAGGGATACGGCAGCTCCTCGCCAGTATGCTTGTACATGTGCTTCTTGAGGGCCACCGGACAGCGGAAGACCAGGCCGCACTCCCCGCACGGCTGGTCCGCCCGCGGAGCACTCGCCCTGGCCTGGTTGTGCACTTTCTTCAGGTGGATCGTCAGCAGGCGGAGGCGGGGAAACATCAACCGGCAGCCCTCCACAGTGCAGGGAATCTCATCAGCCTTGTTGGTGTGCGCGTAGTCCACGTGTAGCCGCAGGGCTCCCGCTGTGGTGAAGCCTGTAATAGGAGGCAAAGGATGAAAGATACACTTTGAGGAGATTTGGGGGTAGAATAACCTTTTCGGCAGCTTCTCTCCGCGCACTGAAAGGGCAGCAGGTCGTTGTGGTGCTTCATGTGCTCCTCGTACTTGGACGGCTTCTTGAACTTCTGCTGGCAGATGGGACAGGTGATAAGGTGATGCGGACGACGCTCGGGGCAGAGATTCTTCCTCCGCGTAGCCAAGGGCTGTTCGTCGTCGCTGGAGAAGCCCTTCTGCGCCTCCTGCGCCTCCCGCTCATCGTGTCCATGCTCTTCACTCAATGAGTCCTCTTGGTTATGCTCCTCCGGTTCCCTGTCCACCGTTTCCAGCATCTTAAACACCTCCTCCTCGTTGTCAATCATCTCCAATTTGTGGTTGAGGAGAGGATCATAGCTGGCCTGCTCCTCCTGCCTGCTCAGCGCGTCTGTTTCCTCCGCCACAGGCTCGAACTGTCCAACGGGAAACGCCTGGCTGTTGGCTACCATTTCCATAAGTCGCTTCTGGGAGCCCACGCACTGCTCCTGGAAATCGTGCAGCTCGTTCAACTTCCCAAAGCACAGGTGGCAGATGTGGCGTGGAAAGCCATCTCGTACATCCACTTCCATCGACGTACAAACAGTTAGCTTCTTGGCCAGATCTGGGATCAGGAACAGGTCGTGGCCCATCCCCTGCTCCAGGTGGACCAGACAGGTGCGGCACAGTGAGTGGACGGAGTACTGGAGCTCCTTGGTGCCCATTTCTCCGGGAGCAGGGCAACCCGAGCTATAAAACAAAACAAATTTGTTGCAGTGTGCAGGATAGTGTGGCCATCGCGTACCATGTATATTTAACTCATTTCGGTGCTGTGGGTCAGAAAACGAACAATCGAGTTTGATTAATTAATTAGATGTTAATTTTTTTTTTAATTAAGACCCTCCCCTTATGATTTAGATTAAATAAAATACACTTATTCCCTGAATAACTGCATTTCTAAATAAATTTTGGGACGACCCAAAATAGTCAATTAATATTCAATAGAAAAACCGGTGGCAAGACGAGGACGTACCTTTCATATTCTCGTATAAAATCTTTTTGTTTTGTTTTAATTAGCTGGGCCCCTAATTTAGCAGTCCCAAACTTTAACTTATTATATTTTTAAACCGAATTGGCTTATAATTACATTTACATTTTCTTAGAAATATTCTTAAACGAAACAAAAAAAAGAAAAAAATCGTATGAATATGAATAAATGAAATATTGCATTATTGTATGCATTTATTTATGTGTTTGTTATTGTTTAAAGAATAAAGATGTTATTATTATTAAAAATAATGCATAAAACTCTTGTCGCAATAAGGGTTAATGTCAGCCCACAACCAACGTACCGAGCGAGTCCGCCATCCAACGAGTTACTCGCTGGAAAGTCGTTCTTGTCTTATTGCTTACTCGCCCGTTGCAACGTCGACGAGTATACAATTTTTTCTGTGTCAATATTATTTTTTTACTGCTGGCTGGAGGAACGCAAAAAGCAATCGAAATTCGCATAATCCCGCAGTGCCGCTCGCGAGTAACCCATCATGGACGTGGCGCGCACCTACTCGATTCACAGCCTCTGCAGGATTTGCCTGAACCACCTGCAGAACGACGCCGACTTGTACGACCTGTATCTGGTCCCAGGACTGGCCAAAAAACTCTGCTTTTGCACCTCGCTGTCCGTGGAGCAGAACGATGGCTTCCCCAAGAACCTGTGCACCCAGTGCTACTCGAAGCTCACCGAACTGCACGACTTCCAGAAGCTGTGCGTGGACTCGGTGCAGAAGTTCCAGGACCTGGTCGCCAGCAACGCCTTCGCCTGCCAGAGCAACTTTGATGTGCTGGACCCCAGTGTGTCCGTGCACGACATGCCCGGCGAGGAGGAGGAGAACATCAACTACGACCCTCTGCTGAACCACAAAATGGAGCTGATCGAGAACGAGGAGGACGTGTTCAAGATGCTGGAGCACGTGGACAAGGAGGCCGAGGAGGTGGAGAATGGCACCAAGCAGGAGGAGGAGGACGATAAGGCCGGCGTCAGCCACATCAAGATTTTCAACGACGACTCCTCCATCGAGAGCGGCAACGACAACGACCGCGATCTGGACTTTGAGCCGAATAGCAGCGACGACGACATTCCTCTGGCCCAGCGCCTGCGAGGACCCGGTCCAGGATCATCCCAGCAAGGTCGCCAGGCCACATACACCAAGGCGAAGGGCAAGCCGCGGGGCAGGCCCAAGAAGGTGAAGCCGCCGCCACCCGATGAGGACGAGTTCACCGACGACTCCGACGACTCGGATGACTCAGAGGATGAGAACCCCGACGGAACGCCCAGGGATAAGCCGAAGAGGAAGCGCATTCCCGCCGACGAGCGACATCTGCACCGCATCATCGACTGCCACATTTGCCACCAGAAGTTCAAGAAGGCGATCCGCTACGAGGAGCACATGAAGTACCACAACGACCTGCTGCCCTTCCAGTGCAAGGTGGAGACCTGCAAGAAAGGTATGTCCCGGGCTTAGCACTCCCCTAGCACAGATCCAATAACGGCCACCCCCTTTCAGGCTTCACCACGGCCAACGGCCTGCGCATCCACATCGACCACGCCCACACCGAACTGTCGGAGGTACACACTTGCACCGCCGAGGGCTGCGGCAAGACCTTCCCGCGCGTCCGCCTGCTGACCTTCCACATGAAGAAGGCGCACGGCTTGACCAAGGCGGCGGCCCCGCTGCGCGACTTCCCCTGTCCGGAATGCGACACGGTTTTCCGCTGCCCCACGGCCCTCAAGAAGCACATGTACAAGCACACCGGCGAGGAGCTGCCCTATCCGTGCAACATCTGCGGCAAGCGGTTCGTGATCAACAGCGCCCTGAGGGATCACCTGATGCGGCACGCGGGCATCAAGAACCACGTCTGCCCCTACTGCGGCGTGGGCAAGACGACGCGCCAGGAGTGGAACGCCCACATCCTCACGCACACCAAGGAGAAGAAGTTCAAGTGCCGGCAGTGCGACCACGCCTCCCACAACAAGCAGGCGCTGTCCAACCACGTCAAGGTGGTGCACGAGAAGCGCAAGGACTTCGCCTGCCAGTACTGCGGCAAGACCTTCGGCAAGTCGCACGCCTGCAAGGTGCACGAGCGGAGCCACACCGGGGAGAAGTGCTGCGAGTGCAAGATCTGCGGCAAGATATTCCTCTGCGAGAAGAGCCTCACGAAGCACCTGAAGACGCACGAGAAGCGCGACCTGCCGCCCTCGGAGCCCCTCCGCCAACAACTGAACATTCCCATGCCCGGCCAGATGGCGGGCCAAATGCCGGGCCAGATGCCGATGCCGATGCAGATGCAGGGCCAGGGCGACGGCCTGATGCAGCAGATGCAGCCTCCCAACCAGATGCCCAGTGATGACATGCTCAAGGCGTGCGGCGGCGGGTCCGCCGCAGTGCCTGCGGCGAAGCCGAAGAACTCGCGCCGCGTGCAGCGGGTGGACATTGCTCAGCTGGCCGGCACCGCCGTCAACCCCATACCCTCCGTCTCGGTGCCGTCGTGGTCGCCGCAGGTGAACTTCACCAAGAAGGAGGGCCAGCACATCTGCCCGGGCTGCGGCCGTGGCTTCAACAACATTGGCAACATGAAGCTCCACTACAAGATCATCCACGAGAAGGTCAAGGACTTCGCCTGCCGCTTCTGCCCCAAGCGGTTCTCCAAGGCGCAGATCCTGCGCCACCACGAGTGGATCCACACCGGCGAGAAGCCCTTCGAGTGCAAGATCTGCGGCAAGCACTTCCGCCAGGAGACGGCCCTCAAGAAGCACATCAAGACGCATGAGAAACCCAACCGCCGGCACGTGCCCGAGCGCAGTGCGCCCACCCAGATCACGTTCCGGAAGCTGGACCCGGACGAGCCGCGGAACTTCGATCAGTACCAGGACCCGGCGGTGGAGCGGGCGGCGGCCACCGCCGAGCTGCTGGCCCACCAGCTGGAGGAGAACGAGGCCAGGCGGAAGGCGGACATCGAGCGGCAGAAGATAGCGGCAGCCGCCTGCGAGCAGCTGACGAAGCTGCAGCAGCAGCAGGACATCATCAAGGCGACCACCTCGTACGACGGCTACTACGCGCAGAAGGCCCAGGCCGAGGGCACCAGCGTCGATGCCCTGAAGATCGACCATGTCTAGGCCTGAGGCGAGGCATCGGCATCGGCATCAACCAGGAATTGGCTTTATCTTATCTCGAGCGACATTTGTATCCCCACTTCTACGCAGCTATCAGTCCTTAGGCATGCCTCGAATTGCTCTCTAGCTGGATCGGGGCCCTAAGCCCTCTTAATTAATTAATCGCGTACATATTACAATATGAACACTTACACTTACTTTATACATCATATTTTATACTTTATCAAGTTTATACCTTACCTTTATACATACATGCAATATATGTATCTTGCGTTTTCCGTGTAATGTCTCCCGTGCTTACTTAGAGTAAAGGATTAAAAACTACATGAATATTAACTAAGGTGGTTTGCTTTTACTTTCTGGGGATTCGTAAGGAATCGAAAAGATATGGGATTTCAATATTAATTCTTATTTTAAGTGAAGAACAACTTAGTTTACTTCAGTTTCATAATTTAAGGCTTGAGTTTCTGATAAAATCAGTTGATAGATGTTTAGTATTGTTCTAAAATGCAAGTACATTTAGTTTTTAAGACATTGAGATATAACTCAATATTCTCAAAAAGATATCGAACATTTTTAAGGAAGTATTAAAGCTTTCAGAAGGAGATGTATGTTGATCGCTAGAAGATTTATAGTAATATTTCCAGCTATCTAAAATAAAACTTTTCAAATAGTTATATTTTTATTGTCATTAGTTTTATTATATAATTATTATTTCAAAATGTCGATTTTAATTTTATGAAACTCGGATTACTAATTATAGGAACGTTTTTTTCAGAAAATCTGTGCTAAAATGTAAAATATAATATATTTAAATAAATAATTAGTTATAATAGATTATTTTATTTTAAGTAGCTTAACCCTGAGATATAAAGTATGCACTTTATACGATTTTAAAATTGTTTTAAAAAATTTGAAAAGAACGAATTATTATAAATATGTTTAAATGTTCAACATATCTCCTGTTATGATTTTTAAAAAATTCATTTGACCAGCATGGACTGATTCTTTATGATCCTTTTAATTGGAGCATCCTTTTTAAAGTGAATTAAGTAATTTTTTTAAAATACATATAGTCAATATTTAGGACACCGACTGTAATTGACAAAGAAACCATTACTCGAGCCACGACTGTAAGCTACTCGCTGAGACTGTTGGCCAGTGTGCCCAGCTGGCGTGATTTTGTTATTATCAATTAAACCGCCGGCGGTCACACTGGCAAGTGTTGTATTCAATTTTTCTCGGCAAAGAATATTCATCTCGGCTGCAGTTTCCCGGATCTCGGCAAGATGTCCTTCTCTGACGGCAGAGAATACTCTATCCACACCGTGTGCCGCACCTGTCTAACCGCGCTGGACAACACGGCGGCCTACGACCTCTTCCTGGTGCCCGGCCTGGCCAAGAAGCTGTGTGTGTGCACCTCGCTGTCCGTGGAGCAGGCGGACGGCTTCCCCAAGAACCTGTGCACCCTGTGCTACACCAAGCTGAACGACCTGCACGACTTCCAGAAGCTGTGCGTGGACTCGGTGCAGAAGTTCCAGGACCTGGTGGCCAGCAACACCTTCGCCTGCCAGACCAACTTCGATGTGCTCGATCCCAGCGCCGCGGTGGCCGACTTGCCGGGCGAGGAGGAGGACAACGTCCACTTCGACCCGCTGCTCAACTCCAAGATCGAGATCATTGAGAACGAGGAGGATGTCTTCAAGATGCTGGAGACCGTGGAGAAGGAGGTCGAAGAGGTGGAGAAGGAGGACCTGGATGTGGAGTTGGAGCAGCCCTTTGCCGACCTATCGGCGGAGGACTCTTTCGAGAGTGGCAACGACAACGACCAGGACGCGGACTTCCAGCTGAACAGCAGTGACGACGACATTCCGCTGGCCCAGCGCAGCCGGCGAGGAACCGCCCGCGGACGCAAGTCGAAGGCCAAGACCAAGGCCAAGCAGGACAAGGAATCCGACGAGTCGAGCTCCTCGGAGGACTCGGAGGACGGCTCCAGCAAGGGCAAGGCCAAGCGCAAGCGGATTCCAGCGGAAGAGCGCGATCGTCACCGTCTGATCGACTGCCACATCTGCCACCAGAAGTTCAAGAAGGCCTTCCGCTACGAGGACCACATGAAGCACCACAACGATCTCCTGCCCTTCCAGTGCACCGTGGAGAGCTGCAAGAAGGGTGAGTATTCTCAGGGCTGAGCTGCACGAAGATCGATCTAATGGATCCGCGATTTCAGGCTTCACCACCGCCAACGGACTGCGCGTTCACGTGGAGCACGCCCACACAGACACCTCGGCCATGCACCCGTGCACCTACGAGGGCTGCAACAGGTCCTTCGCCCGGCCCGTGCTGCTCAGCTTCCACATGAAGCGCGTCCACAAGGTGGACACCCCGCAGCGGGACTTCCCCTGCACCGAGTGCGACAAGGTATTCCGCTGCCCCACCGCCCTCAAGAAGCACATGTACAAGCACACCGGCGAGGAGCTGCCCTTCGCCTGCGAGATCTGCGGCAAGCGCTTCCCCATCAACAGCGTGCTGCGCGACCACCTCCTCCGCCATGCCGGCATCAAGAACCACGTCTGCCCCTACTGCGGCGTGGGCAAGACGACGCGGCAGGAGTGGAACAAGCACATCCTCACGCACACCAAGGAGAAGAAGTACGAGTGCCGGCAGTGCGACCACGCCTCCCACAACAAGCAGGCGCTGGCCAACCACGTCAAGGTGGTGCACGAGAAGCGCAAGGACTTCGCCTGCCAGTACTGCGGCAAGACCTTCGGCAAGTCGCACGCCTGCAAGATCCACGAGCGGAGCCACACCGGGGACAAGTGCTGCGAGTGCAAGATCTGCGGCAAGGTGTTCCTCTTCGAGAAGGGCCTCACGAAGCACCTGAAGACGCACGAGAAGCGGGATCTGCCCAAGACCCAGCCGCTGAATCCCCTGATGGGCGATGCTGCCGCCGCCGCCAGCACCTCGACGATCGCCAAGCCCAGTCCGCATCTGCGGGGCCGCGTCGAGCGCGTGGACATCGCCCAGCTGGCGGGCACGGTGGCCAATCCGATTCCCTCGGTCAACCTGCCGTCGTGGTCGCCGCAGGTGAACTTCACCAAGAAGGAGGGCCAGCACATCTGCCCCGACTGCGGCAAGGGCTTCAACCACGTGAGCAACATGAAGCTCCACTACAAGGTGGTGCACCAGAAGGTGAAGGACTTCTGCTGCCGCTTCTGCCCCAAGCGGTTCGCCAAGAAGCAGTACCTCCGCCACCACGAGTACATCCACACGGGCGAGAAGCCGTACGAGTGCAAGGTCTGCGGCAAGCACTTCCGTCAGGAGCAGGTCCTCAAGACGCACATGAAGGTGCACGACAAGCCGCCCCGGCCGCCCGGCAAGCCCAAGGAGCCGTCGGGCCCCAAGTCCGAAGCCAGCACTTCGGTGAAGCGCCAGCAGCCGAAGAACTTCGAGCAGTACCAGGACCCGGCAGCCGAGCGGGCGGCCGCCACCGCCGAGCTGCTCGCCTACCAGATCGAGGAGAACGAGACCAAGCGCAAGGCGGAGGCGGAGCTGCGGAAGATCCAGGAGGCCGCCTTTGAGCAGCTGAACAAGCTGCAGAAGCAAACGGGCACGTACCAGGGATTCTCCGCCCAAAAGGCCGAAGCG
The DNA here is from genome assembly GCA_018151655.1 of Drosophila bocqueti. Classification (NCBI taxonomy): domain Eukaryota; kingdom Metazoa; phylum Arthropoda; class Insecta; order Diptera; family Drosophilidae; genus Drosophila; species Drosophila bocqueti. The sequence goes on from JAECXF010000230.1 coordinate 1,820,992, forward strand.
GAGGGCGCCCCGGCGGACCACCTCAAGTTGGACCACGTCTGAGCGGCAGGACCAGCAGCCCCGGCCCGCACCCGATCCCATTTACTATGTGTTTCTGTGAAGGACATAAGTACGCGTTATAGGACTCTAAGGTTTACCATCTAGTTTCCGTCATTTTGCAATCCTCTTTCACCTATTTTGTATGTAACTCTATCCCCTCCACCCTCAGCGGCTTAAGTTTGTATTTTATTGTATGATTGATGATTATATTCATTTATAAATGACGATTTAAATATAAATAAACAAATAAGAATTATGCGAGCGCTTGATCAGTGTTGGGAAGCGACGTTTGGTGTGCGGGTAGTGTGCAGTACTGCGCAGTTAGATTTTTTTGAACTAGCGGGATTTATGCCTTTGAGTTCTATGTTTATTTAAATATATGTTATAAATGTAATTTATATTTTAATTTAAATAGAAAATTATTATTATTATTTTTATTATTATTATTTTTTAATAAATTAAATAGATACATTTAAAACCAAGAAATATCTATATTAATTTGTTTTCTAGCTATTTCCCAATTGGCTTTTTTTCCACCTGAGCGCATCACTGTCACTCTTGTTTTGGTTTTTCTGACGCGTAAAGTTTTTCCTCCGCTTAAAACCTAGAATTCCCAACGCCGGACCCCTCGATTCACTCTGGAGCTGGCACCATGGAGCAGGAGGGGGCCCAGTACTCGGTGCACGCTGTGTGCCGCATCTGCCTCAACCGCCTGCCGGGCGACGGCGCTGGCGACGGATGCTTCGACCTCTTCCTGGTCCCCGGCCTGGCCAAGAAGCTGTGCGTGTGCACCTCGCTGGTGGTGGACCAGTCGGATGGCTTCCCCAAGAACCTGTGCACGCACTGCTACGCCCGGCTGGACGACATGCACGAGTTCCAGAAGCTGTGCGTGGACTCGGCGCAAAAGTTTCAGGATCTGGTGGCCAGGAATGTTTTCTGCGGCCAGATCAAAACCTTTGACGTGCTGAATGTGGCCGGAAACGGGGCGGAAATGGTGGGCCAGGAGGAAGAGGATCGCATCAACTTTGACCCGCTGCTGGACCACAAAATGGAGCTGATCGAGAACGAGGAGGACGTGTTCAAGATGCTGGAGCACGTGGACAAGGAGGCCGAGGAGGTGGAGAAGAAGGTCAATCACAACGAGCGCGATGCCGACGATTTGATGGCCCTCTTTGGCGGGGATTTCTCCTCCGAGAGCGAGAGCGACCACGACCAAGACGTGGACTTTGAGCCCAACAGCAGCGACGGCGACGATGACCTGCCCCTGGCGCAGCGCATGAGAATGAGTCCGGGTCAGGCCAAGCCCAGGGCCAAGAAGGCCGCCGTTAAAGTGGAGGAGGAGGCGGAGGAGTTCCTCTCCGGCTCCGAGGAGGAGGATGAGGAGGGGAGCAAGACAAAGTCCAGGCGCCGGAGAGTGCCGCCCGGCGAACGGCACCTGCACCGCATCATCGACTGCCACATCTGCCATCAGAAATTCAAGAAGGCCATTCGCTACGAGGAGCACATGAAGCACCACAACGACCTGCTGCCCTTCCAGTGCAAGGTGGAGACGTGCAGGAAAGGTATTTGTAGAAGCTACTGCTTGTTACAGGAAGCATGTATTCTCATCCCTCTTCCCCACAGGCTTCACCACCGCTGGCGGTTTGAGGCTGCACATCGACCACGCCCACACCGAGCTCTCCGAGGTGCACAACTGCAGCTTCGAGGGCTGCGGCAAGTCCTTCCCGCGCATCCGCCTGCTCACCTTCCACATGAAGAAGGTGCACGGGATCACGAAGGCGGCGGCGCCGCCACGGGACTACCCCTGCTCGGAGTGCGAGAAGGTCTTCCGCTGCCCGATGGCCCTCAAGAAGCACATGTACAAGCACGACGGCAAGGAGCTGCCCTTCCCCTGCAACATCTGCGGCAAGCGGTTCGTCATCAACAGCGCCCTGAAGGACCACCTGATGCGGCACGCGGGCATCAAGAACTACGTCTGCCCGTACTGCGGCGTGGGCAAGACGACGCGCCAGGAGTGGAACACGCACATCCTGACGCACACGCAGGAGAAGAAGTTCAAGTGCCACATCTGCGAGCACGCCTCGCACAACAAGCAGAGCCTGGCGAACCACATCAAGATCGTGCACGAGAAGATCAAGAACTACGCGTGCCAGTACTGCGGCAAGACCTTCGGCAAGTCGCACGCCTGCAAGATCCACGAGATGACGCACACGGGGGAGAAGCGCTGCGAGTGCAAGGTCTGCGGCAAGAAGTTCCTCTACCCCAAGAGCCTGACCAAGCACCTCAAGACGCACGAGAAGCGGGTGCTCAGGGCCATCGAGACCTATCGCCAGCGGCAGGTGGAGATGGGCGAGGCGGGCGGCGACCAGCTGGGGTCAGCTCCGCCAGAGCTCCAGGCGGGCGTGCCGGTCGAGGAACCCACCGCAATGTCGCAGAATGCCGCCGACGAACTGCTCAAGGTGTGCGCCGAGTCGGTGGCCACCATACCCAAAGATCCGCGCCGCGTGCAGCGCGTGGACATTGCCGAGCTGGCCGGCACCGCTGTGAATCCCATACCCTCGGTCTCGGTGCCCTCGTGGTCGCCGCAGGTGAACTTCACCAAGAAGGAGGGCAAGCACATCTGCCCGGGCTGCGGGCAGGGCTTCAACAACATCGGCAACATGAAGCGGCACTACAAGATCATCCACGAGAAGGTCAAGGACTTCGCCTGCCGCTTCTGCCCCAAGCGCTTCGCCAAGGCGCAGACTCTGCGGCACCACGAGTGGATCCACACGGGCGAGAAGCCCTTCGAGTGCAAGACCTGCGGCACGCATTTCCGCCAGGAGACGGCCCTGAAACGCCACCAGCGCACCCACGAGAACCGTCCGCCCGTCATCTCTCCCAAGTTCTACGCCGCTCGCGAGGAGCTGGAGGAGCAGGAGCGCAGCAAGCGGGAAGCGAAGCGGCAGGCGGAGGCCAAGAAGCGGCAAATAGCCGAGGCGGCCAAGGAGCAGCTGTCCTCGCTGCACAAGCTGGAGGGCGCCGGCGGCGACCATCGCAGCCTGCAGTCCTACGACGAGTACCAGGAGGCGGCGGCGGAACGTGCCGCCGCGTCCGCGGAGCTGCAGGCGCAGCAGTTCGAGGAGAACGCTGTGAAGCAGCGGGCGGACGAGGAGCGCCTGAAGATCCAGGAGGCTGCCTACGAGCAGCTGCAGCGGCTGCAGCAGCAGCAGGAGCTGGACAAGGCGCAGACCTCCTACGACGGCTACTACGCGCAGAAGGTGAACGTGGACGGGAGCACCAGCACGCTGGACGCCTTGAAGATGGACCATGTGTGAGGACTGTTGGCGGCGTTTAACGCGGGGAGAACAATGAAGAGCAATATGAAGAGTATATTTACAGTGTTTATGAGATGGATTTAACTTAGGTTTAAGCTTAAAGTTAAGATTAATTCTAGGATTCTAGAAATACAACAAAGATTCTGTACTGTGAATTAAAGGTTGCGCGAGTCTGTTTAGATTTCTACATACAAGTTTGGTACTTTTTGCTTAAGGTCTTACCTATCGAAAGGCTTAATAAATAATTGAGAGGTCTGGAATGTCTCATACCCTTTCGTCAGGGTATCTAAATGCATCGCTCAACCCTCCTCACTCCTTATCCTTGAGTATAAACAGCTTCTTGAGGCTGTCCAGAGTCATGTTCTCCAGGTCCCAGTGCGTGGACAGAGTCTCGTTGTCATCGGCTGAGGTTATAAGCGAGAGAATGTTCTCCTCGATGGTGCCGTTCACTATGAAGCGATGCACCTTTGTGGGTCTGCAAGGATAATGACTTATAATACAGGATACTAAAAATGGAGTTACTCCGCTCACTTGGTCTGCCCAAAGCGATGGATGCGTCCGATGGCCTGCCGCTCGTCGCCCGGGTTAAGTATGGGTTCCACCAGGAACACATGCGTGGCTTCGATCAGATTGAGACCCTTGGAGCCCTTGGAAATGGGCATCAGCAGGCAGGTGATATTTTTCTCTGTATTCTGGAGGAGCTTAAAAGGTTACTGAGAGAAATGGAGTTAATTTATCAGCCAGAAACAGACCTTGAAATCCGCAAACTCCTGATTGCCGCACTTGCTGCGAAATTCAATGCCGTTGAGGTGCAGAGCCCTGGCTATCTGCATGAGTATCGCCTGCCACTGCGAGAAGATTAACACCTTTTCGGTTTCGTCAGCTGCCCGGATCTTCAGCACGAGTTCCACAATGTTCGCAATCTTGGTGGAAAAGTCACCGACTATGGACTTGTGGGCTCCAGGACGCACCGAGTAATACAACCTTGAAAGGAAGTGTAAGTAAAGGCAAGGAAATGTGTAGCTAAAACCTTACTGTGGCGAGTCCTGACGACACAGAGGACACTTGGTCACGCCTCCCTTCTTTCGCATGGCATCCAGGCAGTGCTGGCATACAAAGTGGCCGCAAACCATCATCACGTACTGAAAGCAACCATTAAACCCAAACTGCACATCAGTTAGAAGCAAGGATTAACCCACCCTCACATCGTCCTGCGTCTGGCAGATGGGACACGGCTTGTCGTAGGCATCCTCCTTGAGATGCTTCAGGTACTTCAGCCTGCCGCAGAGTCGCGTGAAATTCAGCTGCGCCTCGTGCAGATTGGACAAGTTGAACTGCTGCTGCTCCTCCAGCTGGCAGCGGAGTATTCGGTAGTTGGACTGCTGCTCGGGGTCATCGGTGAGCAGGATGCGCATGCGGCACATCTCCAGCTCGTCGAAGGCCTTCACCATGTACTCCACCTCGATCCAGTACTTGATCTGGCACTTCACCAGGCCCTGCAGGGAGGCGAGAGCGTCGAGCTTGTTCTGACACTCGACCTGCCACTCGCCGAAGTCCGGCTTGGGGCGCACAAAGGCAAAGATGGCTAAGGGAAGTCAAGAATAAAATGAGATGACAATCTCATGACAATTTCGACTTACTTTTAATCAAACAAATCTCCAGGCTGGGCTTCTCCAGACCCTCAGCAGCCAGGGCCTCATCCTCGAGCTCCTTGGCGAAGAGCAGGCACTCGAATTTGTTCAGGGATTCGCGGATCTTGCACAGGCGACAGTGACGACGCTTCTTGAACTTCTCTGGTTTATCTTCCTGTGGAGTTTTGAGTTATATTTACAGCTATGGACTCTCTTGCTCCGCTCACTCACCAGTATATCCGCCAAGTGACAGTCGGTTACGCTGCCTATGAAGTTAATTATCTCCTGCGACAGGCCTTCGCCTGCCTTGACGGACCCCCAAGCCGCCTGCATTGTCTGCTTGAGGTAAGCAAACTCCAGGAGCAGAGTCTTCTTCAGGTTGGCCAGCTTCTTGGACCAAATATCCACAACATAAACCAGGCCCGCCATGGAGTCCACATCCCTGATCTTGTCCGTGGCTATGTTCTGGCGGAAGAACTCCTCCAGCACCCTGTTCCACATGGCATTGTGCAGCGAGGGCTGGTGGTGCACCACCGTGGACAGTAGCTCCACACAGTCGCCCTCGAACTCGTCTTCGAGCTGGCACAGCTCTTTGAGCTTCGCTTCGTAGGCAGTGAGCGCCGCCTCCAGCACGGCCGTGTTGTCCTCCAGATACTTCCACTCCAAGCGCTTCATTTGCGCCCGATAGTCGAGCTTCTGCGCCTCAGACAGCTGGTCGGCAGGGGCAGCCAGCTCACTGGCCTGGATGAGATTGAAAATGGCATGGATTTGGAGCACGCTGTCCACGCTGCAACAAAGTAGGGAATTAGCAGGCGGAAAGCAGGGTCTCTGCTGATACCTACGATATATTCTCCTCGTTGTAGTCCGCGGCCAGCTTCAGCAGGAGCTTGTAGTACTTGATGGCCTGCGCAAAGTCCTCGCGTATGAAGTGAATCGAGGCCAGGCCGTTGTAGGAGGAGGCCCAGCTGCGCAGCTCCGTCTTGCACTCGCCTTCGTTGTTGGCCTTGAGCCGCGTCAGCAGCTCCTGGGGATTCAGGTAGCAGTTGCTGGCCACATTGCTGTTGAGCACCACGGGCACCGAGCACGTCTGGCGGATGCGCAGGAAGGGCTTGAGGATGAGGCGCAGCAACCGCGGCGATATGGTCGCCAGGCAGGAGCTGTTGTCCGCGTTGTGTCGCGTGTGCTTGGCCACGCCGGCCAGGAACTGTTCGTGGCACTTGAGGTGCTCCTCCCGGTAGTACAGGGACTCCACGTTGCTCAGTTCCAGGCGATGCACGACCTGCGTCTGCGGCGGAATGCCCAGCTCGTGCTCCACCTTCGACTTGCAGGTGCGCCACAGGCTGTGCTCCAGCACCTCCAGCAGGGGATCGGCCTTGAAGCTCAGCTGGAAGGCCTTGTCCACGGTCTGCCAGGCCTCCGCCGGTCGACAGGCTTCCGTGCGACCCACAAACTCCAGCAGGGGCTTCAGGTCATCGATGGTGCCGGTCACCGCCCAGCGGTTGATGGCCGGCAGCATCCTAACCATCTCCGCAGCCTGCGAGGCGTTGCTCTCCACCATCTGCAAGGCGAAGGATGAAAGGATTAAGTCTTCCACTAGGCCAGTAACCTTACCTGCGCCTCATCCAGGCAAACGCGCCACCAGTTGACCATCAGGAGCGGGCAGCTGGGCCGCATGTAGACCTGCTGGTGCCGCATCCGGCGGTCGGACTTGTTGTCCGCCGTGTGGTGGATCTCGTTGCGGAGAATACTGTAATCGGTGAGCACCACGTCGTACTGTGCCAGCTCCAGGGGATTCACCCAGCTGCCTGCGTGCAGTCCCCGGTACAGCAGCACCTTGAGGCCCGGCGAGATGTGCTTCTTCATTTCGTGGAACCACTGCATCTTGATGGCGCTGGGCGAGACGATGAAGGTGGCTCCGGTCTCCACCAGGCTCTCGCTGGTCCTTGCCAGCTCAGTCCAACAGTCGGGACACAGATGAGGCCGCTCGGAGGCGTTCTGGTGGCCCATGCAGTGCTTGTGCTGCCAGCGACGACACCTGGTGCACTTTATCCGTGCGCCTCCCTTTACGATGCAGATGCAGAAATCCTCTCTGCCCTCCTGTCGCTTCCGCTTCAGCGGCACATCGTCGGCCATGTCTTCGAGGCGCTGGAGCCAGTACTCGTTTCGGCAGGCGTCCTTGGGTCGGGGATTCAGCAGCAGCATGGCCAGGAACTCCACGGTCTTGCCCAGACCCATTTCGTCAGCCAGAATGCCGCCGGGCGGCAGGGCCACCTTCGGCAGCTCCTCCGCGTAGGCGTAGAACTGCAGGCAGTAGTTGTGCTTGAAGACGCGACTCCGCCCGTCGACGGCGTGCAGTGGCGTGAACTTGGCTGGCAGCTCCGTAAGCTGCTGCTCCCGGCCCAGCATCCAGTAGACCGTTCGCTCCTGGTACTTCCGCAGGCGGGACTGAAATCGTTCCGGCAGATCCAACGCCGTCTCCCGGTCTGGATCCTCTGCTTGCCGATGTCTTTCGTAGAGAGCGTCGAACAGCTTGGTGCTCACATAGGTCTTGAGGGGCTGCTTGTGTTCATGCTCCTGCCGAGCCACCTCGAACTCCAGGCTGGTCGTGTAGTCCTTGAAGACCAGCGGCAGAAGGATGTCCGCCAGCTGCAGTTCGACGGGACGGATTCGGAAGTAAGTCTGCTCGTGGCGAAGCACCAAAGTCCATTGTCCGCTATCCTGCTGGATGGCCTTGAAGCCCAGCTTCCTGGTGCGCGCCTCCTGGCCTGAAATGCATCGTTAAATGCGTTGTTTCGGTAAATGCTTTGGATCTACTCACATCTCTGCACGGCCATTATAATAACGCCGGCGTGCTCGGCCAGGAAGTCCTTGATCTGCCATCGCCGCTTGAGGTAACAGAACTCTGAGGGGTGCTCTCGACCCTCCAAATCCGGGATTTCATCGGCAATTTCACATAAAACAATGTCCATTAGAAATTTTATGTTTAAATATTTTAAGCCATTTGAATGAAATGCCAAAGACAACAATGGACTGTGGGATTTTCGTAGTTTTTCACCAACGGTCGCACTACGAATTTGCGGAGGAGCGCTAGAGATGGCAGTGTTGCTATCGGTAGCTATCGATTCCAGCCAGTTGCGGTGCTGAGTACGGAGTAGTCGAAGATTTTCCACCTCTACGAAGCAGTGAAGAAAATTATAGCGTGGTTTTTTCGGTAGAAAAACAATTAAAAGTGCAACAAATAGTGAGAAAAACAAAGTCCAACCAACTCGTAAGTGCGCTCGCCACGCCCACGCACCCGATCCAAGGGCAGCCAAGGGGCGGTAACCTGTTTTTCGGCCCGCATTCGTAGTGTATATGTGTGGCCTGCTTGGCATAATTACAAAAATTTACGCATTACTTTGTTGCCTGTGTCGGCAGTGATTTAATTGAGCGACTCCGCTTCTGGTTCTCCTCCACTCCACTCCCGTTCCGCAGAGCCGTGCATGCCCAGCCCAAGCGATCCGCGAGCCCAGCGAAGAGATATCTTGATTTCCCCCAGCCTGAAAGTGTCACCGCCAAGACGTACGTGCGAAAAATGTTTTGGGACAAGGGTTATGCGCCCTCCGCGAATATAGAGGCGCTACTGGAGAAGGAGGTTGGTGTTGGCCGCGAACTCCGCAGGGAAACACTCACCCCCCTCCCCCCCTTTTTGGTTACCCTTAGAATTCCACGCTGGAGGAATTCCTGGACGAGGAGGACATACTCCAGGAGTGCAAGACGCAAAAGAAGAACCTGGTCAACTACTTTACACGTCCCGAGGTCATCCGGCGCCTGGTGGAGCTGATCACAACCGAGCCCTCTGAAGATGTGCCCATGGCGCAGCGTTTCCGCTATGCCAACATGTCCTGTGAGATCCTCACACTGTAAGTCCCGGCCGATTAACCTGTGCCATGCGTATCCTGTACCCTGCGTTTCCTGTGCTTGCAGCGGCCTGCCGTCCCTGGATGAGAAGCTGCTGACCGACGCGGAGACGCTGCAGAAGCTGTATTCATATCTGGAAAAGGAACCACCGTTAAATCCATTGCTATCCTCGTTTTTTAGCAAAACGTTTAGCATGCTCTTTACCAAAAAGCCTGAACAAGATTGGTTTTTGTATCAACACATGTGCCTACAACTCCTGGAGTATATTAAATCGCAGAAGACCTTTTTGGATTTCATTTGCAAACACTTTGACACACCGGTCATACCTGATCTGATAATGCAGATGATGAAGGACATCGAGGGTGGTCAGCTCAAGCGGAATCTATTCGAAGTGAGTTTCCGCTTGTTATTTTCTGTTATTTTAATACCATATTCTAACAACTATCGCTTTTCCAGTGGCTAACTGAAGATAAAATTGTTGAGAGACTGATTGCAATATTGCGTAATCCTCAAGAAACCGACAAACATGCGAATGTTGCCGACTTTTTCTGTGATCTTATTAACCAAGGGCGCCTCATGCGCCAGACCGAGCAGGAGAACGATTCGTTTGAGCCGGCCTTCGAGGGCTCCAATCCCATACTAAAGACGATCGAGTCTGCGGACACAATCGAAGCCTTGTTAAATGTGATTTTGGAACCAAACGCTCAGGAGAGCGCCATCTTATCAGGAATATCGGTTGTACTTACCCTCATCAAGCCAATTACCTTCAAGTAAGTCCTGAGAGTCAGCTAGACGCCAGAGGTGGTCGTCCTCATTCCCTTCCGCTTGCAGAGATGAGCCCAACTCGGACCGGCAGCTGCTCCTGGAGAAGCGTGAGCTCGAATTCCACCATGAAGTGCAGGAAACTGTGATCACTGTGATGGCGCCTCGCCTCCAGGAATTTGTCCATGTGCTCAAGAACCCGCCTGCGGTTAGTGTCGGTTGTGTAGTTTATTGTAGGAAAGAGACTTATATTTTATCGCTTGCTTCGCAGAAACCCACGCTGGAGACCACGGCTGCTGTTCTGACGCCCCCCTTTGGCAAGACACGCCTCCAAGTGTGTCGCGTGTTCACCGCCCTGCTGGAGACCAAGCACGAAACCATTCAGCAGGCGTAAGTCCCCTATCCAGAGAGAGATCACCTAAACTGAGAGACTCTTTCCAGCATCTGCTCCACCGAGTACTTCAGTCTGCTGCTGGAGTACTTCAAGCAGTACTGCTGGAACAACTTCCTGCACACCGAGCTGGAGAAGGCCCTCCATTTGGTGTTCTACAACGAGCTGGCCAACGACAACACGGCGTCCACCGAGGTCACTGGCTTTCCCAGGCCCCCCGGATGGATTATCAATGACATTCTCAGGGTCCTTCCGTCGGAGTCCGAGTTCGAGGAGCTGATGAATGCCCAGAACGATGCCAAGCGAGCGGAGGGCGGCAAGGAGGAGGAGGAGGTGCAACAGCAGGAGGCTAACGTTGAAATCGAGGTGGCAGCGGCTCAGGATGCAGCGGCGATTAATGAGGAGCAACAGGAGGAGTCACCAACTCCAGTGGAAGTTGCTACCGAAGCTGAAGCCACTCCCGCAGAGGAAGCGGGGGAAGCTGCTCTCAAGACGCAGGAGAATCATGTGGAGAACAATGAGGTGGAGGGGGATGGAAGTGGACAAGAAGCGGAGCCTGCGCTCAATGATCTCGACAAGACCAAGACCCTGCCCAGTGCTCCACCCTCCGAAATGCAAACCCATGTGAGTTACTCTGGGATTGAATTCTTATAACATTTATTAACTGGTTTATCTTGTTCCCAGTTGATTGTGAACTGCCACTTGGTGTCCAAGCTGGTTGACTATTGGCAGCACAATGCGCAGGCGCAGTAAGTAACGAATTTGATCCCTTTATCCTCCAATTTAACTCTTGTTTCTCCTGCAGATCTGCTGAGAAGGGTCGCCGCCTGGGCTACATGGGACACCTCATCAAGATTTTGCGCCACGTAACGAATTGTATATCCGCTTCTGAACATATCGCCGCCCTCATAGCCACCAGTCTGAGCGACGAGAGCGAGCAAAAGGTCTGGCAGTCCCTGATCGATGCGGAAGCCGGCGAGTTCACGCTGGCGGCCAAGCAGCAGGCCAAGCTGTTGGCCGACTGCAATCCGCATGAGGAGAACGAGTACAGTGTGGGCTCCAAGGACTATCAGGGCGAAATGAACGCCTGGGACATTGGCACTCTGTCGTACAGCAACATGGGCTACAGTGACCTGGACAATACGTTGCAGGACATCGTCTTCACCATGGACAACGATCAGAATCTATTCCAGTTTGGACGCAACATCGACGACGAGGACGACGACGACGACGAGCATGGCGGCGACCACTCGGGCTCTGGCGACGGCCACGGGCCCGGTCACGGCATGTTCACCAAGAACTCCATTACACTGAACAACCTGGCGGATCCGTGGGACATGGACGTCCAGTTCTCCGACATTCCCGGCGTGTCCGCCCAGATCAACACTGGCACCGCCAACTGGGGCACGGAATTTAATGCTGACAACTTTGCCGACTTTGATGCGCACTTTAGCACCTTTGGCAGCGATCTGGGCAAACCCTGCACTGCGCCGCCCGATGGGGAGGAGAAGGAGGAGGAGAAACAGTCGCCCCCCGTTCCAGCGGCTGCCCACGCTGAGGAGCAGGAGTCCCAGGAGCGGACTACCCCGAGCACTGACGATCAGCAGGCTGAGTACGACAATAATGCCAACGTGGAGAAGGCCATCAGCGACAAGTTGCTGGCCGAGTCGAGCACTGTGGAGACCGCAGCGATCGTCACCAGGCTACAGTCGGTGCTGCTGGACGGCGAGGAGGACTACGAGGACGACGAGGGCATGTGGACGAAGCCCTTGGGCGGCCAAACGGAGGCCACGGAGCAGCCTGCGCCCATTTCGAATGGACCAACCAGTAAAGTGAATGAATTGTAAGTGCGGGGAGAGAGAGAGAGAGTTTATTGATATTTAAGAACTCGACTTTAATTGCATTTAACGTTAGATTTATCACATATATTTATTTGCGGATAAATTTAAATATTTCAGTTTCTAAAATCCTTTTCTTTTCTATTTCCCAGCAACCATGCCAACGACAACAGCAGCAGCAACGCGGACGGGCAGCAGCATGTCCACGAGCAGGCCAACATCACAGCGGAAACACAACAGAAACTGGCCGCCAGCGCCAAGACGAACAATGTAGAAATAGCCACAACCACCACATAAATGCATCTCACCAAATGCATCTCTCACCCCGCACGCACCAACGCAAATTGTAAAAAAATGCCTTTGATTTGCTCTTCGGTCATTCTTCTACAACATAATCATGCATACATATTTATATGGATATAGATACCACATACTACTATATACTACCTATACGTACATATTTAGCAGGCTGCAAAGTACAACTAACGATTTGTATTGTATTAGCAATAGGCCGAAGCCCGCCCAAAAGAAACCAAAATGAAAGGAAAAAAAGAACTCGAAAAAAAGGAAAAAAAACTTAAAGAAAATCAAAGAAACAAAAAAAAAAAAATGTTCAAAGCATGTTGTTGATTCCTTCTGCTCCTCGCTCATATTGCCAATTATTTTAATTATTACTCCTCCTTCGTGTTTCCTAATTAAGACAACTTTGTATTTTGTTTGTAACTATTAGTCTGTCGTCTTAGAGCGCCACCACTTTCAATACTCTCCATGTGCTGGGCAACGAATGAGCATTACTTAAAGTACCAAAATTCACGCAACGTCTTAGAATGCTTAGTTTACATTTTATTATATTCTATTATATTATATGAGGATTATCTACCTATAAATATAATATTTGAAAACGGGGCTGTCCATACATCACAAACGTCGGTATATATTCGTCCTTTGCCCTCACTTTTGTTTCACGAGGGAGTCAGAGTCCCTCCTTAGCACGAGAATAAGAGATATATTGACAGCCCCCCTATTATATTCTTGTATTTTTTAAATCGGAGACTTGTATTTATTGTATTTTGAGAAAGAGAAAGCAAGGGCAATACCAAAATACCAAACTAACAACCACACACACTCCAAAGACTCAATAATAACGCGATGGCTAACGCCCATGCTAAATGCAAGCAACTTTATGGTTATAGATCGAAATCTGTGGCGTTACTCGTCTTGTTATTATTGGGCCTTTGCACACATGCTGCAAGCACAAAAGGTACGCTGTACGCATTATGTATTAGAGAGAGGTAAACAGATCTTTGCCATTATATATGACTTTGTTCGTATACAAATCGGTTTAACCAAAAAATATGCTTTGTCGAAAGTACAAAAAACACTGAAAGAACCAGAACCTACACAAAACAGCTGAAATGCATTATGAACGAAGGCAGAGTAGGGACTTGTATGACTTACCACACCCCCGATCTACACACGCCACAACAGCACTACCTATACGACTACTATATACGATTTCTATGTATTTGCAACCAGAACCAAACGAAACGAAACGAAATGAAACGAGAAATTCAAATGAAGACTTTCCAAGAAGACATTTTAAATTTACATTTATTATATTATTTTTTTGTGAACGCTTTTATTTGCTTGACGACGCAGAAAGAAATATGAGAATGGGAAAAGAAACAAATATGCCATCTTTTGCTTCCAAATAATTACAATTAAATTATGTTTACAAATAAAACAGAAACTACTTTAAAAGTAAAATCGATGTTTGTTTTACACGAGACTTGCTCACCAAAAAAAATCAATAAATATATATTTAAAAATAAATTGAAAATAAAAACAAGAAAATATACACAAAAAAAAATGTAGACACGTAGCTAATACTTTAAGATGGGCAGCATATCAGGCATAGATGTGTGGAACCTAAATAATTAATACACGAATCTTCTCTTACCCCACACATCCTAGGCTAAAATCCTCGTTTGCTGGTTTAATTAACAAACTTTGTTTAGGAAACAGTAAACAAGGCTTAGTCATAGTACACAATTTTGCACAAATTTCAACTGGCTTGCCTTTTATTTTTGCATAAAACAAAGAAAATTGATCAAAAACATAACAGAACATAGAACAAAATAAAAAGAAAAGCATATTGAAACGTTTAAACTATCTCTGATGAAAAACTGTGATAATTAAATGAAGTTGCAGGGTATTTGATAAAGCAAACTTAATTTAAACAAAAATTGTAAAACATCAACTAATGGAGGAAAATACAAACACAGCCAACACACACGAGACACTCACTCGCAGATCAAGTTTATATACGATTCTTCAGCATCACAATCAGGCAACAGGACACGTCTTAAGCAAACCAAGAACAGCAATAATGAGAACTGCAATGAAATCTAATTGAACGAGTTTTAATGTGTAGTCTGTAGCAGCCCCAGTTCCCCAGTTTCCCAGTTCCCCAGCTTCTCTCACAAAACTAACTAGCCTAGAGTTTAACTTAAATACTCATATCAAGCAGCGCCAATTGCAAACCCTGTACATAAGAGAGCGTCAACAATTGTCCCCAGTATTGTCTTCCCCCTAGTTTGGTACCCAGAAGATCCAACGATAGCGACGATGATCGAGTCCTTCCCTTGTGCATATGCCTTACTAAGAAGAACGAAGAAAATCCACTTAGAGAGCGTAGTATAGCCCGTATTCCCATAGATATATAGTTTCACCTACATACTGTGTGTCTTTTAAATGTTAAGCAGCTGCAGCAAGCTTCATTTCTATACGAATACGAGTAAAACCAAATGCGGAATCGTAATTATAATATCAATAAAAGGGAAAACAAAAAAAGATGTAGACAAAGTCTTGTGGGCAGCTTTAAGCATTTTGTTTGTCTAATTATAATAATTATATAAGAATACCAAACGTCCAAAGTTTTTATGCAAAACAAGAACTAAGAACTAACAATTGTGAACAAGAAAGTCTTCAGAAGAAACAGAATTTTACACACATAAGAGTACTATATTAAATGGTACCACATACCGAGGAGCTGCAATCCGTTACTTGTGTGTATATTCTAGAATATTTTGTGACACGGCATTAGGTGTTAAGTGAGGTTGTAATTGTAATTTTCGTGGCGCAATTATTTGAGACAAAATCAAGACGGGAAGAGGAAAATTCTATTTTTTAAGAATGATATCGTATCGTACCAAAGACAATATAAAGAATAAGATGCCTAACGCGCCAGCAGTTATTAAATTATGGAGTGCAACAAATCGTAAGGCGTTTCGCATCTTATTCCCTATATCTCCTTTGATTGTACACTAATTGGTCGTCTGTGTGTGTGTTCAGCAATTCAGTATTTCAATTAAGCCAATTCAATGAATACCCCCAAAGCAATGCTACAATGGTTTCCAACTGCGAACCACAGAAAAAGAATTAAATATATAATCAATCGAATGTCTAATGCTCTAACTCTTTAATAAAAGAACCAGCGGGAACAACAACGAGGAAGAAGCAACTGTAATACCACAAATATAAAATTAATTACAACTTCATACAGTAAATATATATTTGACAAAAGGCGTACGCAGAAAACATAAAAAAAAAATCAAATTGTTAACGGATAATGGTTAATGGATATTTTGTTAAATGCGAAACTTTGAACGAAATACTAACCAACATTAGCGAATAGTTGATGAGAAACCGAACCCAAGTGTGCTTCATGTATGAATTTATGTTAGATATTTACAACAACAGTACGCGTATACATATTCCTAAACTAAACCAAGCCACATACAGAATTTGCATATTACTCTTAACGATTAACAACTATTGGTGTCTACATTATATTATATATACTATACTATAACTATACTTACTATATATATTACCTTTGTATATGTAAACCGAGTACAGACTTTTGAGAACTGTGAAACGTATCGTCAAATATCCGGAATCCGAAACCGAAATCGAAACCGAAACAGACATATTTGTCAAAGCTACAAGTTGCTAATAATGAATATTAAATACGTTAAGTGCTCAAGGTGATAGCTGCACACTGGGGTGGACTTTAGTAGTATTTAAAATCTCTCTTAATCTCTTTCTACTGGGAAAAGTTGCTTAAACTTGGTTTATTACAAGTTCAAAGTTTTTTTGAATGCCTGCGAAGGGTTTCGATACAAACATCAATTTAGTCGGGCCCACGTGACGTATGAGTAATGTGGAAATGTTGCCAGGCCCTTAAACTCTGTTTTATTTATATTAATTTCTATAAATACTACTTCTTTCCTTTTTTAAATTTTATTTCAAATATAATTATAAACATTTTGCAAGCTTAGTTTTAGTGGGCTTTAAAATCATTTAAACGAGAGAGAGAGTACACTTTATACATAGTACATACATATAATGAGAGTTAAAGTCAATAATTTTAACAGGTCCACCTCACTGCACCCACACACTACACACACGAACAGAAACACACCCACTCACACAAATACTCGCCGCTTCGCTTGCCACACATTGTTTTGGTCGAAACTCCGAGGGAATACTTTAAAGCAAATTACTAACCCCAAAGGGACACTCTGGAATCGCGATTTCTTGAGTAAGTGCCTTAAAAATGACAGAGAATGTAAGGGAAAACTGGAGAAAACTTCGAGGATGTTTTGTTTAGAATGCTGAAAATCGGAAATGGAAAAGTGAAAGTGAGAAAGTAGAGAGGAAGACCTTTGTTCAAAAACTTTACTAAGTGTTAGCCCCCGTGCAAACCAAACTAAATGTAGTTCCAGAAATCAAACAAACAGAATAGTTAACTCTACGCTCCGATCTATACTGAAATAAGTGCATATATATACGTATTTAGTGTATGTCTTTACCTTAACTGTCGCATTTCTACACACAGGCATAGGCATTAATTAAGATTTGTATTTGTGAGTGTTTTAGGGCCCGTCTACGTTTTGCTCAACGCACATACCACCCACACACAACACACACCAAACACAGACAGACACCCGCTTTACCCCAAGTTGAAGACAATTTGTGATTGTTTTGCATGAACCCTAACATTAAGCGAGTATACACGATTAAATAAGGATCAAGAAACGGAGGCGGAAGCGAATGCGAAGGCTAAGGCGAAATTGTAAGCGTAAACTGTACGAGTAATAGCATTAATTGTCTAACAATAAGATTTGTGCATTATACGATAGAAATTCACTTTGAATTCGTATTGAAATTTATCAATAAAGCGATACTATTTGATTCATAAATGTGTGTATTTTGAAAAGGAATTTCCAGGGGAACCTACTGATTTTTTGTATTCTTAAAATTGTAAATCGAAAACCTTTTCTTTTTATTATCTATTTAATAATATTAATCCCTTTCATAGCATTAAAAGTATACATTTTATGTTCTATTTAGTCTCTATTCTATTTTCCTAAACTTTAAATTTAATTTAAATACTTTGCTTTGGTCCTTACAATTTTCTTTGAGATTTTCCCTGTTTATTTTTAATTTCCTATCACAGCAGTGGCCCAAAAAAGAGTGCTATAGACCGGGGATCAGCTCGACTTGGAAGTGGAGGCAGTGGCTGCCCTGGAGGCCGTCATTGTGGTGCTAGTCGTAGTGCTGCTGGACTGAGAGCTGGATTGACTAGACCCACCGTGTCGCGTCTCCATGTGCCGCTGCAAGTCCCGCCTCCGCGGAAAGGACTTGTTACAGAGATGGCACTGGTAGCCGGGATCCGCTTCCCCCTCAATGTCTATATCGCTGCCAGCTCCACTCGCTCCCCCAGCATCTCCAGCTCCCGTCGCACTGCCAGGATGGGTTTGCAAGTGGAGGCGCACGTGCTTGTTGAGATTGCTCGGATCGCCGAAGGGCCGCAGGCAGAACTTGCACTTGAGCGGCTTGAATCCTGTGTGGGTGCGTATGTGGATCTTGAGGCCGTACTTCCTGGAATACACCTTTCCGCAGTAGATGCAGAGGTGCCCCTGCTTGGAGGCGCCCATATTGCTGACTATGGCCTCGATCTGGGCAGCCGCGTTCATCGGATGCGCGGCCAGCGGGGTGGCGCTGGCCATCGAAATGGAGGGCAGATAGGACAGCGGTCCCGTTGTGCTCGTCGCCGTCGTCAGGGGCAATCCTTGGGCCAGGGCTGCGATCGGTCGGAAGGCGGAGAAGCGGGGCGGCATCTGAGGAGGTGGTGGCGGAGGCGAGTGCGAGGGCGAAGCCGAGGAGGTGGACGAGGCTGCCGGCGTGGGTGAGCCCTGGGTGACTGTCTGACTCCTGGCTGCCGCCTTTAAGGCATAGTGCAGGCGCATCCACAGGATGTCCATGGCACTGCGTCCACAGCCGAGGGCAAGGTGGATCTTCAGGGGATGCGGCGTCTCGAAGGTGAGGTGGCAAAGGTGGCAGGTGTAGCGACTGTTTCCTGGAAGGATCAGAGAGGGAAATATAGGGATGAGATTAATATATTAATATAAAAAAGGATTTTATAATTAAGGGAAGTCTAAGGACTCTTAAGCGATGCCTACCTTGTATATTTAGGGGCGTCAGGAAGGGTATGCCCATGAGGAGTACCAGCTCCTCACCAAACCAGGCCACGATCTCGTCCTCCCGGCCCACATCCCTCACCAGGCGCACTCGCACCTGTCCGCCCTGCAGCTCGAAGATGGCATTGAAGCTGTACACGTCCTCGGAGAGCTTGATCTGTCGCAGCAGCGAGGCGGATACGATCAGTTCGCCATTGGCCATCTGGCAGTGGCTACGGCCTCCGTCCGTGGGCGTGGCCGTAGAGCTAAGCAGGGCCGAGGTGGGTACGGGTATGGAGCAGGTATCCTTGGGCGTATACTGGGCCGTGTAGACCCCAGGCCGGGGATTAGTCCTCACCCTCTTGGCCGCACTCGGTGCGGTGCTCGTCGTGGGCGTACTTGGCGTGGCCGCCAGGGAGGAGGAGGCGGTGCTAATGGTTGTGCTCGGCGAGAGACTGGTGCTGGGGAGCAGCTGCTCAATCCTGAAGATCAGGCTGGCCGAGGAGCGCTTCTGCTCCAGATTGTCCAGTTGAGCCGTCGTGTGCATCGTGCGCGTTCGAATTCGATTCTGCGTCCCAATTGGAAGCGACCATCCGTTTTTATACCATCCGGTGTCGCCGCATCCTGCTCCCTTATTTCGGATTTGCCACGGCCTTGCAGTACGGCCGGCACGGCTGGCGGCAAGTGCAAGAATTCCCAGCCCAGAATCCGGTCCACCGGCACCGGCTACAGCCTCGACATAGCTACGCACTTTGCCGGCAGAATCATCCCATTCCATCCCCCGGCTCATTTGGCATCCCTTTTTCTGGCGAGGTCCTGCCTGGTGCGTCGTCCTGGTGGTTGCTCGGCAAGTGCAACATCATGTCCTCGCAATCACCAGAGCACTAAGCCAAGCTAAGCGTCCTGTAGCAGCAAGTGTGCGTATTCCGACGCCGAAAAGTGTACCCATCCTCCCCTTGCGGCTCTGCAAGTCCTTTATTTTTTGGCTTTTGGGCTGCTCCCAAGGAAAATGTTTTTAATTGAAATTAAACGATCGTTTGTTGTCACCCCTCACCTCCCCCCGTGTCTGTGGCTGTTGTTGTTGTAATGCCACCATATACAAATCGCATTCGCCATCGTCAATGTCATTCTCGAGCAACTCCCTCCGTGGCTCTATTGTGAAGTTCCCCTTTCTATGAGGCTAATGCCATAATATATTGGCGTGTATCGTTTCACTATTTGCGGTTTGGGGTGGGTCGTGATTTCCGAGCTCAAAGGTTTCAAGGAGCGGAGCGAGGGTAGTTAGGGGCCGAAAAAAAATAAATTAATAATATACGTTAACAAAAATTCCTTTTTAGAGGAATATCAAAGCTTACAAAATCCAAAACTAAGCCAAAACAGCATTAATTTTAACTTGGAAAGCTTTTCTATGTCAGTTTTTATTTGGCTAATAAACCTGTATACTAGATAATCTATATATATAAAATGCTTTGTCCTCACTGACTCATTGACTGACTGATATATCACAGCCATGGCCAAACCACATGTCTTAGAGACTTGAAGTTTTTTTTTTTAAATCAGAAATTTTTTTTTAAATTAAACGTTCTCAAAATTTTCCAATATTTACGATATTGTTAATTTAATACGAAATTTTAAGTGAGGATCTGCATCCGATCAAAGCGAGGATGCAATAGCGGGCCCTCTAGTATATTAATAAAAATATTTGACAATTTTTTAAAATTAAAAAATTTTTAAAAATGTAGAATTATTTTTTGTTTTAATATTTTATTTTGGTATTTAAAGGCGAGTCAGAAAATATATATATGATTTTTGGTACATCACCAAAAAGACCTAAAATATGTGCAGTATAACGTATAACAGTATAACTGTTTAAAGTTTAAACTGATCAAAGCGTTTTTTAGGCTAGATGATGATCAGGAATATATATTTTATATAAAGTCGGAAATGATTCCTTCACCATAAATCCAATATTAAATATTAAACAAAATCCGTCTAAAAAACTTAATTATTTTTCCATATAAATAAATGTAATATTTAAACTGCCCCTGCTTTGGCGTATCTCAACTCTCATCCTAACCTGCTGCGCTCCTGGCTGGCTGACAAATATGCTACGAGGCTAATGTTTTCATTATTGCGACACAATCGCTGCGGCAGCCTTCCCATCCCCTGCCCAAAAAATCCTGGCTGCGGCACCCCCTTCCACTCCTCAGCCCAGCCCTCTCCGCGAGCGATCAACAGGATAAAGCTGGGCAGGGAAAAAACATGTGTTGCCAGTCACACAGCCGTCGCTCCGTTCCGCTCAAGGGGCTGGAATGGTCAGGATGGAGGGTATACGGGTGAGGCCGGGACAGGAGCAAGGTGTACCAGGCCAGGACCAATTCCGGCTTGGTGTTTGCTAGTCCTCCATAAGTAGGCCTTCGAGGGGATTTCATTTAAAGCATTTTAATTAGCCATTTCAAGTGCAGGGTATACAAGCAGTTAATAGTTAAGTTTAAATTGAATACAAATTTGAATTAGATTTAAAATTGTAGGGAAAAAATATTAAATATAATATTTAAAGGAAAAGTACAATTTACTAAAACCTTTTGTGATTAAAAACTCCTTACTTCCGGTAGTTGTAGCCACCGCCGCCTCCTTCCTCCTCATTGCCACCCGTCTCGTTGTCATCGCAGCCATGACAACCTCCTCCGGCGGCTAGCTTGTCCAGCGCCTCCTGAATCTCAACGGGAATGGGTGGAGGTGTGGGCAGGTGATCGCCCTGCGGCTGGAAACCGTTCTCATCCGCTATGTAGGTCAGCATGATTTCCTCGCCCTCGGGACTTGTGTAGGAGAACGAACCTTCGGCAGTCTGGGCCTCCGAACCCTTGACTCCGGCGTTCTTCAGGTAACCCATCTCCTCGGCCTTAATGCCGTTTCCGGTTTCATATTCATACTGGAAATGGGAGTTGTTCATAATTTTGTGTAGTTTTTAATAACAAAAATAATAATATTTTTTTTCATTTCAAATTATTTTTCTTTTTCAAAAATAGTTCTCACCTTATAGGAGCCATCGGTGTTGACCTTCGACTCTAGCTTGATGATGGGAATAACCTCGCCGCCGCCTGCCTCTCCTCCTCCTCCTCCGCCAGAGGATCCTCCATTTCCATTACCATTCCCAGGCGGCAGATATTCATTGCTTGGCGGCGGCTTTCCATTGCCATTCTTGGGCGGTGGTCCGTAGCTATTATTGGGCTTGGGCGGTGCTGGTGGCGGCTTGCCATTGCCATTCTTGGGAGGAGGTCCATAGCTCTTAGGTGGCGGTGGACGAGGAGGAGGAGCCGGTGGCTTGGCGGGCAGATAAGTGACCGGCGGTGGACGTGCACTGGGATAACCCGCCGGCTGGGCCCAGCTCCAACCCAAAGACGCACAAACCAGACAAAACACAGTGGTGGCTAGCTTCATTTCAAACTCAAACTGTAGTCGGTGGTCAAGAGCTCCTGGGTTTTATACACATAGAGCATCAGGTGGTTTTGACCGCGAACTTTGACCCCCCAGCGGGTCAGGCTTAGGCACGTGCCAAATGCAGCGAATTTGGAATCCAAAGCGCAGGCCAGAAACTGGGCCAATGCAAGTGCAGTGGCAAGTGCCGAAATCCCCACACAGTCAGCCATCGGATTAGTTGGGGAGTCTGACAAAGCGCTAATAAATCGAGTGTGCAATCCCTCCTGCCCTGGGCTAATCGCTAAAAACAACAAAACCCGCCCGGCCACAAGCAAAAACTTTTAATTCAAAAGCAATTTTCAACAGGATCGGGCAACACCTGCATGACCAACCCGAACGAAACCCAAAAACCGAACGCCACCCCGCCCGAAACCCTGGGCTAATGCACTTTGCCTGTTGCCAAGGGGTGCTAAGTCCTGGAATCAGGACGAGGGACGGTGGAAGGAGGGCGGAGGTCGGAGGTCGGAGGACGGAGAACACCCAACAACAACGGCTGGGATGTCGGCTTTAGTCAATCGTCTATTAACTTTTTGCCAGGCCAAGCACAGTGCTTAGGAGTTACTTAAAAATAGGTAAAAATAAAATAAAATTAATCAATTTAAAATATTTCAAAATTTAATTAGTTAAGAATAATTACAGTGGTAGTATTTTAATTATTGTATAAAACTACATATGTATATTTCCGATTTTAGAATAGAATTATTATTTTATTAAACCCTAAGATTAAATAGAAATTGAAATAAAATAATTATAATAGGGTTAAAATAGGATTAAAATATATATAGGTATATCCCTAAATATATAATTCATAAATATATACATATAAAATGTAAATAACAAGGAATAAAGAAATTAAAGTTACCGAAGCGATATTAACGAAATATTTTAGACAATTTGTATTAAATTTATTTTTCTCTTTTTCAAACTATATGATATATCAGATGGATAAATTAAATTAAATAAATTATTGAATTTTAATGGATTATATTTAAAACGCCGGAAAAAAGCATTTTTATTAGTCCTAAACTCCCTTTCTTAGATTGGTTTTCTTTTTGTCAAAATTTTCCACTTTCCATAAGTGGTTTG
The DNA here is from genome assembly GCA_018151655.1 of Drosophila bocqueti. Taxonomy (NCBI): domain Eukaryota; kingdom Metazoa; phylum Arthropoda; class Insecta; order Diptera; family Drosophilidae; genus Drosophila; species Drosophila bocqueti. The sequence continues at coordinate 1,843,963 of JAECXF010000230.1, forward strand.
CTGTATTATTGTGTGTGCCTGTAATTTAAATTTTAATGATAGAGTGTAAGGAATTATTTTGGTATAAAATTAAACAGTTATTACATTTTAGTAATTTTTACCAGCACAAGTTTATAATATAAATATATATTATATATAAAATTTCTTCATCTAAAAAAACTTGTTTCTTAATTATATACATATATTTAACAGGCCATACCCACTGTGCTCTCCCCGTTGCGGCTGCTGTGTTGTGTGTGTTTATCATTTGGTGGCTCAGCTTGTGCCCGTCAGATGTGGAGGATGCCGCTAATATATAGAATCTTCCCCTTGTGGAAGGGCCCAGCTAATGGCAATGTCGTTTGCAGCTTGTCCTACTTGTAACGTGCTGGCGTCCAGCTGACGCGCTCCCAGGATACGGGACTAGGAGTGAACCTGTTCCTCCTGGCAGCGGCTGTCAGCTGTGGGCTGCTAGCAGGATATTCCACGGATACGAAGGACCTTTAGCCACCAAGCAACCACCAGTGGGGTGGACCAGGCAGAGCCGGCTGCTGCACCGGCTGCATAAACCAACAATTGTCGGTCTCCGGGTTTTTGATTCTTGGTCCTTCGTCCTTGGTGGTGCTTGGGTTTTGGTCCTCGTTTAGCCATGCACCGATGGCACATATTCCACGCCCGCATTCGCAATCGCATTCGCATTTGCGTCCCATAAAGCGAATTCTGACGACGCGGAACGGTCTGATTGCGATTTGGCGTTGTTTTCGCCGAGGGTTGGTCCGATTAAGTTGCTCCGATCGGATCGGATCGCTTAAATAAACACATTTTCGGCTGAGGTCCGTTGATAAATTGCCCGCTGGCCCTCGATGACAGCCAGCGGTGGGAGATGAGGCGCGGGAATCTGTGCAACTGTCGCTACGAATATTTATTAAATATTTAAATAATGATATAAGAATGCTGTCTCATTGGCATCGTTTTGAATTAATTTGTTCTTAAAAATATATATAATAATACCAAGTCTGAGTCACAAATGTGCCTTAATGCGGCCACTAAAACATTGTTTACAAAACAATGATTAGCTTGTTTTTAAGTCTTTGAATGAACCGTTAAATTAAATCACAGAAATATTTAAAAGTACTCATCATATCGAGAGGGTTTGTTGAATTTTTGAATAGATTGAAAAAAAAAAATAATTTTAAGCAATAAATATAGATTTATATATATTTCAAAGCCGAAAGCCACAGAAGCTATGATTGATATTTATCCTGTAGCTTAATTTCTAATTAAGTATTCAGTGTTCAAAATAAATATATTTCACATATTATGTAAAAATGTGATTTTAAAATAAATCTAAGTGTACATTAAGCCGTATAGTCAATATTAAGCATTTATCAATAAAAATTCTTTTGGTCATAATAAAAAATTTTTTTTTAATTCATAAATATATACAAATTATTATTAATAAATAGATTTCTTAAGTGTACTCCCTAGTCTTTATAATCGCAGTTTCTCTACCATAATCACCTTTCTTCTTCAGCTGCTTAGAACAAAAGTTGAGCCATAAACAATGACGTAATCTTATTCTGACTGCGACTCAATGTTAAATAGCCAGCGGCGCAGATATTTGTTTTCATTATATTCCCAACTCTTTGACTTATTTTGGCTGCTTGGCTCATCTCGACTCGCAGAATAACTTCAGTTGAAATCGGCCAACGAAACGGACAAGAACGCAGCTCTAGAGTGCTAAAATTCAATTAAGCAAATATAACGCAATGAAAGTGGTAAATATATTTACCGAGGATTTATTTGCAACAATTTAAAATGTTAAAATATTTTACCCTCCCAATTGGAACCAGATTTTGTTAATATGCGCGATATTGGCTGTGGTTTCAGCGGCGTCTCTGGAGAAAGGCGAGCGGGAAGAGGCGCTCCATTTCGGGTAAGAGTTCACTCAACTTCATTTTGTCTTAAAATCACGTATATATTATATATGCCCCGTCATTAAGCTTCCACACCGAGAATGGACATCAGCGGAATGAGGACATCACCTACACAGTCCGACCGGAGACGGATTTGGATCCCAAGGAGCTGACAACGCCAAAGCCCGTGGAGTATCGCGGCGGCTATAGCTTCATCTCCGCCGATGGCTACCAGTATCAGGTCCTCTACAAGGCCAACAAAAATGGGTTCCAGCCCTATGTGACGGCCCACAAAATCAAACCGGATAAGAGTTAAGCAAACGTTATCGCTGCCTTCTTTTTGTGATAGATCCGCATAATTTATCAGTGTATTAAGCGTGGCTGGAAAGCTCTTTTTCTTGGTGGCTCAGCGGTGGCTAACTTGGCTGAAATAAAGCTCTGCACAGAGCTGGGCTCTGCTCGTTTAACGTTAATCATTTCGAGATACACAGATTGCAACATCAATAGCATAAAAATGAGTTACTGTTTCTCTACAAACCGGCTTTGGGTAGCTTAGACAACTTTGATAGGTTTGATATTAAAGAGGAAACCAGGGAAAGGGGATATATACATTTTCTTTTTATTTTTTAAGTCGTTAAAGAAAATTACACGGAATTTTGTACCATCAACATTTTATTTCATAATTTTAGATAGATTTTGAAAAGATGTAAAATTTCTGGCTAGATCGATTTACTATGATTTGGTCATTTACAATTTGTAAAGTAGTGTTTAATATTGGTATTTAATGCAAATTCAATTTTTTTTTTTAAATTCTTTATTTAAAAAAAATTTTTAATTTACTATAAAGTTAATTAATATATTGTAATAATTTGAAGTGATTATCCTGACAATTTGTATTATTTCTTTAGTTATACATTATAATACCAATTCTATAGGGATTCATATATATTAAAAAGAATATTTAAATTAATGATTAAATGGAAATATGTCTCAAGTAAGGGTGTAAAATATTCGACACCAAGACTCTCTTTCTTTCCGTGTGCTTTGCCGATTAGTTTTCCAATTTAATGGCATTTAAAATGTAATGCACATATATTTTTGGAGCCGCATGCTGACGCCCCATTGAACCAACTCGTGGAACTCTTTCGGCTTTCGTTATGCAAATCCCATTTCCAATTCCAATTCCTCATCCAAATCCAAATCTTGGATTGGGCAACCGCAGCGCGGCGTCTCCACGAAAGCTTACTCAGCAGTTTGTTTTGGAGCAACCAGCAACTCATTGTGGTCCGCAGCCATGTGTCTTATGCCGCTGGCCTCGAGGAAGACGCTTCATTGTGCTCCCAGCCGCCTTGGCAGCAAGTTGTATTTGTCCAGAGTCGTGCCACCTCCATCCGCCGTCAATAATCCGCAATGAGTCTGAATCCGCTGGCAGGCATCGGTCGTGGAAATGGCCAGAAGGAGTCTGGGCTCAATCTCAAGAGCACGCTGGTCCAGGCCATCATCCTCCTCGTCGCTTGTGTCCTGTTCGGAGCCAAGCTGAACTATGCCTCCTTCCCACCCGGCACCGTGATCGACATTAAGCTGGGCGATGTCACCCTGGAGCAGTTCAGCTATGTGCCAACACGCGATGGATACGAGTTCAAGTAGGTGTAGTTTTTAGGGGGAGAAAGTTTGGGAATAAAAGGGAAATTAATATAATTAAAGTAATCTTTCAAATATTACTTTGATTAGGTTTAAACTAAATTAAAAATAACTTAAGAATAGTATCACGAATATGTTCCGAAATATTAAAATATCAATGTTTCTCTCAAATATATATACATAAATCTGATTAAGATAACATTCTCGGCCATAAAAATATTTATTTAAACAATTTATAAATATATTTTATTATATATATTAAATAATTTTGTTGCTGTTACTGTTATTGATCATACAAATATGAAAAATCGATCATTTGTTGATAAAATTAATCATACTAGCTCAAGTTTTCAATAGTTTTTAGTACCTATTACTAATAAATAGAATTAAACTTTATTAAAAATTTCCTCAAGTTTATCCCAATTTCCCCAACGATTTCTGTTCATAATTTCATTAATTCCCATAATTCCCTTCAGCTACACCCTTCCCGATGGCACTTTCCGCGATGAGATCGGCAAGGTGCTGAGTGGATCCTCGGCTGCCCAGGATCTGGAGAATGCCAACAATCTGGCCAAGAACCATCGACCCTCGCGTGAACAGGGCCTAAAGGTGCGCAAGCTGTCGGGAAAATCGCTTTCCTCTCTGGCTGGATAAGAGAATGTTTCCTATGTTAAATTTCCATCACGAATTTATTACAACAGTTTGCCAACTGTTTTAGGCTAGTGTTTAAGATGAGCTGTTGTCCAAGCTGCAAGCAATAAAAACAAAAAACAATCGATCCAAACAAAATCGTCTCTCTGAAAACTAGTTTGTTGTGCAAGGGAATTGGGGTTGATAATATGCAAGCGAAATTACATAAATTCATGGTGATTAAGGAAATGATGGGCAAATGTTTTTTCGAGTGGGTAAGGTGTATAATCGCTTTTTATGGGTATAAAGGGAAGGCCATAAACCCATTTACGCTCAAGATAAGGTGATGACTTAAAAATTCTATGTAAATGAATGCATGCTAAAGCTGGATAGCGTTTCATTGCATTTTTTTGCAATAGCTGCATATTGATTTATAAATGATTTTGCAAAATTCAAATTGGATAAGTCGAGTTTCAGTTTGTTTAAAACCATTTTGTCATGTTTATTAAATTAAGCCAAAGCATGGCAGGAATCGCAATAAATATCGAGAGTTATTGGTACCTAATATGTTATCGATATGTGTGGACATTTGATATATATTTAAAAATAAGCTAGAATTGTGTTAAATATTTTAATAATTTTACAAAGACAGAAAGTAATAGAATTAATTAACAAATAAATTGTAGAATAAATATTTGACAATTAAATCAAAAATATTTTTATTCGTAATCGAAAGCGTCTTAAAAATCGCGACAAATTTTTTCTTTTATTTATTATCGTTAAATAAAAAGACATTTATTTATTCTGTGAATATAGTAATCAAATTTAATGATTATAATATTTAAGATTAGTTTTAAATTAAAAACTGTTATTGTTCCATTTAAAATGTAATCTAATTCCCCTTTTTATTAACCAAGAAAATCACAATAAATTATCATGTCTAACTTAATAAATAAATCAAATGTATTTGCACTCTCTAAAAAGTATGTAAACTATAAGCATATTAGATTAATTCAAATGTATAAAACCACCTAAAAGTATGCGGCAAAAAAAGTGTCGTCCCATCCGAACCCAAGTTTTTTGCCTAAGTCATTTGATTCGCTGCCTGAAAGAGTTGAGAACAACGAACTCGTTTGAGTTTAACAAATGTCAGACCATAAAACCAAAAACATGTGATTTCCCTGGGAAATTTGCTTAATTATATAAATATTTAACATTATAAGTCCTAATAGTATATACAAATATAGAAATATTTACTTTTATAGTGTCTCGTATTTTTAAACCTAAAGAAGAGACTCTTCCGCCTAAGAGGAATTCTAAAGTTATTTCATTGGCAATATTCTGGTTATTTAATGACACAAAAACAAAAAACCTGCTGTGCTAAACAAAAACACACTTTAATGGCTATTCACGGCAATCAATCGTTCCGTCAGAGTTTTGGGACCCAAGATGCGTTGCATTCAGGCCAGAAATAATCAAGCAAATATAGTCAGAGCCTGCAGTAAAATTAAATTATACGCACGATTCTGAATGTCAGGTGTCAGCCGAAGAATTTGTGAATCCGTTTGTGGTTTTTTTTTTGCAAAATGCAAATATTACGAAACGAGTGGTGGTCATAGTGATAAAAAAGAAATGAAAAAACAACAGCAATGTGACATTTACATATTTAAAGGGGGTCTGACGGGGGCTGCGGCGGCTAGGGACCGGCTATTAAAACATTGCCATTAACGTTCAAGTGCTAATTTCGCAGACCCAGTTGAAGAGGAGACGAGCTGAACGTGAAAACGGGCAAAAAACCCGAAACGGAATCTTCGATTTCAGCTGAAGAGTAAACTGAGAAAAATAATTAGGTATTTCTCTTTAGGTAATTATTAATTTAAAAATGTATTTAAAGCAATGGTGCTTATTTTTATAGTTTTTCCTATTAAGAGAGAACATCAAGGAACACTTTTGACTCAGAAAAATACCTACTTAAACATTTTAAAGATTCATTTTTTGATTTAAGAATTGATAGTTTTTCATGGTAAATTTATTTTCATTATAGAAAAATATATCGGTTAAATTTTTAAAACAACATTTTTCGAAAACCCAGACTATTAAAATGAAAAATATATATCTTTTAGGCATTTACTAATTTTTTAAACCTGCCTATTTTAGAAAACAAAACCACTAAATCTTAAAAGCAGAATATTTTAATTTTAAAACCAAAATAAATTTGTCTATACACAAACTTATTAGAAATATTTATCCCCAGTGCTTTGAGTCCCAAAAATCAAACTGAAGCCGGTCTGACCAAGTTCGGCGAGGTGCGTGCGCGCGTTGGCAACGCTCGAAAGTCAGGCCGAAACGGCAGCTGAATGGGCAGATGGACTGCTGGACTGATGGAGGGACAGATGGCTCTGGGCAGAGAGCGAGAGATGGACAGCTGGACAGACGACGGAGCAGCACCTGGCGCTGACCTTGAAGACGTAAATGTGAAGACGCATCTACATAAATATCTATTGTATCGGCCAGAGTCTGGTCTGGTCTGCGGGCACATTGTATTTTGTGTATTGAAAGCGACAGTCTCCCTGCGGCCAAGAAGCTGAAAAACCTGTCGATTGTGTCTTGATTAGAACAGTTATGTAAATGATTATATATATATTTTGCACCGAAATATATACTGCGATAAGGAAGAACTTCGCTGAGAAATGTGTGAATGACAACGCCCCCCCGAAGCCAATGATTAGCACTAACAGCGATCGATCAAAGCCAGATTAATTATGCAAATCCAGCATGATAAATGCAGCAGCCGTTGCAGATGCCCTCCAAAAGCCACGCCACGGAACGAGACCCCCGAGACCCAAATGCGAGTTATAAATATTATGCAGTCACGAAATGAATGGATTCAGATCCATTTTCAAGGGCCCCCTTGTGCTTCTCAAGTTCAACTCGTAGGCGGCTGTGGCGGCGGCCCAACCCAATTAATTAAGTCTTTAATTTATTGGTTCATTTCGGGGGAGGACCCACATTAATTATCGGGTTACATGTCTTCTTTTAAAAGTATTCATATTTATTATGTTTACTTAGTAGATTTTATTCAAAGATGTTCGCTTCACTGCTATATTAATGTTTATACGAATTCTGTAGACACGGTTTCCTGAGAAATTATCTATAAAATATAAACAAATACAAATCTTCCTCTATTTCTGCTTTAATTAAATTATTCACCTGCTAATGAGGAACCGCAAAAAATAAATATTTCAGTAAGGAATCAAGTGAAAAATGGTCAAAATGTCAGAGGCACAGCTGTCAAAAGAACTGAGCTCTCGAAAGGCATTTGAGGAAATGCCAAAATAAGCATGTACAACACCCATTCGATAGGATCCGCGATGAAGATGTGAAGATGGCACAGTTCGCGGGCAATTCGTGGGTCATCCATAGGCTGGAGGAGGTGGATGGTGCACAGAACAACCGTGGTCAATCAGAGGCCGAAAACCCGACTGACCGGATCGGAGCATCTTCTTCTTTTCCAGCCGGCCTGTAGCGGTCAACGAAGGTGGCATAAATTGGCAAACAGAAACAGAAACCGAGAGTCAGACGCGGCGACAGAGAAGAAAAAAACAAATTTAAATTGCATGCGAGCGTAGTAGTTGTAGGTTATTCGTTGTATTTTTTATTTTATTTCCAACTGCTTTTGGCGCTTGTTACCGGGCAGGCACATCAATCTGTAAAGGCCGTTGCATATGCCAAAAGTCAACCTGCGGTTCCACCATCTCCGCCACCAAGTATGCACTTTGGCCATCACACATGGCTCTTCTCAGCTCGCCCCCCGCTTCGGCTCCCTCTCCGTGTCCGTGTCTTGAACTTGCTGCCCTGCAAATTGCCGTTGACAGCACTTGAACTTAGTTCCGTCGATGCCTCACTGGGATTTAAAGTTTATGAATTGGCTGCTGGAAGGCAGATCTGGTTCTGGCTCTGGCTTCCCAGGGTTCTGGCCGAGGTATTCCCCCGGTGGCTGGCCAATTCGGTGCGCAACCTTTTCCCCAATACATCATCTTGAATCATCTTGAACTTTTTAGAGTCCGTCACTGGGAGAAAATGTGGAGAGCTGTGCAGTTTCGACCTACTTGTGACCATTATTTCTTATATTAATTGAAGATTGGTTTTTTAGTGGGTTTTAATTTGAAGAAATACATAAGTAAATATACAAATAACTATATAAATAAATACAAATTATTTAAAAAATAAATATATAAATACTCATATCATTGTATATGTCATATTTTAGATTTAAATAATATTTTTCTTGATTGTTAAAAAGAAAGATCTTTGAATAATAATAATAAATAAATTAAAAGAAGAATGCGAATTATGTTAATTTTAAATTAAATGAATTACCTTAATGTTTTAACTTCTTCTATCTCTTTAATTTTCATTAAAGATGAAATATAACGATTAAATATTAAAAAAGAATTCCTATACATATTTTCATATTTGAGATATAAAAAATATTTTCATTGATTGTATTAAGAAAAAAAGACTATACTAAAGTCATTTTATGAAAAATAAAGCAGAAATATAAAAGAAACATCATTTTCAATCACGATTTTAACTTGCTTTAAACTCAATTAATTTTTCTTGTATTTTATATTTTTTAGAACTCTATAAATCTGTTTGAAATAAATTACCCAGACAGTTTGCAGGCAAGAACAATTAATGCCTGTTTCAAATGTAGTGAGAAAGGCCATTAAAAAAGCAATTAAAAAATTCTGAAATGATAGTTAAATTACTGGGAGAACACTTACTCGAGAAGCGTGCTTTTTTCGAGTGTGGGTGCAGAGCGATAATAGTAATACCTTCGGATGAGTGTGCCGCTGCACAAAGCCGCTTTAAATGTTACTTGTCGCAGCGACTTTGGCGACTCCGGTGCATCGCTGGCAATTGGGAAAAAAATGAAAATACTTGTAGAGAAAAACATTTAGCCGGCACTGGCACCGGCAATGGCTTCTTCGACAATTGTGCAAATTTATGACGTTTGCAAATGCGGCTGCGCGGTGCAGTATAAAATGCAGTGGCCAGCGATGCAGAGCCACCATTAGACAGCCGCCAGTTAGTGTGCCAGCAATTCCCGAGAACGCGAACCGAACACCAAGATGATGAAATTGGTAGGACCGCAGCACTGTGGATATCGGTGCCCACGCAGGATAATCGAATCAGGATAACCTCTAACCTCGCCTCCTTCCAGATGCTAGTCGTTGGCTCGATGGCCCTGCTCCTGGCTCTGGCCAGCGCCCGGCCCCAGGGCGACGTGGAGGTGGTGGAGTACGAGTCGGAGAACATCGGCATCGGCGGCTACAAGTTCAGCTACAAGCTCAGCGACGGCACCAGCCGCACGGAGGAGGGTGTGGTCAATAATGCGGGCACCGAGAACGAATCCATCTCCATCCGCGGCTCCGTCAGCTGGGTGGCTCCCGACGGCCAGACGTACACCATTAACTTTGTGGCCGACGAGAACGGCTTCCAGCCGGAGGGCGCCCATCTGCCCAAGTAGAGGCTGCCCCCAGAAAGCAACCCCATCCCCGGCCATAGAGTGAGGTGCTGAGGTCCTGGCCGCTGCCAGCTGTCCCTCGTCCCGTGGCAGCCGGCCAAGTCGGTCAGTTGGCCCCTAAGGTTAGTTAGTGATCAGTCAGTCAGTCAGTCAGTCAGTCAAGTCAGTGTCGTGCATTGTTTTTCTATTCCTTGTTACTCGCATTAAAGCCGATCTTTCGATTCTCGAACCTATATTGTTTTTCTTTGGATTCTATGGACTTTATTTGCAGGCGGCAGAGGAACCTTGATCGCAGGTCCACTTTGGTGTTTATACTAATTAAATTTAATCCTTGAAATGTGCTCTTTGAATTCTTTATTTAATATTCCAATACAAGACCTAATTACAATGTTTTCTTTCAGTGTTGCCCTAACAATACATTCTTTTTTCGTTATTACCCGCCACGAGGGAATTACTCCTCCACTCTAGTTTATGTACAAGGACCTAAGGACTAAGACCCAGCTTAAGGGGCCTGGGGAATGTGGGCTCCCTGGGGCTGGAATCCATTCTCGTCGGCCACATAGGTGATGGAGTAGGTCTGCCCATCGTCGCCCACATAGCTGAAGGAGCCGGCCACCTGGAGGGCATCCTCTTCAGGACCCAGGTTCTTCAGGTTGCCGTGCTGCTCCTGCTTGGTGCCGTCGCTGGTCTCGAAGTTGTATTTGTAGCTGTCGGCATTGACCTCGGATTCCAGGTTCACGATCTCGGCTTCCGGGGCAGGAGCGGCCAGGCAGAGGGCCATCGAAAGGCAGGCGAACACGAGGATGCACTTCATCTTAATGGTTTTTGGGTAGTTTTAGAGAGGATAGGACTCGTACTGCTGTTTTGGAGCCGGCGGAATGGCTTTTATAGGTCTACAGCCCCGAAGGCGACCGATGCAATTAGCACTTGGAGTCAACTCGAGCGGTGTTAATTGCTAATCCACCCGAGAGGGGCAAACAGGCCATAAAATCAATCGAATCAGTCCAGTCCCAGAACTTGGCACAATCTCAACGAATCATTTCATACTCATTCTAGACGAAATAAAGCCAAACACTTTCCTTGTGAGCCTACCACTATTTAGGCTTTCGTTTTCTATAGACTTCGAGCTCATTTCCATGCACATATTTGATCAGCCTAAATTATGAACAACATTAGGCTAATGTCTGTCTGCGTTTAGCCATTAAAATGAAACTTGTTTTAGGCCAATGTTCGAGCTCAAGAAGCTTGAACTATAAATAGGCGGGCCATAGGCCTACATACTTTAGTAATCTTTGAGTCTTCAACGATCAACGCCTAAACCTTCACCATGAAATTCGCCGTCGTCCTCGCCTTCGCTGCCCTCTTCGCCGTGGCCATGGCCGCTCCTCCTGCTGATAATGTTCAGGTCCTCCGTTCGGAGTCCGATGTTGGACCCGAAAGCTACAAATATGCGTAAGTGCTTCCTATCCGGCTCGCAAGGATTATCTTTCATGTTAAACATGGCTCCGATATAATTATCAAGAACCCTGGAGACATTTTCATTAATTAATGTGTTTAATCTATATCCACATTTTCGATATCAGTCCCTAACAAAACTCGTTTTTCTCCTTACAGTTTGGAGACCAGCGACGGCACTTCAAAGCAGGAGGCGGGAGAGCTGAAGAACCCTGGATCCGAGCAGGAGGCCATCGCCGTCAAGGGATCCTTCTCCTTCGTGGCCGATGACGGCCAGACCTACACCGTCAACTACATCGCCGACGAGAACGGTTTCCAGCCCCAGGGCGCCCATCTGCCCGTTGCCCCCGTGGCCTAAGTTTTAGGAGTTAAATAAATTGTTTATAAAAAAAACATAAATCTTTTCGTTGTGAAGGGAGGGGAAATAGTATAGCGGAGGGATAACTCTACTAAATCTTTTTCTAGAAAATGAAAAACTAAAAAAGAGTTAATTAGACGAACATTTATTCTTTTTAAAAGTATAGATTTTTTGCTTTTTAGTGACTTATTTTCGCAGTAACAAAAAATCAAATTATCATTTTTACCACTCATAAAATTACCAACGTTTTTGATTTTGCCATTTTGTTGTGCCCATTGCTTACTGATAATAGTGTATTTCAACATTGATATTAACAACACAAAAAGGTTCAAATTTAAAAATAACCTTATGAAATCCAAAATCTACTAAATTTTAATAGATTTTTCTTTAAGACGGTAGTTATACCTTTATAATATTTTTAATTCACGATGCAATAGGTATTACAAATATTATATATTGGTATATAATTTATAATTTATAAAGGCTGATCACGTCGAAAAGTCCTACAACTTGGAAAATCGTCTCAGCTATTGACTATCCTGAGCTAAACGGAGCTAAGCTCTAATTGAAGGTTACCAGGTCAACCTCACCACTTATACCTACCATTGACTATGCTTGAAATAAAACTATTTGCAAAATAATAATTTCCATTTATATGGTTTCAAATCAAGCCGGCTATATCATACCATATGTTATATATATTAAAGTACAATTTAGGAAAAAAAAAACAATATTAAAATCTATGTTGTCTATACAACTGCATGGGTTTACAAAATATAACTTCCTGATGTAAATTTCAGTTTTAGTCATTTCTATTCTTCCTTGGATTTTATCTTCTTGAAAGTTAAAATCAGTTTAAGTTAAATTAGACTACACGATGCAACCCCAATTCCTTTTCCATTATCTTCTAGGTTCAAATCAAAAAAGGGTAATTTCATTTTTTATAAACAATTTATTTAACTCCTAAAACTTAGGCCACGGGGGCAACGGGCAGATGGGCGCCCTGGGGCTGGAAACCGTTCTCGTCGGCGATGTAGTTGACGGTGTAGGTCTGGCCGTCATCGGCCACGAAGGAGAAGGATCCCTTGACGGAGATGGCCTCCTGCTCGGATCCAGGGTTCTTAAGCTCTCCCGCCTCCTGCTTTGAAGTGCCATCGCTGGTCTCCAAACTGTAAGGAGGAAAATGAGATTTATTAGGGACTGCTATCGAAAATGTGGATGTAGTATTAAACACATTAATTAATTAAGCTTAAAATACTGTTAAGTAAGGGAATGCTTTGCCGCATTTCTTTTTTGTTCCTTGAAAATGTCTCCAGGGTTCTTGATAATCATATCGGAGCCATGTTTAACATGAAAGATAATCCTTGCGAGCCGGATAGGAAGGACTTACGCATATTTGTAGCTTTCGGGTCCAACATCGGACTCCGAACGGAGGACCTGAACATTATCAGCAGGAGGAGCGGCCATGGCCACGGCGAAGAGGGCAACGAAGGCGAGGACGACGGCGAATTTCATGGTGAAGGCTTAGATGTTGATCGTTGAAGACTCAAAGATTACTATACTGATAGGCTCGTCTAGCCGTCTATTTATAGTCAGAGGGTTTTGGTGCTGGGCTCAGCATAATTGGCGACACACAGCAGCCGAAACTAGTTTAATGCGCGGAAAAAAAATTATAAATAAAATGAAACTAACTATCAAAGAAAAGAGTAGAAACCCCACCGAATATAATTAACAAATATGGTTTTGTTTGTGAACCAAAGATCAACTGGTTGTTATGAATAAAAATAGTATTTAATGTATAGTTCGTCTGTTCCCCATCAACTGGAAAGATTAACGAAAGCACAAGTCATGTGCTTATACATAAACGATTGAAAAAGAAAAGAACAAATTGAATGGCAAATATTTAAAACGAAAATAGATATTAAAATATATGCTTATTTATGTATTTATTGCTATTTTGGGAGTATCAGAACAATCAAAAGATTGCTTATTTATTCAATATTTAGGGGTGTATATAAAGGGAGACTAAGGAGTGATTTTAAAAAATTAAAGGGGCACCATAAATCGAATTCTTCTTATTCTTATAACCCTTCTTATGGAATTATAGTTTATAACGTATTCCTTTGACTGCAGGTTGTTCAGAAAGGCTAAAACAACTTTTAAGATTAATCTTGAAAACTAAAGAAAGTCAGCTCAATCTGAAATTATCGGAACTATCCGTAAAAAAATTCCCAGAAAATACAAAGCGATTTGTTCGTTTTAAGCAACTTGAATTTTATTTATAGGTGAGGGGAGGACAACTTAGGCAACAGGCAGATGGGCGCCCGAGGGCTGGAATCCGTTCTCATCGGCCACGTAGGTGACGGTGAACTTCTCGCCGGTCTTCTCATCGACCCACGAGTAGGATCCGTGGACAACAGGGGCCTCGTGGTCGGTTCCAGCGTTCTTGAGGACACCCTCCTGGTTGATGCTGGTACCGTCGCTGGTCTCCAGGTTGGAGCTCCACTTCTCGGGCTGAACATCGGAGTCCAGGCGCACGATCTGGGCGTCATTGGGGCGGGCCACGGCCATGGCGAAGAGGGCGACAAAGACGATGAGGAACTTCATGGTGGAGCTGGTTAGAGAGCTGCGAACTGTCTGATGCTTCACTGCAGCTGGGCGGGGACTTTTATACGCGCTTTCCGCAATGCAAAAGTCAGAGGTGAGGTAGCATTGGGCAAATTGGCAAAAATTTGCACAAAATACGCCAAACGAAATTTGTCAAAATTCGCCAAAATTATGCAAATCTATTTGCATTTGTTCCGGTTTAACTGGAAACCAAAGCGGCGACTGCACCACAAAACCTAACATCGGTGGCAGAGTCGGATCGCACTATTGTCGCCGAACCAGCTGGGCCAGTGCATCCGCCATGGTAACAGCGACGGGCTAAGGCCAAGATCAAGCCCATGTTTTGCATTTTATGTTGTGCACATTTAAGTCATGTCAGAGCTTGGATAAATGCGTCCAAATGAATGCAAGATAGCTTGATACTCTGATTGGAGTGTTACTTTATTTATTAGCTGAAAATTAGAGCCGGTTTGTGTATACTCTAAGGTATTTTTTTTCTTACTAATAATAAATAATTCATTTAAAAAGCTTCTTTTTGAAACAGTGTATTTTATTACATATTTCATATTTAGTTTTAAATACTTTAAATTGTAATGTTCTTACATTTTTAAAATATATTTGAATTGCCTTTATTTATGTATATCTTTATTAAAATCCAAATGAGTTCTTTCAGATTCCGGGGTACATTTTTTAAAAACCAAAGGATTTCTTACTGAATTTTTCTTGTTTTCCTAACAAGGGTCTTTCACCTCGCAGAGCAGGACATGTAATAAGTTTAACCTATATTTAATTTTATTATTCAATTTTAAAATTTATTTATAATAAAATAAAAGCAATACAGATAAATATTTTTAATTTTTCTTTATATTTGTATTTGTGATGATTAAAGAAATATTAAAAATCTTTAATCCCAACCATAGCATCTAATAAAAAACACAATTGCAGTTCAGTTTATTTAAGAGGTTTAATTATAATATAATATCTAAACTTAGATTTTATTTGAAAGTATAGATAATTTACTACTTATTCTAAAGTATCTATATTTTAGAACATACATACCTTCTTTACACTTACTTAAATTAAAATTGAATCTCATTAAAAATTCATTTTTAAATGCATGGTATATTCTAAGAATATAATAGTATTGCAATTAGATCTATAATATTTATAAATAATAAAATATTTATTATTCTAACTGAAAGTAGAACTTGAAGCTAAGGAAATTGTAACTGAACTGAAGTCTCATTAAGTGTCTGTAGATAAATTTAAGGTATATGCTAGAATATGCCAAAAGTAAAATCTGAATATTCTATTTATACATTTTAAACTATAATTTTAATGTTTAATTTAATATAATTTAACTTAATAAAAAGACTTTTCTGCTGATATACCTAATAATTGTAGGCTAAAAAAAAAGCATCCTAAATTCGCTGCATGAAAAGATTGGAAGCATTGTCGACTCTTCTAAACAAATCTTAAATTAATAAAACAAAAACTAAAGAGATACTATTGATCAGCTGGTGCCACAACTGGCTTTCAAGGAAAGTCACTATTTCTCCTTAGAGAGATTCCCGGAGAGATAGAGAGAGAGATATCCGGAAACCATAATTAATTTCCGCACAGGATGTATCCTTGTAATGCTGAAAATTCGAAAAGTCAGTGCCATGTTATTTGCAATTAACAATCATTTTATTTTAGTCTCTGAATGAACAAATTTCGCGTAAGGATCGACAGTTGACTTAGGCAACTGGGGCCACGGGCAGATGGGCGCCCTGGGGCTGGTATCCGTTCTCATCGGCCACGTAGGTGATGGTGAACTTCTCGCCGGTCTTCTCATCGACCCAGGAGAAGGAGCCGTGGACGACGGCGGCCTCATGCTCGGTGCCGACATCCTTGAGGACACCATCCTGGTTGATGCTGGTTCCGTCGCTGGTCTCCAGGTTGGAGCTCCACTTGTCGGGCTGGACATCCGAGTCCAGGCGCACGATCTGGGCGTCGTTGGGGCGGGCCACGGCCATGGCGAAGAGGGCGACGAAGACGATGAGGAACTTCATGGTGGTACTGGAGGTAGTGGATAGAGAGCTGCGAACTGTCTGATGCTCCACTGCAGCTGGGCGGGGGCTTTTATACGCGCCGAAAGTTCGCTAAATTCGCTAAAATCGCTCAATTCGCGAATTTCGCGAAATGCAAAAGTCAAAGGTGGCACGGATTCATACAAATGAGTTCTGCTAATATTTATGTAGATCTGTAGATATGTGCGGACGGATAATGAGCGCATCGTTATTTCGGCATTGTTTCCGGTCAAACTGGACTGGCGCGTCAAACTATTGTCACCCAAAGACCGAGCCGCGACGAGCTGCATCTGGGATGAGATGCGGCGGGGGACCCGCCACCGGTCGCTGATCTTTTGGAGCCGAAATCATCGGACGAAATCAAATCAAATCGTTTCATTTAACACATTCACACACACTCCCCATACAGCATTCGAGTGCTGCACAAGACGACGCTTGTGCATGCCCAAATAAAAGACGTTTTTATATCTCAATTTAAGCACATGTTATATCATTTAATTACCTAAGGTGTTATATATATTTTCCTTACGTTTCATGTTGAACTGGAAAGCTGGTGAGGAAAGTCTCTTAACGTTTATTTTGGGTATTAGTTCTAGTTCTTTAGTGTTCTGTAGCGTTCTAGCTTTCTTTAAATTGGATCATGAAAAACGATCATTACTAAGCCAAAAATGCATTAATTTCTGATCGGAAAGCTTTTCTGTGCTAGTTTTTAAAGGGTTAATAAATCTGCATATTAAATTGTAGATTTAAAAAATGTAAATTTTTGTCGCAGTTTTAATAATGTTACAAAATTTTTAAATTTTTTTGCAAATTTTTTTCCGCCTTACACATATATCTAGATCGACTAAGTTATTGATGCTAATGCAGAATAT
Source organism: Drosophila bocqueti (assembly GCA_018151655.1). Taxonomy (NCBI): domain Eukaryota; kingdom Metazoa; phylum Arthropoda; class Insecta; order Diptera; family Drosophilidae; genus Drosophila; species Drosophila bocqueti. Next base: position 1,861,023 of record JAECXF010000230.1, read on the forward strand.
ATATGATTTTATGATTTATAGGGTCGGAAATGATTCCATCACGGCGTTCTAAGCTTTTTACTGAAATTATAACACCTTGCAAGGGTAAAAAATAATAATAAGAAATATAGGTCACTGCTAAGAAATATTAATAAGGCTATAATAAAAATAAGAAATATAGCTCACTGATAATAATTATTATTTATGCTAATAGAGAAGTGTAATTAGGAATGTGAGAAAATCATTAAATAGCATTGATGTTTCATTAAAAACTATTAAATCTATTTTGTGAAATAGGATTATTGTCAGCATACTTTTTAAGTGCGAGCATGAAGTTTAAACTTTATTTTTAATATTTAAAAATAGTGCCAAGTTTTAAATGTAATTCCCTTGGTTACTTCCTTGATAAACTGCAAGTCAGGTAAAAATTGCGTGATGAAATAATAATTATAATAATAATAAATACTACAACATTTTTGTGGAGTCCCCTTTAATGGGCAATAAAAACTCCAACTATGTTTCGATTTTCTTGCCGCGTTTATTTAATAATCAACTAGAAACCATTATAGAATAGAACAGCTCTCGGTTAGCGCATCCGCTTTAGTTGCTGATGGGCACATTGGGCAGATGGGCGCCCTCGGGCTGGAATCCGTTCTCGTCGGCGACGTAGTTGACGGTGTAGGTCTGGCCGTCATCGGCCACGAAGGAGTAGGAGCCGCGGACGACGATGGCCTCCTGCTCGGTGCCAACGTTCTTCAGCTGTCCCTGCTCCTCGTGCTTCTTGCCATCGCTGGTCTCCAAACTGTGTGCAGGAAAATTGGTTTTATTAGAAATTCCCGGTATAAATATCATCGATATGCTATAAGAAGCATTTCTAGCAATTAAATTGTTTTTGAATCGGCACATCCTAGCCTTCATTTTGTACACAATATTTTAGTAGTCTTTAGAAAATATCACAAAAGGCATCGATAAGGAAATCACGTTCGAAGATACATCACTATTTCTGGGCTTAATCCTTGAGAGCCAGCACGGATGGGAACTTACGCAAAGTTGTAGCCCTCGGGCTGGACATCGGACTCCAGGCGCAGGATCTGGGCTTCCGCATCGGGAGCGGGGGCGGCCAGGACGACGGCGAAGAGGGCGGCGAAGACGAGGACGATGGCGCACTTCATGGCTGATTTATTTTGAATTTTTTATTGGGGGAATTCGATGGGAACCTGCGACCGAACGGCTAGTCAACGTTACTTGATTTGTGATGTCTGTGGCCACGTCCAGGCGTTTATATAGTCGCATCCGCGGCCATCAATCGAAGAAAAGTTAGTCGAAAATAAAAATGACTAATTACACGCCGAGCACGGGCACCGCGAAGCCAGCAAATTGGCTTAAAAACGCACCAACAACAACAGGTGGCAAGCGTTGAAAAAACCAAAAACAACCGTACAACAACCATACCACGGCACAAATAATAACGTAAAACAAAAACTTCTAAGGCAAACAAATCGACGCCGTTTTTAGGAAATACACCTCATCATCATCATTTGCATTTTTCGTGAATCAATCAATCCAATCGCTTCCAAGTCGAAGACAACGAGCCCCAAAACATTTTTGATAATCCATAGAGCTATATATTCATATTTATTTTTTTACTCCGCGGAGTGGGGGCCTCCGGTTTACGTGCCCTGCAGCCACAGAAGCATCCAAGCCCCCATCTTGGGTCCAGTTTAAAGCAGAGGAGGAGCAGCCACCAAACCAGAGATAATTTTCTATGCATTTCCGTAAAAAATATACATAAATAAAATACTGGGGAAGATCAGGATAATTTAATTAATCATAATCATATTAGAGACCGGTTCTATAGTTATTTTGCCTAACCACGAAAAATAATTTCCTTAAATACTTTTTGGTATTCCAAAATAGGAATATTTTATACAGAATCAATATAACTATGTTTTATTTTGGACTGAAAGAATACATTTTTTCCCAAAATACATTTTTTGTGTTTTTTATTAATGCAAAATCTCAAATTATTGTGCTTAACAATTAATGTCCTTTAAAAACGGGTATTAATTTTACAAATATTTCTCACCTTGTTACTTATTTTTTAAAATCTTCCATATTTAAATTTGAAGTAAAAAACTAATATTATAATAAATAATACAATTATAATTAAATTATTATCTACTACTCATATATGATATTTATGTATGTAATATTTTTTATTTAAGAAGTTCTTCCTACAAAAAACATAAAGGTTTTGTTTATATTTTGATTGTCATCTAGAAAAGGGATCAACGAAAAGTTTATTTATAATTTATAAAGTAGAAGCAAACCCCAAAAATTAAATGTTTTATACTAAGTACCTTGCTTTATATTAAATCAATTATTAAGCAATTTTTTTAGCCTTTTAATTTAATTAGGATTAACTTGTTTATATTGTGTAACAAATATTTTGTTTCTCGATAAGAAACTCAGCGAACCCCTATGAAAATTTAAGATTATTTATCATTGGGTATTTATTAATTATTCAACTGTATTATATTTGTTTTAGTCATATTCCTTCTTGATAAATAGTTGCTGTAATATCCAATTAAAAGAAAGCGTTTTTTACGGAATGAATGAATGTATTTTTAATATTACGATTTTTTCAGACGAATCTTAAACTTAGTTAACACATTTATGCTGGACTGGAACTAGAAATGCTGATGAGTGACTGACAAGGATGCGTCGCCCTACTGGACGGCCCTGGGCAGATGGGCGCCCTCCGGCTGGAAACCGTTCTCATCGGCCAGGTAGTTGATGGTGTAGGTCTGGCCATCGTCGCCGACATAGGCGTAGGAGCCGCGCACCACGAGGGCCTCGTGGTCAGTGCCCACGTCCTTCAGCTGGCCCTCCTCCTGGTGCGACTTGCCGTCGCTGGTCTCCACGCTGCGGGGAAGCGAAAGAGTTAGCCTTGACACAGTTCGGTTGGAGGTGGAGTTGGAGTTGGGGTTGGAGCAGAGACTTACGCAAACTTGTAGCCCTCGGGCTGGACGTCGCTGTCGAAGCGCAGCACCTGGGCATCGGGGGCTGGGGGAGCGGCCAGGACGCTGGCGACGAGCAGGCAGGAAAGGACGATGACGGCGGCGAACTTCATGTTGGATTGAATGGGATCTTGGGAACTGACTCAAGTGCGCTGAGCTGGAGGAGCTGGCAGGTAATGCTTGCTGCTCCCTCGGCGAGTGTCCCATTTATACTCCTTTCGGGCCTGTAATGCGTACAATGCAGCAGGGCGTGTAAGTCAATCGCCGGCAATTACCGGCGCAAAAGAAACCACTGCCGACGCAGAAAAAAGAGTGGGAGCCAGAGAAACTGGTTTCGCGCTGGGTTTCCTTTGACCCACACTGCTCACCCGGTTACCTAACCAGTCACTGGATGCTGAATGCCGGCTGCTGGATGGACGGACGGAGGGAGGTTCGCCGTTTTGCGATTGATTGATTGCCCGCGACAAGATACTCTCATTGGTACACACACTTCATTTGTCTCGAACAAATTAACTGCAAAGTGCGCCCTGCCCAGCAATGAGTTGCGTTAGCTCCCAGAGTAACCCAAAGAAATAGTCAATAAACTGGGGAATTGGGTCAGCTTTGTGGACGATGATTGGACCCAATGAAAAAGAGTGTTTGCCATTTCACATTTCAATGTCAAGAAAGGTGTTAATATATCTGAGGGGCATACGATTGGAGACTATTGGATTACAGGGAATTATAATAATTTAATGAAGGTCGAGTTTATGATAGTTTGTTATTTGACATTTAATTGTTCTTATTATTAACTCGAAAATATCAATTGTTTTTGAGATATACAACTTACATGCAAAAAAATATTTATATTTATAATTTATGCAATAATATCAGTCCTTAAAATATTTATTTATTAAATAAAAATAAGTATAGGAAAAAAACTCATATACAATATTTTATTTATCGTCCAAAGGATTTTAGAATATTAAGTTTTATCGATAATGTATCGATATTTGAGGGATTGGTGGAAATAAATATAAATAAGTGATGTTACGAGAAGGATTGTTACGCTTAATAAATATATTATTTTAATTTTTTGTTTGATATACAACTCCTTCTATTAATATGAAATACATTTATATTTAAAAAATGCGATATTTATAAGAAATTTAGTACTTAAAATATTTATTATTTTCGGTATGTTATAGAGCGTATAGTTTTATATCAATCAACAAACCAATCATTATTTTCTGTAAGTTTTCCAAACCATCATTTAGCATGAACCTTCAATCACTGTATATATCTCTTCGTTACTTCGATGTCAGTCAGCGCCTAAAGGTCTGCGGTGATTTTAGAGGGTTAAGGCAACACCATTTGAACTTTTTCATAGCGTCTCCGTTTGCTTTCAATTTCATTTGGACTTGATTTGCCTGCTTGTCGGCTGCCTGGCTGCCGCTCGGAGCCATTTGGATATATTCATTCGCATTTTATTACACAAATTTTGGACGTTAATTGGCCAGAGTACGGATATATTGCACGGCCTTTGCGCAATCGGAGTTAGTCGCTAGCGCGGATCGGTGCAGGACAGGTGACGTTAGATGGCCGCCGGATTAATACTGATCCTGATCCTGGCCAGCTGCTGTCTGGACCCCACTTATGCCGCCGATTCCGCCCAGATACTGAGATACGAGAATGCCAACTCAAACAGCGATGGCTATGCCTTCTCGTAAGTACAGATGTTAATGACCTTTTGGGAGTTTAATTAACGCAAGAAAATGATGCGATAAATTTAATGTTGCCATAAATTTAAATTTTACCATCAAACCCTCAAGCTTTGAGCGTTGCTTGTCACTGCGTAGGCCGCTCAGGGTCAAGGTCGTAATGGAAATATTTAATTTTCTTTTTAACTAATCCGGATTGATTGATTTCCCCGCCAGATTCGAGACCAGCGACGGCATCTCGCGCGAGGAGTCGGCCACGCTGAAGAACCCGGGAACCCCCGAGGAGGCCATCTCCGTCCAGGGCAGCGTCGACTGGGAGGGACCCGATGGCGTCCACTACAAGCTTAACTACCTGGCCGACGAGAATGGCTTCCAGGCCCAGGGCGAGCATCTGCCCCAGGCCGAGCACTGATCACGTGATAGCTTTGGACTTTGCTAAAGGAATCACAAATACTCGTATATATTTGAATAGAGGTATACAAAAAGCGAAACCACCGAATAGCAGACACTAGACAATAGAAGTTAAATACATAATAATAAAATATAGACACATATGGATATACACGGCCGCAAACACGTATATGGGGGCATAAATTTTCACCCATCGAAATTGAATTGTATTCTAGGCGGGGAATTAGCATATACATTTGTATCTCATCTCCAGCCGAAACCCGTTTGCTCCGGAGATGCCGTAACCGAGTAGCAGCGATCTTCGATATCCAATCTCCGGTGTACGCTATCTGCGATCCGCGGGAGCTGACTGGCTGGCTGGCTGGCCAAACCGGTTCAATAAACGCCGAAAAGCACCCCAAACAAAGGTTGCCAAAAAAATACAAAGGAAAGGAAATATAAAAAACCGAACAACAATTAAAGAAGCTCACCATGCTGCCAACGAAAGTGAGAACTTCAGGGGAAAAAGGCATTTTTTCGGGCAATTAACCCGAGCTTCTGTCATTTATCAATCGTAAAGTGCCAAATAATCGGTCCTGTCTTAGCCTAGACATGTCACAGGGCACTGGGAAAAATTAGTTGTACTTAAGCAATTACGAAATTATGTTAATGAGATTTTAATTATTATTTTTTATATATTTTTAAGAATTTTTCATAAATTTGAAGCTTTTGAGAAATGATTTGTTGGTTTAGTTTTTAATATAAATTATGGATAATTTGATATTTGTGCAACTTAAAAACAACACTAAAAGAAGGAAATTATTACATTTGTATGATTTGTTTAGTGGTTTTTTATGTAGTGATGTAATGTAATGTTTTAATAATGAATACGAGTCTCAAGCATTTTAAGCTCTTGAATTACATTTGCATTTGCATCTTAGCTTTAAGGCCTTTTAAAGATAAAATAAAATAAAATAAATTTACAACTTAAATAAGGCAATAATATAAAAAAATATTCCTTAAATTAAATGGGTATTTAAATATCAATATAAAAGCTTAGAAAAATCAAGTAAACAATAGTAAAACTAACTATTAAAGAAGAAATTTCGAGAAATATTTATTATTTACTATATTACATTACAGTTTATAGTTATTCTCCTCTGTGCATCGCATTTACAGCTTATTGCATGATTTATGCTGGCCCAGCCCGGCAAATGACCTGCAATGGCATTACGCATACGCCCCGTTGCCCGCCGATATATTGTAGGGCAGAGCCCAGCTTCAGCCACGGCCTGACTGAGCTGAGCTGAGCTTGGCTTTGGCTTTTGTTGTCTCGCTGCCACTGCCGCTGCTGCTTAGGTTGCTGCTGCTGTTGCCGGTGCTGGTGGTAAAAAAATCGTTTTTATTTTATTGACTAAGGTCATCAACAAGCACTCAAACCGAAACCTCAGCCGCTGACGATGAGCGGTGGATGCGGCACCGTGGATGGGTTAATGTGTAGACGATGATGAGCCGCGTAATCTTGAATCTCTCGTGCTGGGCCTCAGCATCATCTTCACTTGAACAGCAAATGCAGCTGACAAGCACACGGAGTTGTAGAGGTTTTCGTTTCGTTTTCGGATTCGGATTCGATACAAGACTTTTGGAGGTTAAATCGCCCAGCCTTAATCGGAAATTGTGTCAGCAGGCGGAAATGCTGGACAAGTCGCAAGATAAGTACAAAATTACTCACCGAGGAAATACCGAACTAAAAGCGGGAAATTGAATTAAAAAAGCTAAGTTGAGTTTCTAAAGAATAAATATCGAAATTTTCGAGAACAACAATTTAAATTTAAAAGGTAATTAAGGCCTAATTTTCTAGAAAAGTGCCAGAGTTACAGGTTTATTTATTTATGTGAAAATGTGTAAATGAATAATTATATTTTCTAAAGAAAATATCGGTAAGACTAGTTTTTGGGCATCTCTGAAAGTCATCTAATATTAAACAAGTAAATATAACATTTAATGGAAATAAAAAATCATATTTACTGTCCAATTATAACCTTTGTTGTTGAGAATTTTTGCTCTTCCTCCTGTTCTTGTCACTTCCTGAACACATTTCGTGTAGTTAACTAGTCGAGGAAGCTCTTTGGGGATTTTATGGCCAATCTTTGCTGCCATCACAAATTGTGGGTAAGTGCAAACACAGCCACAGCCATAGCCATAGCCATTGACCTATTGCCACAGATCCAAATGCGTGGTGTGGAGCTGCCTATGGTATTGTGTGTCTGTGTACTTATAGCCAAACACGCGCATTGGCCAAATATTTATTTGCCAAGAGGCCCAAACACATTTCATTATCACTTGCCCCATCATCTTCAGCTCGATCTCGGATCTCAGATTTTACTTTCAGCTCCCGTGGCGAGGCAATTGAGACGAGATGAGTCGCACATCAAACGCTTAATGGTCTTCAGCTTTATTTATTTGTTGTTGTATTTTTTTTGGCTTGTTCAATTAAAAGCTTAACACACTCGGGCTCACACGCATTTGCCTTCAATTACCTGCGTATGGGTGGGACAATTGTGTGAGCATTTAAGGTGTTTGTTATGGTTCGCTGGCCAGGTCTGAGTGTGTGTCTGTGCCTTGGTCTGGCCTGTTATAAATAGCTCAGCACTCATTGCAGGGCGCCACATATCGAGTTAGTGCCTAATTGTGATAACTACCGGAGCGTGCCGTGCCAAGCCGAAACTGAAACTGAAACTTTACTCCAAGGAAGCTTAAAAAATAAATCTTTAAATACCAAAATGCAGTCCTCCAGCCTGTGTGTCCTGGCCGCGTGTGCCTTTGTCCTGATTTCCTCCCTCAGTGCTGCTCCCCTGGATGACTCACAACATGCCACGATCCTGCGTTATGACAACGACAACATTGGAACCGATGGCTATAACTTTGGGTGAGTTGGTAAAAGAGACAAAAGGGATAATAGTAATAGAAAAAAATAATACAAAATCTTAAAGAAAAGGAATGCACATTAAATTCTAAAATATATAATCAAGGAAAATTAACAAGATAAAGTATATATCAAAAGTATAATTAAATGTTTAAGAACAAGGAAATATACATATAACTACATCACATATTTATAAGTAAGTTTAGGCTGAGCTTTACAAACCCAAAATAAGTTCTTTAAAATTGCATAGAAGCCTTATTTTATTAACTAACAAAAAACTACTTATCTTTTCGATTTTAGTTACGAAACCAGTGATGGCATCACCCGCCAGGAGCAGGCCGAGCTCAAGAACGCTGGCACTGACCAGGAGGCTCTCAGCGTTCGCGGCTCCGTCAGCTGGGTGGCTCCCGATGGCCAGACCTACACCCTGCACTACATTGCCGATGAGAACGGCTTCCAGCCCCAGGGCGATCATCTGCCCCACAACTAAGTCCCTGTGAGGTGCCTCAAGGGCCTTAGAGCCCAATATTAATCAGTATTTGTTCATTTTGTAAAATATAGACCAATGTACTAACCCTCAAATCATCGTGTTCCCCTAAAAATATAATAATTAAATCAAGTCAAGTCGAAAATATATTTCCATAATTCCATCCATAATCATTCCTAGAAAGTCTTTTGCGAAAGTAAGAGCGTTCCTTGAACCCGGATCACTTGCTAACGAAGGTATTTTTGTATATAGTAGGGCCTCAAATAAGCATAACGTGTTTCCTCGGGGGCGAAATGAAAAGAAAAGTATGTGACGCAACAGGAGAACAGGCAGAAGAACGGGCTTCGCTTCGAATAGTTCGGGTTCTCTTCACAGCCTCATCGCGCATACGCACCGTTGGACGTCGCAATGCGGTGTGTCTCGTTTTGTCTGGGCGACTTCGCCTGGACGGCCTTCGACGAGGCAGAAATTTGCAAATTTTTGGCACGTTGAAACTTGTTTGCGTTTTTGTTGGCTTTGTAATTAATACATAATTAAAGAGTGGCGGGCGCATAGTGAAATATGTGCGAGCGAGCGATCGAAACCGAAGTTTTTGAAGGTTAATTTCAGGCGTTGATTTAAATTTCATGCGATGCTAATGAAATTTGGAAGATGCCTCTGCCTCTGCTAAAAACTACAACCACACCAGGGCATATATTAATATATGCATGGAATAAAAGGCGACACTGATCAAACTAGTTTCCACTAAGCCGATCGCTCTCGGCAATCATCTTCTTGCTGCTGACGTAGTTGCCATGCCCAAGCCCAATTGTGGGTTGAACATACTTTACTAATGCCTGCCCGATTTACATATCTATTATTAACCGGCAGAAGTGCTTTTAGAAACAAAATATAATGTTTTCCCTATTTTCTTGCGGTCATTTCCGGTTCTATAGGGAAGAGTGTTTTATTTTTATAAATTTTTTAAACTACTAGATGATTAAAGACTCAGTAAATTGGTTAAATATATTTTAGAAACACTAAACATTATTTTTAACTCACCAAATAAACGTAATAAAAATAAAAATTTTGAGGAGAAATAAAAAATATATAGACTAGGAATTTTATTTGTATTTTTTTGTTAAGAAATTATAATCAATAATGCTATATTAGGTTTTTTCTAATATGCATATAGTTCATTGATCTTTATCTAAACTGAAATTCAATCAATCAAATAACCATTACCTAGACATTACCCAATATTTATTTGTGGCCCAAACTCCGCTGGAAAAAAACATAACCTGCTCGGGCCATAAAAATATCTTGCTAAATGGCTGTGTGTAAAAGGCGCGGTTAATTCAATTTAAATTTAATTTAATTAACAGCATAATCGCCAGCCAAAATGAAGGTGAGGAAAATCAAAACCAAGCCCAATTTCACACCATCAGCGTCATATAAAAGAGTTTAAGCATCTGTCAACCGATATCACTTGCAGCTAAATCCTCGAGATCAGCACACACCCCAGTCCCACAGTCACCATGAAGTTCCTGATCGCCTTCGTCGCCCTCTTCGCCCTGGCCCTGGCTGCTCCTCCCCGCTCTTCTTCTGGCGATGCTCAGATCTTGGCCCAGAACTCCGATGTTGGGCCCGAGAGCTACAATTACAAGTGAGTTAATAGGGTATTGCCTCGAGGGGAAGACGCACCTAACACATTTAATTCTCCCCCTCAGCTTCGAGACCAGCGATGGCCAGAAGGCCCAGGCCGAGGGAAAGCTGAAGAATGTGGGTACCGAGCAGGAGGCGCTTGCCGTCAAGGGAGCCTACAGCTTCGTTGGCGATGATGGTGTCACCTACTCCGTCAACTATGTCGCCGACGAGAACGGATTCCAGCCCCAGGGAGCCCATCTGCCCGTGGCCTAAGCTGTATTAGTTCCTTCTTAAGATCCTTTTTTGTATTAGTCCTCTTTTTTGAGGAAACAAGAATCAAAGTCATGAAAACATCAAACAAATACTGTTGAATATTAAAGATCAAATTAGTACCTACATTTTAATTTGTTTTATTCGAGGAAACTGTAAAGTGTACATCAAAGTTTAAACAATATTTTATAATTAAATTATTGTTTAATACCAAAGGCTAAACGAGTTAATAATTATAAAAAGTAAGTACAATCTATTAACTCTAAGGGCGTTTTCTTAATACAACTTTTAAATGAAGAATATTGTAAAGTAATATGAAATAAATAAAAATATTCTTTCTACTTAAACAATAACCCCAAATATCGTTGTTCTTATGTTTCCACGTTATGTAAGTTACTATTACGTTGATTGATCAATGCAAACTGAAACAGAAACATTTTCCTAAAAATAGTTTATTCAATAAAACTTTTTCACGAAAATTCAATATCTTCTCAAAATGATCATTTTCTATTACTAGTTCCCCAAAGTATAAATGCTATAGCACAGAATAATCTCGATTAAAAACAATTTGCATTAAGTAATTAATTCTGTTTCTAATAATAGTTAGTATCTCCCGCTAAGCAAACAATAAATGTTAATGGGATTATAGTCTCACATTCGGTGACTTGGAAATTAGCTAATAGTTAGAACGGAATCCAGAAGGGATTATTTCAATAGAGTTAGGAGTTCATAAATAAATTTACATTTTCCTAATGGCTAGAGGTAGTTTGCAATTACTCCGCAACCAGAAGTTAAATAATTATATAAAAAATGTACGTTTTGGATTGTTGAACTCGTGCTGAGGCTTGTGAATTAAATTTACGGCTTCACGGCAATTTATTCATCATTGGGCTGAGTTATTGATTTTTAAACAGCATTATAAGGGACTACTTGAATAATCTGACTGTAATTCTATTTAATTGGGTGTTTTAGAACATAATGTACTAACTATGCTAGATCTTATCAGGTGCCCCTTGTTTATTCATTTCTTGTTCTACTACAAATGGATATATATTGATTTAATGCAAAGTCATTTTGCAAAAAAAGGAAAAGACAAAAATACGCAACAACCGAGCAACATTGATTTGCATTTCGGGCTTTTAACGATTGAGTTTCAGCCTGAAACCAAAATCACGTTAATTCGCATTATGCTTCGACTAGTTTTGCATTAATTTCGCGATGCATTTGCATTAATTTCACGATAGTTTGCGCATCCCTCCATATAAAGGAGAGCAATCCCATGGAGAGCATCATTCGTTTGAGATCCGCAGATCAAAACAGTAACCAAAAATCACCATGAAGTTCCTGATCGTCTTCGTCGCCCTCTTCGCCGTGGCCATGGCTGGTCCGGCTGAGATCCTCCGTTCGGACTCCGATGTGGGACCCGAGAGCTTCAAATACGAGTAAGTAAACTGAGCACAAGTCCAGTAAGGATGCACCACTGACTCCCGACTTATCCTTATCAGCTGGGAGACTAGCGATGGCCAGGCTGCCAACGCCCAGGGACAGCTGAATAACATTGGATCCGAGCACGAATCCCTCTCCGTCCAGGGCTCCTACCGCTTCGTTGGCGATGATGGTGTCACCTACGAGGTCAAGTACATCGCCGACGAGAACGGATTCCAGCCCCAGGGCGCCCATCTGCCCGTTGCCTAAGTTGTCGCACGGGAATTCCCCCTGTTCCTTGTTAATACCGTTAAGCCTGGCCCTTCCTTTTGAGGGTCAGAGGATCTAAGAAAATTATTAAAGAAAAAATGAGTACATGAATATGTGTGTGTTTTCGATGGGTAAATGATTACTAATTTAATCCAGAAGACTATTACGACTGAGGATTGCATTCACTACAAATTATTATTATTTCAGGTGTGAAATACATGTTAATAAATTTATTTCAAAATGCAAATCCAGTTTGTATTTTAGAACATTAGAATAAGGTTCAGGTCGCTGTTTTAAATAAACCTATATGCCGATGATTTTCAGCCTCATGCTTGCTTCTAAGCTTCTAAGCAAGCATGAAAACTCTGAATAATATAGAAAAGTTTTCCGAATTAATATTAAGCCTTTTTGGGCTCCTTTAAATTTATTTAAAATGTTATTTTTTTTTAAAATAATCATATCCAAATATTGAAAAATAATATATTCTCTATTCTTGGAGGCATTTGATGGGTGAAATGTTATTGATTGCCATAAGTCATATGTATTCAGACTCACAATTAACGTATTAACTGTTTAAAAATAATTTTACCAATAGTTTACAATTTGTCAAGAGTTCACAAGATATTTAATATAAAAATCTAAAATATTTAATTAACTACATAGATTTATTCTACAAAAAAAGAAGCTATTCTAATTTTCGGATTTAAAATAATTGTTTTTAGTCTAAGATTCCTTCACGAGACTTATGTATATCTATTAATATCAATTGAAAGTCTCTAGGAGGAGCATATTTAAGGTTTTCTTGTGCGACACTGATAGCCAACAGTAATTTAAGTATAATATATTAATAATATAATTAAAGAGAAAGGTATATTATTTACATTCTAATAACGTTCATGCTTATATTATATTACATTATAAATTATTGCATAATTTTCTTTTAAAATAAAAGTTAATATTTTACAAATATGTAAGATTAGCATTTCTTGAGAGCTTTTCTTATCATTCAATTAATTTACTGTTTCAAAATTCAAATTAATTTAGCTTATTTTCCTTATAGTTTGGATCTCTGCCGCATTGACAACAACTCACTGCCCTTTCCATAAACAGACAGGTTACTAAGACAAGTGCTACCGATTCCGATGGAAAAGCTTGATTTGCATTTCGTATGGGAGTTTAAACGATTCATCTTTAACCTGAAACCAATTCCGAACATTTTTCGCATTATGCTTTGACATTATGTCTGGCTGCATTTGCATTGGAATTGCCCCAGTTTTCGCATCCATATAAAGCGGGTCGAGCCATCGGACAGCATCATTCGTTCGAGATCCGCAGATCAAAGCACCAACCAAAAATCACCATGAAGTTCCTCATCGTCTTCGTTGCCCTCTTCGCCGTGGCCCTGGCCGCTCCAGCTGCTCCTGAGGCTCAGATCCTCCGTTCGGACTCCGATGTCGGACCCGAGAGCTTCAAATACGAGTAAGTAAACTGAGCACTGGTCCAGTAAGGATGCACCACTGACTCCCCATTTTCTTATCAGCTGGGAGACTAGCGATGGCCAGGCTGCCAACGCCCAGGGACAGCTGAATAACATTGGATCCGAGCACGAATCCCTCGCCGTCCAGGGCTCCTACCGCTTCGTTGGCGATGATGGTGTCACCTACGAGGTCAAGTACATCGCCGATGAGAACGGATTCCAGCCCCAGGGCGCCCATCTGCCCGTTGCCCCTGAGGCATAAGTTCTCTGCAGTTCCTTGTTAATAGCTGCCGCCCTCTTCGGAGGTTCGGCGAATCAAAGTCAAACAACCTGAGCTATTAAATATTAAAGAATTAAATTAGTATATGAAAACTGAGTTTTCTTCAGTGTCTGAAAGAGCTTATATCAAAGGATATTTTGAACATAGGGCTTGGGGATCTTAATTTCGACTTACAATTATTGAGGATAATTGTAATTTGGTAATTACAAAAAAAAGTTGTGATATTTTTCTATTGGATAATAATAAAAATAGACATTAGCTTTTTGCTAATATTTTTAATATACGAAAAATATAAAAGAATATCAAGATACTTGCCTTACTTACAAAAAAAAAATTACAAGTCGCCGTTCAATCTTGTTGTTTTTTGGCATTAAATGCTATCTAAAGTCCAAAACAGATTGAGGTTTTAAATAGTTCAGGGTCAAAAATAAAATAATGGAAATTGTTGGGAATTTATTCAAGGGAACTGGAATTATTTTTAAAAATATATAAAGATATGTAATTATGACAATTAAATTCAGTTTTCTCTTAATTTGGTCTCTTAATTTTGGTTTGATCATTAAAATCATCACAACTAAGCCGAAAATGCATTAATTTTAATTCAAAAAGATTTTCTATGCTAGTTTTTATTAGATTACGACATTTTTACAATCAGTTTAAAATTTAAAAAAATAATTTTGTATGCGTTTTTGACAATTTTTATGATGTAACCACTTAAAATTTTTTAAAATTGTTGAAAAATATAAATATGTGCCGCACATAGCTATTTCGTCTCAGTTATTAATGCTGATCAATAATATATCGGATTTATAGGGTCGGAAAAGACGCCTTCACTCCGTTGTCAGCTTCTGACTGAAATTATAACACCCTGCAAGGGTATAAAAATATGATACAAATCGAGTTTATACAATAATTTTGGTATCTAATTAATAATGTTTAAATGTCAGAGTAAATTGCAAGATTAACAAGTATATTAACATTGACAGGCAACCATTATTCCATCTATGATTTAATAATAAAAAAAAAACAATTTATGTATGTATATAAGTTTAAGTTTAAGAATTTCGTGTTATAAAATTGTATGAAATACATATGTTTTCCCATCACTGACCACGAGCCAGTCGCTTCTCCCACAGAGGACTGGTTACTAATCCAAATACGAGCCAGAAGGCTGATTTACATTTCGCATTGGGCTTTTAACGATTCGGCTTTAGCCCGAAATCAATATCACACATTTATCACATTATGCTTCGCACACGTTTGACTAGTTTGGTCGGCCTTTGGGCAATGGCTTTGGGCCTGTGCCCAGCCATATAAAGGGTGGCCTCTTCAGCGGAGAGCATCATTCGTCGCGAACTGTCCGAGAACCGCAGATCCAAGCACCAACCAACAATCACCATGAAGTTCCTCATCGTCTTCGTTGCCCTCTTCGCCGTGGCCCTGGCCGCTCCAGCTGCCAATGATGCTCAGATCCTCCGTTCGGAGTCCGATGTGGGACCCGAGAGCTTCAAATACGAGTAAGTAAACTGAGCACTGGTCCAGTAAGGATGCACCACTGACTCCCGACTTATCCTTATCAGCTGGGAGACTAGCGATGGCCAGGCTGCCCAGGCCGAGGGACAACTGAACAACATTGGATCTGAGAACGAGGCCATCTCCGTCCGCGGCTCCTACCGCTTCGTTGGTGATGATGGCGTCACCTACGAGGTCACCTACATCGCCGACGAGAACGGCTTCCAGCCCCAGGGCGCCCATCTGCCCGTTGCTCCCCAGGCTTAAGGCTTGAATTCCCCCTAAGTCCTTGTTAGTTCCACCAAACCGATCCTGTCCTTATTTTAAAAGGACGGGAACTAAGTCAGCCCAACTTGTTAAATATTAAACGAAATAATGATTACCTGAAACTAATTGGTGTTTTGTTGGTTTTTGGTTTACACTTTCAGTCGGGCTGTAAGCTACTCTTCTCCGCAGATAGCTGACTTTAAATTATAAACAAAATAAATGGTATACCATATTCTACAAAATCTGAAAAGAAAAAGAGAGGATTACCAAACAGTTGAGGATTTCTTTTCCCCAAAAACAGAATACCTAATATGCTTTATTTATTTCTGATATAACAAATGTAAAGCAGTCTTACACAGATTACTTTTCGGAAATCAAATGGCTTTAGTGAGGCGTTTATGCTTTTTGTCCTCTATTAACTTACGACATAAACAATAATTCTTATATACACATTAAAAAACTATTAGCATCTTTACAGAAGCCACTAGTGGAGGCTGGCTGATTTATAAATGTGTCTGAGAACGTAATACGCTTGATAGATTGGTTATTGATTTTTTAATTGATTCTTAAACAAACAAATATAAATGTACACAACAACACGATATGAGAAATGACAATGGCAAAATCACAATGCACAATAGCAGAATAACAAAAAAAAAGTCTTGCATCCATCTCGACTATGAGACATCTCCTAAGCCAAGTTAGCATCCCATTCGATTGGTAAGAACCAATTTTACGACACTACAAATGAGTGTGTGTTTAATGTTTTTCTGTAATTACGTTATTTGCCTTTGGAAACACGATATTTGAAATTGGAAACTGGCAAGGCGAGGCCGATAGACAAGGTAATTGCATACATTATATGCCTGCAGGCACGATTAGTGCAGGGTATTTAGAGTGTGTTAATCTGTAATTAAAATGTGTTTTATTGAATGACCATTACTGCCTTCAGCTGATAATGTAATTTCTCATTTGTTTTTATTATTATTATGCATTTTCCCCCGATGATTTGTATATAAGGGCCTCCGTAGCTCCCAGCGCAGCTCAGTGAAGTGCAGCAGCAGCACCTGTGATCTCACCTGATTCGCGATGCATTCGAGTTCTATGTCTTCGTTGTGGCTAGCTGCCCTCCTGGCAGTCAGTGTGTCCTTTGTCCTGGCCAGGCCCGCTGGCGAGGATGCCCAGGCCGAGACCCTCAAGCTGGAGAGCGAGAACACCGGCGACAAGTATTCCTTCTCGTGGGTATAAAGCCAATGAAAGTGATAGAGTTGCGGTGCTTAGAAATCAAATTATCCTCCGAGGACAAGTTAAAGGATTCAAAAGGAATATTTTTTTAAATTTAATTTGTGTTGACATTGAGTTCTTCTTCTGAGGAAGACATTTATTAAGTCAAAGAGGAAGTATTTATCAAGTGCAATGAAAATGTGGTGATAAATTGAATGCAAAAAAGTTTCCTTTCGGAAAAAATACTTAAATACTAATTACATACACTCTTTAAAAATGTTTTTGTTCATATAAATCATATGTAGCAACCAAATAAAAAATATTTTTAGGCTCACTATAGTTTTTGTTACTATTACATTATTATTAAAATTATTATTAAGTATCTAAGTCATTTTTATAATTTTCTTTCCCCCAGCTTTGATACCAGCAACGGCATTTCGCGTACAGAGACCGGCGAGGTGAAACCAGGTGCCGGCGAGGAGGACGGCTCCCTCTCGGTCCAGGGCTCCACCAGCTGGTCGGCTCCAGATGGCAAAAAGTACGAGATCAGCTTTACGGCCGACGAGACTGGCTATCATCCCAAGTTCCGGCTGGTGACCTAGGAATAGCTCCTAGAACTTAGCGAAATATTATATCCATGTTAGAATCTTAATGTTTGAAAAATAAAATAGAAGCCGTTTGAAAGTGGTTTCTTGCAGACGTCACAAAAAATATAAATAAAGGATTTAAATTAATAAAACCAATAAAACTCTTTGATTTGGAAAACAACAAAAATGTATATTACCATTTAAATGGTAAGAACCTCCATGCCTGGGACACTATTTTAAAATCTCAGCCAAACTTGAACCACATATTGGTTGACGTCACTAAAAGATATACTTGTGTATAAATAATGCTGGCCAAATTCAAAGTCTCAAATTTGAATAATGAAATATTTATGGCTGCGATTCTTGCGGCCTAAAACATGAATTTACATTTTGTATTAGGCCTTTTAGTGCTCCATCTGCTCCATCGAACGAAAACGAAACCCAGACCCAGGCCCAGGCCTAGGCCCAGGCCCAAACCAGACGTGTCGCATTAGCATTGACTTTGCCGATTAGCTCTTCCACACGTTTGACTAGTTCGGCCGCGGTTTGAATAATCGACGGTTCGCCCTCTATAAAAGGGTTCGGCCGGCCATCCATCGGCACCATTCGTCGTGACCTGTCCGAGAACCGCAGATCCCAGCACCAACCAACAATCACCATGAAGTTCCTCATCGTCTTCGTTGCCCTCTTCGCCGTGGCCCTGGCTGCTCCTGCTGCCAATGAGGCTACCATCCTCCGTTCGGAGTCCGATGTCGGACCCGAGAGCTTCAAATACGGGTGAGTAAACTGAGCACTGGTCCAGTAAGGATGCACCTCTGACTCCCGACTTATCCTTATCAGCTGGGAGACTAGCGATGGCCAGGCTGCCCAGGCCGAGGGACAACTGAACAACATTGGATCTGAGAATGAGGCCCTTGCCGTCCGCGGTTCCTTCTCCTTCGTGGCTGATGATGGCCAGACCTACACCGTCAACTACATCGCCGACGAGAACGGTTTCCAGCCCCAGGGCGCCCATCTGCCCGTCGCCCCCGAGGCCTAAGTCGGTTTGCTTCCCTCTGGAGCAGCCCTAAATGCACCCAAGTCCTACTCAATTCCTTGTTATCTTCCCCGAACTTCCCCGTCTCTGGTTTCCCTTGACTTTGCTAAGGGAAAAAACTCCTAAGTCAAAGAACATTTGTTGAATATTAAAAAAAAAGAAGAATTTATATGAATTGGTTTTATTTTCAATGTGGTACCTATTATTTAATTAATAATGATTATAAATAGGCATTAGCTAGGTATTAAATCATAAGCTATAGAAAAATGTAATTTAAAGCCTTGATTTTTACTACAATTAAACTTAGTTTTATCAATTATTTGGTAGAGAATTTTATTAATTTATTTTTAATCATTCTTTTCCAAGTTCTTAACATAGTAATCCACCCATTCAATTTATGAATTAAATTAAATACTTAAAAATTTATAAATCTACATTCACTTTTTAACAGCCATCGTTATGTCACAACATAACACCCATAAAACATGGACTAATTTACTTCTTTATTTAAAAAAGAACGAAAACAAATTTTGAAAACTATGGTAAGGGAGCTCATAAATAAATTAAAATGTTATTATTATTAGAATTTTTTCATTGCAATAACAAATACATACATTTATTTTAAAATATGAAAAGCTCATTGACTAGCCTTTAGGCTAAAATTAAAATATATATATTTTTGTTTATATATTCAAATGGATATATTGTGTACCTTTTAAATTTATTTATTTTAATACTAATTTAACGAGTAATACTAATTTTTTTCCCAATGTCTTAATAAATTTGAAAAATAAAATATTTAGTTTCTTCAGAAATATTTTAAGGATCATAAGAGTAATTTTTTATATTATACAATTATTTACTAAGTGTCTTTCAAAGACAACATATTATTATAAACTTGTACCTGACCCACATACTACTCCACAATCGTTAATATTTAAAAAAATCTTCAACCTCTTGTAATGTCTTAACCGGTGGCTACAGACGCTTTTAAAGCCCTCTTTAGGGCCCCAAGAAAATATTTTTATATAGCCTGAAATCATGGCTTACTTTGGGGCTTTGATTCCCACAAATCGAAAGACTTAGGCAACGAACTTGATACTTTGCATTGCATACTTTGAGGTGTGCGACAGCTGAACAACTGACGATGATTACCCATCAGTTCCGTGCTTGTTCGACTCGCATTACTTATGCCCGCAGTGGCAGTCAACAGTTATTGCAATTAATATGCTAATTTTCGCACACAACATCACTCATTGCCGAACTCGACAGCAATATTTCAATTACAATTGAGACTGCCAGCATCCGGCAGAAGACACTCGCTCCGCGCGACTGCTGATTGCCGATCGATAAGGTGAACGCCGAATTGCAAACATCTTCCTCATTGCATTGCGATTCGCTCATCGAACAGGTCAAGTGCCTGGCCACTGATTGGACTCAACAAGTTGGCCTGACCAAAATAGAAGGGAATCGGTTAATTGACAACAAATAATCGATTTGATTAATTAGGGTAAATACATAATAACAACACAACAACAGTTTGTTCTTTATTTTACGTGTTATTTTTAAGGGAAGTATTCGGGAAAATATATTATTCTTGTTGGTGTAGAAATTATTCGGTCTTATTTGTTACCATAGTTTTAAAGGTCCACAATAGTTAAAGTAAAACCTCCTCCTTAAATGTTTATATTATTTATTTTTTTTTTAGTTTTAGTTTTACTTTAGTACTTTAGTTTTACTCAGGAGTTTGAAACGCAATGAAAGAGTCACTTCCGACCCCATAAACCATATTCATATATTATCAATAAAAGTATCGAAAAATTTAAAAAAATAATAATTTTTTAAGTTTTTAATTAAAAATGCAGACTTATAAAGCTAGGAAAAACTAACAGAAAACTCATTTCCGAATCGAAATTTATGCATTTTTGTCTTTGGTATGATTGATTAATTTAAATTTTTGCTGAAATAGGTTTATAAGTGTTTTATTTCCTATTATGTTCTTATTATATATTATATTTTAAGTTATTTTCAATAGAAAATATATTCATTCTCTTCGCGATAATATCTTTAAGTGGATTTCATAGTAAATTCCTTATTCAATCAAGAAATAAAAGGTTCTAGGATTATAAACCTAGCTATTATTACTAATTCTTTAGACAATATGATTAAAAAATATACCTTTCATCGTTTTATTTAAATATAGTAAGTAAGCAAGCGATATCGGTATTTTATTCTTGAAACACGTTAATTGCTTTAATTATTCCTAATAACTTCATTGCTCGCTTTCGGCAGGATCAATAAAGATCTCAAACATAATTTTCCTTATAGTTTCTACTTCCATAAAGTGTCTAAAAATAAACCGTTGCTCAGGCCCGAAAACTAGAATAAAACAAACAATACTGAATGAAAACGAAAACGATTTAGAAACCTGCTAATTAACTGATTTATGCCAGAAAATAGTCATTAGAGTTGGTTTTAGAGTTTTGCCGGAGACTAGAATTCGCCAAATGCAATGCCAACGACTATTGAATGCACTTTGATTGATATTCCTGCTGAGGAATGATCCAAATGCGGGTCAGAGGCAGCCAGGAAGTGTTGTAAAAATGAACCACAATCATTTTGTGACAAAATCACAGAGCCAGTTGGCTTTGTTTGCACATTCCGTGGATGCAAATGATGTTCTCGAACTAGCAGACGGGCCATTTAAATAATCAAATAAATAACCTCTGCAGCAGCGGTGCATGAAATTCAAAATTATGAGCACGGGTACAGGCTTTTGGCCAAGTCCAGAGGTGTGATGCGGTGGCCGTTCTGGCCAATGCTACCAGCTTCGCCACTCGAGAGATACACACAGACACCGCTCACAGCGGTCACAGATACGCACGCACACCTGTGCGGTGCCAGAGCGTCCGCTTCTAATGTTTTATAATGTTTACCTAATATTATTAACATTGTCAATTCGCTGCCGAACATCGTGGGGTGTGTTTCATTCTGAGGCGCTTGCTCCGAACTTCGTGAGAAACGCGTCGCCGCCGTCGTCCGATCGAGATCGAAATTCAAATATCTAGACACATTTATTTGTATTTAAAATATAAATGCGCGATTATTTATGGTCTTTCGTGTGATATCCCAAGCGGTTTTTAAATAGGCGTGAAAATAAAAATCAAATTTGTGACCCATTAACAAGAGAATAACAGCCACAGAATGAGTCTCAAACTGCTGGCGATCGTTAGTGCTGTAAGTGTTTGCCTTGCCAGCCTTTGGCTCCTTGGATTTCCCGGCTCACCGAGTTCCTTTTAAGCTGCTGCTGGTGGCGTTGTCCTGCAGCCAAGTCCTGGGCGCGGCGACCACAGTGCGTCCCTACAAGTTCGGCTTCACCATCGACGAGCAGATGCATCGGCAGGAGAAGAGGGGTGAGTCATGGGCGGGGCGGGGTTCTAGGGGATATTTAAATGAAATGTAAGCAATTCATATTAGTTTATTTTATTTATCAGTTTACATAGTTTAGAAATTGGTATCCTCAATGTTTATGGTATATTTAAAATTTAGTAATAAAATGGGAAATGAAATACTTTTACTCAGCTTTAGGAGTACAACAGCTTTTTGAATTCTTGAAATGATTTTTGTAAACTAGAAAATCAATAGCAAAATATGAATAATATTTTTTTAATTGAATAAAAATTAATTATTCATTTTATTATTAGAATGTTCTTAGAATACTAATTATTAGAATTAAATGTTTAACTTCAGTGTAATACTCCTATATATAGAGATGTTATTGCTAGATCACTTATAATATTTCAGTAATTACTCCAGAGAACTTTTCTCTGATTTATATTTGTTAAGAATTTAAAATATTTTAGACATTATTTTAACAACTTTAATTTGTCATAAATACGGTCTGTTACTTGCGAATTTTATTATCCGTCATAAATTATTTTATATATATTAAATACATTCTAAAGAACAGTAAAACAATCAAATCCAACTGCAACATCACCTTAAAATCTAATTAAGAACATGACCGATATTTATAAATTTCAAAAAATTTTAAAAGCCTTTTTCAAATCCCCCGATCTCGTTGCGCTGTCCCGGAGAATGGCAGTTGGCTAATGACGCTAATTAAACCATTAGCATATCTCGACTACTGTGCGTCGATTTATTGACACCAAAACCGAAATATGTAAATAGAGATGCGTCATCTTGGGCATCGTTAGAGAGACATCTGCTGCAGCGGTGCCTGGGAGCCTGGGTGAACCGGTGGCCAGTGCAACCAGTACCAAAAAAAGCAATAACTTTTGACTTTTGTGCCGAAGCGTCGGCTGGGGGCTTGTGCAATGCCACACAATACACGTTTGATGCACCTGAGCGACAGGTCAGCGGCGGCAATTGAAATACCAACGCCGGCAATTAGCGGAATCTTCAACAGAACTCAGCCAGATCGTAGCCACATCTCCGCCAGATTCGATTCTACCCATCACAGGGGTCCATTGTCCACAGGGTCGTTATGATTTTTATTTCCATGCTGAATCGGTGATAAAGTTTTCGAGAAAAACGAAACTGAAACGCGCCTGATTTGCATAACATGTAGCAGCAGCAAACAGTCGCAGACGCAGTGCCGATGTCCGAATACAAAAATCGCTGCCTTATTTATGGTTTTTCTTTCTTCGGCTCCTAATGCTAATGCCGAAAAAGAGCAGAGCCAGAGCCACATTTCAATATTTATAAGTATAATTCTGGCATATGAAATGCCAGAGTTGAGGCCAAAATTCGGATTACGTTCATAATTCAACTGATCCGATCCGCGCACGCAAATTCAGGAACTTGTTGTGCATGCAAAGCAAATATTTGTTTGTTCTAAAAAACACTATAACTGGATTATAGCAGGGTAGAAGGTGTCCTATACAAAAGCTTTCAAATCTTTTTAAGGCTTCATAGTTTTTTTTTATTGTTTGAAATTCGAGCTGCTTGCCAGTAACTGGATCACTTTTTTGGTGCCTAGTTTGCGGGGCATTACATCATCTGCTGAACGACGGGAGCTTTGTTTTAAATGAAAGAGATTTGTATTCTTTAGAGTTTATGTTAAATACTTCCTATGATTAAATGATTTATTGGAATTTTGGTTTAGGGAAATGTACTTCCTTGTTTAAAAGGAACAATGAAATTTAAATCTGTGTTTTTAGAGCTTATATTTATTCTTGTTGATTTTTAACAGTTTCATATAAGTTTTTTCTATATTTTTAAGATTTAAAGGAATTTTTGGTATAAAGAAAATTATTTATTTATCTCAAGATCATAATAAAAGTATTTTTTGTATATTATATTTTATTTTATAAATTCATGATTCTTCAATAGAATTTATGTTAATTACTTCCTATAATCTCATTATTTATATGGTCTTAAATCTGGTAATATTTATTTCCTAATTCAGATTTGATAAACGGTTATAGTTTGTTATTTAAACACTAGTATTAGATAAGTAAATCATTTATATAAGTTAAGATATTATAAAAGGATAATTATAAGTTAAAGATGGTTAAGGCAAACAAGTTTTTATATTTTCCCAAATATGAAAACATGTAATCAATCCTGGTTTCTATTAAATTTCCATTTAATTAATGTTTAATTTTTTTATTTTAAATTTAATTCGTTCTGTTTAACATTTTATTTCATCGTAGTTTATATTTTATTGCAAATTATCCTTATTGTTTATGATTTTTTGATATTTTCATGTTATTTTCCCTATAAAAATCAAAAATTTGCATTAAAATTCCACATATTTATAGACTATGCTATGTTTTTTTATAACACCACTAAAAGTTATGCAAATTTTATGGTTACTCTTTTATTACTTTGCCTTTTTAGAGCCAGAAAAAAGCTACAACTAATTTTTATTGATTTGTTTATGAGATTTTTTTTTATTTAACTCTAGATCATTGAACAATTTGAACTGCAAATTGATCACGACAAAGGAATAAATTTTAATAAAGAATTATTTTCGCAACTAATGACAAATGTCAGCCTTATATTCCCAAATTAAACATAAAACAAACAAGCGAAAGCCAATTGATGCAAACCGTTAAAACGAGTATTGGCCAGGGAAACCAGTTTACAAAGGCCACGAAACGAAAAAAAGCCAGAATTCGAGGAGCACTTTCGTAAAATGTGGTGGGTGTTGCTCTCCAGACAGGATGCTCTCTTTGAGATCGTAAAAATTTCTACAAAAATTATGAATGTTATTAATTATTAACCAGACTCTGGGCGAGCAGCATAGGAATGTCGTGTGCGTAGGAAGCTGGTGGTGGAGGTGGCATTCGGATTGATATTTGCCTAAGAAACCAGCTCACAAGTTATGAGCGTCATTATCGATACAGTTTATTAGATCTTAATCTTTATGGGGCTCGGGTCTGGCTGGGCAGGTTGTGAGGCGAATTTTAATATTCACAAATTCGCATTCATATTCGAAAAGAACATAAAATTCGGTGTTCAGCTCATCTCATCTCGTTTCCCGATCCGCAGATGAACGCGGCATTGTTATGGGCGAGTTTGGGTTCATCACCGCCGATGGAATCTACCATGTGACGGTCTATGCCACCGACGAGGAGGGCAGGTTCCGGATAATCTCCATGAAGAGTTACCCATACAATGGACCCATTGGTGCGAGTGAGTAAATACTTTAAACTTTTAATTAGAAAAAGAGAAGCTTAAAATGAGGGAAATTTGTATTTATATTGCGTTATTCTTTGTCTCCTGTAAACCTTTTACTTTTTTTATTCTTAGAGAGTGTTCCTGCTGCCACAACGGCAAGGACCTTGCCTGCTGCTGCCCTTGCCCCGCCACGCCATAACTTCAACACGGAGGCCTGCTCGGGCTGCTTCCTCAAGAAGACCCCCGTCAAGACCGAGATTCGCACTCTGTCGCAGCCCCTAGCTCCAGGTAAGCCAGCGGATCAGGGCCTCAATGCTCAGCTGCCCCTCCGCGAGTCCATTGCCCAGACAGTGGCCACACAGCTCGGTTTGGGACAGGTCACACAGCACTCCACGCACACTTACACCAACCCCAGCGGAAAGATACCCGCGCGTGACATCGAGGTGGGCCTGAAGCTGGCCATGAGTACCTTCTACGACTCCAGGGCCGCCGTCACCGGACACGTGAGCACTCAGACCCAGAAATCGGGTACCCCGAGCAGCACCAAGGTGGACTACAATGTGGGCGTGACCCGCAAGGCAGGACCGGTGACTTATGGGCCCCTCAATACCAGGCTAAGCGAGGATGCCATCCGATCGGCCAGCAGTTATTCCGGCCAGGTGACAGCTCCTCTGGCCCTGTCCAAGCAGCCTCTAGTGGCCCCCTCCAGCGCTCAAGCGGTACCACTTGCCAGCAATTCCCGTCCAAGTGTTAATATTGGCCACGCCCTTCGCGGGGGAGTGGCGTCCGCCAAGCAGGTCTCCGGTTTCAAGGCACCACACACTACACTTGCACACACACCTCTCTTGAGTAAGCAAATTGGCTATAAAAAACAATATACCAAAATTGTAAAATTATTTCTTAGTTAGTCTTTATCATATAATGCACATAGTATTTTATTTTAATTTAATTTAATTTTTTTAACAACATCTCCCATTATTTTTGTTTTTAAAGCTCCACAAAGCAGATATTTAGTGTTGATTCTACAAAACTTTCTTTTATTTTATTATTTATTATTTTATTTTTTATTAGATTCTTTATTTTCACATATTTTTCTTAGTTTTTCATATAAGTGTATATTCTGGCATTTTTTTTTCATATTTTTTATATTTTTTAAAGTTTTGTCATATTTTTTAATATTTCATTTACTGTTTTTTTTTTTTTTTTATCATAAATATAAAATGTATTTATTAAATTAACCCTGAGGCCACCTATGAATCATTGCCAGAACTAGGCTATTTCACATACTTTTGACATGAAATGGCTCAAGTCTTTACTAAATTTCCTTCTGGGAATTTTATTTTTATCAGATTCAGCTACCTCAACGGGTGTTTCAGGAGTGGCAGCCCATACACCAACCGGAAGTGCACTCTGTAAGTTGTTTGAGTCTTGTCTAAAAATTAATTTTTGAAAAATGTTTTTCACTTTTTTCTTTATAAATTAAACAAAAAGCCTTTAAAAATGGTGGAGCTGGAGGTGGAGCTGGCGCTGGAGCTGGAGGTAGAAGTGGTCCTGGCGCTGGAGCTGGAGCTGGAGGTATTGGTGGTCCTGGCGCTGGTGCTAGTTCTGGAGCTGGTGGCGTCTCTGGAGGAAGTTTCCCGCTTGGCAAGTCACCTGCAGGAGGCGCTTCCGGCAAGCCGCAGTTTGGTGCAGCGGGTAAGGGCGGTGTTTCTGGTGGTGTAGGAGCCTCGGGAGGATTTGGAGCAGCTGGAGGATTTGGAGCCTCGGGAGCAGCTGGCAAAGCTGGCAAATCTGGCCCTGGACTCGCAGGAGCCAGCGGCACCGGCACCATTTCCCGCGGCGCCACCGGCGACCTGTACAAGTTCAAGTACGTGCTGGACTACAACGGGCACGAGGAGACCGGCGGCCGGAACGGCGACAAGCAGGGCAGCTACTTCGCCATCGGCGAGGACGCCGTCGAGCGGACCATCGAGTACATAGCGAATGAGTTCGGCTTCCAGCCGCACATCAGCTGGAAGAAGCTGGACGGGCGGGCGGCGCTGCCCGAGGAGAACTCGCTGAAGCACTACGAGTTCAAGTGGTTCAATTAGTCGAATTTCTAGATTCCCCCTCGATGTACATAAAAACAAAATAAAATCTGTTTGAAATCTGTTAATTTTCACGAAAAATAAATAAAGTTAGTGACGGAAGCGGTTTTAAATCGGTTTTGAATTGGGTTTTATTTGTTTTTTGTTTTGTTTTGTTTTATGTTGAAAGTTCTTGCCTTAAATTAACTAAATTCTTAGAGGGTTTCGGGTTCGGTTTCGGTTTCGTTTTGGGTTTTTTCCCCTTTCCGGTGATGTCTGTTCTATGCTTTATATTTTAGGTTACTCGATTTTTTCGTAGAGTTTACATTCAGAATTTAAAAATTGTATACACTTAGATCGGTATTTGTGGCCATTAGTTTGCCTCTTTTGGTTTTGTTCTTATTTTTCTTGGTTTTTCGCTTGTAAATACACACACAATTTTAAGTAGTTACACACAATTAAAGGTTTATACTCGTATGTTATGTTATATATAGTATAATTATAGTTAAACTTTGACTTAGGCCTAGAGAGTTCTGAGTATTAAGTATACTTAGACTCGGGATTAATGCGTACTCGTGGTTTATGTCTCGATATTTATTCGTTCTGAATTCGTTTTGGTTTTTTAAAAAATATGTAATGTAAGAGTTTTAACTGTACAATCAACTATCACAGTCAACCATCTTGAAACAATAAGCGGTAAGTCAGGTAAAACTCAGGGGGAACTTGGAACTTGGGGCTCTATCGCTAATTGCTAGACATTTTTACACATAGCTCGGGGGTATTATTATTCATTATGTACAAATCGTAAGTCGAAGCAAGAAATGTGGCAAAACCCTCTACAACTAGACATTCACTGGGCTACGTTTTCGGTATTTACAATTGCTTTTACACACACGAAATGCTAACAACAATTGGAAGTCCTATAGAACTAGCTTTGAATTTTGTTGGGCAAGAGTAAAGTGGCCATGGATTTTCTCTAGGGAAACACAGAGAAGAGTTCGGTCCTATTTCGTTACACATAAAATACTTTTAGCCGGCTCTAGGTTCTTCCCCTAATTATAACTACGAATAAAATCCTCGCCAAATCTACTCCACTCTCCGATCTTCATCCTCCTTATCCTTGGTGGTCTTGGTTGCAAGTTTTACAGTAAAAACGTGGCCTGCTCGCCGCTCTTCATGTCCAAATAATCGTACAGAGCCCGCTCATTGGCCCCGTAGTTGCCGGTGGCCAGGGCGGACGAGTGTCCGGGATGTCCTGGGTGGCCGGGATGATGGTACGGCGACGGCAGGTTGTCCAGGCCAACGGAGGCGGCAGGCGTGGCGGCCGGCGGTGATGGCCCCGCGCCCATCGTCAGCCCGAACTTCTCCAAGTGGCATCATTTGAGCAGCGTGGGCAAGCTGCTGTTCATCAGCCGGTTGCCCACGACCAGGGAGTTCAGCGTGGAGTTGCCGCTGCCCACGCCCACTCCCACACCCACGCCCATGCCGGCCACGCTGAGTCCGCCGATGGCCCCGAATCCCGCACTGGCATGAGCCGGAGCCGCCGTCAAGGTGGCCGTGGCGATGTTGAGGTTGTTGCTAACACTGGCTGAGCCCCCGCCGCCACTGGAGACATGCGATCCGTTTAAGTTGCCATTGCTGCTGAAGCCACTCATGCCAGAGCCACCGCCTCCTCCTGTGCCGCCGCCTGCTCCTGTTCCGCCGCTGCTGGTGGTGCTGCTCGAGGTCGAGCCCACGCCGGTGGTCGCACCTCCGCCACCGGCAGCGCTCAGGCCGCCACTTAGGCCAGTGGAACCTGCCGCCACGCCCGCCGTCGAGGAGGCACTGCCGCCGCCAATGCCCGAGGCACTGGCGATGGCGTTGCTCTCATATTAGAAGGCGCCACCGGACGATGATGGTCATGCGTAGTGGGGATAGCTGCTGAGGTGGGGCGCCACATGCGAGGGCGTCACGTGGCTCATCGAGTGCGGCTGGTAGAGGTTCGTGGCGGGGCTGCCCCAGTTGCCCCACGAGGCGGCCGACGGGAAGATCGAGGCTGTTGAAGGGGGAAATACGAATTATAAGTTAGAAGAAATTTAAAATTTAAAATAAAACCAATCAAGTTAAGTTCGTTTTCCTTTCTCAGTTTGATTTATATTTATTTTGGACTTCGTGCTTACCCGACGATGAGGTCATGCCATGGTGTGGACTCATGAACGAGCTGAGCTTGGCGCTGTGGTGATATGGTGTCATGAACAAGTCGCTCTGGTACTTGTAGGTGGGATCACTGGCCGCCGGCTGTGTGGCAGCTGCCAGGCCTTGGAAATCGAATTTGTACGCATACCGCTTGCCGTGCACCTTGGTCATTATGTTCTTGTCGTAGTAGTACCTGAAAAAGCAAGGGAGAGTGGCCTTTGTAAATCTTTTCTAGGTGCTTTTAGGGGTAAGAAGGGAGTACAAGTATTGAGTTGCTACAAAAATCAATGGGGTTGCTAAAACACTTAAAAATGTTTCTAAATTATGCCAAAAAAGGATTAAAAATATACATTGCCTAAAATCTATATTTCAAATACAATTTACCAGTCTTAAAACCCCATTCAAACTGAAATCACAAAGTTAACTTTAGACCTGCCTATGCCAGAGCTCATCAACCCTCGGAAAAGGGCAGTAAATGTACTCCTGCTGCCCATTTCCCTCAATCTGAATGTGGGAAAGTCAAACAAAGGCTGAGATGAGCTCAGATCCCGCTTCCAGTCTCCCTGTCCCCCCTCAGAAGGACAATAAATAATTACAAAATAATGCTCGCTTTATGCGTTTTAAGTTAATTTGCTGACATTAAGCGATTTTAGTGCCGCTCCCCCAGGAGCAGCTCCCTTGCCAGCAATTAAATGGCAACGCCTTGTGCCCAAACGCAAATAGAAATTGGCCAAAAGGGGAAAGGGAAAATTATGTGGGCGTTCGTTTCAGGCCAAGAGAAATTCGAACGAAATTTGTTTACATTTGAGGGGTTGGCAGCGATTTCTTTTCATTACGTTCGAGGATAACAGACAGGACAGGACTTTAATGCATCCCTTTAAACAAAGAGCAGAGACAGCTCCCTCTCCTCCATATTGTCCGCTTATTGTTACGCTTTAAAATGTCCACAACTTCCGCTCGACAAGTGAACAGCGGCATAAAAAATGCACAAATAAATCACATAAAAAATAATTGCAAACATTTCAATGCATCAATGCAAATTGGCATAATGCGTGCAGTTGAGTTGCCTTTTTGCTGTTTTTTTCAGCTCTCTCCTCCATAAATTATGCCAATTAAGGACATAAATTAAAAGCAGCAAAAACAAAGGCATGGCAAGGCAGGGGACGAGGGAATGAGGTCCTGTGGAAGCCGCCTCTTTGCACAGACAATCAAAGCCAATCAATGACTGATGAGGCCGCTGGCTAAGGACAAAGGCGCTCAATCAGGAGGAAGGAGGAAGGACAACGGAGAGCGAAGAAGCAACGAAAGGATTAAAGTAAACCCATTTCCAGGATTGGCCAGGCCATGGAGAGACCAACAAAAGGCCAGCTGGCTGTGAATAAACATGTCAAATGAAGCATTAAAGCACTTGTCCTTGCTGTGGCTCCTGCGTGGGTGTCCTGTGTGTGTAAGCTGGGTGTTAATTTACACAAACCCACACAGCCCCCACTTGCACTCTCCTTTCTGAGCAAACATGAAAGCCAGCGGCGCTGATGTCTGTTCTCGTGTTCAATTGAGTTGAAATGCGCAAAATAAAAAATATATATAAAAAGGATGGCAAAGGGAACAGACATGTTGAGGCTTCCTGCACATCAAAAGGGATTTCTCCTGTGATTTTCTACACTTTTTACATTTTATTTACATGTGTGCGGAGGAGCATGTTGCAAATTGGCTGCCAGGACTTTTCCACTTCAATTCGCATCATTGGCACTCGTCCTCATCCTCGAACTCGAAGTCGAACTCCCTCTCTGCCTCCCTGATTGCAAGTGACAGCTTCAAGGAGCTGGCTAAAAGGGTTCGTCCTGGTCTCGGGCCATGTTTACTTAGCAAATTGACCGTTGCACAAATAGTTTGTGCATATGTTTTCTCTGCCCAAATCAGAGATATATATATACGTACATATATTCTAGACATTTCAGGGAATTCCATATTTGGCAATCGAATTATGCTGTCCTGCAATTAGATTGCGATTTTATTGGATTTTTGATTACATTCCCGTTCGATTTGTGATTGAATTTCGGCCCAGACCCTGCCCGGCCACGCCCACACACAATCAAGTGGGCCAAGTCTTGGGTCAGCAAGTGGATTAGCTGTTTTTCTTCTTTTACGTATTTTCATTTAGTTTTTCTGGGCTATTTTCTGTCTGTTTTGGCATCAAAGCGGCAGCTAATCAGTGCACCAGCAGGCACAAATCAGTGGCCGACGATGAACCCAGCGGCAAATTGCACACATGCTCGCATTTCGATGGCAGAGATATATCTGCTAATTAGGGAATGCTCGATTGCACAGGGAAAACAACCACCCTAGCTGGGAGGGATACTCATTGGAAATCGAAATACGTTGTTTGGGAAACTTGGGAAAATCAAATGTAATTTGCCATTAATGTAATGCAACTTTTTTATGGCAACATAATTCGCCCTTAATTATTCGTTAAGTATTTGTAAAAGAATACAATTTCAATTTAAAATTTTCACTTTATTTCCCTTTCCCTCTCTGTAAGTTGTAATTAATGATTTTCCACTCTTCAAAATATCCGTAATAATCTAGTAAACTCACCTTAAAGCCCGGCTTAGCTTGTCGTAGTTCATATTGGGCTTCGACTTGCGCTCGCCCCAGCGTCGGGCCACCTCGTCGGGATCGGTGAGCTTGAATTCGCCATTGGTGCCCTCCCAGGTGATGCAGCTGGCGTTGTTGGAGTCCGAGAGGAGTTCGAGCAGGAACTGCCACAGCTGGATCTGGCCCGAGCCTATAATAACAGAGAAAGAGAAATGGAATGTGTTGAGAAGGGAAAGAAACATGAGAAATGAGCTCCCTGATTGCCCTGTATAGAGACATTTAATGTGGGTATTTTTGGCCTGGCTAAATGTCCATCAAAAGAGCATATCCTTTTGGCGTTTCGGGCTTAAATTAACGACTGCGGCTGCGAGGATGTGTGTGTGGTCGAAATGTAAGCATTTTGTGGCATGCAAAGAGCCCATAAAGCATTTCCTGCCCAAAGCCAAGACCCCCGGGTGGTAGTAGTAGGCTCTGATCCAAGCTCCAAGCTCCCGGGGCTTCCCCCTTCAATAAATAACTAAGACCAACGCTCGCCTCGAATTATTGTAAGAGAAGTGTAGCGCAACGGAAATGGCATTGCATGTAAGTGTAATGGAACTGGGATAGAGCAGCTCCTTCGGGGAATCCCAAGAGAAATTTCAGATTGCACTTTCATTCGGAAAGAGAGCTTTGACGAAAAATGAGAGTTCTAAAACTATCTGAGGTATAAAAAGGAGGTCTATGGTAGCTACGGCTTGGACTTGGGCACAACTTTCTTTTCTATAAGCATTTTATATTATATAAATAAGAAGTTAGTCTAAAATATGTATACATTATTTTAAACTAAATACTTCCTCTTTCTCCGCCTCAAAATGCTTAACCCATGAGCTAATCTAATCGCTTTTGACCTTCTTTTGTTATGGGCTGGCAGCAAAAATATTAATATTTATTCCAGCAATATGTATTGCGTCCATATCATGGCATTTCTCCATTTGAACTTTGACTTTCTGCCCCGCAAAGTCTGAACTTTTTCCCCCCGAAATAGCTTTCAAATTTTCTTTGTGCGTGCTAAAACATTTACAGAATTATGATTGTATATTGTGCTCGGAATTCGCTACGCATTCGACGCAGACATCATAAATCGCTTAATCATTTGGCAATTAGGCCGTGGACGTCAGAGGACGTACAATCGCTGCCTGCTCCCTTCTCCCTCTGTTTTCCGTCAGACAAATCCGAAATCCGAAATAGAGAGGAAAAAAAAGGACACGGGGTGGTTGGGAAAACTTGAGTGGGAATAAAGGGAGACGAAACTCGGCTCCTTTTGGTGGTGGCTTAGCGCTGCTCATGTGTGAGAACGTCATGAATATTGCGTTAATTGCAAATCATGGCCAAGTGAATGTGTTAAGTGCCAACACGACGACTGAATGATGACGATGATGAATGACAAAGCCGAAGAAGACACCGCACTGGAGTTGGCTCGAAAAAAAGAGGGCGTAATTGACACGCTATTAACAGCCCAACTAGACAGTGAAAAGCCAAATAGTTGGCCCTTTAGGGAGTGTCTCTCCATTTAGCAGAAAGGCGTCAAAGTTTTTTAGGGCCCGAAAGAATTTTAATTTAATAATTCCGCCGTTGGCGAAAAAGTATGTGCAAAACCGGAAGCAATTAGCGCGACCAGTTCTTTGATGTGAGGCTGCAGTGGCGATATTTTTGTTGTTCTTTCGGTCGTTTCCATAATTAAGAAAAGTTATGTTGGGTCTTGGCTTCGGCTTATTTAATTATGCAGTAGGTACACTGGGAAAATATATAGCAATGGAATTACGATGCCTAAGTGTTTTTGGTTGTAACAGACGAAAATTCTTTTACAAAGTATCCACGGAAGAGCACAAAATAGTCCATACATTGTCGATATTTGAAACGAAAAACGATAGAAATTGACATAAAATTCATATTAGGTTTAATATATCGAAGAACATCAAAAATGTAGGGAATTAATTGAAACACCTTTCTTTTATATTTGTTCGACTATATCGATATTTGCGATATTTAAAATTTCGACAATTCAAACTGTAATATATTTTCGATAGGATAATGAGTACGATATTTAGGTTTATGTACTTTTTCTCGATAAACATCCTTATTAGGGACTTGATATAACAGCATTGATATTTATTGTTCTCAACTCCCAGGGTTTATAATTTCTTTTACTTTTTTCTGGGTGCATTTCAGGCAGTTTCATGTTTCACTTTTCTCTTTTTATATATTTTTGTATCACTCCTGCGAGCTGCATGCAACTTGCAGATGCACACACACGTATGCAAATGAGGTGGCATGTCAAGTGTGTTGGCCAGCTGGGGCTGAGCTGGCCAACGGGACCGGACCTGGCTAACAAAGCGGTTCCGTGTCGAGAGGAAGCCATAATTAATCAAAAACAGCATTTTTGCCACCCAAAAAGCGAAAGCGCAGTATGTACCCGAAGGAAACTCGGGTGTGGGTTTTTCTCAGTGAGCTTTTGCGTTCACGTTGAAGAGCCAAGTTTAGAGCCAAACTCTTGGCAACGGGCCTCTAAAAACCAAAAACCGCACAACAAACAATCGAAAGAGAAGGAAGCATTCAGCTAGAGAAGGACAAAGAGGGAGAGCCCGTCCGATTCGTGTAAATGTCGCGCCGGAAAATGTTGGGCGTCTGGGTTTTTATGCTAATTCCGTTCAAGCGCCATGTTTCGATGGTGTCCCCAGGAGGTGGAGACTGGTGGAGCGGCGGGCGGAGTCCACACCCTTGTCCTCCCCATCGCCATTGCCAGCGTAATGGCGGCGGCGTCAAAAGCTCGCCCCCAGCGCCGGATCAATAGGAATTATCGATTTTGTGCTGGCAACCGGTCGGTCAGAGGCAAGGAGCACCATTTTGAAATTGACTTTCATTTTGATTTTCAAGCCATTTTTTTATTATAATAGAAAGGGAATAAATTAATAAATAAGTTTATTTATTGGGAGAACATAAAAAATTAAAAGACTGTAATAACTTGTACATACTTTATACATTATTTAACGCCAGGAAAACGCACACAAGTTAATATTTTTAATAATGCAGATATAGCTATAATTTCTATCCTTTTTATAAATCGAATAATTTTTTCCCAAGCCCATTTATCTCCCAGGCATTGTGAGAAAACGAGAACATCCATTGACCAATTTATCAAATCCATACAGGACATAAGGGACACGCCCACCGCCGAAACCCTTTGACGCAGCCTTTTACTCAGACTTTGCAAACTCTCAAACTCTTTTTTAATGGATTTTCTCGTCCGAATGGCGGGCAGGGCGCGTGCCCAGGACTCGTACAATTCCCGGGAAAGTCCGAAAAGTCGGAGCTGCAAAAACAATTGCCCAGCCACGCCTCCCAGTAATAAATTTACGAAAAAACACCTTTCGCATAAATTAGAAAACTGCACCCCGAAAAAAGCGAGGCGCGAGAGGGTTAAACTCGCATGCAACGGGTTAATTTGTTAAGGTCGCCCGAAAGTCCGGGCAATGACTAAGTCGAATCTCGGCCAGAAATTGATATGATAATGAAATGCAGGACCCGGGGCTTAGTCACGTGGCTGCCGCCGCGGCAGCCGACTTGGACTAATCGCGGCACCTGCATCTTTATGCTTTTGTGATTTCCACTCACCTGAGCTGGCCAGCCTGCTGCTGGTGGGTCCGAACATTTGATATGGATCTGCAACGAGGGGTGGAATTAGAGAGAAGGAGAACGAATAAATACAAATGGAATAGAGACTGGGTCCCTTATGCAAATGTCTTAATGAAGGGTGCGAGGCAAAGGAACACAAAGGTAAGTTCTAGTTTCCGTTGACGAAATGAAATGCATTACCAGAAAACTGTGAAAAGTCTGTACTATATAGTATATAGTATATATATACATGCAGATGCTTCATTTGCGCGCATTTGTCGAGTGCACTCGCACACACACCACACTTGCACAGTCGCACTCCAAATATCCATTTCACTTATTATCCGGCGAGCGTTTCCTGCGCGTTGTTCTTGTTTTTGTTACTGCCAAAGCCTGCCATTCTTGAGGGCACACTCGAAGTAAATATTATGAGAGGTGCAAAAAGTCTAGAGCTCCCAAAAATTGTGTTTCTACAAGTTAAAATATTTTTAAAAATATTGTTAAGGTCCTCATGTAGCTGTTTGTATACAAATATTATCCTTATGTTAATAGAAATCGGTGTTTTGATATTACATTAAATATACAGACTTGAAGTTATTGAAAAACGTATAGATCAATATAAATACAAATTAAAATTAAATTAAAGATACTGAAAAGATATGGTTTATTGTCTTCTAACTTCGGAGATATTCCAGAAAAAATTCTACATTATATACAAAATTTTTCACAGTGTCATAACTTGCAGTCGCGGCAAGAAAAAGGTTACACTGATTGCAGCGAGACCAACACCAGACATATAGCAAAATTGTCCTTAATTCGCATCATCTAGAGTCCTCCGCCGCTCCTTGGCTTGTCGGCTCGCTCCTTCCAGAGTCCTCTGTCCCATGTCCTGTATGTCCTGGCCATTGTTTTGCTTGGGCTCTGGTCCGTTGTTCTCTCAACAGCTTTAATGCCCCGAAAAAAAAACTGCGAAAGTGGAAAAAAACTGCCCCCGACTTTGGCACGCGTCTTATTCAACCACGGCCGTCAAATTTGACAGCAACAAAAGCCCCGGCCAAGTGCGTCTGGCTCTGGGTCTGGTGGCCCTGCTTCGTCCTCGTCCTTCCCCTCTAATTGAGAATCCTTTATGGCCGTTTCAATTGTTTCCATTACGCTTCAATTCAGCGGCTCGGCACTTTTGTTTCCATTACCATTTCCAATGCTCAAGTGGCGTATTTAAGGTTTTGATTCTGCGACAGTATTTGCTCGATTTCTGTTGCTGTCTCGGTCTCGGTTTCAAAAGTCCCCCTCACATTCGAAATGAATTTTAAAGCTCAACGAGGGTAGCGCAAAAAAAGAACCGAAACTCGAACTCAAGTGGCACTTGCAACGTGCGCTCGATACAAAAACCGAAACTTTATTAGTGTTGGCCAACACGGGATTCGATTCGAATTCGCTTTTTCGAGCTATGTCCTGGATACTGTTTATGTTTATGTTGGTTTTTAGGCTGAACAAAGGGGGCACGTGTGCTGAAGCATCTGTCCTTGAAGGCTTCGAGTTTTATTAAGTTTTAAGGGGAAATAAGGTATACATTTAGGTTTTTATTAACGGATTAAAATTCATTTACAGATTTTAAGTCACATTATTTGGAACTTATTCGAATATTATTATGATATTATATGCTGCTAACTTTAGGTAATAATTTATCATTGGATAAGTTATTATAGTTCTTCTATCAAGCTATCAAGCTTTAGTCTCTTTCAGAATTCTGCATCATTAGTCAAGCAGAAGCAGGACACGGCTTGATTGTCTTATAAACTAAAAATATTCATATTTTAATAAGATAAACCCCCCTTGTATTTCTTTGCCTCTTTCTGTTATCAAAATAAAAATGTATACAGAACACTCACCAGGTTGCCGTAGTTGTGAGTGCGGATCATGTTTAATGCTCAGGGCGTTCGAGCTGTAACCTGCAAAACCAATATAAAAAAAACATTTAAGAGCTTAATACAAAATATATTCAAATTGGTAAATCAGAGAACTGTCAAGTGTTAACACTCCCGCTCTCTCTCTCGGGCGAGCAATCAAAGGCAATCACCAACTCAACCGCAACACAAACATTATCTCGACGCTGTCATCAAAGAACCCATCCATGCCATGGAGCAACCCGTGCCCGTGGGCAGGACAACTGTGACATGAGCAACGCTGGCAGGATCTCTGCATCTCTGCTGGGCCGTAATGGAATATGATTGCAAAGAGCGAAAACAATGCCGCTGGCAATTCAATTTACAATCTCGGGCGCGCTCAAGTTGTGTGTGGCAAACTTCACGCTTCAAACTCGAATAAAATTAAAGCCGCAGGCTTTACACAGGGAAAAAGTCTTACTTAAAGGTGATTCATGGTTTAAAAATAAAGAAGACATTTTAGAAATGATGGGTATATAGTGAAGAAGGAGAGTTTAAACACAGTTTTAGTTTAGCGAAATGATAAATAATATATTTTAATATTTAAAGTCTAATCCTCAACAACCACTGCATAGCAATTTTTATTTATAATATAAATATTTCCTTCTAAACCAATACAAAATATTTAAAAACTATTACTTTCCAAACAGTACACAATCCCAGAATTCCCTTTAATTTTTCCCAGTAGAAAAAGGGAGGTCCTGAATGGGTGGTTTCATGCACCGCCCGCTGTTGTTTTCGTTGTCACTTATTGTGCTAAAAAAAAAGGAAAGCAGCAGCAACAACGACAGCTTTTCATATGACATTTTTTGGTTTTGCGCTTTGCGTGGCCACTCAACTGCGAAGAGCACAAAAGGCGACCGATTGCAGCAGCAGCCGCCGTCGAAGGATACTGAGGAGGGGTGGGTGGTGCTGCAGGTCCTGGGCTAGGGCTGAGCACCAACCAACTTTGGCTGTGAACAATTTTGATGTCATCAATGGCCAGCAGCTAAATGCGTCCAGCCAAGCTGAAATTTTGTCTCTCTCTCTGGCAGTGTGAAAAATATTTTTGGAAAAATATTCTACAGATCGGGATTTAAAATGTCCTGCGGCGGTGTCAAAAGCCTATTATAATTTAAATTAGTTCAGGCTATAACTAGCCTAATGGCGCTTAACCCCTCGTCTCTGCGCTTCGTTGGCCACAGCCCCGAGGAACACGTGTATTGCACACCTTTTTCCAGACCTTTTATCTCTGTCTAGTACTCGAATATATGAGGGAAAAGGATATATGAAGGATGTGGAACCCCCTGTCAATACTGTGTCGATGGCTTGTTGATTTGCTTGAATACATCCATCAGGCACACACATTTTGCACGCCTCACTGGCTCCGATTGGGAATTTCGTGTGAACATTCATCACTTTCGGTGTGTGTCCTGTGTGTGTTTTGCATATTTAATGTTTATTTCGGGTTGCCTTTCCTTGAGTGCCTCGCAATTTGCTGTAATTTCGGGCTTGTCTCCGAACTTTTTGAGTATTTTTTATGGCAATTTGTGATCATTGAAACTTTGCAAATTAGTCATGTTTCTTGTGGGGTTTTAAGATAAGATGTGTTGAAAGGGAGAGGAAGAAGATTTGTGATTGAATATATGTACATACATATAAGTATACGGGTTCTGTATGATAATGGATTGATACAGTACTTGAAAAATACTTTGTTTTCAATATTTTTGTATGGTTTAAAAAAATGTTTAGTAGATTTTAAGCTGCAGTTCCATTTTACCAAATTTTTCTATAAGGCATTGATTTTTATTATAAAACTTTTAATTAAGGCAGTCTAAGTCTAAGGCTTTTAATATAATTTATCTAACATACTTTTAGTCAACTGGAGACTGGTCCTTTTATTTTGTTAACTATACTTTATTTTCCAGGGACTAATGAACTTCCTAAGAAATATTAATTTAATCATTAATTTAAAAATATTAAAACATTGATTTAAAAATGAAGTTTGTCATTAAGAATATGTACTAAAAGTTTTATAGTTTCCTCACTTAATTCATTTCCTTTTAGAATTAAAAGTTTATATAGGCGTAACAATATTTTAACAATCGGTAATGTAATGTCAATTATGCGATAAGCCGACATTAAAATTCTTGTAATACATAACTTAAGAAATTACTAAAAAGATATATTTTTATCGAATTTAATCTAGAAACTTCGTGAAACCGAAACAATATCTTGCAAGATTTCATGATATTCCTCACTTATCTCAGAGAGTTTCACAAACTATTGTTGTATAATTTTATAGTTTCCACTTTGATATACTTAGTCATAATTTACACATTTAATTATAAATCAAACTCACCTTGCGATTGTGTCGAACTGTGGGAGCCCCACGACGATTTGTACGAGGAATCTGCAAGAGAAGGAAAGAAGGCATTTAATACACGTTATAGAACCCGACAAAGTAAAAGATATTAAAAGTCTAGCAAAACCGACGGCAGTTTCTTAGGGGTCTAGTAGTCTTTGTAGTTTCTTATGGTAATTACTTGGATTCCAGGTGGCACCTGTGAGGACCGCCGCGGCCGACGGTCTCGGGATGGCTGGCTCACACACCGCCCACTCACCTGCGAAGAGCATTGAGAAGTTGCTGAAGCTGCCCGTGGAGCGTGACAAGTAATCGGCGGAGGACTTGATGTCCAGCATTGTGGCCGCCGTCGGTAGCGAGTGCGGACCGACCTCGAGAGACACAATTAGTTTTGAATTTCAAATTCAAATTGTATTTCTTGTTCGTATTTCGAATTTTCGTTGTTTTTGGCAGGCGGTAAATTGGTCGCCGGAGTCCGGAAACTAATAACACGGAGACGGAGACGTCGCCAAGTGGTGTCCGCAATTGAGTTTTATTTTTTTTGTTTGAGAAAAGGGCAAACGGTGGGCGACGCGCAGCGGAAAAGGACCGGCAATGGGAACGGGAACCGGTACGGGAACAGGAACAGGAACAGGAACGGGAACGGGAAAAGTGACGATCGGAACTGGTTACCGTTCACCGGACACCTCGACTTCCGGCCGAACTTTCCAATGCACTTTTCGACCTGGCCAGCCAGCCGTGCTCGCGTGTCCAACTGATTTATATGTGTCAATGTCCCACGGCACGTATACGTGATATTCGCGTTAGTCCTTTTGCTTTTTTTTTGCTATATTCGCATTGGTATTTGTGGGTAGGCC
The DNA here is from genome assembly GCA_018151655.1 of Drosophila bocqueti. Lineage (NCBI taxonomy): Eukaryota > Metazoa > Arthropoda > Insecta > Diptera > Drosophilidae > Drosophila > Drosophila bocqueti. The sequence goes on from JAECXF010000230.1 coordinate 1,901,778, forward strand.
CAGGCCAAATCGCGTAAATCACTTGGGCTAAGAAAGGATGCTCCTGGCGAGGCCTGGCGAGGCGAGGCGAGAACGAGTACGAGGACGTGGTCTATCGGGCTTGAGCACTGACACCGGATTGCGTCCGATCTGTGGCACGGCAGCGTAACAATTGATTTCATTCCGTCGTCAAATCGCGCATATCCTGCCAACGTCCTGCCTCCAACCCTTAGCTCGATACCGTGGCAGCGCGGGGGTGGCCAGCGGTTGGTCGGCGGTTGTTCCACCCTCCTCCTGGTGGGTGGTGGTGGGCGCTTCGGGTGAGTGTGTGTGTGTGTGTATCTATCTGTCTGGTTCGTTGCTGCTAGTGCTGCTGCTGCTGGTGCTGCTGCTTCTGTTGCTGGCTCTGTCGCTGCCGACACAGCTCCTGCTGCAGGATATACTTAGGGTTTATAATCCTTAGCCACCCCCTGCGAGCTGCCAGTGTCCGCCAATCAGCGGTGAGGAGAGGTGTGGCCTAGCCCCGGAGAGCTTTCCCCAGCAAGCTTTTTGCAAATGGTTGTTCCTGGGAGTTGCCGGCAGCTCCAAGGCTCCACATTGTAGCGATCTCCCGGGCAGGGTTTCTGGGGAAATGTATTAATATTGCAGGAGCTTTTCAAGCTCTCTCTCGCTCTCGTTCTCTGTGGCTCGGTAGGAGGTTACCATTTCCACTTGACTGGGGACCACGCACGGTCCGTGCTGCTAGTGCCGTCTCTTTTGCGGGCCACTCAATGGAGGCGCTGCCGCCGCCGTGCTGCTCCAGCGGCAGAGCTTCCAGAAGTGGCATCGCCTTTTTAGTGGGTGACACGAAGCAACAAGGACGGATGTATTATCCACTTCCTTTTTCCTTCCACCAAACACAAGGATATTACCGTTTCGTCGTTCGCCTACAACGCGCCACCCCATGCCGGGTTGGGGTCCACTTTTGGGTGGGATCCCAGGGTGGTGGGGACGCCGAAAACAAAGCGCGAGAAGTTGGAGCCGTAGGAGAAATCAACAATAGTTGATTGTGAAAGGCTTTGACTGCCCCAGCGGTTGGGGGTCAGGTGGGTTAAGAGTGGGAGGCAGGCATGGGTTAAAGGGAAGGCGCTGCACATGCGTTGGCGTCAACGTCGACTTCGCTGCAGCTGCTCAAGTGCAACGGTGTGGAGCTCCCTCTTCTCCCCTTATTCCATCTAGCCCCTTGAAGCAGGCAACAGAAAATGACAGACCCGCACAAATACACATAGAGAACACACTTTAATACACAACCAAACAGACACACACACACTCACTTTTTCGGGCTCTGGCTTAATTAATTTTTGAATTCCCATTGAAATTGTTTTTGCTCAGTCTTTGCCGCTGGCCATGCCAGGCCACCGTCCTTGTGTATCCTTGTTCAGCAGCGTGTGGGTGGTTTCGGGCTAATTCATAGGCGTCAACGAACAAATTGTAGTTCCTCACTCACACATACACGCAAAAAACACCTAAAATACACACACTCTTACACAAACAGGAGAAAAGCTTAGCTTGATTCCTTTTTTATTGCACTTCATGCTCCGGTTTATTGGGATTTTTAAATACTCTGCAAAAAGGTTTGACTAGGATTCCCAATAAATTGGTAGAAATTATTGATTATTTTGTTTTTTTTTTATGATTTTGTTTAGAGATATTTTTAATAGATTATATTATTATATTAGATCATAATATATAGATTCGATTTTAATATAATGTGAAGGTGCTAGGTATTTACTGAATAAATCAAAGCAAAATAAACAATTAGAAATTATAAATATACTTTTCTAAACTGCCAGGAAGATCAAAAATACATATAAAAAAAGTTATTTCTACAAAGAGAAAGAGAGAATAAAATTTGTTTTTCATTGTCTTTAAAATCAACAAATAAATAAAATAATAAATGCAAATTACGACGTAGATTGAAATTAATGCCTAGGGAAAGTTAAGTTTTAATTCGATTTAATGTATAAAAACAGCTTACATTTTAATTTCTTTAGTTAGCTTAGTGATTTAAAATTAATATTTTATCAAAAATAAATCTCCAGTTATTATGCTTTATCTGTACAAAAACTAATTTCGCTTTTCACCCAAGCAGCATACTAACACAAACACAAACATAGTGAAAACTTTAGCAACTCAAGGCAAGTCCTTTTGGGTGTGCATGTGTATGTGTGTGCTAGTTTGTGATCCTGGAAGTGTGTGAGTGTGTGTGTTAGGGGCTGTGAGTTCCTTTGACACGCAGTTATTTAATAAACGTGGCTGGAAGGCAAAGGACCCTTCCACATCTCCCACTCATCCCACCTACTTGCCAGCTCCAGCTCTCGCTCTCAAGTTGTGTGTGCGAGTGTGCGGGTGTGTGTGTTAATGGCATCTAAAATGGCTAAAATGACTAAAATGGCTAAATAGCAATTTGCTGTTCTCAGCCGGAGGAAAAGAGCCACAAACTCAAATTGTTTGCTCTGCCAAAGTGAAGGAAAAAGGAAAAGCTCTTTTTTTCGTATAGCGCTTTCTTTGACATGTGTGTGTGTGTGTTTGTGTCTTAGCTTGGCCTAACATTTTAATTGCATTCATTATGTAATTTCATTTTCACGCTTTTGGGGGCGAGAAACTTTAAATTAATTTCTTTTGTTGTGCGATTTCCGCCATTTTGCGTTTGCCGTAACACTTCCGCTGCCTGTCCCTCCCCCGAACTTGAGGTTCTTTTCCCACTAAGCCGCCCTCCCGAGCACCGCCCACAAGTCAAGTGTTTTAAGTCGACTTTAAGCCACCGCCTTACTCTGGTCTCTAGTCTCCATCCAACGACTCCTGCTCCCGCAGGACAATCAATGCATCAGCCGCCTGTCCATTTGTTTTCTATATGTGTGTATCCAGCCAAAATACTCAGCGGAGCGTCAAGACAAACATGACAACACCACGTGCACTCGGAGAAAATAGGGAACTCTTTATAATATTCAATATTAATATTAATATAACATATAATATAATATTAATCGAGGATTCAGAAGTAGGAATGAATATCGAGGAAAAGGTTGGATATCACTCTCAATATTTTATCAAAAATATAATATAAAAAAATATATCGTCATTTGAAATATTGATAATCAATATTCGATAAACGAACAATCAAACGATTGAATCTTCACAGATTTTTCATGAATTAATTTATGGCGTTCAATATCGTTGCAAAATTTTCTGAATTACCTGTATTATCAATATTATGTTCCCCCTTCTTCGCTCTACTTTCTGTATAAAGTATTCCCCATTTTCTTCTGGTGTAGCGCAGACAGGCAGCATATTGTGCTGGCCAACCACCCACGGCAGTTAATAAGAAACGCAATCAGCGCTGCGATTTGTTTTCTCAAGCCTGAACAGAGAGAGAGAGGACCCTGACAGACAGGGATAGCTGCTAATATTTCTGAGCCTTGCGCCTTGTCCTTGTGCAGCAGGAACATCGAAATGGCCCAGCCTACAATAACAAACTGGCAGCCGAGTCAAGCCAAGCCAAGCCAAGCCAGACACGTGGCCATTAATGACGTATGAATGATGTAACACGCGATGGAGACTTTGACGCGGCACGTGGCCAGCGGCCTGCGAGGCATGACAGGCCGATTTCCCCCATTGACTTCTTGCGGGTCTTTAATGTCCTGGTCTTGGTTCTACTCCTCCTCTCTCTCTCTGTCCCTCGAAGGATTGCTCACTTCGCCCGCGGCGTCCTGCGCTCTGCTGTGCATTTTGTTATTGCCAAAATGCGTATTGTTATAAACGGCATAAAAATAATAAAAATACAATGCCCATGAATACACCCATTTCTATATGGTCTGCGTTGGTTCAATATTTTGTTAATCAAATGGGCGGCAACGGCGGCGCATAAATCACTTGCCAATTGGCAGTTCTATAAACTTTTTATTTGAAAAGCGTCAAGAGGGTTAAGTGTGGAAAAATCTGGGGTTTGGGGGTTGTATTAAGATGGGAATTGTATCGGGAGTATAAATAAGTTAAGGACTTGCAAAAAAATACTGTTAAGAAAGTCGTATTTAAATTTAATTTAAAATAATAATCCTTGAAAAATAATCAGAGAATTATAATACTAATGAAATCGTATCCTCTCATCCCTTTTCCAGTTTTATTCCCTTGTAGAAATATGCAAGTTCAACAAAAATCTCTGAAGTTTTTCAACCAACTAAAAATCTGCTTAAAAGAATGGAATAAATTATTATTACCTAAAATTCAAAGCGATTTTTAATATATTTCACTATAAAGTTCCCACCTTTATTTCTCTATTTCCTAATTGTTGGCACAAACCCCACCGCCCTTGCATTGTTCACACCTATTACACCTCGCTTATCGACTGCACCAAATCTAAATGACTCCCCGAAACTTGTGTTCTCACAGAATAAAATAAAAAACAATGTCAACCCGGGGAATGCAGACAAAAACATAGGGAACACGCCAAAATCAAACAAACCCTGACCACAAAAAAGGAAAAAAACGAACACCCGACCCATGAATAAAAGTGAAAATTGTAATAAAAACAAATTACGAACACGAACAACAAACGGGAGGAAAGGAAGCTCTGAAATTCTCACAGCGACATATTGAAAGTGTCCTCGTGGCTGTCTATCTAAACAATGCCAGCAATAATTGCGCGATTGATGAGGACGAGGGGGGTGGAGAGTGTGAGGTGGAAAGGGGGTGGAAGGTGGTAGGTGGAAGGGTGACACGGGTGCAGGGTGCGACTCCGATTACCACACCGTTTGACTTTCTCAGATAATTGCAAGAGAGTGTCACGAGCTCGTTTTGGTTGTCTCTTTTTTTAGGCAAGGTATTTGAAGAGTTCTAGGGGTATGATGGTTTTACACTCTATAAAGAATTAAGAAAAAATTAGAATCTCTTTCAAACACTATAATCTCGCTAGCTATCTGAGTTTTAATTAAAAATTTGGTATAAGTTCTATACAAATTACGTCTACATAATTTTCACCATTCACCATTGAAAATTTTGCATTTTTTATTACAAAATTATTTAAGCTGCTTACTTATGGACTTATTATTCTTTAGGTACTAATATAAGGCAGAATACTCTGATTACCAACAATATCATAACTTCCCAAGTTAGAGAAGTTACTCCAGATTCATTCGCTTCCAGTAGGCCTAAAAACACCACACAAATCTTTATAGGTTTTAAATCAATTACAAATCTTTCCCAAAAAGTGTACTTAAATATTTTAAGATTTGAATTTTAGTTACATTTTTTAATATGTATAGAGTAAAAGGTGTCTCTTAGTCGTTTCCCTCCTTCAAAAATTGGTTTAATAATTTTATATCATTTTTTTTGTCAGATTCTTTTCTAAACTGAAAGCTAGCATATTCACACGGCACACCCCTGGACGTGAGACCGGGACCGGGCAGGGACTAACGATTGCTTCACCCCTCGTCCCGCGCCACTTAAGAGCCAATGACAACAAACAGCAAACAAACAATTAACATTCGAAGGGGTTGGCGGGGAGAAAGAGAGCGTTGTGGGTTCACGTGCAGGGCCGACTATAAATTACTGCGGTTTGACTTCCAGCGACCCTCGCTGTCAATTGATAACGCGGATTGACTTTTTGGCGGGTCAAGGGTTTCGCTCGGGGTCTCTCAGAGCTCTCCGAGTCCCACGGTCTCACGTGAGTTGTGTCACTTGAGATAAAAGGACGCGGCACCTCGGTGGCGAACGGCCATAAATTCAGCGAGCTCATAAATTCAATTGACAACTAAATTGCAGAGCCACTGGCTGCCGAAACCGGAGACGCTTCGACACAGCCACCTCCGGCTCCGGGTGCACTGCGTTTCCGCTGGGGAAGGAGGAGTGACAGTAGTAGGGGCTTGGGGCCTGGGTCGCCTCTAAAACTTTCAAGTGCGCCCGGCCCGACTTTTCCCTTTGCCATTCCCCCATCGGTAGTGGCTTGTGTTTTTCCCATTTTCTATATATTTTCCTTTTCTGATATTCCATGTCGGAAGCGGGTCATTTCCAGAGGTATAAATCACAAAAAGCGGCGGACTTCGAAGGCGGAAGCCTACCTGTTGCACTTGGTTGACAGTTTTCTATTACAACTGCCCCAGCGATTTTTTATTCTTAATTTATAAATTTTAATTGGAAATTACTAACAAGTTCGAGAACTGAATTAGCCAAGTATTTTTCCAGCTTGTTGCCGTCATCTTCGGCGGGGTTGGTCCACAACAATGACTTGATTTATGAGCGGCTCGTGCTGTAAGTCGGCCAGCTCCCGGGGGTTGGGTAATGACTTGGATCGGCAGTTAAGTGAACCGCGAAAAGGGCCATGAATAAAAATATTTGGACATCAATAGGCGCACACATGAGCGGACAATAGAAAGGGGAACATGAGCATGGGAACCAGAAGTTTTTCCCGGCCAACTCGGACTTTTCCTTCTCACCGATTATGCGCATTTTTTATATTTATGTATATATTTTCTCTAGATTCTCGCATCTTTTTTTGCGAGTGAATAAATTTAAGCGCAAGCGTCAGTCCGCGAAGCTGTCAAAAGGGACCACTCATCGTCCTTTTGGCGCCAGTTGGCACAGCAGCACCAACAGCACCGTTTTCAATTTATTTTCACAGCCTGAAACAATTACGGCCCTGAAGGGAGCACCAAAAAAATACTGTGTGCGCAAATGAAATCAGAAATTAAATTTCAAGTGAGCAAACCATACGGCGCTGCGCAGGCTGAGAGGGGAGGGAGACAAGGCGAAGGTGGCGCCCAAAAGGTCGCAGGGCGGACTACCCTCCCACTGGGCGCGTTGATGAGGGGCGGCCAGGGTGTGTGTGGGTGGGAGCCCGCTGACAGATTATCCGATTACGATTAGAGTGAGCGTAACCAGCAAACAAATAGCCAGCGGAGCGACAGATGACGATAGACATCACAGAAGGTGATTACGAGGGCTTGGAAACTTGATTAAAAATTATGGGAAGTACTAAAGGGGTGGCAAAAAGGTAACAGAGGGGTTTTAAGGGATAAATATATAATATATGTAGATAGATAATATAGAATCATATTTAAATTATTCACTTTTATTGTACATTTTTCTGCAATAAACTTGTCTTTAGCTTTTGCAATATAAATACAAATTAGTTTTTATTGCCAAAGCACCTATAAATTTTATAAAATACAAATATAAATACAAACGTTATTTTCATGGCTTTAAACCTTTAGATAATTTATACCATATAAATAAACATATGAATTGTTTATTTATGGCTCTCTATAATTTATATACCCAATTACGGTACTAAAACAATAAATTCATAAATCCACAACTAACACCCATCAAAAGTCAACAAGTACTCCATAAAACTAAGCAAACATGACTCTAATCAGCGCAATAAAACAATAATAAATTCTATCTATTGGCTGTGAGACACCCTCCTCCATGATTTTATCGATGTCATCGTGCTCCTGGCCTGCACCCCTTTTCATTATGCACCGCTAACCGCTCAATTGTCTGTGCCGAAAAGGATCCCACACACTCGAAACTCCTCCTCCTTCTTTCTACCCATCCAATCTCATAGATACTTCCACTGCCAGCGGAGTGTGCGCCCTAATGCGCTTCACATAACATTTTGATCATTTTATGATCTGTCGATTAGCCTCATTGTTCGGGCCATCCCTCTGGCTGGTGGCCAGGATGCCTGGATGAGCTCGGGGGTTGTACCCGGCATGTCCCGGCACGGTGAAGTGTGGCTGAAGGAGCGTGTGACTAACACGCTTTAATAGGATTAGCGCTGAAGAGCACTTAAGAGTCAAATTATCAACGGGCAGTCACAGATTCACCGAATGTTGTGACTGTTGCGTTCTCTGTGTTTACACTGAAGGCAAGGACAATGGACGTAAGCATGAAGGTCCTGACAATTGTTTGCCAAACTTTCCCACTGACAACTCGACTCAATTGCAGTTCCCAGAGGGACCAATTCGCAGCCCAGATTACGCGCATTAGTCAGGCTTAAGTTATTAAGTCAAGTGAGCAATTGAGATATCCAACTTCGGGGATTTCAGGGGTCTTTACAGATACTTGAGAGAGGGATTTGGACACTTCATGGGAATATATATTTAAATTGAGTGAAAGGGAGTTATGTTGGAAATTATAAATGTCATATATTTTGAGGTTCATAATATTTATTGTCCCAAAAATAAATGTATATCAATAACAACGTGTCTATAAAACAGCGATTATGAAACGTTATTAAATTTGAATATATTTAGGTCTGATAACAAAAACTGTAATCTATTTATTGGTTTCATTAATTGTTTAGTAATAAATAGCTTGTAGTCACCTACATACAGTATAGGAACTGTGGAATTTAAGTATTTAAAGGTAATTAAAAAATATGTAGAATTATGTCTTTAATATAAGAATAAAAATATGTGGCAGCTATTTTATGGGTTATTTTTAAAGTAAATATTAATATTAATTTATTTCTTGACTGAATTTAATTTAAATTAATAATATTTGACAGCTATTTTATGGGTTATTTTATTATGTAATTATTAATTATAATTTATTCTTTGACTGACTTTAGTATTAATTAATTGTGTTTCAAAATTAGATACCAAATTATTAAGTTAATTAGCTGCAACAGATATGGCTGATACATTCGCTGTAGCTTAGTTTTTTTTTAAGCATAAGGTGTTAAAATTAAAAAGGATAACATTAAATTATTAAATTACAAACTGCCAAAGTCTTTCCCTTAAAAATCGGTGAAGTTTAATTAAACGTTATATTTAGCTTTCGTTATTAGTTTGTAATTCCACAGAATAAGTTGCCATTATTTAAAATAAGTATTCCAAATTTAGCAAATAATTGAAATCCAAAGAAAATGCTTCTAAGAAAATATAAAATATTTTTGTAAGCTGCTGTTTTGTTGCTCGCAATATTCCCCTCGAACTTCTTTGGCTGAACCACCCCTTGTACCAAGGAGGTCCTTGCCAAGGACATCCCACCCCCGTGACGCACACGAGCGCCACCTTTTATGTGCACAATGATGCCGTGTGCCGCCATCAGGTTGCGGTCCTGACTGAAAGCTGTCAAAAGCTCAAAGGAAAAGGACATTGCCGACACAATCAGAGTTTCAAACTTACACAGTGCTGAGCCGCCGCCGCCGCCAGCTCCTGTTCCTGTCCCTGCCCCCGATGAGGCTCCTCCTCCGGCTCCAGCTGCATTGCTGCTGCTACTGCTCTTGCTGCCGCTGATCCTGCCCTGCTGATGGTCGCTGGCCGAGGACGAGGAGGAGGGCACCGCGGCGTGCGAGGATGTGGTGGCGCAGTCCAGCGAGGATTTATCTGCAAGACAAAAAGGAAGAGCAGACAAAAGGATACTTTAATTGCCAGGCAGCGCAAATTTGCACACTCAGCACGGCACACTTCGCCTTTTGCCACGGAACGGAAGCGGGAAAAAAAGTGAAAATAAACGGAAGCCAAGGAAAGCTGCGAGCTGAGAGCAGGACTCATAAATCTCGGCATAGATAATTGTCATCACAACTAGCTGCTGCTGGTTTATTTATTGCTGGAATTATGGTTTCATATCGCCGCCGCCGCACCCTCGCCCGAAGCGTCACGCAACGTCGCTCTCGCCCAGAGATTCCCATTCCCCCTTGACAGATCCTGCGAACCGCAAAGGATATAATCGCGAGGGTTGTCACCACCAGCCAAGCCAGAGAGATGTTTAATTGCCGTAAATCTTTGTTTGATGTAAACAACAATAAGCCAGTGAAATGAATCCATGAGGAATTGAGGAATTTGCTACGCTTCCAATTGAAATGTCAAGCCGGATGCGATACGAGTCCAGGATAATGATAGCCATGGAGAATCCAACAGTTTCTATCATGTGAAACGTCTGAGCAGTGAGTGTGTCATATTTATACTTCGGAATTACGTGAGAAATTTTCTCTAGGAAATATATTTCATAAATGTCATAAATATTTTGCTGAGCTTAGCGGCATTAAAATGACTGACTAATTTTAAGCGATATTTAAAAAATGAGTACAGCTTTCCAAACCCCGCACAAATATTTTTAAACCACTAATAAAATTGTTTAGAGAAGAAATACATTTAATTCTTCTTGATCCTCATGTGAATTATAATTATAAATAATGATATTAAGCATTAAGCAGAGTATTCTAGCAATATTAGGGTTTGGTTTTATCTAATTTTACCTTAGGTTAATGATTTCTCTGTAAATTTATTAAGTTATCGAAGAGTTTGTAAAAATATAAAATATATTAGACAAATAGTTATAAAGGCAAATGTTGCCTGCTTTAAACCGCTAATAAAGTGATTACTTCAAAATTTAAATTATACAAAATACTGTCTTTGACTTTTATTAAAATAGTATTAATTCTTTAAAAAAAATATTTGAAAAGGCTGCGTCTGTAAAATCCAAATTATAATCCAAATAAGTTAAAAAATCCCTTTTTCCCATACAACTTTTCATGTTCCTAACAGAATATGTATATAGTAGGAATGTACAACTTCTCCTTGACTTGGCTTCAAAGTGTAATTATTTTTTATGCGCCTGCCTCTGTGAGCCAAACGTCTTTTGAGCAAAAAATAATGAGTTACGCATGACGGAATCTTTTCATGGCAGCAAAAACCCAGCGAAGGCTTGACAGCAGCCACAGAAAGGAAAGAGACAGCCAGAGAAGGGGGCAGGATAAAAAGGATTCATTTCATATTTGCTCGAGCGCGCGCCGAGAGATGAGATGAGAAAAGGAGATGAGCCGAGAGAGGAGGCGGCCATTTTGTGTCTAGCAATCCTTGTGAGGGAAGAACTTCAGAACTTGTCTCCTGGGAAGGACTTTGTAGCAAGGATAATGTGGCTAAATCTGCGATTAAAGTGAAACGAGATACGGCAGGCCCAAGGAAGAATTTTATTATTCAATTTTGCGCCAAGAATTGCTCGTCCTTCGGCCAACCAACAGACAAGTCAGCCTTGTCTAATTGAAACCGAAGCAGAAACAGGACATAAATTTGCCAAAAAAAAAAGAGGAGAACACAGAAAGGACTAAAGTTTTCTTATAGAAATAAATGGACATGGACAAGTTGACTGGAACGGAGGCGGCATAACAAACTCTCGCCAGGCACGCGATGAAATTGTTCGGTTTTTGATGTTTCTATCAAAAGCTGGCAGGGACCGCCGCAAACAGTCAACAGTAGCAGCTTCGGGCCGCATTATAAGCCACATCCTGCCTGGCCCGGCTTAAATTGATAAATATGTAACCAACACAGAAAAAAACAAAAAGATCCAGAGGCATAGCCGCGGACTCCGGAGAGACCTCAGCGTTTATATGGATAATTCAATTTAAATTTTTTGCCCAATCTTTTGACCTTTTTTTTATGTTTTTGTTTTGTTTTATTTGTTGTTAGTACAACCAGCAGAATTATGTACATGGCTGGTCGCGGTTTTTGGCCGTTGTTTTGGCCATTAAATGTTACGGGCTCGGACATATTTGGCGGTCTATGGGAGGCGGTGGCCATTGGCCAACATATGCTGCTTGGATGTGTTTAAATAAATACGCGAAATTTGGCACTTTTGTGGCACAACATTTTCGACTGTCGGGGTTCGTTTTCTCTACTCTTTTTTCCCCTATATTCCCAACCGCTCTGGGTTCGTTTTGCCTTGGCCGGAAGCGCAGGATTTGTTTTTCCGCCATTTCGTTTTTGTGCTAGACAATTGCGAGAAGGTCAGTGGGTTGGTTGGTGCACTAAAGAATATGTTTTTGCTTATATTTTATATATAAATAAATATAAGAGAGACAGGATATATAAATTTTATGTTTAAATAATGAATAATAATGGTCGGAACAAAACTAAATTAGAAATAAAAAGCTCTTCGATAAAGCACAAATTCTACAAATATTTACACGTTCTGATTTAATGTATGGTTTTCCTGAACAGTCTCATTATTCTTCTCTAATTATAGTTAAAATGTATAAAACCTCGTAAATAATATTTATTTACATTTTTTCGCAAGATAGGCTCAAATATAGAGAGGCAAAATCTATTAAGATAATTTTTTCTTGATAATTCTATTCTTAAGTTCTTTGTCATTGTAATAATTGTATAAATATAAACAATATTCTTTGAATAGTTATTTAATTGAATAGTTCTTTGTGCTTACCTGCTCGAACTTTGTGCTCCACATGCGATGTGCTGGACGCTGCCAGGGATGTCAGAGCGGGAGCAGCGCTCACGGCATCCAAGCTGCCGGATACCACTTGGCCGGCACTGGACGTGATGACGCCGTGCTGGGTCCCGGCGGGCGAACAGCCGGCTGTTGCAGGATGCAGCGTGTCCAGCCGGTGTCGCTGGACGCCGCTCCCGCTACCAAGGCCGCCGACGCCGCTGCTACTGCTGCTGCTGCCCAAGACTCCGGCCGTGCTGCTGCTGACCGCATTGTAGTTAAGCACTCCGGCCACGCCCACTCCCACACCCACATTGGGATTGTGCGGCAGACCAAGGCAGTTGCCGGCCCCATTCCCCGACTGAACGGGCAGGGTGTCGAGGGTGTCCGTCAAGCGCTGGCTGGAGTAGATGTCACTGGAATGGAAAGACGTATTCAAAGTCAAGAGTTGTTTATATAATTTCAATAATGAGGTGAGGTCCCTCACCTGAAGGCGCTGGTGGCCCCGAAGAAACTGCTGCGATCCTGCAGTGCCGCCTTGGCCTTCTCCACACTCTGCTTCAGCTGCTCAAAGGTGGACTGATGGAAGCGGTACGAGGTCCAGTCCGGCGAGCACTGGCCAAGGGTCAGGCAGTCCTCCGTCTTCACCTGGGCGAGAGTGGGCGGCGAGACTCGCTTCAGGTCCAGCGCCGTCTGATACGAACAGGAGTTCTCGTACATGGCGCACGCCTGGGGAGCCTCGATGGCTGGCTGTTGGCTGAACAAGGGATTCCACTTGACTCTGCCGGGTGGAGAGGATAAATAATAGTGTTAGGAATTCGTAGGGGCAAGAAATCATACAAGAAGCAACTGTACGGCTTAAGAAAATTCCTTAAATTAATCATTAACATTTCACTTAATTTTAGAGATTTCTTATGAAGTAATTTATGAAATATGTTAATGGTAAATAGCTGGGTACTTTATAAACACTGAGTTATTTTTTATACTAGCGGATAATTATAAGATAGAAATTGGTATTCAAATTATAAGGATTAAATTTTATTTAAAATATAGATTTAATTGAAAGGAAAACCTTTAGATCTTCTGTTTAATAAGTATTTATTTTCAAAGCGAATAATTTAAAGAGCTTTAAGTTTATGCAGATTATACAAAAATCTAAATCTAGATTTCTTTAATATTCTAGAAGACCCTTCTACTTGCAAATACCAGCACAACCTTTGGTTTTAATTACTTTAAAGAATTCCAAACAGCATTCCATCACTCACCTCATGGCAAATTACAGAACTAGATACTCATAAATCATAACGCCCGTAGCCCCACAATTAAAGACTGCAATTTTAAACTATTTAGCCGCTCGTTGGGGCCAAAGAAACGCTCTAATTGCCGCAGCCCCAACACGTTAGGCGAGTTTCCAATCCTCCCCTAGGCCCGGCATAATTAATAGTGGTGGCTGCTTGAAACTGTGGAGCTCCCTTAGATATAGCCACGACGTGCATAATTATCTGGCTTGTTATTTATTGTGGGTACAGTCCCGGCTCTTGGACTGGGCCAACGTTGCGTATGAGCGACGAGCGACGTGCTGTGCGTGGGTGGCGGCCATTTGAGCGTGGCGGCTCTCCAAATGTCCAACGGACCATTGTTCTGCCGGTTCTGCTGGTTGTGCTGTTTGTGCCTTTCCCTTTTCGGCCAGTCTGCCAGTTAGCAGCAAACACAGGGCCCAGGGCATGCAAATTTTTGCACTCTGCCCTCGTCGGAAGTTGCTGGATTTTGATTTATGCCAACGAAATTTATGCCACACACACAACGTGCGACTTCTCCTGTCTCCGGGCTTTAAGGTTCTCCCCCGAAAATGCGAAAAATCGAAACAGAGATGGCTTTAATGCTATCAGATCGGTGGCATCTCTACAGAACATCATCATCAGCTCTGTGCGTTGTCAGACATTATAAACGGCCTGCACACGCCTCATTTATTATTTATTATTTTTCTCGCTCCCAAAGAAGGACCTTCTCGTTTGCATGTAAGCAAATTTCCCCAACAAACAAACATTAGCAGGCGACAGGCAGACATTTGCGTTCTCTCCGCTTTTTGTGCTGCAAACTTATCACAATCGCGACGAGCGTTGAACGCGCGCACACCGGAAATACGAGCGGGATGCCAGGAAGTCGGTCTGCAGATGGGCCCGAGTACCCAAAACGCGTGCTGATGCCATTCGGCCCTTCGACAGCTGTTAATGGTGTAATCCCCCCGTAGATCTTTTAATTAAGAGGCCGCACGTTTGGCTGCTCTTTAATGGTTTGTAAGATTTTTAATGCCGTGCACTCCGAATATTTCGAACTTTGAATACTTTCGCCAGTCGGCGACCGATGGAACTGGTGAGCTGTTTAATTGGCGGGCTACTGGCTGATGATGATTTTGCACTGTTTGCTGGCTTGTGCATATTTCCGTTCCACGTCTGCTAATTCGATTAGCAGAAAACATAAGCTGTGGGATTGCTCTGAGGGTGGGATTAATGCCTCCAATGAAACGGGCTTGTGTTGAGGGGTGGAACTGTGATTATCATCATAAACCAGAAATTGCAAATCGCATTGCAGGGAATAATTTATAAGTAATTTTAAAGTCAAATAAGGATGCCGAAAAAGAAGCCTAGCTACTTTCCTAAATAATTCACAGCTTTCCCGCTTTCTAGGACAAGATCTCTAGGGTTTTTGGGGAGTTGAGTTTAAGGGTTATTCTGTTAAAATAAACAAGTATGCAAGTATGCGATAAACTCTTTCTATTTCGAATATAGTTTTTAAAGCAAGTCAAGTTATATAAATATAATAAAAATATTGATAAGTTGGGAGTATTTGTATGTTACCGAAATAAGTGCATAATATAAAATATTGAATCTTTAAAATGATTTTAACTTTATTAATACTATTATTATCTTAAACCCCGGTATAATTAAATCCAAGTTTAAGCCCAAATTTGTTTTATTAATCTACATTTTGTTTTGGGCTTTTTGAAACACATTTTTAAGTGTAATATTTTTTTAATGTATTTTAAGAATTAAGATAGTTTTATTTAAAATCAGCTTTTGATATAGATTTAAATAAATATATATTTCTTATCAAATTTAGCATACTTAAAAGATTTTTTATATTAAACATTGTACTAAATATTCGTAACTTTAGGAATTTAAATGTAAAACTGCAACCAGAAAAAAGGGAAAGAATATTATTTGTACCTTTTTTTTATTTGCTTATTTTTAAAGTTATAGGTTTAACATTGTTCTGCTTTATTTCAGAGTTTTTACTAAATCGGGGTCTTCATTTTAGAGGTAAACGAAATTTAGGAATTTTGGCTTTAAGATATAAGTGAATTACTTTTCTTCTTAATAATCTCTCTTTTTGTTGATTTGTGATTTAATTATTATGGTAGTTTGTCCCTTAAATATAGGTATTATTTTAAGCTTACTGAAGCTAATTAAACAATCTGAAAGTCACTAGTTAAGACAAGAAGAATACAACTTCAGTGTTTACTTCACTATTTTATGCCGCCGCTAAATCCTATTATAGTTACCACATGTTAAAAACTTAACTCACCTCAGGATTGTGCCTGTTTTTGTGATTAAGTTTATCCAAAAATAAGACTCCTTCTTCCTGCTGTCCCTAGTCTTTTCGTTGTAGACTTCCGATGGGCACCACTTGCGATCGTAGACACTTCACTAACGTTTTTCAGCCCGTTAATCACCTCACTCAAGTGCGTACAAATTGCAGGCCGGAAATGAAATTATTGTCAAAATGGCGACGGATATGCGACAAGTGAACGCGAAGGCGATAGCGACAGCGACGCGCCACGCAAATAGGGGTTCCCTCAGGTGTGTGGAGCTCTGCAGCTCTGTAGTTCCGTAGTTCTGAAGCGGATATGCAAGGAAATTTGTCAGTGCAAGGACGCCGGCAACTGGACACCGACGGCAGCGAAGGCAACGGTCTCGGTCTGGGACTCGGGCTTGGGTTCTGTTTCTGGCGCTGGCTCCAGTTCGTTGGGCATTTCGCACAGGTGCATCAGCAAGAGGGAGTTGGGGGAAGCAACGAAAGCGGAACGAAAATGAAATCAAAAAGCGAAATTTCTATAATTTCCGCACAAAAATGTCCGCGACACACTGGCAGGACTACGACGACACATGCGAGTTTGTACGTCTGTGTGTGGGCTCCTCTTGTTTCCTTGTTTTCTTATATTTTTTTTTGTAGTTGCCACGCCCACATAGCCAGCAACAAGCTGGGCGTATGTGTCCAAGTCTTGCACCGATTCCACCGTGTGTGGGCTTTGTGTGTGGGAACTTCCTCCTTTTGGCCCGTGTCCTGCTGCTGGTGTTTGTTTTTGTGCCTGCCTGACCCAAGAAAGGTCTCCCCGGGATATTGACGACGTGTGACCGACGAATCTAGACCGCAAAGTACCGCTATTATGTCGTCCGCGACGTGTTGCACTTGGTAGCGCGCACTCCAAGTTAATGTGGCGGCCAGATCATCCCGTCCGCCAGCACACGCTCAAAGATGGCGACACACTCCTCCCACAAGTACACATTGCTTGGTGGGCAGGAGTTGGGGTGTAGGATAGCAAGGATGTCACCCCAACGTCCCGTCCGTGGGACGCGCAGGCGCGCTCTCCGTGCTGGCACCACCTCCATCCACTTGGCGCTGGCCTTTTATCTGCCACTGTCATCGGCTGCTGCTGCTGCTGCTGCCACAGCTACTGCTTCTGCTCCGGCTCCTTCTCCTGCTGCTGCTTCTTCCTCTGCCTCTGCTCTTGGTGGGCGGAGCTTAAAACATTCCCCAGTGGATGTGCTTGGGCATCATTAGTGCTGCCGTGGAGAGAAGACCCCATTTTGGGCGGAAGTGCGTATGAGCAATATTTTAACAATGGCGTTTAAAACAGTTAAAGAGCATGTGCCTCGGTGTGTGTGTGTGCCTGTGTGTGAGCCCATTAGGACCTTAGTTTTGCGGGCGCTTTAAGGCCCGCAGATAAGCCCTGGCACATAATAACGTTTTAATTTCGTGCAAAAGTAGCCACAAAAGGCGGCCCCAAGATCTCTGCCAAAAAGGATATAATTAACATGCCAGTGGCAGCTGGGGGACCAGCATACACACACATCCCTGCATCCCTACATCCCGTGCTCCTGCCCGGCACATGTGTTAAATGACTTTTAGATAAGCGGCTGCTGTGTACGGTGACATGATTTAAGGTCGTGACTGGCACAGGATAATTTGCGATAAGCAGCAGGATTGACTTGGCTCGGTGATTAATTTACCAGCTGCACATTCGCAGGTGAACAACCACACAAATCTAAGATAAAGCTAATGAGCTCCAGAAACTGAAGGTATCCCAGGGAGTCAAGGTTTTATAAAGCCTCTTAAGGATATCTTTCCACAGATAACATTTAAGGACACAGATAATACTTAGGGGCATAAAAAGTTAAACAAAGAATAGCTTCAATTAATTTAGTAATATTTCAAAAACCAAGTACCCTTTTCAAGGCTTAACGGCAGGAGAAAAGCTGATCAAAAGCTATTTATCCTTAAAGAGCTTTTAGTAAATCAACAAACCAGTTGTTAATAAGCTTTGATATGCTATATAAAAACCCCACAAAAATACAAAATGATTCAATATTTTAATTGAACAAAACACACAATCGTACACTTATCACATTAAGTTTTGTCTGTCTCTAAGTTGGGAAAACGTAGAAAGTCTTGCTAGTTGCACTTGATCTCTGTAGCCAGTGATAAAACTAATTACAAAAAAACGAACGAAGGGGTATCCTGTCTTGGAAATGTAGAAATGGAGTTATAAAACGGGGTGGCGTGAGCGAAGCCTAAATGCGGCTCTTGGAGTTCGCCTTGACTTCAAATAGTTTGCGCACAAAGAAGACCTGCGGAGTAAGCAATTATTTAGCATAAAGAAAAGCTGCGTTGACAGAATTCTCCTACCTGTATTGAGCACGTGATCAATATGACCACAATTTGGCTAATCGAGAAGGTTTGGATGTAGGCATTGTTGTCCAACAGCAAGGCATAGTCGCGCGACTCGCGGTGCCTGCTATGCGCCTGATATCCCATCATATCGTTGATGTTACGCTCCACGGTGCCAATGGTGGCCTGAAAATATAGATCAACGTGAGTTTTCCATGGGGGCGGAACCCAGAAACCAGTTTCACTCACAGTGAAGTTTTGCATGTTCAGCTGCAGCTGTTCAATCTCCTTGGCGTACTTGTCCCAGGCATCGTACTTCACCACGGTGATGTAAATGTTGACCAGCTTGCCGGCGAAGCGGGAGAACTGGTTGTCGATGCACACGGAGTAGTAGCCGCCGGGTGAGACCTGGTCGGTGTAATCCGCGGTGGCCTGCCACTGATAGGGCTTCACCACCTCGTTGGCGGGATTGCGGACCGCAAAGCCAGCCATGCCATCGCCGCCACGGACCACCTGGAAAAGGGAAAGATGGCCTTGGTAAACTCTCCTCTTTCGTCCTCCCGCCAAGCCCTTGACTCACGCTAAACGACACGTAGAAGGTGGCTCCCGCCTGCACATACTGGTGATAGCAATCTTCCTTGCCAGCATCAATGTGAACCTGGAAAAGGGAGATCATTGATTAGGATTCCACACGCGGAGTTGAAATGATCTCTCCTCTGACACCCACCTTGTAGTCCATGGCCACCGCGGGCAGGTTTTCGTACCATGGCTGCTGTGCCTCTTGCGCCGTGGTCGTCTCTATGAGCAGACAACAACAAATCAGGGCAAGTGGAAGTATTAAATTTATCTGTGCTCTCTGCCACGTCGATTGCATTTTGGGGAATCTCGC
Organism: Drosophila bocqueti; assembly: GCA_018151655.1. NCBI lineage: Eukaryota > Metazoa > Arthropoda > Insecta > Diptera > Drosophilidae > Drosophila > Drosophila bocqueti. The sequence continues at coordinate 1,920,805 of JAECXF010000230.1, forward strand.
GTTGTCCGCTATTGGAGTCTGGATGGGGGTTATAGCGGGGACGGCCTTGTTGCGTTTTCCACTGCGCTCTCTGTCAGCTGGGAGGAGGGATTGGAGCCGCCGGTTAACTTTCTATTTGCTAAACAAACATAAAAGTCCACCAAACCAAATTCAATAAACAACCAACCTGTTGCGCTGCCAACCCAGTTCAAAAGTGCACCAAGTTGGCAGTCGCTCATGTTTGGTATTTTCCAAGACGGGGCTGCCAAAGGGCGCTAGTATCTCTTGGGAGTGGGCGGTATTTTTGAAATTTAGTTTTTAAAACTCAATTAAATAAGTATTGGTTTAATTTTGTTTAATTAAATAATTGAGTAATATGCTAAACAAAGTTTACATAAGATTCATTTACCATTACCTCATAAAGAATATATATTTTCAAGTTATGTTGCCTAGAAACCCCCTTTCAATTTCACATACTTACGCCCTTTCTTCCACTTTTACCAGTTTGAAAAGGGTGGCAGCACTCGCAATTTAAATCTCAATTTATAAGCAATGCTTATAAAAAAAAGTGAAAACAAACTAAAATAAAACTAATCTACAGCCAATCTAAAATAATTTATAAATCTAATTAAAAAATCCACTCAATCCGGAGCTGTTTCTTATCCCCCTTATCACAATCCTCTGCAGCGCCGCCTTGTGATAACGCAATTAACATATGCCTGTGTTTTTGTTTGCGGCTTTTTGCGATAATTTAAACAAACACAATTGCGCTCGAGTGTTGATTAACCTCTACGTGGTGGAGAGGGTCAGATAAAAACGAAGTGCACTCGGCTCTCGCCATTCACTCCCCAGCTGCGCCCAGTGCCACCACAACATGGTCAACGTCACCGAGGATGTTTTCGCCACCGGCGCCGTGGATCCGTTCACCAAGAAACAGGAGGACATCAAGCGCTTCACCCTCAGCAATGGCAGCGGTATGTCCGTCCAGGTGATCAGTCGCGGAGCCATCATAACCAGCATAAAGACCCCGGACTCCAGCGGCCAGTTGGATGACGTGACTCTGGGTTTTGATGACCTGGCGGGTTACCAGAGCGAGCGGAATCCGTACTTCGGTGCCACCATTGGACGCGTGTGCAACCGCATCGGCGGGGGACGCTTCGAGCTGGATGGCAAGGTGGTGGAGGTGTCCAAGAATCGGGACAACAAGTTCCAGCTGCACGGCGGTTTCGTGGGCTTCGACAAGGCCCACTGGCAGGTAATGGCAGTGCGGCAGGACGGCGTCACCCTCTCGCACACCAATCCCGACGGACACGAGGGCTATCCGGGCACGGTGACAGCCACGGCCAGCTTCACCCTCAGCGAGGATAACTGCCTGCACGTCCGGATGACCGCTGAGAGTGACCAGCCGACGCCCGTGAATCTCACTAATCACTCGTACTTCAACCTGGCCGGCCACAAGGCCGGGGCCAATGGCCTCTACGAGCACACCATCGAGATCAATGCCTATGGTATCACCGAAACGGACAAGGACTCCATACCCACCGGCAAGATCACGCCCGTGGAGGGGACATCCTTCGATCTGCGCGTACCCAGTAACCTGGGCGAGCGTCTCAAGGAGCTGCAGCCAGCCCGTGGATACGATGACAACTTCTGCGTGACATTCAGTCCGCCGCAGCCGCTGGCCAAGGTGGCCAGGGCCACACATCCGCCCACCGGACGCTGGTTGGAGGTGGTGAGCAATCAGCCCGGTGTGCAGTTCTACACATCCAACTTTATGCCGGACGTGGAGCGTGGCGAGACGCCGATTCCCGGCAAGGATGGAGCCAAGTATGCCAAGCACGGCGCCTTCTGCCTGGAGACGCAGAAGTTCCCGGACTCTGTGAACCACAGCAGCTTTCCCACAACCATTCTAAGGCCGGGCGAGAGCTACAACCACGAAGTCATCTACAAGTTCGGGGTCTCTCACTGAGTGGTGTGCGCCTTATCGGATCCAAATATATAATATAGTAAATGCCATGTATGTATATCCGTTAAACGATTATAACCAATAAACCGAAAGTCACGCATTCATGAAATTGTTTTCTCGCCATATATAAGCTGCAAGCGAGGGCATAGGCCCAAAATCAGTTGAAATGATCCTTCAGCTGGTACTTCTCTTCCAAGTCGGTCTGGGCTTCGGCCAAGAAATCGGTTCACTGCGGATAATGAACGGCACTAAGGCCAAGGGAAACCAGTTCAACTATCAAGTGGGGCTGATCTCCTTTTTCGAAGGACAAATGGATGAACCTAGCCTCTGTGGAGGCGCCATCCTCAACGAGTTTTTCATACTGACGGCTGCACATTGCCTGCAGGAACCAAAGGCCAAGCTGTAAGTAGGTCAGTCCTACGCAATATATTTACTCAACTTTGTTACTCACAGATCCAAGGTCCTGGTCCAAGTGGGCAGTCTAGATGCTCCAGGGGATGAAAGGGCGATCACAGTTAAAGCCATCAACACCCGCGTCCATGAGAATTTCAATCGTCAGACGGTGGAGAACGACCTGGCCCTGATCAAGTTGCCGAGGATGCTCAAGTTTAATTGGTTTAGACAGCCCGTCCAGTTGCCTAAGAACGCGGTATGGAAGTACTCAGGACGGCCGGCCGTGGTCTCGGGTTGGGGTCTGACCAACTCGTGGGAGCCCAGCCGGTTCCTTCAGTACCTCAATGTGACCATAATCTCGAACAGGGAGTGCCAGAGGCGGTGGACCGAAAAGCTCAACGCAACGGGAAAGAGGAAAGACATCTACAGCTCCTTTGTATGCATCGACTCCAAGGAGGGTCTGCCATGTCTAGGCGACTCCGGGGGACCGCTGGTCCTGGCCGATGGATCCAGGACCTTGGTGGGAGTCATCTCCCACGGCTACGACTCGGCGTGCCAGATCAAGGTGCCGGATGTTTCCACAAGAGTTAGCCAGTTTCTGAGGTGGATAGAGGTCAGCATGCTGAGCATGTAGAAGTCAAAGGCATTGAACCACATTAAAAGGCAGGATATCTTTTCAAACGTGTGCTTTATTCTTATTACTTCATACAAACTTCCATACACTGTCTCGTTATCCGCTCCCCGTTCGGTTCTCATAATATTCTCTTGTGGCTTTGCTAAATTTGTTATCATTTCTGTATGTTGTATGTTATTTTGTGACTGTGACGGTGTTGCATGTCGTTTAAACAATTTTACGTTTATGATAATGTTTACATGTTCTCGTTTTGTGGGCTTGGTTTACGTGTGTGTGGAGAGTGTGTGTGGTTTATGTTGCTGATTATTTGCAATCCTTGCTCCTCGCAATCCTGCTACTTCTCGTAAATGCAGTTCTCAAAATGTACAAAAACCTAAATGGAAATGATACAATGAGCGTGAGTGAGATATACTTTGGTTCCTTCAAGATTCTTTAGTATTTGTCCTATATGTACAAAAAGTGTTAACGAAATTCTGAAAAAGCTATACAATTTGTTAGTTTAACAAAGCGAATAAGTTGTTAAGAAACTCGGCTGAATAAATTAGTTTTCTTATCGTTTTGTTTTTGTTTTTGTTTCGTTTTTTACGGCTGCTTGAAGACTTCAGAAAAATTTGTTTGTAACTAGCGTAAAATTTGTTCGTTATCTTTCGTTTAAATATATAAAAAATGCACGTATTATCCGTAGTAAATAATAGATGTAAAGTAATTGTTAAATTGTTTTCTCTCCTCTTTTGTAAGTTTTCCTCTTGCTTTATTTCCGTTTGCTTGTAAAAATGATCAAGTAATTTACTATGCGTTCAACTAGTTTATTTTCATATTGAAATATATATGCTTCACATATATATATATAATATATATATATATATATAATTTGGTAACTTTCAATATTGCGTTTATCATTTGCCTATAAATCCATAGAGTTTCGTGTGTGACTTGTAACTATACGTTATCATAAATGTTATTTATTATTTATATCCTGTTCCGAAAACCGAAATGGAACTTAGCGACATTTGTTTTTGGAAATACGTAAATGATTCAAGAACAGATTTTCATTTTCCTTAGCTTGAAGAAGTGTAAATTTTGTATGCTTTCTTTTCGTTCGTATAAAATGTTGGTTGGGATTTTGTTTTATATTTTTTATTTTTCCTTTTTAACATACGCAAAATATATTTTGTATATTTTCCATGTCTCACTTAACTAGGGCTTTATGTATAAGTTATTATTATTATTATTTATTACTTTTGCTAAACTTTGCCTTCCTTTCGCTTGTCTTTATGTTTAATTTTATGTTTTTCGTTTTTCTTTGTTGAAACAGTAACTTTCAGTCATCTTGTAATCATAATACATACATACATATATGCAATATTACATACGTACAATAATATTCTGGTTTCGTAATTTAAATTTGTTATGAGCGCCGCGTACACTGCATAAAAAACGCATTCCCTTTCTTATATAGTGTGTCGTGTTCTCGTAATTTCACATCGTTTAGGCTTAGGTTTCGGCTTCGGTTTCCTCCATATCGGTTGTATAAAAGCTAAAATGTTATCCGCTGCGTATGACAAAAAGTTACCTAGGCAAGTAAGTATTCTTTCCGGATCGATCGGGCGATCCTGGAGACCCGATACAAAAAATCATCGATCGCCTCCCTTCATTTCCGGCTCGATTTCGTTCGTGTTTCATCTTGTTTTTGGCAGTTATCGTTTAGGTTTCCTTTTGACATGTTTTGTGGTTGCTGTTCTTGTTGCTGCTGCAAAACCGATATCTATATACCGATATCGGCTGAATATCATTAACTTCACGTACGCTTATGTCGCTATCTTTAATTATGTATATGCTAAGCAACTAACATTGGACCATTTCCATTGCGCGACGCACTATATAAGAAAACTAGCTACTTGATTAATTTACCTTTATCCATATATATGCATATATTGTATATATATTATATTTTATGCTCGTATTTATATATTTATATTCGTATTATAATGCAGTTACGTTGCGTTACGTTATTAGAAAGAATTACGCCAGCTTACGGCAGCTGGGAGACTGCCAAAAGGAAAGGAAACCCATGGACGCCCATCTCAGGCCCAGCCCAGCGGAAATATATTGTACAGCGAAAGCATCCACCGCTCGAGGCAGCACCAGCTAATGATCACCTGGGACAGGTGCTGCCGCAGGCAGACCGTTACCGTTACCGTCACCGCCACCACGATCAGGACCAGGACGATGGCCGCAAAAAGTCATCAGTCGCACTCCGGCCCCTCAGAGAAGTGACCCCGCACGTCCAAGGCGGAGGCCAGCTGAAAGATGATGTGCGACAGCGACGGATGCTCCAGCAGCTCGTTGGCCGGCAGTGGCGGCTCGCAGCGCGGCCTCATGTGCCGCCCCCGGAAGCCGCGGTGCAGGCGCAGGACCACATCACAGAAGACAAAGCGGAGGATCAGGGTGCGCAGGAAGTCGTCGCCAAAGAACTGGACATAGGAGGAGTCTGGAAACACAGGGCTTGAATCAGAGAATCAAATTTTAAAGAACCCAACACCCACCTATAAACCCTATGCCCTGTTCGATCTCATCGATGCGACACCGGGTGACCAGGCGCGAGGCCTCCGTGATAAAGCGATCCACATAGGTCTGGCAGCGTTCCCAGTGATGGATGGGCACGTCGCCGACATTGCAGATGTAGCAGAGGGCGGTGAGCGGGGAGTGCAGGAACAATGTGAAAAGCGACCCATGATGCTGGACATCAGCTGGAAATTGAAAGCAAGTCTTAAGCACTTCCTCATCTATTAGCAAGCTAAGATCTTAAGCTCACCCTGGAAAGCGGGAGGCACGTCCTGGGGCGACATCAGCACCACCAGCGGCTGGCCAAAGTAGCGCGGTATGTGCTGAAAGACAAACGAGTTGTCCGAGTCGATGATGATGAACATGGGCCGGCGTGTGAAGGGATAAAGATCGCCGGGATATAGGCAGTGATTCTCCTTGTACGACTTGCCGCGGCACGACAGCCCGCCGCCGTCCACGCTGTCCCGCTTCACGCTGGTGGCCAGGCCGCCCAGCTCGTAGCCAACTGGAAGAAGGATACATTCAAGGATAAAGAAAAATAATAATAGTTCCTGTTACTCACAATCCTCGGGATGTTTGGTGGTGGAGAAGCAGCCGTCGGCCGACATGTACAGGAGCAGGGCACCGCCCAGCGGCAGTTCCTTGAAGCCGCTGGCCAGGAACACCAGCAGCTGGCTTATCGATGGCTTGTACAGCAGATACTTGTGGGGATTGTCTCGAAAGTGGCGGCCATTCTCCATGTAGCCCTTGGAGCCAGGCACTCCGTACGGCGGTATCCGGCTGGCCGCCGGACTCGCATCGTGGCCATGCAGGCCATGGGCCATGCTCAGCGGATTGGTGGCTGATTCCGTGGGCTCGCGCTCCAGCGTCTGCAGCATCCGGAACATGTCCATGGTCAGTTCGGAGAACTTGGCCTGCTCGCAGGCAGAGCCCACGATCAGGATCTCCTGCAGGCTGAGCGTCATGTGCGGCGAGCGCTCGCAGGGCGGCGTCGTAAGCGGCGACAACCTAGAACCGGAACCACTGGACACATCAGTCGAGGTAGTCGCACTCGTCCTCCGGCGAATGGCGGGGCCCGTGCTTTCACAGAAGAATTGAGAATGTGGCGCACTAATGAGGTGACAAGGGTTCGGGTGTCAGGGTGTCGGGTGTGGGGTGTCTTGGTGGGATCGGGGTTCAAATGATAATGAAATGATAACTTTTGTGGTGTGTATATGTCGGGTTGGGCCATGGAAACTTTTTATTATACATTTATTTAAAAAGAATATATTTAAAAAGGTAAATGGAAAAAATCGCAACTTTTAACAAATTTTTTAATGAGTTTCAAAACTCTAGGGATTTTTTAGAACGCCTGATAACTTTCGACTTTGTTTATTAATTATTTTTAAAATATTAGTTAATTATTTATTAAATATTATTTAAATAAATTAAATGAACAGAACAGTCTTAGTATAAAACATTATTTATATTTGAATTCTTTAACTAACTTAGAATAATAAATATTTAAAAAGTAAGAACTTTGGCATTTTAATTTTCAAGATTTTCTTTCTTTTAGAAAAATTTATAAACAATTATATTAAGAAGTAATTGAATTAAATTCTTTATAGTTTCCACAGTTTCTTCGGCCCAGCTCGGATTGTGGTTGGATTTTGTGGGTGTTTCGGGACAGAGATCATGGGTAAAGTGCATGACAAAATGACAACGGTGAGTGTTTCTTTGGTGTTTCAAGTCTTCTGTGATAAGCACAACAAATGAACATAATCAACGGCAACGAAACTCAAGCAAAACTCGTATACCTACGCAAACAGAACAGGGCATATATATATAGACAGGGTTGTCAAGGAAATGCTTAAGCTAAATCACTTAAAGAGGTGTCGAAAAGTATGCTTAAATATTTCTCAATCTGTTTTAAAGATTTAGTATTTTAAAACATACTTCTTGACACCACTTACAGCTTCTCTTTTCTCTTGACACCCCTGCCAGTACGTTGACATATGCGGACAGAGAGAGGCTATTGGCCTTACCACTGCCCAGCACCCCACCAGCTGTCCAAACTCCTCCTCCGCCGACGAAAGCACGGGCTAAATACGCGAGTACGGCTGGAAGCTGTGCCAACGACTCACCTGTGCGACAGTATGATGGGATTGGAGTCGGCATGAAGGACGGCCACCGCCGCCTCCGCCTTGATGAAGCCCTTGATCTCCTCCAGCACCAGCGACCACTCCAAATGATCCTCCGGCTCGTAACTGCGGGGAAATCTGGGGATTAACACGGAATACATAAGTGGGGCCAACTAATTAGTTACGTGTTGGTGTACTCCTGTATTTGCTTCTCCAGCTCGGTGACCAGCTCGCGCACCAGCTTCATCTTCTTGAGCAGCAGGCAGACGACTATGAAGCGGGCATAGTATCTCAGCTTTTTCACCATCAGATCGGGCCGATCCTCCTTCGCCGCCCTCGAATAGTAGGCCCGTCCCCGGATGGCCGCATAGAACTGATACGCCTCATTCAGGTAGTTCGTTTCGCTGGTTCTTAAGCTGAAGGACAAGAAGGAAACCCTAATAAGCTTATATTTTTTAAAAGTTTATGATTTCTGATACTCACTAATAGTGGTAATAGAGCTGGCCAATTTTGCTGGCTATTTCGCCGATCTGCCAGCGCTTTAGGCCATACTTGGAGTCGAGGACCATGCGATGTTGCTGCTGGAACTTCCACAGCTTGGTGTATACATCGAAGGTGCGACCGAAGTAAGCTTGCCACTGCCGATGGCCATACTGCGGCAGATCCCTGTGATTGATACTAACATTAATTAGTTGCAACAATATTTCGGTGGCTGAGACCGACTCACCTCAGCCCGTTGAAGAGCTGCTTGGACTTCTCGAGCAGGTGGCAGAACTCCAAAACTAGCTTTCGATCCTGTTCTTCCGTGGATTCCATTTTCACCATGCCGTTCTTCTCAACCGCCACCGCAATGTGTTATGTCTGTGAATCGGATCTGCTGGAAACGGAGATTATAAAGGGAATTATTGGGATGCTTAAAGAACATAATCTATAGGCTAGGGAATCAGCTTGTTTAAGAGTATCTTAGGGAGGGAAAGTGTTGTGAAAAGGTTTCTTAAAGTAGACTAAAATTCCAGGGTTGTATGTTTTTAGTTACTTTTCTAAAACAAACCAAATATAACCATGTATCCGATATGTATCTACGCATCCATATATCTATCTATCTATCTATCGGTTTTCGTATCTATTGTAAACGAGAAGGGGGCCACGGAGGAGCTGACTGCCCACTTGAGATTCATTCAGCCGCTCGTTGAGCCATTGTCGATGTGGATAATATGGATAATGTGCATAATGACGATGATGATGTCAATGGGTTCGATGCTGATGCCGTGGCTTTGCTCACAATAAAAATGAAATGCCTATGCGGCTCTTTGTTCCTCTGGCAATGCATATTAAATATTTAATTTTTATGTTTCCCGAAAAAAAGAACCGAGGACGAAATACTAGAACTTCTGATTATGTTTCCGTTTCTAAGCGAATTTAAGATGTAAAGGCGGGGATTCTCGGTCGCGATCCCAATACGAATTCAATTAAAATTTCAATTTGGTAAAAACAATTATGTAGCCTTTTAAGTGCACACGGACAGATGGATGAGATGCCCGGCTGAGAGAGATGAAATGGGATGAGACAATCGTTATACTGGGCTATGCATCAAAAGCTCAATTAATAACGCCCGACCAGGCGACCAGGCGACCGGGCGAAATTGTTTGCACAAAAAGAAGAAAAAAAAAGGAAACAGAAACCACACACACGGGGCCACAGTACGAGGAAAAACCCGGAAAATGTCGAGCAGGGCAGAGCGGAAAACAGAGTAAATGCACAAAAGGGTCGGCAGTGCAAATGGCGCCGCAGCGGCCACATTGATTTGGCTTTGGCCAAACTAGGTCGCCCCACAGAGCACAAAAACTTTCAATATGAGCTCATCAGGCAGCAGCCAGTAGCCAGTAGTTCGGTACAGTGAAAAAAATGAACTTCAATTGGACAAGTTGCATATTTTTGTACAAAATTGAATCGGAAAAGGCTCAGAAAGGAAGAAATAGAATCAAATATGACCTTAAAGTGTACTGTAAAAGGTTAACTTTACGAAGGGAAATATTTGAAGCTTCAAATATTCCATTACATCAATTTTTTTGTATAGTTTAAATCTGATTTTAATTCATAGAAATAATTACAAATTCACAGAGACTTAAAATCACTTAAAAATGCTTTCAAAACTAGCCATACTTTCTCCCTGTGCACCCTCAAATGGCAACTGGGGACAGAAGATGGTAGCTGAGCGATGGTGTAAATATAGTTTCCCTTTTTATTTTTGGGCCGGGAAAGTGCTGCTGGGAAACTGCGTCAGATATGCGTCACCTCGGTGAGTGGCCAAACCAACAAGTCGATTGGGGCACACACTGCCAGTAGGACACACATTTATGGCGCCCTAATCAAATTAAGCTTCCATTTAGCGCGTGGAAATTACATAATATGAAAATTACGCATACGCAGCGTTAACAAACAAGCGGCGAGTGGAGTGGCGTCTCCACCGAGTGTCGAAAGCAAAACAAAGCTGACTCACTCACTCACTCACTCGGTCACTGAATGACAGACTGGCACTGGCTGCTGCTGCTGACTTCATCATCGCCATCATCCTCGACAGAAGTTAACCAACATCATCAGCATGTCAACATGTGGAAGCCGGAAATGAAGAAACACAAATACTAAGCACAGTCGTTGCCACTGCGATGTTGCTCATTAACACCCTCCCTGTCTCCCGCTGTCTGGTCGTCCATTTGGTCTTCCCTCTGAAAGTGCTTTGCCCCTCGGAGCCCACACTAAGCAGAGCAGACAGGGCCACGCCGGGATGTAGTCCTGCCACCAGCAAAAGTGTCGAGGATGGTTAAAGGAAAACTATAAAGGGAGGGAAATTATATGGCAATAGAAAAACTAAACTACTTTAAACTTAAACTTTGTAAGAACACTTTAAGGATTTTAAATAATGTTTTAAGGGTATCTTAAAATATGCAATAAATTAATGAAGTTTGTATATTCTTATTAAACTTATAAATACTCTTTTTCAGCCTAATTTTTGTACCTCTTCAGTATATTTAAAAAATCTTCTTAAAAAAAACACTAAATTTCGGACTTCTTAGACTTTCCTTAAGGACACTTTTGTCGCCTTGCCAAAGTCAGTCATATACATAGTTAACGCGGCAAAGTTCTTCCCTCTATTTTTATTTTCATTTGTATGCCCTGTTGCTCGTGTTGTTGCTGCATGTGTGACAATATGTACAGCAGCAACAACAAGAGGAAAAACAAGAACTAGGATAAAATAAAACACCAGCTACGAGAGCGAGTACAACTGTTGGTGGAAAATCCCAATCCCAGTCAAACAAAGCGTGAAGAAAAAAGGGAAAAGCGGAGTATGCAACGCACTTTGCCGCTCATCGGCGAGTTTTCCAAGGGGAGCGCGGAGGCGGAAACGAGCAGCAGCTCCCTTTTGACTGACTGCCAGTGCGTGCTTCTGTGAATGTGTGTGTGTGTTTTCAATGCCCGCCAGCACTCTTGCAACAACATCCAAGGCAACTGCAACAACAGCAACATTACACAGAGGAAAATCATAAACTATACATTCCTTTGAGCTGACTATTAAATGTAGTGTAGAAATATATGTGGATCTTGTAAATTAAATTAAAAATGTATTTAAAACATTTATATCCTCTTGTTTTATTTATTTAAAATTAGTTAAGGCTTCGATATATTTTATCAGGTATACTTAGCAACGATCTGATAAAACCATTTTAGATCAAAATAAATAAAAGCATCTTTAGGATTGATAAATTTATGAAATTATATAGTCTCTAAATCGCTTAAGTTTTTACATTCTTATTTTTATTTTCATCAATTAAAAATGTCTCTTATTATTCCTCATTAAAATATACTAAAATTTCTTACAGTGCCTCAACTATTCGCTGCTACTCCGCGCTCTTTGCTATTTGACAAAGCTGCACATTTTTTCCGTTTCGCTCCTTTTCTTTCTGAAAGTGGGAGTGTGTGTGGCTAAACAAGGAGTGGGATGTGTGTGTGGAGTGTGTGTTTGGAGGTTGGGTGTGTAATCCTTCAAAGGCATTGTAGGCTACACATTTAATGACATTTTGACGCTGCTGCCAACGCTGATAATGATGTTGTCGTACATGCAACGTCCGCATCCGCAGCAAACTTCAAGTTGTGTCTTTCCCCCCAAAAAGTGCTCTTCCCCTCTCGCTCTCCCGTTCCCCTTCCGCCCGTCCACTCATTAGGACTTATGAATTTCGGTTTAACAATTGAGCAGCCGCTGCTGCTCCTGCCTGGCTGCGAAACTTTGGCACAGTTCAGCCTTCATAATTAATGGTGGGAAAAAAGAAGAAGCTGCCACAACACTTTTACATATAAAAACCAACTACTTGAGTGGGCCAACTTTGCTCTAATGATACAGACAGACAGACAGAGTCCGCTCCGCTCCGGTCCGAAAGTTACAATTCTCATATCTCGCTGCAGACATCACACAGAGGCTGAGGCTGCTGCACAAAAACTTTGGCAGGACCAAAAAGCCAGCCGGATGCGAGTGACCAGCGTGGAACTTTTCCCTTGGCCTCAGGACATTTTTTTTTTAGCTGTTGTGAACTTCGTTCGACTGTCGCCCGGGGGCAATTTACATTTCACATTTAATTGGCAATTTCTATTTATCGAAATTGATCTCGCCCCCCGAAGTTGCCAAAAGGATGTTTGTATTTCAACACAGCATGCCGGCAAGCACACACAAAGAGGAAAACTGTGTGTGTGCGGACGGAAAATTAAATTCATTCAAGGTACATGGGGCCTTATCTGTTTAAATTTTTAAGTTTCTGTGTAGAAGTCAAAGGGAAATAATAATTTATATATTTATTTCTAAATTGCGAGCCAACAATTCTGTTATGGTTAGCAAACAAATATTAATTCATTTTACAAAGGATAAGGGACCTGTGGAATACAGTGCAAAAAATCTGTTTTTTCTGGGACATTTTAGATATTTTTTTATTCTATTTTGTCACTTATCTATTTCTCATTTTAATTGTTTTTGTGGGTTTGGGACTCCAATTTCAGGAAACCTAAAATATAAGAAAATGGTCTTACTAAGTGCATAGAAGGAAATTCTTATGGAACAGAGCAGTCCAAGACCCACTACCTGAATTTTTATCCTTTCTCCCTGGCCAAAAGTCCCACTGGGACGTCCTGAATATTTCTTTTGTATCCTGTTTATAACGTGTTAATATAGTGCTTTATATCTAGTCAGGATAAATGAAACAAGTTTCTGATATTTGTAACATAAACCATAAAAAATTGGTAGGACTATTAAGCTCCTTAGCCAATATAAAATGAATGGTCAGGAAATTTAAGTTTAGACAGGAAGAATTTTTGGCATGATCTTGTCTAAGTATGTTCATCTTTTGGAGAAAGTCTGCCTTCTTTATCAGCTTCTTTGGTTAATTATTAATTCATTATGGATCTAATATTAAAGATATCATTAATATTTTATAATTAAGTTAACACTCACCTTATCATTGTTGTGTCTGCTGCTGCTGCCACAAACAACAACAACAGAAACAAAAGCGGATACGGAAACAGCGAACTCGGTCGCAGTCACAGCCTCTGCTAGCAGTCGCTGCCCGCTGCTGCCGCTACAGCCGCCGCTGCCGCTGCTGCTGCTCCTGCTGCCGACGTCAACGTCGCCGTTGTAGGTAGTTGTTGTTGCCGCCGTGTTGCAATTAGATTAGCCGTCTTTGTTGCCGCCGCTGCTGCCTCTGGCTCTGCCGTTGCTGCCTCTTCCACTGCCAACGTCGACGGCTCCGTCCTAGCTTTGTTGCTGGCGCCTTGCACTTGACATATGTTTGCCGGATTCGACCAGGATCTGGGTCTGTATCTGGATCTATACCTCTATATGTACACGTCGGCCACTCACTTCACTTTTCACTCACAGAACCCAGGCTAGGACTCCGCTTTTTCCTTTTGCCGGTTTGCAAACGGTTTTCCCACACACGGATTTCACTGGGGATTGCGGATTCTCATTCTCTCTGCAACAATCACTGGACGCTTCCTCAATCCTTGGGGGGATTTACACGGATCTCGAGAGCGTTACGTGCGGGGGGATAAAAGCGGGGAGCGGCAATTGTGAGTGGAGAACGCTGCGACCGTCGCGTTTGGCTGCACAGTATTGAATTTTTTCGCATTTACATTTTTAACGAGGAGGGTTGGGGGTTGGTATTGATTTTTTTCGCCACTTTGACAGTTCTTGGTGCCGGCGATGGCCGCCAGGGGGCGTGCGCTGACAGTTGGCAATTTTTGCGGGGGTTGAACAGCTGATGGGCCAAAAAACCGTTACAACGGCACATTTTGAAGGGAAAACTCTCCAAAGGGGTTGAAAAGTTTAAAAATCTAACGGTAGGCGGCGACACCTTTGACTTTGAACAGCTGATTCGGCGTTCCAAAAAACTCCAAACCGGTTTTGATTTTGAAAAAAAATTAAAAATAATATTGTTAAATACAAAATTAATAAAATTTAACAAAACGATTCATTCTCAATCATCAGCTTCTAGTGTCTTATAACTCTTTAAAACACCGATTTTCTCACAAATAAATTCACTATTTCGTAGTATACTTTTTTGAATGGGTTTCACTACATGAACACATTTTTTTAGTTTTATTGCAATACATAAAGTACAATAACATTTACATTTTGCATTACATAAAAGCGCTTTAAATAATATTTGGTTTTTGGTTGTTGCTTGATAAAATTGCGACTAAAATTGTTGCGGTTTTAAGTGCCTGCTCTTTCACTATCACAGTGAAATAAATTACATTGTTTTTGGGATACAGTATACCATAAATATATATATTTATATACGCTTATGTGAGTGTATATTCGTCATGTAAAACATAGCTAGTGTTGCATGATAGGTAACCATATTATATGGCATACACAGATATATATGTATAATCCCCTAACTATCATTTAAGACGCCAGATTTTTCATTCATTTGGAATATGCGCGTGGCTTTTGTTCAGTCTTTCAATAAATCCAAAAAATCCTACCGTCCGATATACTTTCTAGTTGAATCAGGTATATATACCGCAAGATTCACATATGTGCAAGGTAGCTACGAGAATAATTTCCTTTTTGATCTTAGGGATATATGTATTTCTAATAATTTTGGAATCATCTACTCTTAGAAGTAACTTCTATTTTGGGATCATTTTACGCTGTGTATTGTCATGTGGTTTCTGGTTTTGCTAAATATTAACCTTGTACGCGTGAACCTTGTGGTATATATACCTGATTAGTTAAGCTATGTGGTTTATATTTAAAATTTGGCTTTGGTTACCATTTGAAAGTAATGTTCGATGTTTTGAGACGCGAATGGAGTTGAGCTAAGTAAATTGTTGTGGAGGAGATCGGTTACTCTGTAGCTTCAATGAGTATAAAAACTATATGGAACTTGAATTGAATATAATTAAATTTTTTGCTACTCCATGGGCTTTCAGTTGCTTTAAAATTGTCGCAAACTAAATATATATTTTGATGCTTGAGTTAAAACTGCAGAATATTTAAATTACTTATCTTAAAACTTCTCGGATTAACTTTTAAATCTGATTATAAAGTATTTCCTTTACTAAATAATTGCTTTACAATAATAAAATATAAAATATTCACTCAACTTTTCTACAAATTCTACTCAAACCAGATTTTCTTTACTAAACATTTAGTTAATATTAAAATGTAAGTAACTTTTAGCTGTATATTTCCATATAAATCGGATGGTATACCTCAAAACCCTTCTAGTTTTATACTCATTGCACTACGTAGCTCCTTATGATCCCTCTTTAACTCTAGGAGCTGCATCCTCCCCTACTCTTGAGACGGTTTCTGGCTAAGATCTAGGCTTGTCCTTGGCCTAGACAAGTGTCACCTACAACCGCGTGGCCTCCGACACGGTCTGAACATCCCCTGCGCCGCCATGCACCTGCTGACTGGTGGTCGAGGTGCCCACATCCGTGGTGGGACGCGGCAGGTGCGAGTAGTAGCCCATCTGGCAGGAGTTCTGGTGGGTCAGCTTCTGGCTCTGACTGAGCTGGTACTGGGCCGCCTTAATGGCGGCCTGTTGCTGCGGCGTCAGGCAGTCGCAGGCGGCCAGCAGCTCCTCCGTGGACTTGGCCGTGATGGTCGTCGTGGTGGTGGTCGTCAGCTCGCCCACAAACTCGGTGGGCGGCGGTGCATAGTTCTCCACATCCCCGTAGGTGGAGTACCTCCCGTAGGGATTTCTTCGCGGCATCGAGTGGCGCTGCTGGGGAATCTGCATCTTTACCGCCGGCTTGACGGCCACCGTGTCCAGGTAGCCATAGTTGAAGTGGTAGCCCGCCTTGGTGGCCAGATTGTCCCAGGACTTGGGCTTCTGGATGTAGGCTATGGTGTTGGGATAAATCTGCGAGGGCTGCATTTGGGCAGTGGCCACATGGTAGCCCTGATGGTAACTTCCCTGCTGCTGCTGCGGCTGCTGCTGTGGGTGATGATGATGGTGGTGGTGTCCTTGATGTGGCTGTCCCTGCTGGGGGGCTTGCTGGTCGTAGGATTGCCTGGACTTGGTGGAGGGCTGCCGGGACTGACCCGGCTCGCTCTTAGGGTCCCAGAACAAAGTGTCCGTGCTAATGGAAGTGGTGTAGGAGGCGGAATCCCCCGGGGCAAATTCGCTGGAGGTGCAGGAGTGCAGGCTGCAGTGACTGGCCAGGCCGGAGGCCAAGTCAAAGTACCGGGAGCGCGTGCTGCCTGTTTGGGACTGCACCTGGCAGGGATTCTGAACCTGATGCGCGCCATAGTGATGGTGATGGGGCACCGCCTGCGATTGCTGCTGTTGTTGCTGCTGCCGCTCGTGGCTGTGGTGGTGATGATGATGGTGATGGTGGTGTCCAGATCCATTGGCATTCGGCGAGGCATGGGACTGGGACTTGGGTCTGACCCGCTGCTCCTTGCTCTCCACCCGCTCTCGGTCCCTTTCCCTATGCTTGTGCTTGTGCGTGTGCTCCTTGTGCTGGCGATGGCGCCGCCGCGTTGGCACACAATGGGTATCGCAGCAGGGACTGGCCAGGTCATAGGCGTCCAGGCTGACATTGTCGGGCGCCGGCAGTGCCGACTTCTCCGTCGATTTCCAGCGAAAGTGACCCAAGCAGGGATTGCACGAATGCCCCACATGACAGTGCTTCCCGGCGGACTTCTCCTTCTCCGACTTTGGTGGCTTGGCCGGCGGCTTGTGCTTCTCGCAGGTGCGGGGCGGCGGAGCCGGTGGCTTCGCCGATCCACCGCCTGTGGTGCTGTGGTACTGCGTGGGCGCCGTGGCTGTTGGCTGACTGATTGTGTTCGTGTCCACTGACTCGGTTCGCTGCAGGATGTAACGCTGCTGCTGCTGCCCGCTGACCGGCGGCTGGTGGTCACTGCTGCTCCGCTGGAGACCCAGGCCATCGATGTAGTCCTCCGAGCTGCCGTGCGTGGGCCGCAGGACATACCGATAGGTGGGATCCAGGTAGTGGTAGGTGAGCATGAACTGGGCTGGCGGCGGTATAATGCCCGGGTGCCCACCCACCCCCGCCGCCGCCTGTTGGCGTGCCGCCATGTTGGCCACATCCTCGGTGGACAGGGCGGGACGATAGAAGCCAGTGTCACCTCCGCCGCCTCCCTCAGTCGGAGAAACGCCTTCACCGTCGCTGGGCGAGGTGTTGGCGGTGGCCTTCTTCCGGGCCGGCAGGCTATGCGTCTTCCACTTGCCCTCCAAGAGCTCCCGTTCCCGGAGATGAACCCTCTCCAGCTCGTTCATCTTCTGCTGCAGCAT
Organism: Drosophila bocqueti; assembly: GCA_018151655.1. Taxonomy (NCBI): domain Eukaryota; kingdom Metazoa; phylum Arthropoda; class Insecta; order Diptera; family Drosophilidae; genus Drosophila; species Drosophila bocqueti. The sequence continues at coordinate 1,938,277 of JAECXF010000230.1, forward strand.
GCTCTGCAGCTGGATGTAGCGCATGTGGAGGTCCACCTGCGGCGGAAGTGGGAATTAGAGGAGTCGCTTATATATTAATCAGCAAGATACTCCACCTTCCTAACGCAGTCCTCGAAGAGCACCACCATCCGCATCCTGGCGTCGCACTGCTTGATAAACTCCACGATGGTCTTGTGGTCGGCCTTCTCCATGTCGCTGCCGTTGATGGAGAGGATGACATCGCCCTCACGCATCCCAGCCCTGTAGGCCGGACCGCCATACTCCACATAGTCCACGTACGTGATCATCTCCAGCTCCTCGTCGCGCTTGTAGTGGATGCCATAGCTCTGCAGGGTGAACCCATACGAGTCGTTCTTCTTCTCCACGATTATGGTGCGTCGCCGTCGATCCTCGTCCGGCTTGGAGGCCAGGAAGCGCTCGGACTTGTAGCGCCCCAGGATGTGGGTGGAGCGGGAAAGCTGCAAATAAAGGGATAAAAGGGGCGGACGATGTAGGGCCGATTTGCGGTGAAAGTGAAGACTTGTGTGCTAAACTATCGTTAGCACTTCCGGGTATTTACACGTCTGCGGAATGTGGCACACCGAATGGCCGGCAGGTGTGGTGCAGGTGCTGACGGTGGTTCAAACCATCAAAATGATGTTTGCCAAGCCCATGCCCATGCCCGTTCCCTCGTCCTCGCCGCTCTTCCTGCTTTTATTGAAAGCATTTCTATGAATACAGGATGAGGATGAAGCCCCCCAGCAGGCAGGCAACACTTTCGCTGCGGGAAAGCGGGAAAAGCAAACCAAACAAATTGTGCATAGACTTGGATATATACAGGTGCGGGCAAGATAATAGGTCTCAGGGGAAAAGGTGTACATTTCGGGTAGAACTGGATCGTACTATGAACGAGAAAACTATGACTTATAGAAGGATATAAGATGCCTGGAATACCATAAGGTTTACAAAATAAATTGTGAAAAGAAACATGTTACTATTCATTTGTAATTATATGTTATATGATATCTGGACTGTACTTGAATAGCCGGTAAAAAACGTAAACATATTTTTAGCGAATATTCAACATAAAATATGAATTATTCAAGTTCTCCCTGAAAACTATGTATATTCTTGTTAGTTATCTACTAATTACCACTGTAGTCAGACAAACCGCAGAAGCTCAGATACAAAATATAAAATGTACCAAGCTCAGATACAAAATATAAAATGCAGAAATAGACCCTGCTGGTCTTTCATTAACGCCTTCATTGTGCGAAGCGTAATAAATGGCCTGAAAGGCTTTGGATCTCGGACCACCCTCAGCTCCTGCGGCTATAATGCCAACGGCTGGGAAGCGCAAATTGTGTGGCATTATGTCGGTACCAAAAAACAGTAGTTATTTATAATGAAATTGTTAAGAGTTGCCAAATAGAAATGCAGGCAGGAAAATCGCTAAATTAAAAATGGAAAAACAACAGAAGGATTCAAATTAGGTTTCCAAATTTACTAAAATGAAAGTGTTTCTTTAAAATACATATCTTTCGAATTAATATATTCACAAAATAAGGACAAAGACTCTAAAAACCTAGGCTATAGCCCAGCTTATTCACCAAAAACCTACTCAAGTTTTATTAATAACTAAAGAAGTAGGCATTTTCCGTCTTAGTAATAAAGCGACTATATTTACCTCTAATTATTTTCCTGACTTCTCCAATAACAATAAAACCTAATTTTATGCTTCCACTCTCAAGCAAGTACTCGAAATAATCCTCTCATGCTTTCCGTCGACCCATAAATTAAGCCAACTGGTTAATTTTTGTAATTGCCCGTGCCAAAGTCAAGGCCCTTTCGTCGGACTCATCCACTCCCATCGCCGCGCTTGCTGGGCGTATGATACATTTCAATATATGACTATTTCCAGGGGCATTGAATTATTAACACTTGATCGACGACGACGGCGGTTGTTGGCGGCCGTTGAGGTTGCCTGGCGAAGCGTAAACTATGCATAACGACCCCGCCGGAGGTTAAACAGCTGGGGCTGCACCGAAGAGGAAACCACCACCGCCGAGGCCGCCCACTCGACGGGCAACCAATAAACCACCACCCACAACGCAGCTCCCATCATCCACCACCCGCAAGACAAATTCAATTGAGCCAGCACTGCAGGACCTTGTCGCATTATGATGACTCAGTGTGTGGGACACAATCCAATTCATTTGGCGACCACTCGGATACCAGGCGTCGAGTCCTGAAGCCCCCTCGGACGTACATACCTGCGCATACTCGATCTCCTCGTCGCTGGCATCGAGGCTCTTGTGAAACTTGAGGCGTCCCAGGCTGCCGGTCCCATTGACATACTGATGGGACGGCTGATAGTGCGGATTGCCTTGGGAAGAGTGGTGCTGGTGCATCATCGGCTGGTGCGGCTGCTGCTGCTGCTGCAGGCAGGCGGCGGCAATGAGGGAGCCCACGGAGGTGGCATTCGAGGCCGAGATGGATACAGCCGCTGCCGTGGTGGCCGCACTGCTCGCCGCCGTGGCTATGCTCTGGCAGCTGCTGCTCATGGGCTTGCCGGCCATCTTCACCTCGTATTTCGTATTGATTTCTTCACGCAGTCATAATTACAGGCGGCGGATCACTCCGCCAGATACAGAGATACCGACGACGACGACACCGACACCGCGCCAGAGACGTCAGAGCCGATACCGATACCGAATCCGAGTGAGATTGAAAAAGCGGGGCTAGCAGAACACCTCCTCCAGCGGCCAGGTTCAGACACAGAGTGATGATGGGCAATTACAATTAGTCATTGCCATTCATAAAAGTTTACTCCGTCGTAACTCCGTTGCGTTTATCAGTTTTGTATTTGTCGAGGGAGAACTTTTCCATATTCGAGCGAGACGACGAGGCAGCGTTTTTGTTGTCGCGTGAGTCTGTTTCCGCTCGGGTTGTTCCACTTCCGCTGAAGCTTGCTGCCGTACTTGGAGCCGTCTGGGTGTCCGCCACGGAAGCGGGAGCATGGAGAACGGAGAGTGGTAATAGAAGAGCGAAGCACGGAGAGCTCAAATGCACCCGCACGCACCAGGGCCAGCAGGGAAAAGCGGTTTATATTTATGGCACATGTTGACTGCTGTATCGCTCAGGCTTATGCTCCGAGTGGCAGCGCATGCGCTTTAGAACAGCATAAATAGCTGCCAAAAGTTTGTGGAAGAGTTAAATATAATAATAATGATTATCTTTGTTCATTTTATTTTACTTATTTACCAAGGTTCTGAAAGTTACTTGCAGTTACTTAATTTATTTTAAATGCTTTTTCTTCAAACCGTTTTTTAACAGAACCCCTTTACATTTCTCTGTTCGTTTTCAAACCTCTGTTAACAAAATGTTAACAGAATGTACACATTAAAATGCGTTCTTTTTGGTTATTTTACAAATGTATTTGTTTACAAATTGAACTTTGCTACTCCGCCAGCTCGCCACCAGGCACCAACTGCAATATAAACCATTAGTTAAAGATAAACACCCAATTAACAGGTGCACTCACCATCGTTATGTTGTTGCCATTCAGCAAAATCTGATCCAGCTTGGTGATGCGGCGCCCGTCTGGGGTATTCTCGTACTCCGTGACGTCGTCCAGGAGCATGTTGACGAAGTCGTCAAATCCCAGCAGCGTGCCCACCATCTCCTTGTCGTTCTTCATGATGATATGGATGCGGGAACCAATGCATTTGTCCACCAATTCTGTAGGCACAACAAGAAGCCGGTTGAAGTTGATATCTCGTGTTAGTTTCACTATGCTTCTATTTACTTACCCAGTGGCATCAGCGTGGAGATGTTAGCGGGGGGCGGAACGGCAGTCATCTTTCCTGAGATTTGTTTGCAAGTATTTATTTAAACAATTAGAATTGGCGAAAACTCCAGCAGGAATGCGAGGTAAACAATGCGGATTTGCGCGCGGAAGCTGGTCACACCAAACTGTCGGATGTGGATGCAGTCTGTAGAGATGAGATCTTAGCCATCAAATATAGCTATCAAATAGCTGTGATTTAATTTAATTAATTAAGGAAGATGAAAGAGAGGGAGAAAGACATGGGCAGAGAAAGAGAGAGTCAGAGATAGAGGGAATTGGAGAAAAATAATTCCATAATTGTGTTGCGAACTTCCGACTTAAATAGAATTACACTTTGGCAGCTTATAAAACCGCTAGGCTGGCAGCACTTTGACGCTATGCGATAGCTAAGGATTTTCAGTTACTTGCGCAACGGCCACACTCACCGTCGGTCTTTCATAATTTTCAAGATCAGGAGTCATATATCTCAAATATTTGAGTAAACAGACGTCTGTGCCATATGCTGGCCAACTGGGACGAGGGGCAGGGTTGTGCCGCTGCTCGACGCTTACATAATGTCCGTGTCGCTGGTCCCCCAAATCCGGAAATTGGTCAACAGCAGGTGTCACTTTCTGCTGCAGCGTCGATCACTAAACCAAGGTCAGTGTTTATTTGAACATAGCCCCGGGATATCATGTGATTCTTCGGTACATTGGCAGATCTGACCACGGCGCTGAGGCCCTTCTACTTCGCGGTGCATCCGGACTTCTTTGCCCAGCATCCTGAGCAGCGGAACACCAATGAGAACTCCCTGAAACTGCTTAGCGAGCACCTGGAGTCCTTGTACGAGCGCCGGCTGCGCAATGAGGACACCCAGGTGCTCAAGTTCTATGTGCGCGCCAGTACGGATGCCAACAAGCGCGACTCCTTTCGGCTCATCCAGATACGCACGGACAGGCAGAGCACGCGGGATCCCAAGCGATTCATCCAGGGCCTCCTCGAGTCCTGCAACCTGTCCACGGAGTATGTGAAGAACATCAAGGCGCAACCAGAGCCGCCCAAGAGCTCGGGTTTGGAGTTCAGGCCCAGTCAGGACTACCACTACGACACCGAGTTTGCGGAATTCGAATCTCAGCTAAAGAATGTTCGTAGAACCTGATATGCCTCTAAAAGCTAAGTAATTGCCCCCTTTAAACATACAGGAGCGTGCCAGCAAGCGTCCCGTGCTAACTACCTGGCTGGACGAGAATGCGGACAAGGCCAGGCAGCGTGCCAAGGAAACCGCGGAGCTACAGGCAGAGATTGACAAGCTGCAGCGGGTGCTGGTGGAGAAGCTGCAGCTGCGGGATGCGCGCTACGAATGTGGCTGGAACATTGATCACTATCGCGGCTGCCTAAAGACCTTGGAGCGACTGGCCAACACGCATCTGGTGGAAATGTCGCCGCTGAAGGGACGCATTGTGGTCTTTGCCCCCTTTACGGGCATCAGCCTAGAGGGTCACGTGATGCTCTTCACCGGCGATGTGCTCAGCACGTGGATTGACTTCATCAAGAACATTCCGCACCACGATGCCTATTTGAAGGTGGTGCCCGTGTATGAACGTACCCTGTCACAGGTCCTGCTGGAGATTCAGATCGGGCGGCGCAAGTTTATGCCCAAGCAGCAGGCCAGCGGCTATGCCAACCACCTGATGAAGGTGACAACCTCGCTCAACGATTATTTGGGCAAACAAAAGTACCCAACGGAGTGGCCAAAGACGCTAAAGGAGTTCACCATCGTGGTAGAGTCGGAGGCGGGTCCACTCATGGTGAGTCCCACGGGCCAGTTCATCACACCGGCCACTTGTCCGGGCTCCATACTCGTGGACTTCATTACCCAGCACATGGAGCTAGCGAGGGAGCGGATGAAGAAGTACGCTCAGGACAAGCACGTCGAGCAGGAGCTCATGGATGCGTGCATCAGGCAGCTGCAGCTGCAGTCCCTCACCAAAGACGATGCCATCACCCCGGACAAGATGATAGCGGCGCTCCGCGACTTGTCCCAGATGCAGGTGCAGCAGCAGCTAAAGCAGGGCAAGCTGCACATCACACACTACTACTCGGTGCTGACCGACGGGGTGGTGTGCATTCCCTGGGACTTTGCGCAGAGGTAAATGGAATTCTTCTCATGTGTGCCTTATTAGTCGAGAAATAAATTTTAGTGTTATCTCATAGAATCGTGGGTTCCTTGTAGAGTGAAGGGGATTCCCCTGATTTTTCTTTCTTATGAAAGCCGGAATACCTAAGATATTTGCCAATGTTTAGATGTTTACTCAAGGATTTGGTGATTATTTCAGCTGATAAAAAGATATAAACATTATTTGCCTTTGATTATAGCAAACATTAAAACCATAAAACCAACACATGTGTCACACTATTTCCAAAAACTCCCCGAACTACAAAGAAGAAAAACGAGCTCAAACTACTTTTATAATGCAAAGAAATATGTACCTTTAATATACATATATGATACAATAAGAGCTCCCTTTCCAGCTAGGATTAAACAACGCTGCAGTCCTCCAGGCCCCAGGTGCACTCCCTCTGATAGTTTTGGAACTCAGCGGCCTTTCGGGTGTAGACCTGACGCTCAACTCCAACGGTTTGTGAGGGATCTCCGCCGCACAGAACGGATTCCTCGGCGGCTGCATCCAACAGGGAGATACCACCATTGCGGTACACCACTCGCCACCAGGAAAACGTGTGCTGGCTGTACACGTCCTTGGTGGCAGTGGCATTGACCGGAGTCTGAATATTTTTGTTCTGCAAGAGGTAGCGACCCCAGTAAGCACTGTAAAAGGCGAACTGCGGCCGGCTGTCGTTGGTGAGGAGGCGTTGCACGGAAAACGGAGCCTTGGCGCTCCTTTGGTCATTGTTGCACATAAGCAAGGTCCGCGGGCACTCGTGCATGTAGACATTCGCATCCGTCACATTGCGGATGCATACCCTCTGAGCGGTGTACAGCAGTTGCTCCTCCTTAGAGAGGCGCGCATAGACCTGTGCTCGGAGCGAGTTATCCACATTCTTTTCGAAAGCGGGTCTCTGCAGTATACTTCTGAGGTTATCCTGCAGGGCCTGCAGCGCCAGAAGATCTGCTTTTCCTGTCTCAACTAGCCTGTCATATAGTTCAAGATTGGCCTGGATCAGCAGGGTCAAACTGCTGTTGAAGTTGTCAAGCCGCTTCGTCACTTTCCAGGGAGTTTCCAGCACCAGAACAGCGTCGAAAAGGACTTTCAGTATATCCTTTATATATTGACTTGGAGTAAATTTGGCCAACGAATAGGCTGGCATGGGACTGTCCGAGTACAACTGAGCCTCCAGCAGCAGGGCACACCGACCAATGATCGTCTCGTTGAGTAACAGCAACCAACTGGAGGGCACATCCTTTCTTACAGCTAGCTGATTGTAAAGATTCAAGAGTTGTGTGGTTTCGTTTCGCTGAGTGGAGTTCCAAAGAGAGATGAGAATATTATCCTGGAGTTCCCGTTTCTTCGCTTGGTCCTTCAAGGGCACGTCGGATCGCCAGGTTAGCTCATCGTACAAGTTTAGGATGCTTGAGGCATTGTCAATGTGCTTCATCCGCCACAGCTGCTCCCACAGAGCGGCGTAAATGGCCTCCCTCAGTTCCTGCGTCTGCGCCTCGTCTGCCCATTTGAGGACGATGGGGCTCCTGGCCCAGTCTCCATTAATTTCCGACTCGATGACAGCGACCAGATTGCTTGGCACCGATGTGGCATTATAGAGCGCCAGGGGTCCACCAGTATAGTGTTGAATATCAAAGGCTCCACAGAGACCTAGAAGTCCCAGGAGGAGGAGCAGGCTAGCGGTTGAATGTGCCATACTGGCTGTACTAACTGATTCCCCATGAAGAAGTCCACCTTTTATAGGCGATTTCTCAAGACTAACCCTTATTTGTAGTTGATATCGTGTCGTTGTTTCTCCTTCTGCCATAAAAATTATTCATTGTTTGGCTCAAGACCCGAGACCATTATAAACTTTAATAAATTTGGGGCGGTGGGGTTTCTTGTTAGCCGGAAATTGTGAGAGATTAAAATTTATATATATAGTATGGTTTATAAATATTTGAATTAAGAACTATTTATCTTTGATGCTCTGCTTTATTTAATTGCATAATTAATTTCCTTTCAAATTACATTTTCAGCTAAGCAGCATCGCTGCAATCCTCAAGGCTCCAGGTGCACTCGCCACGATGGGCTGGCAACTCCGCTGCTCGGCGGGTGTACACATGATGCTCCTCGCCATCCCAGTGCGAGGGATCACCGCCACAGAGCACGGATCTCTCGGTGGCCGCATCGATCAGAGAGAAACCATCAATTCCATATACCACTCGCCACCAGTTGATGTTGTCACTGCTGTACACATTCTTGGTGATGGAATGGTTGGCGCTGTAAGCCCCTACGCTTGCCGGTTGCATCAGGATATAGCGATTCTTCCAAAAGGCGCTGTAGAAGGCAAACTGCGGCCGGCTGTCGTTGCTGTGTCCTCGTTGGATGAAGTAGGCGGCCTTCTTTTGCTCCGCCGGATTGCTGCAAATCAGATACGTCTGCGGGCACTCGTAGATATAGGCACTCGGATCCGTTACATTCCGGATGCACACTTTTCGGGCGGTGTACAGCAGTTGCTCGTCCTTGGGCAGGCTGGCGTAGATCTCTCCCCGCAGCGCGGCCTCCACTTCCTGCTCGAAGCCAGGTTGTTCGAGTAACTGCCTTAGATTGGCCTGCAGGGCTTGCTGCACTGCCGGCTCTGCGCGTTTCAGCTCCTCCCTGTCGAGCAGCTGGAGATTGGCCAGTGCCAGCTGGGTCAAACTGGCTGTGAAGTTGCCCAGACGCTCCACCACACTCAGGGGAGTTTCCAGAGCCAGCACAGCATCGTAGAGAACCTCCAGGATGTCCCTGAGGTAGTCCAACGTGCTGAAGGTCAGCCGGTGAACCAAGGAGCTGACCGAGGGAAAGGTGGCATCTTGACTGTCCGTGTGGAAGGGAGCCTCTAGCAGCTGGGCACTGCGTTGGACGAAGGCTGTATAAATCAGATCCATCAGCTCCAAGGGAACATCCGTGTGCTCGGACAGCTGCTCGTAAAAGTCCAGGATCTTCGAGGGATCATAGATCTGCTTGGTCTGCTGCAGCTCCTTCCAGAGGGCAGTGTAAATCGCTTCCTTGAGCTGCACAGTTCTTGCCTGGTTGGCCAAGTGAAGGACGCCCCTGCCGCGCTCCCAGTCCCCAGCGACCTCCGAGCGGATGACAGACTCCAGGTTGGCCGCAACAGGGTCTTCCACACCCGCCAAGGGCGCATCATTCCGCCAGACATCGATGTGGTAGAGCAACTCTTTCACGGGAAAGGATGCATTCAGAACCGACAGGATTTTACTCTCATTATCCTGGATATTGTGCGACACACTGCATTGGATTCCCAGGAGAAGGAGCAGCCAGGCGGATGATAAGGTAGGCATTTTGGAACTGCAACTGGTTGGATGCCCTGGAAAAGCCGGAGCTTTTATAGGTGAGTGGAAAACCGGCATTTATTTGTAGTTCAATCGGATATTTACTCGGGGATTTCAGTGTTAAGCCTCCTGCCGATAAATGCACACAAAGTTTAATTGCATTTTGCACTTGCCAAAAAGCTGGAAAACAAGACGATCATAAAAGTGAGGCTGGTTATATACTCCATTATTTACACGCATATACATATGTGACCCAGTTGTAGCTATTTTCGTGGTCAAGAGCATTGTATGTGGGCTGTTGTAGCGGAAGAGTTACTTAAATTACTTGTTAAAGTTTCTAAATTGCGTGTTTTCTTATTATTTAGTGTTATTAATCCATTATTATCCATTAATACCCTTATACTACTATAAAACTTTATTATACTCTTTCAGAGTATTTTAATTTTAGTCAGAAGGTGTGTAAGAGTCATTTCCGACCTAATAAATCAAATGTATTCTTAATCAGAATCAACAGTCGATTCGATCTAGCCAAGTCCGATAGAAAAAAAATCTACAAATGTTCTTTTCAGGGGTAAGGGGTAAACATCATGAAATATGTCAAAATATGTTGAAAACGTTTAATTTTAAAATTTTTGTGTTGGATATTTTGATTAAAAAGCTTATTTATGGCTTAGTTATGATCAATTTCAAATTCGGTTACCTGGTCAAATTGCAATCTTTAAGGGTATACAAATTTCGGCTTCTTAGGTTAGATTCCTTTCTCGCTCCTCTTGCCCTAACTTGATTAAAATCTCAAAAATGTTTTTGAAAAACATTATCTTTGAACTCCAAAATTTTTACTTAAGTAGGAATTCTACATGAATAATTCATACATTTTACATATGTTTCCTATAATACCCGTGCTTCAGCCGGAGCGCTAGTGTGTGACAAATGTTTAATTAATAATTTATATTAATTTTATAAATATAGATATATATTCTTTTTATAATAATTAAATATAATTCATATATATATATTTATTTAAATAGGTGTGCTGTGGTCTCAAAGTTCGTTTTTTCACTTTTCAAATATAAGAAACAAGGGAAATGATATCATTGTCTGCTTTTTGAAACTCTTCAAATGGTTTCTGATATATTTTCTGGTTTCATGATCCCTCTATATATATTTTTAAAACATTTTCCTTAAGTTTCATTCGTTTACTTTATTTTTCATTCAATTGTTTTTAAGAGGCGCACAGAATTTCTTATTTCTAGTATCACAAAAGTCTTTAAAGACGCTTAGAGGCTAGTTGATGCTAAAAATGCAAGGCAGAGCTACAGTTTAATTTTGGCTGCTAGAAGAATTAGCTACCTAGTGGTTTGCCGGCCGAGTGCCGATCCTCTAAAGCTTCGTGGAGTTTCGTGACTTGACCGAGCGGCGCAGGATGCTCGATCGCAGTTCGCCACCCGTGGAGGCATTCAGCGAGGCTCCGGTCTGGGTGCCCCTCACGAAGGCCTGCGAGCGCACCTCCTCCACATCGGTGTTCCTCTTCGTCTCGTCCTCGTCGTCGTCGTCCACCTGTTTGGCCAAGCAGGGGAAGTCCCAGATGCTCTGGCCCCGTCCAAACTCCTCTCCATCGGTCAGGGTTTGTGGCAGGACGTGATTCAGGGTCTCGGGAAGCAGCAGAGTCAGCAACCCGCCAATAATACCCAGGATTCCCAGGATAATCAGTGGCAGAGCATTGGAAATGTTGGCCAGATAGACCACAAACGGAGCAATAATGCTGGCCACATAGCCCATGATGTGGATGAAGGCCACTGCCTGGGCTCGGACCACCGTTGGCAGCACCTCCGCCGCCCACTGCAGGCCGATGTTATAGCTAATGTTAACAAAGAACCGACCCATAATGGCCAGGGCTGCCGAGTAGATGCCCACTGGCACCACGGTGGCCAGCAGACTGAACACTCCGCTGAGCACCATGGAGCTGCAGGCAAGCCAACGGCGTCCGAAGCGATCCAGGATCACTGTCAGCAGAGTGTCAGCCGGCAGTTCCGTGAAGCAGGCCAGGGTGAAGGTGAAGAAGATGTCAAGTCCGAGGGAGCCCACGTTCCTCACATGACCATCAAAGACCAGCGATATGGCCATCCAGATGACGATCAGCAGCAGAGTGGTGCGACGCAAGCGCGGTGACTTGAAGAGATCCAGCACCGAGTAGCTGCCATTCTGGGCCTCCTGCTCCTGCATCCTCTTGCAGCTGTCGGCAAAGTTCTGATACGTCTGGGCGGGCACCTGGCGGCCATTGCGTTTCTCCAGCTTCTTCAAGATCCCAATTGCTTTGTCCACTTTGCCCTGCGAAACCAGCCAACGAGCCGACTCCGGCACAATCATTGGTGTGAATATGGCCAGGAGCAGCGGAGCAGAGGTCACGATGGCCAGGATTTTCCAATCGGCCACAAAGTAAGCGATCCAGGGTAGCAGACAGGCGGCACCGGTGAAGAAGATGGCTATCGACATGTTGGCCACAAAGGTGCGGTACTTGGGGCCCACATACTCCAGAACTGTGAAAGGCGAAATGAGATAAAAAGTTAACAATTTAATTTAAGTTAATCGATGGAATTTCGGCAGAACCTAATTATGTTGTTATTTTAATAGTTAGGGAAAGGCTTTAGTCTTTAGTTAGAGTTTGGCGAAAGACAACATAAGAAACAAGAGGAATAAGGGAAAATTGTATGGGCTTTATGCATCTTATTAATTGTATTATCCTTAGTTGAAGTCATTTTACTATCAAAATCTTTTATAGTTAAATTATTTTTAGATAATTAATATGTATTGGAACATGCATTAGCTTATGGTTTATTTTCTTTCAATAACACCATAAAATCGATTTAAATACTCACCCAAAATATACATCATGGTAAAGCAATTGTCAAAGGCGAATCCCACAAAGAATCGCATGGCTGCAAACTCCCAGAAGTTGCTCACGAAAGCCGTGCCCACGCCGGCCACCAGACCCATCATATTCGTGCCAATCAAGGCGGGAATGCGTCCAAAACGATCCGCCACCCAGCCAAAGAGCAGTCCTCCTGCGATGGCGCCCAGGAAGAATATTGACTGGGCGTAGGTGGGCAGGGCGGCATCGTCGCAAACCCAATTCTGCTCGGTGGCCACCGTCGAGTAGGGGATCTCCGTGAAGTTATATGACCACCCGTGGCGGCACTTGACCCGCGGCCATTTCGGATCGGCCATCACCTTGCCCTGGGCCAGTACCTCCGTGTAGTTGACGTCGTACATGTAACAATTGTTGTACTCCCCGTTGGTCATGGGTATGGAAAGGGCCAGTCTGCAGAGGGGGAAACAAACAAACAGAGAGGAGATTTTTAAGTCGCTGCAATTAACCCATCCAGGGTCGGATCGGTTGGGTTGGGTTGGGGCGTGTGTGTGCCCGGTTCTCAGAGAGACGCTCTGAGCCATGGCCAACGCTGGTGCTCCAAGCCAAGCTACACTTGTACCCACAATGTAGCATGAATATGTATGGAAGCGACAACTTAATTATCGTGATCTTGGGGGGCACTCGCACTCGAAAATGCGGTTGCGACTCAAGCGTTTTCGGATACACTCTAACCGTTCGTGTCTGCCCCATTTGGGTTGGTTTAAAGTGTCTGAATTTGGTACGTAAACAAGATTAATCGCTTGTCCAACGATTATGATGGATGTGGGCAAGCGGAAAGTGTTAAAATTTGAAATTATTAAACAATTATTTTCATAACTACGTTAGCAACTAAAAAATAATTAGTTCGAATGGCTGGTGAACTCATTTATCTGGTTTTACTCTCCAAGAACTTAAATCTTTTACGAATTTAGAGTTAAATTATAGCCTTCCCTTCTCTATAATGGATAATGTTATGCCTTTGAATCTATGAATAAAATAACTTGTTCTTAGATAACTCATTTAAGTTCAATTAACATATTATTCCCAGGCCGAGCTTTGACATTTATCCGTTTTCGTTTGCATAAACCATGGAATGCTTTCTATAATTCTTTAATGAGATTAGTTTAAGTATTCTTATATTAAACAAGAATGCAGTTTATTATAGGTTATTCCTATAGGAAGGGGTTTTGTATTATTTTATTAATCAATATGGGTAAGATTTTATTTATGTACTTTAAGATTTATTTTAAATTAATTTGTTAGTTTATCTTAACACGTTTGGTAAATAAGATCTTACTCTTATTTGAATTTATTTGAATTTATAATATAAATTATTATATTTAATTATATTTTATATAAACTGATCCGTGGATTTTAAAATCTTTTTAAAATGTATCTCAAAATGTATAATACATTTTTTGAGTTACCAAATTCAGTACAAATTTATTCTGTTATAGTGTTTGGCACCTTTTTAAGAAACTGTATATCTCCATTTCAGAAAAACAAATTTTGGCAATAAAGTTCTTTGTCTTTAAATATAATATAGAATATATTTAACTTAAATTAAATAATATTTATAAATTTACTTTTCTACTTATTTCCCTGGTGTATTCTATATTTATTTCTCTGCCATACATGAATACAATTCACTTTAAGAAACTGCTAAAAGAGTGTCCAAGCTTCATCGAACCCTCCCAGTGGAGTCCACCGGCAAGTCGGCGGTCTCACATCATCGCCGCCACACAACATTAGTCTCGACGATGGCTTGTTGTTGCTGCCAGTTGAGCTACCTGTGCTACCTGTGCTGCCTGTGTGCTGGCTACTGCTGCTGCGTTGTCGCAACGTTCACGCTGCGCTGCTGCTAATTAAATAATTTGGCCGGCTGGCTTCGCTTATCTAACTGGCAGTGCCCCGCCACCCACTGGGCCTCTGGTCAGAGCAGGGGAGGAAGAGGGGAAAACGCTCTCCTTGCCACTGAAAACTCTGGTAATTGCACAGATGATCGTGGCAGTAAGGTTCTTTGCCTTATTAAGCTGGACGGACGACTGGCTGGAAAACCCAATCATGGCCCAAAGTCGCGCCGAATGGCCGTTCTAAGCCAAGTCGGACGCCTTAATGACTGTGGCCAGAACACGGCGCACTCCGACTCAGATTCAGATTCGATTCGTTACGTTTCATTCGTTTTTAGTTTTTCGCTTAAAGTTCGTTCGTTTTTCGGACTTTAATCGAGTTGCAAACACTTTGCACATACAATTTGACTATTAGAATCGAGAATTTGGGGGCTAAGGCGGACCAAATCTTTTCGCATGGCCAATTCTTATTAGTTTGGCATTATCCAGTTTGGGCTTGATTGCAGGTCTAACCGGTATTAGCCTTAGCCTTTCGATTCCAAGGTGAGATCGGCATACAAGTAGTTATGTGCTTTTAATAGTGATCGATCAATTGCTTTTATTTTGTGAAAGTTCAAAACGGAACCGCATATCTCAGGCTGCTGCCATTTACGCACAAAGATACTGCTTCCGGATGGAGACTGTTTCTGACTAGCAACATGAAAAGGCAAATAATTGCTAGCACACATAAATGTGTATTTAAACAATTATTATTGGGTTCGGTTCTTTGTTTGTTTTTGTATTTTATATTTTGAATTGATCTGTTTGAGAGCCTTGAACTTGGCTGGCTTGTTTGATTCTTTGTTTGACCTGACCTTTTGGGTTATTAATCGTGTTAGTTTTTCTATTGCATGAAATTGAAGATATGCAATAAAATTAAAAAGGGAGTGTCATTGATTTTATAATTTTAGGTATATGAAATATATTTTAGATAAGGGTTTAAGTTTAAGAATTAAAGGATATATATTTTTTTCTTTAGCTTTGTATATGAGTTTGTTACCAAGAAAAGGAGTTTTGACAAGCATCTTCTTAAAGAAAAACATTATAACTGAAATATTCTCTCAATAAATTAGGTAAATATCATTGTTTAAAGAATGTTTATATTTTTTCTGATAAATCTTAGCTAAAACCTATTAAGAATGTTACTTCTTCTGCTTCTTAAGTTCGAATTCAAATTATTTCCAGTCTTTTTAAGACTGAATTAATCTTAAAAATTCTTTAACAATTAAAGGCAATTATTTATACGACAATTTGTTTACAATTTGTGCAGCAACTTGATTCATTCATTCATTACCATACAGCGCCCACAGCACACATAACGTTCTGAAACGCAGTGTCTGTTTAATAGATTCATGATCGTTCCGATAGCCACAAAGTCTTCATTATAGTTTTAGCACTTGAGGCGACGTCTACGACTACTGCACTTCGCACACTAGACACACTAGACACACTGGCCTGGCCACTAATCAACTATTATACAAAACACATTTGAATATTTATGGCACATTACGTGAATTACCGAGCTAAGCGGATGCCATAACCCAAGCCATGCAGCCATGGCGAGCCATGGAGAGCCTTGGTTTGTTGGTTTTTCGAGGAAAAACCCATGAGATTTTCAAGCCAAAAACATTAAAAGATTCACAAGGGAAAGTCCTTGAGATATACAAGAGAAAACCCTTGAGAATTTCACCCGTTCGAGTGTGTAACTCACCTGGCCATCACATCCAAGCCATCCAACTCCGGCACATGACACCAATGCTGCTCGGGTATCAGAGTGAGGAAAATCTGGGAGAAGTACACAAAGGCCACGAAGAAGGAGAACGGGATCATGCAGATGAAGAGTATCTTCTGATAGCGGCCAAACTCCCCAATCAGGGGGAGGATGTCATCAAAGTCTAGATTGGGTGGATCTGCGCCACCCTTCGTCTCCTGACCCTTCTTGACGCCACTGATATCCAGCTGGAGTTCCTTGTTGCCGCCGCTCTTCCGGCGATGCAGGGCATCTCCTCCAGCTCCAGTTACAGTTACAGTTCCTCCGCTCTGGGGCGGCGTCTCTTCGTGGTTGTATGCCTCATTGACGAAGTACGCTTGCTTGGCCTGGCCTTCCATTTTGACTACTGACTGTGGAGTACTCCGCGACCTTGCCTTATGTGTGTCACCTTAAGTGATTCAGAACTTGACCGAAACGAACCGAAACGAAACGAGACGAGGAATGGCGTAGAAAAAACCAATTTCAAATTGCAAAACTCAAATACTTTGATCGAATTCGATTGCGGCGCACGCGCGCGTTTCCGTTTCGAATCTGCAACTGACTGAGCACGCGCGCCAAAAGCCGTTTTTATATGAGCCGGGCCAAGAAGCTCTGCTCGGGGGTCGGCGGTTTAAGCCGCTGCACTTGCTGTTGATTTTAGCAGCACAGAGAACAAAATACCGGGTATGAAAATAGAACAGAAATCAGGTTATTCTTTAGGTGAAATCACAGAACCCTCCTGTTCAGACTAGACATGTTAGGTTTTGGTTCTTCCATTGTCAAGGTTTTATCTAATAAATTTTAATTTAAAGCAATACTTATTTACTTTTAATTATTTTGAAGAATTTTTAGCAGATATTACGTGTAATAATAAAATAAATAATACATAATTAAATAATCACTTAAAGTTCCTATTCAAAGCTGTGGTTTGAAGAGTTCCCAATTCAAGGATTAAAGTTATGTCTTTAAACTAGTTATTTAGTGAAGAGGGAACCTATTTTCAACCACTAAAAATATATATTTATCCGCTTTTTTTTTTATAAAATATTAATAAATTATATACAAGTTTACAAACAAACAAATGTTATGGTTTAGACGGTGCAACCCCTTGACAAAGTATCCACTTAATCCATTTCGAAATGGTACGACACCTCCATCTACTTAAATTTAATTTTATAAGGTTATATTTATTTATTAATCATTAATATTTATTAATTTATTATGATTAATTAATTTATAAAATGGTTCAGATCCATTTATAAAAACAGATTGGTTCCATAGGGTTAAACCTCTTTTACTTCTTTTTTTCTCAAAGAAAAATCTTTAAGAAAACTTTAACTTCAAATTTTTTTGTAATGGTACCCATCATTTTTCTCAGTGTTTTAACTGCTGCCAAGAACAAGCAACCGGCGGTGGGCAGCGAAAGTTTAGCAGCTGTTCGGAGCTTGGTTCACACAGCTGGTAAACCGGTTAGGATCTCGGAATCGGCTGGCATCGGGACACAGAGGCGAGCCCCGAACGATCATATCGGTGCCTGATCTTATGGCGGCACGTTAAGAGCTCTTGGTTACTTATTTTTAAGCCTGCCCCGGCATCCACATCCATGACTCCCTCACAGATGTGCTGCTGCATCTTTGCACCTTTTGTGACATTTTTTGGACCCACCTGGGTCCAGATTTTATTAATAACCCCGCTTCAAGGCGGTAGAATGCCCGTGACTCAGGCTCCAATCACTCCGAGAGATTGAGGAAATTAGCAAAAAAAATGTATTTGTTATATTTATTTATACATAAACGTCACGGCCCATTCATAAATTGAGCAGCGAGCGAGGGGATTAAACTCGGCGGCAGATCGAGTAATCCAACAAAACGAGTTTGCGTGATTTAATAATCGTGAGGCAGGCCTTCGAAGACATGGGTCTGAGTTACTTAAGCCTAACAGTTCATTTTTTGTGGCAATTAAATTATGTGTTGTTAAAGAGCTTTACTTATTTAATTATTTAATTTCAATTGCGTACTTCTCATGCAGATGGGAAATCTGAGCTGATTGAGATTTGCTGTTTTGGTTCGTTGTTTGTTTTTGAAATTAACATTCATTTAAAGAACTTATAGTTTGTCGTGTTTATTAGCAGCTTCAAATTAACTCATAATGGGGAAAAGGTATTAAAAATACGATCTGAAGTACATTTGCAGAGTTCCTTAAATTAATTTCACCACATTTGTTAATAGAACGGTATTTTTCCAAGGCGAATTCATTGTCTTTGACCTCAAAAGTTCATTTATTTTATTTAAGCTATTTATTAACAGCTATATATTAATTAGGCGTAACAAACAATATTTTTACTACAAGAAGTACTGCCTTATTTTTAATTCCTTAAGCGAATTTCACAACGTTTTGAAAAGGGGCAATTAGCAATGGAAAATTACTTTTTCCAAAACAAATATTTTTCGCTGTTTTTAATTCTTGTTTGTCACATTAATTAGCATATTTATAATAAATGCTAAGATAAGCGAGTTTCCCTATATTAAAACTCAAAGAAAACTCCCTAATAAAGCAAAAATAGGGTTAGCTGCGCAAAAACATATTTATTAGCAACTAGAAATGAAATCTTAAGAAGTTCACTTTGAAATAACCTTGTAATTGATCTTCCAGAAGAACAAAATCCATCTCCCCTTATTTGACTTATCTTATTTATTAACTTGATCGTCTTAATCGGTCTACTTGTTCCCGCTTCCCGGGTTCCATAACGAAGTTCCTTTTTAGGAACCCCAAACTCGACAGATTTACAAGTCTCGACTTCATTTAATTCTTTTCTCTCAAGCTTATCTTTATATTTATTTATATGTAAGTGCAATTAGAAGGATATACAGGACTTAACTGTTAATGGGCTTCGAAATTAATATTTTGATGTGTTTATGTCCGGCCTTATCTTATTTATTTACACAAATTTGTTCGTGTGTTCAATTTAAGATACGCATGTTTCGAGTGCTGTGGGCGGTGGCACATGTATTGCATTTATATTAATTATGAAGTCGCACCCAAGTCAAATAATTTGGATTCTCATTACAACACAACAACAGCGAGAAAATACAAAATGCACGCAAAAATATTGTTCTCTTGACCGCTGCCGCTTCGAACCAGTTTAATCTTGCTAAAATAAATTAAATTTTTATTACACGCTTGCTAAGTGTATGTAACATAAATTCGATTAGGAGCATTGCCGTGCATTGAGATTAAGGTATTTATAATCTTTGGAATATGTGTAACTGGTAACTGTACCGGTAATTACTTCAATTATAAATCATAATGCAAATTTGCATAATCAGAGAGCATAAAATGTATATTTAAGTAATTTATTATATATTGGTTTGGGAAAGAAAGACTTTTGTTGAATAAACCAAACTTTAAGTTACCATTTTAAGTAATAAAATAATTTACTTTTGCTTTATTATGTATTCTTCTTTTATTTCTTGTGTTTTATGTAGTAATTTCATAGAGTATTTAAGTTTTCCAGTCTCTAAAACCCATCTAACCCCCTGTCTGGCTTTCATTTACTCAGCTCAGTTGTTTTTTGTTGCATTTTGTTTATAGTTTGCTACGCATTTAATGTTTTAATTAGCTCTGATTTTTAACCTGCTTCAAGGACTTTTGCCAACTTTACTAAATGTATCTATCAACGATTGCTGGGGAGTTAATAGAACGGCTATTGAGCAGATTTATAACGAGATAACGAGTGTCATACCTGGGCACAGGTGTCATTTGAATTGTATAATTTTAGAAAGCCGTGCTAATTAATTGGGCAAATGTCTGTCCTTCTATGGGGTCTCCCTCCCTGGGAGAGCAGACTCTCTGTAGACCGGCTTTTGTTGGGTCTTGCCTTAACTTTAAGACGACCTTGAATCAGAGCAAACAAGAATTGTTGCATTAAATCCATTTCCGTTTTGATTCATGCTCCTCAAGCTTAGTTTTTTGCTTTTGTTTAAATGTTTGTTTTGTTTGTTACTTTATTTCATTTTATTAAGCTTTAATGAGGTTCGGTTGTTGTTTTGAAAATACCGAATACCTTTTAATTGGACTGAGGGAAGTGCATCGGCATCGGCATCGGCTGGCTTATGACATCATAATGAGTCGACAGGAAGCCCGCACGTACACCTGATCCACTCATGGCACGGGCCCGTGAGAATTATGGCTTCGACTTCTATAAATTATGCAATTAAATCACAAAACATTGTTTTGGTAATCGGTCTGGGGCGGTTTTACTATCTCTGCAAAAACAACAAATTGCAGAGATAAGGCTAAAAGGTGATATTAAGATTACAATTTCTCAAGAACTGTTAGTAAAACCTTTGGAAAATTGGTTTGAATTGTCTTTATAAGGTCAGCAATATAAGCTTATGGGCTTAAGTTAGGTGCACCCCTAGGTGCACAGAGCCCTGATCTGAAAGTCAGTAAATTTATCTGCCCGGCCTCTCTAAAATTCCTCTAAAATCACAATCCTTGATTCATTCACCCACATTTCATATTGATCTTCGCCGCCGTGGGCTCGTCACCGGTCCCCTCGATAAGCACACTATTTGTAGCTGATAAATCTGGCCGTGATAGCCATTATATGGCTGAAAAAACCGCAAAAGTACTTGAATCTTATCGCCAAATCGGTAGCATCGTCATTTCTGAGTGTATTGGCCAATTGTACGATTGTAAATCACCTCGGTTTATTCCCGGCTGGGCAATCCATAGCAGATAGTCGATGAATTACGATCCCCTCGCCGGTGCCGCCGTTGGGTTTTCGTATAAAAGTGCTCCCGTTCTTGGCCAGAAACTTAGTTTTGATTATCGAAGAAAAATGAGGTTCGCTTGCGCTACGGTCTTGCTGCTGGCCGCCATCCTTGGCGCCCAGGCCGTCGACTGGTCGTCGGTGAAGAACATGAACATCGAGGTTCCGGTGCCCAACATCCATCCCAGGAGTGTGCCCAATGGCAGGATCACCGGCGGAGAACTGGCCGAGGCCAAGCAGTTCCCCTACCAGGTGGGTCTGCTCCTCTACGTCAACGGAGGCGCTGCCTGGTGCGGTGGCACCATCGTCAGCGACCGTTGGATCATCACCGCAGCCCATTGCACGGATAGCCTGACCACCGGCGTGGATGTCTACCTGGGCGCCTGGGATCGTACCAATAACAAGGAGGAGGGCCAGCAGATCATCTTTGTGGAGACGAAAAATGTGATCGTGCACGAGGACTGGATCGCGGAGACCATCACCAACGATATTTCCCTCATCAAGCTGCCGGTTCCCATTGTGTTCAATGGTAAGTGGAGTGCCGATTTAAGCAAAAGTATACTGTTCTGTGGGTATTATAAATTCTTTTTCATATTTCTACTTATAGACTATATCAAGCCCGCCAAGCTGCCCGTCAAGTCCAACACCTACGACACCTATGGCGGACAGGACGGCATCGCCTCCGGTTGGGGCAAGATCAGTGACTGTAAGTGAACCTCGTATATTTATGGTTAGGGTTACGCATTTTTGTGTCGTAGAAATGGAGAAAGTATTTACTAGCCAAGGTCGTCCGGGTTAAAGAGGTGGAAAAACTGAACCTTAGCTCGTCATAAAGTTCACAATTTGTTACTCGAGTTTTAGGCTTTCAAGGAGGATGATATAATGTTTATTAGTCATGAAATAGCTTCAAATATCATAAAGAAACAAAGTTAATATAGTGTTTTAATATCAAAAATATATATTGCACTATTTTTAGTTAAGGAATTTGTTTAGGAAAACAACCAAAATAGCTTACAATGTGCTCTTTTTTCAGAACACTTAATCTAGGTATTTGTGAACGAAATTACGTTGGTAAAAACCCAAGTCACATCTAATCTAGATTGAATTTTCACCTTTGCCCAAGATTAACTAATCTTTTCCACAATATTTGAAAGAAATCGCAGTTTAAGTTTATAATCTTAGAATGTGATCTGTTACAAATCTAATCTTGGATTTTTAGGAAATCATTTGTTATTATTAATAACTTCTTACTGATACTTTTCTTATTTTCTACAGCTTTATAGGGAAAGAAATTTCCTAAAGAAGCCTAAAGTTTCCTAATAAAAAACCTATTAGAAATATTTTTTACCAAAAAAATTTAAATTAAAAAAGTTTGCTAATATCCTTCCTTGAATTTTTTTTACAGCCGCCACCAGTGCCACTGATAAACTGCAGTATGCCAAGGTTCCCATCATGAACAACAGCGGCTGCTCTCCCTGGTACTTCGGCCTGGTTGCCAACACCAATATTTGCATCAAGACCACCGGCGGCATCTCCACCTGCAACGGCGATTCTGGCGGTCCCCTGGTCCTGGACGATGGCAGCGACACCCTGATCGGAGCCACTTCCTTTGGCATTGCCCTCGGCTGCGAGGTGGGATGGCCCGGTGTGTTCACCCGCATCACCTCCTACCTGGACTGGATCGAGGCCAAGACCGGTCTGGTCAACTATGGCAACTAAACAATAACGTTCTTTTGGGAACTTACAAATAAACGTTTATTTTTTGGGATTACAAGAAATAGAACTCCTGCTCGGACTTGGGACGGGATCGGGGTCTGTGTCGGACATTGTCGGAGAAGTCCTCGTCGGAATCGGGATCGGGTCGCACGTCCAGTTCGTCGGGGACATCGTCGTCCTCCGGCTCTGGCTTCTCCGCTGGCTTTTTCCCTCGCTTACTTTGTGGCGGCTTGCCATAGGACCTCACGTACTGGTCGAAGAAGATGGCCTCCGTGGTGTCCTGATATGAACTCACTCCAGTCTCGTCGCTGATCCAGTCCAGATAGGAGGCCACCTTGGTGAAGGCCGCGGGGTAGCCGCGATCGCAGCCGTAGATGCTGCCAAAGGAGGTTATACCCACCAGGACTCTCTTCTTGGAGTACTTCCGTTGGAGCACCAGTGGTCCGCCGGAATCGCCGTTGCACGTTGACCTGGCATTCCGGCCACTGGTGCAGATGTTCGTTCCGCGATAGGACAACGGGAAGTTGGACTTGCACGTCCTGCCATCAATGATCTGGAGTTGGACGTAGCGCAGGACATTGCTGATGGCATGCACGCCGGTGGCATAGCGTCCCCAGCCGGAGGCGATGGCCAGCTTGTTCTTGAAGCTCCTGTACTCGTAGTGCCGCTTTGGCAGCTGGATGGGATGGATGCGTTCTGGAAGGGTGGAATTCGAGTTCCTCTAGAGGGTGACTCTGGCACATTTTTCCTCACAGTTTTCGCTTACCATTGAAGCTGACGGGATGCGGCAGCCTGACAAGGGCAATGTCATCCTTTAGCCTCTTGGGGTTCCAGGTGGGATAGATGTGGAAGTTGCTGCTGGGCACCATCAGACGCACCTGGCCCTTCTCCTTGGCATTCTTGATCTCGTTGGCCCCGAGGAAGACCAGAGCCCGCTTAGCCCTGCAAAAGATGGACACGTGAGAGGAGCAGTTCTCCTGGCCAGCTCTTACCGTTCCCTACATGTCCACGCAGTGGGCGGCGGTGACGACGTGCTTGTCGGAGATCAGGGAACCGCCGCACCAGTACAGACCCTTGGGCCTCTGCAGCAGCATGCCCACCTGGTAGGGGAAACAGTGCGGGTTTCCCACATCACCGCCAAAGATGCGATCCATGGCCATGGCGCCCTCTGGCAGCATCTTCTCCAGCAGCGGCGTCGTCTCCAGATTGAGGACGAGTGGCTCCGGCTCCTTCACATCCTCCGCGCTGAAGGCAGGCATTCCCTTCGTGCTTTTCATGTGGCGCATCTCCAAGCTACTGGCACTCATTTCCGCATCGTGCTCCAGGGAACCGGAGTAGGGCGATGACGAGGAGGAGGAAGAACTGGAGCTGGAGCTGGAGCTAGTAAAGGGGCTGGGATTCATGGAGACCAGGTACATGGGCTTAACCTGCTGCCAGTCCAGCGCCGAGCATTGCAGCGCCAGCCATGACCAGGCGAGGAGGAGTAATGGCGTCCAAGCATTTACTCTCGGGCTCGGAGCCGCTCTTGCTGAGTGTTTGGACATTGGCTTCGCCTTGCCTGCGTACGCATTTAATTGTTAAATGGCGATTCGGAATTGTCGGCACTTTTGCACTTATGTTGATTCGACGGCGGCTTTCACTGCTAACTGTGCTTCCTGGGCATGGCTTCCGGTTCCTGCTTTCTTCAGCCCTGCTTGCGGTTCTCACACCGAGCTGCTGCTTAGCCTGATTTAAGTCCTACAACTGCTTGCTTTTTGGGTAATGTTTTTAGGCACTATACTCTCTTTGTTCATTTATTTTTCTGAATCCAAATTCTACTTTACTTTATGGTTTAGTTGTATTCTAAGTTATTGTGGTTGCTAAAGAACTCATCTAATTATTTATATAATATTCTAACCATTTAATTTCGGCTCTAACTGATTTGTTAACCATTTGGTAAACAATATACTGTTATTAAGATTAGTCTTTAGTTTGGATTTTCTTCGAAATATCTATATTATTAGGTTTTCTCTTTACTTGTTTAATATTGCACTTTTTAGTCCTAGCATTCCTACTTTAAGACTTTTTATATCATTATTTCATTATTTATTTAATTGCACTGTTTTAAATGTACACTCTAGAGTGTTTTTTTTGGGATTTATATACTGTTTAACATTAGTTTTTCTTAATTTGTTCTTTTGTATAATTTTCTTATTTTCGTAATATTTCCTAGTTTTATTTTATACTTTCTTTGATTAATTAAAAGGGATATCGCTTAACTAAGGTTATGGGTTATTCCCTATTCTAGACTGTACTTAGACTGCTTTCATAGAAGCTTTTCTCTGTTGATACAATAGATTCTGTCACTGTTTAAGCCGCTTGCTTCACTGCTTCACTGATTGGCCAGGCGGCCTTGCCGCATTCACTTCCTTGACTTCCTTGGCTTCCTCTTTTAACACATTTCCACCGCGCCGCCGCCACTGCTCCTCTTTCACCCACTAGTCCACTGGTCACTTTTTGGCTTCCCGTTCCCAAAAGCCAAGAGCTGGTGGCTCGGCTTGGCTGGCTGGCTGGCTGGTTACGCTGGTTCACTGGACACTTGACGCGGCGATCGTAACGCGTTCGTAATTTCTGCGCACTGCTCCGTATTGCTTTCTTCGCGTCGCGTTCGAGACTGCGCCGGCGCGCAGGTTACCAGCATTTTTATAAACTCTTTCGCCAGCGCCAGCAGGCCATTTTTCTGCGCGCTTGCCGCCTTAATTATTGCATCTATTTTAGCTGCATTCACAATTGCAGTTGCATCAATTTCATTTAATTTGAATATGGTTCGGCCCCCCATCGTCGGTGCTTCCTCTCTCTCTGTCATTATTTTGGGTCTTTCCTCTTTGATGGAATGTCACTTCAGTCAGATATTGCCCTTTGGCTGGCTCTGGTCTGGTAGGATTTTCGCCTCGCGAAAAATGTAACTCGAAAATGTGTGCCGCATAGGTTACTGGATTTCTGATTCGGATTCGGATCGCTCTCGGATTGTCTGTTTGTGGTTTTTGCCATTTAAATTGAATGCGAAGCTGTAACTCTAGTTATCTGCCCGCTTTGGCGCCATTACATCACGCGCTCACTTCAAGCTTTATCTTCATTATGCATTCGCGTACATCGAGCTGTGTGTGTGTGGACCCGAGTGTGAGCCAGTCTTTCATTGAGAAAAGAGCCCAATGGTGGTAAGTGAAACAAAAACTTTACTCGTTACAGCTAGATTTGCATGCCGCCTCTTCTTCACCTACAGCTGGCCATCACATTTGATTGTGTTACAGTCTGGCTTCTGCTACAAGAACTGCTTAACTTTAGTAGGAGTTACTGTCAATGAAGTAGGGTCCTAAGCTGGTTTAGGATATTTTTAGGAAACTGTAAAATAGGACGATTTTCAGCGGATTGAACACATATTTAAGGAACAATTTGTTATAGTCCTAACTACTATACTTATTTGTAAAAATAGGTACTATAGATTATTAGATACTATACAAAATTCAAACTGAATTCATTATGCTATATTAAATCTTAAAAAAAAAAAAACGTTTAAATTTGGCACAGAGTTCAGTAGTTCAAACATTTTATTTAACACCTTTCTAAGAGAGAGTCTGCATTAATGAGAATTGAATTAGGAAACTAGTCCTTAATTAAGTAAAATTGTAAAATAGGTAAAACTTGTATGAAAATATATGCTCAATTTCTGACTCGTTTATCTACGCGCATATTTAATAAGAGTTCACCTCCGACGAGTTCCACTGTGGGTCTTGTCATCTTTAGCCACCGAGTTCGGCTCCAACTTGATTGCTGAAATTAACTAAAAAGTGCTCCCATCAAAATAAAGGGCTGTCTGGGGCCGAGAGTCTGCCAGAGTCTCAAGGTTATTGCCAGGTCGGATTTCCGCAGGTTAAGGGACGCGGGATACATACATATAAACCTTCTGCTCGTAGACAAATTAGCAGTTTTCCATTTGGTTGCATGCAACATGGACTGTGGCATGTGCAGAATTTTTTTGCAGGAAATGAAATATAAAAAAATGCGCGAGCAATGCAGCATTAAAATATGTATGTATGGTTTATTATTAATTAAATTAATTAATTCGTGCACCGCCTCCGGCTGCCAGTTGTCTGAAATAATCAGTTTTATTTGGTGTTGAAAGTATTTCTGTTACCTGGCTGCCATTGTTGTCGATTTAGGAAATTACTGCGGTCTGTCTCTGCCTAGCGAAGCAAATAAACCTCGTTGGGTGATATGTTCAATTCGAATTGGATCGTATCGGATCGGATCGAAGTCGAATGTAATGAGGCTGCCACAACAACGTGATTATGCAAATGTCTGCGCCACCAGTCGGGCCTCCCAGACCTCCTCCTCCCGTCCGATCCCCAGCTGTATGCGTCTATATTCGCTGCATAATCGTTGCCCGTTGCATGTTGCACTCGGCTCATTAATGGGCGCGTTTTTGTTACTGCATTTTATTATTGCACTTGCTAATCACACGCCGGTCGTTATTTAATTGAGCTTAAGAGCCACCCGGCTCGCACAATGTGAAGCCCCATAAGAGGGGCCCCCAGGCCAATACCAAGCCCCTCCACAAGTGCGTTTCGCTTCCGTTTCTCGTTCGATTTTGGGTTTATTTTCATTATTATTTGCGTTGTATTTTATTTTATTGCCAGGCACCCAGTAGCTCCATTTGTTAGCTCATAGATTTCCCGCCCCCCAATTGGTCTTCGTAACGTATTTTATCGAATATTTAGCGCCTTGCATGGCTGTTCAACTTAAGGAACTGATATCTATGAATTTAGCGAGCCATTAACACTTTTTTAATTCGAAATGTGATTAAAACTAATTAAAAGAACTAAGATGAGACTTTACTTTGGAGCCTTTTCTTTAACGGATCGTATTTAACACAAAATGGACTCTGTTTTTTCTAGAGCTGCTTCGGATTTATCAAATTTATTTCCATATTTCAATCTTTATTCCCTTAAAATCTTCTTTATACCTGAAAAACTTTTTAAAATCGTTACAAAATCTCCCAAAGAAAGAACACAGAGCTGGTGTATGTGTCAATGATACGTATCATCTGCAAAATATATTAATTTCTAGAAATAAAACGATTTTAAAGGGAAATTAAATGTATTTACGCATAACACAAGGTTACTTAAATCAAAACACGTACATATAAATTCAAAAATGTTTCATTTGCTTTCCTTAATCTTGAATCTTGTGCAAACCTAAGCAGAAACACAAGTATGCTTCTCATTTAAACGTTAACGAATCTCCAACGAGGGCAGTGAATGTGTGGATATTTAACCTTTTGCAACGTTTATTTCCTATTGTTATTAATATTGATACTTTTCCTTACTGACTAAGCACAGAATCGCATTCTATGGCTGGATTAGTTTAGTTTTAGGTGTAGCTCTAGGTGGTTTCCTCTACTTGCTATTTACACATACATAAAACGTGAATGGGGAGCTTCTGCTTTCTGCTTTCCGCTTAAACCTAGGGGCGAGCGCGTGTGTAAATCCTAGCTTCATAGTTGGTATCAGTACGAGTTTCTTGGCCACTAACAACTAGTTGGTTGTAATGATGCAATGATGATGAACGAATGGATCTTTCAGTCTCTCTCTGCGGTCTACTTGAAGGCCGTTGGCTGCATTTGAAGCAAATGTTGGCCCACCGGCAGCTGTATGTCCTCCATGGTCATGGCCGTCTTGAACAACTCGGCAGCATCGCTCGGTGGTTCGTCCTCGCCCTCGAGCATGGCACTGTCGAAGCTTTTGTTCAAGCGATCATGGAACTCGCTCATGGTTATCTTCTTCAGGGCGAAATGCTTGCCGAAAGTCTTCTTCACCTTCTGCCGGCGGTTCTTCTTCTTCATAAGCATCTTGTTCTTGTTCAGGCCATCGCTAAAGGAGATGGCGCGTCGCAGCTTGCGTCCACCGAACTTGACAAGTTTCACTTGGCTGCTCATGGAGCATTCCTCACTGTCGTCCTCTGCATCGGCGGCATTCTCGTCACTGGGCTCCTCGAAGATCGTCTCCAGATTGGCCGGCGTGAATTTCTTCATCCGCTTGCTTGTGTAGAGCTTCTCGATGCTCCGCAATGTCTGGGCGTTGGTATTGAGCTCCTTGCGCTGCTTCTTCTTTGCGGGCTTCATGATGACGCTGCAGACGCGGTTGAAGTTGTCCTTGGACACGCGGGCGGGCATCCGGCGACGGGAGACTCCAGAGCGATTGCCTCCATGGTGGCTGGAGCGGAAGCTGCCGCTGATGCAGTCGCTGTCGTCGTCGTTGTCCTCGCCGCGACTCAGCTGCGAGTCTACATCATCGGAGGCGTTGGACTCGCTGCTCACATCGTCCTCCGACTCGGCGCCTCCTGCTCCTGCTGCTGTTGCCCCGTGCATGGATGTGCTCCGCATCATCTCCATGTCCGTCATGGTCATCTCCTTCACTCTCCAGGAGAGGTTTGCAATCGGTCCGCTTCTGAAAGGGGGGAAATCAGAGGCTTTCCATTTATGTTTTCCGCAAATACCCACCGATTCTCGGTCAGTCCCACCTCCTTCGGCTGAAACGTGATCTTGGCAAAGTCGTAGACAATGTTATCCATTATGGTTCACCGGCCCATCAGTAGGCAGGCATAATCTTGGGAAAATTGTTGTTAGAAATCACACAAAAATTATAATGGACTCCGTTTTCAACCCTATTTCAAGGAAAATACCTTGGCAAGCGTAAACATGTGCGTATTTCAGGCTTACTGCCAAACGGTCACACTTAAATTGTAGTGCTGTTAATTGCTGACCGTTACATGCAGAGATGCCAGATTTCTTTATATAGTGTTGAAAACTACCGTTAGGGTTTGTTTCATGTAGAAAACAAAAAATGGTGTAAAACTCGAACTTTTTGACTTGCCAATCCGATGAAAATCTGTATATTTATATATTCACGATCTGAATCAAATCTGAATTACAAATAAAAATATTTAGTGTGCTTAAATCCAATTAAGAAAATGTAACATTTTCTGCATATTTGTATTTATTTATAAGGAATATTAGGGCCGATCGGGTTAAACGGGTTGAACGGGCTTTATTTTTAAAATAGCTCAACTGATTGTAATCTTTCCATAAATAATAAATATACTTTTTCAGGCACATATTTCTTGAGTTCTATAAAATATATATAAAAAAAACGTTTTCTTTTTAAGAAGTTCTTACTCAAATTCCCTAGTAGTTTTCCACTTATAAAAATCACATTTATTTATAAGAAATTATCATTAAATATTCTTCCACGTGCTAGAAAAGGAAACAAATAAAGTTATATTGATGTAATAAATCCTTCGGCGACATTTAAATCTTATCGAAATTTCCAGTTTGTATTGGAAAGATTTCGTCAAGTTGCCGAAGCTCCCCTGCGATAGATAAATCCGCCATTTGACCTTATCTGCATATCGTAAATCAGGCGACAGTTTTATGCGTTTCCGGCCAAATCAAACAGTATAAAATCGCCTCGAAGGCTTGAATTTAATTCATAAAGTGTTTTTACTTCGCAAGATGAAGGTGCTAGCGGTCCTGCTTCTGGGGGCGATTGCCTCTGCCTCGGCTCTCGAGAAGCCCGTCTTCTGGAAGGATGTGCCTGTGGGCAAGGCCTCGATCGAGGGACGCATCACCATGGGCTATCCGGCTTACGAGGGCAAGGTGCCCTACCAGGTGGGCTTGGGATTCACGAAGAACGGCGGCGGCACATGGTGCGGCGGCTCCATCATCGGAAACACTTGGGTGATGACAGCCAAGCACTGCACCGACGGCATGGAGGCCGTGACCATCTACTACGGAGCTCTGTGGCGCCTGGAACCCCAGTACACCCACTGGGTGAGCCGCAACGACTTCATCGAGCACGGATCCGGCGACATCTCGCTGATCCGCACTCCGCATGTGGACTTCTGGTCGCTGGTCAACAAGGTCGAGCTGCCGCGCTACGACGATCGCTACAACAACTACCAGGGCTGGTGGGCTCTCGTCTCCGGCTGGGGCAAGACCTCCGACGAGGGTGGCGTCTCTGAGTACCTGAACTGCGTGGATGTCCAGATTGGCGAGAACTCCGTCTGCGAGAACTACTACGGCAGCTTCTCCGGCGACCTCATCTGCATCCCCACGCCCGAGAACAAGGGCACCTGCAGCGGCGACTCCGGTGGCCCGTTGGTCCTCCACGACGGCGGTCGCCAGGTGGGCATTGTCTCCTTCGGCTCCTCCGCCGGTTGCCTGTCGAACGGACCCAAGGGAATGGTGCGCGTCACCAGCTACTTGGACTGGATCCGCGACCACACCGGCATTTCCTACTAAGCACGATTTTAAATAAACTTTTTATATGCATATTGAAGAAAAGTGTTTAATGATTTCTTTACATTCAGTTTAATCGTTTATTCTGGTTCTTTTGTTTATTTTTAAGTTTTTTCTTCTGTTCAATGTGTTTATTCTGTTTATTCTGTTCATTCTGTTCACTCCGGATGATACATAATTAAATTTTAATACTCCTTTCGGGGTATTATAATTCCAGTCAGAAGCACAGAACACAGTGAAGGAGTCCGACCCTATAAATCATATATATTCTTGATCTGCATCATAAGGCGAGTCGATCTAGCCGTGTCTGGTAGAATACAACAATTTTAAATTTTTTTCTAAACTTTTAAGGGGTTGAATTGTTAAAATTAAAAAAAAAAGTGGAAAAAGTTAAATTTCTTTCTAGTTTGTTTCTCATTTCCTTTTGACTCTGCATTTTATTCTTAATGGTTACTTTAAAAAACCTTCAATAATGCTTAAAACACAACAACACTTGAAAATAATTAAAGCCGTACATCAAATCGAATTCTTTGTATTTAATAACGAAACCCACAGAGGTCTTAGTAGGAAATGCCCGTGTTGTCACGAATCCAGTCCAAGTAGCTGGTCACCCTGGTCATTCCCTTGGGGCTGTTGGACAGGCAGCCCGCCGAGGATCCAAAGGAAACAATGGCCACCTGGCGGTTGTCGTCGTGCAGGACGAGCGGTCCACCGGAGTCACCGCTGCAGGAGCCCTTGTTCTCCGGGGTGGCGATGCAAACGTGGTTCGAGGTGATGGTCGTGGTACCATAGTAGGCCTCGCAGATGGAATTGTCGGCGATCTGGATGTCCACGCAGTTGAGGTAGTCAGAGACACCTCCCGCGTCGGAGGTCTTGCCCCAGCCGGAGAGGAGGCCCCACCAGCCGTAGTAGTTGTTGTAGCGATCCTCGTAGCGCGGCAGCTCCACCTTGTTGACCAGCGACCAGAAGTCCACATGCGGAGTGCGGATCAGCGAGATGTCGTTGTTAATGGTGCTCGTGTCGTAGGCGTGGTGCTGGATGAAGTCACTCTGGTGCACCACATGGGAGTATTGGGGCTGCTGGCGCCACACGGCGCCGTAGCCAATGGTCACGGAGTTGGCACCGTGGGTGCAGTGGGCGGCCGTTAGAACCCAGGTATTCCCGATGATCGAGCCACCGCAGTACCAGCCACTGCCGGCACCGTTGTCGAACAGCAGAGTCACAATGTAGGGCACCTTGCCCTCGTACGCAGGATATCCGTTGGTGATCCGTCCGTCGATCTTCCTGCCCAGCGGCAGATCCTTGAAGGGAACGGGCTTCTCAACGGCAGCCACCAGGGCCAAGGCCGAAATAAGTAGAACTCCTAGCACTTTCATGGTCCGATCACTTATGGCACGAACAGGGCATTTCTCTTGGTTATATACTCTGCGGTGTCATCGTTTTCCTAAATATTCCCAATCAGTTAAGTCGAAAATTTACAAGCCACTTTCTAAAGGCTGATAATTGGCTCGATCGTATATATATTTCCTCTATTAATACTCTTGTGTTTTATGGAAAGAAATCTATAATAAACAGAGGTCTGATTAGGTGTGCAAAATAAAAAAATCGAAGAACTTATCATTAAAAAAAAAAACAATATGTGTAACATTTCTTCAATAACAAACAATTATAATCTAAGAGGTGCGAGGTGTTCTTAATGAATTCTTGTATTATATTCTTAGGTCTAGTATTAAGATTACTAAAGATTTACTTATATTACATATATGTTACATTCCCATTTAGTTTTAACTATAGACGTTTTCTTTTCTAGAATTTTTTAAGTATGAGTATCGTTCAGCTCTCAAGAATCGTGTTCTAAAATAAGTTATTATTTATGAAGGATATGAAATTCATTTCATCATTTAATGGGAATTAAAGCAAAATATGGCATAGAACATTTGATTTTTGATTTAGTAATCTTAAGAAGTGAGTTGCATATATGTATAGTACTTTTACCTCTTATAGTTTTATGACCTAAATATCGATTTGTTCCTTATTTTAAAAAGGATGATCCCAAATATATTTAAGATTTATCCAGACAAACCAATTGAGCTGAAAAAGTCGAAGCAGATCTCTTTTAGAGTTTGATTTTAGTTTATTTAATGTAAGTTATGTAGGTTACAGTATTAAAAAAGTATAGAATATGTTTTGCAATATCATTTGAATTAAACAATTCAGGTTAATCTTAAATTCCAGTCGTGTTGTAAATCCAATCACGAAAATAGGTAACACGAGTGTAGGCACTTGGAGCCTTGGAGCACCCTTTACTTGATCCGAACGAAACAATTCCAACTAGTATTTTGGCTGCAGCATCGAGAGCTAAGGGTCCGCCGGAATCTCCGGAGCAAGTGGCCTGTCCCTTAGTTACGTCAGTGCACAAATGTGAGAGTTTTATGTAGTTTGGGTATGACTTTTCGCATACTTCGTTGGAAATAACCGTAACGTTGGCGTACTGTAGCCAATAAGGTTGTAATATTCCCAAATCCCAAAGAAGTCCCCAGCCTGAAACCATGACCGTCTGGCCCTCGTAGGTATCGTAAGGACCGGTGCGGGAGGGCAATCCGATACTCTGAATCTTCGGACCAAATACCAATGGTTCATTCAACAGGATTAGGGAAATATCGTTCAACACGGCAGTTATATTGAAGTCGGGGTGCTGTCGAAAATTACTACTGGAGACTGTATATTTTTGGCCTTCCTTCAAATTAATAGATCCAACGTAAACATCTACCGAAGAAGCACTGGCAGTGAATAAAACAAATATACTAAAGATCGCTGAATATTAATTATTCACTTACTTTTGGGTACAGTGGGCAGCAGTCAAAATGCAGAGCCTGCTGAGGATGGAGCCACCGCAAAACCAGCTCGAACTGGGGCCTGTAAATACAAGGCCGGCTTGATAGGGTATCTCTCCATCTCGGGCAGTTTTTCCACCAATTATTCGGCTTTCAAAGGATTGTTCTATATTCCTGTCACGAGGAAGAACTGGCTTTAAGTTGGACAGGGAGCCAGCGGAGGCGCTGGCCAGGCCCAGTAGGAGCATTGCAGTCACTTTCATTTTTACAACGAATGGTTTTGTATAACGATTCTGGCCCTATTTATACCAATTTATATATATTGAGTGCTAGAAATGGCCCATTGTTCATGGTATATTGCTGGCAAACACGAGCTTCTTTGTTTCTAACCAACTCTTCCGATATCGCCATGTCCGAAATGTAGGCTAAATGCTCCTGATAATGCTGCCCCCATATAGGTTCAAGGTTAATGCCCGAATTTTAGTCTGCGAGATCCTGATAATAGGAGTCCCATAAAAAGTTCAAGTTTAATTTCTAAATTCAAGTGCTTTATTATTATTATGCACTTAGAATGAGATGCGTAATTAAGGTTTGGGAGAAATACTAGCCTACTTTTTGGCGGCTCTAGCTAGGAGTTTCGGTAGTAAGAAGTAAAGAATTTTATAAAGAGTAGTTTGTTGCAGATAAATACTTTAAATTAGAGAAGAACTGGATGATAAACACGGAAGTTAAAAGATATTTGTGTATTTGTGTATGCTAAAAGTGTGCAAGTTTGGTGTGTTTACAACATGTTCCGAACCACATTTTCCTCGCAACATTTTCTTAGCAACAGTTTCTTGTGCTTTAGAGTTAATTTTTAATGTATTAATTGAAG
Organism: Drosophila bocqueti; assembly: GCA_018151655.1. Taxonomy (NCBI): domain Eukaryota; kingdom Metazoa; phylum Arthropoda; class Insecta; order Diptera; family Drosophilidae; genus Drosophila; species Drosophila bocqueti. Next base: position 1,972,662 of record JAECXF010000230.1, read on the forward strand.
ATTAATTTGGCAATGTGATTTAGTCAAGTCTTTCAGGCTTTAAATCTAAATGGATGCTTAGGATCTCTCTTTATCACTGTAATGGTAGCTAAATTTATTAAATCCCAGACTTAGTTTTAAATATATAAAAATATATATAATTTGTTTAAGCATTTTAACCAAAAGTTCGTATTTTAGAAATAAACAACGTTTCGCACTTATTAAGACTTCTTATCAGGTATTAGATTAGTACTCGAAAAAGTAAAAAACTTAGACAACAGTTTGCGGAAATGAGATAACCTTTACTTTAATAAGACACATTTTTTTAAGAGATAGGCTAATTACTCTACATTTTATCAAGAACCGAATATAAATAAGAAATTCAAGTCATTCCCTTCAAATAAAAGTTCAGCCTTTGCTATTAAATCATGAATCGTTTTTATTGGAATAAAAGTGCTTAGTAAGAGACACCGGAGTTGGTCTTGATCCAGTCCAGGTAGCTGGTGACACGGGTGAAGCCAGCGGGGGCACCGGACTCGCAGCCGGCGCTGGACACAAACGAGGTGACACCGATCAGCTTGTCGTCGCTCTGGAGGACCAGGGGGCCGCCAGAGTCACCATTGCAGGTAGAGACCTTGTTGGGCGTGGCCACGCAGATGACCTTGGAGGTGGCGATAAGGGAGCCGTAGGTGTTCTGGCAGGTGGCAACGGACACAACGTCGAAGGTTTCGTACTGCAGGGTGTTGGCCACGCTGCTGGCGGAGTCAGAGGTCTTGCCCCAGCCGGAGGCGATGGCCTTCTGTCCGGCATAGGTGGAGTAGGAGCTGGCGATCGAGGGCAGCACAACCTTGTTGATATAATTGGTGAAAGAGACAGTGGGGGTCTTGATCAGCGAGATGTCGTTCCTCAGCACGACCGAGTTGTAGCTGGCATGCTCGACGAAGTTGGAGCTGGCAACGGTCTGGGTGAGCTTGGCGCTGGTGCGGACGGTGGCGCCGTAGTAGATGGTCACCGCGGAGGCACCGTTGGTGCAGTGGGCAGCGGTCAGCACCCACTGGTTATCGATGATGGAGCCACCGCACCACCAGCTGCCGCTGGAGCTGGCAAAGCTGAGTCCCACCTGGTAGGGGAACTGGCCCTCGGTGGCGGTCAGGCCGTTGGTGATGCGACCCTCAATCGAGGGCACCGAGGGCAGGTCCTTGGGGTGCACGGGCAGCTGCTGGGGCAGCAGGCCGGCGGAGGCGGTGGCCAGAGCGAGGGCGAAGACTACGAGCACTTTCATGGTTGATCGAAGAAGGAATGATTTGCTAACCGAGGGAGCCCCACCTTAAATACCATCGATCTGGGGCCAGGCCTCTAGCCTTTCGACCAAGTCTTATCAGGGTTTTTTCACTCGATAGGATGTGAGGCTACTTATCAGCTTCGATTGACCAAATACGTAAAGAGGTGTCTTCCGTTATCGGAAGAGATTACACACCGCAGGCTTTCAATTAAACGCACTTCACTTCATGAAAGGGCGGCGGCAGACATCTAGCACTTGGCTTGTGATAAGCATAGATTTATAGAACGGACGTTTTTCGCTGACTTTTGCACTGCCAAAAAAAAGATTACTAATAAGAAACATTTATTTTTAGCTGGAAAAACCGGCTTGCCTTTGGATCGATTGATCGATTGCTCTCTAATCGAATTATTTATTTTGGATTCGATCGGAGAAATTGTTTACGGCCGCTCTCGAAGGCGTCGAGTGCCTGAAATTCCCACTGATTATCTCCGATGATGGTTGGGCCCCAAATCATATCAAGTATACGCAGCGGTGGGCCAAAACTTGCCAACTCATGAGGCATGAAGAGGGGAAAAAGCCAGGCAAGCGAGGCAAGTGACAGTGGCTAGCTGAATCTGGGAAATTGAAATCAAATCGCCTTACGTGTCGGGCATGCAAAGCGAGCAGAGGCAGGACCAGGACCCGGCTGGACATTAGCACATAAAAACAATTCATTGCCTTTCCTGCTGACACATGTAGAGCGTCGGAGCACCGTAGTTGCTCCATGTAGTTGTTGCCGCCTTTGTGGGCCACTCACTGTGCGTGTCTGGGCCATAAAATAGATTTCCTCTTATCGCTATGGATTTCCTCTTATCGCCAACTTAAAGAGGAGCTAAGGAGGAAATCCCTTCAAATATTTAATCCCCGTATTAACTGCACTTTTATTGATTTTCGTTCCCCTCTTTCTATTCCCTCTGTTTGGGCACTTTTTTATGGTGGCTCTTTTCGCTGATTGCGGAAAATTTTCGCTCCTTTTGTCTCCAGAACCAGGAACAAAGGAACTAATTTTCTTGAAATATTTGCCATCATTGTGGGCCGAGGAGGAGGAGCAGCAGCAGTTTTAAAGGCAGCCAGTCACCCTTTAAATTGCCGGCAGAGATATATGTAATGCACTTATATAAAAGTATATATAAATGTATATTACGTATACGTAATGCGCTCACCCGAGACACACACTCGCTTATTAGACGCATATCCAGCCAGGGAACAGGACAACAATAATGTCCAGTGCTCTTGGAATCTCGGCTAGAAGGAAACTTCTGCTCACTCGAACAGTTGCGTGGGCGCCGGGACTCGAAAGGGACACGAATATTCATTCAGGAAGAGACTACGCCTCTGGCTCAAGTGGTTCTATAAACAGCTGAGGCGGAAAATATAGTACGGCATAAGCAGGGTTCTTGAATATATTTTTGTAATCGGAAAAGTATTACAAAATATGTAAAGAAATATATATAACCAATTTATTTGTATAAAAAAGTAAATTAAATTAACTCTCCTTAAAACTAAATAAATATATATAACAACAGCCTCCTGGTTACACTATTCCCCCCTCTGCTGTGTTTGTGCCCGAGTGTGTCCTTAGTAAGGCATTTGAAATGTCCCCCAGCGAGCTCAGTCCTTTGACGAGAAAAGGGAAAAGGACGAGGCGACGTCGACGACGACAAACAAGATTGCAGCAATAAAATTTCGACAAGTGAACAACAAATGATAAACGAAGCAGCAGCTTGGGATAAAAAGCAGCAGCAGCGGAGCAGCAAAAGGAGCAGCCCTCGGAGAGGTCAGTTTTGGGTAGCACTTGAGATGCTGGTGGCCAGTGCCAAGGATTCCAACCCACTTCAGCTCACTGTTGGCCCACTCTCCGGACAACAATCTAATGTGAGCCGCATCGATTACGCTTCCACTGCCACTCAGGACTGTGTTTCCCCATGCCAGGAATTGTTGTTTAATGCACTTGAAAAATTTTTTTTGGGATATTTATCTTAGTTTGTAGTCAGGTTTAAAATCTTTCAAAGTATTTACAACCTTTTGGTAATATCTTAGGCTTTTGTAATTCGATATATCCAACTATAGAGGTTTGTAAAGAATTATAACATTTAATTTCTTATGTTTTTAATCCTCTTTTTCTCTCCCTGCACCACATAGTGAGCTCAGCTACTCTCAGTTCAGTTCGCTTCGGTGTTTTTTTGTGTTAAATTGTCATGAAACTGTCGCTGTGCCCTGCGGTCAGCTCAAGAAATCCGTCTCGGTCTTGGTCTTCGTCTCCATCTCCGCCTCGATCTCCCTCCTCCGTTTCTTGTTGGCCAGAATTAATGACAACTGTCTGGACCAGCTGACCCGCTCGAGCAGTCTCCTCCTTTCGCTGATGACTTATCACAGGGAACTATGTCTATTTCCTGCTATAATTCAAATTGCTTTCGGGGATGTCAACAGCAGCCGCCTCATTAATCATGCCTCCTGGAATGGTCTCACATTGCGTATGAGTAATGCGATTGTCAGGCACCTTTTTTCTACCGTAAACTTGGCAAGAACAACTTATTCCCTCCCATTTTCCAAGATGTTACTCAAATGCAATGGGGATAAAGTTTTTCCCCACTTCGTGTTTTTCTTGTTCCATTTTTTGAAATGCAATTTGTTGCTGCACTTTGGCTGGAGCTATAAGTACAGATGTGTTGGCGTGACTCACGTTCCCTGTACTTCCCTTTTTCCTTTTCCCCTTTCTTTCTCTTCAGAGCCAAGTTAACTCGGAGACTTAGCAGGTCCCGGGACTTGGTCAAAGTTTTGTGTTGCAGTTTGTCAACTCGTTTTTAATGCGCGATGTATTGAAAAAGTTTGATTAGGGAGCAGCTGGCAGACTCCCAGTTACCAGTTACCAGCTCCACCTGATCGTCCTGCCAGACATGAAAACTTGATAAAGAGGGAGCTTAGTGGCGGGCATTGCACATACGCCCCGTTGTACTGTCAATATTGTGACGCAAATCCGACGAGCAGACGACAAACACAAGTGTCCACCGTTAAATTTTATGTTCCGGGATCAAACTAAGTTATTATATGGGGGAATACATAAATGTATATGCTATATTTCGCATATTTTATATAATATGTGTATCGGAGCGGAGATGGCTTGGCAAATATTTGGGGGTACAATTTTTGCCTGCTCTGTGATTTTCTATCAATAAGCTGACGGCATCCCATTGGCTTTTGCATATGATCGAAGGCTGAGTCCTTTTCCAGCTAGAAATATATAAATATAAATTCCTGCCAGGCAAACAAATCCTTTTCGATAGATTGCTTCTGGCTTTGCCTTTTTTTTCGCCGTCGCTTTTATTATTGTGTGCCAAACGCCAAGGATTTTTGTCTACTACGACAATTGGATTTCCACGGAAAGTAGGGAGTGGAGAGCGAAGAATTTCACTTGGAGTGGGTTTGATACGTGTCCCCAACCGGAGGTGGCACTTGTCTGCTTATTGGCATTGGCACACCCACCGAAAAGTACAGAAAAATGATTCCGCTCGGGCCATATCAATGACTTTTGGAATATTTACAGGGGATTCCTTTTGTTCCGGGAATATTCTTGGCAGCGGGATATGGCAACTTTTTCCTTTGTATTTCGCCCTGTCTGCAGCTGAATTTGAATGCAGTCGGTGGATATCCTGGCCCGGAGGATGGGAATACTTAATATTAGGGGCTGCATTCAGTCGGGAATCCCCTTTGTTGGGAGGACTTCATTAATGCCTGTGAAATATGCCAACCTCTTTTGAAGTATCTCCATCAGGAGAGAGCTCTCCCTCTGTTGTGTGGGAAAATATATAACTAGTCATCAAAATTTAGCATGCAAATATTTATATGAATATGCAGCTGAGGCTGGCAAATGCTTTATGGCTTATAAACATTTTTGTTTGCCAATACTTTTTGTTTGTGTGTGCCGGCTTCCTCGTTGTAATTTCGGTTTATTGTTTTCTATATATTTTTCTGCTTGAACGCACTAAAAGCCACTCCACCGTCAGTCAGCCATTGAATCCACCTTCCATCCGGAGAGGACCTCCCATATTTCCTCCTCGATGCCGGCATTTGTTTGCTTTATGTCTTTATTTTCTGCCCCTGCCCGAGAGGAGCAAAGTATTATTATTTTTTGCCCTACTCCTGCTGACGTTTCCCTCCTTTCCTTTTTCTTTTTTTCACTGACTGATGGCTCTAGGTAATGCCAGGATGCCAGGACTCTGGCGGGGAGAGTGCGGCAGCGAGAGGATTTCAGTGAGTGCTCTCTGAGCGGCTTTGCATATGGGCATGTGTGCTATCTACTTGATATGCTCCTGCAGCTTTTCGAGTCCCGAAAAGGACGAGATGTTTCAATTATGTTTACCGCTCGCTAGCCCCCAAAGGCAGACGCACTTCTTTAAGTATTTCTCCAGAAGTAAGCCATTAACTTTTCCCGTCAATCAATTGTCACTCCCAAAGGGGAAAACAATGGGAAAGAAACAAAAAATACAGGAAACATGAAAACAAAAGGCACGAGACCATGACAAGACACTTTACTTCCATGTGAATGGAATGAAATTAACAGCAGAAAAGGGGAAGTTATTTTTGGCCAAAGGACATCCCTGACTGACTGGGGATTGCTCTTATGGGTTTTACCAGAAAGATATTTATCAGAATCAGCTTGTGTGGAAATTTAATTAAGGAACTAAAGCTGTGCTAAGTTCATGAATTTGTGTGGTTTTCTTTATCAGTAGGAAAACTAAATGTGTAATCACGGATTTTTCTATTATTAAAATAGTTTTATGATAAGGGAAACTACACCTCTGATAACATTTAAGACTGTGTAATAGAGATGTGCTATATGTCGATAGGAAGTGTTTATGTAGTAACAAAGATATATCTCCTAATGTCATACCGATAATATTACTCAAGTTTAATAGAACAAAATTATAAATATCGAAAAAAACGCATGTAACGATAAAATATTGATAATTCTCTTATAATAATTGTTATTTTATTGTTCTTTTATATCGATTATATTTCAAACTAAGTTTATTATAATCTATTTCGAATAATTAAAGACGTTTGGATTAAGCTGTTTAAAAGAAATTAAATATAGATTTATATCGAATTTTGAATCAAATATTTATACAGTATCGGTATATCTATATTTTCTCCCATCTCTACTGTATAAAAGAGATTTTTAAATTAAATCAGGCCGTATTATGGTATTTAATTATGATTAAAATAATTTACAAAAACAAACAATTTATTTACCATATTTCCTTAAGTACAAGAACTACTGAGTCTAAGAACTTAATTAAGAACCCTGTTTTTACCCATCTGCAGGCCTCTCTGTTAATCAAGGCAACCAACTTGGGCCAGAAACAAGTATGGCCACTCAATCAGCAGTCAAGGCAAGAACCAAACCGCCCAAAAACTCTTTGTCTCCGAGTCCAAAGCTAAAACCAAAACAAAAAACAGAAAGCCAGCGAACTTTGCCGTCAAGTCATTGCGGTGGAAGGGTGGTGGACATGATGCTGGCTGGCTGACTGGCTAGTGGGTGGTTCAAGTGGTGCCCGGCTCCACGCGGAGACCTCACCAAGTGTTGTTTGGATTTCATTATACAATTATCTTGTTACCAGAAATAATGGTGTCGAGCCGGGCAACATGCCAAAAGCATTCAATGAGCTTGATGTGCCTTCGCCTGGCCCACTTACCCCGCACTCTCTCCACTCTCTCTCTGTCAGTCAGAGTCCAACTCCTGCCCCGAAACAACCCTCTCCCACACACATGGGAGTGTGTGTGGTATGTGGCAAGTGGGGTGCCGGATGCTCAGCGCGTTAGGAAAAGCAGGAAGTCATTAGCCGAAAAAACTCTGGTGATGGCGCTTCCAACTGTGGGGTTGGTTAAGCGCCGAGGAAGGAGCCAGTAATGCGATAAATAAATGAAAATGTTTGAGTTAAATGAATTAAGTGTGTGATACTCTCTCCTCTCCCTAGCAGTGTGTATGTGGGTCTGGCTTTTTTGTTAGAAACACTTTCTGTGTTGGCCTGTCATCGCAAGTGACTTGGGGTTGCTAAGTGCTGGAGCAATAGTAATTGTTCGTCGCTTAATTAGCCGAACATCATTCAAAGTGTCACAGCCACACACCGAGCCCTAAAGGGGTTAGGAAAATGTCAGTCAGCCAGCCAAAGTTGGTCCAAACTCGTGTTTTCCGTTAAGTCATTTCGCGTTGATTGCTTATCGGGAACTTTGTTTAGTTTCATGTGGTATTGTTCTAGGAAAATGCTTGCTAAAGTGGGTTTCCCCTATCACAATCTAGTATGCAGTTTGACTTATTTTCTAAGGTGACTTCATGCCCTGAAAGAAATACTCTTAAATACTTTCATTTTGGTTATTTGGGTTACGAAACCATACTAGGTTTAGTCCAGGTCCAGGTCCAAGGTCTTGTTCCTAGGATTAGGTTCTTTCTTGCTTGGGATAATATGCTTCCTTAAAACCTCCGTAAAATAAAGGCCACAGTTAGTTTCTGTTTTTCCCGGTAGTTACCCAGTTTTCAGGCCACTTAAAGTTAATCCCAAGTTATCTTCTCAATAAACCCATTTACCATCATCATAAGCATCCTTATAACTTTAACTATTTGCAGTTTCAGCTCACTTCATCCACTTGGTGACCCCGAAATGCTGACTTTGCGAATTCAATTCGTCCTTATATCCTTTTTTCTGTTGCTTGGCTGACTGGCTGATTTCGACGCGACTTAATTAATTATGTAGCCGAATCATGGCCGTACCAAAAATCGTTAATTAAGTTGATTGCTTTGAATTGGCTGGCATTTATTAGCCAGGACTGTGTTGGTGAGCCGCCAGTCGAAAAGTCCCAGGACCAGGGAGCCAGTTCGCTCCTATGGGGCATAATTGATGAGCTGACAGTTGCGTTAATTGATTTTGCCCTGTGATTAGAGACTCCATACGATGCGAGAATTGATTTTATTAGCTGCCACATGAAACGGAGCTAAATATTTAATTTGATGTGCGAACTAGGTCAGAACAGACCCGAGCCGGAGAGGGATATAAATAATGGACTTAAAGTCAAATGCAAATCCCGAACGCCTCAGGCTGGCTGCCAAATATTTTGGAAATAAAGTGAATCGAACGAAAACCACTTGACCAACTAACTGGAAGGCCGTAGCCGAGGCCGGAGCCGACCAAGTTCACTTCAATCAGGCAAAACAAGGAAGTTTGTGGCCAAGAGAGAAACCAACTTTCGACGTTGTTCAATCAGAGCCAAATGCAACTGGGCAAAGTGGATTTTAAATAAAAAACTTTGGCCATAAACACTCGTCGAGAGCGGGTGCCCGGTTGACATTTTAACTAACTTTTTGCCAGACCCACACACAGCCCCACTAACTTGTGCGTTTTTATTCCTGTTGAAGCTGAGGTTCAGGTTCGGAGGGGGTTATGTATGATATTTTGTCATATCTAAACCACTGAATGCGAGTGCAGGAAACTTTTTGTGCTGTCATAAATTTCCGCAATGCAAACATTTATCAGCAAGGCTGGACCTGGTCCTGGTCCCGGGGAGGAAGCCTCCTTCAAGCTCAGCTGCTGTTGATGCTGCTGTTATTTTCCTTGACTGACTTGGTTATGTTGTCCCGGATCTGGTTTTCCTGACTCCGCCTCTGGTTTTTGCCGAGTAAATGCTTTTTACCGCAGTAGCATCTGCTCGAGACTGGTTTTTAGGCGCCACCTGCTATCCTTTCACATGTGGGGGAGGTCCTTGCACTGTCAGAAACAAAAAATAAATGCCGCACTTAGCCCAGTTCCTGGCTGGGAATGAAAAGTTTGGGGAATTAAATGCTGATGGCCTGAAAATAATAAAAAGTGCTACAAATAAAGCAACAACTTTTGTCATTTATTCAAATGCCTGGCGATAATTCAAGTGCTGACATATTGTCTGCGTTTTTTCCATTTTCAACTTTCACTTGAGCAGCAAACTTTTTCTTTTTGTTTTCTTGTATTGCCAGTTTTCAGCTTTTATTGTCTCGCTTTGGCAATTTAATGAATTTTAATGAAAACTTGTGTGCCGAGAGCCGGCAACAGCTTGGCCATTTACGTGTTGTTGTCTTTTTATATAGATTAAATTCATTTTTTGTTGTTGTTTTTTTTGCTAGAGTTCAGTATGGGTTGTTGATCATTTAAGGAAACTGTTTCAAAATCTTTGTATATTGAACCCAAATTGATGCTTGTTTGAGTGAATGCACTATGGCGCATGAAGAGTTTGTGGAGGCATTGAAACGATCCGTAAAGATTGGACTTTATCCGGCTTGAATAACCAGAATTAAAGGGAAAAAACGGCGACTTGGGGTTTTTGTAAGAGTTCTTGCTTTAAATAATTTATGGTTGATATGAGAAACTGTTTAAAATGATGATGGATTAATTGCTGGAAAAACCTTCAGTCAGTTAGTGCTATTGCTCAATAAAAACTCAGAGCCATATATTCGTTATAAATCTTTTTTATTTTTGCGCATAAAGTGAAGTTCCTGACTCCTCCTTAGTTGGAGATGCCAGTGTTGCTCTTGATCCAGTCCAGGTAGCTAGTCACACGGGTGAAGGCAGCGGGGTAGCCCTTCTCACAGCCAGCAGCGGCTCCGAAGGAGGTCAGACCGATCTGGACACTACTGCTCTTGAGGACCAGAGGGCCGCCGGAGTCACCGTTGCAGGTGGACTTGCCGTTGGTGGTGGCGACGCAAATGTTGGAGGCCGTAACAATCGAGGTACCGTAGGTGTTGGCGCACACGGAGTTGGTAATGACCGTCAAATCGACGTACTGCAGGTTGGTGGCCACAGAGCTGGAGGAGTCGGAGGTGCGTCCCCAGCCGGAGGCGACAGCAGTTTCACCGGCATAGGTGCTGTACGAGCTAGCAATGGAGGGCAGCTTGGCGGCGCTGATCTTGGAGGTGTAGGTGGTCGATGGGATCTTGATCAGAGAAATGTCGTTGCGCAGGTTGTTGCTGTTCCAGCCGGAGTGAATGATGATGTCGGAGCTGGCGACGGTGTGGGTAATCTCGGCGGAGGTACGCACGGTGGCGCCCAGGTAGACAGTCACGCTCTGGACACTGTAGAGGGGTTAGGAAATAAATAAGTTACGAGTAGAGAGGAAAGGATGTCTAAGGACACTCACCCATCGGTACAGTGAGCAGCGGTCAGGACCCATTGGTTGCCGATCAGGGAGCCACCGCACCAGGCGCTAGACAGAGCGCTCAACCTGAGGGAAAGTCCCACCTGGTAGGGGAACTGACCAACGGAGGCGACGCTGCCTCCGGTGATGCGACCCTCAATTTCGCCGACGACGGGCATCACACGGTTGCGGTGCGTCAGCTCCGCCTCGGGGAAGGCAGAGGCGGCCACGGCCAGGGCAAGGATGATCAGGAACTTCATCTTCTTGGGGGATTGTTGCGTGTTCAGTCACAGGAACTCAACTGATTTGACACTGGCCCCCGACGCTCTTTTATAGCAGCGGGAAATCGCCAAAAGAATCGCAGATTAGGTTGCATTTCACAAATAGAGCCTCCTGCCAGTGATTAGATATGGCCAGAAGTCGTCGGTTCGAAGTGTCGTTATCTTGGAAGATTCGCAGAGGAAGATATGGGTGAACTTCAGCCACCCGGCCGCCAAAATTACTTTCCCAACAAGCTCAAGGGTATTGGGGTAAGAATCCCGATAGGCATCTAATCTGGCCACCGGGCTTGCAGCATGAGGTTGCTAATTAATTTGATTAGTTCTTTAAAAATATCTATGTAATATGGGCAAGTGACGTGTGCCGTTCTCAAGGGCTATCTTATCGAGACAGAGTGTGTCCCATAAGCCCACAGTTCCGTTGGTTTGTTTACCTGTAAGGGTCAAGTCATGGGCCCCCTTTGCCTGCTGAACTAGTCCAGCATTTCACAATAAAAGCTTAATCATTCAACTGTTAAATGTAGTATGATATTTGACCATTGACAGGCTCACTTTTAAATCAAAATTTACGATTATAAACAAACAAACAAGGTACAGGTACGCTCTGGCTTCGACGTCTTTATCGGCGCGATTTCCGCGTGATTCGATGACGCGTTCGACGGCTGGACTGGCTGGCTGACCGCATCGCTGCGGTTAATGGCCAATTCAGATGGCCAATTAAAGACGATTAGGCCAGGAGTGGGAGTGGGAGGGAGGTTGAGAGAGCGAAAATCAACACCACATCGACGGACAATCAACTCGAAGAACATTTCAATTTCGCCTGCGAATTCATCAGCAATTTTTGCTGGAAATTCTCTGGCTCTCTCCCTTTCCCTGGCTGCCCTTTTATTGAGCTTTTCCCGAAATTGGCTTGGCGTAAATGTTTATTGTTATTTATCGACAACAATTTCCATTCAGCAGGGAAAACCACCCCCATAAAATGAACCATTTTCACCTTCTCTCTGGTAGCTAGGGTCCCTCCGCCCCGTCTCGATTTCCTTACTGAAATTGGTTTTATTGTCAGCCTCCGACTATATTGTTTAGCAATTAATGGGCTGCAATTAGGCGTTAATTGCATTTAGTTGGTCGTTGGTCTGCCGTCGGATCCATGGCAAATATGCGGTTATCCTGGCGTAGACAGTGGGCGCCCCCAGCTCGCAGCCGCCGGCACTGCCGAACGAGGTGACCCCAATTAGGTAGCTGACATTGCGCCAGTGGAAGAGCAGTGGGCCGCCAGAGTCGCCATTGCAGGCTCCACGGTTGTACCTGCCATCGGTGCAGAGGTGTCGCCTTTGACTGACTAATCCGGGCAAGAAATGGCACAAGCAGCGCTCCTGCCCGAGCACCTCCACATCCAGGAAGTGGAGAAGGGGGGTCTCCTCTCGCGGAGCATCTCCAGAATCTCCCAGGCTGCCCCAACCCGTAAGAGTCACCGGTTTGCCCTCCAGAAACTTTTGCGTCATAAACTCCCCAGCCAGCTCTATGGGCTGGACGCTATCCGAGGTTAAAGCCTTCCTAGGCAGCCGTATCAAGGCCAGATCGTTGTAGCCCCCAAAGCCCAGGTAACCTGGATAGATTATAAAGTCCGTATGGCTGACCACAAACTCCTCGGTGGCATCTCCCACATCGGCATACCTAGTGGCTCCCGAGTAAACCCTGGCCCCAATGGCATCCGCCAAGCAGTGGGCCGCCGTGAGGACAAACTGCGTCGTAATGAGCGAGCCACCACACTGGATGAGTGCTCCTGCACTCTGCTGAATCACCAGAGCCACTTGATGCGGAAACATGCCGCGCGTGGCCAGTTCCCCGCCGGCGATTCGAGTGCTTATGGGCGAAGTCTGGTTCTCTTCCGGCGCCTCGAACTTCGCGCAGCGAACTCGCCAGTGCTCGTAGCCCAGCTGCCAGCGCCGCTCCATGATAGATTCATCCTCGTCCGAAGGGTCGTCTTCAAGGGCGTAGTGCCAGTCCTCGGTTGAGATAACTCTTAGGGGGAGCAGTACAAGAAGGAGGGTAAAAAGTGCCAGGTAATGCGACATCTTATCTGTACAAGAAACAAAAAATATTTTGGGTATACTTTTAGAGTTTCAGTGATTGCGAGAATGACTTTTGTCTAGACTAAAATATTATAAAAAATATCAGCTAGTTTTAAATATATTTAATCTTAATATCTCAGGGAAAATTAAGGGAATGAATTTCTAGAATTAACAGATAACGATACAATTTAGGCAAGTATACCATATTGAGAGGATTTGTATTAACAATTATATTTAAAATTACATTTTGTATACCTTTTTAAATTTATTTCTAACAAGCCGAAAATCGATATATCTTACATTTATGTATCGAAAATATTGATACAATATCGATATATATTGACAATTTCTGCCATCACTAACCAAAATATTATTATTGTTTTTGTTATTAAACTTGAAATATTTTTTAATATTTTTTTTATTAATTTTAAGAATCATTTAATAATTTAAAATTTGGTAAAATGAATCATATTTTCATTTTACTTTTGTTAATCTACTTCAAATTATCAAAAACCGCTCATAAAAATAACTATATTTATTCTTCTTTGTAATACTTTTTTAATATATTTATTACAAACTTTTTAATTAAAAAATAAAATAGAATTTTATTGAGTTACTTGCAACCCGCTGCCGACGTTCTTTGTTGGCTGCAATGATCAATATTGAGTTCCGTCTGAGTGGGCTCTTCATGTGGAGGACTGGATGTTGTTTTTATAGCCAGCGACTGTGTGTGGCATCCACATTGCGTCAGCGTCTTTTTCACGGCACGTGTCCGACTCAGTCTCCTGCTCCATCTCCGACTCAGTCCCCAGCACCATCTCCATCTCCGTCTCCGTCTGTTAATTGAATTTGCTCCGATGACTTGGCCCAGTGCAAATTATAGTCTTGGAAGAGCAGATGCTTGGCATTCAATTCCTGAAGCTGCCATGTAATTGCCGCACGTTTCGGCGATTATATCGCTTAGGCCTGGCCTTCGACTCCCAGCGCCTGCCACTGCCACTGCAGTTGGCTTAATTGCTTTCGGCGTACATTTCAGTTGCATGATTCCTCCGCCAACCCAGCTCGGCTGTCAACAATGTCTGGGTCGGGGTCTTGATATTTATTGACTGGCGTTTTATCAACGCTTAGTTTATTATTTGTTTAATTTACTGCAGGCGTTTGCTTAGATTTCACCATATATGCTAGGCCTTCTGGCGCTGCAATCAATGGCCCATATATGTTATGGCCTTTATTTTTATAATGGCCTTAAATGGCTTGTAAATTGGAATTTATTTATTTACTTGGAGCAGGGAGTATTTACTGAGGTAATAGGAGAGTAAACATTAATATTCAGAGTTAAGGGAATTATGGGGTTTTACTGAGCTTTAGAAATATATAAAAAATGGGAAAATAAATAAAATCAAGTGGGTAAATACTAGTTAAATTAGTTCAATTAGTTCAATTTAATTATTTAATTAAAAATAATTGGAATCCGAATTCAGCCAATAGTTAATAAAGAAAGATTAATATAAGTCACAGAACAATTGAGGGTAGTTTCTTGGTCACTGTGCTTTTCTCTAAATAATCCTATATATTTTTTTGTAATATTTATTATTTAATAATTTTTATTATCGATTGTTTTCATAATGTTAAACTCAGGCTACACGCTTCAATTCAGAGGCTATGTTGGCTTTCTTCTACAAGCAGACAGAGTACAAATTTAAAATATTATAAACCCATTAACTTAGAAAATTATTTGTATATAAAAATAGTTAAATAATTCATAAATAATTAAAACAACGAGTACATTAATTCATAGAATCATTTTTTATTGCATTAAGTCGATACGTTTGGCTGGCAAATTCCTTTAATCAGTGACTCCGGAGTTCTCCTTGATCCAGTCCAGGTAGCTGGTCACACGGGTGAAGGCAGCCGGGGCGCCGGCCTCGCAGCCATCAGCGGATCCGAAGGAGGTGATGCCGATGAGTTTGCCATTCAGATTCAACGGGCCGCCAGAGTCACCCTGGCAGGTAGACTTGGCATTGGTAGTTTCCACGCAGATGACATTGCTGGTGACAATCACGCTGCTGAAAGTTTTCTTGCATACTTCGTTGGTGATGACCTTGAGGTCGACGAACTGCAGGTCCTTTGCCACGGCGGTCTCCTTGTCGGAGGTCAGTCCCCAGCCAGAGGCGACGGCGGTCTCTCCAGCGTAGGTGGAGTAGCTGCTGGCGATGGCGGGCAGCGCGATCTTGTTCACAGCGGCGCTGAAGGTCACGGTCGATGTCTTGATCAGGGAGATGTCGTTGCGGACCGTCACGGACAGGTAGTTGGCATGCTGGATGAATTCCTTGCTGGACACGGTCAGCGTAAAGCTGGGTTCGGTGCGGACGGTGGCTCCGTAGTAGATTACCACGGAAGAGGCACTGTACAAAGGACGGTCCCCCGTTAGTTGAGATCCTTGTTAGGTCAGGAGCAAGGACAACTCACCCGTTGGTGCAGTGAGCAGCAGTCACCACCCAGTTGTTGGCAATGATGGAGCCACCGCACCACCAGCCGCCGCTGGAGCTGGAGAAGGAGAGTCCCACCTGGTAGGGGAACTGGTCCTTGGAGGCCGCGTGTCCGTTGGTGATGCGACCCTCGATCGAGGGGGCGGCCGTCCTGTCCTTGGGATGCAGGAAAGCAGCCTGGGGCAGGAGCCCGGCGGAGGCGGAGGCGAGGGCCAAAACGAGGACGACGAATACCTTCATGTTGACGGTGAATCGGACTGTCAATGATTCTTCACCTGCACAGGCGTTGCCTTTTATAGGGCTCTTATCTGGGAAGAATGCTATGTATTTGGCCGGAGCTCTTGTGATAAAGCTCTTGGCCAGGTTTTTATCAGTTGATAATGTTCATTTTCCAGTTTTATATACATATATTTGACTAATCTAATAAGATTTTAAAGCGCACTTACTTAGCCTCTGTTTATCAATTATTTCAATTATTTGTTTGTCAACATTTGCAATATTTTGTAGTGTATTATAGAGATACATATTATCTGACCAAGTTTAGAGGGTATTACCTTTGCATATTATTTGCTAGCTTTTTTAATTGACATTTATATTATTATTTTTGGATTTACATTTTGTTTATTGAACTTGAAGCTGTATTTTCCTTTCCTTAAATTAATGGAAAGGCTAGTTCTGCTGCCTTTTGTAATTTAGCAAAAAGAAAAATATGGTTCTGAGGGGAGTTTAAATAATTCATCATTCCAATGTATAGTTTTCTTTTAATTAGATAATATACGATTTCATATTTTTTTTATTTAAGTCAGTTACCAAAAAACTAAAATCTCCTCTAAGCAGAGACTCCGGAGTTGGTCTTGATCCAGTCCAGATAGCTGGTCACTCGGGTGAAGGCAGCCGGGGCGCCGACCTCGCAGCCATCGGGAGATCCAAAGGAGGTGATGCCAATAAGAGTTCCATCCAGAGCCAGGGGGCCGCCAGAATCACCCTGGCAGGTGGAGACCGAGTTGGGAGTGGCCACGCAGATGACGCGGCTGGTGACGATCAGACTGCTGAAGGACTTCAGGCACTCGGCATTGGAGATGACGGTGAGGTCGGTGTACTGCAGATCCTTGGCCACCGCGGTGGCAGTGTCAGAGGTCAGTCCCCAACCAGAGGCCACGGCAGTCTGTCCCACGTAGGTGGAGTAGCTGCTGGCGATGGCGGGCAGGGCGATCTTGTTTACAGCGGAGGAGAAGGTGACCGACGGGGTCTTGATCAGGGAGATGTCGTTGCGGACCGTCAGGGAGAGGTAGTTGGCATGCTGGACAAAGTCCTTGCTGGTCACGGTGTGGGTGTACTTGGGGCTGGTGCGGACAGTGGCTCCGTAGTAGATGGTAGCAGAGGAGGCACTGAAAAGAAGGATATTGAACATTAATCAAGATCATAGCTAAACATCTAACCAGGACAACTCACCCGCTGGTGCAGTGGGCAGCGGTCACCACCCAGTTGTTGGCAATGATGGAGCCACCGCACCACCAGCCGCCGTCGGAGCTGGAGAAGCTGAGTCCCACCTGGTAGGGGAACTGGTTCTCGGCGGCGTTCTTTCCGTTGGTGATGCGTCCCTGGATGGAGGGAACCACAACCCTGTCCTTGGGGTGCACGGGCTGCACCTGCGGCAGGAGGCCAGCAGAGGCGGAGGCTAGGGCCAGGATCAGGACGACGAATACCTTCATGTTGATGGAAGACCGAAGAGTGAATGATTGTCGCCACTAACTGGGCTCATTATATACCCGGCCCAGAAGGGTCTTATCTGTAAGATCGCCGATGGGCAAGTCCCACTCCATGTGTGGCGATTGATTTTATTTCTTGGAAGAAATTTCTGGGGGAAAATCCACCTGCATGAATGACAAACTTACGATGGGCTGATAACGCAGTTACTTATGCAATAGCTCTCTTTTTGTTTCTATTAGTTTCATCTAATTAGACTTCAAGTAGTGGTTATCGTAACATTATCTGTAGTTACAATGTTTTATTTACATTAAATTAATCTTCACGTATATTTATTACGACTGTTTGAGGCGGGTTTGTTCTTCAATATGTTTTCTTACATTTGGAATAAATTTTCAAGCTTCATGTTTAATTACCTCACAAAAATGAAAAACTATTTTAATTAATTAAACTGTTACAAATAATATATTGAAATGGTCCCTCAATAAACTTTAAAGTATTGAATGAAAAAAGCTTTATTGGTTTAAATCAATACATTTACAAAATAATCAATTAATACATGTACAGTAATTATTTAATAAGAACTACAATCATAGTCCGAAAATATTTTAGGATTTTCCCATCTAAAATAACTGATAAACCCAGACAAAGATAATCTCACGTTTACCCATGATTTGTGCTTGATAAAATCCATGGGGGATTTACCCTAAACCTTTTATTGATAAGAGGTTGGTCAATGGTATATAATAACCCCCATCAACTGGCGATTATCATTCGTGAAACTGTAAATCGCTTAACATGAAGGTTTTCGTGGTTTTGGCTCTGGCTCTGGCCTCCGTTTCCGCTGGGGTTCTGCCTCAGGAGACGCCCGTGCATCCCAAGGATGTCCAGGCTCTGCCCTCTATCCAGGGTCGCATTACCAACGGCAAGAACGCGGCGGAGAACCAGTTTCCCTACCAGGTGGGGCTCAGTTTTAGCAGTTCTACCGGCAGCTGGTGGTGCGGTGGCTCCATCATCTCCAACACCTATGTGCTGACCGCAGCCCACTGCACCAGCGGGTAAGTATCCCTAGTTCCTACCAAGATAAATCCTGCTAGATAAACCCCTTCTCTCTCAGAGCTTCCTCCGTGAAGATGTACTACGGATCCACTGCTCGCACTAGCGCCAAGCTCAGCCACACTGTGACCAGCTCCGGCTTTCAGCAGCACTCCAACTATGATTCCAAGACCCTGAACAACGACATCTCCCTGATCAAGACCCCTTCGGTGACCTTCTCGGCGGCCATCAACAAGATCGCCCTGCCGGCCATCGCCAGCAGCTACTCCACCTACGCCGGACAGACCGCCATCGCCTCCGGCTGGGGCCTGACCTCCGACAGCGCCTCCGGCGTCACCTCCAAGCTGCAGTACGCCGACATGAAGGTCATCACCAACTCTGTATGCCAGCAGCAATATGGCAGCGCTGTGGTCACCAGCGGCGTCATCTGTGTGGCCTCCGTGAACGAGGTGTCCACCTGCTCGGGCGACTCCGGTGGCCCGCTGGCTCTGGACGGCAAACTCATCGGTGTCACCTCTTTCGTGTCCTCCCAGGGCTGTGAGAAGAACTATCCGGCTGGCTTCACCCGCGTGACCAGCTACCTGGACTGGATCAAGACCAAGTCTGGAGTCACTGCTTGAAGGACTTCTTGATATTTTCTTTGATTTTTTGAAAATTAATAAATAAATGTGTATTGCAAAGTTAAAAAAATAGAATTTTTTTTAAACGAATTTTTAATTTTAATTCATTAAAATAATATAAACATTAATCAACCCAGAGTGAGCACATTTTCGAATACGTTCTTAAGGGTTTTTATATTAAATTTGTGGGGTTTCCACTAGAACAATTAATTCTTATTTTTATTAGTCTTACGATATTATTTCTTTTATTATATAATATGTGTTTATTTTTTTATTTAAACGTAAAACGTAAGTTAAACGTTAATTCTAAAGCTAACTATTAGTTTTAAGCTAAGACCTAACATAGGTAAGGAGCCATAGCAGCTTAGGCCTTTGGCCTTAAAAAGGTTTTTAAAGATTAATTTCATATTTAATTTATGGTATCCTATATAAGAGTATAATTTTCATTTGAAAAATATTTTATTTCTTCTGCTTTTATTTGTCTCTTAAATAGTTTACAATAACAGTGCCCTACTTTTCTGAGAAATAATTATATGTTCAATAACAAACTTGGCCTCATGAAAACATAAAGAAATTTTAAATTAAATTTCCAGTGCTCCTTATTAATGAAACATTGAAGAAGACATAGTTTGTTGTTAAAAAGTTCCCTTAGGCGAAAACTCCAGAGTTGGTCTTGATCCAATCCAAGTAGCTGGTCACGCGGGTGAAGCCAGCTGGGGCTCCGATCTCGCAGCCTTCCTCCGCTCCGAAGGAGGTGACTCCGATCAGAGTGCCGTCCAAAGCCAGGGGGCCACCGGAATCGCCGCTGCAGATCGAGGTGCGGTTGGAGCCATCAACGCAGATGACCTTGCTGGTGACTACCAGGCTGCCGAAGGTCTGCTGGCACACGGAGTTGGCAATCACAGTCAGATCAGCGAACTGCAGGTCCCTGGCCACCGAGGTGGAGGTGTCAGAGGTCAGTCCCCAGCCAGAGGCCACGGCGGTCTGTCCAGCGTAGGTGGAGTAGCTGCTGGCGATGGCGGGCAGAGCGATCTTGTTTACAGCGGAGGAGAAGGTAACCGACGGGGTCTTGATCAGGGAGATGTCGTTGCGAAGGGTCAGGGAGAGGTAGTTGGCGTGCTGGATCCAGTTGGAGTTGGCCACGGTGTGGGTGAACTTGGGACTGGTGCGGACGGTTGCGCCGTAGTAGATGGTCACGGTGGAGGCACTGCGAAGAGGATACTCCCAGATTAACAAGGATCAATCTAAGCAAGGACAACTCACCCGCTGGTGCAGTGGGCGGCAGTCAGCACCCACGAGTTGTCGATGATGGAGCCACCGCACCACCAGCCGCCGTCGGAGCTGGAGAAGCTGAGTCCCACCTGGTAGGGGAACTGGTTTTCCACCGCGTTCTGGCCGTTGGTAACGCGACCTTCGATCGAGGGCCTCGAGATCCTGTCCTTAGGCGGCACAGGCGCCTGGGGCAGGATGCCAGCGGAGACGGAGGCGAGAGCCAGAGCCAAGACCACGAATACCTTCATGTTGATGAAAGAATGTTCAGTGAATGATGTTCTTTTAGATTAATGGCACCATTTTATACCCTTTCTTTAGAGTCTTATCTTCTCTCTTAGGCCGTCGGGAAAATCCTCAAAGCGTTAAGTTAAGTTGTAAATTTTGCTTTTTTGAAATATTTGTAGGTGGGGAAAATCCCTATCACTAAAATCGATGTGCTGATAAAGGCACAGCTCTTGACTTTCTTTAAAGACTAAATTGTCTGTTGATAAATGTTACAAAGTGCAGAATGATTTTTCATTTCTTTTTTTTAGAGATTAACCAATGTTAGGAATTTACCAATTTGTTTCGTTTATTATTAGTATTAGTATTTCATTTTTATACCCATGCAGGATATTATAATTTTAGTCAGAAGTTTGCAACGCAGTGAAAGAGACATTATATATATTCTTGATCAGCATCGAAAGCCGAGTCGATCCAGCCACATCCGTCTGTCTGTCTGTCTGCGCGTCCGTCCGTTTGTCTGTCCGTTCGTTCGTCCGATTCTACGCATTCATAAAAGTTAAGACATGGCCATTTTGTGTTGTTCTAGAATTTTGTTTTTAATTTTATAAAAATCGGACTTCTACAAATAGCTCCCATACGATCGTTAAATGCCGAAGAAAATAAAAAACTGTGAATCTAAAACTGTTTTTATAAAACTGTAAATGTAGAAAAAAACATGTATTACTACTGCTGATATAAAAAATGACACTACTTGAAAGATATTTAAGTTACTTTCTTAAATAGTTTAAAATTGTTCATATCTTTCTGTTAATTATTTATATGTTAAGTAACAACCCATATTTATTTATCATAGAAAAGCCAAAAATTAAATCAAAACTATATGGGCCATTCTCTGGAAAGTAACACCGCGGCAAAAACCATAAAAAATTCTCTAAAATTAATACTTGTAACATAGTAACTTTAAGTAATGTTTCAATGGATCAAATTTGAAAGCCGTTATCATATTCTAAAACAAATTTCGAAATATTGGAACGAAAACTCGCGCAATCCGCAATTTTTAATTATTTTGATTAAAAAAACACCATAAAAAGATCATGTTATGTTTTGATAAAAATCTCCAAAGCAGAGGAACTATGCTTGGACTTTTGCTTTTTATCATCACTAGGAGATTGCAAAGAGTCAAAAGAGATCACATTTATACTTCTCTGATATGCTTAAATAGTAAAAAATATCACAAAAAGAACGATGGAAAAAATGTCACGTGCGAACTGTCGCGTGCGACACCGATAAAAATATACATAAAAAAAACTACTTTATATTTTTAAGTGTACTCAAATAAATTATTAAGTTCGATTGATATATAATACATTAAAATTAATTGCATTAAAATATTTCATCAAATTTCGCTGAAATCAGTGCTTGAACTGGTTTGCGAAAAACTTACTTCCGTCTGTGTCACGTGCGAACTCGTCACATCACATTTTTGTAATTATCTTGAAAACGAACAATTGTTTGGGGTTGACCTTAACACCAATTATAGTGCTACCCAAAAGCAATAAGTTTCAAATTTTGAAAAATTAAAATAAAGACTTGGCACATGTTTTTTTTTCGTTTGAATGCGTACGAATGTCACGTGCGAAAAGAGAATTGCCCATATATTTTTCAAATGCTCTTTATTTATGAAAATTTATGTAAAATCTCTAAGCAGAGACTCCGGAGTTGGTCTTGATCCAGTCCAGATAGCTGGTCACTCGGGTGAAGGCAGCCGGGGCGCCGACCTCGCAGCCATCGGGAGATCCAAAGGAGGTGATGCCAATAAGAGTTCCGTCCAGCGCCAGGGGGCCGCCGGAATCACCACGGCAGGTGGAGACCGAGTTGGGAGTGGCCACGCAGATGACGCGGCTGGTGACGATCAGGCTGCTGAAAGACTTTAGGCACTCGGCATTCGAGATGACGGTGAGGTCGGTGTACTGCAGATCCCTGGCCACCCCGGAGGCGGTGTCAGAGGTCAGTCCCCAGCCAGAGGCAACGGCGGTCTGTCCATCGTAGGTGGAGTAGCTGCTGGCGATGGCGGGCAGGGCAATCTTGTTCACAGCGGCGGAGAAGGTCACGGCTGGCGTCTTGATCAGGGAGATGTCATTGCGAAGGATTATGGAGAGGTAGTCGGCATGCTGTACAAAGTCCTTGCTGGTCACCGTGTGGGTAAACTTGGGACTGGTGCGGACAGTGGCGCCGTAGTAGATGGTTACCGAGGAAGCTCTGCAAACGGGGATATATTAAACGTTAACGAAGACCATAGTTAAACAACGAACCAGGACAACTCACTCATCGGTGCAGTGGGCAGCGGTCACCACCCAGTTGTTGGCAATGATGGAGCCACCGCACCACCAGCCGCCGTCGGGGGTGGTGAAGCTGAGTCCCACTTGGTAGGGGAACTGGTTCTCCACCGCGTTCTGGCCGTTGGTAATGCGACCATCAATCGAGGGCCTCGAGATCCTGTCCTTGGGGAAGACAGCCTGGGGCAGGATGCCAGCGGAGACGGAGGCGAGAGCCAGAGCCAAGACCACGAATACTTTCATGTTGATTGAAAAATGTTCAGTGAATGATGTTCTTTTGGATTGAAAGAAACATTTTATACCCTTTTGTTGGGAGTCTTATCTCCATCTTAGGTCACCGGGAAAATCCTCAAAGCGTTTAGTTAACTTGTAAATGTTGCCTCTTTTGGATTATTTGTGGATGGGGAAAATCCCTATCACTAAAATCAATGAGTTGATATTATGTCTGTTGATAAATGTTACAAAGTACAGAATAATTTGTATATGTTTTTGGTATTTACCAATTTTATCATTTAATAAAAATATTCATATTTAATTTTTGGAGTATATTTTAGTATTCTCAATTAATTTACCAATTTCAAAGAAAGATGATTAAACGAAATGTAATTTTTTAAGTAAATACAGGATAGTTTTTTACCGATACCCGATAAAAACACACTGAAATACTATCTTAGATATATTTGAATCATAAAATATAAAAGTTTCAGGAAACATTACTGAGGTAGATATAATTCTAGATAAAAAGGTGCGAAAATAGGCGTCAATTGGTTTAATTTTAAAACATGATTTATAATCCATCTAATCGATCGGGGATTCGCCCATTAGGTCAGTGGCGATAAGCCCCTGCAGGCAGGTACGACTATATATTAACCCCGATTTACCAGGGAAAGTAATTCACTCATTCAGTCAACGTTCAGCGTTCAACATGAAAGTCTTTTTGGTTTTGCTCTTGGCCATAGCCTCCGCCTCCGCCTCCGTCTTGATCCTGCCCAAGATGGCGCCTGTGCATCCTCGCAACAGGATCGTAGCTCCCTCCATCGAGGGTCGCGTCACCAATGGAAAGGATGCCGTGGCTAACCAGTTCCCCTACCAGGTGGGACTCAGTTTCTTGGGCGTTAAGGGGAGTTGGTGGTGCGGAGGTTCCATCATCGATAATTCTTGGGTCTTGACGGCTGCCCACTGCACCAACGGGTGAGTTATCCGGGATTTTTAGCTTCATAGTGATCCTAATGAGAAAGTATTCCTTTAACAGTGCCTCCTATGTAACCGTTTATTACGGAGCCACCATTCGCACCAGTCCCCAGTTCACCCACACCGTGTCCAAGTCGAACTGGATACAGCATGCCAACTACGTCTCCCTGACTGTCCGCAATGACATCTCCCTGATCAAGACTCCGGCTGTGACCTTCTCGGCTGCCGTCAACAAGATCGCCCTTCCTGCCATCGCCAGCAGCTACTCCACCTTCGTGGGCCAGACCGCCGTGGCCTCTGGCTGGGGAATGACCTCCGATCAGGAGACTTCCGTGACCAAGCACCTGCAGTACGCCGATTTGACCATCATACCCAACTCTGTGTGCCAGCAGACCTTCGGCAGCCTGGTGGTCACCAGCAGGGTCATCTGCGTCGACACCTCCAATGCGATCTCCACTTGCCAGGGTGATTCTGGTGGTCCCTTGGCTCTGGATGGTACTCTGGTTGGCATCACCTCCTTTGGAGCTGAGGATGGCTGCGAGATTGGCGCCCCGGCTGCCTTCACCCGAGTCACCAGCTACTTGGACTGGATTCAGAGCAACTCGGGTATTTCTGCCTAAAGAAAGTTCTGAAAAGCTTGGATTGTACTTGTTTTCCTTTTGTAAATAAAACGAATTTGAAGATATAATTTATGCCTGTTTAATATTATATATTTAACAAATTTAGTCCAGCGTAGAAACTTAAATTGTATTTAAAGGTTTATTTAAGTACGAATTTACACAGAAAGCATTGTAACTCTATACTTGAGAGCTACTATATTTGATGCTTACTTGTTTTTATAGATCTTTAAGAAAAGTAGAAAATATATAATATAATTATAGTTCAAAGGCAGAAAAATAAGTATACAATAAACCCACACTCAAAATTATATAACAATCAATCTATAAACCCTGGGTAAAACTGTGCAAACTTAAGACTGCCATGAGATTAGATTCTTCTTCTTTGATTAAGGAAGTTAATAAATTATAAAACTAAACCTTAGCCCATATTTCTTTGACACTATCACATTGTAATTGATTTTATGATTTCTGTTATCAGGAGACTTCGTTATTGGGCCACATAAAAATTGATTGGGAAATTTCCGGAACTGGCTGCCTAATCTTCAAGAAAGGCTATAACTACCATATCTATAAAAATCTGGTTTGTTTTTATTATCAGCCTATAAACCTGGGAATTTTTTAGTTCAAGTGATTTTCTTGTTAAGTGGGTAAGGCCCGGTGTTAGGGTTATCTTAACCAACACAAAAACTGGTTTAGTAGAAAGGAACCTTTGATCAAAAACTATTAATTTGGAGGCTAATGCAAATTATACCTAAAAAATGATGAAGTATTAGTAGTAAAAAATATTTAATAATCAGAATGAAATTAAATTATACATATATTAATTTTAATAAAGTTCTTTAACTTGATATATCTCATTTAATGCTGTTTTAAATTATATTTTGAAAAAGTTCATGTCGAGTTCTATTTATAGTTCGACAAACTTTTATCTACTGTATCGCCTAACTGCCATTTTTTCTGTTTGTCCTCCATGGATTCCCGATTCGCCGCCGGAAATGGCCGAGTGCTTGAGCATTGTCTGACTTCCATCCTCATCGAACTGAACTTTTGTTAGCTTTTTGTTCAATTTTTATTAGATGCCATTTGTTTGCGTGCCTGTGCTACTTGAGCCGAAGGAACCTTCCGAGGCTCGGGCTCGGGCTCTGTTTTTATGTTTATGCGGAAATCTGCAGAAATTGTGTCAATATCAATAAAATTAGATTAGTATCGACGGCGGCGACAGCGACAACAAGCGAGGCGAGGAGGGCAGACGGCAAATAAAGTCCT
This sequence comes from Drosophila bocqueti, assembly GCA_018151655.1. Taxonomy (NCBI): domain Eukaryota; kingdom Metazoa; phylum Arthropoda; class Insecta; order Diptera; family Drosophilidae; genus Drosophila; species Drosophila bocqueti. The sequence goes on from JAECXF010000230.1 coordinate 1,998,250, forward strand.
TTCCCCGCTTCCTTCCCTTAACCAATTTCATGTGTTTGTGGCCTGCTTCCGTTTTGGGGCTCACTTCCGGCCCGAGCCTGTGTGCGTGCGTGCTGCTCTCTCTCTTATGTCCTGTGTGTGTGTGTGACAAATGTTTAAATGCCCTGAAATTGCTGCATTTTTGATTCATCCCAAATTGGGTAAAGTTCTCCGGCTCTCGCCCCCTTACTTAATCTCAGTTAATTTTCTTAATGGAAAAGTTTTTCTCGACTTCTTTTCATTCCATTCTCCCTGCCGTTTCCTAGGCTCAAAAATTGCTTTTCACTTAATTCTGCTTTCCTCGACAGGGTGAGAGCTGTGTGAATTTGTATGTTGCGACCCAATTTTCATAATGCGAAAATTAGAAAAGTTTTTCCCACCCGCTATTGTCCTTTCAAGTCAAAAGTTTGCAAGAATTTCCCCTATTGAATTACCACCCGTTTTAAAGCTGTTTCCCCTATTGATTTCGCATTCAAAACATTTACGTGGCATTATCGCAGGGCTTTTCCCCGCAAAAATAACAACACTTCGCAATTGTGTCTCCATTTCTCATCTGGTGGCGTAATCTTTTATATAAACACAGCACCTTCCACTCGACAATGTCCAAACTAAGGAAAAACATTTGCACAAGCACCGGCAGCTGGCGGGGGAAAATGCCCGGAAAATGCCACAGAGCTGAGGACTGAGGGCTGTGGGCTTTTCCCACTGAATCACGTGACGAATGATTGAGTGCACTTCTGTGTGCGCTTTTTCACTTAAAATGCGCGATTTCAATCACTAAAAGCAAAGGTACACATCGGAAAATCGAATCAGCCATGGCTGATGGAGTTGCTGGAGTGTCTCTGGCCTTTTTTCTCATTCGAATTCCCATTGCCTTGGTTTTCTTTTTTCTTTTTATGTGAGCCGAAGCACCATTAACCGCAAGGTGGAGCAAAAACAAAAGACATTCGCAGTGCATTCAAAAGCGGAAACGGAAGTTGGCAATAAAAACGCTGAAACAAGTTATGTGCAAAATGTCCGGGACACGTGATGGACTTTTCGCAAAAAAAAAACTTGAGCTAGAAGAGGTGGGAGCTAAGGGCTTAGACTGAGAAGTACTCTTGATTTTGGCATGAACTATGAAGATATTCATGGAAAAATATTTGTTTTCGTGGTGATTAATATTTTTAGAATGAAAATAAAGCTGTTTATACAGTATGACATTTATTCGCTTATTTTATAATTATTATAATTCTTTTATGGAATTAAAATGAAGCAAATAACTGGAAATTGGTCAAATCCTTAGTTTGTTTATGATTTATAAATATTTTGGCATTAAATTTATAGAAATCGATGGCATCTTTTGTCGTTCTTCAATATTTTGCATTCACAAAAAGTTATATAAATTTATCAAATATATTCCAATTAAGGTATAAATTGCTATAGATATTAATACCTTAAAGGGTATCAAAAGTACGAAAACAAAGACCGGCAGGACCTGTGCTAAACATTCCGCACATCAAAAACGACGCGCCACTTAACAAATCCCAAGTTGTCGTTGCGTGCCACGTGACTGGCATACAAGAAGGACGAGAAAGGCGAGAAACGACTCAAGATCCTGCCGAAAACAATAGCTCTGCTTTGGTCCGATGGAATGTTGTCCGCTCGTTACTTTATGGCCAGCCGGCAAAACGCTTTCACGCACGCTCGCCACCGTAGCTTTTCCCGCCTTTGCCGCTTTCCCGCTTTTCCCTCTTCTTGTTCAGCACGGCGACCTGCCGCGCTTAATTTCCGCTTGTAATGGACGCACGATAAATCCTGGCAAGGGTTTCCGAATCTCCAGGAGTCGGCCACACGCGGCACGCAATCGAAATATATATTTTTTCCAACCTTTTGCCTTCCTGCTCAGCTTGTTGCACTTGCTGAGAGTTTTTATTAATTTTTGCACTTTAAGTTTGAGGAGAAACTTTAAGCAAATACTTCCTTTATATTGAATAATATTTAATGAAAATACAACTATTTCAAGGATTTAAACTCTTTCGAATTTAAGCCATTTCCTTTTTGCGGCAACTCTCACCAGACACCAGACTCGCTTTGGCCATCATTTAAACTGGGAAATGGGAAATCCTTTTAACTTGCAACCGCAATGTGCCAATTGCCAGGGCCATTTTTATTGTCGCCCGTCGTTAGTCAAAGGCTAAAGTCGGTAACAACTATTGCCATTGCCACAGCCCTGTCTCCTCGTTGGCAGGAGGACCTCCTGCTTGGCCCTCTCTGCTCTCCTTCTGCTGCTGCTTGCCCACCTGGGCCACCAGCCCACCTGTGCGTGTCGCTTAAGCCGGCGATAAGGCGAGCACATTTGGCGGAACCGAAACCCCTTCGAAAGCCCCTTCGATCCGGCCGGGAATATCCCGCTTTTGGTACGTGCCTTTCTTTGTGGCTGCGATAAATTGCTATTGGTTTGCAGTTGGGCCAAAAGGTAAAGCTGCTAATTTATTAGCCAAAGCGACAAACAAAGCATAAATAAGCAGCGGGTTTGGTGGAGTATCTGTACCAGCCAGGAGACGGAACACTATGGAAAAACTTAGATTACTAAACAGGAATATTAGTTGTACACATTAATTAAAAAAAACAAAAATATTGTAATTAGGAAAGTTTTATTTAAAGTAATTTAAAGTAGATATAGCCTCTTTAAACTTACTTTTTTTACAAAGACTTTGTTCGTTTCCAAGCCATTGTTTCACAATATTTTATGCTTCAAAAATTCTTAAATCTAATTATTTTACAAAATTTTTTAAAAATTTTCTCCCTGTGTAATTGTAGCCGCAACCATTCGTCGTCTGACCTTAAACACTCGATTCGCTGTTGGCAATTTCGGCTTTAATGTGTGTGAAAGTGGCATATAAATTTCAATGGGCGTAAGAATTCGCTAAGCTTTGGCTTTGCACTCATGTGCCACGCCTACCCTTGGGCGGGCGGCATATATAGAATGTGTAAATCTGTGCGTATATATTTTCGTATACGTGTTGGCCAAACAATGGGCCAGTGACAACGACAACGACAACGCATATTCAATAATGTCGCTTTCAACTTTTATGCTTGGAAAATGCAAAAATCTGCAGTCTGGGGAAAGGGGAAAAGCAAAACGAGAAAAGCAGGGCAGGGCAGGGCAGATAGTGGAGTTGGCTAAACACATTCATGCATTTTACAATGTTGCCAAGCCCCCATTGGACCAAAGTTCTTGGCTGTGAACAATAGAAAAACGAATTAAACAAAAAGCCAGGCCAGCGGCAACGACAGCGGCAGGATTCAGCATAAGTATGTGTTTTCCTATACACTGCGAGAAAACCAGGTCCAGAAATTGGAAAAGAAAATGTAGATTAGAAAACAATTTAAAGGGGGTTAAATTTGAAATATGATAAATGTTAAGAGGAAATTATAGGTTTATTCAAAGGTTCTAAAAGGTTCATTAAAAAATAATATACTATTAAAGGTTTTATTGTGGAAGCCTAATTTGCATATTTTGTAGAGTTAGAATATATTAAGACTGGCTTAAGAAATATTTATAAATTTAATTAAACATTTTCAATGGAATTTTATTTAAAATAATTTTAATTGGAAGTACAAAGAGTCACAAATTTAATTCTCATTTTGATTTAAGAAGCACTTCTCGAATAGAATACATATTTTAAAGTTAATAAATGAAATTTAAATAAAATGTTTATATGAATTTTACAAAAGAAATTCCCCAAATCATCGATTAGTTTTTAGATTAAATTACTTTTAAAATGTAGTAAACAAAAATTGCATTTCCTGAGGAGTTCAAGTCTTCTCCCACTATGCAAAGCTAGAAACGCATTATAAATCCACATTTGCAGTTCGATTTTTTGGATCTTTTTTTCAGTTTTGATTAAAAATAATTTGACTTTCAATAGAGGTCACATTTTGTAATGACATTTCGCATTCTTTGGTTATGCATTCACATTAGTTTTGCCATTTCCGATTTGTTTTGGATTCACAGTATATATCAGTGTTACATCATTTTGAAAACGCTATTGATTTCATAGGGTTTGAAAATTAGTTTTGCCGAGCTTGATTAGTATTGGATTAAAATTAACCAGTCTTTCATAACTTCCTGTATTCAAATTTGTATAAAAGGGGGCCTCGGAAAACCATTTTCATTGTGCTTCCAGCCTCTGCCCAGCCAACACCAAGTTCACCATGAATATCTCCCAGGCTCTGATCTTCTTTACTGTCTGTCTCCTGATCGGGGTCAGTGATGCCCAGGAGACCAAGAAGCCTCGCTCGGCGACCAAGAGTCCCAAGTAGCTATGCTGGAGAGGACTAAAGCTGAACAATCAGGAAGTTTTTCCATTGATTTAACGCCAAATATGGTAGAAAATAAAATATGAATCAGTGCAAGTAAAGCTTGGAAATGCAAACTATCGAAGTTTTTGTTGAGAATCGGAACAGTATAATTTTTAGACCCTTGCAGGATATCAACATCAACAGCCTAGCCAATCTAGCGATGAGCTTCTGTCCTTCATTCAGTCTGTTTCTACGGTACCTAGTCTCTCAGTTTTGGATCTGAATGAATCTTTGCATACAGTCTTCTTTATATTCTCATTCGTACATATGGCGAAAGGAGTCGGCCGACTATATCATATAGCTGGTATGGGAACGATCGGTATATGTACAAGAAAATAAAGAACTTTTAATACATATAGGCAAATATCAAAAAAGTTGATATTACTTTATTATGTTTTAATACCTATTTATTGTGTAAATATTGAAACTAAGATATACTGATTTCATAGGGTTTGAAAATGAGTTTTCAAGGAAACAAGGAAAGTACCATTTAATTATGTGGACTTATGAACAAAGGGGTTGGGTGATTATGAAACTGGTTAGTTACTTTTCAAGAGTTGTTGAGAGATCCGAAGTACGCCAATACGCTGGCCATGAACCAACGGCCGGCATGTACGCAGGGCCTGAAGCTGCGAAAGATATCCGGGAAATCCCACTTCACTCTGGCAGGTTAAGGGGATGCCGTCTGGAAGGTTTCCCATTGGCTTTCAATAGAGGTTAAAATTTTTAATGACATTTTCACATTCTTTGGTTATGCATTTCACATAAGTTTTGCCATTTCCGATTTGTTTTGGAATCAGAGTAAAAAGAATTTTGAAAACGCTATTACTATTCAAACGAGTTTTGATGCGGTTGATTAGGTTTGGATTAAAAATAACCTGTGTTTTTTAACTTCCTGTATTTAAATTTGTATAAAAGGGGCCCTCGGGAAAAGCATTTTCATTGTTCTTCCAACTTCCAAATACACAATGAATATCTCCCAGGCTCTGATCTTCTTTACTGTCTGTCTCCTGATCGGAGTCAGTGATGCCCAGGAGACCAAGAAGCCTCGCTCGGCGACCAAGAGTCCCAAGTAGCTATGCTGGAGAGGACTAAAGCTGAACAATCAGGAAGTTTTTCCATTGATTTAACGCCAAATATGGTAGAAAATAAAATATGAATCAGTGCAAGTAAAGCTTGGAAATGCAAACTATCGAAGTTTTTGTTGAGAATCGGAACAGTATAATTTTTAGACCCTTGCAGGATATCAACATCAACAGCCTAGCCAATCTAGCGATGAGCTTCTGTCCTTCATTCAGTCTATTTCTACGGTACCTAGTCTCTCAGTTTTGGATCTGAATGAATCTTTGCATACAGTCTTCTTTATATTCTCATTCGTACATATGGCGAAAGGAGTCGGACGACTATATCATATAGCTGGTATGGGAACGATCGGTATATGTACAAGAAAATAAAGAACTGTTAATACATATAGGCAAATATCAAAAAAGTTGATATTACTTTATTGTGTTTTAATACCTATTTATTGTGTAAATATTGAAACTAAGATATACTGATTTCATAGGGTTTGAAAATGAGTTTTCAAGGAAACAAGGAAAGTACCATTTAATTATGTGGATTTATAAACAAATGGGTTGGGTGTTTATGAAACTGGTTAGTTACTTTTCAAGAGTTGTTGAGAGATCCGAAGTACGCCAATACGCTGGACATGAACCAACGCACAATGGACGGAAAGATAGTTTAGGGTTGCAAAAATCATAACTCTTGAACCAGTTGAGATATTTTCATAATTTTTTTTTTTAATGAAAGGTAGTTTTAGTACCTTTCGATTGAGTGGTCATAGTATATGGTGTGATAAATAGTAGATTTTATAATCGAAAATTAATCATTTTTGAGGCAGTTTTCTCAATTTTTATCCAATTTGGAAAAATACTTTTCGTTTGTTTTTCCTGAAAATGCTAATATGGCGCATATTTAATATTTTAAAAACAAAAAATAATAAATTTTAAAGAAAAAAAAAATTATTTTTTTTTTTTACCAAATTTTTGACCAATTTTCAATCATTTATGCACTTTTTGTTCAAAATAATCATTCAATTCTACATTATTTAATATTGTTGAAGAGTAATTAATCATTATACATTAACTTCAAATCATTAAGTGTCCTTACAAAGTCAGGAATTGAAAAACAAGCCGCCAATACAGGTAAAAATGTATGCCCGCCATACAATTTCGTACTGCGCAGCGACTGCGCTCGTACCAGAATTTGTATGAAGTCGCGCGTTTTTTACGCTGAGTTGAAAGTATCTTTTGCTTGGGAAATTCGTACAGGCAGTTTCGGGCAGCCGATCTTTTTTGAATATGATAAAGAACATATTCAAGAACAACACCTCATACGCCAAACACAAAATCCACCAAAATCCCATTTTTGGCAATCCATCAAAGTTGAAAAATAGGTGAAAGTTAGTACTTCGGTAAAACAGGTATGCCAGCACGTGCAATAAACATTATGATCTTATTCTACCTTGGTTTTACCGAGATTTGATGATCCTTTCGATAGAGACCAAAACTATGCTGGTCGGTTACATATTTTAGCTAAAAATCGACCGCAAAGTCAGAATTTTTCTAAAAAACTACATGCTTTTTTTGCAACCGAAAAGAGGTTCAACTTTGAACACGTGTAACTTCTAAAATAATAAACCGATTTAAATAATTTTTTGGATTCAACCCTATTGAACTATTGCCTGTCGAATGCAATAACATATTTTACGATCCGTTGTTATCAAAAAGTTGATTTTTGCAACGTATCTGTATCTTTCCGTCCGTTGTGCAACGGCCGGCATGTACGCAGGGCCTGAAGGTGCGAAAGATATCCGGGAAATCCCACTTCACTCTGGCAGGTTAAGGGGATGCCGTCTGGAAGGTTTCCCATTGGCTTTCAATAGAGGTTACAATTTTTAATGACATTTTCACATTCTTTGGTTATGCATTTCACATTAGTTTTGCCATTTCCGATTTGTTTTGGAATCAGAGTAAAAAGAATTTTGAAAACGCTATTACTATTCAAACGAGTTTTGATGCGCTTGATTAGGTTTGGATTAAAAATAACCTGTGTTTTTTAACTTCCTGTATTTAAATTTGTATAAAAGGGGCCCTCGGGAAAAGCATTTTCATTGTGCTTCCAACTTTCAAATACACCATGAATATCTCCCAGGCTCTGATCTTCTTTACTGTCTGTCTCCTGATCGGGGTCAGTGATGCCCAGGAGACCAAGAAGCCACGCTCGGCGACCAAGAGTCCCCGTAGCTATTATGGATAACTAAAGCTGATAACTAAAGCTGAACAATCAGGAAGTTTTTCCATTGATTTACTGCCAAATATGGCAGAAAATAAAATATGAATCAGTGCAAGTAAAGCCTGGAAATGCAAACTATCAATATTGTTTTTGAGAAACGGAACAGTATAATTTTTAGACCCTTGTAGGATATAAACATCAACAGCCTAGCTGATCTAGCGATCAGCTTCTGTCCTTCATTCAGTCTGTTTCTACGGTCCTAGTCTCTCAGTTTTGGATCTGAATGAATCTTTGCATACTGTTGTGAGATATACTGATTTTATAGGGTTTGAAAATTAGTTTTACAAATGAAATTCTTCAATTTCTCCCAGTGTATGGACATGGGTGCTACAACAATAAGCAGCAAAAGCAGCAGCTGCAACAATGGCGAACAGCAAAAATGAATGCGATTGCGAATATTCTGGCGAGGGCGTAGCGGGGACTGCAGCTTTATACTGAAATGTTCTACTGTTGCTTTTACTGGCTTTTGTTTGCCACGCCCCCCTGACACAGCCGCCGCCCTTTCCTTTGTTGCCTCCGCTGCATTAGCAGCCATAGTGCATTAATGTTGCCCGCCAAGCATGTGTGTATGGCTCCAGATGGGCTTGGGGATTTGCCCGGAATAAGTGTCGGGCATGCTGAGCAGGCTGTGATCGGAGGAGCCTCGATAACTGATGTGCACGAATGCCAGAGCCAAATGGGGAAATGATGGCAATCACCTGGGCCGGAATATTTACTTTAAAATATATAAATAGTTTACAGGAGAGCAAGTTTAAAAAGGTATCTCAGATTTTGTGTATAATATAATGGTAAAATTAAATCTTCCCAGCCCAGGGTACCTTCTCTTTCGTTTTCCTTTTAAAATTTTTTCCACTCAGCCTGCTTTGTTTTATTTTCCCCCTTTTTTTCTGCACATTTTTGAGTCCTTTTCCGCAGCGGCACTTATAGTTGATCGAACTGTGCCGGCAAAGAGTGTGATTTGGAAAAGTTTCAAGTGCCAGAGCAGCCGTCACAGCTCCGGATTGCATGCTCCTCCTCCTCGTCCTGCAGCACTTGAAATATGTTGAATCCTGGTCAATAGCATGCAATTTGGGTTAGGCAAACAAGCAAACGGGGCCAGGAGACGCCACCAGAGGGGGCAGAGAGGCGAGCCATGTTGGGTGTGGCCAAACATTATGGCTTAATCAGCCGGGGCCACGTTCGCGTCTGGTGCATTCAATTGGCCGACGGCACTGGACGAGGCTCTGTCTGCAAATTGGCTAAAAATGCCACAAAAACATATTTGGCAACGCAGCAACGTCGGTTGCAGCAGCATCAAGACCAGGACAAACTGCTCGTGGGTCAATGTTGTTGTTGGTTTTGGACATGAGACGCAGCAGCAGTTGCAGCAGTTTCAGGAGTGGTTGTAGCAGGCCATAAAATCAGGCAGTCAATGAGCCAAATAGCCGAAATTGCTGTTATTGTTATTGCCGCAGTCCCGGCAAATTAATGAGGTGTCCTGTTCGGCCATCAACTCCATGCATAATCGAACTATCAGGCCACGTCCCTCGGCTGCAGTTTTGTAATTGAGCATACAGTCAGTAGTGGGACGTGGCGGCAGCGGGGATTTGTCTATCAGGCACAGCAATTTAAACAGATTTCCCATCATTCACAGGCTCAACATGGAAATGGATTTAAGGTAGTCCTTTAATTTAGGGAGAGGAAAAATCTAGTTTTCAGGGAAAATGGTAATAAATTGGAGGGAAAATGTTAATGTAAAATAAATGTAATTGAATATAGAAAAAATATCTGAGTTCAATGCCTGTTAATATATTTCTTTTTCATATATATATGTATGTAGGCATCCAAATTTTATAATTATTAATATAAATATATATTATACAATTTTAAATGAATTAAAATAGGTTACAATTTTTTATACATTTTATACATTTAAAATCATAAATAAAAAGATATACACAGCCCTCAAATATTTTTTCAAATTATTTTAAACTCTGTTGATACCTAAGAAAGATCATTTAAGCAGTTTCAGCCGATGGAAACATGTAAATGAATAAAATATCATGGCTATTCTCTACCATCTTCAATTTGTATCACAAAGCTAGACTGTCTTTAGTTGCACTTTAATCCCCTTCCTCCCACTATATATTTACCATTTTTTGTAGTCTCTTTTTTACAGTCCCGACAATTCGCAGACAATATTTGCATGAAAACTGTTACTGACACTTAAACATATTCCTGCCAAAAAAAAAGGAGACTACAGGGATGAAGATGAACTTTTCTCTTGCTGCTACTTCTACTTCTTTTTGATTGTTTTCAGTAATTTTTCGTTGGCTGGCATTGTTGGAGTTTTAATGACGAGCAGGACTTGGCAATTGTCGCCTTAATGTCAGCCCAGGCAACAACGTAGACACGAAATGTGCTTTCAAGTTTACATTTTTATGCGAATCTTTGCCAAAGTTACTTAAAATGCAAGCCTAACAAGTTTTTTGGACAGGATTTGTATAATGGTTTTTATTTCCCAGCTAGATCTCGGCAAAGAGCCCCGAAAGTTCGTTTACCTTGGAGTCATAAAGCACTTATTGCTCATACGCCATGTGTTACACTTTCCAAGACCCCGAAGACATTCGGCAAACACTCTCACTCTCTCTCTCTCTCAAGCATTTTTAATTAGCCAAATGAAAAAGTTCAGGAGGAATATAAAACCCAGACAGACGGAGGCGAATCCGCTTTCATATTTTTATTCATTTTCTGTGGGTTCGGAAGCGGGGAGAATTCACAACAAAAGGCATTCGCCGCTGACAAATGAAGAAAACGCAGCGCAAATAAGCAAAGCAATAATTTTTCGCCATTGTGCAGCGGCTAAAGATGGGCGGAAAGGAGGAAAAATTCAGCTGGAAAACAAAGAAATGCGACTAATGAAAAGCGCCATAAAAAACGAGCTAGAAAGAAAAACAGATTCTGGGTAAACATAGGGACTGCAATTGGCTCAAGGACCCAGCACAATCTGCGAATAGCATTGAGAATGTTCAATTAAAAAAGTTTCCCTTACAGGCGAATGCTTAAGCCACTTAGGAGTTATGGGGTCTCCTTCCAGGACATCATTCCGCCATATATATATAATTGATTTCCGACGTCTTCTGTTTGTTGTTCCACTCGACCACCACTTTGGCTTATTAAATATTTAAGAGGCGAATTGTCAAAAGCATCCAGCTGACTGACAGGACATCCTCCCTCCCTCCGGTGTCCTGCTGCCAGTTTGTTTGTGCCGCAATAATTGACAAATAAAGTGAAAAGGCAGGGGAAAAGTTCGCCAAGTCTTTTCCTCATGAATACTTTAGGCGGCGACAACTTCTTTGGCAATTTTCGAATTATTTAAATGGCAGCATTTCTTTTTTCTTCCTTTTCCTGGTTGTTTTTTCCCCATTCGTTCCTTACTTTTATTTCATTTACGCACGCCTTCGTGTGTAGCGAAGCCGATAATTGCAACAAAGAAAAGTTGCCAGCGGAAAAGTAGACAACACTTTGACAATGGTCGAGGAGAAGGGAAAAATCACCGCTGGGCAGAAAGTTTTCCATTGGAAAGATTTGCCACAAACACAGAGGAGAAAAAATGTGTTCGGGATAGCTGCAATTAAAAAAGGGATTACGATCCTGGCCAGACTTTCGATTTGGTCTTTGCTCCTGTGGCTGTTCAACCCCTTCCGTACTTCCTTCCTTCCTAGATGTTCGCTTTGCTTTTTGATTAAAAGTTTTAGCAAATTAAAATTGTATAATGACGGTGATTAGGCCAGAAAGCTGCCCCAGGAATCAGCCCCTAAAAAGGGTGACTTTAAAGAACCTTGAACCACTGGCAGCCATAAATATGGAATATATGTGTCGCGGACATATAATTAACGTGTGAAAATTCATTTCGACTCGCAGCTGGCGGTTCTGAAATTTGCATAATGAGCGTAGGAGCGAAATTGATTGTTATTACGCGTGTTCTGTGCTTCTTTTTTACTTTTTATTGTTTTCTCTCTGGGGTTTTTTGTTTTTATAAATTAAACAACTTTATTTACTCAATTATGTGTTATGGTAGTGAGTTATTTACATTTTTCTGGGTCTGTGTTTCGCTTACATTTAAAATATGCATTTCAATTAGTTTTATATATATTTATTTTATGCTTAACAGTGGAAAGCGGCAACAACATTTAACATAGATTTTTTCCATATTTGATTTATTTATATATTTTTATTTATATTTTAATTACTTGGGAAATACTTTTTCACAAGGTTTGCAGAAAATTCAGAAGGAAAGTGGAAAACAAACACACCTTGCAAACCAATCGAAGAATTCAAATACTATTTGGTGGCAAATTATTTAAGGAATTTCATCAATTTATTCGGTGAGTTCGGCTTGGTTTTTTGCTTTTCTTCCTTTTTTCCAACAAATCCAATTGATAATTTGAGATATCAACCAAGAACAACGAAACTAAACTAAACTAGAGATACTTTCACCATTTATCAGCTAGGCGTTTCATTTGCAGTGTCTGTGTGTTTTTCTTTTTCATAGATTATCACATTTTCGCGGTATATTTTCGGTTTCTAGATTCAAGCAAAACATTTTTGCTTCCGCCTCCGGAACTAAATGTAATTTTGTGCCACCAGTTGATCGATCCCCACCATTAGCTACTGCTGCTGCTGCTCCGTCTCCAGGTTCTTGGCGCGCAGATACTTCAGCAGCATCTGCAGGGAGTCGTAGGTGTCGAAGTCGTCCAGGTTCCGCCTCGAGGACGACATATTGGTGGGACGGGGCATGGCCAGGGGAACGGGCAGCAGCTCGGGCATCACCGAGTGGTGCGTGATCAGGGCTTTCAGGCTGGAGAACTCCTTGCGGAAGCCCTGGGGAAGAGAAGCAGGAAGGGATTGCGTTAAATTACTATATTTAAGAAATTTGTTATTGTAATATGTATATTTTTTATCTACTTTTAATGAGCTAAGTGTTGTTATACTTAAAAGCTTAGATTAATTTTATATGTTTTTGGGTGATAAATTCTCTGGTTTTTGATGGCTTCCTAATAGTAATCTCATAATCCTATTTCGTTAATTCATTAATTTTGAATTCAGAATTTATAGCTTTAGATATTTGTATCTTATGCAAACTTTATGTGGTTTCTGTACTACTCTGTAGTTAACTCATTTGATTGTTGACCAAAACTAAGTAGCATTACTTTTTTATGGCACTTGGCTTGCCTCGCTGATAAGAGTTTAATTTTTAAATTAGTTTTTAAATTTAATGCCTTTTAAAATGTAGTAAACAAAAATGAAATTTCCTAAAGAGTTCAAGTCTTCTCCCACTTTAGCTTTCGATATGCAAAGCTAGAAATGTATTAAAAATCCACATTTGGAGTTTTTTGTGTATTTTTTCCGTTTTGATTAATAAGTAATTTCACATGCCTCGGAAAAGGCGCTTCATTTTATCTTATCCAGAATTGAGATTCTTCAGAATATACTCAGACAATCATGGTCAAAGCCATAAGGACTTCGTTAGGGGCTCAATTTGAGTACAACTCTGATCCTTCTGGTGACGTGCATCCTGATTGGAGCTAAGCTGAGCCACGTCCCCTTTTCAGCTGGATCTGTAATCCACAAACTTCATTTGAAGTATGTGCAATTTCGCGATGGATACCTATTTAAATATATTTGTTGTAAAGAAACTTAACTACAATAAATGCTTAAGGGGAAGCCTGCAGGAAGGTTTCCCATTTACTTGCAATAGAGGTTACAATTTCTTTTGACATTTTCACATTCTTTGCTTATGCATTTCACATTAGTTTTGCCATTTCTGATTTGTTTTGGAATCACAGTAAAAAGAGTTATATAATTTTGAAAACGATATTACTATTCAAATGAGTTTTGCTGCGCTTGATTAGTTTTGGATTAAAAATAACCTGTGTTTTATAACTTCCTGTATTAAAATTTGTATAAAAGGGGCCCTCGGGAAAAGCATTTTCATTGTGTTTCCAACCTCCAAATCCAACATGAATATCTCCCAGGCTTTGATCTTCTTTACTGTCTGTCTCCTGATCGGGGTCAGTGATGCCCAGGACACCAAGAAGCCTCGCTCGGCTACCAAGAGTCCCAAGTAGCTATGCTGGAGAGGACCAAAGCTGAACAATCAGGAAGTTTTTCCATTGATTTAACGCCAAATATGGTAGAAAATAAAATATGAATCAGTGCAAGTAAAGCCTGGAAATGCAAACTATCGAAATTGTTTTTGAGAAACGGAACAGTATAATTTGTAGACCCTTGTAGGATATCAACATCAACAGCCTAGCCGATCTAGCGATCAGCTTCTGTCCTTCATTCAGTCTGTTTCTACGGTACCTAGTCTCTCAGTTTTGGATCTGAATGAATCTTTGCATACAGTTTTCTTTATATTCTCATTCGTACATATGGCGAAAGGAGTCGGACGACTATATCATATAGCTGGTATGGGAACGATCGGTATATGTACAAGAAAATGGAGAACTGTTAATACATATAGGCAAATATCAAGAAAGTTGATATTACTTTATTGTGTTTAAATACCTATTTGTTGTGTAAATATTGAAACTAAGATATACTGATTTCATAGGGTTTGAAAATGAGTTTTCAAGGAAACAAGGAAAGTACCATTTAATTATGTGGATTTATAACAAAGGGGTTTGGTGATTATAAAACTGGTTAGTTACTTTTCAATAGTTTTTGAGAGATCCGAATTACGCCAATACGCTGGCCATGAACCAACGGCCGGCATGTACGCAGGGCCTGAAGGTGCGAAAGATATCCGGGAAATCCCACTTTACTCTGGCAGGTTAAGGGGATGCCGTCTGGAAGGTTTCCCATTGGCTTTCAATAGAGGTTACAATTTTTAATGACATTTTCACATTCTTTGGTTATGCATTTCACATTAGTTTTGCCATTTCCGATTGTTTTGGAATCAGAGTAAAAAGAGTGATATAATTTTGAAAACGTTATTACTATTCAAACGAGTTTTGCTGCGCTTGATTAGTTTTGGATTAAAAATAACCTGTGTTTTATAACTTCCTGTATTACAAATTTGTATAAAAGGGGCAATCGGGAAAAGCATTTTCATTGTGCTTCCTCCAAATCCACCATGAATATCTCCCAGGCTCTGATCCTCTTTACTGTCTGTCTCCTGATCGGGGTCAGTGATGCCCAGGAGACCAAGAAGCCACGCTCGGCGACCAAGAGTCCCCGTAGCTATTATGGATAACTAAAGCTGATAACTAAAGCGGAAAAATCAGGAAGTTTTTCCATTGATTTAATGCCAAATATTGCAGAAAATAAAATATGAATCAGTGCAAGTAAAGCCTGGAAATGCAAACTACCGAAATTGTTTTTGAGAAACGGAACAGTATAATTTTTGGACCCTTGCAGGATATTAACATCAACAGCCTAGCTGATCTAACGATCAGCTTCTGTCCTTCATTCAGTCTGTTTCTACGGTACCTAGTCTCTCAGTTTTGGATCTGAATGAATCATTGCATACAGTCTTATTTATATTCTTATTCGTACATATGGCGAATGAAAGCGGACGACTATATCATATAGCTGGTATGGGAACGATCGGTATATGTACAAGAAAATTGAGAACTGTAAATACATATAGGCAAATATCAAGAAAGTTTACATTACTTTATTGTGTTTTAATACCTATTTATTGTGTAAATATTGAAACTAATATATACTGATTTTATAGGGTTTGAAAACGAGTTTTGAAGGAAACAAGGAAAGTACCATTTAATTATGTGGATTTATGAAGAAAGGGGTTGGGTGATTATGAAACTGGTTAGTTACTTTTCAAGATTTATTAAGAGAACCGAAGTACGCCAATACGCTGGCCATGAACCAACGGCCGGCATGTACGCAGGGCCTGAAGGTGCGAAAGGTATCCGGTAAATCCCACTTCACTCTGGCAGTTTAGGGGAAATCCGTTTGAAATGTTTCCCATTGACCATATAGGTTAAAATTTTTAATGACATTCTCACATTCTTTGGTTATGCATATCATAGAGGTTACAATTTCTAATAACATTTTCACATTCTTTGATTATGCATTTCACATTCGTTTTGCCACTCTTGATTAGTTTTGAATTCGCTGTAAAAAGTGTTATATAATTTTGAAAACGTTATTAAGATTAGGGGTCTTGGAAAAGCATTTTAATTGTGTTTGCTACTTGTGACAAGCCAGCACCGTATCCGCCATGAATATCTTCCAAAACAACGTTCTTATCCAGGTTCTCATACTCCTAGCAACCTGTCTCCTACTCGGTGTCAGTGGCTACTACATAGGGCCTAGAAGGCAACGCTCAAGGTATAAGCCTCCCCCTACGCAGCCGTCTACTTCAGCCCGCTCTGTCTACCTTAAATATATTGGTTATTCCGGCTAAGAAACTATCCCGCACGGGTTTGTTTCTAAAAGTCCGTTAACCTCCTGCTGACTAGAGTCAGTTTAAGGACAACTGTGGCGGTAAAATAAAATCAAAATCAATTCTGGGCTAATTTGTTGGCCAAGTAGATACCACTAAATCCTGGTGATTTGTGTTCAGGGTGTTAAGTGATTTTTATAAGTTTTAACTTTTTTAAAGGGTATTGAGAGACGTAAAACTGTTTGTCAGGATATCAACATCAACAGCCGAGTCGATCTATCCATTCCGTGATTCTGTCAGTTTCAACAGTACCTAGTCTTTCAGTTTGCTGGAAGTCTTCTTTCTACTCTTATTAGTATATATTTCGTAATGAATCGGACGATTATATTATATAGGTGGTATATGCACAAGAGAATGATAAACTGTAAATATATATAGTTAAATAGCATGAAAGTTGACATTACTTTGTCGTTTCTTAATATATATTTATTATATAAATATTTAAGCTCTGTGATATATGGATTTCATGGGGTTTGAAAATTAGTTTTGCCGAGCTTGATTAGTTTTGGATTAAAAGTAACCAGTCTTTCATAACTTCCTGTATTCAAATTTGTATAAAAGGGGCAATCGGGAAAAACATTTTCATTGTGCTTCCAGCCTCCAAATCCACCATGAATATCTCCCAGGCTCTGATCCTCTTTACTGTCTGTCTCCTGATCGGAGTCAGTGATGCCCAGGATACCAGACCACGCTCGGCGGACAAAATAAAATGGGGGGGCAAAAAATAAAATATGAATCAGTGCAAGTAAAGCCTGGAAATGCAAACTATCGAAATTGTTTTTGAGAACCGGAACAGTATAATTTTTAGACCCTTGTAGGATATCAACATCAACAGCCTAGCCGATCTAGCGATCAGCTTCTGTCCTTCATTCAGTCTGTTTCTACGGTACCTAGTCTCTCAGTTTTGGATCTGAATGAATCTTTGCATACAGTCTTCTTTATATTCTCATTCGTACATACGGCGAAAGGAGTCGGAGGACTGTATCATATAGCTGGTATGGGAACGATCGGTATATGTACGAGAAAATGGAGAACTGTTAATACATATAGGCAAATATCAAGAAAATTGATATTACTTTATTGTGTTTAAATACCTATTTGTTGTGTAAATATTGAAACTAAGATATACTTATTTCATAGGGTTTGAAAATGAGTTTTCAAGGAAGGAAGGAAAGTACCATTTAATTATGTGGATTTATGAACAAAGGGGTGATTATGAAACTGGTTAATTACTTTTCAAGAGTTATTGAGAGATCTGAAGTACGCCAATACGCTGGCCATGAACCAACGGCCGGCATGTACGCAGGGCCTGAAGGTGCGAAAGGTAACCGGGAAATCCCACTTCACTCTGGCAGGTTAAGGGGAAGCCGTCGAAGGTTTCCCATTGGGTTTCAATAGAGGTTACAATTTTTAATGACATTTTCACATTCTTTGGTTATACATTTCACATTAGTTTTGCCATTTCCGATTTGTTTTGGAATCACAGTTAAAAGAGTTATACAATTTTGAAAACGTTATTACTATTCAAACGAGTTTTGCTGCGCTTGATTAGTTTTGGATTAAAAATAACCTGTGTTTTATAACTTCCTGTATTAAAATTTGTATAAAAGGGCCAATCGGGAAAAGCATTTTCATTGTGCTTCCAGCCTCCAAATCCACCATGAATATCTCCCAGGCTCTGATCCTCTTTACTGTCTGTCTCCTGATCGGGGTCAGTGATGCCCAGGATACCAGACCACGCTCGGCGGACAAAATAAAATGGGGGGGCAAAAAATAAAATATGAATCAGTGCAAGTAATGCAAAGATTGAAAATTTTAACCGCAAGGTAGCCTCTTTTCTAATCTGTGAGCTGTATACCCATACTTTTGAAATTTTCAACTTTTATGTGTATTACCACATACCAAACGGCAAACGACTATTTTGTCGACAAGGTCATCACATGATTCACAGGGAATGGAAGGGTCATAATGTATTTTTTCTCACCTTAATTTTGTAACCCCGTGGAGATCTCAGGATAATGTAGTTGGCTATCTTGGGCCCAGGTGGCGATGGAACGCGCAGTGTCAGAGCATAGCAGCCGGGCTTGGAGCTGCTCTTTCGCACAAGAAACGCCCCTGGGCTCTTGCTTTGCAGGACCTCGACGGCAATGTCTCGGGAGATGCCCGCCTGATACCAGCAGGCATCCTTGAGGTCGGCCTCCTCCTCCTCGGCTCCCACCTGGCCAAAGGCATTGGCCAGGCTGCTGCTCCTCTGTTGCTGGCCACCGGCACCGGGACCCTGGTTCATCCGCAGGCGATTAGCAAAGATCTTGGGACTGGAGTTGGCTGCAAAATACAACAAAATTCAAAAATAATTTTAATTAAATGGGATTTACGTTAAATGATAATTGCTCCTTACCACTGCTCGTCTCCCTCAAGTATCTCTTCTTCAGGTTGAACTCGTTGTTGTCGTTGTTCAGGTTGACATTATCCAGCATCGGGATGGCTGTCAAGGACTGGCGGCACGAGTCGCCGAACTTGCTGTCGATGTAGGAGTCCTCGTTGATGTAGCCATTTGAGTACACCGGCTGAGCGTCCAGGGCCGCGCTCAAGGGGGTTATGTTGCCCACCAACGGGCGGGACTCCTCGTTCTGACGCAGCAGACCCATTGTCAGGCGTTTGACCTTCAATGGCAAAATATATAAGAACATAAGGCAAGGGAAAACTATTTCTATAAAGGTTTTTTTTAAGGATTATATGCTTAACTATATATAACTTCAAATATCCTAGAAATTATTTAAATTCCTGCAGAAATCTCCTTGGAGTTTAAAGTAATCCTCCGAAAAAAACGGATCAAAGCCAATGGCGAAGCGTTCAAGTGGCAACAAAATTAACTACAATTTAAACACCTTGTAAGCCGACAAGGATCAGCCAAGGATGCTGCAGTCAAGGGCAAGGCGTGGGCGTGGGCGTGGCCCCGAGCCACAGACGGAGGCGTTGCAGCAGCAAAAAAAGGCAGGAATTTATTACCAAGAACCGCAGCGAGACAAAATGCTGGCAAAATGCGCCGCGCTGCCACAAAAGGAAAATAAGAAGTGGAAGTAGAAGGCTGGCAAAAACTTTTTTCGGGTGCGCATTTAAACAGGAAACGGATGCTTGGACTAGGCATTACCGGTGTGAGCAAGAAGGACCAAGGCAGAGTGCACAAGGAATAGAGAAAGAGAGAGAAAGGGAGCGGGAGGGTGGAAGGAGGTGCATAAATTCGTGGCAGACTCTCGTGCCGGCCACTCGCCCGCCTCGAAGGCACCCCCCTTTCATGCTACATTGCCACCATCCAAAATGTTGCATAGCAAATGGCGGTGGATGTGCCTCAGGACGCGGGACTCCGAGCCAGTAGCTGGCATAAGCAGCGAAAAAAAGAGAGTGTAGAGTAGCTATGTAGAGCAAGTGTTGAATTGTGGTCGGAAAAATCGGTTATGGAATGGATGAGGCCCTGTTAAAATCTGTTGAAATTAGGGAAATGGAGAAAGAGGATAATTTAAAATATAATATAACGAAATTTGGGAAAAAGAGGAGATTTAAAAATATATTTTGCATGTAATTTATACATGTAAATTATGACTAACGAAGATAGTACAGTGCAGCCAACAAAAACTTTTTATATATTTATTGTTATATCCTTTCAAAAAATATTAGCTTCCCTTCTTATGTTAGAAAACATTTTTTTTTGTTTAAGGAACTAAATACATATGATTAAATTTAATGTCCTTTCTAGTCAACCTTACACTAAAACTCCCTTGAAAGGGCATAGCGGCATAGTGAAAAAATCCTGCGGCCTGCGAGAATTCAAATGCACTTGTGCGCCCATGTCGGGATCGTGTTTCCACTACCCCTATTTTCCCCCATCCCCATTGCAACTATCCTCTCTCCTCTATGCTGTTTTCGGGGTCAGTGGCTTTGAAAAAGTCTGCCGGCACTTGTACAATAGTTGTCTGCCCCGAAACTAGACTAGAGTCTGCTCGCTTGGGTTTTCGCCTCGCTTTTTTCCGGCATAATTTAAGGCGACATTGACAATGAAACAGGGGGTGTGGTACTGGGAGGCTGGTGTTGCCTACCTGCTCTTCTGACAGCAATTGTTTGCCCATTGCTGCATAATTTAGAATGAGAAGAATGAGGGAAAAAAAGAAAAATCTCGCGAGCTCCTTATGTAAGGACTAGACGACATTGTTTGCATATTTCACGGCGCATTGCACACTGATTTGCGGCCAGGTGTGTTTTTATTTGTACCGCCGGAGTTCATTTTATGGGCGGCGTTCCTTATTTACATTTCAGCTTCCCGCCCCAATTTATTATCCATTTCTGAATAAATATCTGAATATTTTGGTGTATTTCCTTTCCGAGACCAAACACTAATTGCCCCGATGGCTTAATGAACTGCCAGCCAGCTGGACATTAGTGGCAGCTGTTGTGCCACAGGAACGGGCTGCACGTGCTGAAGGCAAAAAATACAGAAAGGCCACAAAGAACACTTGCCGCAAAATGCTCAACATTTATGCAAATTTAATAAACTGCCTTTGCCCAGGGATAAGCCCAAGGAGCCAAAACGGGGCTAAATAAAAGGGCAAAGCGAAAGTCGAGCGGGTTTAAATCAAATACGCCAACTGGTTCTGGGTGTGTGTGTGTTTGGGCGTGTGCTTGTGTGTTTGAGTGAGGGCGTGGCCCACAAAATATTATTTATGACATTCGAGCTGAAAATATATTCCGTGCACACATGATACATGGATAGGCGTGACGAAGTCGGAGCGTGGTATCAGCCCAGGCCAAGTCAAGTCAAGCCAAGCCGAGGCCAGGCCACATGTGGTAGCTGATAGCTGTCGCTCAAACTGGGATAGAGATGCACTGGTAAAAATACTTATAAATAGGGCCATTTATGGAGGGTGTAGAGCAGTTGTTCCTCTGAAAACTATAGTTATATAGAGTTTTCTTCAGCTTCGACTGTAATAGAGCTCACAGAATTTCAGGTATTCTAAGTCTGGCTAAGTCTTTTAGTTTTGATATTTGAACATTAATTAAAATACTCATTTTTCTCGCCATGTAAAGCGGACTGGTAGTAAAGAGGCTACCCCAATCTCGTTTGCCGTTGCAGTTGAAGTTGCTAAACAAACATTTAGCGGCGCCGAGTCAACAGCATCGATGCATCAACGCCAGCAGAGAGCAGAAGCCGTGACAGACAGTGCGTCATTTCCGTCTAACTTGGGATGGCAGGCGGCGGGGGGAGAGTGAGAGTTTAGAGACTAACAGGATGTGGAGGGACGGACGTATGGAGTGCTGCTGCCATGGACAAGGATATGCGGGTGATGTGGCACTCAGACTCCGACTCAGACAGCAAACTGCATAATGTGGCAACGCATTTGTCTTTGGCTCCTGCCAGGACACCCAGCTCCAGCTCCAGTCGCCCATCTTTCGGTTGCATGTGCTGCTTTATTTTGCTTATCTGAAATTGAATCAGCCAACCAAGCAGACGACGTCGACGACGACAGCGATGGCAAGTTGCCTGTTGGGCACAATTAGGGAAGCATCACGCCCTCTCTCCCACATAAAATCCCCCTTCCGTTCTGCGCCTGTCCTTGGGGGAAGCAAAAATTAATTTGCTTATCGGGCCGCACCCTGCATCGGAATGATGTTATTGACAGGCAGCAGCATGTCGAACCACAAAAAAGTAGAGAAAAATAAAGAACCGGAGCCAAAGGACTCGAAAAAAAACTATGCAAAACAAAAGGATATGCCTGCCGTACCACGCGGTGTATGCGTGTTATTTGCTGTTGCTGGCGCAAAAATGTTTATAGCCGAAATTGATTTATTGACAAAACAAGGCAAGCGAGCGGCGAGCCGTGAGAGCTGCACAGGAATATGAAAAATACCAAAAGCGAAAGCATGAACCCTTTTTTCAGGGTTTTCCTTTTTGGTTTTTTGTTTTCCGTTCTCTGTTCTCTCTCCGCCCTTCGACATATGCGCGGGGTGTTGTATATTCCTTGTATTGACAATATTTATGGTTTGCCATTAGGGCCAACTGATTGCTTTTCGCTTTCGATACGATTTCAATTTCTCAGAGTGTTCGGCTTGTTTTTTGTGTGTCAGATTGGGGATGTGCCCGAAGAGGAATGAAAATCCAAAGCGATAGGTCAAGCTACATAAGGGATTTCCTGTCGCAAAGATTTAGTAGTTGTCGCACCAGAATTATATTTAAATAAATACATAAATAAGTAAAGGAAAATAATTGTAGAGTGCGTGGAAATATATTTGAAAATTATCAATAAACAATTGCTGATTATCGTTAAGCTATCGATAATATATTGCAATTGCAAATTGTACAAATTCATTTAATAAATAAAAAATAATTTAACTTGAAAGCATGCAATCGATTAAATACAATTTATCCCTTTCATTATCGATAATTTTCAATTTCTATTAATTTCATTTTCAATTTAATCGAAAAGTTATCGATGGTAATATTAAAATCATTATTTATTTATAAATATTTACAAAACAATGCTCGATAAATATATATAAACAAATAAACAAAACGCCTTCATATCGACATTCTCCCATCCCTATGCCCTGCGTCATTGATGTTTCTGTTTTGGTGTGTGACTCTTGGCCTTGATTCGATTTGATTTCAGTTGCAGTTGAGCCTGGCCTCGCCTTCCTCTGTGGTCGGCCCCTCCGCTTAGGTGGAGGCCATTAGTTTACAGGCGTAATCACCATAATGCGCAATCGAGTCGCATTGCTGCCATAAATAAGACAAACACATAACGTATACGCAGCGTGGTCGAGTGCCAGGCAGTCAGTCTCTCTCGTATGAATAAACTCGCACGTACTTATCGCATAGACTATGCTCGACTGAGCACAGCTGCCTCGACTCCATATATATGTATCTATCTCTACAAGTATATGTAGGAGCGAGCATACACCCGTGTATGAATATTTAAGGCGTTGAATTTATGAAAACAACGTGCCGCAAGTCGAAGGAAAGGCTAAAGTTTTTGCATTGCAAAACTTCTGGCCCGATCACGTGACAAAGAACACGGGCGAAACATTTGATAAACATTTCGCATGTGGGCAGCCGCCCTTCGACGTCTACGTGTTATGACAAAGCCAGAAAAAAAGAAACACAGTTCGCATTGGGGAAGGGGAATGGCAGGGAAAAAGCCAGAAAAAATCCAGCAAGCAATCCGGCAAATGGTCTGTAAGGACCCAAGGGTTGTCGGGGGCTTAGTTGTCTAAAGTTTTTCCTCGTCTTCGATGGAAGCTTAGCCCTCCCCCTTGGGGAAATTCGCTGCGCCAATAATTCATAACAAAGCGTTGAAAATTTGGGCAACATTTCTGGCCAGTCCTTGAGAAGTCAGGGAAAAAAAGAAATGGAAAACCAATAAACGAAGCCAAAGTGTTGGGACACCCTTGTCAAAGTCAAAGCCATCAAATGTGTTTGATCTTCTAATGCAGGATGGAATATTTAACATTCTTTGTAGGGAAACCAACTGGCTACGGATTAGATTTGAAGTCTTGCCCTAGATATTTATAATATTTTAAGATATTTCTATAGTTCTAGATTTCGATATTTATATTTTATTATATTCCTTGTTATATAATTTTTAAGTAAAACTTACCAAAGGAGGCTTGTCTGCCAGTCGCTTGCAATTGTTAAGCTCCGTGGGTGAATTATCCTCATCAGAGCTCGGTGTTTGGGCCACCTTCTCGTTGTCATTGCAGCTAATTTTTTAAATATATAAAGATATATATTTAATTAAGAAGCGTTTTCTATTTATTTAGGCAAGAGCTCTGACCCAGCAATAAATATTTAAACAACACACAAACATGAGATTCTTAATATATGAATCTAACTTAATATTTATTACTTCAACAGAGCCAGTATAAAATTCCTAAATATGTAGTTATTTAAAGTAGTGTTGTGTAATTAAGTGTAATTTTTAATGAATGTGATTTAAGCATTGATTGGGGGAGATTTCAAGCGCCTTTGAGAGCTTTCTACTCACTTGAGATTTGCGTGCGTGAAGAGCTGCAGTGGTCGGCGTCTTCCCAGACTGGCGGGCGATGAGGGCGTGGCCAGACCTGGCTTACCTCGGCTAATTGTGGCCAAAGGTGATCTTAACAAGGTGGAGCTAGCACCTCCATTCGAAGGCTGACGGTTGCTGCAGGACGAAGATCGAAAACGGGCCCCGGCGCCAGTTAAAACAGCTGCCAAATTGGCGGCAATGCGATTGTCAAAGCGATTGAAATATGAATTCGAGTTGGAGTTTGAATTCGAGTTTGTATTTGAATTTGAATTTGAATTGGAATTTCTGTTTGCATTCGAGTTTGAGTTGGAGTTGGAATTATCCGCCGTGGGCGAGGAGTTGCTGCTGCTGCTGGTGCTGCCATTGCTGTTGCTCATTGCCACCGATGTGGACGTGGCTCCTGCCACTGTGATGTTGCTGTGGCTGCGGCTGCTGGCACTGGCCTGGTCATAATCCAAATTATTGTTGGTTATCATTGCGGCGGCGGAGGCTTCGCTTCTGGGCATTAACTTTTGGCAGCGGGTGTTACTAGCTCGGGCGCTTGGTGAATTATGTGCGCATATAAAAACGCTGCGGGCGGCTTTTGTCGCACTGCGTGCTGTGCTGCCTGCCAGGACAATTTAGGACATTCGGCAGGAGAGCTCTCTTCTCGCGCGCGGCCTTTATTAAATTTGACTAGAGTGAGTGGGTGGCCGCGCTTGCTGGGGCGGGTGTGGCAGCCGCAGGGGTTCACTTACTCCACTCGACTGCAGGAGGAAGGACCAAGGACCACGACGATTCGCAGATTTAAACACAGAATTAATTCAAGCGGAAATTGGCAGGAAAGAAGGGAAAGCGGAGGACAAGCAGGGGTCCATTGTACCAAAAACCAAAACAAAAATCGAAAGCGTGAAGCATAAACAAAAATGGCAAGTGAAAACGCACAGAGACAAAGCGGGGTGGAAATTATGCGGGGGAAAGCCACAAAAATGCACATAAATAGGAATAGGAAAAATGCGAGAGCGGGAAGGGGGTTGGGTGGGTGGTTAAATCAGGGGTCGCAGCCATGACGTCACAAATGTAAAGCGCATAAATAGCAGGATTTCGCAGGATGTTCATGAACATGATGATGACCATGATAATGGTGTTGTTGAAATGTTTTTTATTTGTGTTTTGTTTTGTTGGTGGTTGTTTGTGGTGATTGTATGATTCCCATATTGTTGTGGTTTTTGTTGTTGTTTTTTAGTTGTGTTTTACATTTCCCATTTTATGCGATTATCGATTGCACAAGGATTTTTTTTTACGTTTCGCCAATTAGTTGCCAATTTTTTGCGCATAAGTTTCCAAGCCAATTTCGTTTCGATTCGTTTCGGTTCGCATTTTAAGGCCAAATTTCATGTAAATAAAAAGAAGAGAGAAAAAATATGCCAATTTTGTAGAGAGTTTTTCGTTTTTCATGTTTTCGCGCGTACCATAAATTTTTGCGAAATTTGCATTGAAAGTTGGCCAGCGGAAAGCGAGAGCGATATTGCAGAATCGCAATGTTTTTTAGGTTTCCGTAGAGCCGAAAGCGAAATTTCAATGCAAATTCGTGGATAGTTCTTCGTGTTTTTTGTTAGTTTTTTCTATCAGTTTTTCCCTCCATTTTTTTTTCCATTGATTTACTTACATAGGTTCGGGAGCAACCAAACTTTTCATTGGGCTTTCCTCCAGTGGGCCACGTTCACAGAAGAGAGTTGGCTGGGCTCATGAGCTGCAAGAGAGGAGCAGAAGGGAGTTTGATTTGATTAAAAGCAACTTAAAGCTGCGCCCAAGTGCAAGGGTGCGTGTGTGTGGGAGGCGGTTGTGTGGCAATCATTAGACGTTCATAGTCAACACCTCATTAGGCGACTAATCAAGCGTGCGCTGGGCACGAAATAACAACCAGTTCGGTTCAGTCCACTGGCAACAGATTAAAGGAGACGACCATCCAAAAGGGGGCCAGTCCCGAGGATACGCAGGACATGGAGGACATGGAGTAGGACCAGGCGCCAAGCCACAGACACTAAACAAAACCAAAGCAAAGCCATCAAGATTGCCAGGCATTCCTGTTAGAGATGAGAGCGTGCCTTGGACCCAGCACGGAGCTAAATTAGTTCACAGCGAAAAACAAAGTTACATCTTAAACATTTAAGTTATTACAAATTATCAAGTACACATTTATGATTTATTATTTAAAATACAGATAAACTAGTTGAACTACGCAATCAATTTAATTATAACAATCAATTTAATTATAACTTATCTTTAAATGTATTAGCCACGGAAGAAAACCAATTATAGCTCTTAATCGGTAAAGTTCTATGACAGAAAAATGAGTATAAAAAGAAACTCTGGCTGCCTTTGACTTCAAGTTAAGTTTCCAGCTCAGCATGATACTCGTACTCTGCCTGTTGGTACTCCAAATCGTTGACATTGGCAGCGCGGATCTGCAACCGCGGGTCGTTAACGGCCACATAGCTAGGGATGGTGAATTTGCCTACCTGGTCGGAATCAAAATCCAAAACGCATTAAACTCTTTTTGGTGCGGTGGCAATATAATTTCGAATGAATGGATTCTGACGGCTGCCCATTGCTTTGATCATTGGAAACCATGGCAACCAGGGACTAAGAGCTATATCTATTATGGTTCCAAAGAGCGAGAGGAAGGATTAAAGATCTCCTTTAAATACAGCGACGTAGTGAAACATCCCAATTATAGTTCACTTATAAACGATTTGGCTCTGATAAAAACCGTTCGGATAAGATTTTCCAATTATATTAAAGCCATTCCCTTGCCATCATCCACGGATAAGGGCCAGTCCTATGCGAATCAGTGGGCTATTGCTGCTGGTTGGAATAGAAAGCAGCGTCCGATGACCGAAAAGTTGATGTGGACCACAGTTAAGATCGCCAGCGCTTCGGAGTGCCCCAAGAAGTACTCAACCGAAGAGGAACTTCCTCTCTGTGGCCGCGTTCAACCTGGATCATCCATTTGTGACGGCGATTCAGGGGGGACCTCTGGTGCATCGCAAGAAGCGGACTCTAGTCGGAGTTATCTCATTCATTAGGAAAGGAAGCAATTGTGACAATGGCCACCTGGTAGGCTTTGCCAATGTGGTCAACTATCTGGACTGGATAGCAGATGTCTCCGGGGTGAAGCCTATTAATTAAAAGCAGCTGTATAATCAGCCTTAGTGGTACATGAATCAAATCAATATTCAAAAATGTCCTTAGCTGAAAGCATTACGAAACTTAAGTGTTCCGATTTCTCCCTCTGTAACCATCGCTGGCCGGGCAATGAAGTAAACACGATGCCGCAAATAAAACGCACAGATTAAAGGATGCCCGGGTGAAATGTCTTCTTAATTACTTCGCCGAGTCCAGAGGCTGAGACTGCGAAGGATAAACAAGCCGTGAGCCGTGAGCCGGAGCAGGAAAAGGACCTGGGCTGCGCCGAGGAGGACTGAGGGCCGAGGCGTAATTGAGAAGTCGCCGGGCTGGGACTTGGAATTGGAATCGGTCTCAGTCTCAGACTCGGGTTCCGGCGTCTGCAGCGCAGTTTAAGCGGAAGTAATTTAATTAATTACAAATGAGACGGAAACACGAGCGAAGGCGAAGGTCGGCCTGGCACAGCTCGGCCTGCCGTCTTCCCTCTGAATGCATCATGTGTCGATTGTTTACCCAATGGGATCGAGTAACCCCCACAAGAAGAACCACAAGAAGAAAACCCCAACAACAAGTGCGACCCAACCCAATTCGAACTTTTATTTTTTGCCGCTTTTTCCCTTTTACATATGGGAGCGGCCTAAGCGTTTTCCAAAACAACAGCGGAAAAATTAAGGGACCAGCCTTCCCAGCAGAGCAATTAAATTTTTCTATGCTTCAGCACCGCAAACTATTCAAAGGGAAAATTCACAGAAAGAAAATAAGTGTGTTTATTGAAGAAGTTACCATTTTATGGTAAATTCAAGCATTAATATAAAAAAAAAGAGAATCCATCACTCTCTATCCTCTCTATATCCAAATTATTACTACAAATTATAGCAATGTCTTTTTCCATCACAAAATTTTCCCTGAGTGTACCGACACGCACACATTGCTGGCATACGCATTAAGCACAGCTCATTTGCATTGCGGTTTTAATTGCCACAGAGGAGGGAAAATGCGGAAAAGCGGCGAAAAGAGGGAAAGCAACGGCGATAGCTGGAGAGCGGCCATTACCTCTGACCCCGGAATGTACGGTTCGCTGGCAGGGCTTACAAGGATAATGAAAACAATTTAACGACTCTCCCGACAATTCGCTGGAGCCGAGGACAAACGGCAAACGACTCCTGGTTAAACAAATCTTGAATCCTTTTTGCCGCCTCTTGCATTTGCGTTTGCCATTCATTTTTATCACCACCACCCACCGTTCGCCCCCCCTTTTTTTGCTGCGTGTCTGCGCAAAATATTTTCAGATATTTTTTGACATTTTAATGAAAATATTTTGCGTAGCAAAAAATGAAAATGAAAATGAGAAGGCAGTTAGCAAAAAGGACAGGCCGTCGGAGTGATGATGAATCCTTAATCCCTTCACTGGCTTAATGTTATTTTAACGAAGCGGATTCCCGTCAGGATCACGGTGGCCAGGAGGAGGTCCCTTTTAAGCCCTGCTGATGGCCAGTAATTAAATGCTTGACATGCCAACGGGTGTGAGGTTTTGCGGGCCGGGGATTAGGGCCACTAAGAGCCTGTCCCGGCGGCAGAGGAAACCCTCGACGGATCGTAGAGCAAAAGTGAACAATTAATGAGGTGAAACTTAATAAGTGCTCAGGCAGCTCCCTTTTTTCTTCGCAGTGCAGGCGCGGAAGAGTGAATAAAGGCTGAAGCAGGCATTATAATTATATCGCGCAGTTAAGGCGATTGTTGAGCCTGCAGCTGTCAGGTACAAGGACACACCGAGGGAAAATAAGAAACTACTTAAGTTATTTTATACTCTTTTTAAATATTAACAGAATCGTTCTGCTTTTCCTTGATTTTATGTATTTACACGCAATAATTACAAGTTTATTACACCGTGAACTGCATCCTGTTGCTTATCCTTATCCGTGCCTCTCTTTCCGGGCTCATTAAATATTTACAAATTCTCAATTTGCTTAAGTGAGCAGCGTGGAACAACAAAGCCGTAATAAAATCAACAAGCCTAAACAAAAATATTTGCCAACATGCAAAAAACACCCAGAAAGGAGAGGAGAATCTTGCGGGCCAAGAAAAAAGGCAACCAGCAGACAAGGCTCAATGGGATGGGTGTTGTTCGCAAATTAAAAGAAATCAAAATCATATGAGAATTTTCAAGTGATTGCCGCATGCGGCAAGAGTCCTTGTTCGCAGGAAGCGCGGGCCAACATAAACAAGCAATTTAACAGGCACTCATACACACACTCCCAGCCAGACACACACACAGTGCCACACATACTGTGCGGCATACAGACACACATCCTTAAGGATCCGTCGCCAGTTGGCAAACAAACGAAGCGTTCAAGCGAAAAAAGCCAGCAGAGAAAGGAGAGAAAAAGCAGAGGAAATCCTGAAGTGAAGGGTATCGACCATTTAGTACCTGGTGGTTAGTTTATAAACAAAATATGGCAAATTTTTGGGTTAGAGTTTTCTGAAAGAGTTGGTTTTAAAGGTGCATTTGATAGAGTAAGCCCAAAAAATATATTTTAATGTCAACATTTTTTTGTTGCTTATTTTGGGTGGAAATTTTATTGATTTCAAGTATCTATTATTTTTGTAAGTTACCTTTTACTAAATTTATATTAAATTCTCATTAAAAAATAATTGTTTTTACTTCGTTTTTAGTATTTTTCTTGCACTTAATGTACCCTTTATAATATATAGAGCAAAGGGTACACCAAAAATACCCCCATAGCCTCGAAACAAGCAAAGCGTTTTATGTGCCGACATCGGTGATGGTGTGTGTAGGTGTGTGTGTGTGTGTGTGTGTGCGGCACCGCAGATTTCCCGCACCCACACACGCCAGCCACAGCTTTAAAGTATGCCGCAAGTTTTTGCCGCTCTTTGTTAATGAAATTTTAATCAAGCTGCAAGCGAAGAAATAAAAAGAGTTTGCCAACCAAGTTTGGCGAGTACACATGCCGCAGCTCGACTCCTTTAAAAAGGAGTCTTTGCTCTTCTCCCTGCCCCTCCAAATAGCCGGCAGCTTCATTAGAGACGCCCGCGAGGTCCACGCGGCGTATGCGTAATAATTTATTTAAAATGCAATTCGTTTATGCCAGACATTAATCATTCCGGCGAATGCGATAAGACATCGGGCGAGTCACGTTCCGAGGTCGGCTGCATTTATTAACAATTTACGTCATAAATAAAATTGAAAAGCATTCATAATGTCAATGGTTGGGAGCCAGTAGCGGCTGAGTAAGAGTGGGGAAAGTGAGTGAAAGACGTGAGAGCATGAGCTGATGGCAATTTCATAAATTACAGTGCGTGGCTCGAGCCAGGGAAGGGTAAGGTTGAGGCCTGTCAAGGATGAGCGGCAGGTTTACATAAATTAGACAGCAAATTTCGCAGCTAAATGGGAACAAGGCACTGGCAAAAGGTAAATCACAAAGCGGCCCCAAAATGACAACATTAAAAGCAGTCAGGTGGGGTAAAGTACACTTAAACGGTTACTGAGAGAAAAATGTGGTGTGTAATTAAATTACAGAGGGAATTTATCAAAGACAAAGGAAAAGGAGACAGTTCGGGTACATCGGGAATCAAAGGTATTAATAAAAATATTCTTCATTCATGAAATACTTCATTATTTTAGAAGCTTATAATATTTTCTTTGATTAATAATTAATTTTTCTAAAATTTGCTTCTCTGCTCTTTATCTTCTCTCATTTATTTAAATTATCATTTATTTACAACATCTGAATTTCTTTTACTGATAAATTTGTGAAAACACTTTTACTCAGAGCCTTAATTCCCCGCCTTTACAATTTTTTTTGTGGCTGTATCAGGCCGAGTTGTTTAACATATTTCTGTTTTGCCGTGGCTGCTACGCCTTTTCCTGGCCGAATTCGAGTGAATAATGTTCGCCTAGCACGGCAAATAATTATTTCTCGCTTACTGCCAACTGGCATGCTATTTGGCAGGGCTTTAAGGATTGCTTTCGGTCCTTTTCGCCCGTCGTCGATCCCTGGGTTGCTACATCCCGCCATCTCTGTCGGTCCCCAGTTCATTATGTGAATTTTGAAATTGTTTTTTTCCTGTTTCTGCCTCTCTCTCTCACTCTCTCCCGTTTCTTTGTGTTTTTTGCTGCGGGGCACAAAAAAATAAGGAGAGTAAAAAACAAATGCCAACACGTTGGTCCCGCCTGAGCAGAGCAACCCCTCAAAAAGGTGTTGAGTTGAGCCAAATTACAAAAAATTGCCAACACCGCCGTGGATTTCTCTTTAATGATTTGAATATGCAAAGCGGGCGGAAAAACAGAAAAAGAATTTTAATTAGTTTTCGGAATGTTTTTCGGTGCAATTAAAGCGAAAGGCAGGCGGAGCCATAAACAAAACAATTATTATTCCGGGCAATGCGCCGCATTCGGAATTTCCATACTCCCGGAAAATGAATGCGAAAATGTTTGGCATGCCGCTCAGCACAATCGGTTAAAAGCTGAATATTATTTGGTTAGAATAAAAACAGAAACTCCACTAAATATGCAAAGCAAATGGAATTGATTTTAGAAATGCGCAGCCAATGAGCCAGGGCAGGATTTCTACTCTCGGAGTAAGGAATGTTGGAATCACATAAAAACAAGAAGGAATTTTGTACTCGACTGATCAGACTAGAAGATGACCTTTAAGTACAAAAAGGATATTGTTTTATAATTATATTTCATTTTTAACCAACCTTTTATAACAATTAAGAGAGCAATCATAAAAAAAGGTCATATAACTTTCTTAAAAACTTAACTGCAGTTTCAGGTGCATAATCTCATATATAGTTAACTTATGATTTCGTATAATTTATTTAGAACAACCTTTAATTTATGGTAAATAATATACCCCTAAGCTCAGCTATTACCTGGCAAAAATAAAAACCACGCCAAGCATCCGGCCAAGATGCCAATAAGGAACAGAAAACTGCCACTCTCACTCCCCATTGCCATTGATTTCTCCACCTTGGTTTAAAAGGACGAGGAGAACGGCAGAGCAACACAAAAAAACTATTTTATGCAACGAAATAATTCCGACTACCTTTCGTCCGAACGTCTGGCCAATGTCCCATGACGTTCCCCCCTCGAAAGCAATAAATGTTCAAATCAATTGAAACGTTTTGCCAAAGCCCCACACCCAGGGCGAAGTCACCCCCGTATAAATCGAGGCAGAGGCGGGGGGAAAATGGATTCCTGGACAGCTTAAGGCGGCGATTTGGTTAGCCCGCAAACAACAGAAAATCGATAAGGGATGCCCGATGTCCCGATGCCCGATGGCCGATGCCCAGGAATGTCAACTTGTTTTGAACTAGTCAGACCTGAAGGAAACCAGATTCTGTCCCACATTTTGAGAGGACACCAGAGCAGGACCTGGAATAGGATAGTAGTCGTAGTCCATACACTGGGCTATGTGTGTGTGCCTGAACCAGAAATCGAGAAAAGTCGATGGCAATAAAACGCCATTTGGTCATAAAAATAGTCGAACGTTGCAGGGGCCAAGTGAATGCGACAACTGCCCCAAGGGGGCCAGGGAGCGGCGGAAGAGTCTCGTCCTTCGAGGGAGAGTTTCGTCCTGTCTGCCAGGGCAAATTACGAATTTTGCATATTGCCTTTCTTGGTCGTCGTCGGCCTTTTCTCTGTGTCCTGGCCCTGCTGCTGCTGCTCCTTCCTTGCCCCTTTGGCCCATTAGTCATTTCGGAGCCGGCTTTGGTGTGTCGCCACTTTGCAGGATGAATGACCCCGGCATAGTTGCTGCCATTTTTCCCATCGGCTCCAGCCAATCCCCCAACCAAAACCTTCGGCAGCGGAAATTGCGCACACGTCACAGGGCGGCAATTTTCATATAACCATTTGCCATTTTTCCAACGGAACTTGGCTAGAAAGCGGCGCCTATAGAGTGCATTCTGTGTTACCTTTATGAAAATGTAGAAAAAAGCTAAGAGAAATAGATAAAAAAACCAAAATTAATTGATTGTATTAGTTGATGAACTAATAAAAAAGCCAAGAATTATTTTCGTTAAATATCCCTAAAACAAAATACGTATTAAAAAAAGTGCACAATAAAATATTTCCACTAGGTTAACCTGTATTTTTGCTTACTTAACACTTTTTACAAACGCTCGTTACTATTAATTAAATATTTGTTTTAAATGATTTCGTATATCGTGTGCACTCTCGGTATCGCCTGTATTCACGTTTAATTGATTTTCGCAACCGAATGCATCAAAAATTCATGCGCGTGCAATTAATGACATTATCGGGAAGCTCTTGACCGAGCAGGACAGGGGGGTTATTTTGTTCAATAAATTATGGACATTATCAATTTTAAGAGGGAGCTACCATAAACCTGAAGCATTAATTTAATGCCAGTTAATTTTAATATTTAATCGTTGTGAACACGCTTGGACCCGGCCAACAGTTGAAAGAAATTCTAAAATGGCAATAAATGCATATAAATTGAATGTGTTTTATTGTTAAGTATACTTCAGGGATACTTGGGATTAATTGTGGATTTTATTTATTTAATAAAGTAGAAGCAAAAACCAAGGTTCTTAGGGGATTAATATAATTTTAAGTTGAAGATTAAAGCAAAAGCAAATTTTATGGTTGATGAAAAAGAACAAATGTATGCGATAATAATATAAACTGAGTCAGAATATACATATATAAAGATATATTTAAATATCTTTTTATTGATTGAATATAATGATTGAATACAAATAAAGATAATTGTGATAAAAAACCGAGATGGTTTCAAGAAAATCCATGTGTAAATATGTATTTATAAATAAGAATTTAATTTATTTATAAATTAAGAACAAGGCTTTGTTTAGCTTTTCCCTGTTCGCCTTAATAATGATGAAAATGCGTATATTTTCCTGCGTAAATTTCCGCCTGGCATAGTGTCCTTTTTCCCCAGTAGCCTTCCACACCCCCCTGAGCCAACCCTTACCTTTCCTCACATGTAGGTCAAAACTGGCTGAGGAAAAGCGCGCTGCATACCTTCGGGCTGTCAATTTATTTTTCGCGCTTCGCATGTTCTTGGGCCATGTTTTTTCCCATTCCGCCCTCGCCCCACCCCTTTGGCGCGTGTTTCGGCGTCCTTGAAATTTATGCGTTCGACGCAGGCGAAGCGCCAAGTGTTGAGAACATCGGAGATAGGCACAAGTGCCACATGGCGTGTAATGCGCTCATTATGGTGCCCCTCAGCCCCCCAAGCACACACACACACATCCCACACACACATAGATGTATATTCCATATAGATGGATGCCACATGCAAAGGATGCCTGCTTGTCCGCCTGGCCTGTCCTTGGAACTGGGCCAATGCGACTGGCATTGTCTTTGGGCTCTCCTCCGCCGGAGAGATAATAACAACAAATTATTACACTTGCCGAGGGACCAACGGGACATAGTAGTGGGTAGGGAGGGGGTCTGGGGCCTGTGGTAACTAAATTAAGCATATCGTTGATAACTCAACGCAGATCGGACGGCACAGGGCTTGATAAAGCGAAATCGTCCTTCGTCCTGGCTGGGTCTTTGTGGGGCTTATTCCCAAAGTTGAAATTGCGGTCTGGCCTTCACGGGAGAGGCACTGAGAAAATGAAACTAAATATGATAAAAGAAGATTTCTCACCATATGCTATGATTGGTATATTTCTTAAAGCATTTTTTTGTGCACTTTTTTAAGTGAATTTAAAGGTATTCGAGTTTTTCTTTTAAGAGGCAAGACTTAAATATATATTTTCAAATTTGTAAAAGGAAAAGTATAAAATAACCATTATGTATAGTACTTTTTCGCAGTGTTCGGATGTCCTTGAGTAGCCACCAAAAATAACGACTTTGAACCAAAAGTCATTTATCGATTTTGACATAACCATTTTGTTTTCTTTTTTTGTTGAAAGTGGCATCTTATCTGCATGATTGCGAATGAACTGAAACAATCTCCCAGAGGCCGCGCGAGTATCATTAAAATATAAAATTTACACGTTCTGTACATTGCTTCATGTTTTGGAGTTTTTATTTCATAATTTTCGTGTCAATTCCTGGAAAGCGTCGGCTCTTTCTGCACTTCCGCATGAAAAACAAGTTTCGTGCAAAAGCCAGATTATTGCAATCATAAATTTTTATGATTTTCCCATTGGTTGCAGCTCTAGGCGGGCGAGGGCGCGTGGAAAGTGTGTGGAAAAAGCGAAGGATTGCGTGGAAAAGCGCGGCCATATCGCAGGAAAATTTTATGTGAATTTAATAGCCTT
The DNA here is from genome assembly GCA_018151655.1 of Drosophila bocqueti. NCBI lineage: Eukaryota > Metazoa > Arthropoda > Insecta > Diptera > Drosophilidae > Drosophila > Drosophila bocqueti. The sequence goes on from JAECXF010000230.1 coordinate 2,033,929, forward strand.
GCAGATATGATGCAGAAAATTATTACTGCCTGGCCTCGCCCGGAGCAAACTGATAAAGGCGGGGTACATTGCCAGTGAATATATATATATGTATCGATACTGATACAATTCCATTCGGTTTTTTTTTGGGGGAACAGAACCATTAAAAAGAAATTTAATATAAACTTGGCTCAAAATGACGAGGGCCGTAAAAAGCATATTGACAATGCCACAAGATCAAGCCATGCCATCCCATCCATCAATCAATCAATCAAGCCTGACAGCAGCTGTGCCAACCGCAAAATATATATACATATATATGTATATATTTATACCCACAGGTAGGAAGAAAAAAAAGAAGTAATCTAATCCAATTACTCAACACTGGCAAACAAGGAGCGGCAGGATTTGTGGCAGGGCGCTAATGGACGAGGCCCCGAAACATGTCCGGATATCACATGTCTACGAAAAAGTTAAATAACCAAGGGCAATTCCCCAGTATCAATGGACGAGTTCTCGACTGCAAAAGTGGCAAAAAAAAAAATAAGGAAAAGAAGGGAAAGCCAAAGCCACGGGCGCATTTACATCATCAACCCCAACTATGTTAGCAAACGAGTGCGTTTGATTATTAACCAACAAAAAACCGAGGGTGTAAGACTGCAAATCCTGGCCACCACAAAAAAAGGAAGCAGAAATTGAAATTCATGCACATTTTGGGGGGATCAGAGTTCCCCATTGAGCCTTTTGTCATGGCCACGGGGCTTACAAGATGGAGTATCTGGGGTAAGGGGCCTGGCCCCCAAAACATTCTATTGACGAAATTATCATTTTTGTTGCTTCAATAAAACGACAGGCCCGAAACTAATATGGTTTCACTTTTCCCTCCCTAAGCAGGCTTAGGCATGAAATTGAAAATATACCAGGCATTGCCAACAAAGGAACTGCGAGGGGTTGGAATATATTTGCCTGATTGGATGGGAGACTGCTGATGAGGATGATGATGATGGCAGAGAGGTGGTGACAGCCTTGGAAAAGCCTAGGAAAATGTTACAGAAACTTGTTACCTTAAGTCTGGGTATTAGTTTAAAGGGGGAGTAGAGATGGGAAATAATCGAATATATTTATCTATAAATTCAGCATAGCTAAGACTTATTAAACCTTTGGTCTAGACATAGTTTTACCTAGTATAATATATATATTCTCTCTCTTCCTTATTAATTTCCTTGTTCCCCTTGAACTTAACCCCCAAACCACCTTCACCTTTCACTTTCGGCAATCAAATGGCAATTATATCCGCCCATAGTTCAAATATTTAACACCATTGCCTGCCCGGATATACTCCCCAAGCCAAGCCCAGCCTAGCAACCAACCGATTATGCAAATTTGTCTGGGTTAACGATTTCATTAAATGCCAAAACCGGCCACGCCTTATCGCCTGACCCAACACCGACTGCCCCTGTGTGGTCTGGCCAACTAATTTCAATATCATCCTTCGCCTCCAGGAGCCTGCATTAATTCTCGCATTTAGCATTTAGCCCAGAAAGCCGCAGGAGGCGTGGCATTGTTGATAAACAGCCACAGCAGAGCTTCCGCTTAGTCTGCCAACAGACTCAACTCGACTCGGCTCGGCTCTCGGCTCATAACAAATCCCCCAGCCAGGGCCTGTGACACAGGATGTCCTGGATTCGGCATCCTTGTTGGGAGAGGTAGAGAGGTAGATACACGAACGACACATCACACAGCCAAGGGGTCAATTTGGAGCGTATCAAAAGGGGGGGAAACAGTTTTATAAACTAGACTTTTGCAAGGCTTGAATCGGAGGCAAGTCCTCAGGGAGTGGGAGGTGCAGGACGAAGGACTTCGTTTGGCCGGCATATTTATAAACACATTAAAAACGCTTCACTGGCAGGCTTGGGCAGGGATATAGAAACTTGATGAGTTATCAGTCTGAGACACTGTGAAAAAATCGTAAGTTGAAATACAGAAAGACATTTAGTTTTAGTTAATTCATGCTTTCAAATTTAACAGAAGAGCGGATAAAGCTATATAATTTTAGCTATTGTTGTTAGGGGCAAAGAAGCTGTAAACATATGCATTTTTAAACTTCACAGCCACTATTAAAAATAAAGTTCTTCTCCGAAAATTAAGTCGTTATTCTTGATTAAAATCCTTGACTTTCCCCCAGTGTGTGTTCGTTCCGGCCGCCCTGCCCCCCAAAAATTCAGAGGGAACAAGTCAAAGTCAATGTTTGTAGATGTGATGTGCTGCTGGTTGTGGGCGAAATCCCACAGCTTGTTGAAAAATGTCAGTTGCACATGAGACTGGCGGCGGGTGGCAAGGACCCCAGACCCCAAAAACCCCAAGAACCTCAGCAGTCAAGCCACCAGGGGGAAAGTGGGATAGGTTCTAGACACACACACACACGATGTGATGTGTGAGCCAGTGATGAGGAATTGCAGCAACTTGCAGCTGACGGTTGTTAAGCTTGTCAACATGAAGCGACAGTAAGTCGCAGAGGAGTCGGAGGGGAGGTTAGAGCGAAGGACATGTGGGGAGGGCAGGAAGTGCAACAATTGGATCTACCCTTCAGCTCTTAGCCTTTTTTTTCCCCAGTTCCTGATCCCGTGTCTCCCTTAGTTTCTCTGCCTTACCAGGTCAAGCCACAGTTGACCCGGTTTTATCTAAAAGTCAACAGCTTAAATGCCATTTAACATTTTATGGGACCCAGGGTGGGGTGGAGGAGGATCTGGGCGATTTGTAACCTTCATGTTAATACTCCGCGCCAACTTATTTATGTAAATTACCGGCAACTGCACTGGCAATGCCAACTCGACGGAGGATGCTGGCCGGGCTAAGCTCCCCCAGTTGCAGCAGCAGCAGCAGCGTTCATGTTTTATAATTAAGTCAGTAATTTAAGAGTGTCGTCCGGGCGAAGGGAAACTTTTTTCGCCAGCAGCTTTACTTGACTGCATTCCTTGTGGCTTGCAATTCGCTTTCTGGTTGCAACCAAAGTTTTTCCCAGCTCCAAAAATACATTTAGAGGGGCAGAGGGACAGAGCGGGCACTGGGGGGCCAAAGAAAAGCCGTGCGAAAAAGCGGAAATGTTAACAACTACTTTGACATTTGGTATGGCTCCCGCTCCGGGAGCGAGACATCCGGGGTGTTTGTTTGCAAGTTGAAATTACTTAAGTGCCAGCGCGACGAGGCGTGTGAATGCCAAACCGACGAGTCCTCCTCCGTGCAACCAGTTCAGGTCCCCCGTCTGCCCGGCTTTGCCAGTGAATAAATGAGTTAGAGAGCGACTCAAATGGCTGAAACGGAGCTGGGCTTCAACTCGGCCAGCAGCTCATAAATTAATGTCATTGCATTAAAGCGTATTGGGGCCGGGACGCCGGCAGGCGAAGTGTTTTTCCGAAACGAAATAAAAACTGTGCAGTGCTGCTGCTGCTGCTGCAGTGTCGAGAGTAACGAAAGTAACTCAGGCCCTGATGCAGCCAACTGTGAAGGACAACTGTGCAGAGCTAGGAAAACCAGAAATGGCAAGGAGCAACACATCAAGGACTCGGTATTACCCTAGATACTCACATTAAATAAAAGTTAAAAAATTTCCTCAGCAAAGAGATTCTTCTGAGTGCACCCATTCCACTTCATCTGCATGAATACCACATATTCATGGGCACCATGTATTCAGTATATCAGGAAAACTAACAAAAATAACAAGAAAAAAAGGATTTGAACTCCCACGAATACCAAACACTCTCAAAAAGCCTGCACATTTTAAAATTTTTATTTTCTGGGCATCACAAAAAATTTTCTTTGTCTAAAATATTTCAAAAAAGAAATCCCTTTAAAGGTCAACTGCCATCCACACTCGCACAGCTCCTGAAAGGCTGTGAAAAACCCAGCCTGTGTGGATGTCAGGATGCACAGAAATGTTAGTTAAATTTCGTAGTTACATTTGTTGTGTGCCAGCCTGGGGAAGAGATAGGAACACGAGCTGGCAACTCGACTGCATGCATAACATAGTGCATAAGTCAGTCAGGATGGAGGGACAGGGACAGCACTTGGCAGTCCTGGCATGACTTTAAGACTTATTGTTCGTTGACTATTTGGCAGCGGAGCTGGCAGAGGAGCTGGCACTCGCACTCCAGAGCCAAATGAAAAGCCCCGGCAGTTTCGATTTTCTCTAGGATAGGAAAAATGCTGCACAAAACTGTTGCGAGTTATTAAAACGTCAGTCACACTTGGTTTTGATTTTCTTTTGTTGCCGCCGCTTCAGTTTCAGTTTCCGTTTCCGTTTATCTTTGGCCAGACTCCGGCCAGACCAGGGCTCCTATTATATCCGTAAGGTATGCATTAATTACAAGAATCATAAAGGCGGTGAGACTAGCACGAGCTGCGACTCCCGAAGGTACACAAGTCCTCTTACTTTGTGTTACTTTCTGCATTTTACGGCCAGACAGACTTGGGGCTTCTGGAGTGTATAGTATGCTGGGTGTATATTCTCCCCGCCGCTGCCTTTATGGCATTCCCATTGTTTTTCGCCCTGTAATCAGGCGGCAAAATTCGAGTGCATAGTTTATGTGAGCACGAGAAATATTTTTGTCTACGCCGGCAAAGGCTTTTCATAAATGGCAGCTGCCGCCTTAAAATTTCCCCATTGCGACGACACAGGGTGGCAAACAAATGACGAACTCATGTTGAAGGCTCATTTGTTTTATGGCCGTTTAGGCAGGCAGCTGATGTCCCTATCTAGTCTCCAACTCGCATGCTGGCCCAGTTACTTGACACGCTTTTTAGCAGCCTTAACGGAAACCAAGACAGACAGCTGAGGAGTTGCCATTCATTACCAGGATGGTGGAATGCAGGAGGCAGGGGGATTTATTGTATGGGCCACATACAGAGCCAGGAATGGCCCTGTACAGTCTAACTTCCCTAAGCCAAGAAACTATTTGCCACTTGAGAAATTCCTGAGGGCTCAGTGGGTCTTAACTTTGAAATATTTAGGTTAGGTTGAAATATTTGGGTTAAGGAAGTGAAATTATGTTGGAATTGTCCTACAGAAATCTTTATTTAATTACTTGAACGCATAACTTTTGATATATTTTTAAAGTATTTTATTTTAATACTTATCCATTTTCAGATTATTATTTGTATTACTTATTTGATATAAAATTTATACAAATGTAGATTAGTTCTTTTCGAGGATGTTTACCTGCTTATCCTCTTTATGCAAAATATAATTGCCTGCTTTTCGGCGCTGCCCAAATACGAACTCTTCAAAGGCAGCATTGCGGCTGCTTTATCAACTTTATTATGCCAGCGCGAAAAGTGGCGAAATTAACAACAACATAGTGTGGAAGCGGCGGGGGAAGGGCGATGTAGCCAGAGGGGTGATGGCCATAAAGCTGCCGCTCCTGCGCCCCCCTTAAGACAGGACTCAACTGCAGGCCGCGACCGTTTTATGAGGCACACAAGAAAGCAAAAAAAAAAAAAAAAACACATTCAAAACTGTTTCAATGTCTGTCGCCTCTGGAAGCTGCATGTGTGTATGTGCGGGCACTGAGAGAAAAATATTGATATGCAGTTTTGAAATAGATAAACTGGTTCACAAGAACTGATTGTTGGTTTCATTGAAATCTCTTTAGAAATATTTTTACTAGTAGCACTAAAATGTTGTCATTACTGTTACAGCTACAAAAAGCCTCTCGATAATTTTAAATACAATATATTTAATAGCAAAATCAATCTATGAAATACTTATTACAAGCTTTTTATCTCTAATCTGTGGATACGATAGGCTAACATATCGAAAGGATACATTTCATTGCATTTCCTACTGTGCCATAGTATATCCCTTTTTTCCCCCTGTGTCCTGCGATGCTCGCCTTGTTTATCTCGCTTTTGTTTGGCCTCGTTCAGCCCGACTCCAGCCCCGCCCCTTGTGACCCCCGCGAACCACCTCGCAAAGAGTGTCTTACTTTGCCCGTCTTTTCCGCCGTTTTTGCCGCTTTCGCAACTTCCAGGACGATTTTGTGTGCTGCCTGCTTAGTGGTGTGCGCGGGGCGCAGTGTGCCTGTGTGCGTTATGTTTTGCATTGTGTGTGCATGTGTCTGGGCGAGTATCTGTGTGTGGCGATGCGTATTTCGTGTTTTCCATTCCGGGCCGCCATTGCTCGCCGCTGAGCGCCTGTTCCGAAATATTCCCAGTGTGTGGGTGTATCGCACACGGACACGTGCCCACGAAGGACTCGGTGTGCGTATGAGTGTGTGTGTGCGATGTTGCTGGCAACATATCCTATTCCATATTGGAGCAAAAATGTTGCAGGACGAAGAAGTGCTGCCTGCCGGCCCGCCTTCCAAGTGTTTTCAAGTGTTTTGATAGCGGGGCCCCTAAGCCCCGGAGATTTTACTCATATGCACACATCATTTCGGCAATTTTAAGCGGCTTACTGCTACGATGATGCCTTGGCTAAATTTTCATTACAAAGCCAAAGGTGAATGAATACATCTCGTACTCCTGCCACACCGAAAGTATATCCCTCCACTCCTGGCAAGTGCACAACTCAGCTCAACTTCAAAAGGCAGACGAATTCTATGGCGACTCAAAATGAGTCGCAGGGCAAACACAGATCATATCTTATCGGCAATCATTTTATGAGCAAAATTAATACGCTTCCAGCCAACTCGACTGGCAAATTTCTAGACGTTTTGTTCGTTCCCCAGGCAACGGACGGAGCGACGGAGCGACGTCCCCGTCGACAGGCAACAATATGTAATGAGCCTGTGAAGGTGGTGGCAGGAGTGGTATCAAAAGATACACAAATAGATACTTTTACACAGGGGGAATGTTTAGTGAAGTTTGTACAATGAGTAAACAAACTAATTATGGAATTCATATCTCTAATAAATTTATTTTGAATAAGTATACCCGAAACTTAACATAGTAACATTCTGAAGGAAGTAGTTATATGTTTTTCTTTTATATTTAAACCTCCCTAATTTATTACAGATTTAACTTACTAAATCCCCCTACATTTCCCCAACCAACTGCAAGCCCTTTTCTCCCCGTGTAATGGCTGGCTCACGGGCAACGACATCGTCATGGAAATTCTTCATTAACTCAACTCTCGGGCGCTGAGAGAAAAGAAGTTTATGTTATTAAGAACATCGAGGCAGAGTGTGGGCGTCGAATGATGGCTATGCGGGGGCGTGGCAGCTAGGCTGTGTTGAAGTGGCAGCAGCTGTTGTTGTAGTAAAATGTGTGTTTTACTTGACAAGAAAGAGATAACGGTAAATGAATATGCAGCAATTTGCACGCCCACATAATGAGCAGGGCCGAGGGGGGCGGGAGCGGGAGACCAAGGACTAGAGATTCCGCCGCCGGGCAGAGACTGAAATAATAACAGTGGCAGTGGAAAAGCAACAGCCTCAGCCTCAGCCGCTAAACAAAAGTCGATAAACATAAACCAGGCGCGGTGCTGCAGACGGGCCCCGATAAGTGTGCTACACACTTTCCACAGGAAACGGAAGTGGGAGGAGGAGGGCCTTACATTCAGAAAAAAAAATATAGATGTCGCCATGGAATTTATGCAACAGGAAGCTGGCTTAAATTAAGGACAGAAATTTGCAGGAGTTTTACATTGAAAAATGAAGAAATATATATTTTATATATGTTTATTGAATGTTGAAAATATTAAATGAGAGCCATAAATCGTTATGAAAATTAAACTAAATAAATTATAATCTAGAATTTGTTTTCAACCATTTTTAAATATTTTGAAAGCCTTGGTATTTCGTTGCTTAAAGTATGCATAAATTCTACAGTATTCCAATTAAATTTTAGTTGCCTTCTTGAAGCAGAATTTAACATCTTTTAAAGCTTTATGCCTTTCCGTATAAATCATGTTTCCGAAGCAAATAAATATTTAAAAATGAGTAAAAGCTACATTTCTCATTAAAAATACTGCGGAAACATTGCTATAGTTCTCAGTGCACTCGAGAGTGTGTGAGGCAAAAAGTAAATTAAAACGATTTTAATTACGGTTGCCAAGACGATGAATGAAAATGTCAACGATGCCGAGGCGACAGCAGGTGGGCGTAGCGCCGTCGGGGGCGTGCCGAAGGAGTCCGCTTAGCCGTGGAGTGAATGAGAGCGGAAAAAGCGGAGACAACTCCTAAAAGCCTTTCGCTGTACCGCTTGCTGTGTGCCAGCAGTGTGTGAATTATCGCACATGTACGAGCAGCTCACACACATGCACACTCTGCCTCCTGTGTCCTGGCGAATAAAGGAGGGATTTTCATTTAGACGCCGCTCTCTGCTGTTGTTGTCTTTAGCTACTCGACGAAAGTCACTGCCAAGAGCAACGGCAGCAAACTTAAACAAATAAAAGTGTTTACAGCGGATGGAGAAAGGGGGAAAAACAAGAGGGAGCTCCCAACTTAGACAAACAAGCTCCATTTCTTTTTTATGAGCCTCTTTTGTCTCTGGCCGCTTTTCCGGTTTTCCCCTCCCCTCAACCAATGCTTTTTTTATACCTTATTAACGCCGGCTCTCTCGCTGCGTGGAAATGAAAAGTTTTCGCGGCGGGCGTGAAATTTTTTAACCCACCAACAAAAAATAAAAGTGGAGGAAACCTGAAAAGCCACCGAAAAAATTCAAAAAAAAAAGGAGCGCGCTCGCTGATTAACTTGACACCGCCAAAAGAGCGGCAAGGGAAAGCCGTTGAAAAGCAGGAGAAACTGGTGAAAAATTCGCGGTTTTCGAATGCAGCTGACAGGGAGCACCTGTCGCCGCTGCGGAAGTGTCGCCTGCGAATGCGAAAATGCGAAACTGCGACAGCGGCCAGCAAACCGCCGGCACCGCTTGACATTTCCTTGGCGACGACCAAGAACGACTTCTCGGGAAATGTTTTCGGTTGTGTCCTTGTGTCTTCCGTACGGAGACTGCATTTAAGTGCGCTTTTTATGGCACAGCTTCAAGCGTGATCCGCTGATAGCCAAAGTTTGTCCAGGGACTTATCTTCATTAATTTCCGCTACACTTTTTTAATGCCGTTTAACTCGGGCTTAACCCCGAAAGTATGCTGCGGTGAGTAATTCGATTTGTGAGGGGGAAAGCAGAACACTTTTCCTGAGGAAAACTTATGCCCTAAATTTGGCCTTGGTTTTCTTTGGGGATTTTACTCTAATTGGAATTTTTGGTTAGGAAAATTTTGAAGGGGTCTTTTTTGAAAAATGCTTTGATTTTATTAATGGAAACCACTCCATTCTTTAGGATACCTTTCATTAAAGTAATTTAGTTTCAATCATAATTTATAGAAATTAACTTAAAATACAACTACAATTTCTTTAAGTTGTTGGATTTATTTTTTCTTAAATTATTTGTAATGTTTACGACACAAATAACCTAAGAAGACCAATAATTACACAGAATCCTTGACTTGACTTGAATTTTATTGCTTGAAATAAAGATAAAATTAGGTACATTTATTTTTACAAAGAGCATTCATTTTATTTTTTAGATTTTAATAAACGAAGATTTTATTATTTCAAAAGTAATTCAATATAAAGAAGCTTTCCCGGGATTTATTATCTTCCACAAAAGGCTATAGCCTTCTCCAAATTAACTTCCTATTTCTGGGTTTGAAAACTGTGTTAAATCCGCAACACTTCTCGGAGATTTCACACCACAGGACGGGGATTATTTTGCATATTTCTATGAGCCACGAATATTGTTCACAAGCGACCTCGCATGCATTTCAACTCCCCGAAGTATTTAAACTTTTGCGCGAAAGCTGAAACACTTCACTCCAAACATGTTGACAGCTTAACAGGAAGTCTGCCTCAAGAAGGGAGCAGCGAGGACATGCCCAAAAAAAGTTGATTCCTATCGCAAGGATCCGCAGATCCTTACTTCCCCCTCCGCTGCGCTTTTCCGCTGATAACTTTAAGCAGAACACAGGGCCAGAAAGTGTAACAGCTTTCGTGGCAAAAGTTTGCAATGCATTTTGATGTGCATCGCAGGGCCAAAGTGCCAAAAGGTGGAAAGGAACGAAAAAGGGAGAGAAACCCCTGCTGTTTGAATAATTATATGGAGGAGATGAAAGGACGACCAGAGGCAGCAGAGCGAAACAAGAGCCTATGCAATCCTTTCACCTCAAGGCCAGTGACCTTTTTTTTCACCCAGACACTGTTTGACAAGGACCCAACGGTCCGTGCTTTGATCTTAAAAATCAAGCCCCAAAATTGACTCGTAAATAAGATATTCAGGATATGAAAACAATGCAATTTGCTCACCTTTATCTCGAATGTTTTTCTTGTTTTTTGGCGGCAATTTTCGTTATGACCACGACTGGGGTCCTTTTGTTCGCGTGCGTGTTTGTTTTATTGCCACAATAATCCCAAGGAAAACTCGACACCAAGTTTTCGCATAAAATTCAATTACGATTGTGAACTCATAAATTCCAACACTTGGCCGCCTTTTACGATTTCGCCCTTTGATTTCGCCGAAAAATGGCAACGGATCGGAGTGGATCGGGGGAAGAGTGTGCAACTTTTTGTCTGCTGACGCGGCTACTTTGTTAACACTGTTATCAGGCCACGACCATGGCAATAAAATTACCCCGTCGCGTCATTAAAAGTTAAGCGTCGTCCTTTCGTGCTAAACTGGCGGATTTGTTAAGTTTTTATGGCTTTCGTCTTCTCGAAAAAGGATTCTCTAGCGTTGAGTTGCGGGTTTTAGGCGCCTTTTCGGGCCAACCTTTGCAGTTGAAAGCGCGCAAGGAACTGTTTATCCTGGCGTTGTGTGCTGGCATTTTTGTCCTGCCAGCGAAACTTGGTAAACGACCACGAAACTTGGCATCCACAAAGGCGCCTGCGCTGGATTTCCCCCGTTTGGAACAGCATGTTTTGGGTGGCTTCGTGGACAGAGAGGGGTGGTGGTGTCAGACTTCCAGTGGGCATGCAACTGGTGGTCGTCCTGCCAATCGTATCCCCAGCGGACAACAACAGCAATCATATGTGTGGCAGTTGTCGTGACAACTTGATTTCGATTTTGATGAGAGACGAGAAAGGCATCTCTTTACGCACTTAATAACATTTTATTTTTTGATCTCTTTGAATCCCAAATCCCTCACATTTCAGTTTGAAATCAGACTCTGATCTAATTATGCCATCGCTTAGCACTGCATACTTTTCAGGACCACTCAAATATCGGGTCGGTGAACATCTGAAAAAGGGAAAAGAGAGAACATTAAGGCAAATCCGCTTACAGGGACACAAGTTCGTAACTAACAGATACGGATGCGGCGGTGAGATGAAGATGATACCCGAGGGCGGCGCCCATTGTTTATGCAAGCGCATTAAGTCGTGGCTCAGCCCTGGGATACGTCCACGCCGGCAGATTGGCATGCAGATGCACAGTACAGATACAGATACAGGTAAAGATACGGATTTAGATACAGTAGTCGGTCCTGCGGCTCACACCCACAGGCTGCAGTAACATGTTGCGGTTTTGTGAGCTCCAGATTGACCTGACCCTTGCATAAACAAGGCGGACTAACCGCATCTCGAAGGCGGTTCCAGCAGCTGCAACAGTTGAAACCCGAAACGAGCAGTCCTTAATTATATACACAAACAGAATTAATATTAAAGAAGTATCCTTAGACGGAGAAATGGGTATTTATAAAATGGTTTATATTTATAAGTGATTTTATAATATTTTTATAAGTATTTTCTTTAAAGATATTAATATTAGTCTACAGAAGTTACAAGAAGGCTTCTAAAGCTTCGGAAGAGCTTACAAAAGAGACTCAAAGGTGTAAAATATCTTATTTCGATTTGAAATATTCCCTTAAAAATCCATTTCATCCTTTTCATGCGAAGTTAAAGTCATAATTAATAACCCTTAATTTGTTCCTGTGCAGCCAAAAGTCATCGAAGCGAGTTGAACTCATTAACGGCACACGAAGGCCAAGTCGTTGTCATGTAATCCAATACCAGCTACCAAATTGGTATCTCGTATCTCATAGATACGCGCCAGGATACGTGCACACGTATAAAAAGGGCTAATAAAAAGGAGAACAAAATATATAAAAACCCGACTAAAGAAAATTGAAACTCGCGTGGATTTTCGTGATTTTCCATCCACCGCCATGCAATCTCCCTCCGTTTTATTTGCCATCCATTTTATTGTTTATTTAGAGCATTGTTTAGCAGCACATAACCCGTGTCTATATATAGATATATATATATTCTGCAGTCGGTGGTGATTTAATGGCTGTAAATTGAAATGGAATACGCGAAATGGAAAAAATGTTGGCCCAGGTGAAATCCGTTGAGTTGATTTGCCAAAATGTACATGTGTTAAAAAAAAAATACTTATTGAAAAAGTTCTAGCAAAGGATTTAATGGAATAAAAGTTGGCAAAACGGATTTTGCATTTCATGGTTGTAGGCTGAAATACCCCGAAGCTTAGCTCATCAGTTTTCTAGGATTTCCAATCATTTGATTATCCTTTTTGACAATCCTTTTCCATATTTTTTTTCTTTTTACAAGAAAAGCGGAGGAAAATTTAAGGGAAACAAAAAGGGGAAACATCTGGTTAGGAGCAATATTCCCTAAATTTATCTATCATCTCATATCCTTAAAGGATGCCCCTCTCCCTTTGCCATTTTCTGTTTATCTTTCTTGTATCTTTTCCTCGTTTTTGCTTACATTACAAGCGGAAATTTGATTTGTTTCTGATAAATGCCATTTATTTTACTTGTTTAAGTCGAATGCCGGGGAGCGGGACCCCGGGTTGCCGTGAAATTCAATTGCCAAATTGATTCAGCTTTTGCGCTTCCATCGGAAAGCTGCCCGCGCCCCGCTTGAGCCACAGATAATTGAATGATTTGAATTTTTATATTGAATTTGGTTTTATACATAGCTGAGCACACGCCCACTTTTCGGTTAACAGCGGACTTTCATCATATTTGGCAGTTGTGTGAAGTCTTTTTTCTGCCATCCCGTACTGGCGTGGGATTTTTCTATTAAAATGGAAATTGTAGGCGAATTGGAAAATTGCTTATCAATTGGCGGCGGGGCATATGCTTCAAGGATCAAACGGAGGCTAAAAATTGATTTTCCCAAAGCCCCCATAATATTTTTCGGTTAGCCCCCCGCTGATATTTATGCTGCAATTAAGCATTAAATTAAGTTTTTCACTCCGCAGCGAACTTAATTGAGTTGTATGTGTGAATTTCATTCCCATGAAAGTCCAGAGCGAAGGTCTCCCTTCGTTTGGAATTTAATTTAATCCACTGAAGCGTTACGCCTCCAGAAAATGCATAGCGAATTTTTTTTCGAGCATCGACAGTGCCTTCGTTCTTTTAATTGCTTGTGCAAGGGAATTAAAGACAACTGCCCGCCCGCATGATGATGTAACCTTATGGAAACAGAACCCTCCTTCATCGGCCATACTTAATGATCTATCTCCCAGGGCAGACACTGTGTCTGAGAGCGAGCTATACTGTTATCGAAAGGAAACTAATGGCAAGGTGCACTCGAGAACCTTCTGTGGCTAAAGAACCGAAGAACAAAGCGCAACTATTACTTATTGGTTCGGGGAAGGCAACTGGAACGGCGCAGAAGGAAACCCTCTCAAGTGCCACCTTTGTTTCGCAATCGAGTTTCGATTCAAAAGCAATACAAACACGCACTGCGGGTGCCACTTCACCCATACAAATGGTAATGGAAATCGAAATGGGAATGGAAATGGAACCGCTTGAGAAACTGCGTCACCATAAATTGTAATTACCCAGAATTCACGCGACCCGGAGTCTAAGAAGAATAATACCGAAAATAAAGTGTCAAGGGGCGTATGCAGCGACACTTCTCGAGCTCCTCCTCTAGCTCAGCGCCCGCTGGCACCAGGTATTACCGCCTGCTGGTTAACGGTTCAGTGGCGTGACTAGAGATGGGTGAGTGAAGGGCGATAGTTTTTATAAACGTATATGGGTATTTCCAGAAAAAGGTCTACCGCAGCCAAAACAGAAAATATGCTCTAAAATTTATATTTTTAACATAGTAACATTAAGAAATGTTCCAATTGATCAAATTTGAAATCCTTTATCATATTCTAAAACAAATTTTGAAATATTCGAATGCATACTCGCGCAAATGCGATTTTTCATCATTTTGATGAAAAACACTATAAAAAAGATCATGTTGTGTTTTGATAAAAATCTCAAAAGAAGAGGAATTATGCTTGGACTTTTGCATTTTATCATCACTGGGAGATTGCAAAGAGTCAAAAGAGACAACATTTATACTTTTCTGTTTTACTTAAATAGTAAAAAGCATCACGAAAAGTACGATGGAAACTTTGAGGCGTTCGCGATGAGGCGTTACAAATCTCTTAGAAATATTATTTAATAAATAAAACTGTTAAAATAACTCAAATAACTTCTATCAATGCAAAACTTCATTATTTTTTTATGATTTAAAAATATTGTCTTGCAATTTAATTGCGACATTTCGCTGAATATCTCATTTTTCATGGTGAAGTCAAAAACGACTTCCATTTTTTGAGGCGTTCGCAATGCACTGTTTTCTATAAATAATTTGAAAACAAAAAGATCTCAAAGCTTGCATTTTTTATTAAAAATAAAGCTGATAAAATACTTCAAATACGTAAAAAAATAATTATAAAAAAATTATTTTTACATATATTTTTTTAAATTTAAAGACGTACGAATGAGGCGTTCGCCATCCTGGAAATACCCATATATGCTCTACAACGATTAAGTTAGGTTAAGAGAGTTTATAGGCTACAGAAGAGAGCCAAAGGATAACTACAGCTACCATTTGATGAGTTTCAAAGGACCGTTTCCTAATAAGCTACTCTCAACTAAATTCCCCGTTTATTCCCAGACATAACTAGCTTAGTGTTTCACGCTCCCATCCCTAATCCCCAGCCACATGTGTCACATGACCTGAAGACGTTTACAAATGAATTAGGCCAGTCCATAGAGCGCAGGCGCACAGCTTGAGGTCTTCGTGTCGTGGCAGAAACATAAAGCGAAAAACTTCATGCCAGACACACTGACGCAAACCACATGCTGACTTTTTCCAATTTTCCACGGCTGCCCCCATGCCTAAACCCGAATGTGAAAGAAAATACACCCGACTTGAAGGGAAGAGCATTCCAAATGCAAAACGTGTGGCGACCGACCCTTGCTCACGTTCGCATGTGTTTGTCAGCTGTCCCAGAAACAGACTCATCATCGCAGTTCGAATCACCCAAAAGGAAAACTGCCTCCGAGGAGCGCAACAAATGGTTTAAAATTAATAACAAAATACAGTCGCTGACAGTAATTGAAGTGTGACATACGTTTAATGTGATTACGAGAGTCAAAACTTGCCTCGAATACTGATGAGATTACAAGGCGGAATGATGTGTCAGCGGCAGCAAAAGTTAATTAGTTTTTCCCCCCACAAGACAGCGATGAAGGAATTACAATGTGTTGCAAACGCAAATGAAGAACTTTTCTTAAATTTAACAAGCTAATTTTGTAGTAAGTAGGAAGTTCCATGATTAACTCTGGTTAAAAGTCATTTGCCTCGTTTCCTTCTCAGAGAAAAGTCAAGTCAAGAATAAAATCTCTCTGAAAACTATTTCCAAAATGCAATTCCTTAAACGACTGTCGCTTTCAGCTCCCACATCGTAAAACTAAATCGCACCTTAGCCAGGTTTTACCTGCTGGCAAAAACTCGGTTAGCAAAGGCCATATCAATAATTCGGAACTTGCGGCCAACATAAAAGTCAAGAACTTAATTTCCAGCTGCTGTCATTTCGTAAAAACAATATTCTGTTTTATGACTTTTTCGAGAGTGAAGTGGGGAGGGGTGAGTGCCATGCACAACTTTTCGATATCCGTGGCTATATCCGGTCTCTGGCACACACACAGATGGCGGGCGGCTGCCACTTTGTTGGCTTTGTGTGTAAAGTCGCAGCTTAAAACAAATAAAATGCGAATGAAAATGTATTTTATGCATGTTGATGCTGTCGTCAGTGCATTGTTTTTGCAGGGACAACAGACACACACAGACACACACCGTTTCACCTGCACACACAGCAGGATTGTGGAGGGGCACACGTGATGTTTGCCTGCCAACAAAGGAAACAAAAAGCGAAATGCTTCTGCTGCAAACTGCTTAGCTCTCAAGGAAGTAGCTCTGAGACCGAGAGACAGTGTCCCCGAAGAGCTCAAGCCCTAGGATTGTATTTGGATTAATTCGAGGAAGGACCTAAGAGGCTTCAAGTTAGTTAAACAGATCAAGGCATTAGCCAAAATATTTACATTCCATTTCCGGTTTCTAAAACTTAAGGAATAAGTTCTACAATTTTACAGAATTTTTTCTGTTGGTTTCTTAAGGGTTTCCCTAACTATAAATTAGTTTCCTCAAAAGAAATGCATCTCCACCACTGTCCCCATCTCGTAGCTGAGGCTTATCAGGTATCTGCAAGATCTATTTGCGGTTATCTTGGTCTTGGGTTTGGTTTGGTTTAGTTTCTGTTTGGTTTCGTGTGCCTCTCGGTTGGTTGTTTATTTGTTTGCATGTCGGAGCAACCGAGACGTGGACGGAACCGTTGTTCCAGTATCAGCGTTTACATTTGCCTGGAGTTGGGCAAATAGAGTCGTTAAGCGGAAGCTGGAACTCTAGCTGAACTCCGGCAACTGGAACCGATCCGAGCGGGGTGGGAGAAAGATACATATACAGATACAGGTGGCAGACCAAGTAGCAACTTGCATTATCTTGATGGCCATGGCTGCCACGTTCTTGTCGCCTTTCTCTCCTCCGCCTGGCCTCGGTTTTTCCTTCAGTTAATGCTGCCAATTCCGGGAGCAGCATACCAACTGACATGATAAACAAGCTAAACATGCCAAAAGCTGTCCTGGCCACTGGGGCAACTACTGTCACTACTGCTGTGGCACGGCGAGAAATTGTCATTTAAATTGTGGTTTTAATGAGACATGCAGGGGTTTTTTGGGTTGGAATTTGAGTTAGTTTTATAAAAAATAATATAGTCTTTAAAATTGATTATATTTTGTTTATACATTAAAGTATTTAAAGAATCTATAGATTCTTCTAGGACTTCTATGCCTTACTTAAACCACCATCTCTTACAATATTTATTCTTCCTTTTAATACTTTCTAGTGGCATTTTAATTGTAATTAATTTAATCATAAGTATATGAACTCATACTAATTTGAGGTGTTCACTTTTTTCCCTCTGTGAGCAGGACCTGCTTGTACTTGCTCCATTCTCGGCTGACAGCTCTTTTTTCCTGTCTGTCTGTCGCTGGTTTGCACATTTATCCTGTTCCTGTTAGTGACACCTCCTTTGTCGCCCCCTGTTTTGTCTGCATGTCACTCTTCATTCGTCGCCCCCACCTCACCAGTATTCCCCCTCCAGTTTTTCCTATGTGAAATTCAAAGCAACTGCTTGCATGTCCCCCATTTTCCCCTCACACACATTTGCTTAAAACGTGGAAATTGATTTTCTATTTTGTTGCTGGCGAGTTTTCCTGCTAGTCTTTTTTTCCTTCTGCGCGATTGTCAGTGTCAGCTACACGTGATTGAGTCTTATCTTTAGTTTTGTCACTTCAATGCTGGCAGCTACTTTAAATGTCAGCACTCGATGGCGGACCAGGAGCCATCTCCCCCGGCGACCCTCATCCGAATCCATTTACCAACACGTGCTGTTTGGCGAATTTTCCGTTTTCCAGATGAAAACCAGGAACGGGAAAGGGGTGAATAAGAGAGGTGACGGTGGTATCTGCTTTCCCAACTACAGTGTCAAAGGGGCTTAGAGGCACTCCCCTCTTTTAAGTGCGACACATGTTGGCACTTTGTTTTGGGATTTGCTTTAGAGCTTGTTATAAACATTTTTGATAATTTTCAAAGAGAGTGCATAAAATTAGTGTTAGCTAAAATTAAATTATTAAGCACATATCCTAGGGCTCCTCAGAAAAAACCAAATAATATCTGATAAAATCTTAAAAACCTTCTTCCTAGTTGCTCTTAAATTATCTTAAAGCACCTGACATTACCTTAAGTTTTCCCCTCATCTTTGTTGATTGAGTGAGTCCTCCCCCCTGGAAAAAATCACTTTCAAACAATTTGCCCGAAAAATATTTGCTTACACATCAACGGGAAGTGCTTTTCCTTCCTGCCTATGATTTTCTCCATTTTTTTTTTGCCACCACAAAGTTTGTTTAAGCCTGTAAAAAAAAACCTGGCCCAAACCAAAAACCCAAATACCGCAAATATGCAAAGACATCGCGACGTAGAAGTTTTGCTGCCCCCTAACGCAATTTTTATGCCGCGTCCGTCGTTTTTGTCGCTCTGGGAGCCATTAACGAGGGCCGACTGTTGGCCCACTCACGCACATTATGCCTCAAATTTATGTGATTAATAAATTTCCATAATTTTCGTATACAACGGACGAATGTCCTGTCTGTCAGCAATTTCAGCGCCACAGCCACAGCCCCTGCCTCCTTGTATTTTTTGCTTCCTTCGTTAATGGCCGCCGAGATTGTCCCAGATGAAAATTAAAGATTTTTCTGTTAAATGCCGGAGCCCATTCTTGGTTCGTGAGGGGTATTAAAATAAATATGCACGCTTAGTTCTCTTGCTGGCTGAGCAAATGAATAAAAATTAGTTTGCAGACCATAAAAAATTAGGCCAGCTTAAGGGAGATCCCACAAGAAGGGGCGAGGCCAGGGCGAGCACTCAGTGAAATTTATGACAGCTTACGCACAATGCATAAATCCTGGCAATTGTGTGCGATTTTTAATGCTAGTTAAATCGACTGAAAATGACAGTTTAATGATTGACATGCGCCGCGGTTGCCACTGTACAGTGAACCCCGTTCGGGGACATCCTTTTTGCACCCAGCAGCCGTGGTGGTTGGAAGGGTATGTTGGGATTTGGCATATGGTTTGGTATAAATTAAATTATCCCAGCTTATTTTAGGGTTTCCTATTATAAAATCGATATCTAAAATTAGCAACGTTTATAGGGTTTTGAGAAAATGTATCCTGTATTAGAATTGAACTTAAACACAATCACTGGATACATTTTATTTACTATTAAAAATTAACATCAAAATCTATGCAATATTTTTGCTAAGGCTTGGGTATTTCATGGTCGACGCTTTCTATGGTAATTGTTTTTGTTTTTTTGTCCTCCGCCGGGTTCATGAAACGTTTCAAATGAATGTCAACTGTCTGTCTGTCCGCCCGAATGACGAATACACTCGTTAAAGGGCATACGCCGGAATGAGTCCGGCGATTCCGCAATTTGTGGAGCGGAACGCTGCGTCAGGGGGTTGTCGGGCAACTCGGTATCCCGGTACCGGGTGCCGGGTTTCTGGATTCTTCACATAGTTGGACAGCCGAGACCCCAGCACGCCCACTTGTCAGTTGTCAGTGGCACAAAAGCAGCTCCGTACATCGTCAGCGTCATCAGCATCGTCATCAGCCTCAGCATCGGAATCAACATCAACATCAATGTCAATGTTTATGACAGGCGCAGAGGATTAGCGGGTTACCCATTCGGAACCGTTTTAACCCTCCGTGTGGGTGCTCCTTGGGCAGGGAGAGCTTGGAGTTATGTACACTCGGAGAAATTAGCATACGATGCGGTTCAGTAAGCCGGAAGCGTTCGGCTCTGTTGAATTCAATTTATGATGCATCGCAGGGGATATTTGATAGATATATGTGCGATAGTGGGTCGAAAAGGTAGAGGATTTCACCTAAAACTAGGGAATATTTTAAATGTAGAAATATTACAAGGAGTGAGAATGCTTACCAAGAGTTTTTGCTTAAAAATATATTATATAAATGAAGACAAATAATTTTTAAAAATTAAAAACTTATATTTTGACAGCCCTTTTTCCTATCACGTACTCTTCTTGTGTCTTTAATATTTCCGAACCCTTTGTGATATCTAATATTTTTCTGAGATGGTTAAGCGCTATAATCTAAGCGCTATTTAATTTTCAACAACTTTTTTGAGGGATTTACGATCCGATTTATATTTTCTCGACCTGTAGCTTCAAGGTTTTCCTCTGCATCATTTACCGTCTCCATTTCGAGCTCCCCACGACTGCATTGCGCTTGTCAATCAGCGCCCTTTGTTGAGAATGACGAAAAGTGCATACCGGTGGGGTCACATACTCCTACTCCTGCTTCTGCAACCCAGAGGGGGGAGGGAACCCAGTGGGTGTGGGGTATGGGGTGTGCGATGTGTTCAAGTGGCCTGCGGAATAAATCATGCGTGCTGACCGAACGACCTCCCACTACTGAGTTCCAACTTCAGTGGACTGCGGACTACAGACGACAAATGCGACCACACTTGAAGCTGCATTAAGCGAGGAAGTAACGAGAGTTCAGGACCCACAGAGAGAAAAATAAGAATATATAATTTATTGTTATAAAAATTCAAGGAGCTCAGGGCTAGAAGAGTTCACAAAAAGACAAAAATAACTTAAATGAAAGTAAACTCCTTAGTGAATAAAATATTAACTATAATATTCATTCCTTTAAAATTCACAGAAAACTTTTTAATACAAAAGCAATATTTAATTTAATATAAATAAATTATTATAAAATTTAAGACAAAATTTAAAGTAAAACTTGTACAAAATCAAGTGCTAAATAATTCTTTCCGTGCACTCTGCGTAATATTTTCCCTCCACTTCCCGCCACAATCATAGCTGACTGATCTTATTGTTGATAAATGCAGCATTTCATTCACTGTATAACCGCAGTCTCAGTCAGAATGCTCAATTGTTGTCTGTATGTGGCATGAAAATTCGACAAAAACTCACTTGAGACAAATTGTGAATAAGTTTCGAGAGGGGGAAGAGCAGCAGCAGCAGCAGCGTCTTGAAGTGCGCTTAGCACAAATTTCTGTTTTGTTATGGAAAATGTTTTATTAGCAGCCGCAGAGAGGGAGAGTTGATTCTCCTGGGGAGATGGCATGGAAACTGTCGCGTAGGCGTTTGATTCGAGCCGCTAGATGAAGATTAATTGCGTTGCACACAAAAAGAGGCCAACGGGGGAGGTCACTCCACCTCATCGTTCCCTCTGATCTGTTCTTCTGTATAGGAGCCACAGTGGTATCGAGTTGCAAAGCCTGTTAACTGGAGCGGAATAAGCTTGCAACATTTTAGAGAGCTGCACACGGGGTTACCTTTGACGACAGTGATGACATAATCTCATCGCGATATGGCGACCGTGAGATAAACATCGCAGAGGTATCATTACAAGGCCCGGCGAGAGATTTGCCGTCATGGCAACGTGGGGGGAGCGGCGAAGGGAACCACATCTACTTCGAGGGTTGCAAAAGTCAGCCAAGTGTAAAACAAGCCGAGCACACGTGGACAGGACACACGCCGGTTTTGGGGGAGAGACTAGCACTCACCATCCCAGCAGTCAACAGAAATTATAATAACAGTAATTACCAGCAAACCAACAGACCATCAGGGTCCCCGGACCAAGGGGAGGATCAGATGGGGGGCGAAAGTACTCCGGGAAAACTTACGTGTTTCCTACAATCAAATTTATAACTCAAGTGCAGGACACCAACCCCACGACACTAAAGCAACAGGAAGTGGATGTGGCAATCCAACCGCAGTACACTTGACACAGGAAGTTTGATAGAAATATTAATCTTATGATTCTCAAGTTATTTTTCTGGAGGTTTTGTTACGATTTTTACTCAACTATTTCCTCTTTGAGTATTAATTTTGAACTGAAAATTAATGTGGAAATTTCGTAGTTTGAATATGATTTAAGTGCACTTTACATTTTGGAGTTCATTCCTTACAAGTTTTTTTTGAGGGAACTTAGTAATAGACATTTACAGCCTTCTAATAAACTTTCTTCTTTTGAAAAATCTTCAATAAATATATATTTTGAATATACATAATTAAAAGAATATGTTCAATTTTTCAATGTAAACAAGGTTTCACTTTAAAGTTTATTTCTAATCCTCGATTTACGATGCAATTATTTTTATCTCTGTACAAAACCAACCCCAAGAGGAAGGATTCGAATTGAACTAGGAATAGAAATCGGAGTCTATATAAAGGTTAGTTGCATGTTTCGCTTGTTGCAGTCGCCGTTGATAAATGAGGCCACGTGCCTTATCAGCCGGGAATATAACAAGCAGCGGACGTAGGATATGTAAAAATAGAGTAGCCCTTCCCGGGCGGAGGGGGAGAGTGATCACGTAGCCCCCCTCGAAAAGCCGGCGAACCATACCCCTGATTATGCAGCCGGGCAAAATAGATGCGCGCTGAACACGAAAAGCAATTTGTAAACGACAAATGCAGACGAGGGGCGAGTCGCGGGTCGGCCACTAATGTGGCATGCAAACACACAAATGCATTCAAAATAACGCCAATAATAATAAACTCGAATCGAAAGTGCAAACAGTGAACTTTCCAAGGAGACAAATTGCCAGAAAAAAGGAAGTAACCCTCATCTTTATTTTCACTGAGGGAAAATTCAGCGAATTTTGTTTTGAAACTATATATAATATTTTCTGAGGCTAAAAGCTGATTTTCTAAATATCAAATTAAATTTATTTAAATATTCTACAATCAAAACTGAATTGGTAAACATTTAAATGACAGTTAATATGCTTGTAACATTCTTCAAAGGTAGTTTTAAAATATATTTTATTTGAAAGTAAAAGCGAACTCTTAGTTATGTTTTTCAACAGTGAAACCCTTGAAGAAGCCCTTGTAAGCTGCGGGCATCCGCATCCCCAGGGACTTTGGTTACTGTGCCGCAGGATATTCTATCCTGTCTGCTTTCCTCCCCCACAGGGCTCACCTTTTATCGAGCTTTCATCAATTTGATGGTCTTCTGCTTTTTTCCCTACTTTACCAATCGGACAAAGCGCGTGTCCCGAGAACGTTTTGAATTAATTTAATGCCCCGTGCCCGCCGCCAGATGATGGCCCAAAAGACCATGTCGCGTCAACATCATAATTCAAAAACTTCATTCGAAAACATGACGTTTTCATTTCGGCACGCGTCTTGCCCAAAAGGAAAAATGAAAAAAAGTTCCTTTCATTCATTCAATCGCCGGAGGGTTGAAAAAGTTATGAAACGGTGTGAAACTTGCCAGCGGCGCTTGCATAATCATAATTTCATTTCGCCTTTAAGTGCTGAGAAATTGTGTTTATGTTTAGTTTAATTTGCAGTTCTCAGCCGAGACGAGGGTGAAGACTAAATGGGGTTCTGATATGGAAAAAAAAAGACTAAGTAAAACTACAACTTTGAAGGCTAAGAATTCACTTGAAAGTATTTTTTAATGAGGCCTTAAATGCAGAAAACTTATATTATATTTCCATAAATTAATGCTTGAAGGGGCTGCTACTTGCATATACATATAAAATAGATTTTTAAAATATTATTTATTTAAAAGTTATAATTTTATGAGTCAAAGATAAAGACTGTAATAATTCCCTAAGTGTAGAAACTGCAACAAGACTCCTCCCACTCAAGGACTGTGGCTTTTAGTGTCTTTTTGGCTTAGTCCTCTGTCAGGCATGAAATTGCAGGCCAAAGCCGTCGCCATATAGGGTTAAACCAGACAGAGTCCTGTCTAGTTTGGTGGTTTCTAATAGACCTGATTGATGACTCAGCCGGTTGGCATATGTTCCGCCCAAAGTTTAAGCCCGAGAACAGCTGCTAAAACCAGCCCTGCGGAGAGCCGCTCCCCAGGGACCTTAAGCTTTAAACTTAAAAGCAAAAAAGGAGAAAAAGCTGAGGCTCTAATGACACATAAGCTGCCATTAAGGCGTAGCTGTCAGATCCACACGCTCACCTTCCCTGACGCAGCCATTAAAAGTGAATAAAAATCAATTTAATAATTTAAGCTAAAGACTTTTTCAATTAAAGGCAGTGACAGGAGACCGCAGAGGCAGACTTAAGCCGTTGCAGGACATCATAGTCGGCTGGACACCTTTTATGGCTGTGCGGGGGTGTGGTCAGTCGGTAGAGATGAGGCAGTGGAGCGGAAATCGAAACCAATAAATTTCACAAGTCTGGGAAATTATGAAAATCCTAATTGAAGCAAGGAGACTATACATATATAAATTTCAAGGATGTGCAGGTTCCCTCGTCCTTTTTCTTTTTGTATCGATTTACCTAACCTGCAAGCAGGATATATTTTTATGGAGGCGTTGGCTGCTAATGGCATTCCTAATTGGTGGGCAGGCGGCTATTTTTCCTGGTACAATAATGCGGGTTTCCTTTGATGAGATCCTGGAACAGGACACACACGTTTAAAGATCTCTATAGATGGTAGCCTTGAGCCAAATTGTGGCCACCTTAGGGCTAAATATAGACTGTCATTGATCCTTAACAAGAGTTGAAAATATTTTAAGTTATTTTCAACTTCCTAAGTCTTTTGCTTTAGTTGAAAACCGAACACTTTCATATTAATAAATCACAAATTACAATTTAAATCTCCAATAAATCAAACTATATTTTCCATACAAAACAAAATGCAATAAAATATTTATTGAACCCTATTCACAAGCTCCCTGCAATATATATTTGCCTACCGCTTCAAATTGGAGCTGTCAATTTTTTAAACACCAAAATCTAGATATAACGCCTGTGCCACAGAACCCGGGAAAACTTTAATCGAAAAGGCTGAGGAAAAATGCGGAGGAAAATCAGCAAATAATAAGCGAAGTGTCACGCTTGATTTATGTGATTTGTTTGGCGCTGCTTTTCGGAGTCCTGGCACCTAGGACTCGTGTGGGTGTGTAAATGTGCCTTTAATGGCGCTTTGTCATCATCAACATTTGTCCTTGCGCCGAGTGCGTAGCCGGCAGGCAACAGGATATGATTTATGTCCTCCATTTCTAGGCGCCCACATATGTGTGTAGTTCGCTGTGTGTATGTGTATTTTTTTGTGATATTTTTTCTTTTGTGGAAAACCACAGAAAAGCCGCAGCTAACTTGGCTTACTGTCTGAACTTTTTCCGCCTTCCTGGCATTGGCCTAATGACAATTTTTCATATGATTTGCTGGTTCACGGACTTGCCCGATTTCTAGATAATAGAGGGGAAAAGTCCCAGCCCCTAATCATAATTTATATACACTTTTGCTTACACTTATTGTTGTGCTGTGTCTTGATTTATGCGATTGCCAACTGAATGTTCATCTGATTCGATTTTAATGTGGTCCGAAATCGATGGACTCCTAATGATGGCAAAGTTTTTGTGATGGACTTTGATTTGGACCCTCGAGAGCAGCATTGACTGGTGATTGATTCGATGGCATTGCTTCAGTTGCACTCACAGTCGTCGGCTTAGAAATGCATTTTTCTTGATTCTCTCGAGTCGTAAATCATATTTCTCTTGACATTTCAAACCGGTCTCAATTGCCATCTTCTCGAAGGAGACTTTTTTTGTCTCATTGTTTACATAAGCCAATTTGATTACGCTCCGTTGACAATTGAATGGCAAGCCAATCAATCACAACTATTCCCCGACTTGGCCCAGAAAACAATAAGAGCTGCATAGTTTTTGCAATTGAAATGCAATCTGCGACGGCGACGGAGGAATCTCTGTCTGGGTCAATAAAGTAATTGAGACTGGCGTCGCGCTGGCGGAGTGTGAAGAGCGGAGGATGAAGGACGAGGGGCGGCAGGATAAGCAAACAAACCCAAAAGGGTTGCAAATGGATGCGGGCTCTGCATTTATGCAAATGTTATGGAGCAAAATACACAATCAGATACAGTTAGCCGCTCAGAATTAAGTGGCAGCGGTGGCAGATGATAGCGTGATAGGGTGATTTTCCTATAGGAAGAGAAGGTCCTTAAAATATTTAAGAATATTAAGTGATCCTGTACCCAACGATGTAATGATTTGATATAATTATTCACCATACATATATTCTCTATAATAAAAGTCTTCTAAGATGATATTTTAAAACCCATTAACATATTTTCCCTATATTCAGTGTTGCCAATAAAATACCCTCGCTCACGCTGCCACCTCTATCTGCTGTTATTTCATTTGTGGTGCCATTGGGATGACTGAGTGACAGAGAAGTAAACAAAATATTTACACAGGGGCTGAAACCAGCTCGCATTTAAAAGACATCAACACGAAAAGGGTTAAAGCGATGCATTTAAATTACCAAAATAAACAAGAAGTCCGATAATACTTTAGAGCTGCGATCGTTGGACTAAAGGGGTTAATTGGACCGCTTGCCATACAGCAAATGTATCTGAGAGATACGGGGACAGGCTGGCTGACTGACAAGTCCCTCGTCGAAGGTCTCAGTCTCTCTGCTTATGACAGCTGTCTGAAAGTTTTCTCGTGTTCCGAAATTCAAGAGGAATTATGATTGGGGCGTCGGTTCATTAACTCTATGACGCTTGGTATTTTCTTTTAATTTACTCGCAGACAGCAGGCAGCATTGTTTGGGCCGCCTGCTGACGGCACCATTTAAATTGGCCATTGTGCCAAAGGATATGGTAGATATACGCGCACATGAAACACAGGTAGTCACGATCCTGCAGCTGCCCTGGAGAGAGGCCCTGGAATTGACTTTTCTGACTCTGATTGTGTGTGCTGCATGTTGCGGTTGATACAAAGGAAAAACTCATTATTTCTCGTTTTGTTTTCCATTGCAACGTCATTAACGGTTGGGTTCCTAGCCTGCTCCTATATATATATTCCCCTCGGGCTGTGCCAAAAACATTTCATTTCGGGTCTAGGTCTCGTCGAGTCCTTGAATGCGACAATGAGACCCAGCCAGGACTCACCCGTCATCCCAGACAGCGGCGCTCTCAAAATGTCCAGACAGTCAGGCACTTCTTTTTATTCCCCCAGTCCCTTCTCTTATTTTTTTGCATTGTTCCAGTTTTTGGCATTGTTTCCAAATTTTTTCCACTCGCCGGGCAGCCTTGAAAATTTGAGAAAAATAGCGAGGCATAGGATAGGAAAGGAGTCTGCAATCGCAAGGACTTTCTCATTGCTTTCCACTTGAAAATCGCATTAAGCGGATTTCGCTGCGCGTCTTATGTAGGTTTTTTGTGTTGTTGCTCTGCCTAAGGAGACTTAGTGAAAATCTGGGATACATGTGACATTTTGCCGGGGATTAGGTCATAGGTGAGTCTGATGAGATAACAAGAGGCGTGTGTGTGGGATGAGCTACTGAAAAAAGTCCTAAGAACTCTCTACACACAAAGACATCTTGCAAATCAGGGAAAAAGCCGAGGAAACTTTTCCTTTTGCTGGGCAAACAAATCATCAAACTAAGTCCAAGTTCACTTAATTTCACTAAAAGGTCCGTATGCTGTGGGGTCCTTGAAGATAACTCAATTTCCACTGATTACCCTCATGACTCACATCAAAAGGGAGACTATCTGCTGCTGCATCTTCTTTGGTTTTTTGTTTCTGGAAATAAATGTATATTTTTATGTCTAAATTTCATTAATTCCAAACAAACAGGAGGCGCCCATATCGAAAATTACAAGTCGCACTTCCTGCGCAGGGAACGGGAAAAATATCAAATTACATCCTCATCTCCGCTCATATTCAAATGTTCGAAAAGGGATGAGTAGTAAAAGTCTGGCCCTGGCAGCTGCTCTGAGGCTCCGAGACCCGGCCATTAATTTCCCGGGGAAACGGGCAAGGCGACGGCTAAGTAAAGGATAACAAGCCTAACGACTGCACATGTCTTCATCTTGATTATGGCAAACGCACACGTACCTCTCAGGACTCTCAGCCCCTTGTAAATGCACCTTTAAGGGTCGCGCCCGAGAGTCGCGACAAGGGAGGCGGGGTGTCCTGGTGTCCTGTCTCGGTTTCAGTCGCCGAAAGACGACCCAGAGTTCGGGACACACAGATATTTTTTATGCTTAAGCTGCAAGTGTGACATTCTCACTTGGCCATGACACCTACTGCGCATGGAGCCCTCGCATCCTTTTCGTTTCCTTTTGAGAAATTGTCACACATTTGTTCTTTCTCTGGGAAATATTACACAAGTCCCCACGAGCCCCTCACTCTCTTATTTCTATTTCTTTTGATTTGTGTTCCCATCTTTTGTAGTTCATTAATCTTGGCCGGGTTTTCCCTGAGCTAGATGAAATTTCCAAGCTCATACGGGGAAATTGGGTCACTAAGGCAGTCGTTACTTGCTAGTAGCAGTCATTAAGAGCCAACAATCAAGGGTTCTGTAATATGGTATCCCGAGGGGAGAAAACTGGTTAAAAAAGAAAAAACTGAAGGTTAAAAAATTAATTAAGGCTTTCCCTAGTTGAAAGAAAATGTCTTTTGTACAGCCAGAAATTAATAAAGAATGCTAGAAGAATATACATAAATTAATTATTTGAAATCCTAAATTCCCCGTTTTCACAGTTCAGTTTCTGCCAAAATCATCTACAATTTTATATGGTACAAGTTCCATTAATTTTCAAATTGTAACCCTAAAACTTATTCAGAAAAAGTACACCCCTCGATGCTTTGACATTCGAATAATGATTTGTAACCTCTGGGCGCTATCATCCAATTTTAAATCTGTTTTGTTTTCCTATCGTTCCGGCATAATCGCAAAAATTCGGCAAACCCTTGAGAGTCCTTAAAGCAGGCTGCAGGCAGCTGTTCGCACTCTCGGGATGCTATCTCCTACCGTATCTCTTGACAACCCAAAACAAAGGAAACGGCACCTTCAGCTCTGGCTCATCTATCAGATTTTCCGATCGCGATAACGCTTCACTACTTCCGGGCTGGGAAAAATGGGAAACTGGCAAGGGGCTCTGTAAAAAAAGGTTCACAACCACAGAACGCCACTTGGGCCGTTCTTCACGGTACGAGTTTTTCAGTTTACCATTTTAATGGCCATGAAAAACCGAACCACTCCGATTCCTCGTCCTCGTCCTCGTCCGCTCCTATCAAAAATACACATAATAAAAAAAAATAAAAGAGAAACCCTCGTACGCCAATTACGATTTATTTGTCTGTTCTGAAGTGCAGAGGTAAATAAAACCCCGATCCTACCTCCATAATGCGGCGATCCGAGGTCGTGTTCCACCTTATCGAGCACTCTCCGCTCTCTAGTTTTTTATTTTTGTGGTTGATTTCTGTAATGCGGTTGCTGTGCATAAATTTATTCGTTCTGCTTCGGGAAAAACAGGGTCACACTTCGCTATCACAAACTGGCATTTTGTCACGTTTTTTATGGGTTCTGGCTATGGGTTTTCCACGGCTCCGGCACTTTTCCAGCGATTAAATGTATCGTGCATCCAAATATGCTCATTTGAGGCGCACTTGGTCCGGGTCTAGGAATCGCCGGACTGCGGAGTGCGCCTCTCTCTTTTTTTAGTAATTGCCGTACAGGAAATTAGTTATTCATGTTGGGTTTGCGCTTAATTTATGCATCGCTATAATTGTTTGTGCTGCTGGAAAATCGTTTTCATTGTTCGGAGCGGAAAGTTCTCGTTAATGTGGGCGTTATCGAAATCATTACGTAGAAGAAAAAAAAGAAAACAAACACTCTCGAGGGAGGCGAAAACTCCACATTTGATATGTAACGAAACGTGTGAGAAATTCCCAAAATGCAGCGGGCTTTAGTCTTCTTTTTTTATCAGAAGAAATATGGTAGACTCCGCCCTATTTGGGAAAAAAAGTTAAGTGAAAGAAACTTTGGCTGACGTTTGATAAATGACTGATTGATCGGGAAGCGCCAGTTTGGAACTATGGAAAATTGGGGATTTCTTCGGGGGCAGACACCCAAAGCCATGTCAAATAAAATTATCGCCGGGACAAGTTAATGTCCTATAAAATATGAATACCAAAATTTGGAGCTAAATCAAAACACAAATTAACAATGAAAATTATTCAAAACGCTGTATGTTAGCTCCCTCCCCCGAAGAAAAATAAACCCAAAATGATTTATGACAAAGGGGGCGGGCGCAAAAATAAAAAGGGGGAAAGCAGCACGAAAGGAAAAGCCGAAACGTATAAAACGAGAACAGAAAACATTGAAAATCAACCAAAACGCAAAGCGAAGCAATTAAAAAAATCCGTTGAACTTGCCGGCGGTCGTAAACCAAAAACTGGAGAAGGAAAAATGGAAAACGGACAAGCCCCGATCTCTCGGATCCGAAGGCTTTGACAAGAGCAGAAAACAATTAAACTACGATTTAATGGTTTTCACACATAATTCTGGGAGTCTTGTATAAAATAAAGGATTATCTAAGAACCCCAAAACCGAAGCACTTGGAACCGCATACCGCATACCAGACCACCCCTAACAAATCATTTATAAAACATAATTGCTCCAAGTCACTTGAGAATCGGTCCAGAGACAAAAGAAAAATGTGGAAAATCCCAACAAAGATCCCCAAGCCACACAAAGACACCGCAGGCGATGCGTTTTTTCAATGGGATAATATTTTGGAATAATGATTCGAGTCGCTCGACTGCTTAAAAAGCATCTATAACTACGTTTTTAACACTTGCCCCGCGATCCAGCGACCGCCTGTCGAGCACAAGACCTGTCCCAGTCAATAAATATACATTTACGAGTATTTTCCTTACGCGCTGCGACTATAAATTAAATCAGGGAAAACCCAACGGCCCGAGCACAGCAATAACAAACAGAGAAATCCGAGACACAGGCCTCTCCCGTAGGCCATTTATTGCTCTCAATAATGAAGCCATTACTGCAGTCAATGCGTAAGTGCAAATGGCCATTAAAAACAATTTAAGGGGCGGATCGCCCCATTTTCCCGTCGAAAGCATTTAGAAATATTGCAAATTACTGCAAATAATTGACAAACATTAAGTGCCGGAGTGTGGAGTGTCCTGACGAACAGCTGGGAAAATTTACACAACACTCGCTGGGAGAAATCAAATGCTCTTTGAAGATGGAAAAATCGCAGACAGCGGCCCAAAATTGATGTTATTGTGATGACAAATCAACCTCGGAGCAGGGAAAGCTTTCTATCTAATGAAACTGCAATTCACAACGGAGACGCAGGACTTTCCCAGCTGCTCATGTCGGGGAGGAAGGGGGTTGCACTTGATTTATGTGCGAAGTCCTTCCCATCGAAAGTGCTTTCTCATCGATACCGTGGAGTGTGTACAATGGGATGCTTTATTAAATGCTGCAACCGAATTCAATTTTCGCTACTGTTGCCAAAATATCAGCTTAGCTAAGTGGAAGGTCAATTGAACGGGGGGGTGGAGGGAATTGGGGGAGAGCTGCCTGTGCAGGGCGGAAAATTTGAACATTTGTTAAAGCGACTTATTAATGTTATAATCTAATTATAACTGGCAGCTCTGGCTCTGATTTTGGGCTACACATAAAAAATAATTTGCTAAGGAGGGTGCAAAGTGCGGGTAATATTTCTATAGTTTCCTTTTTACGAGGGGAAAAATATAACCAAATATGGGATTAATTGTAAGCTGGCTATAGGTTTCGCATAAAAAAGGGATTTTAGTTTTTGTATTTGGATGATTTATTGAGGTATTTTATCCAGTATTAGCTACAGCTGTTCTAATACTGACTTGCTTATTTAAGCAGTGAAAAAGTGTGTTTTATTACTTAAATATAAGCAAAATATGTTTTTATTTAAGTTCTAAAAGAACCTTTGCCACATTTCGTAGGGGTTTTTTTTCCGTTCAACAAAGTTCACTATCATCATACATATTGGAGTATATATTTTTGTCAATAAATATTTTATTTTGCAAAGTTATTAATATTAGTTTGTATTTGTAATGATTATTAATTTTAAGAAAACATTTCAGACTCAACTACAATTTCTCTCATCTAAAAACAAATTTATTAACTATTATTCTGACAAAACCCGAAAACTTTTCGCCACTCACCGAAAACAGTTTCAATTAAGTCGAAACTCGAAACTGAAGCTGATTTTGGTCAAGCCACAGAAACTCCCTGCGACAGGACTCCGCCAGGACTCGTCTATTGATGCCAGTTTCCTCCATCCTTCCGACGAGCTAATTAAGTAAACAAAAGAGGGGAAACCTCCGAAGCCAAGCCGGAGCAGCTCAATTAATAATAAAATGCGAAAATGGGAAACGCGGGAACGAGCCAAGAGCCAAGCACAGCTCGTAAACAAGCCACAAAAAAAACTTGAACTCATAATTTCCGGAGGTGCTAATAAGTTGCAAAATTATTTTCAATGAAAATGCAGGCCAGGAAAATGGGGGGAAAGGGCGGGGCGGGTGCGATGCAGTGAAACTTGCCGGGGCAGCCGCAAAGTATAAAAAATTGACTTCAATTAAAGTGCCATAGTTGCCTGTATAAACAGCACACGGAAAAATGAAAAGCGCAAAACGAGACTCGAAAGGATAATGATAATTACGGCCAGCCACGGTGGGGGACTGGAAAATCTTGGTGGCAGCGGCGGGGGAAGGTGCTTTTCCGACTGCTGAATGAGACTGCAAAGTTTTTGTGTTTATTTTATGCTCGTGCAAAAAGGAGACCAAAAAAGCGAAGCCAAGAGGATGAAAGTTTCAATGTAGTGCGGCTGATAAAGAGGAGAAAGCAGAACAGGCAGAGGAAAATCGGCGGGAGGGGCTCTATGATAGTGGAAAATGCAACCCAATGGGTGGGAAACATACGATTACGAGGACGTTAAACAAATAAGCAAAAGGAAATGTGTAAAAACAGCACAGAGAACACAGAGGCAAATGAAGAAGCCAAAAGTAGAACGCGCATCATGGACACACACACTCGTGTATGGGCAAGGACTCATTCAGGATATACGATCAGGATCGGAATAATAGCATTTTGTCTGTTAGGTTTTATATTAATAAATGTAAGGAATATTTTAGAATAAATGTTGAAATGAAAACAATAAAATATTCCTTGTATTTGTGTCACTTGTTATTCTTTTTTAGAAATAACAAAAAAGAATCCGCCTCTCTCCGCGCTTTTCAACTTTTTAACCTGAAGATCTACATTTTTCGGGAGTTTAATATAATATTTATATAATGACTTATAAGCTATCTTTAAAAATATCATTATTCGTTGTAGGTAATATTTCCACCATTACCATGCCCACACCTTCCGTCAATACAGAAATGAAAAGTCAAAACTTGGCTGGGCTTCTGTCGCTGCCACTGGCTGCCCT
The DNA here is from genome assembly GCA_018151655.1 of Drosophila bocqueti. NCBI lineage: Eukaryota > Metazoa > Arthropoda > Insecta > Diptera > Drosophilidae > Drosophila > Drosophila bocqueti. The sequence goes on from JAECXF010000230.1 coordinate 2,067,103, forward strand.
TTCTGATTCTGATTCAGATTCTGTTTCTGCTGCTGATTCTGTTCCTTTGCTGTCCAAACTGAATGACTCGCCAGCGGGCCAAGTTCCCCGCCTCCCTTCTCCCCGTGTGCAACCACCACCACCCACTGGGGACTCAACTTGTTGAGGAGTGACGGATTCACTCACTCGCTCAGCGACTTTCCTACCCCCGGGTTCATCGTCAGTCCGTCAGTCACTCAAACTCGCATTTCATTCCATTTCCATTTCATTCACTTTGCCGCACTGCCCAAAACAGCAATGTCTTTGGCTGTTGCTGCTCCCTTTTGTTTCAGTGTAGTTTCCGCTGGTTGTAGTAAATTTTTCTCATTTCGCTTTTTGTTGGAGTGGTTTTTATACCTTGGACTCATAGTGCTAAGGAGTATGCCTGATTTTATAGGCTTAACGAGAGTCGAAGACGGAAATGAGTTGGTATTTTATCTTATATATATTTATTTTAAAATAATGCTAATCGTATCTAAATATTTCTAAGGACAAATTCTAATATTTCTCAGGATCTTTAATACTTAGAGCTATGAATTTAAGGATGTAGATTAGTATTAGTTACACACCGAAAAAACTGAAACCGTATAAAATATCATTAAGGCTTATGTTTTTCTTAACTAATCTCCTTTACTATTTATTTAATATTTATTTATATCTATTTATTTGACTATTAAACTCGGAATCTATAAAACCTGGAGCTTTAAAGTTTACATGACCGAAATAGTTAATCTTTTCCCGTGCCTGAGATCATTCCCAAATGGGTTACGTAGTCCTTTAAGGCCCCTCAAGATAGGCAACGCTTTTAATTTTAAGAGGTATCTCCTAGTCGCCTATCGCATTATGTCTTATTCCTACTTCTATTTGTGCTGTTGCTGTTTTGAGTGTTCCACAGTTCGCGCGCCTGTGTGTGTGGTTTGAGCAAAGCAAATGAAGAAAAACGAACTCAACACACACACAGGGGCAGAGACACAGCTACAGGCAGGGGAGAGAGCGGCGTAGAACTAGCGGTAAATGCATGAACAACGCCGGCTAGCCTGTTCGCCTGCCTGCCTGCCTGTCATGAAATTTGTATCTCAGAGATTGTTGCCTTCCCTCACCGCTTTTCCAGCGCCCGCTCTCTCTCCCCCGCGCCAGCTCTTTCTCTTTGACTCACCTCACCCTCGCCACTGCCTATTCCGCCTCTGCCGCTCCGTCGCTCTCCGCCTCGTGCTCATTTTCCGTTGTATTTTTTCGATGCACTCGCTCCGTGGATTTCATTCCCTCTGCGCACTTCGAACCGATCGCTCGCATCGCTCCCGGGACTCGAGAACTCGAACGCCGGACTCGACTTCGACTTCGCCTTCGACTTCGACATCGATTCGAAATTCCTTTAACGCGCTAAATTATCGAACACACTTGAAGAGCGCCCATAAGTTCTGGAAATTACGACTTTAGCATATTGTGTTTGTGTTTGTTGTCCAAAGACCAAAGTGTAAACAATCGCAAGAATTACGAGGAATTCTCACAAGAAGAATAACAACCGAAAATGGGTCGCCTGTTCCAGTACAACCGCTTTGGCGCCACGGATAATGTCCAGAAAAATATCAGCAGAAAGGATACCCAGCAAAAGAACAAGATGGTGAGTTTGATATGTTTATATAAGGTCAAGGGATCCTGTTTTTAAAACCGTGATAGGACACAGGCAGCCGAAGAGGATAGATATCTGGGAGGTTCTTATATATATATTTTTTTTAATATTATTTTCTGGAGGAACCATAGGAGAAGGGGTATTAGGTACTAGGCCTTTTAATATTTTTTAAAGTTACATCAGTTATAATAGCAACTTTTAATAGGATAGAACTTCCTATGTTCATATGGTTGCCAGATTTGACTTCAAATAAATCCCATTATATTTAGAGAACTTTAAGCCTCTAAGAAGATTTGATGGATCTTTTACGATCTTTATTTGAAGCCTTTCAACAAAGATTTTACATAATCCGTTTTACATTCTTTTGAAAAAACCTAAGAACATTATTTTTGAAAGAACTTGCTTAAGGAGTTTAACGAATAATATCTTTAGGCTTTACTGTAATTGATTTCCCATTAAGTTCTTCCGATCTTAAGCTTATAAAGGATGCCTTTGTAAAGCCCTTTGGCAGACAATGTAAATTTAAATGAACTAAAAGAAAAATAACTACAACAAAAGCCACTCCTGAGGCATCTATTCTGTAGTTCTTACTCCCCACACATCCACGAATAACGCAGCCCACGCACACTTAGCACTATCTACAGTGAACTCCAGCCGAATTCACATCACGAACGACAACAATTAAAATGATTTAGTGTCACAGATAGCGTAGACAAAGCCGAACGCAGCATAATAAACTCGACTGTCGGCGTAAATCAGTGGGACACTAAATCACGCCGAACCAAATAAATATGATTTGCATAAATATAAAACTAAATGCAGTCGGGGCAGAGGGTGGGAATGGGAGTACTGTGAGCCGAAATCAGAATTCAAATAAATCAAATTGTAAATGCAGCCAGATTTGCTGGCTCTAGATAAGCCGAGTAAACAAACCAAGACCGTTCGAACCGAGTCGGGAATTGAATTCGAAACATATGTTTAGGCCTCATAAAGATAATGATTGATTTGACACAAACGCATTTCTATTTACCAACAAGGCGCATATGTTATTTGTATTTGATGCGAGATAAGCGCTAACTAGGCTTTATCGTCTAGCCGCGATGCCCGAATACCGATAGCCCCCCAAATATGGCTTAATTAAGACAAGCTACCTGGTTTACCAGGGCTACCTGTATGCAAAGTTAACTTTCTTTGGCTTCTTTGCTGGGCTAATCTCCTCTTTATTTGAGATGCGGCAGATATCCCTCAACAATAACCAGCAGCAGCATTTATCAAAATATTTGTTTAGAAGGAATCTCGGCGAGAAGTTTGTAATTTCAAACGGAATGACAGTTTTGCCGTTTCGCCTCCTCTGCATTTTTCATTCTGTCATTTTTCACTGGAATTGACACCCATCGCCTTCTGTATCTCCGACTCTCTGGATTCGTTGCCCTTTGTTTTGATCTATGAAAATCTGTCTGCCTTTGAATAGCATTTTTCCTGGTGTAAGTGTAGGTGTTGGCTGTTTTGGCTCCCCAAAGGATTGTCTATTGAAGCTGGCAGAGTGGGTGTGGTCGCAACGGGAGTTGTTTTTACCGAGAAGACTTGAGTCCTACAAAAGACTGAAAATGCTCAAAAATGTGCATTCAGAAGTCTTGTACTCAAGGGTCGAAGTGGAAGAATAGTTGTTTGTATCTGAGCGATACTTTCCAGACAAAACTGAAGTTATGCCTTAGATCTCCTTGTATAAATTGCTCTTAAGCACCATTGTTCTAGGAGCCACTTCCTTTACTATTACTATCAAGACTCTGGCTCGTTCTCCTGGCATAAATCGCTCGACACCTCCCCAGAGCTCGCCACAATCCCCTCTGATATCCGCCTTCGTTATCAAAATCTATTACCAGACATCGAGTGTTTACACAGCGAACTGCATGTGCTGACAAACGACTTCAATTAGCCGGTTCGCAGCAGATAAAAGGCATCTCGTCTAGCGCGGGTCAAAGATACAAAACGGAATCGTCACGAACTGCAGAGCACACAGAGCCACGGCCCAAGGACCGAGTTCTGGCAGCAGAACTAATAAAATTGTCACACAACTGTTGTCTGCAGTGACCATATGCTGTCTGGTCTGAGGGCCATCGAGGGAGGGGCCTGGAATCGAGGGAATTGCAACCATATTGCTAGATTAAAATCGGAGACAATTAAGTCCAGCCAAGATAAACATGACTTTGCAGCGGTCTTATTAAAGAGAACCGCACTTATGGGGTGTATATTCAGTTGAAGTTTTTATGATTATCCGATTGTATCTTGTGGTATTAACCTAATTTAATTTGCTAAATTAAAATGGGAAAAAAGTATTTGAAAAATACTGAGAAGTTGAAAAATAATAAAATTAAATATATATCATAAATAATTAAATTTTAATGTATTAAAATCATATATCATAAAGTGTCAAGGGCTCTCAGCTCACTATAATTACACATTTGAATTTAATAATTTCTTAGACTTCAGTTTAATAGTTGAATATATTAATCATAATTTTGCAATCATTAGTTAAACCATTTTGACAAAAGCCAAAACTGATACATAAATTTATTTCCGCCAACGTATAATTTACAGAAATTAATTAATCATAGAAAAATCAAAACGTGGGCGTGATACCAATTAATTATGAATATTTAAGCTTAGATTATTCAGTCATTAGTTTCATTTGATTAAACAAAAGAAAAAAAACAGATAAAGAGTTGCGCTTTCTCTTTTGCGAAAGTCGAGATATTCAGGCAATAAATTTCCGCATAAACTGCACTGCCTAGACAATGCACACAGGCAATTTCTGATTTTGAAAAGTCAGAAGGCCTGAAAGCATTTTCCGCTCCTCGTGTGGCTCATGGTGCCATGCTCTGGTGCCTTCAACGCCCCGTCTAAGTGGATTTCCTCGGCTGCGAGAGGCAGAGCAGAGATCCCCTTTTGATGGGCCTCATAATTCTCGATGAGATGCAGCTAAAATTAAATCAACTGCTGGCGACGATTAGCAGCAATGAGCTGAGGCATTTAAATTCGAAAGCATTTTAATGCACTTTTCCAGAGCAACTTCCCTCTCAAGGGCAGTGATTAATGTCCATGTGGCCGTGCCCGTGTTCTACACATGTATCTACATGGTGTGGAGACTCTTTGATTTTTGGGGGCTGGCTGGCTATTCTAAGGATAGAATATTAATTGCAGCGCTTTTAAGTGCATTTAATTAGGAATGCACAGGGCAGACGCCTCTCGTTGACTAATCCCAAGATTTATCGGGGGAAACCGCGCTACACATACACAATACACAATACATAATCTGCAATCCGCAGCCGGGACAATTGATGAGCATAATTAAATGGCATGGCATGCAGGGCCGTAATTTATGCTCCATATTTTCGGGCCCTGCTCCTCGCTGCCTTTGAGTAAACAACAATTTCACTTATTTTCATGCCGTCTGCCGCCTCGACCATCAACTGTCTGCATTGTTATTTTTACGCTCGACTCGATATAAATTTCGCCCCTCTTCGCATGCCACGCCATGAAAATGTAATGCAAATATGCAAAAAAGCTTTCAACGGGATCTCTCTCTATGTGCCCGTGCCCCCCAACCAGTATTTCTTTCCTTCTTTTTTCCTTTAGTTTTTCCGCCCCAACCCTTTGCTTTTCCGACTACAAATAGTTTTTGGTTTTGGTTTAGTCCGGGCGAGGCGAGAGGCTAGCCAACATCATCGTTATCACCAGCACGTTGTCCGTGTTTGAGTTTCATATGGCTTCCCGGCGAGGATTTGTGTGCATTAGACTAGACTAGACTCGGGGAAAACTATTTACTAGTCTTCCGGCTCACCCTTGACTCTCCGCCTGACGGGAAAACTTTGCAGAGAGTCTCGTCTCTCTCTAATTAAATTGTTCGCCGGGCCTCGGCCTCAAAGTGATAAATTCCTGAAGTTCCGAGACTGGCCCACATAAAAAAGAAAAACCCCTCGAAGAAAACCCCATAAAACACAATTAAAATTTCAACAATTTTCATTTGCATTTAATAAACCCATCAAAATGGGTTTTTAAACACGCATAAAAACGCAGATCCCAGGAACAACTCAATTCGTTTCACATTTCAATAACTTTTTATGTGACCCAATTTTTTACACCTATAAAAATGCCACAGAGGCGGCAATAAAAATAAAAAAACCGAGCCAATGCCACACGCCACATGTGTCTAAACAAAGGATTTTCCAAAGCTAATTGTAATAAAACAGAATTTACAAAACTCACCAAAAAAGCTGAAACTATAAACATTTTTCCAGGCATATAAAACTAAATTAGTGAGAAAATCATTTTACGAGGCCCCGAAAAACGAACTCGTTTAGCCGAGAGAGAAACAGGGAAGACTTCGGAGGTGGGAGAAATGTGTGTGCGGGACGTGTTTTAAAAAATGTCATAAACTACTCGTAAGTCCATGTATCTCTGACATTTTGAAAGCCCCGACACGTGTGTCCGTGCTGGGATCGCTTTGACTAGCGTTTCGCCTGTCAAATTAGCTGGAACTAAGAGCGATATATACTCGGGAATACAAAGCCTAATGGCCCAGAGCCAAATGAAATATTACTAATTTAGTTTCGAAAATGTCTGAAGAAATTTTCAAAATTTCATTGATATTTTTTGAGAGGGTGGCTGCTCACTCTTACTCTTATTCTGCCAGCACAGCTGTTAAGGCAATTGCCCAATTTGTGTTAAAGGTTAATATTGCGGTTGCAATTTAAAAGCCATGAACCAGTAACCGGTAGCGGGTAACCACTGTTCCCAAGGTGGAAACTTGTGGGTTGCATGTGGCGGTGGGGTGGTTTCCCCTCAAGCAGCTGCTTGAATTTTCCAGCTCTCAAAATTCAGGCATATGTCGGCTGGTACAGGGACCGGGACCTCAAGTGGCGCACAAAGAAAGGAAAATATATTTCAATAAATTCATCAACTCACTCCGGGCACTTCAACTAATTTCTGTACCCTCCCACCCGCGCTCTAAATGCACAATAAATGAAAATTTAACAACTGTTTTTATAAGACCAAAGGCCAGAGAACACAGACCTCTTTCCCCCGAAGGGTCTGCCCCTTCTCTCCGCTCCTGTGTCTGTCTGTCAGCTGTCGAAGGTGCCCGCTGTCGATTCGGTTACCTGAGTTTTTATTGTAACACATTTTGATTACGAAAATATGCTAACACCTCGCAGGCCAAACAAAGAGCCAGCTCTGGGGCGCTGTTTCATCATCAATTAGAGCTCAACCTTTCCGCAGGGCAGGATCAGAATATTTCAGAATGTAAAGGCATTCAGAGAGGGTCCAAAATGGAGGCCCATGATTATTGCATTAGCAGTCACGCCATCAAAAGAACAGGGCCAAGAGCAGCAGACACCTTTTGGGTCACTACCGTATGCTGGATTTGACTCGATTTGGGATTTTTCGGGGCTCCATTATCATTGAAATTACTGTTGATTCCTCTTTTTTCCTCGTTGGCTGTGCATAAATTAAAGCCCATGTAGCCATTAAACGCTTGTTGGCCCATTGTGTTTGATTTAAGCCGATAAAAGGTACACTTTGAGGCATTTTCACGCCGCCTTTTTCCCCCAGATTTATGCGTGCTGCGTGGCCACCACATCAAAGAAAACTCTTTCGACCACGGCTCGTTGGCTTTGAATTAATGGTCAGTGGCCAAGATGTAGCAACAGTCGGTGGTATATATATAAACAAGATTTTAAATTGTTAATGCAAATCAGAAGAAGGGGTTGGGTGCAGCAGCGGAAGTTCTGCGTCTGCACTTCCTTTGTTTTCCTTCCCCGCCGAACTCTAATTTATGGGATGTGTTGAATTATGACGCCCCCAGCCACTCCCCATCGAATTCAATTTGGTAATCTCTGTTGGAGAGAGAGAGAGCTCTACCTGGTTCCTTTCTCCATTTTCCATTGAATGCTCATTATTTTCGGCATTTCGCACTGGAGTGCTTGTGCATGCCGGAGGATCCTGTGGGTTTTATCCTTTTCAATAAGCAAGCAGGGGTTGTGTGTGCAAGAGCGAAGCAACTGTGGCTGTGGGAACTGCAGGGAATTTGCTGCACTCGAAAAACAGCAGGATGCACCTCATCATTCTAGGTAAAGGAAAGCATTTCGTCTAATTAATTGTTAAAGATGTTTGTGCAGCGAAAGTTATCACAAAACTATGGTTTTCTCTATAGAAAATAATAAAGAAATCACTAAAAATTCAACTCATGTTGAAGAAAAGATCTACTTAAAAAGTCTTAAATTCTACTCTCCAAAAGCGGGACTTATTTAAATATTTTTAAGGTGACAGGGAGAGGTGTTGAAAAAGGGAAAACAAAACCCGCTAGCAACCCTCGCCAGGAGCTGCATATGAATATTTGATGGGCGAAATGAAAGGCAAATACGAGCAGGGAAAACAACGCGCTGGCAAATTGTACAACAATGAACAAGTAGAGCAAGCGCATTACAAGGATATCACAGCAGCAGTGACCCAAAAGCATTAGCACAAGGAGCAGGAGCAGGAGAAGTCGGGTCTGGAATGGGATTGGCCTAACAAAGGGAAAAGCAGAACAAAGCCAGGATAATGGGCCAGCTCGGTGTGTGTGTGTTATCTGTGTTGCATAAGAGCGTCCTTCGCGTGAAATGGGATTCCCCGGGTCTGAGATAAGATTTATAGGGACACTTTCTACAAATTTCCTCGCCGAAACTAACAAAAAACCGCTCTTGTTTGTTCGTGCCCCGAACAGCTACGCAATGCCATCAAGTGTCCAGGATACTCGGACATCTATGGCCAGTACAATGAGGACTTGTCCTTCGAGAAGTGCCAACAATGGAGCCACAAGCTGCAGTTCCCAGCCACCGCCGTCGAAGTGGACAAACAGGAGCCGATCCAGAGTCGCACGCACAAGGTCTACGACAGCATGAAGAACTTTCTGCAGCGCAAACTGTTCGCTCAGCCCTCGCACAAGGAGAGGCAGGTCCTGAGCGAGGAGGCCACCAGCGATTATGATGAGGTGTGTATTTAAATATATATATCTTCTGGCATAAATTTCTCTCACAAAGGGTTCAGGCAAATTAATATTATGACGAGCTGGAACGTTTTGGGTTAAAGATTGTGGTTTTACCCCCAAATGTTCACTCATAATTGCCTCTGAGAACTCCTTCCTTCACCCCTTCCTTTTTTAGAATATTATTCTAATGAGTTTCTCTCCTTTCTTTTTAGCAGGACCTTCTCGACTCCTCGTACCAAGCCGACGCGGAGGAAGAAGAGGAAGGGGAACGCGATGCGGATTGCAGCTGCAGCTCCACTTCCGGCAGCTCGGCCAGCAGTAGCCCAGTCACGCCCAAAAGATCGCCCCAGAAGTCCCTGCTTTCACTCAACTGCTGGCAGAGCAGTCACCCAAGCAGTGACTCTAATCCAGAAGAGGAGGGGGAGGACGAAGAGGACTCCGATGCAGGAATCTCTGACTGCTGTCAGTTGCTGGCCGAGAACTCCTCGAGTTCCATTAGCAAACACCACAGGACACCGCTGCCTCGGTATAGCACCGCCAACCAAAACTCCGATGAGGACGACGACGACGAGGAGCCGGAGCTGCTGCAGTGCCCTTGGTATCAGCCCAGGATTACGGCCAAGGCGGCAGCGGATCATCTCCAGCAGGCCACGCCCGGCAGCTTCCTTCTGCGACGCAGCACTCCCCGACACTTTGAGCTCCTCTTGCGCCTCGAGCGGGGCAGCAAGGTCAAGACCTACCCGGTGCAGTCCACCCGGAATCAGATGTACCGCCTCAAGGGGGCCAAGAAGCAGTTCACCAGCCTGAAGGCCCTCGTCACCCACCATTCCGTGATGGCGGAGCAGCTGCCGCTGACCCTGGACATGCCCCGGGAGCGTCACGTGGTGAAGCCGCCGTCGGTGCGCTATGCCGACGACTTCGAGCCGCTGGAGTCCCTGCAGCTGCTGGGCATCCTCAAGAGTCTGCAGGCCAGGAGCATCGAGATATAGGAGTTAGTGAATAAGCGGGGTCTACCGGGGCGGGCTAAGTAATATCGAACTGCAAAGGGAACGATAGGTGAAAGTAATTAGGGATTTGTTTTTCTATGTCTAAGTACGTTGTGATACGGCCGAGGGGCAAACCTCGGTCCTAGTTGTTAGCTACCATAGGGACACTACCCACTAAGCGACATATTGTGTAGAGGTATAAGTTTTCTATGCGAATAAAAATCGAACAAAGGAACTCAGCAAAAACGCAACCCTCGAGTTTATTGTGTCCACGCCCCGTCAATCGATGCACTTCCTGCTCGCCCCGTCCCTGCGGAATGCCAGGTATCCTGGCGGAGGGTTGTCCTGGCGAGGGAACGCTTCACTTACATGTGATTAGCGATTCGAGTGGCTCTCATTAATTTTTCAAGTGCGGCTCGTGGAGCACTCGACGCAATGCGACCGGCAACATGTTGCTGGCAACACTTTTGGTGGCATAAATAATTACAGTGCTTACATTTAGTTAGTCTGCAACTCTGCAGCAGTCGGGACGGCGGGGAATGCCTTTCAGCTTGGTCAAGTGATGACATTACAGGCAATTGAATAACTTATGGTGCTCCGCAGAGAGATTGGCTAATTATTATCGAGAGGTATAATGTGTGGTAAATACTTGTTAAGTGTGTCTAAAAGTATTTTTAGAACGGATTATTTGTCTAAGCGGGTGGGTTTTACCTCGCTGCCCTTGCAGGATATTCTAATTTTAGTTTTAAGTTCCCAATCAAGTGAAGGAGTCATTTCCGACCCTATAAACCTATATTCTTGCTGTGTATAAAAAGCCAAATCAACCTGTTTATTTTTCAAAAAGGAACAAATTTTAAAATTTAATTTTTAAATTTTTAATTTTTTTATTATTAAAATTTTTGAAAAAATTTATTTTTAAAAATTCTAAACCAATATGCAGAATTGTAAGCCTAATAAAAACTAATACAGAAAAGCTATCCTAATATAAATTAATGCGTTTTTGACTATGTTATGGTTATTTTTTAACTAAATAAATACTATATAACATAAATTACATTCAGTTAAATAATTCTCATATTATAGATCACAAGATGCAATACTTGACAAAAGTCGTAAACGAAATTCCGGTAAATTTGAAGGAGACGTAATACACGGCGCCCAGCCTTGAAATTTTTATCGTTGGTAAAGTTGATTTTTCTAAGAATTATGGCGCACTTTTTATTTGGGGGAAAATTCTACTTTTTTTTTAATCGACTTTCAAAGTTTAATTTTTTCCATACAAAATGTATGTATATTTAGTAAACAATGACCAGTGTGACCAGAGTTCATGCAGACCAAAAGAAATTTTCAAAGTAAGTTTTTACGGCGTTTTAAACTTTCAAACGCCGTAAAGCAGTGGCTCACGCCACTGCTAAGGCACTATTGGATATGTTTCGGAGCAGATCAGAATATGAATGACAAATTTCTATCTTACTTAGGAAATTTGTCATTAATATTCTGATCTGCTCCGAAACATATCCAATAGTGCCCTAGCAGTGGCGTGAGCCACTGCTTTACGGCGTTTGAATCTCTCATTGTTTACTAAATATACGTACATTTTTTATGGAAAAAAATTAAACTTTGAAAATCGATTTAAAGAAAAGTAGAAGTCGTCTTCAAATAAAAAGTGCACCATAATTCTTAGAAAAATCAACTTTATTAACGGTAAAAATTTTAAGGCTGGGGGGGGCGTAATTTGTGTCCTTCAAATTTACCAAATCAAACTTTGAAAGTCGATAAAAAAAAAAGTAGAATTTTCCCCCAAATAAAAAGTGCGCCATAATTCTTAGAAAAATCAACTTTACCAACGATAAAAATTTCAAGGCTGGGCGCCGTGTATTACGTCTCCTTCAAATTTACCGAAATTCCTATGCTGAATTACATAAATAAAAAATAATAAACTTAATTCATAAAGAAATTATCTTCATTCTATTTATGTATTATTTCTTAATTATTCTTGTAATATCCAGTTGGTTGTTTTTACATTCTACACACCAGGCTCATGTATTATACATCTTAAAAGTATATACAATTTACATGAGGTAAAATACTAAATACTAAAGAAAAATACTCGAAACACTCAAAAGCATGCTTTTCATTTGCACAAACATCTCGAAACTTAATAAACCCAAAGAGCAGACATCAATTTAAAGCCCAACAAAGGACTGCAAAAAATAAAGACTTGTGGAAACCCAACTTAATTAATCCAGTTCAAACAAAAACATATCCAGTAGCTGTCCACCAATATTCCCAAATGTCAACAAGACCGCTAAATCATTTCCGGGTTAACCGCTTTGAAAAAGCGAACCGGGTTTTCACCGACTGCAAATGATATTCGATATTGTTGGCTCAATCCAAATAAAAGGCTATAATTCAGCGGGGCACACAATTGGCAGGCAAGTGAATAAAATATATTTCAATATAAACTACAAATATTCGCACTGACAGCACTCGGCCAGACGGACGGACGGTCATAACCCCAGGGGCGTAAAACAAAAGGCCATTAACAATAACGAGTGTGGGGTAAAAACATTTGCAAACAAATTACAAATAAATGGAAATGCTGACAGCATTAATAACGTTACATCATTAATAAGCAAAGCGAAAGGAACACAATAACTGAAAATGGAAAATGTTATAATTATGACAATGAATTAAGCGACCCTGGGGTTTTGTTTGCTCTTAATTTTTTTATTTATGTATTTATTTATTTAACCGGCTATCGATGCTTCCCGTTTTAAATCGAAGTCATCCAATCATTAATTGGCTGCCAAACGAAGAGATCGAGAATTGGGACATTATTTCAATGAAATTGTCTTTGAAATTGCCGGAGCAAACACAATGGAAATGTCTTTGACAACTGCATTTCCGATGCTGGAGGATGTTAAATATACAATATATCCCGGAAATTATTGCATTATTGAGTTCCATAACCAGACTGCAGTTGGTATTCAGCTTCAGAACCTACTCCTCCTTTCGATTACTGCAGCTTGCACGTAATGAATTTTCCCATTTAAACTCTAAAAGGAAACAGGAGCTCTGTGTCCAGGCATATGTGGAAAATAAACATTCAGCATTCTCGCTAATGAAGTGCTTTCATCTGCCATGCATGCTACGTTTTTCATTTATTTTTTTCTCCACCTTTCACTTGAGCTGTTTGCATAATTTTTACACCAGTTTGTTTAGCTTTTCAATGCTGACAGTTGAAAAGGAGAAAATCCAGAGAGCGGGAGCTTGTGTCGTCCTGCAAATTTCATTTTCATTTGCGTGTATGCCTCACTAATTACGAAATGGGTGCAATAACTCCAGAGTAAGCATCCGAAAATGGTGTCCGGGGAAAAAGTAAAAGCAAACAATGGGTCCATGCGGTAGGTAAATTAATAAAATGTAAATTAGTCTGGGGCAAACAGCTAAACAAAACAGTTTCCAAATTTAAATTGAAAAGTGAGTTTAAAGCAAAAGCGGTCTATGAAAGTTTTCATTAAAGTTTACAACATTTTGAGTATTGCTTAAAATACTACAAATGTCATTAAACATTATTTTGCTACCTAAACGGTTTAGCTTTTCAACCCTAAGGAGACATTTTTATATTTCTTTAACCTTAAAACCTCTAGTACTAATGCAAATTATTAATTTTAAAGTCTTTCTTAAAACAGTTTCTATGAATGGACTAATCGCTACGTGTGTGAGTAAACAAATTATAATTTGTTTATCCTGGCAGTGCGAATGGCAACTCCTTTGATCCCTGCAATTTGATTACATTGCCTTCGCACCGACCTCATTAACCAACCATTCATTTGGCCCTATTCACAGCCTCAGCCACCTTTTCCCACCTTATTTAACCCGACTCCAGCACCGCAGCTAATTACAAAAACAGCTCTTCTATTTGAATACCCACACCCGAATCCGCATCGGAATCCTGGGGGAAAATCAATAATCGAGGACGAGTGCATCCATGAATGGTCAATCATTCAGGACGCACAGGGAGAGGGATTCAGGAGCTGCGATTCAAAGGAGCTGAGGGAGCGAGGGGAGCAACAGGAAAGCAGGACAGGACCCCTAGCGATGAATGGCATTTGCAATGATGTTTCCTGGATTATCTTCTGTTTATATGGGATTTATTCAGGGAAAAAGGGAAATTGTACGGGCAGCCGAAAGGGAGCATGGGAGCATGTGTTGCCATGACGGCCGCCGGTGCCTTTGTGCGCCTTTTGTTGCTCCGGATGCCGGCAGTCTGGCATTGCATAAATGTTTTGCCTTTTAATTAGCACGCATTTCCGATTCGACATTCTGCAGTGGCCTGCGTTTGCCCCTTAATGCGCTTAAAGCAGATCCCTCAGATCCGCATCTCCAGCCACATCCACTGGCCGCCTCGATAATGATGGAAAATAGTGGCCAGCTGAGGAGAAAATTCAATCAGGCACTGCTTCGAACTTCCAGTCGTCGGTAATGCAATCAGAACAGGGCAAGACGGAGAGCTAGAATATAAAAGGATGTACTGGGAAATATAATAGGAAAATTAATATAAAAATTGGATTTAAATTAGTTTTCCATTAAGACATTTACTTTCCTTGTGAAAACAGAGAGGTATGAAGAGTTAACACATTTTTTGTTTTGTTACAAAGGTAAAAAAATACATTTTCCCAAAGGGTTTTCAATATTTTCAATTGCTGAATATTTTTTCGAGTGCTTCTGAGTAGACCACAAGCTTCTAGCAGTATGGCGGAAATTATGTGGCACTCGAGTGTCCAACGAGTCGTGGCCCGAGTATGATGTTAGTCCCAGAAAGAAGTGTAAAAAATGGTGTCAGCAGAGGCACGCACAAGGAAAAGGATAACGCAGCGCCTGTGGCTGACTGACTGCCCGACTTATCCTTATCCTTATCCCTATCCCTGTCCCTGTCCCTTCGCGTCGCCCCCAACTACGTGATCCTGCGACGACAGCAAAGCCAGAAAGTATGCAACAAGCAGCGCAAAGTGCACTCAATTGTTTAGCTGCCCCAGGGTTACAAAGGGTGTGGTACGCAGGGTTTTCCTTCCTTTTTCTAGATTTCTAGACCGGGAAGTGGGTGGGTTTGTGGCTCACACTCGCTATAAAACAGAAAATCAGTTGGCACTTGCCCAAGTGCATATTAAACGCAGCAGCAAACAGAGGTTGAGTAAGGGTATTAAACGAGGGTGCGGAAATCACCTTTTGGGGGGCATTACTTTAAGAAATTCCTTGAAACTAATTCCATTTATTTGCGCACTTATTGTACTGGTATTGGGTAAATATTGACTTGTAAACAATTGCTGCACCTGTCACAATAATTACCCCCACTCTGGCTTTTTGGGAAAACAAACAGAAGCAATTAAGGAGATAATTGACCTAAATTGTAAAGCCTTTTATGTCGAAAGCACTTTAGTATTTAAATTAAATTTAAATTACGATGAAATTGCCATGGATTGGGTACTTAAATATAAACTTTTGCAAAAATTACTAAGGTTAAACTTAAGGCTTACTCATAATTCATAGTATTTGCTTTACTAATTCTTATTTTCGAAAGTTTATACAACTTATTTAACGCCCCTTCGAAAGGGAACACAATTAATTTTCCCTTATACATCTTTTGTTCAAGTTCTACTTGACATACTCCCTCACATATAATAATCTTCTTTTAATTTGACTTGCAGCCAGAGTCTTCAGTAGAGCTTTTGGAATTTAAATTCATTTTCTTATTGCTGGGCAATTATTTGGCCTTACTTGTACAACTCAACTTGAGCCCTACTTTAATGCCTCGAATTTTATATGGTTTCTGGAAATCCTAAAGAGTTTTCCCGGAATTAATTAATTATAATGCCACCCCTGATTGCTGGCGAAATATTATCTTATGGCGATAATGAGGCTGCCTTGATTTGCATCCCCAAAAATAATTGTCCGTTTCCCTTTGTTGCCGTTGAAATAAATCAAAATCCACTTCCTCCACATGGCGAACACACACACATGCCGCATGACATGTGCCTTCGCTCTAAACTTTTATCTTTTAATTTTGTTAATTAATCGATATGTTCTCTCCCGCTTCGAGCAGCTGCCAGCCTTTGCCCCCTGTGGGCAGGCAAACAATTAGTGGAAAGGAGCAGTCCTCCTCCTGCTACTAAGAGCTGGCAACAGTAACACATGGCATCGGGTCCTCCTGACATCGCCACCCCCTCTATGGGTGGCTCACATGATTTACAGTCTCAAGGGCCGGCGGCAAAAGTTAAGAAATGAAATTTCAAGAAAATTGCACAAACAACAGGAAGCTCGAAGGCTGGAAATAGCATGGCGGGGGCGTTCCGAGGGCATTGAGCCAAAAGGAAAACTCTTGCTATAAACCAAATACACGATACATATCATCCAGTGATCGGGGGCTGGGGCTGGGGCTGAGGTTGGCTGGGAACATCACAAAAGTCGTTATCTTAATTACTTTTATAGCTTCGATTTGGGGGCGAGTGGAGCAACAGCGATGCCAAAAAATAAGAAAACATCCAACAGAGACATGACAACTAGGGGGACAAATGTGTAAGAGCGGCAGGGAATACCCTGGAAAATTAGTTTGTGAAGAAGAGAAGAGAAAAGAAAGTTGGGGAAAAACCTGCATGTGTACTTTATGATTCCAGGCCCGCCGAGTCCTTGCACTGTTAGCCGGGTAATTTATGTGACGATTGTTCATACGACCCGTGCACCGGCTAAGGTGGCCTTGTAGCCTTGGCTTTGGTAATCAAATTAGAATCCACACCAGAACTAGTTTTATTAGCTTCAGATATTAAACAATCGGATACAGCGAGCCAGAGTAAAAATCAGTCGTTGCGAGGCAGCAGAAAAGTAGAGTCAACATCTGAACGCTAAAATTAAGATCGAAATGAGGATTTTAATACTTCTCTTAGTAGTTAGTCTCGTGAAGGGAGAACACTACTACAGGAGCGGTATGTAGTTAATATGATGGGAAGTATTCTTCAGTAAAAGGTTATTGTGTTCCTTCTAGCTAAATGCTATGGTATGTATTAAGATTGTTGAAAGGCTTTGTGAGTATTATTCTTATTGCGTTTTTTCTAGATTGTGCTAATGTTGGTCCCAATGATTGCCATGATATTTCTTGAACTTTTTATACGGTATTATTAAGTACAAATTATTTGTTTTAGCTTGTGGAGAGGGCAGAGGTTAATCTTCATAAAGCCATTTAAGTTGCATTTGCTTAAAATCTGTTGTAAATATATTTCATGCAGCAAAAGAACTCTTCTTTCTAAAACAACAGGGTCCGATTAATCGTTGGCTAATAGCTAATTAGCCGGGTAATTTATGTGCCGATTGCTCATACGCCCCGTGCACCGTCAAAGGTGGCCTTGAAGACTTGGCTTTGGTAATCAAATTAGAATCCACACCAGAACTAGTTTTATTAGCTTCAGATATTAAACAATTAGATACAGATTATGGTTTCAAGTTGAAATGGATCAGTGCGAGTCAGAGTAAAAATCAGTCGTTGCGAGGCAGCAGAAAAGTAGAGTCAACATCTGAACGCTAAAATGAAGATCGAAATGAGGATTTTAATACTTTTCACATTAGTAAGCTTTGCTTTGGGAGCAACCACAAAAAGTAGCGGTATGTAGTTAATATGATGTCATTTTCTTCAGTAAAAGCGTATTGTATTCCTTCTAGCATGTGATAAAAAATGCTTTGGTATGTATTAAGATTGTTGAAAGGTTTTGTGAGTATTATTCTTATTGCGTTCTTTCTAGATTGTGATTTATTATCTCCCAACGGCTGCAATGGTATTTATTAAATTTGTTGTAAGTTATTGTTAGTTAAAAATGATTTATTTTAGTGTGTCCCAGGTGCCAAGATGATCTAGATAAACGCTTTGGTGGTAGCTCTATTTACGTTCCTTGAATCAAACGTAAATATATTTGATGCAGCAAAATAACTTTTCTTTCTAAATCACCAGGGTCCGAGTCATCGGTGGTCATTTTATTAGCAGCTGCCTTATGTACATTTATAAACCTGAGTTGTATCTTCACTATACTTTACGTATTTGTAGATTTGTGTATTGGTAATGTTCATTTTTAATTTTTATCTCTTAGCTAAGCTAATTCGAATTTACAGAGCTGTTCTAACCAATTGTCCTAGAACTTTCCCATCTGAAGCACACTTAAAGCACCCAGGCAGGCTTAAAGCAGCCAAGGGATATCCGTTAGCAGTGCGATACGAAATTCTGGGATGTTATGACAGCACACACAGAGACCACATCAGATATGCCTGATGCTGCCTCATTACCCCATAGAAACCTCCACATATTTCGCACTTCATTAAGTCACATTTTTCAACCGTTACTGTGCCACTGAGTGTGGGTGTTTGCCTAGTTTCAACACCAGTTAATTAACAACTCGCGCACATGTGTGGGATATATACTATATACTTATACGGTAAACATATACACAGAGGACCCTATTCAGGTTACTGGAGCCTGTCCTTGAGCCGAAAGCGAATATCATCTGTGATGGGCATGCGGCCTGCTTAATATTTCATAGCCAACACTGTGGCTCCCCCCTTAAACTAGACACTTAATTAACATTTTGAATGGTTTCTCCGCCGCCGACCCCTAAGCCGGGCCAAAATCAATTTCCCTTTTCGGTAACGGAAGCTCGAGTCCGGATATGAAAGACGAATGCCCGCGGCGACAATCGCGGCAACTTCACGGGGGTTGAAGTATTACAACGTCACGACCTTTTAGTGGAAATTATTTTGCCATTTTCCATTTGGCTTTCGGAGGTGCTTTTCGCCTTTGATTATTTATGTCGCCCTTTGCGGCTTGCACAGGGAACAAAGTTCGGGTTTCTCTGAGACGCGATTATTTCAGAGCTTAAAATAGCAGCCTTAGGTATGAATTTGATAGAAAAAATCTTATTCGCCTGCCCTCTGTGTCCCAGTGCATTTTGTTACTTCTCGTTGGATAATTTTTCAGTACTGGGTAAAAAGCCAACATCAATAAACTGTTGACAACTTGAAAACAACAGCGAAAGAACGGCTTAAAGGGGCTAAACGGGGTCTGAGAGGTGTCTGGCACTTTGTTTATTGGAGAACGCTAAACTTTTAAGTCGCCTTCGCCATCACCGTCGTGGCTTGTTAATATTGAGCAGCGCATTATTTATGGCAAACTTTCCAGCAAAACACTTTCGTTCCGCGCAACTTTTAACGAGCTCTCTTCAGTTCGGTCGAGTTACTTTTCCATAACTCACCGGCAATTTTCTCACTTTGCTCTTCCTGGCAATTCAATTCCTTAAAGTCCCTGTGCAGGTATATTTGGGGTAGAGGGGAGGACCCCCACGTCCTTGGCAACGAGCAGACCAACCATAAGCATTTCATTATTAGAACACAAAAATGTTTAAAATTTCATTAAATGGCTGCATTGTCCGGCACCAAACAAACATGGCCAACTGGGTCCCAGAGCGTGGTCAGGAAAAGCAGGGTGGAAAGGTGTAAAAGGACGCCCGAAAGAGTGGATACCCTTTAAAAATATAAAATATATATTACATGATAAAGGATTAAGCGTAAATGAGAGCAAGCGTTACATATTAAGCCAGTAATTTGTGTGAATAACAAACATAACATTTTAAAATTAAAAAACGGTGAACCAGGCACTTAAGTAATATGTTTTCAAAATTGTATTGCTGTACAACCGTTAGTAAAATCAATACTTCTCCCCAGCAGTAGAGTATATCCAACCAGCCACGCATTGTAGAGCGTTCTCACTCCCCGGCTTCCTGACCTTTGGCCCATAGCTAGTTTCAGCCCCTGACCGCATAATAACAATACCAAGACCAAAAACAACAGCAGCGAGAACAACAACAGAACCTGCAGACGGACAAACAATTCATAAAAACGTTTAACAAAACGCAAAAGTGAAAAGCGCCCCACAGCCACTGACCGACCGAAGGGAGCCCAGAAATGAAATTCCCAGACGAGCGGGTGCGCACAGGAGCGGAGGGATACCGATGCGGATGATGGGGAATATCCCTGGCTGCAATCATAATGAGCAGCAATTCGAAGCCCCCAACCCCCAACCGCCAGGACCAACCACCGCCAAAGTGGTCAGCAGCAAACATTGCAATTTCATTTAATAACAAAATATTTGGACAGCGCCGGAGCTGGGGCATGGCTTGTTGTTGGGGGAAAAGAAATGCCCTCCTGAGGTAGCAAAGAGTTGAGGCAAATTATTACGTCTTTATGCAGAAATTATTTATGATTGTTTTGTCTAGACTTGGCGGCGGCGACGCTGGAAGCCATACAATGCACCGGAATTCCGGACTCTACGAGTCCTTGCACTGTTAGCCGGGTAATTTATGTGCCGATTGCTCATAAGCCCCGTGCACCGGCTAAGGTGAGACTTGGCTTACCGGCAAGGAGGTGACCTTGTAGTCAAAAGCTTTGGTAATCAAATTGTAATCCACACCAGAACTAGTTTTATTAGCTAAAGATATTAAACAATTGGATACAGCTTAGACCTTCACTATGGTTTCAAGTTGAAATGGGTCAGAGGAAAAATCAGTCAGCAGAAAAGTAGAGTCAACATCTGAACGCTAAAATGAAGATCGAAATGAGGATTTTAATACTTTTCACATTAGTAAGCTTTGCTTTGGGAGCACCCCAACAGACGAGCGGTATGTAGTTTAATATGATATACATTTTCTTCAGTAAAATAGTATTGTGTTCCTTCTAGATTGTGATCATAAATGCTATCGTATGTATTAAGATTGTTGAAAGGTTTTATGAGTATTATTCTTATTGTGTTCTTTCTAGATTGTGATTTAGTTTTTCCCAACGGTTGCAATTGTATTTATTAAATTTGTTGTAAGTTATTGTTAGTTAAAAATGATTTATTTTAGTGTGTGGCAGGTGCCGCGAAAAACTAGATAAACGCTTTGGTTAGCGTTTGATTCAAGTCTCTTGTAAATATATTTGATGCAGCAAAATAACTTTTCTTTCTAAATCACCAGGGTCCGAGTCATCGGTGGTCATTTTATTAGCAGCTGCCCTATGTACATTTATAAACCTGAGTTGTACCTTCACTATACTATACGTATTTGTAGTTTTGTGCATTGATAATGTTTATTTTTAATTTTTATTTCTTAGCTAAGCTAATCGGAATTTAAAGAGCTGTTCTAAACAATTGTCCTAGAACTTTCCCATCTGAAGCACACTTAAAGCACCCAGGCAGGCTTAAAGCAGCCAAGGGATATCCGCTAGCAGTGCGATATGAAATTCTGGGATCTTATGACAGCGCACACAGAGGCCAATTTAGATATACCTGATGCTGACTCATTACCCCGTAGAAACCTTCACATATTTTGCATTTCATTAAGTCATAGTTTTAAGTAAAATGTATTTTTTTTTAGCTTGTGAGAGGTGTCACGCATTGTTCTATAAATATTATTCATCGTGTACTAAGTGTCGCACGGACCTGAGAGGAGAAGGCATATAAGCCTTCGTTGCATTTGCTTTGTCTTTTGTAAATATATTTCATGCAGCAGAAGAACTGCCAAAAACGCTTTAAGGCGAACTACTTTAAATTACGCCACCGAAGCCACGGAAAGAGTGACTGGAAATTGCATTGGGTAAATTTAATTAACGTCGCATTGAATTTTAATCAAGTTCATTCAGCGAATGCGACACAACACGTGACATTATTTGCATGCGAAATTAACCTGTGACGGGGCAACGGCTGTCGCTACTTTTTCACGCGTTATCCGATGGATTCGGTGGCAGGACTGGGAGGTGTTTTTAATCAAGTTTTCCGACTCTTTTTTTCAGGTGAATCGGTGCGGTTCGGTGCGCCTCTTAATAGATTGGAAATGTGATATTGAGGGCCACCGAAACCCTCTATTTTCGAGGCGAAACTGTGGCCGATTCTGGACAAACCATTGTACAAGCCACTCGATGACAAATTGTAGTTACAAAACTAAAATATACACCCAGAGAGGGGATCTGAGTCACCGTGTAATCATTTCGTTTATTACGGGTGTTCAGTTTTGTGATCGAACATTAATTGAAATATGATTTCGATGATTTCGGGAGCAAGCAACACCAGACAGAGAGGGTGATTTGCGGGGGGACCCTTCATGATGCCAGAGCAAATTTGATCCCTGACTAGCAATGTATGCAAAATGCAAAATGAATTCATGACACGTCCTCGTCTCAGATACCTCCCTCTCCGCCCTGGAAAACTGTCCGGAAACTGTCACTTGAAATACAGTTGCTGTGGCAGAAAGTCAAAAAGTTTCTCCGGCTCTCGTCGACCAATATGCAAAATATCAGAGATATGCTAAATTCTCAAGCCCCTCTAACTCAGTGTCAAACATTTTTCGAAAACACTTGAAAACAAATTCAAAATAAAATGAACATGTATGTGCATTTTGCGGTGACTGCAAAATGTGGCAGAAAGTGTACACTGAGGGGAAACATGCGAAACAGTATATATATATTAGAAACAATATTGTAATTACGCTCAACATTATTTTTGTAGGTTCATAGATGTCATATTTGGTATAAAACCGAACCGATATTTATTTAAAATATTCTTTACTTTATTTTTTACTTCCCAAAATGGAAATACAATTTATTCTCTCACTGCTGCGTGCGTGTAAAGCTTCGAGCTGTGTGTTTGGCCGTGTGGCAAAATTCAATTAACTTGTCCGGCTTGATTGAAGTTGCAGCTTAGTATCTGACAGATTGTAAAAGTTTGCCATGTGCCAAGCATTTTTCCCACCCCTGTGGGAGAGGTGGCATAATTTTAAACAGTTTTTAGATTTGCATCATTAAACTGTCCGGGGAATTGTCCCCCCCTAGAGCAGGCTGCTCTCGTTTTGAACCCTGTAAGAGCTGCACTTCCCTGCCTTACGGTCCAGTTAACCGCTTGACATATGACCGTCATCATTTAGCGCATATATCTCTGGTGGAAGTCTTTCTGCTCTGCTCTTAAAAACCATTTCAAATCACGCACTTTTCCCCCTTTTCCATCATCTGTGCTGGCCGGCTCTCAAGCCCTTTCACCGCCCCCCAGTGGGTCCTCTGCAGCCCGGCCACCCTCCTCAAGGGGCCTCCGTTGGCAGCCCATTGAGGGGGCGTGTCAATAGCCCAATGCTGCATTTAAATTGTCCATTCCATTCCATTCCATTCCATTTGAGCGTTTACGAGATGCGGACGATGTGCAGCAATTTCTGAAGCTTTGCGGTGGCCACACAGTGGGTTGAAAATGACAAGCTTCTGGAATAGTTACAGAAAAATTAGGAGGAATATGGGAGTACCTAAAGTACCCAAATAACTTAAAAAAAATATAACAAACATTTAAAATATCGATATATATAGTACTGAATATAATATTATATTGAAATAAACATAATTTAAAGCTCAAATATTATACTTTTTTGTCTATGGTAAAATTTAAAAATAAAAATAAATCCATAGGTATTTTCCAAGGCCAAATTATTGACTGAATTCCCAAGAATATATTCCTTTAAATTCCAAAGGGATTGCCCTTGATATAACCCTTAGAAGTTATCCGCCCCCAAAAAAATATATTTCAACCTCTTGCTGTCAATTGTAACCACTGTGCTCCAGTTGTCCTTCCACCCGCCCCCATTGCTGCCCATCTCCACTTCTGTTGGCCACAAGCAAATGCACTTTCCTGGCCACGACTAATTTTATGGCCCCCATTCTCGGAGGAAACTTTGTGTGCGTCTCCGGGCTGCTCATTTCTTTTTTTAATGGGCCCAGCCTGGTCTGGTCTGGCGGAGTGATTCCTCTTAACTCTTAACTCATAATTGCCAGCTTGGCCAGCGCCGTCTCGGCCATTATGACAATTGGCAGTGCACCAAAAACTGCAAGAACAAAAAACAGTAGAGGAAAGACTGAGGGCCAACTCCTTTGATGCGTGGCCATGAAAGCCAGAAGAAGAACAATTAAATGACAAGCCAATTTAATGAGCAGACTGCGGGGGGAGGACAGCAATGCCTTGTCTCAGTTCGCGGCTTAATGGTCAAATTATTGTCACTTTGAAGTTGGCGCCATTAAAGGGCAGAGCTTTGGCCCGAACGGAGGAGCTAAACCATAATTTAGTGATTTTTAATGGCTTTAAATGGATATTTCGTAGCTTGTAAAATAGTAATAAAAAGATAAAAGTAAATCTCAAAGCCTGTGAGAGTTAAGCTATCAATAGAGTTCAAAACAAACCCTAGAGTTCCCTAGTAATATTTTCTAGTACTGAAAAAAATCGAAGAGGCATGCCATGCTATGAAGAACTGGGTATTTCATGGTCTGGATATTCTTTTCAAAACTTCTTCCCCTTTTTAATGCGATTATTCAGCAGGCGATGCGTTGCTAATTCCCGGACGAACCCAAAACAAAGGCCACTCACGCGTGTTTCCCAAAAACCGCTGCAAAAAGCTCACCGAAAAACCATACTGCGCTTAAATTGTGACTTTAAAATGCCGGCAAATATGGGGGAACAAATAAATATACACATAGTTGACTAGCTTTGTTGGCTGCGTATTTTATTCGGTTATTTTATTTACACAACACTTGGGCATTAATCGATTCATGCATTGACCGCCGGCGTTGACTTTTCACATCATTTCGCCTTGTGGAAATTGTTTAAATTATTCGCATTATTTGCTGGCTATTTTTTGGCGGTTGGCCAGCCAATCAATGATTGTTAATTGCATTCTGCGCCGCGCAAAAATTCCAATTAGTTGTTTAATTAGGTTCGCAGCACATTGAGGAGATAATCACTCCACGCAGCCAGTGCGATATGGAATAAGCCGGCATTTGGTTAATTCATTGCCTAAACGGATCCGCATTATCCAATCATCCGCTCCGTCTAGCGGCAACTTATTCAAATGATAACTACCAGCCAGCAGACACCCGGAAAAAATTCACACAAGATTTTCTTCCGCCCACCCCGAAAAGGGGAAGTCCCAACAAAAAATCTCGGCTATAGAGCTGGCTAAATGTTGTTAACATGGTAACCTGCACACACACACTCGGATCCTGGCTACAGGATACGTCAAGGGGACACAGGAACGTGGAGCGTTTTTAATTTGCGTATTTTAGTCACGTTCAGGTAAATCTCAATTGAATCGAATGTGACACCGGATGTGAAAATTGTGCACATTTTCCAAGCATTTTGCGAGGGAAATCCAAGACTGGGCAACTGGGAGGGAAATGCTGCTGCTATTTTCCTCTTCCAATTGCCGCTGGACGGACGGACGGATGGATGGATGGATGGAAGGCAAAGCACGAGACACAAACAAAGATCGCATCAGTAAGCATGCTGCGAAATGTTCAATGCCGACCAGGGGAAAACACGTCGTCAAATCTATCTTATGGCCAAGCCATGGATAGCCGTCGATGAATGACGGGCATGACTCTGGCTGTGGCCTTTGCTTTCCCCCAGAACACTGAAAAAAAAATAGGGGTTTCCAAAAGGGATATTAATACATTTTTACGTTTGCATATTTTTTTATTCGTGGGATTATGTGGTGGTGATTTCAGTCGTATGTTTCAGGTGCTGGGTGTTAATCTGCGGTCTGCCTAGGTCTGAAGGGGATGGACACGATTAGGAAAGACTTTCTTCCACGCTATGTGCTAATCATGAACTGTTTCTGAGACTTGAATCTTCATTTATTAGCTTCACCCAATGTGGGCAGCCGTCCTCTAGGTCGTCCACGGCCAAAGCCAGCCAGAGGGATATGTGTCTTCACCTCTATAGAACATTCGTTGTCATTCTCAGGGTCCGGTTCGATTTCCACTTGAGGTATATGCTTGTCAGGAATCTTGGGGATATGTAGGTCTTCACATAACGTGTCACAGAATGCGAAGGCCCACGTTCTGATCCAAGTAAGGGTACAAAATTGCGATCGGTCTTTGTATTCGTGGTACTACCAGAATAGAAAAAGAATTTAAGTCTCATTTTACATTTTCCATACTCATTTCTCACCTCGCAGGCAATATTATTCGCAAATTCGAATATGTCCTTTCGCAGGTACGCTTCAATACCCAATTCGGTGAAGTCATCAACAGGCAGTCCGGCGATCTGAAGTGCCTGCTTCTTCAGGCAGAAGAGAAGGTACTCCATATCGTGTACCATTATTTCCTGGCCCTGGTGGCAGCTTTTGATTTTTAAATCATTTAAAGAGGCCTCCACCTTTGCCATGGCCTCACGCCTGGTAAACACCACGATTGGCTCCGAGTCCGAACTACTTGATATATAGTCGTAGATTTCCCTGTACAGCTTGGTGACATCTCTTTCGCCCAGGGCATTGGGGGGCAACGGCAGATTGTGCGTTGTGGACGAGTGGTGCAGTGCATCACTGGCCTGGCCGAGATCAATCCTGCCCGGGTTAATGAATGTGGTGTACACCGACACGATGCCCTGCTTCAGGGAGAACTGGCATGCTGAGAACTCGGCCGGAATATATAAATCACTGTTCGCTGTTTTAGTAAAATAATTAAAAGCGACGAAAAAAAAATTCGTATTTTCCAGACCTGAAAAGGGGGAAGAATACAAAAGTGTTAATCCATATTTGTGACAAGTTTAAATTAACCACTTACCATTAGTTTCCACCGCATCCATGACAATAGTCTCAGTGGCGCGCTTTATCTTCTCCAGCCGCTCCTCAGCCTCGCGCTGGACCAGATCCATTGGATCCGCTGTCCGTTGTATCCGCTGTACGCGCAGCCGCTGGTTGACGATTCTGGCCTCCTCGATATACGGACTGCGCTCCTCCGTTGTCATTACCTGCAAGCATACCCTGTGAAGTGCCGCCTGCACATCCTGCATATCCTTGTCAGCTTACCTGCCAGATGCCATCGCAGCTTCCGATTGCGTCTTGCAGGGACATGGCCAGGCCCCCGGTGTTGTTGCGGCGCCATTCGTGGACAAAGGTCATAAACCCGTTTGTTTTAGGTGCCATTTTGAAAGAAATTAAAAATGCTTGAAAAAAGTACGAGAATTAAAAAAAAAATGAGACCGAAGCAAAAACCAGGAACAGAAAACAAGTCAGAAAACACGAGAAATTAAAAAACAAAAGCGAGCACAGCACAAATCACTTTGTACTTTTTTAAGAGCACAAAATACGTCTTATCACAGTGAAGGAACCCGTTCGACTGCGAAATTTAATCGTACGCACACCCTGAGCCTAACTTTTTACAAGACAAATCAGTCAAGGCCTACTAGATAGTTTTTTTCTTCATTCATTTCAATTTTTGCAGTTCAATCTAAGCAATCCTTGTAGTTTAAGTCATTCAAAACTTTAACAATTAGAAAAGGGGCACTCTAAGCACTAATTCCTTGAAAGTTGAAAATTTCCCTCAGTGCAAAGAGAAATCATGGGTGTAGTTGTAAACAAAGCGTTTACAGGACACTGCAGACAGCATTTCCCCGTCTCCATTCGCTCTAGATTTTGCCATTTTCAAATGGCCATTGACGTGCTCCATGGGTACTTTGTGTCCATGTCCACCTGTCTGTCCCTAATATGCAGCACCTGATTTTTATGACGGGGCGAGCGAGGATGTGGCAGCCAGGTTTGGGGCTGGTGGCGGTGAAAAAGGTGTTTAAATGGGGGAATACATATCTCGGCACGCACTTTGCGAGGCCGTTGTTGACCCAGGACAGGTGGCAGGAGCAAGGATGCCTCACACACATCCTGTTGCCTTTTGCTTTTTGCTTTGATGTCGGAGTGTTGGCAAATATTGACTCGGCACATTAACGGCAATTTGACCCGGGGGCAGACATGCAGATCCAGTACCAGCTCCTTCTGTTGCCAAAAGTATTTCCTGTCCCCGCAGCCGGATCCTGCAATCGAGTTAGCCACTTGGCCAGGCTCCTGTATATAATTACATTGTTATTTATTGAATTTTCGCCCCGAAAACATCGGCATCAGGAGCAGCAGCATCCGAACATAAACAACCACGTCAACTTTTGGCCGTCCGAAAAAATTTTTTAGCGACAAATTGTAGCAGGCGCTGACAAGAGTTCGCATCCAGTTCGAAACCCACTCTGCCGCCAGAAGGATGGCAGCCTGACTGACTCACTGACTGACTGACAGCCCAGACATGATGCGATGCCGCAAAATATTCCACAAAGTCAACAGCGGCAACGCAAAATGAGGTCAACCATGAAAATTGCACCAGCGGCAGCAATTTCTCATTTTAAGTTTAGCAGGAAGACCAACAAAACCAAAGTACGAGAGCAGAGCTCTGAAACAACCGAAAAAAAATAAAGGAAAGAATTTCGCGATGCAGTTCACCAGGGACGGAGCCCCTGAGAAGAGGCTATTGAAGCTCTTTTAGAAGAAATTTACTAAGAAAAGATTTAGGGCTCAGCAGATATTTGCCCTGAGGGGTTGTAAAATATATTCAAACTAATTAATCCTTGAAGGCTTTTAATTTCCTGTAATAATTATTTAATTTAGTAAATTAAGCGATTATCTAGAGGTTCCAGAGGTTCTGGGGACTTCAAATAAATTGCAAAACTATTAAAAACTATTTAACTCGAAGTTAATAGTAATAAGCTGACTCTAGTAAGGAGTAAGGAGTTTGAATTTATGTTAAATTCTGTGCCACCCCTGCCTGGGTTTAATCACGCTTAAAATTATCAGGTCATTTTTAAACCCCCAAAAACCCCCTTAATCCGCCCCTGCCTTACACTGACTGCCAGTGCTGCTGCCGTTCTTGTTGCTGTTGCTTGTTCCTGCGGTCGATCAGTTGCTGTTGCCGCATGTTCTGCTCTGCTGCTGCCGATGATGCTGATGTTGCTGCTGCTGCTGCTGCTGGTGTCATGTCGTTCATCAGCGTAACAATTTTTATTGCCGTTCGGACCGCAACTTTGTTGTCGATAAAATTTTAATTCGCTTTGGCTTATATTTTTTGCTGGTTTCCTTTATGTGATTTTAATTTTTGCTTTAGCGAGAGAGCAAAAGTTTTTGGGAAAATATGGGGCAGCTTTTGCTGATGATGCTTTGGAAGTACAAAAAAAACCTAATGGGAAGACCAAATAAGCGCAAAGTCTTAAGTATAAAATACAGTATAAAAAATCCCTATCAAAATTTCCTTGTTAAAAAGTACACTTAAGATTCCTACATTTAAAGGGCATTCTCCATTCGATTCGGACTAATTTTTGCATGCATTCTTCGACGTCCCTGTGCCAAATTGATTTATAGCGTTCAAACACGTTCTTTCCCCCCAAAAACCATAATAAAAAAAAGGGAAGAGGTCCCTGCCGCAAGGGGAAAAACCGGGGAAGACGACACCACAGCAATCACGTCCCCAATTATAAACACAACTAATTGCCCCGGCAAATGTAGCATGAAAGCGTTGCAAATTCTTAATAACATACAAATTTTGTGCTAAATTGTCAACATTAGCAAGGGGCAGCGGCAGCCCCAGCAGATGCAAGAAGGGGCAGCAGCAGCAACACTTGACACAGCAACAACTTTTGACACCAGAGCAACACTGTGTGGCACCAGGAGATGCCGATTCTAGGGGCCACATTTATCATGGCTACCGTTTTTGGCTGTGCACGCTTTTGACCTGCCCAGAAGCACAGCGGCAAATCACAACAGCGGCAGCCATAGCAACGCGCGTGCCACAAGCAGCAGCAGCACAAAAGCGCAGCAGCAACACCAGAAGCAGCAACAGCAACACAATGGCAACACGAAACCCTCGGCGAGTTGAACTTGCTCAGTGATCTTTGATCTTATCTTGGCCAACAAGCAGCAGGTAAAAGTGTTGTTTTGAAGATAACTGGGAAGTGCACTGAGAACAATATTGGGATGATTAAAAGGGGGAAAATATAAGGCAAAAGGTGTTTAAGACGGCAAAAAATAGGCCAAGATAAGGCACACATTTAACTATCTCTAAGTTAAATTTAGGTAATTATTAAAACGCCTAAGAATTTTCTATAATTGTTTTAGCTTCTATAGAAAAAGTAAAGATACATATCTTCTTTGATTTTCCATTGATTTTCTCGACTTTCTCAGTGGTGTTGCCCCGGCAGATTAATTGAATTTTCACATTTTTCAAGCCCAGCGCTTCCACGTCCTTATTGATTCGCCCCGGCCTTCAACTGCGTCTCCAGATGCATAATATGGCCACTCCCCAAGCGTGTTTGCACGTGCCACTTTTGGGCCGCACTTCCCCCCTGCTTGCCCCCATTTATTGTTGGCTGTTTAATGCGTTTTTAAAGTGCACGAGGCACGCCCACGGGGCGTATGAAGCGTTTGCAGCTATTCAGTTTCAGTGCGGCAGTGCCAGTGCCAGCAATTAGCCAGCGAATGTCATAAATGAACCAGCAAGAGCACACAGTGCAACTCCGCATCCGCCGCCGCCACTAGGGCCACTTTCTGCGGCTGTCAAAAAGCTGCGCCAACTAATGACAGTGCGATTGGAACTGGAATTGGACTGGGACGGGGACTGGGACTGGGACTGGGACTTGGAGTGGCAATGGAAATGGGCTAGGGACGGACTTCGCTGCCAAGATGTAAATGTAAGCTGGGGCAAAATCGAGGCAATTACACATGCAAATTGGCGGGGCCCCAAACCTCAAAACTGGAGTCACACCGCGAACGCGAAGTGAACACCATAAATCAGTTGTCAGTTGCCAGCAGATCTCAGTTTGTCTAAGCACACGTCAAATTGCAGTTGTTCCAGGGGGCCAGTGGGGGGAAAATGGAAGTCTGCTGGCCGGGGAGCTACTTCATTAGCTGGAGAATCATTAGCATCTTTTTTTGGGGGTAATTATCAATTGCTAAAAGCCACATTTTGGGTAAGAATTCAAATGAGGCATCGTTAAATGTAAAAGAAAACGAGGAAAATATTAATTACTGACTAAATATTAGGCAGTACTTAACAACAACGATGCTGTAACACTGAAAATTAGATATTTTTCATAAGACGTTATAAAACCCAAAATATTAAATTGAGAAATATCGTTTTAGCTACGTTGTCTGTTTAAAGCTCAGATCTAGTGCTAAGGAAGCTCTAATGTAAGCATCTAAGTGAAGCCTTAATTTCCAGTCTCAGAACTGGTTCATCCGCCTTCTGCCCTCCACACCCACTCACCCCCATCTCTATGCCACCTTGGCAACACACTCTGAATCCGCGAAATGGCAGTGCGACTCTTGCCCAGCGACATGTTGCCGGTGCCGGTGTCGCCCAGCAGCAGGAATTGCTGCTGACGTCGACGCGGCGACAAAAAACACGCTGCCAAGTGATGCGGCGCCCAGCAGCAGCAGCAGCCGCATCTGTAGAATCCGTAACACTAGCAACAATAGCAACATCAGCAGCAACTAGAATCCAACTTTGTGCTCGTTCCCGGCTCGTGCTCGTACTCGTGCTCGTGTTCGTGTTTGGCTTCGGCTGCTGTTGCTCGTGAGCTGTAGATGTTGCCATAGTTTTTTTTATGCTGACTTAGAAAACCCCTTCGGAGTGGCGGAAAAGTCCGCTGGCTCGGACTCGTTAAAGTGCCAACATGTCCAGTTGCTTATCAGTCAACCTCCCTTTTTTCCGCTTGTCATAAATTATGAAAACTGTTGCAGTTTTATGGACGCCTTTTGTTTACACAGCAGGCGGCACACAGACGCGGCCAGGCACTGGGAGAAAATGGCTTATGCAGGATTCTAAATAAATATATATATATGTATTTAAAGATATAAATATAATTGTTAAGCTTGGGATTAGTAGACAGCGTGTTCATTGAGTTTTATCTGTCAGTTTTTATTTCAATTACATATTATACAATTTTTCTTAAGCTTTATATTTAGTTTTTAATTTCGAGTTAATTTAGCTAAAGATTTTCCCCCAGTGCATTCGAATATTTAGTGTTCAAACGGAATAATCACGCGTGGTCGCGACAATAACTCATCCAAGTCACGCCGTCTGCCGCGGTCTCCGGATCGTTCCGCTCGCCTGGCCCTTGGAGTTCATCTCGCGGCTGGTAGGAGCCGCAAAACCGAGACCGCCTGCCACTTCCTGCCCAACGCTTTCCCCGGGTTTTCCGCCCCGCCCCGCCCCGCCTCAATCTCCATCTCCACCCACCACGCATTGCAAATCATTTTTGAAATGCAGCGACGCACGCTAGCAATGAGCTCCGTTGGAAATCCAAACATTTTCCCGGGCCCTCCTCACCTCCCGGAAAAGTATTTCTATTTTCCTCCTCCTACCTCGGCTCCTGCCTTAGTGGTGCGTGTTGGCAGATGCCAAACATTTTTAGATGCGACTGCGAACTGAGGCTTGTAAATACTTTTGCCAAAGTGGAGACGCGGGATTTTCTCAGTTCTCAGTTCGCATTCGCGGTATTTACTGTGTTCCGTGTTTGCTGCGATTGGCATTTTCCCAGCAGCCATGGGAGGCAGCAGGGGGAGTTTCCCCCAAGTCGGAAATGAGCAAGGCAAACATTTTTAATGCATTTTTAATTAATTTTTTGCCGCATCAATGGGTTTAGGTTTGGGTGTGGTAGAAGACAAAGTTGCCACTTTAGTTAACAGTAACTGCGGGGAAATCTCCAACTTTTAACCACTAGCAGGGTACTTTAAGCAATTTAAGGATATATACATACACTGGTACTTATGATTTATATAAAATATTATGCGAAAATACTTACGCATAAGTGAGGTAAGCAAATTATTATTTACATACATATTTACATATTTATTATTTACCCTATCATAATAAAAGTAGTTCTGGTGTAGATTCTATTTGTAGCATAAGCCACAATGAAGCGCCATCAAGCTAACTTCGGTACGCATTCACACTTCTGAATTTTCCTCTGCATTTAAAGAAAATTCCTTTAATGCCTTTAATTTTATAAATGTAAAGAAAACAAAGATAAGTTCTTTGCTGCATGTAGTATATCTACAAAAGATCTAAATCAAATGGAATTAGGGCTCATATGGTAACTCATCTGGTCCTAAGAACTCTCAATTCTGCGCCCTGCGACAGTTATCACAATCTAAAACAAATCATTTTTACTTACCAATACCATACAAAAAATTAAATAAATACCAAGGCAACCGTTAGGAAAACGAAAAGTATAATATAGAAAGAACACCTAAAGTAGAGTACCTCACAAAGCCTTTCATCAAATTTAAAACATACCGTAGCATAATTCTCCACAATCTAGAAGGAACAGAAGAAGCTTTCACTGAAAAATGTACATCATATTAACTACATACCGTCCCAGTGGGGTTTTCCCATCACAAGACATACAAATAAGAGAAGTATTAAAATCCTCATTTCGATCTTGAAACCATAGGGAAGGTCTAAGCTGTATCCAATTGTTTAATATCTTTAGCTAATAAAACTAGTTCTGGTTTGGATTACAATTTGATTACCAAAGCCAGAGACTACAAGGTCCCCTACTTGCCGGTAAGCCACGTCTCACCTTAGCCGGTGGACGGGGCTTATGAGCAATCGGCACATAAATTACCCGGCTAATTAGCTATTAGCCAACGATTAATCGGACCCAGTTGTTTTAGAAAGAAGAGTTATTTTGCTGCAAGAAATATATTTAGAACAGATTTTTAGCAAATCCAACTAAGGCTTAAATGGCAACGTGAAGATTCCCCTCTGATCCTGGCGACACTTCTCACAAGCTAAAACAAATAATTTGTACTTAAAAATACCGTATAAAAAGTTCAATAAATACCATCGCAACCATTGGGACCATTAAAACCACAATCTAGAAAGAACACAATGAGAATAATACTCACAAAACCTTTCAACAATCTTAATCCATACCAAAGCAAGTACTATCACAACCTAGAAGGAACACAATAAGCTTTTACTGAAGAATACTTCACATCATATTAACTACATACCTCTCCTGTGGTAGAGTTCTCCCATCACAAGACTAACTAATAAGAGAAGTATTAAAATCCTCATTTCGATCTTGGTTTTACCCTTTAGATGTTGACTTTACTACTCAGCTGTCTCGCAACGACTGATTTTTACTTTGACTCCCACTGATCCATTTCAACTTAAAACCATAGTGAAGGTCTAAGCTGTATCCAATTGTTTAATATCTTTAGCTAATAAAACTAGTTCTGGTGTGGATTACAATTTGATTACCAAAGCCAGAGACTACAAGGTCCCCTCCTTGCCGGTAAGCCACGTCTCACCTTAGCCGGTGCACGGGGCTTATGAGCAATCGGCACATAAATTACCCGGCTAATTAGCTATTAGCCAACGATTAATCGGACCCTGTTGTTTCAGAAAGAAGAGTTATTTTGCTGCAAGAAATATATTTAGAACAGATTTTTAGCAAATGCAACTAAGGCTTAAAAGGCTTCGTGAAGATTCCCCTCTGATCCTGGCGACACTTCTTACAAGCTAAAACAAATAATTTTTACTTAAAAATACCGTATAAAAAGTTCAATAAATACCATCGCAACCATTGGGACCATTAAAACCACAATCTAGAAAGAACACAATGAGAATAATACTCACAAAACCTTTCAACAATCTTAATCCATACCAAAGCAAGTACTATCACAACCTAGAAGGAACACAATAAGCTTTTACTGAAGAATACTTCACATCATATTAACTACATACCTCTCCTGTGGTAGAGTTCTCCCATCACAAGACTAACTAATAAGAGAAGTATTAAAATCCTCATTTCGATCTTCATTTTACCGTTTTTTTCTGCTGCCTCGCAACGACTGATTTTTACTCTGACTCCCACTGATCCATTTCAACTTGAAACCATAGTGAAGATCTAAGCTGTATCTAATTGTTTAAAATCTTTACCTAATAAAACTAGTTCTGGTGTGGATAACAATTTGATTACCAAAGCCAGAGACTACAAGGTCACCTCCTTGCCGGTAAGTCACGTCTCACCTTAGCCGGTGCACGGGGCGTATGAGCAATCGGCACATAAATTACCCGGCTAATTAGCTATTAGCCAACGATTAATCGGACCCTGTTGTTTAAGAAAGAAGAGTTCTTTTGCTGCATGAAATATATTTACAACAGATTTTAAGCAAATGCATCTAAGGCTTAAATGGCTTTATGAAGAATTCCTTCTGCACTCTCCACAAGCTAAAACAAATAATTTTTAGTTAATAATACCGTATAAAAAGTTAAATAAATACCATCACAATTATTGGGACCAACATTAGCACAATCTAGAAAGAACGCAATAAGAATAATACTCACAAAACCTTTGAACAATCTTAATACATACCATAGCATTTATAATCACAATCTAGAAGGAACACAATAAGCTTTTACTGAAAAATACTTCACATCATATTAACTACATACCGCTCTTGAAGTAGCGTATTCCCTTCACAAGACTAACTAAAAAGAGAAGTATTAAAATCCTAATTTCGATCTTCATCTTAGCGTTTTTTTCTGTAGCCTCGCAACGACTGATTTTTACTCTGACTCGCACTGATCCATTTCAACTTGAAACCATAGTGAAGGTCTAAGCTGTATCTAATTGTTTAATATCTGTAGCTAATATAATTAGATCTGGTGTAGATTCTACTTGTGGCTCCTTGGCGCCACCATCATGGCAAACAAGAAAGAAAGCTTACTTCGAGAAATTGAAGTTTATATACCCTTGCGGCTTGCAAGGGGATCATGAAAATCGATCACAACTAAACCAAAAATGCATAAATTTCAACTCGGAAAGCTTTTCTGTGCAAGTTTTTATTGCGTTAATAAATCTGCATATTCAATTTATGAATTTTTAATATTAATTTTTTTTTTTAATTTTTGACAATTTTAATGATGTGACCCCTTACAAAATTTTCAAAATTTCAAACAAATTTTTTTCAGCCTAAAATGATTAGATAGACTCAGCTGTTGATGCTGATCAGGAATATATATACTTTATAGGGTCGGAAATATCTCCTTCACTGCGTTGCAAACATCTGACTAAAATTATAATACCCTACGAGGATATAAAAATGAACAAGATCTTTTAACCATTATCTTTTCCTATCCTCTTCTTTTTAAAAGTAAGACCCCTCTTGAATAACAATTGCAATTGTAATCACAATTGCAATTGTAAACGTTAAAAACATAAAAAACAAGTTGTGATTGGCCCGTTAGACACTAACCCTAATTGAGCCATCAATTAATTAGTCGGGCCGAGACATAAGCATTTGGAGAAATAGTGGGAACTATCAATTTCGGGCCAGAAGTGCGCATTAAAAATTATGAAGCCCCTGCGCGGGTCGTAAAAAGCCTTATCATAAAAGATAACAAACCACTGGCAGGTCGTAAACGCAGTGTGCTGTGGACGCTGGAAAGTGGAAGGCATTGTGCCGCCTTCCCACATGCGTTCCACAAACAATGTCCGTGTGAATGGAAGAAAACTGGTTGCCGCTGCCGGAGTGTATGTGTTGCCATTGCTGTTGACGCCGCTGTGTGTGTTGCTGGTGTGTGTCGGTTGCTGTTGCTGAGGCACAGTGGCGGTCAACATAATGAGAGCTTTCCAAATTGAAATGTAATGCTATTTTATTACAACAACATATCGATAAATATCGATCCATAGAATGCGCGTATTTGAGCTATTTTTCAAGCATATGATGGCCAAACAAATTAATGATTGCCCAAATTCATATTTGTTTTGATTCTCCAGTATAATTTTAATCAATTAAACGAAAGATATTAAATTAAAATACAACATTTAACTCGATTTTTCAAAGATTTTAATTGGTATTACATCACAAAAAATTTTAAAAATTTCAATTTTAGAACATGTTAAATTCAGTATGCAGATTTATTAACCTAATGAAAGCTTTCACAGAAAAGCTTTCCAATTTTTGGTTTTTGGACATAGTTACAAATTTTTAAAATTATTGATTTTCCCAAAAGAAAATTATGAAATAAAAATATCGATAATTATTGATGAAAAACTTTAGTGCGTTTTCAGGGCATAAAATGGCCAAAAGTAAAATGTATTTGAATTCAGAATAATAAAATATTGAAACAAAAATTATTAAAATTTTTATTCAATTTTATTAAATTTTAAAATTCGTTAAAATTCTCTAAAATTTACAAAAAATGTAATAAACAAAAATAATGATATTTGATATACAAGTTTATTAGACTTATAAAAAATTAGCATAGAAAATTTGTTTCCGAATCAAAATAATGCCTTTTTGGCTGAGTTATAAACTATTTCCAATGTGAGAGTATCGTAATCTAAACATTTTTTATTTCTCTTAAACTCAGTACCCCTCAAAATTCCCTTTCATTAGAATTTTCTTCATTGCTATTTTTCCGACCGCAACTGTATATGTGCGGCTCCTGCTGTTGCTGCCGCTGCCTGGCCTATTGAATGTGCATCGAAATTTATGTGGCCTTTTTTAGTCGTTTGCGTCAAGTCAGCGGAAGCGAACGTCGTCGTCGGAGCAGCAGCAGCAGCAGCAGCAACATTCGCGGCAGCAACAGCAACGCAACATCCAGCAGCAGCAGCAACAGTCTTCGTGTCTCATGTTGCCATCGCGTTGTGTTTGCGCGTTTCGGTGTAAAGTCGCACAGAGAGACAGGTTGCCAGGCGGATTTATGTGGCAGCCTATTTCGTAACAGTTAACAGCAAAAAATAAATAATATAAAGTGTGTGTTTGTGCCTAGTTTAAGCCATTGCGAAACAAGTGGGAAAAGCAACATTTGTGGCTTCAAATTGGTTGCAAGAAATTAGCGAAAATTAATTGATTTATGCCTGTGACCTTTGAGGGTGAAGTGCCACCTGTGGAGCCACAAGAAGTTGCTGGCAAGAGATACAAGATATAAGGTATATTTGAAAGATATAATATTATAAAAATGTTTTCCCATCACTTTTCTACAAATGAAGTTTTATACAAGCCTTGTCTTTGGAAAACTTCAGAGAAGGAGTTTTTAAAAGGAAGCATTAAAATAATAATCATTTTACTTGAACCACATACATCGTTAAATCAGACTATTAATTTTGCACACAACTATTTCT
This sequence comes from Drosophila bocqueti, assembly GCA_018151655.1. NCBI lineage: Eukaryota > Metazoa > Arthropoda > Insecta > Diptera > Drosophilidae > Drosophila > Drosophila bocqueti. The sequence goes on from JAECXF010000230.1 coordinate 2,104,812, forward strand.
GTATTTTTATTTTGCTGTTGCTCACCTGTGTCATTAAATAATTATGTAATCATCTCAGTGCTAGCGCCGGAGTTACCTGTTGTAAATTAATCAACTCGTGGGCCGGCATAAATATGCAAATTAAATTGAGGAAGCCGGAGATTGTTACACTTTGTTGGTCAGCAACAGAACATGTTCTGTGGCTTCTTATTATTTTTCTGCATTTTATTTTGTCAAGTTACCCGTTCCCTATTGTTCCGAAGCGTGAGAATATTCACTGGGCATTAATTAGCCGGGGAAATCAACGGAAAGCCATCGGCTTGCATGTGATTGTGGCCAACTAATTGCTGGCGATCCTGTGGAGAACTATAGACACGCGAAAAGTAGAAACTATTCTAGGAACCGATTTGCCCAGGTGTAAGTGGTCGGGAACAGCATAAATCACACCCCCGCCACTCGACGGTTTCTGGCCATGTTTGCACAGCGTGGTGCGGCCTCAAACCCATTCCACAGACTCATTAAGGTTTTAATTTACAAGTTTAACTCGAGATTTAAACACTGAGATTTATATGCGTGCCGCGAGAGGCAATAATCAACGGCAACAACCCGCCATCACGTACGGCAACCAGCGAAGGAGCCCGCCATCCAGTGTCCACCCACGCAAATTGGTTGAGCAAACCCTCAATGAGGAGGCCCGTGTCGGAATTGTGTCGGTTCGTAATCGAATATGCAACTCATGAGGGGAAACTTTAAGACAAAACATGACAACAGCAACAACGGCCACAGAGATGAAGATTTGCGCGCAAGCAAACAGACATTACAATCATTTAGTCGGGTCTGGAGAATGCCTGCCTGGGGAATTAATTCAACTGCAGAGAAACGAATGGGATAATACTCTTTTGGATATAATGGTAGAATGTTTGAGATGCAAGGTTTAATGCTGTTTAAAGCTTTCAAGCTCCTACAACAATTTTCCATGCTTATTCAAAGAGTACAAAATACCCAAAAAACACAAAGTTGATTAAGAGCGCACCAAATGGATTTCACGTGGAAGCCTGATCTAATACCAGAGCAACATCAGCAGCACCTGCAGGTTGCCACTTGCCACAGCAACTATCGACCAGCAACCTGCAGAGGCAACTGCCGAGGACTAGAGCAACACGTGCATGTGATTTGGAAGACAAAAACCGTTCTAATTTCTCAACTGTCAGCTGAGAGAGGCCTCCACTTGGCCCGCGGCAACGGGCAACTTGGAACTTGCGACTTGCGACTTGGGACTTGCAACTAGTAACTTGCAACCCCTCTTGTTAGCCTGGCTGTTGCCATAGCAATTATGCAGCTGGGCCTCACAAAAGAAGGTCGACATTGCTGTTGCTGGCGTTCCGGCTCTTGGCTTTCGGTTCATGTCTTCATTTTGGACTTTTTGCAGCAACTACACATGTTGCTGGTGTGCTCCAGCAGCAGCAGCAACATGAACGCTTTCTGTTTGTTTGTTTGCATTGGCCAGCACTTTTGGCCCTTGGCGCTGCGATGTTAACCCTAAACCTAAACCTGGCCGCCTTTATTAAGCCAAGTCACTTGCTGCAACGCCAGCAACTGCAATCTGGGCGCTTTTTTAATAGTTTTTTAGCTGCAAACTAGTTTTTGCCACGGCCCTCTGGTGTTGACGTCGCCTCTGGTCGGCTTGCTCGATTTGGTTTTACATCGTGTTTCCCTGCACTGAAAGGAAAACTCGGAGTGGACGAAATAAAAAAAAATATATGGAGTTTCCTGTACCTACAGAATGTTGTTTATTTATTAATTAGTAATTTAATATCCGCTTCAGAAGGATTACATTAAATTAAATAAATAATTCTTGTAATTTTGTATATAATTTTGATAGGAATGCCTTACTTTCAAGCTTTAAATAATAGAAAGAAAGCATTTTTAGGCCTTTACGACTAGAATTTCTCATCCAGTTCGCTCTGTGTACTCTACCCCATTCCCCATAATAGGCAGCACTTTAATTTTTCCTTTTTATTTGCAACACTTGTCGTTTAAATGCAGCAGCAGCAGCAAAGTGTGGCCAATAAATTAAACGCGCAGCCAAAAAAAGACCGAGAATCGAGACACACGAACAGAAATATCATCAAAAGCCCAGGTTGTTGGGGAAAATTATCTATGTGGTTCTCAGCCAAAGCAAGGAAGGTCTCGTCGAGTCCCCAGCTCCGAACTCCGGGCTCTTAGCTCCCTTCTCCCCAGCTCCTGCTCCTCAGCTCCCTGGTCCCTGCTCCCAATCCTCCACTGCAGTTGCCAAGTTCCGTGCACAATCGCAACAAATGGCATTTTTATTGATATTTCGGTCGGTTGGCCTGGCAGCCGCATGTTGAAATATGCGCGCCACCTGTTGATTTGGTTTGGCGATTGCCGGAGGAGTAGGTGAACCTATACCTGCAGATATATATATACAAAGTCGGAGCTGGCGGGGTTGCTCGTGATTTGCGCCGCAAATTAAAAGCGAGGGCGATACATATAAATAGCAATTTGGACAGGCGAATTAAGGTAAACGACTGCAGCGGCCGGCAAATCTCTCGCAGAAATACCAACGGAGGAGGCGGGAGAGAAGAGCTTGGATCGCTGAGTTGCCCTGTCACATAATGGCTTCGAATTATATCAACAGCGGCGTGACTTTAATTTTCAACAAATTAAACAGAGGTTGGACGCTGGCCAGGCGCAATAAGCAATCAGCTAACTCAAACAGAAGAATAATTTAGTGGGTAAAACGGGGATAAAACTATACACGGAAAAACTAAAGGATTAAAAAAGGTATATGTAAATATAAATATTACTGAGAAAGCAGAGGAGGTTCAGTTGTACTGAAATAGGTATCGTTAATATTAATATAAAACATATAAAAGAGCATAGAAACATTTTACTTTTAGAGCAAACAATACTTTAGAAAGTCTTAAAACATTTAATAAAAAATGCATTCTTAGTTAAAACTAATTAAAACCCCAATAAGGAGAAAACCCACTTATAAAATGTAAATATTTCCTGAGAATACCCTTTAATGGCCTCCCTGCTCTAAGGTTCCCAGGAACCATCAGTGTGCAACTGCTGGAAACTTTTAACTAACGAAACTACCGACTAAGTAAATTCCAAGTTTATCAGCTGCTGCTTGCCCACTCAAAGGTAACTTTATCTGCATCCAATTAAAGGTTTTTCCAGGTATTTACTGGATGGTGGATTGCATTTTCGTTTGCTCCAATAAGATAAGCCCGGGAAATGCATCGCTCCTCACTCTCTCACTCGGCATATAAAGTCGCGGCTGTTGTTGACAGACGTAGATCGAGATAAGGCGCTGATAAGCAGCAAATTTGACAGCCATAAAGCAAACGATTCCAATGGACAGGTAGATATTTACAGGTATATATACAATATATAGTGCAGTGGGAACGCAACTCGGGAGCGGGGCAGTGAAATTAATGAAACCTGTTCCCCGAACGAGCTCTTTTTATTGTTCGCCTGTCGTTTAATTAAAAGACAATCAAAAGCGGCAGCCGCAGCTGGATGGCTCAGACAAAGGTGAAGTGGAAACGAATCCAGCGGATGCCAAGAGTTCATCAAAATCAGGAGCAAAGTATCGCAAGATACAACATGCACTAGAAGGAAATGGGTTGTAAATGTAGTAAACAATTAGAAGGGGATTTTTGTATACATTCAAAAACTATTTTAAGATCCTTGAACATATATTTCTAACATTCTTTGAAATTCTCTATATTTTCTATCAATTTTCTTAGAAAAGAACTACTATTTTTAGAGGAGAGTAACACACCTACTATTTTCTTAGTGTACAAGATCTGCGATCCCCAGATCCCAGAACCCAGATCCCAGAGATTCATACCCAAAGGGGAGCAGCTGATGGCAGCGGGACAGGAGTGCAGAGAACCTGCTGGGGGTTTTTCTCTCTTTTTTATCGACATGTTTATGCGTTTCGTATGCCCCCGAACAAGAAGTCCGACAAATGTATAAATATTTACACGAAATATTTACGATTAGGAGCCCGGGCGGCGGAGGGACGACCGCAATGTAGCCGCCTCTTAATGAAATGCTAACGATATTCATTGGAAAAATCACAAGCGTAACGGGGCCCGAGGTGGGGGAGGAAAGCCAAACCGCAGATGCCAGTTATCCAGCCATCCAGCTATCCCAGATATCCAGTCGGCCAGCCAGGCAGAGTTTACATTTCAGAGCGATGCAACAAAGGAAAATTATGTAAATGCTGGGAAATTGTTTCGCGGGGCCTCCCCCTTCTACTCCTTCTGGCAACCCGGCAATTTTCACCGAGCATTTTCGGCAAATCAATTTCAATTGCCGGGCCATCGGCCTCCGGGGGCGTTTTAGCCAACGCGCTGCTGGGGGCGTGGCGCAGGCCGTGGCTTATAATAATAATTGAATACATTGGGGCTGCAATTGAATCGGGGCCAGGCCAGGCCAGGCCGGGCCAGAAAGCCATTCGCATTCGGGCAGGTGTAACTTGGCCAAGTGGAAATGCTTCGGTTTAATGAAAATGCTACTTTGTTGGCAGCAGCCTGGGGTTATGACCAGGCCATAAATGCAATTGGGTTTGCTTTGAGCCCCGAGTGCAGATCGGGCCTAGAGATGTGTGGGCCAGGCAGCGTAATTAATTTTATATCGACAACATGATAGGGCAATTTAATATTGATTAACTAATTATGGTGCTTAAATTACTAAATGAAAAGAAGAAACATTTTTAATGCAAATCTGGTTAAAGTATTATTAAAGTTTGGTTGTTTTTAAATTACAAAATCGTATGGAAAGGGTTCGAAGTTTTTTTTTTATGCATCATGAAGGTGAAAATATTATTGAAAAAGAAGGTATTAGTTAGCAGAACAAGTTGTTATGCTCCCGATGCGCATATCCCACAAGCTTAACTCTTAATATCCCAACAGTACCCATATTTTGAAACCATCTCTAGATGCCAAACCTTGTAGTTTATACAATTAAGGAGACTGTGTTCCCGTTCGGAATCGGGTTAAGTGCCCGGCTCATTTGCATGCCGTGCAATCCTGCAATTATCCCATCGCCATCTCATATCCCATCATGAAAGCGACCACACAGCGATTTCGTCGGATGCTCGGCAGCCTTAACACCGGATCCTCCGCCCGACCGGCTTCCGCTGCTGCCTCCCTCTCTCCCCGCACACCCAGGGCCACCGTAATAACTGTAACTCTTCATCAAAATAATGTAATTATCCAAATTGTTTTCCTTGAAATTTGTTTACATCATTTCTGTAGTTCCTTGAGCGAGTGGCGGGGGGAAAGAAGTCGACGAAGGCATTCAAGGCCAAGGAGAAGGGTAAAATACCCTGAGATTAAATATATATATATCACTTTTCTTATTTCTATATTCATAATTAAATGTTTATTTCATGAAGAAAATATGTTTACTACTCTTTTCGTCAGCCTCTTAAAGCATAGGTTTCTATAATGCAAAGAGCTAGCTTTTCCAGTTGAAAATTTTGCTTTTAAAATTAACAATATCATTTAATTATAATTATTAATAAATAATTATACATATATTTAAAAATATAACTTTGTAGTTTTTTGCCAGATATGTAAGAGCTTAGATATTACCTTGCATAATCTCCCCTGAAGTTAGGGTATCATAAAAAATTCCATCAGCAGCATGCAATGCAAAGCGGTTCCCGTTAAGAGCCACTTGAAGTGGGGCCAACACACACTGGCGGACATGAAGTAACACACATGCATATTCCATGGCAAAGCTTCTGCTTCTGCACTTTTCCGAACCGACGCTTTGGCAACAATTTCATTTTAGCGCCAGCAGCATTATCATCGTGCAACTTCAGCCCGGCCACACATCATCTGCATCCCTGAGTTTGTGGCATAATCTTCATTATCATTAAAGCGGAGCACAGGAAAGCGCCGCTAAACTGTTTAACGTTTTCCCCCTTTCCACCATTTTCCCCGATGCTTCCGCTTTTGCGTTTATCCCCTTTCTGGGCTAAGGACTTGGCAGGAGCAGATCTGAATAAATGCGCATATATGTTTGCATTTTAATTGCTTTGCATTCGCTTCCCCGGCATCCGCTCGAAGTTGGTTCTCGGCTTTATTATTCTCACTCAGCATAGTAACATATTTTTTTTGGATTTTTTCTACGGCAGTTAAACACCTCAAGCTGTCACTAAAAAGTGGCATTTCACGCGGCGGGTAAAATTGAGCCGGAAGAGCTCTTAACTCTGAAGTGAGTGACCCATTAGAGTGAAGTGTCTGCCTCCGTTTCGAAGAGCTCCAATCGATTGCGTAGCTAACATTGTGAGGAGAACACGAAATTATCCACACGAAAAAAATGTTGATAGTTATTCAAAAAATCATGATCATTAGTAGCTGTATTTTAAGTAAGCAAACTTGATTTAAAAATAAAATACTTCGATCATAAGGGAACGCGTTTACGCTTGACCCATTGCAAAAATGTCATTCCGAGAAATGTATTTTAGAAGCATGTTAATTTGTATTAGCTACAGATATTAAGTGAGTACTAATTGGTTATATTATATTATTTTATATTATTTGAATTTCTGAGTAAAAAATCAGTTATTTGAGGCAGCTGAAGAGTAAAGTCGCCATTTCAATCCATAAACATGAAGCTGATTTTCCAAGTCTGCACTCTTATCGTCTTAGCGAGCCTTGCTCTGGGAGAAGAGAGTGCAACCGAAAAACGTGAAGGCTACTTTACATAAATTCATTCAAGAAATCTAATTATTTATTTTTAGATTGGGTTGATGATGTGACTATTGACCATCGAATTATTGACTAGCATCAACACCACTCCTAAAGGTGACAAATAATTCAAAAACCTATTTTGCTCTCAACTTACTTGTGTTAAAGCATTTTTGGATTCGAGTTCTTTTCACTTTAATTTCTTTTTAGCAACAAAAAGCAATGTGCTCGTTATATTAAATGATATTTTTATACACTAAATAATTCCATTTCTAAAGACTTTTATTTTCAATCAGATGGAAGCCCATTTAGAAAATTGACTTGTTTAATGTGCGGATGCCTCTGCGATCACTTTTCCCATCGCTTGTCGGTCTAATTGCTTTGAACAATTTTCGGACTCCGGCTGCTACCACTTTGGGAATAGAATGTTCCATTTTCTTACTCCGTTTGCCGCTCTTCATCGGCAGCGCCGGTAAATTGTCCGTCCAGCGGCTTGTCAACAACAATAATAATTGTAATAACCAGCACGACGACGAGTATGAGCCATATATACATGGCCGACTATTAAGGCCATGTTCTGGCGGCGAAACAGCCTGACAGGCCAAGTTAGCAGAGGGTTCACAGGTGGGGCGGTAGGGACAGCAGGGATAGGTGAGGCAATCAAGGCACAAAACTTCGCTGCCAACGATTTACTTTGCGAAGCGTCGTGTGGGGCGCCGCGTTGGCCGCGAACTCGTCCAGGCTTAAACTGGATATTGTCCGCCAAAAATAGAGTCCCGAACTGTGGACTGAACTTTCGAGGGCGGTGGAGAATGTGTGGCTTTTAAAGGGTAGCCAAGGCTGCCAGACTAAGGGAAAATTCTGGAGGGAAAACACCTTGGGAGAAAGGTGAGAAATATTTTTGTCAAGCAAACTTAAAGTAATTATTTGAAATGTGACAAAAACTAATTATTTAATTTACTTTTGAGTTGTTAAGCTAAGCCAAAACTCCTCATAGAAGCCGTAATCAGAGTGCCCTCACTTTCCTTTCACCTAATCCCACTTTATTTTCATTTCTTGTTCAGAAATCCAACAATATCGAATCAGTGATCACAGAACTCGCTTCCACTTAACCCACTTAGTGCGATCCAGAGATCCGGCAGAGCGATATAGGCGAGATGGTGGCAGTACCCAGAGCAATCGACCGAAAATTGCCCGACTTGATTAGCAATTCCAATTAGAAGTTTTCTCATTTCTGACAGGCTGAGCGACAGGCATGGAATAAGCCCCTCCGGAGCCCAGTTCCCCCCCGAGCCCCCGGCGTGTAATCATCATTATGATGTTCATCTGGCATGCACAATAAAAATAAACAGATCATAAATAATATATGAATTCAATTCATATCTAAAAGGATTTGTGGTTAAGACGCCGCCACGCACAAATATGGCCAGGAAAACGGGTTTTCTCGCCGGCAGAAGGAGCTCAAATTGGCAGTGCGAAGGGGTTAAGAGGAGATCACACAACAACTTACCAACTACAAAAAAAGGAGGAAAAAGAAAACAAGAAAAACACGAACTCACTTTTGCCCCGCCGCATCGTCGGCGATTTTCCAATGCCGGTTGTGAAATTTCTGGCCGGGCTGCGAATGTTTCATGGCCAAGTTAACAGGCGCTCAGCATCGCCAGCTGGATCCGCAGCGATCTAGCCGAGCCGAGAGAGAGAGAGGCAGAGAGCTGAAAAAATGGTAGACCGGAATGAAAACCATCATTAAGTTGTGTTTGCGGCCACATGCAACATGCAACGTGCAACTAGCAGCAAGCAGCTAGCAGCAAGCAGCTAGCAGCAAGCAGCTAGCAGCCAGCAGCCGCCGAAGTTCAAGTTCAAAGCCGGGCCACAACGAGTTATTGTTTCCCGACAAGATTCTTTCCACTTATTACACAAGTCATCAGTCGTTTCCCATCCCCATCTCCAACCCCATCCCGGCACCCATCATCTTCCTGGCTGTCATCTTTGACATTAGCCGGGATCTCTCTCCCGTCCCTCTTAACGGTCCAAATTGCAGGAGGCGGAGCCGCATCATTATCAACTGATTGTGTGCACTGAGCAGCACCGGCTACCGTATCCTGTCCGGGACTCAGACCCAATTCCACCGCCGGCTCACCGGAAAGCGACGCATCAAAAGGAATATATATATAAATTCAGAGAAGAAACGGACAAGTCCGGGGAGTAGCACGAAAGAGATCCAGGGAAGGCCCCTTCTTGACGGCACTAATTGTTAATTAATGGAATGCAGGCGTGCCAAGAGCCTGCCCCTGGCATTTCGGTTTTCTTGTCTGCAAATTATTGCCACACTTTTTCACGGTCTGCCAGTCATGTTTGGCGATCAGATAGCCCAAGATTATGGCTCTGGTGGAATGAAATGACTAAATCTTGAAGATATTTTTAGAGTTTCCGGCAATAATGAATAATTGAAAGTAAAGTACTTGCAGAGGAGCGCAGATTAAAAAGTTATTAGGTAAACAAATAAAAGCAGTTACAGATGAAGGGGAAAATAATTTAGAATACATTAATGCCTAACCTTGAAGCAAAATATCTCAGCAAATGTCTCACTTTTAATCTACTCTTCTTACACCATCTCTTAAGACTTTAAGGCTGGAGTTCAGCCGGCTGCATTTTTGCATTCTTGCATTTCCCTAGATGCATCTTAAGGATGACTGTCAAAAAAGTCACTTGGAATATCCCCAGAAGAATTCGAAAAGTCATTCCTGAAAGCCTTTCCCCCGCGCTGCCCATTGATACAGTTCTTCCACTTTTTCCTTTCAACCAGAAAGAGAATGAAGATGCATTCCTGTACGGCTGGCAAACATATTTCATTTTCACAGTCAACGAGGCAAAAGTTTTTCAATCTCCCCGGAAAGTGTCGCACCTTTGCAGTCCCGCACCTCTTCCCCTTTGTGCCCTTTAGCCCCGGTGGCAAACTGTGTCATCAGACGCGCATAACTTTTATTGAACTGTCGCCTGGAGAGGAGGAGCGGCAGCTATCCCCTCTATATATACACCCGATATGCATATATATATGTGCATCTGGTTTGGGCAACCCGAAAGGTGACAAGTGCCGAGTGGAAAGCCGCAGACGGAGACGTTCACATAAATTATTTCACTCGCCCCACGGCGGCGATCAAAGTGTTTGCTGTTTCCCCGATATGCATTTATGATTGCTGGTGACATTTGCATGGGGCACGCCCCCCTTCGCCTTTCACCTTTCACCTCCCAGTGGGACTTTTCCACATGCGATCTATGTGCTTTTCCCACCGAACAACTCATGGGGTAGGCCCGGCCGTCCATGTAAAAGGCTCATTCGCTTTTATACATGGGCGGCCGGGGTAATTCATGATGCCACCGTCGCTTCTCGGCTCACCATGAAATTCACCGTGAGCGCTCTGTAGGGTAATTCATGGTGCAACCGTCGCTGAGCGCTCACCACGAAATTCACCGTGAGCGGTATGGATAAAGTTCAGAAAACAAAAAAAAAAAAAAAAGCAAATCCAGATGTTTAATAACTTTTTGTTGGTCCATTAGTTTATAAACTTTATTTTTTCATATTATGTTATTGTAGTAAATCAGTTATAATTTTATATTGAAAACCATGCTCACAATTTTTGTTGAATACTAAAGGATCACCCTGGGATTGAACCTGCGTCTCAGTGTTTAACAGACCGACAGCTTACACAACGGACCACGCACGCGTATTGATTTGCGTCGGCGTTATACACATACATGCATAAAGCGACTGAGAGGGACAATAGGTTGCAACCCCTAAGGACATTTCTTTATTTTGCTCGGTTTGATCTTTGACTTTGCCGTCGCGAACCGATCGTGGCGCATGGCCTAGAGGTTAGAGCATTCGTCTTGAAAACAGGCGGCCGCGTGTTCGAATCCCGCTCTCAACTAACTTTTTTTAAATTTATTTTATTTTTTTTCTTATCTTTTTAAATTGTACAGCACTATAAAATATTTTCTTTTATTTTTTAATTCGATTAAAGAAATAATTTTGCAGGTATTAACCTAGGGAATTTCAGTATAAGTGTGACATTGTAAAATTAATATTTTTTTAATGGTAAAAATTGATAAACTTGTTTTAAAGTAATCAATTTATTAAACATTTCTATCAAACTTGTATTAGTTATGATTTTTTCTTAATCAATTTTAAATTAAATTGTCTATTTTTCCAAAGAAATATAATTTCTAAAGAATATATAATTTTAAGTTCCTATTAAGAGGATAATATTCTTTGAATTATTTCCGATTTTCATTAAACTCATTTCTATTGCTTACACAGAACAAAATATAAGCTAATTGCCAAGTAGTAATTACTGCGCACTTCGTATTCAAAAAATCCCAAAAGGGAAATGCGAAAAGCACCGAATTTTACCATGAGCGGAGCAGCGATCGATTCATGTACATGAGTCACCCGCTTGCCGCTTTGCTGAACTGGGGATCATACGAAAAGCCATCCCCGTTCGAGATATATTTCTACCCAGAGTCGTTCACGGCATGAAGCAAAGTCCGACTGGGCTGTTGAGTCAGAGAGTCGACTGTGGATTGCTTTGATTCTCCGAAGTTGGACTTTGGACGGGGTTTTCTCCCGTGGCTTTTTGGTATTTGCACGACACAATCATTAAATAGCCATGGCCAAGTGCTGACAACCACAAGTACGGCAGAAACACAGGCTCAAACTGAAGCGGAATCAGAAACAGAAACAGAAACAACAAATTACAAGCTCACATTGTCAGAGTTGCACTTTAGGCGACATAAATTTCATGTACGTCTCCATGACAGAGCGAGCCAAGAGGAGGAAAAAAGGAAAGCAGCAAAAGAAGAAGACCAGGGCAGGATCTATCCCAATTGGACCAAGATAAATGCTCTTTTTAGGAATTATTCTTGGGGAAAATACTAAATCAATAACAATACTATTGTATATAGTATGCTATATATTGTAAGTAGAGTTTACGTTCCTCCTACATAAAAAATTATATTTTGTCAACCTCTTCTGACACTTTTGAAATACTTTTGAAGCCATGAACCTACATATATTAATTAACATTTATTGAATACCTATTCCAAATAAATTATTAAAAGTGTTCCATATTTTCCTTTCGTAAGAGGTTGCTCTTAGTTAAAGTTGCAATACATTATGTAAGAGTATAAAGTAAGCAGACCAAAGAAGTCACAGCTGCAATGGCAACAATAACAACAGTTGCAACCAGGAGGTGTCAATGTACAATTGCAGCACCAACAACAACAATGACGATGGCAACAAGGAGCTGGCACAACAAAGAAGCCATTGTTGGTGTTGTTGCTGCTGTGCGTTTTGTTGCTGCTGCTGTTGCTGTTGCACATGCCAAATGCGGACAAAGACACGACGCCAAGGAGCTCGCCTTGGACACAAAGGTTTTCAGGCTGTCCCAGACACTGGGAGAATTACAGGACATTTTCATAGTCAAATTTATATATGTCAATAGCTTGATTTCTAATTAAATATATTTGTAAAAGAACTGTAAATATGCTAAGCAAGCTTCCGTCTGAATTGATTGATCATATTTCATGGAAGAATACCTCATAAGAGTCCAGAATTAATTGCAGTGCACCTGTGCACCTCCAGCTCCTTTCCGAGAGCGGCTACAAAGCATTTCTCACCGTTCTATTGACACACGCAACGCTCGCCTTGGAATGTTGCCGCCGTCGTCGCCATCGCGGTGTCGCAGGCTTGTGTAATTACGCGAGTCGCATTAGCACAACAAATCGACCCCACAGAGTTGCATTTAATTAGTGGCCCAGCAGCTTCCTGGGACGGGGTAGGGAAAGGATAGACTGAGGGGTGAGGAACGCCAACATGTCAAGCGAAATGGTTGGCATAATTCATAATTGAACTGCATTCGTGGCTGCCACACGCTCTCGTGCCCCGCACGTCCCAAGTCAAGTGGCATCCTGGGTCCGTCCTCCGTTCGCTTTTGATGGCTACATAAATTTTGTGATAGGTTGTGGCGCCCCATGCGGGGCCCCTGTAAGACTTTGTCGTGCCCCGTGTGGCACTGCACCTCCCTGCTCACCCCTTTTCCCAGCAGCACTTTGCTTACCATTTTTATACTCTATCGGAATGAGGGTACTTTGAGTTTATGAGCGGAAGTTAGTCAGGCACAGGAGGATGCTGTTTCTGAGTATTATTTAGCTTGTTAAAAGCAAGTGATTCTCCTTTATAATCTATTTGTGTTTATTAAGAATATAATAGGACTTAAGGTCGAAAGAGTATTCAGTGCATTCCTTCTCCCCGAGTATTTAAAACTTTATTTCGCCTTTAAAGACTTGTTTCCATTGTTAGGAGTCTTTTAAATATTTTGCTGGCTTTTGTCCAAGGGGCGCACCTACAACGTCGTAGGTTGTATAACGGTACCGTTATTTCCTCGCTCCTCGCAGTCGTTAGCCGAGTATTCCATTACCACAACTCACATGTCGGCCCAAAAGCAGCCCACCCAAGTTATTGTTTCTGTTCGGTTGTCGAGTCTCTTTGGCTGCGACTGTGTCTTGGCCGGGTTCAAAGACTGTTGACATTCGCTGGCTATATTGTTATTGCGATTGTTGCGGCAACCACATCCGTTTTAGCTGCCTGTGGAGGTCCGTTGATTGACATAAGCGCTTTAAAGACTTTGCCCGGTGACTCTGGCGGCGGCGCTGGATTAGAAATGTCCGAAAGGGATCTAAAAATTTGGTATCAAAGCATCATGTTTTCATATAGATTTTCTGATTCAAATTGCAGCGCCCATAATAGCTCTTTGTGCCATTTCCCCAAGGGTTTGAGCTCTGAAAAACTGAAAAACTATAACCAAGCCAAATGGGAATCTGAAGGGCGGCAAACATGAAACAGAAACACTTCGCACGACAATCAAACTTTGCCTGAGTGGATCACAAAAAACAGACTAGAACTATTCCAAACGATTTACCAATGAATTCTGCAACAAAATCTCCATGAAAAGGCATGTACACACCGAGAAGCAGAGGTAATGGTGGGAAGTAGCGCATAACCATAATATCAATTTCAATAAACTAACAAGAAAATGTGCTAGATGTGAGCGGAAGCGGACTAACACAGTCACAGGACCACACAGAGGATATGAAAACTATAGAGCGCACAGAGGAAGCCCAGGATATGAAGGTTGTCATATGCCAGCAGACACACACACAAAACGAAGGCAATAAAGGTGGCTTTCAGTTCCCAGCAAGCCAAGAAATAACAGACTGCGGCAGGGCATATTGAAAAGATAGCGGATAAGACACACACTTGGCAGTAATATTTGCCAAAATTCATGGCAAGAGGGTTCCAATGTTTGCCAAGACCATAAGAATTCTATTTGGGAAATAACAGGGGTTGGAATATGGAGATACAAAGCTTTGAATAGATTATTTAATTTGTTTTGAATTGAAGTTTGTAAAATAGAAATCTGGAAAAATCGAATAAACAATTGCCTTGAAGTTAAGGACTTCCACAAAGTCTTGCCTAAAGTTTCCTTTGATTTTTCTCGAAGTTCCCGATTCCTTGAAGCTATAAAAGACCTTTGCTTACCACAAAACAAGCAGCAATAAAATGTAAACTTTTCTTGTAATTTATTGAGCAAAACTTTAACTTGATTTCGGTCTCAGCCCTCGCTGCTGTCATGGAGAAGTGTAAGTGACTTCTCGTTTGAAAATGCAGACGAGTGTCTCGCAATCTGCAGATATTTGCAGCTTATTATCCATGTAGCCAGTGGCTACAACATGTGGATGCATTTGGGTGTACGACAAGCTGAATTAACATGTGAAACACAATGCTCGCACTCCGGCCAGTCGCTCCTTGTTGTCATTTGACACTTGGCAGAACTTTGTCGGCGCATTTGTGTGACTGCTCTGCTCTGTAAGGCCCGGCCAGCATGGCGTATACTTGTTAAATGCAGAGCAGCATCACAAAAACAGGCAGGAACATCTCGCCTGCAGCTGCCCCGATGATTTCCCAACCCCCCATCATCATTCGACGGCACCCTTCAATGTGGCAAGTTCCTTTGTTGCAGGGGCTGCTTTGTGCATTGTTTAAAAGTGGGTAAAGTGATGCAGCACCGGCTGGAGAATAATAAAAACAGAGGCAGGACGAGCAGACCTTCGGGGCAAAGTTAAGGCCTCCTCCGGTGCACTCTTCTGCGATGCAACCTTAACCCACATTCGGTTTTCAATTAACAGGCCGTAACAGCTTTAAAAATTAATATGCTGAAAATCTTGCTGCAATTTGCCAACTAATAGCAAAGGACTTAAAATCGCATTAAAAGTTTCGTTTCCCAAGAACTATCGAAACAGGCCACCGGCACCCAAACACACAGTGTATATTCCTACATGTCGAGAGAGATTCAATGAGCGCCAAGTTGTGGCTAGAAACTTTGCAGTCGGAAGGGCTTAAAGTCCTTTTAAAAGTGGCAGCAGAAGCAGCAGCTTAAAGTGAAAACTTTTGGGCAGCAGGCGAAAAATGTTGCACTGCAAGAATAAGTCAAGAAATCATCAACGATGCCATTAGCATAGGGTCCAGAAGTGACCGAAGTTTCTGCCCTCAAGAGCGGCTAAAAGTTTTCCTGGATTTTTTGAAAGGGTTCCAGCAACTTTTAACAAGCTCCTTACATCTTCCGTTTTTTACACAAAAGAAGTGGTAGATTTCGCGGTGCTAGTGAAAGAGATGTTTCTCTGAATATTCTAATATAAAAATATGCAATTAAATTAACATATTAATAAATATATTTTCTAAACTATGGAAAGTCAATTTAATTCTCTGTATTATGTCCATTTTCAGATGCTTTAAATAGTTGTGAAAAACTAGTTGTGAAATATCAATAATCACACCGATGGCCATGCAGGATATACGCCTACGCCTGGAACCGCAGCACAGTACAGCCACATTTTTAGCCTCCGCTTCGTCCTGCTCCGCCTCCACGTCCTCCACAGCATCGTCCTCCCAAACAGCTGAGACCACGCTGATTGAGACAGCTGAAAAGTCACCACCAGGCAGGTATGAAAATGTAGCAGAACAGCAAAAAAAAACTAGAGTATCCTCTTAATCATCGTCTCGAAGTTTGCACCCCCGTAAGCCCTGATATCATTTGTTAACCGCAGTGAACCAGCTGCTGGAGCAGTGACAACGACATCGCCGCAGCATTACTTCCATCATCATCATCATCCGCCGGCCCAGCAGCTCCGTCCTCAGCAAACTCCGCACTCGCATCCGCAGCACACGCATTCGCATCCGCATCCGCTTCCACATCCGCATCCGCATCCTTACCAGCAGCGCCGCCCTGTGGAGCAGCTGCAGCTGCTGCACAGCCACCACGATGCCCAGGAGCTGTCCGGACAGGAGCCATCGCCCTTGCATCCGCATCCGCACCACCTGCGCTCGCCCAGCTCCGAGGAGGATAATTCGCCCACTGAAATGAATAATTGCCGTCGTTTGGTTGATAAACCGCCGCTGGTAAGTCCTGAAACAGATCACTGGGGGAAACTGAGGCCTATAAATATTTTGTAGATATTATAAACTATTAAAACTGAAATTTTAAACTTAATTTACCATTTAGAATAGCTAAAAGATGTCTTGAATATATTCCTGTTTAATGACCAACAAATTTTTAAGTATTTTAATTATTTATATTTTTTTCGTGGCATTATTAAGAGTTTCCCGCAGTGTTTCCCCTTCGTTCTCCCTTCGTTTATCAATCCCGCTACTTAATATTAACTATTAGCCCAGGAGAAGGAGGCAGTGGTGGGCGAGACAGTAGTCCGGGGAGCAATCATTTTTTGTATTGTGGCCAGGTTCCTTTGAAGCCTCCCAGTACTCGCAAATTACTTTGCACAGGGCATAAATCTGCTTACGCTGATGATTTGCCAGGGAAATGGAGAAAATGGATGAAAATGGTGCCTTTTGAGGCATCCGTCTGGGCTCCCCTTAATGGCAAAGCAATGCAAAGTAGCGGCAGAAAAAGGAAAACTTCGAATTGAGACAACATCGGGAGAATGAAAGCAGTGGGGGAAAATGGCCAAGAATGAGTGGAAAATCCTTTGACTGGCTAAAACCGAAATTAAGTGTAATATTTTAGGTTGCCTCTTTGCAGTTGCATCTTCAATTTTGCAACTCTCTTTGCCTTAAATCACTCTGCTGGCGATCTGAAAGGCTATTGGTCCTCCACAATCGGACTCCAGTATGTACTCCACGTGGAATGGAGTGTTGTTGTGCCACTAAGCCTGCAGCCGAAAAGAGTTCATTAAATTAATTTGCACAAATGCAAATTTGCGACTAACGGCACTTTGGCACGCGCCACTAACAGAGCGGCACTAACTGCACACAACTAAAATTGGACGAAAAGGGAGAGCACTGGGAGAAATTATGGGTATTTTGTGTTAGAGAAATATACGCTATTTTTGGGTACCACATAAAACTGTAAACGATAATAGTTCGCTTTTTTAAGTACAATTCTATTAAAGGTTCAGCTTAATAATAATTTCCAGATGGATAGGCAAAATCCCAGCTTAATACTTTATATTAAATTACCTCTAGTTTGAAATTAATTAAACATATTATCGGAACAGAGAATGCCTTCCCTTTCCCCAATTTGATTTAAGAAACTTCTCCTCACAAGCCCCGCTCTAAGCCCAAGATGAACCCAAAGAAGACCCCGAAATTAATCTAAAAACTTTTAATTGGACGCATTAATTAGTTGCCTTAAAATATAAAACCCGCCTTGTCATAGTTGAACCTCTAGCGTGAAGGCACTTTCCCATTAGCATTTAGAACTCGCAACTTAAATAGTTTAATGACAGCCCGTCAAGACACAGCCATTTTCCTTTAAGTGCAGGGGAGTCCTGCCCAACAATGTCAGGATGTGAGGCAAATGGCAGGCAAATGCCGTTAACTTACTGACTTTATGACACATAAATCGCAGCAAAGGCGGCAACGACAACGGCAACGGGAACGGGAACTGCGAATGCAAATGCATCCGACAGCGACGTGTTTTTAGGCCTAGGCAGAAGCTCCTGTTCGAAGGACAATGGAAAACTTTTACCAGTTGGCGCGCCTGAAAGTAGGCAACCTGCAAACTTTTCCACAGATAACGAAGCAGCACTCGTGCTCGCAGGGAAAATCGGGGAGAGACCGGAGGAAAAGCGAGAGAAAATCAAATGGCTGCCGCTGTGAATGCTGCTTAGACACGTCTATTGTGCCTTTGTCTGGGAAATACCTTGGAAAATCCAAGCGAATCCCAGCCACGCCTCGCCCTCTTGTTTTATGCATTCTTTATAGTCGGGATTTGTCTGCCAGTTGGGAGTAAAGATAGTAGTGCTGGCAACCTATCCTTTTCTCGGTCAAATTTGTCTTAAAAGTGTATTTAATAAGGACAGAGAGTTCCCTTTGCAGGATAATTTATGCTTAATGCTATCTTTTTTCTTCAAGGATCTGTTTTAAAAAAGTTCTCCCAATAAAAGGGCTTTATGTCCTGTGAAATTATTTGTTTTTTTTAACCAAGTTCCTGTCATCTCTGCCGGCCTGCCCTCGATCTGCGTGAGTCCCTTTCGATGCCATTAGCATAATGGGGGCATTAGGTTGGCCCGACGCTCTGATTGCATACTTAACGACGGCCAAGTGGCGAGAATGCGCCAATTTAATTAGCTGCAATTGGAAATTCACTTGAACGAACCTCCGGCATCCCAATAATCGCCCGGACAAAGAATTCCCAACTTCAATTCTGGCCAGGCGATTTCGCTTTCATCTCTCCATAAAATCAACATAATTATCGCAAATTACGCGGAAATAACCAAGTCCAATTTACGTTTAGGCTGCTGGCTAATTGCGAAGCGCAATGGGAACCCATTTGAGCGGCAGCAGGAGGAGGGAAAAGCCAAAGGCAGGGGTATTGGCCCGAAAGTTTCCCTTCCAGTTGCGACTCAACTCATTTCAAAGTAATTTGCCGCAGAAGCCAATGCCTCGGTGGGCGTGCCTAGCCCCTCTGTTTAACATTTTATTGGTAACCAAAAATTTAACACATCAATCTCGGTTGTTGCTGCTGTTTGTTGGAGGCGAGAAAAGCGGCAAGGGGGCGGCACGTTGTTGCGGTTCCTCTGGCTGTGACTGAAAGAGCTAAAGTGTGTTTGATGTTCGCCGGATTTCCCGGGGGTGGAGGTGTAGGGGTTGGATGCGAGGCTTCGGGGGTGAGACCCACAAATCCCTGAACAACTGCACCTGACCTCCCGATACTGGTCAGAGTCCCGAGTTCACCATTATCGCAATGCAAAAACTTTGCCAAATTGGCAGACAACATGCAACATGCAAAATGGACGACTAGCAGTGGTTGCACTGAAAAAAAAATGGGGAAGGCAATAGATACTACTGAGAGTAATTCGATAATATTATATTCCTTAATTATTTATTTGTTCTTAAACCTAACTTAATTTATTAATTAATTTTACTAGTAATAAATCTTACAAATTTACATATTTTCTCCTTTCACAGGTGAAGCGCCTCACCATGGGCATCGGCCTGCTGCGGGGCACCGAGGACAGTCGTCCGTTGGTGCACAGCACCTGCGGCTCCTCCCTGACCTCTGGCTCCGGCTCCGGCTCCGGATCCGGCTGTGGCTCCACCCAGACCATCTCGGACGGCTATGTGAACGAGGCCATCTGCGATGGAACGCCGGAGAAGTATGTGGCCAGCAAGTTCGGCGACTCCTGCCGCCAGTCGCTTTCCGCCCTCGAGAGCGCCACGCAGCGCCTGCAGGTGGAGCTGCCCGCCAGCAACAAAAAGTATCTGCGGGAGACATGCAGCGGTAATAGAACTGAAAATAATCCTAATTAATTGGGAACTCAAAATATTTCCCTTGCCTTGCAGCAAACTCCAGTCCAAAACTGTTTCCCGCCCATGGCTCCCTGCGTTTGGATAACCTCAGCCTGGCCGAGCAGCAGGAGCTGAAGGGCGCCGCCTGGTTTCAGGCGGGCATTCCCCGCGAGATCTCGCTGGAGGTCCTGTCCCGCCAGAGTCCCGGCGCCTTTCTGGTGCGTCAGAGCAGCACCAAGCCAGGATGCTTTGCCCTGTCGCTGAGGGTCCCGCCACCATCGCCACGAGTGGCTCATTATCTGATTCTCCGGACTCAAAGGGGCTACAAGATCAAGGTGAGACTAAGGATTCCTTTACAAAATAAGGAATACCATCCCTTTAATCATTACTATACTGATTCATCCCGTTTTCTCTTGCCTTTCAGGGCTTCACCAAGGAGTTCAGCTCCCTCAAGTCGCTGATTACCCATCACTCGGTGATGCCTGAGCTGCTCCCAGTGCCGCTGACGCTGCCACGTCCGCCCAGTGCTCGATCCCAGCGGTCCTACGACCAGGATCGGGATCGGGGCGGCATCCAAAACGGAGCCGGAGGGGACTTTGAGATGTACGGCTCGCTGAACGACTTTCGGAAAATGATGGCCGATTTGAATGTGTGACCGCCGGGCGCCGGGCACTTAATTAATTAAGTAATTATGTCACGTTGATTGAATTAAGCGGCGCGGCTTGTCCCATTGTCCGGGTCGAGACAGGATAACAATCTGTTTCATTTGCGTAATTGGCTGTGCGGACGACGGTTGACGTGGCTACCGATGAATAGGCTCCATCCCGCCCCTGTGCACCTGCCCCCCTGTATACCCATCGCTGTGTCCATCTGTCCAGCTGCCCGTCAGGTGCTACAAAGCTCGCACAAATTTTTTATGAAAATTGATAATAAAATCAGCGTGGAGTCCCGCGAATGTGCTCAAAATCATTTTTGCAAAACTGATTAAAAAGGTGGAAAAATACGCAAACAGACACTCACATCGAGGTGATTATTATTATTTTTCGCGTTTTCATCATTTTTCCATGCTTTTTTCGCGAGAGAGAGTGGCAGGTGCAGCAGACACTGATACAGACAGAAATCTGAATGGGGCAGCCGGATTAAATGTTAATGTTTGCAAAAGGGTGGAGAAGGGGCGGCCACAAAGGGGTGGATTTTTTATCGGGAGTGCATTTGATGCCCACAAAATAAAGGAATATAACTAGATAGACTTATATATACATATGTATGAACTTGATAATGTAATAACTGCATTGTGACTCCATGTATTTTGTGTAAAAAAAAAGGGATAGAAAAATAAAGATGATTTGCTTTTATTTATAGAAAAATATCAGATAATGAATTTATTCAAGAGTTTCATTTATTTCAAATTAGGCATAGGCTAGGAAGTTTATTTATCCTTGCTGCCGGAGCAGCGTCTGCAGGCGGATTCGTCGGTGCCTCAGCACAGTTCCACTTTGGGGTTCCGGCTGCGCCCGCAGTTTAATTACTTTAACTGTAAGCATTGTAAAAACCAATTATACTAAAAATAAAATCAATTTTTAACAGAGTTTGCTAGTTTTTTCGTCATTATTGGGAGAGTTTGCTCAGTTTAGCGGTGTATTACAAGTAAAGGAGACATTTCCGACTCTATAAACCATATATATTCTTGATCAGCATCACCAGCCGAATCCTTCTGGCCATGTTCGGCAAGAAACTAAATGTGACCCATTTTTTGACAAAAATTTAAGGGGTTACATCGTTAAAATTGTCAAAAATTTACAAGTTTTAAAAAATTTTCTTAATTAAAAATATAGTATGCAGATTTTGTTAATCTTATAAAAACTAACTCTGCGCAACTTTCCGATTTGAAATTAATTCTTTTTTGACAAGTTGTGATATTTTAAAGTAGAACAATTTTGCATCACTTAAAGCGCCTCCTAGTGGCACCGAATTGTACTTTATAAATTGAGTTCAGTTAATAGCCGGTAGGTGGCAGCACAGCCCGTAGCAAAGGGAATTTTTATACCACATTAAAGCCCCCTAGGAGATCCTAAGTTTACTTTCAGAAATCTGTTCAGTTAATACCCTGCAGGGGGCAGCACAGGCGTAGGTATACATGTTACGGAGCTGCCATGACGGGGAAAATAGGTCAAACTATTCTTATTTTCCTCTAGATGTCACTTTTGTTTAGTTTGCGCACTGGCCGTATAGAGTAGTTCTTTTATGAACAGTAGGTTTTCGAAGTCGAATTTTCTTCGAACTGTTATACATACGATATAAGCCGAGTCGGACTAATTCGAACTCGAATTTAAGACTCTAAAAACTGTCGTCCTCTGCTGGAGTTTAGCGGCAGTACTAACCTTTCCGAAATATCAGTAGATGGTGCTTTATAGGTTAAAACATTTACTTTTACATTTATATGTAAAAAATATAAATATTTATAAGTTAAAATGATTTTTGATCAATAAAAATTTAGAAACAATAATTATAAACTCCAGTATCTCGTTCATTTTTAATAAACCAATATTTAATTGAATTTACCTAAAATGTAGTTAATATATTCCTTGACAAATCTTTGCTAATATTTAAAATCAAATAATTCGTATTAGAAACAAAACACAATATCCCCAATTAATCAGAACCTTTTTCCACGACTCCTCACCTAATTCGATGACATCTCGATTACCAAACCAAAGCCACTTGGCAGCTTCCCCAGATTAGGTCACAATTTGACCTCCGAATGATTCCGATTGTGCGACTTGGCCAGGAGGAAACGCAGCGGGCTGCAAAATAATTGTCTTGTCAACTTATGGATTTCGCATTGTTTGGCCATTTCGCCGGGACATCATCAATCAGGCCGACAAAGGCGAGCAACCTAAACACACACACACACACACACACTGGGTCGCACGAGGACCAAGGACCCTCACGCACACACACATGCCACTTGCGGGTGTCACGACCATCATCAGAGTGACGGACAACTTCCACTTTCGGGGCTTACTTCGCCAGAACGAATAACGAAAGGGAAAAAAACGTCGATCAACTCCCTGAGACATGACCAATAAAAAAGGGTTTGTGTGGGGCTCCTTCCTTCGTTTGCTTAGCAAAAAAATTTGGCAAACTTGAGCCTAATTAAAATGCAAACCAGTTTCCTCTAATTTTAATTTTCACCCTCCGTTCTCAAGGTTTTATTTTTATATTTCACCACCAGGATGATTTTGGCAGTGAAACAAATTAAATTAAAATTAAATCGAATCTTTTTTTGCCGCTAGAAAGTGCAGTGTGGACTGGTAAGTGAGGATTGTCTTTTGTCCTGATCAATTCTTATTTTGTGGGAGATTTCCCGTAGTCACTGCCCACTGTAGTTGGGACTTGTATCTATTGGCATATTGGAAAAGTGCCATGCCACGGCGACCTTTTTGTCGGTCCCTTTTTGACGGCATCTTTTTGCGCCAGAAATTTTCTTGGATTCGTTTTTTTTTTTGTTTTGCTGCTTTAGCGCCTGCTGGATGCGGCTTCGATTTTTCTTCTTTTTTTGGGGGACCAAGACCTGGTCAGTTTGCCATTTTTACATATCCCAAAGATATAAACTGTGAGAATATTAGTTAAATTTATAAGAATGTTAGATAAAACATTTATAAAAATATTTTCAAATAATTGTATTGTTATTTTATTTTTGTTGGGAAATAATTAGGCGTGGATTAATTTATTTAATGATTAGATTAAAACAAGAAACAATTAAGGAGAGTATGGTAACAAATAAATCAATTATATTGGTTTAGATATTTTAGATTGTAATAATAATAATTTTAAAACATTTTCTGGACAAACTAACCTGTGGTTACAGTTCACAAAATATATATTAATTTGGAAAATGTAAAACTAAATCTATAATATTAAATAATATTTTTTGTAATAGTTTAACACTTCAGTTTTTCGCTCTGTCGATATGCGAATACATTTCGGACATACTTATAATCGCACGTGACCATAAAAGTGCGTCTGTCTGCCGGCCAAAGGATATTTTGTGTATTTCGGTCATGTAACGGTAAAAATTGTTTGCATATTGTTTCGGCCGGGCCAACACGGCCATTGTGATTGTGCGTCCCGCTCTCAATATATCAATATATATCCCAGTGTCCTGTGTCCTGCGTCCTGCGTCCCTGTGTCGCTGTATCGGAACGTGTGCCAGATTGAATGAGGCAAATGAAGCGATCGTGATGACGACCAGAGCCAAGGCGAAGAAGGCGGCAAACTTTCGTTTGTTAAACAAATTAAAATAAAATATATGTGCGAGCAGGTCACGCACGTGCGCCTGCGGCTATGCAACGATTCCTGCAACACACGCTCACGCACACAGGCTCGCTCGCACACTCGCACACTCAAATTAATGGCCGGCAGCGCCATAAGTTATGCAGCTGCATATTAAACGTCCGATTGCGGGCCCGATTTCGATTCCAAGGCGCAGACTAGGGCGGCCGCCGGAGCAGCGGGGCCTAGCTTTACGGCATTTACACCAATTATCGCACACACACAGCGGGCCTGCAAGTTATATCATAGCCGGTCGGTCAGGAGGATATATGGCATTGCTAATGGCCGATTTTCACACGCCTGCTTGAGCAGTCGGAGTCGGAGTCGGTGAAGGAGCCACCATGTGTGTGGGCATAAACAAACAACCAACTGGATAGATAGATGGTCGGATAGAGATGCGAATGCGAATGCTACTGGCCCCGATACAGACGGACAGATAGATGGCCCCTCGGCGTCCCGGCATTTGCATTGAGTGCGGCCATAAATCAGTTTCATTCAATTCACTTAAGGACATTTTAGGTGCTAATTTCAAGCAGGAGTCAGTGACAAGCAGGTCAGATAAATATATCGATGGCTCTCGCCATAAAGCCATATGTCAGTGGTTTGTCTTAGGGCAAGCTGGAACTAGTAGTAAGAAATACTTCCATATTCATATTCCCCTAGGTTCGTTTTCCCCCAAAGAGTTTCCACTGTAAGCAAGTTCTGAGGACGTTGGAATTTGCCTGCAAACTTTGCTTGGGAAACCACACCAACAGCTCTCACTCGACCAGAAATGTATAGCTCTTTGGCCCCCGGTTCTGATTGCACTCAAATTGATTCTTGAATACATATTTGCATTTGATTATTTGTTGCTGGTGATTTCTATGCAAAATTAGACCAGGCTTTTTGCCAGTCTCTTTGAGCGTTTGGCTGGCTGCCTGATTTCTCCCCTCCCCCGAGTACGAGTTTGAGTGCTGGTGACACATTTCATTTGATTACATTTCCGTTTCCAAATTGTTGGGCAAACACACCGCCAGGAGGAGACCCACAACAGGTGCGGCTGCGGCTCTTCTTCAAGGTGCCTCGCTCCGATGGAGCTGCTGATATGCAAATGCCTTCATTTCGTCGCTATAACGCGTAAAAAACTGCTAGATTCCACACAGAGCCTTCTCACCTTCGCCCTGAGAGGCGGCGACACCCAACCCCACTTCCTGCTCTCGTGTTTGTGGTCGACAAATTCGCGCCGTATGTCCTGGCTTAGTGTGTGTAAGGATGCAACCAAAAAATAAAGCCAAAAAATAGGACCAAAGAGACAGAGGGGAGAGCACGTAAAGCAAAGTTGCACTTGCGTAAAAGTTTCCCCACCCGTTTGTTGCAAATAAATTAAGTGCAGGCGACGTTGAGGCTTATTGGCACAGCTCTCGCTTATTTTGTAAACAGCTCACAAATACACACGTATCTGTGACTGAGGCGGATGAGTGTGGTGTTGGGGCAGGAAAAGCGAGGCAGGTGGAAAACCCCCAGTGGAAGCGACGTTTCCGCTGTCAGTTAAGTCAAATAACGGCAAGAAGACACGTAGCTGTTGCCGCTACAGTTGAGATAATTCCTTGAAATAGTTTTTAAAATTAAAAAACTCTATGTATATATTTATATATATTCTGTGGCTGGAATGTACAGTTTGATTCTTGAATAGAACTACACAGACAATTAATCAACATGAAGTGTGTAAAACATATGTTTTTATTACGTTTTCATTGTAATTAAATCTGTTAAAAAGCGTATTTTCAATGCTATCAAACTTTGCACCTTCTTTAAAGATTAGTTTTGGGTAGTATTTTCTTACAGTGCACTATTACAGCTACCTGTGTTGAGGCAGGTTCGGGTTTCAGGTTGCAGCTTGCATTTGCAGCAGTTGTCAATGGCCGCGTGGCAGACTTTATCAGAACTTCCTCAACCCTATTCCAATACGGGGCGGGGAAAGCCCGGAAAAGTAGGCGTGGTCTGGGGCCTGGCAGCGGAACTTTGCTGAACAAAACGGAAGTGAATTGTTTCGTGTTTTCCTCACTCCGAATCCGTTTCCATGCCCGGTGCAATGCCTTTCAGGTTCAATCAGTTTTTTCCCTCCTTTGGAGCCACTGAAAGGAACTGATGGATCGATGCATTTCGACCGCAAGCAGAGAGCGTTTCTGGTAAACAAAGCAATGGAAAATCAGCCATAAATAATGAAACAGTCACTCATGCAAAATGCATAAATATATGCCGTAGTTAATTAGCGCTCACAGATTTTTAATGGCGTTAATTGCACGGCATAAATGACACTCGCTGGCAAACAATAAACGAAGCAGAAGCTCCACGTTGTTGTGTTAATAATCTGGGGCGAAAAAAGGGAATTTAATTAGCCACAGTTGCAGACGAGCAGTGGACAGGTTTAAAGCTCAAAATTAAATTGGAAGAAAAAAGAGTTGTCGCCGCATTTTTTGCTTACAGCTGAGCTGAATGAAACTTCAGCTTAAAACGCCATCAGAAGTTTTTTTCAGCTGACAATGTACTGTGCTTTTATGCGTTACATAAATATACATATATACATGTTTGTATATAGTGGGAAATTGCATTGGCTTTTCAAAAGGAAAATACTTTTGAATACTGCCAGTTCTTTCAGAAAAATAATGGAAAGTGTATGAATGTGGAAGGGCTTTGTACTATTAGATATATATATTTGTGGAGACTTCTGAATAAAGGTTAATTATTTAAAACATAAAAAGCATTACATATCTGAGTTTTATAATAGCAAAAATAAATTCCAAGTTGTCCTGAAATAAGACAATGGAAAAGTACTCTAATAATTTTATTAAGCTTAAGGTAAAGTAATTAAAGCTTGTAAAATGTTTTAAAATATGGAAGAAAATGCATGTGAGATTAACATGAAGGAATTTTGATTATAAATAACTTTTATTACACCATTCTACAAGCAATTTCTACTTACTTCCCCTAGTACAAAATATTTCCATGAATACTCCCCAGCAAATTGGCCCGAACTACTTGCCCCATTTCCCGCACACTCTCACGCTCTTCCCGATTTATTTTCTTCTGTGACATTTTCAGCGCAGTTAGCTGTTAAGTAAATTGTTGAAACGCATGCAGCTATCATAACTTGAATTCCCCTGGCAAGAGGTCCTTGCAGGACAAACTTTGCCGAGAGGAAGCGACAGTTGATTTAACACGAAGTCACAGACACACACACACTCGCCGGGTGCCTGCACCTGTCGTCAAAAGTTGCATAAGTCATGAAAGCCGAGGAAAATGGGGAGGGGACCGGGAAAACCCGGACCAACCTGCCCTGCGCCTGCATTAAAAATGTCAACTCGAGAGATTCTCGCTTTGGGAAATCCTAAATCCGCATCCTCGAACTGCAGATTTATGTGAGCTAATTAAATTTAATGCGCTTCGGGCGGCAGTCAATCTGCCTGGGCAGCTCTTTAATTTTTGATCAAATTTTCGTTGCAGGGAGCGGCCTTTCAATTTAAGAAAAAGTTCCAGCCTGAAAGGCAGGAAGGCGAGCAGGGAAAAGTTTATAGGCTTGTTAGGGAAAAGTTTCGCTGTGTGGCGTTTATTTTCGGCAACTGCCAACTCAGAGAGAGAGAGAGAGAGAGAGAGAGAGCGCAGGACTCGCAGCCAGCAACAAATGAAATGAAAACGTGTCAATTTACTTTCTGACAGGCCAGACACAGAAACAAAAAACCCCCCAAGAAGATCGGGGGCGTTTCCCGTTGAATTTCGGCCTCAATTTAATTTCCAATTAATTTGTCAGGTCCTGAGATGTAGTATAGTTGGAATCAGGCTAAGAAGAAGCTTAAAGTTTGACTTCTGTAGGTTCCCTCCCTTCGGCTGTGCCTGGCGGCAATTGATTCGACTTTGTCTGTTTATGATCGCAACCCTTTATGGGCACGCTTCACGGTCTTATTTATTATTTTGCCTTTATATACACTTCTTTGTGGCTTTGGATTTGTGGTCCCTTCTCGCTTTTTATGGCCATTCGACTCGCTTTTATTGTCACACCGCCGCGGAGGGTGGGGATAGCTGGGAGCGGAGTCACTTGGCCACTTCGGAGTTGTCTTTCGGCGTCATAAATTGCGCCACGTCGGCCATTTTGCGGCATGCTGAGACATTAATTTGATGCCATTGCTAAAATGGCCTGCTTACCGCGTTTCCGTTTCCGTTTCCACTTCCGCTTCCGCCTCCGCTTCCCTTTGAGAACATAATTTATTTGCCATTATGGAAACTTCAGTGGCTGTTGATTGGAAACTTGTAACCCATATGGTTATATATACTTTTCAATTTCAGGCGAGGCGGCAGAGCATAATTCCAAGTGCAGCTCAAGTTATGGCAGCCGAAGGAGCTCCTGCTTCTCCTCGTGTACCCCGTGTACAAATGTGGCAGAGTGTGTGTGAAGGACGCAGCAAAATGCCAAACGCAAATGTCGCCAATATCCCAATGGCAATCGATGAAAATTTATAGAAAATTGCGCACAAATAAAATTTTACGTTTGTTTGCTTTTTTCATTTACGATGCCGGCGAGCTGCGCTCGTCTCACCTTCTCTCCTTCTCCCGCTGGCTGCTTTCTTAACCTGTTTTTCTTGGCCTGCGGAAAATGCTTTTCCTTTGGCTTGACTTCTGCTCGTCAACGTGTTTTTCGAGCTGCAGCAAAACCGATTTGCATTGTTGCTCCCAAACGTGGGGGGTGGCCCAGCGGGGGGAATCCCATTGCTGTTAATGTTTACGATTGTTGCTTTCAATTTCAGTTAATTGAAACAAGGGCTCCGCCGCAGCCATGTTCACATTAAGCTCCCACCAAAGGGACCTGACAACACACACTCACACACAAGTCTCCCAGCTCACATGGCAAAAATTTAGCAATGTTTTCCCCGTTTCTGCATCTTTTTCTACGCTTTTCATAGCATTTTATTTTCGTTTACTTTTAGCACAAGCTTATTCTCTTTGCGCTGAAAAGTGTACTACAGTCTCTCACTTCGCTTAGGGGAAGAAGATTTTTGTTTCGAGTTTTTAGAGATGCGAGCATCAGGTTTCCGGAAATGTCCAGTTCGAAAAATAAAAGTCTATCTAAGCCCGCCCTAAATGGGATTGGAGTTAGGGGTGCCTTCTTCTGGGGGATCCATGGCCATCCCTACGGCTTGGATTTCGCAGCGGACTCTGTAATTAGGTGAAACTTTAAGTTTTCAGCATTTTGGACGCCGCCAGCAAAAGCCCAGGGGAATTATAACCAAGCCAACGGGCCAAATGGAAATAATTTCGGCACAGAGAAAAATATATGGGAGAATTTAAGGGATTTTTATCATTTCTAGCCGAGGGATTGATAGTTTAGATTTGTTTTTAATGATTAGATGGGATCTAAGGATTAAGTTGAGTATTTTTTCTTATTTGTTGTTTCATTTAATAAGGTGTTTAATTCCTATTAAGACTATTACTCTTAAATCTAGGAATGCTTCAAATAAATGTGGTAATTTACCCTAATTTCTTACTGTGCGTTGTTGTTTGTTTTTCGTTATTTTTTGCTTGCTTTATTTTTCCACTCTGTTTCTGCTGCATAAACAAAGAAATTGTTCTGCCACTAATTAACTCAATTAAAAATTAAATAACTTTAAACTCGATTCATTTGGGCCAGAGCTGGAGCTGGCCTGGCTGTTGACCGCATGTTATTGAATGGCCGGCTAGTGTTGGCCGGAATTGCTAATTGCGGCCAGGTTCAATTGAGTAACAAAGCAACCGCAGTTTCCTGCCCACACACCAGCATGGACACACATTCCCATTCCGATGCAAAACGCATTTCTGGTCACCAAACAGACTCGGAATAGTGGCAAACCCACCACTTTGGGGCCCAAAACGGCAGCCCAATGGGCTAAACTAAGTGTCTGACACAAAAATTGCATAAAAATAAGTGGTATCTGATGGCAGTGAGGGAAGCGGGGCGAATTTTCCACATCATTAGATGGCCAGCTGGGGAGTAGCCCGGTTTCGGTGGCCCTGCATATTCATCACACGCCATATTAATCAAGCTGATTTCCCGCCCTTCTCTCCGCTCCAAGATCCGCATAGAAATCACAAAAGTGCCAAGGATGCGTGAAAGGGTAAATCGCCAGGACGAGAGTTGTAGGAGCCTTTATGAATGAGCCAAGGAGGAGCTTTCGCTAGCCGGCAAGAGATGGAGCAGAGTCGTAAAAAAACGCTTTGTTTACCGAGGTTATTTCTGGACTGACTTCCAGGGAAAGCTCTGCCAAGAAAATACTGGTAACAGCGTGCAGGAATTATGGTTGAAAAGCTAATGGATATAAGTTGGGAATAGGAAAAGCTTTGACTGGGCCAGGAATTGGCTTCGAACCTTGATGGTAAAAGCTTTAGTGGAAACTGTCAGTAAAATTGTTATTGAGTTGTAAATGTATAAAGAATTACTAAATACATCAACAATAATTTACTTTCGTTGAAAGAGTTACCAATAGAAAAACGATTAATTTCCTATATTTTATAGGGTTTGAAAATGTTTAAAATGCTTCATTTACTTTAGAAATCATTTTGTAATACCTCAAGACGTATAAGCATATATTTTCGATCATACAACTAATCTTGTATAATAAATGCAGCTTTAAAATTAAGGCTAGTGTCCTAATTCCATATTATCGGACATTGGACTGATTATTCTATTTAAATGTAGTTTTTAGGAACAGTTTTTCTGTTCAAAATTCCTTCTTATATAAATAAAGATTAAATTTTATGAGGGAAGCAGGCGAAAAGCGGGGCACTCCGGTCAGCTATAGATACGCTTAGACAATCACTGCATGTGGGAATATACGGCACATAAAAATAGATAACAGTTAGGCACAGATAGCTCATATTTTAGCACTGGGAGATACGATACGGCGGCGCCTTAGGGAACCTTCTTGAACTTGAGCAGGCACTCGTAGAGGGTGAGCTGCTTGGTCTCCGGCAGCAGCATGAACACCATCAGCCCCACCAGGAAACTGAGGCCTCCGATCGTGAAGAAGAACACCGACACGATGATGAAGTGCTCGAAGGTGGCCAGCAGCAGGCCCAGCTGGAGCAGCTGCTCCAGGATCAGGACACCGGCCAGGCACCGGGCCTTGTGGGCGATGCTAAAGGCCTCGGCCGTGTAGACCAGGGCGGGCACTGCCACGCCCCCGGCCACTATGACCTCGAAGAGCAGCATCAGCAGGGCAATGGCCTGCAGGTTGATGTCGTTGAAGGTCTTCTTCACGGACTCCAGATGCTCGAAGACCCCGCCCACCATCACGATCACAATTCCGGCGATGAAGAGCGACAGGGAGCAGAGTTTCCTGCGTCCCTGCCAGTCCACGACCAAGGCTCCGACCACGCTGCCAAAGAGTCCTGCGAAGGCTAGCCAGTACAGGCAGTTCATGTCGCACTCCAGGCCATGCCAGCTGACCACCAGGAAGGCGCGATTGTAGCTCAGAGAGATGGCCAGGGTGGCGAAGCACCGCAGCAGCAGGACCTTGAGGAAGGGCAGCAGACGCCTGGCCCATCGGCGCCAGCCTGCTTCCGACTCCTCGGGCTCCTCCACGAACCGCTCCCAGTCCCGGGCACTGTGCAGCTGACGGCAGTCCTCCCTTAGCCTCACTAGCTCGGTGGAATGCCCGTGCAGAGCCTTCAGGGTCTCGCCCACTGCCATTTCCCTTTCCTGGTGCAGCAGCAGCAGCGGCGACTCCAGCCGATGGGACAGGGCCAGGATGACAGCTCCCAAGCCCAGACCGGCCATCGCGATGCCATGCAGTTGGTCCACATGCAGACCGTACCCCTGCGACTCCAGCGGCTCCAGGTTGTGCCACACGCGGGTGTAGAACACCTGCACGCAGACGCCGAGCCACAGGAAGATCCGCTCGCAGCTGACCAGCATTCCCCGAATGGAGGCAGCAGCCACCTCCGCTCCTGTGATGAGAGCCTGGATCTGGGTGAGGCCATAGGCGGCTCCCACGCCCACACTGCTGTAGCAGGCGGCCAGGAAGTGTTGGGGAAAAGCCACATTCAGGATGCCGGCCATGATGAGCAGGAAGCCGCTGGAGGTCTAAAAAAAGGGGGAGATTTTTGATGAGGCAACATAGAGAGTATTCAAATATTATTCAGATTTATTGTAGTAAATTTTGTAATCATTATTTTTCCACTCCAACATTCGCTGGGGAAAACCCAGCAATCGATCGATCAGCCCTCGCTTACCGCTTAGCGCCCATCGCCACTTAATGGCCAATGCAGGTTGAGCGCGATCGCCTTATCAGTTTATTGGACTGATAAGCCCCCTAATGGCTAAGTGCTAATGGCTGCAGTATCAATTCGTGGCTGGAGCAAATGGAGTATAAGTTTTTCACGGGAAATCACGGCAGGACAACACAATAAACCAATTAATCTTTGTCACCCGAAATGACATGCAAAATAGCTTGACTTTGGCATTAAATAATACTTGAGAGTGGGGAAAATATCCTAGTAATACCTAGAAGCTATTTCAATAACTAATTAAACTTACATAAGCCACGTTCTTGGTGACCCGCTGGACAAAGAGCGCTGCCAGAATGGCACCCAGGGCGGCGCCTATGAACCAGCTCATCATCAGGTTGTGTGTGTTATTGTTGTTGAGGAACTTTCCCGCTGGCGTGTCGAAGATGGACCAGGCCAGGCGCATGCCACAGCCCACGAAGACTATGGAA
Source organism: Drosophila bocqueti (assembly GCA_018151655.1). Lineage (NCBI taxonomy): Eukaryota > Metazoa > Arthropoda > Insecta > Diptera > Drosophilidae > Drosophila > Drosophila bocqueti. The sequence continues at coordinate 2,137,451 of JAECXF010000230.1, forward strand.
GCTGATCGGAAGAATCACATTACATTTTTAGGAAGTTCTTTGTTTATCATCCACATTCATTGGTGCTTACCCGCTGCCATCGACTGGAACTGCTGGCGGTAGCGCCACATGAGACGCAGCCAGGACAACTTGCCCTCCTCCTCGATCGTCGGCAGCATGTTGGGCATTTTGTGGCCTAATCACCGCCAACACAATTAACTTAACTTTGGGCTCAACAGTTGAGCTGGTTATGGCGTTTCCGCTTTTAATTATTTTGGCCGCTCGGTTTGTTGATTGTTTACTTGACACTTTTTTCATTGGAAACGCAGTCGTCGTCGTTGCGTTGTTTGTCTACTCGAGTTTGTCATTATTTTTGCAGTTTCTGTCACCGATCCGATACTCGTCGTTCCGGGCCATAAATTTCGCACTTGCCGGACCGCCAACCGACCGCCGCGACGCCGTTTGATAAATGGCCGAGCATCGGGCGGTTATTGAGCGAGGGAGCCGCCTGCCAGCGGCCGAGATAAGATAAGGAAACCTTTTTCTGTCAGCCACTTATCAGCCTGATTAGTGGATATAAATAAATTAATTAAATTTGAATATATAGGCAACCGATCACATGTATAAGTGGAGCGTACTTCTGCCTTTATGGCCGGGCCCAGAGTGGACGTAATAAAGTTTATTGAAGTGACGAGTGAAAGTGGAGCTCCTTGAACTAGTTCGTGCCAAAGACTTTATGAAACTATATTTTAAAATAAGTTAAATACTTTTCGAGGTCATTCAATAAATATATTTTAGAGTAATGTTTTATTGTTGATATTCCCTGATGTTTCAGTCGTTAGATAAGTCTTTACTTCATTTACATGCTAAATATAGAATTTAAAATACTTTTAATTATAATTTCCTTTAGTGAGTTAATGACCCAGTTTATAGGCCTGAATCCCCCACTAGTTCTCACTTTTAAAATACGCTTTTGTGCTATATAAAGTCCACCAAACATTTATGGCCACTGAAGTATCTTATCGTAGTTGAATGGGCCCCGACTTGATTGGGCCATATAGCTTTTACCATTTTACCACTAAGGAATATATACCTCTTTATATCCCCGGTGTTCCCCGAAGTCTAACTGCTCCTCATGCTGATCGGCACAAACGAGAGGGAAATCAAATCTCGACAGTCACTTCTCCGGCGATAAGACGTCGGCAAACATGCAGCAGTGCTCGCTATAAAGATTTCCGATTTATTCCTTAGCTATATCTAGGCGCTAGTCTTGTCTCCTTTGGGTGGCCTACTTTTAGGCGGGCGGGATCACGAACTCCTGGAAGCGGAACTGCGCCTGCAGCAGCGTGGTGTCCTTGGTCTCCGGCATGAACCAGACGCTGCCCAGGAAGCCGGCCAGCAGGAGACCTCCCAGGGCGAAGAAGAACATCTCGACACTATCGCTGCCCACGGCAGTGAGGCTGAGATCGATCTGGAGGATGACTACCTGGACGATCATCTCCAGGACATAGGCCAGTGCTATGCACTGCCTCTTGAAGCGGCGGGGAAAGGCCTCCGAGAGATACGCCGAGCTGGGAGCGAACCCTATGCCCGCGAACAACTGGAAGATGAGCAGGAGCCACAGGGCCATGCGCATGTCCCCGAAGCGGAGCAGCTGGGAGCCGGCAAACCTGCTGGCAAGGCCGAAGCATAGGCCTCCAGAGATTACCAGTCCCAGGAGCAGGGGTATCTTCCTGCCAAGCGAGTCCAGGGCGAAGGCGCAGCTGAAGCTGCCCACGAGTCGCAGGAAGCCGAAGAGGACATATGGTCCCGAGTTGTGCCTGTAAACCATGTTGCTCGTGAACGTCAAAGTGTAGGCCACCAGCATGCTGCAGCTCATCCCGGACAGGGCCCGCAGAACCGCCAGCCGGAAGAGGGCCGGGCAGGCCTTGCGCCAGCTCAGGGACCGGTGGTGGGCCAGGTAGGTGCGGTGGACGCTCACCTGGTCGTATGTTTCCGCTGTCACTGCCCGGGGTCTTTGCAGCAGGCGCAGCGCCTCGATGGCCGCCTGGTCGTCGCCCTGCTCCAGCAGATCCACCGGCGACTCGATGGAGAGCAGGGTGGCCATGACCAGGGCCAGCACGCCCAGAACTGCGCTGATTGCTCCCTGGAACTCCTCCTCCGAGAAGTCGTCTTCCAAGTCCCAGCTGGCACTGCACACGATCTGCACGAAGATGCCGATGCTCACGGGCCACTGTTCCGCCGCCGAGGTAATGGTTCCCCTCTTGTAGAAAACGGAGAGCTCACCCGCCGTGGCTAGGGAGGGAGCTATGGCCAGGCCATTGGCGAAGCCATTCAGATATCGTGCTGCCAGCAGGGCATTCAAGTTTAGCTTGCTCACAGCCATCACAGCTCCTCCAATAAGGACGAGCACGGAGCAGAATTGCTGGAAGAGGCAAAATAATGGTATTAAAGGAATATGTCTTAGATTCCTTAATTTATTTTGTATAAATATGCAGTTAGTAGAAGAATAATTATCACACTTCACTGGCAGTTGGTAAAAATGTGAATTAAGTACAACTTAACTGATTTTTGAACCTCATTATGATTTACTTTGCTCTCACCATTAACAATTTGTATGAACATTTCTGACTGAAGAATCCGCCCAAAGGGCCCCGAAAATAGCGGCTAAGAACCAGCAAATACGCAAATGATTGGTAACTTCCAGCTCGGAAAACAAAGCCAATGCTTCGAAGCCAATGCTCCAGGCTATATGCAGACCTCCGGACAGGAAGATAAGTGCCGCTGTAGAACAACAAAAAAAATTTAAATTATTATTTATCAAGTATTTGCCATAATACACAAAACGCTTATCTCGAGGCTTCATTTTTGTTAACAGATAAGATTTCTAGTGACAACTTGTAGAATCATAACGTTTTTAATTCAATGCTTAAGACATTGGAAGGTCAAGGCAACTTTAGTTTGGTTTTTATTTTGTACCAAGGACTTTTAAACAATTTTTGCATAGGATTTTCCATTGCTAAGAAAGTGAGGAACATAAATGACCAAAAAGTATGATAACCAAATGTCATGATGACAGTTTTTCGACAGGTGTTGGACTATATCAGCATATCGCTTTGATATTATCAAAATCTACGCCATAAATAATGATTCACTTCTGGATGGGAGTTCCCTTAAGGCAAGCATTTCCGGCTTTTACTACACAAAAATTAAATCGCTCATTAAAGGAATTCTGATGGCTTTCCTAACCTTCTCAAAACAGTATAAACAAGGCCCAGTTAATCGCTTAAATCATGTTAATGCATCTAGATTTTCCTTGATTATTTATATTAAGTACTTGAGTTATTTTCCCCACATCGTACCTGCTCCAACTGCATTTGCCTGAGGCTGATTTCGCAGATCCCGATTGCAGCAGGGACTCCTCTGGCTGCTCTGCAGGATCAGCTCCCGTTGCTGCCGCCGGCACTGTGAATGGGAATGGCCTGGAAACCATCTTCGGGCGATGGTCTGGGATCGGTGTCGGGCATCGGGCACCCACTGTGGACGAGCTGTCGAACAAGACTACCCATCGGTAGTTTCGGTTTTGGGTTTTTGAACAGGTTCGATCGGAGCTCTATCTATATCTTTTGGTTGCCCGCTTATCTTATCGCGTATTGATTGATAAACAAGCGCTTAGGTGTGCGCCAAATGTTTTGGATGGATTTTCCTATCACAAATGTTGAACCCGAGAGCATGTGTTATAGCCGCGATTTGAGGCAGGTAGAAGGTCGGCCTTTAGCTCTACCCCGAAAGGTACTTTCTCTCCCTCTCTCTCTCGAGGTGGGAAATCTCTCTTCGCGTGTCTCTGATGGGAAACAATGTTTTTACTTTCCAATGTCCAACTAATGACGATTGTTTTGTTGACACTTCATAAATGTTATCAATTGGGAAATACATAGCGGCGATTGCTTGTGCCGAGGTATAAATAGTTTTATTATCTGCGATTTCCAATCTGTGACTAATGCCTCTAGAAAACATCAGAAAAAGACAGGGGCTAGAAGGCCGTGTTGATGAACCTGCTGAACTTGTCCTGGGCCTCGCGCAAGTTGGTCCTCCTGGTCTCTGGCAGGCAGACAATTACGAAGACGAAGCCCAACAAATAGAGTCCCCCCACGGCGTAGAAGTAGTGGGCTCCGTTAGTGTAGCTCCATGCGATCCATCCAGTCACGATGAAGACAAGCATCTCCGCAATGAAGGTAAACGCAATGAAGTGCTGCTTCACTCCCAAGGGATACGCCTCGGCGAGGTAAGGAGACGTGGCCGTGAAGGCCATTCCCGCGAAGAACTCGAAGACCAGCACCATAATGGCGTTCCCGGTGTCGTAGGTAAATATATTGTACTGTGCGGCAATCATGAAGGCCAGGACACCGCAGACCAAGAGTCCCAGGACAGTGGGCTTCTTGCGACCCGCCGACTCCATGATGAAGGTGGCTATGAAGTTGCCCATCCACCGACTCAAGCCGAATCCACAGAGCCAGGCCCAGAAGCCTCCCCAGCCGTAAAAGTTCACAACGGAGTAGACCAGGGTCAAGTACACGAACTTGTTGATGCTCAGGACATTCAGGGCGCGGAGGAACACCAGCCGGATGAAGGTGGGGATGGCCTGGCGAATGCTCTGGCCCGTCGATAGGTCCTTGTTGTGGGCCAGGTACCGCTTGTGCTCCGCCAGCTGCTCGAATGTCTCGTTGGTCAGGGTGTAGGGCCTCTGCAGGCGCCTCAACGCATCGATGGCCCCCCGCTCATCGTTCTTCGTGGCCAGAATTATCACCGGAGACTCGATGCACAGCAGGGAGCCAATCAGCAAAGCCAGCAGTCCGTAAACGGCGCTCAGCACTCCCCGCATGTTCTCCGGCGAGAAGGAGTTCTTCGAGGGGTAGGTTTCATAGGTCCAAACGGAGATGTACACGATCTGCACGAAGATACCAAGGCCGAAGCACATCTGCTCAATGCTCGCCGAGATGAGGCCTCGCATGTAGGGCACCGCAACCTCTCCGGCCAGGGCCATGAACGGGGCGAACACCAGCCCATTGGCTATCCCATCTAGGTAGGAGCCTGCCAGGCTGGCGGAGCCATTGTTCCTGGTAGAGGCAACCACTATGCCGCCGATCATCACCAGTGTAGAGCTGAAGATCTGTGGAGAAGGGGCAACAATTAGTATTAATAATTATGATGTGCGGTGCTACTCACCAGGACATGCTTCTTGGCCACTTTGTTGGTGAGAAAGCAGCTGAGCACGGCTCCTATGATGCCGCCAATGAACCAGGCTAAGAAGTTATGAATGGTGGGGCCATAATACAGAGTGCCATGGAAGCCAATGCTCCACGCAATGTTCATGCCTCCAGACACAAAGATGAGAGCAGCTGGGGATCGAGTTTGTAATTGTACAAGATTATTAAGAGTTACAGATGGATACTTTAAAGAGGACAGAAGATTTAGGATTAAGATTTCATATTTCAAAGCTGATGTAATTGATAAGTATTCTACTTTGGACTCTGACTCACCTCCGCCCACAGCGTTAGATTGCGGCTTGTTCTTCTGATTGCGACTGTACCAGCCGCCATTCACTCCCACGTCCACGGTCTGCTGTGTGGGATGCGGTGGCGGTGGTGGCGGCGGTCCTCCATAGTACTGAGGCGGATATCCTGGCTGCGGATTGAATCCCAGCTGAGGTTGAAATCCCAGCTGTGGGGGATATCCCTGCTGCTGTGGTGGTGGATAGCCCGTATAACCTGGCTGCTGGCTTTGTGGCGAGTTCCAGGAGTGCCCTGGCTGAGGATAACCTGGCTGAGGATATCCCGGATGCGGTGGAGCACTGGCAAAGCCCAGTGGCGGAGGTGGTGCAGCGAACCTGTCGTTTCCCATTTCGCTCGGTTTTCCTTGCTGCTTTTCCAGAGGGCAACCAACCCCGCGTATGAGCAATGCGCAACTGGTTGACGGATTGTCTGGGCCAATGATTATAGCCTTTGCCAAAGCGACCGGAGTGATAATTGAGCGTGGGCCAAGGCTTATCGGCACGACATTGATAAGTGCCTAATGGTCAGCGATAAGCACGAGGACCCTTATCGAAATGTGAAATTCGTGAGATTGTATACCACGCTATACCCCTTAGGGGGGCCACCCACGGAATATAAAAGAAGTATCTGATTGTTAGAATTTCGATTACAGTCGGGTATACACGCTGGTAGGAGAATTAAGGTGTGAAAACAACAGCTGTGGAGAATCGTAATTCAAAACTTAACTAGTTTTATCTCTATTTTCTGATGCAGAAACGTGACTTTTTCAATTTACAGGGGGCTTGTCTCATATCTTATCTTAAAGTACGATTCAAATCTGCAATACACTTGAACATTCTTGAGTAAAGTAAAGTAAACTATATAGACACGCTTTCCCAAGGGCCTTCTCTACGACGATTAAATACTTTTCAGCAAACAGCTGCCTTGAGGTATTAACATTATTTACGGCCACTCTACAGTTAAAAACAGATATGATATTAGCTAGTCTTGCTTTTTTTAACTTAATAAGGAATATTTTTTTAAGAATAAACATTGTTTCAATATATACTTATTAATTGAAGTACTTGAATGCAACATCTAAAACAAATATTGTATTATTTTGTTCTAATTTATGAATGGCTATGATAAGGATCCTCATTATCAGCTAAGGTACTAAGGTCCCCTTTTAGTTTTAGGTTTTTCCCAATTGACCAAGTAATAACATTTTATGGTGAAATTATCTTAGGATCCAAGTTCTTTAATAATTAAACCAAAAGTATTTTAGTTTTATTTTTAATTGCACCACATTTATTTGTAAATTATTCATTACCAATAATAAACCAATTATTGGCAATTTGGTTTCAATATTTTCCTTTAACTCTACTTTTCGATAAATTCAAGTGCATTTTTTTTCTTGAATTAAAAACGCGTTTGAGAAATCGGCTAAACCTCTCCTGGGCTCCTCGCATGGTCAGCGGTCTGGTTTCCGGGAAGAATATGTAAGCAAGGATGAAGCCGCCCAGGTACATGCCGCCGATGATATAGAAGAATTTGAAGAAGATAATGAACATATAGATGATGACGGTAAGGATGCAGAAGACGAACATTTCCACGACGAAGGTAAAAGAGATGAAGTGCTGCTTGATGCCCAGCGGATAGGCCTCCGAAATGTACGCGGAGCTGGGCGTGAAGGCGACGCCCGCGAAGAAGGCGAAGACCAGGAGCAGGACGGTCACGCCACTCATTCGGTTGTAGACATGGTCCTGCCCTCCGATGGCGAAGGCCATGCCGGCGGCAACCAGCAGGCCCAGCAGCGTGGGCTTCTTCCTGCCCAGACAGTCGGAGCAGAAGCTGGTGAACACGGTGCCCAGCAAGCGGCAGATGACGAAGGCAATGATCCAGCCCGTTGCTTTCGTCTCTTCTCCGTGCAGGTTCCTGTAGAGGACGTCCGTGAAGACCAAGAATGAGGAGAGGCTTATTGAGTTAAGGACTCCCAGGTATCCGAGTCGCAGGAAAGTGGGCACCGCCTGGCCGATGCGCCGCAGTACATTGATGACACCCGTCTCCTCGTCGTTGGCCAGCATGAGTACCGGCGCCTCGAAGGTCATGAAGCTGCCCAGAATCAGGGCCAGGAACCCGAGGATGGTGCTCAGCACTCCCTTCATGTTGTCGGACGTAAAGGACGAGTTGTAATAGTCGTTATACCAAAGAGGGACATTGACAGTCTGCAGCAGGATGCCGACATTGACAGTCTGCAGCACGATGCCGATGCCGAAGCTAAGCTGCTCCATGCTGGCATAAATGCCACGCTTATCGGCCACCGAGAGCTCGGCAGCCAGAGCCATGAATGGAGCAAACACCAGGCCGTTGGCAATCCCGTCCAGGAAGCAGGTGGCTACGGTTCCACTCACGTTGTGGTGGGTGCAGGCGATCACCAGGCCGCCGATGGTAACCAGAAGGGATGCGAATAGCTAATTGGATGGAGTCTCTAAGAGTTAGTTGGAGTTCGACCTGGATATCACATTTGTATCGCTTACCAGGACCCACTTCTTGGGAACTTTGTTGGTCAGTCCGTAGGTGATCACCGCTATTCTATTGAGTTACGCTCAGTCGTATAATAGCCGAGGGGTCCTAGGTTATAAACGGCCGACGCAATGTTCATGCCTCCGGACATGAAGATCAGACCAGCTGCGGATGGAAAAGGAAAATTGAGACAATGAAAACTATTAAAACATGGAGGCAAGACCATTTATCAACTGATCATCTCAATTTGTAAGCACTTGCATAGTTTAATTATTAGCTTTGTTATTTAATTGTGGTGTGTATATTGACTTTATTCGCAGTAATAGCTTGTAGGCTTACGTCACTGTTCCTAATCTATTGATATTCCGGGAAATGCAGAGCGTTTTCGGCCAGAGTAGATAAGATTATCGTCAGGTTTTTGGCAAATGGCTGGCATCCTGAATGTCAAAAGGCAACTCACCTGCGCCTATGCCATATCCCTGAGGCTTGGTCTTTTGGTTCAAGGAACAACATTCTTCGCGAGGACCCTCCACCGGGGTGGGAAGAGTCATCTGTGGCTGTCCATAGCTCTGCGCTGGATAGCCCTGCTGCGGCTCTCCTGGCTGTGGATATTCTGGTTGTGGGTGTTCCGGCTGTGGATATCCTTGCTGCGGGTATCCTGGCTGCTGGTGTGGTGCTGGGGAATTCTGCATTATATTCCTTCAAAGCTTTTACCGAAGCGATCCGTCTTGGCAAGAGATCGATTTGGAACTGGTCACTGGATCCGCAAAATTATTTATATATTTCCCCCGAGATCGGGCCTGGCCCAACAGCTATTCCAGTGCGGGGTCAAGGTTTATCGCGGGTGCCAAGAAGTGATTTGGGGGTCAGGCTCTTATCGCAATGTTTGTGTTGTGAATAAGCGGTTCTTACCGAAAAACCTAAGCAGCATTAGCGGCTTCAGCGGTCTAGCGGCCTCGTAGCGGCACAGATAAGGAAAAACATATTTTTCGAGCGAGAGTTTTTAATTTTTTGCTCGCTTTTGATCAGTAAAGAGCGGATTTTAGTTTGTCCAGCACGCCGGCTAGTTGAAGATTGGCTCTCCAGGAAGAGGACCAAAGGCGCCGGAAAACCGGAGTTGAATCCAGAATGATGTCGGAAGTTAATTTTAATTGTGGCCATTTGATCCATAATACTCAGGGCGGTATCCTGGCTGCGGATTGTATCCCAGCTAAGGTGGATATCCCAACTGTGGGGGATATCCCAGCTGCTTTATTACCTAGAGTACTTTTCCTTTAGGGGTTAAGATCTCTAAGGATCCAAGTTCTTTAATAATTAAACCAAAAGTATTTTACTTTTGAATATTAAAGCTTCTAAACCATACTTTATTTTTCATTGCATGACAGTAAGTAAGTAATAAATACTTTAATACATTACCAACAACAAACCCATTGTTGGCTGTATTCTCTCAATATTTTTCTTCAATTCTTCCTTTCGAAAACAGAATATTTTTCCTCGATTAAAAACGCGTGTTGAGGAATCGGCTGAACATCTCCTGGGCACCACGCATGGTCAGCAGTTTGGTTTCCGGGAAGGAAATGCAGGCAAGGATAAAGCCGCCCAGGTACATGCCGCCCATGATGTAGAAGTAGTTGTATCCCTGCATCAGATTGAAGTCACACACCTGGATGATGAGGAAGACGAACATCTCCACGATGAAGGTGAAGGAGATGAAGTGCTGCTTGACGCCCAGCGGATAGGCCTCCGAAATGTACGCGGAGCTGGGCGTGAAGGCGACGCCCGCGAAGAAGGCGAAGAGCAGGAGCAGGGCGGTGACGCCACTCATTCGGTTGTAGATCCCGTACTGCCCTCCGATGGCGAAGGCCATTCCGGCGGCCACCAGCAGGCCCAGCAGCGTGGGCTTCTTCCTGCCCAGACAGTCGGAGCAGAAGCTGGTGATCACGGTGCCCATCAGGCGGCAGATGCCGAATCCAATGTACCAACCCTGTGCGGTCGACAGTCCGGAGTTCAGGTAGATGGAGAGGGCCAGAGTGGTCATCACGAAGGAGGAGAGGCTCATTGCGTTGAGGGCTCGCAGGTAGCCCAGCCGCAGGAACGTGGGCACCGCCTGGCCGATGCTCTGGCCCAGAGTCAGGCTCTTGTTCTCCGCCAAGTAGCGCTTGTGCTCCGCCAGCTGGTCGTACGTCTCCTCCGTCAGCGCGGCCGGCTTTTGCAGGCGCCGCAGGGCGTCGATGGCACCCGGCTCGTCGTTGTTGGCCAGCATGAGTACCGGCGACTCGATGGTCATGAAGCTGCCCAAAATCAGACCCAGGAACCCGTAGATGGTGCTCAGCACTCCCTTCATGTTCTCGGCCGTGAAGGACGAGTATGAGGTGTAATAGTCGTAACTCCAGGAACTGGTATAGAGAATCTGCAGCAGGATGCCGAAGCAGAAGCTGAGCTGCTCCATGGTGGTGGCAAAAGTGCCCCTCTTATAGGCAACCGAGAGCTCGGCAGCAAGAGCCATAAATGGAGCAAAGACCAGGCCGTTGGCAATCCCGTCCAGGTAGCAGGCGGCTACGGTTCCACTCCCGTTGTGGTGGGTGCAGGCGATCACCAGGCCGCCGATGGTAACCAGAAGGGATGCGAATAGCTAATTGGATGGAGTCTCTAAGAGTTAGTTGGAGTTCGACCTGGATATCACATTTGTATCGCTTACCAGAACCCACTTCTTGGGCACTTTGTTGGTCAGTCCGCAGGTGATCACCGCTCCAATGATGGCGCCAATGAACCAGGCTATGAAGTTATGCTTAGTCGTAGAATAGCCGATGGGTCCTCGGAAGCCAACGGCCCACGCAATGTTCATGCCTCCGGACATGAAGATCAGACCAGCTGCGGATGGAAAAGGAAAATTGAGACAATGAAAACTATTAAAACATGGAGGCAAGACCATTTATCAACTGATCATCGCAATTTGTAAGCACTTGCATAGTTTAATTATTTGCTTTGTTTATTAATTGTGGTGTGTATATTGACTTTATTCGCAGTAATATCTTGTAGGCTTACGTCACTGTCCCTAATCTATTGATATTTCCGGGAATAGCAGAGCGTTTTCGGCCAGAGTAGATAAGATTATCGTCATGGTTTTTGACGAATGACTGGCTTCCTGAATGTCAGATGTCAACTCACCTGTGCCTAGGGCATTTGCCTGAGGCTTGTTTTTTTGGTTGTAAGAGCAACAGCCAGGAGCCTCCACCCGGGTGGGAGGATCCCGCGGAGGCATCGGTGGCGCCGGCGGGGGAGGACCGCCGTATGTGTGTGCAGGAGTCATCTGTGGCTGTCCATAGTTCTGCGCTGGATAGCCCTGCTGTGGGTATCCTGGCTGTGGGTATCCTTGGTGCGGGTATCCTGGCTGCTGCGGTGGTGCCGTGAAAACCACCTCCTGCGGAGCTCCAAACTTGTCGTTCTGCATTCTATTCCTGCAACTCTTTTACCGAAGCGATCCGTCTTCGCAAGAGGTCGATTTTGAACTGGCCACTGGATTCCGCAAAATGGTTTTTATATTTCCCAACGAGATCGGGCCTGGCCCAACTGCGACTCGAGTGCGGGCCCAAAAGCTTATCGCAGGTGCCAGGCATTGATTAGAGGGGCTAGGCTCCATGGTAACTTGTACGAGTGTCCGATAAGGACTCTTATCGCAATGTTTGTGAATAATGCTAAGCCGTGTGATATATGAAAGTGTGTATACAGTCCACTTCGGTTTACTGAGGTTTTGATTTGACACAGAAGTGTGCCTATCCGACGGAGATGTGGGTACTTTCCCGACATGACACATGCCTCAAAGTCCATGGCAGAAAATGAATCATGTATATTAAACGATTCCAAGAAAAAGGTCCTAGCTAAATAGCTTGGTTCAGAGCTTTTTATCGCTCAAATTTCAGACTAAAATTGCTCTTAATCAGTTGAAGTTTTCTTATCTAAACCCTGAATTGTTCAATGCAATGGACTTGTCTGGTGTTCAGTGCCTGAATCATAAAATGTTTTTCGTTTTTATTATATCCGGGATGTGGTTTATTACTATATTGTCTTTAAAAATAAATTGTATCATTTACGAGCCAAGGCAATGGTAAATACAATAAAATAATCATCAATCATTTAAAAACAATCTTTTTATTTCCATAATTAGTCATATCTGGCATGTAGTAAAAGATTTGAAGAGTATAAAGGTTAGTACAGTGCTCTTTATTTAATAGATGTGAGGTATAGTGTAATGTCTATGAAATATTTTATTGAACAGCTTTAAAGAAAATTTACAAAATGTGCAATGTGTTTTCAGAGTTTATTCATTCATTTTTTCGATCTGGGCTTTCTGGGCTTTGGTTGCTTCTTCGAAGGATACAGAATAGAGACAACCATCATCACGTTATAACAAAAGTCCTGTCATAATATAAATAAAAACATATTCAAGTAAGTATTGAAGTATTAAAATTAATTTTTATTTTATTTTTATTGACTTACCACGATATTTTTCTTGTTTTTTATAATATAGTTACAGGCTGCTCCGATCACTCCAACAATAAACCAGAAAACAGCAATGGCTAAAAGCGATAAGATAGATTTTTGTCATTAGCTTAATAAAATATTCCAGGAATTTTTGCCCATTTCGATGGTGACCGATAAGATAATCTTACCTGATTCCCACAATTTGTTACCCTTGGGCTTTGTCATCGTTTGATACCCTTTGGCTTTATCATCCCAAGTGGACCTGGCCTCCTTGTTAACTTGACACATTTTCAGCGAATGAAAAGCACCCTTCCTCGGTTGTGTTTAAATTGAAACTGAATTCTGAGTTCTTGTGACAATATTTATGCACAATATCAGCTTAGTTTATGGTCAGTAGTTGGCCATTATCGCACCATTTTAGATAGAGAAATCTAAGTGGCTCATGGAATACATGCAAAAAACCTTTTTAGATTAGCATTTTTATGATTTTGTGATCTAATATTAATTTAATTGGAAATTTGTAAATTATTGTTGATTATTTTAAATCGTTTATTTACATATTTATTGTTCTTGAAAACAAAGTTCTAGCACATGCTGAATAACTCTTCAGGTAAAGCTAGTTTTGCATATAAATTCCTTTCAAAATAATTCTTAAATACGTGCGAACAGGGCATTCCTTACATCGACTTTAATGTAAAGCTACCTAACCTGTGTTATCACCACTGTACTCTTCTATAAGTTTCAATTGCAAAAGGGGGATTTCCCCTTAAAAGAAATAACCGCGAACCGCCGATAGCCACAGCACTGATCCAATAAAGTCCGATAAGCCGTCATATTTAATTATGTTTATTGAACACTCAGAAGTCCTTGTTGAACCACTTGGCAAACTTCTGCTGCGCCTCTGCCAGAGTGACGAGCCTCGTCTCCGGCAGGCAGAAGATTCCCAGGAGAAAGAACACCATGGACAGGGCACCGAGCACCTGGAAGTAGTCCGCGATCCCATCGAGGGAGGGAGCAAAGCTGCAGAGCAGCAGTCGCGTGATCAGCTCCATCACATAGACCACGGCCACCAGGTGGGGCTTGACGGCCAACGGAAATCCCTCCGTGAGGTACACGGCCGAGGCACACTGACCCAGTCCCGCGAAGAACTGGAGGCTCAGGAGCACCACCAGGGCGGCGATCATGTGCGGAGTGCGTCCAAACAGATTCGCAAAGGCGAAGGCAAAGGACCCGGTGGAGAAGGTGCCGAAAAGAGTGGGCTTCTTGCGCCCGTTGGTGTCCATCAGGAGCACCACGCAGAAGCAGCCGCACCACCGCAGGACCCCAAAGACCACGTAGGGCCAGGCCTGGAAGCTGCTCACCAGCTGACTGGCCGTCTCGAAGAGGGCACTCCAGATGACCAGGTTCAGGCACAGGGAGCCCAGCAGCCGGTGGGCCAGGATCTTGAGCAGCGAGGGCAGCCCCCTCCGCAGGCTGGGCCACCAGCACAGCTCCCGACTGGCGGCCACGTACAGCTTGTGCTCGTCCAGCCGCAGCAGGGTCTCACTGGTCACCATGTAGGGCCGCTGCAGGTGCCTCAGCGAGACCACCGCCCGCTGCTCGTTGGACCGCATCAGCAGGTGCACCGGCGACTCCACGCACAGGGTCAGGGCCAGGCCGAGGGCTATCACGCCGTAGGTAATGGAGAGCACTCCGTGCACTTGATCTGCCGCAATGGCAACGCTCCACTCCACCCGCCACACGGCCGTGTAGATCAACTGCATCAGGATGCCCGTGTTCGTGGCCAACTGCTCCACCGTCGAGGCCAGCAGTCCCCGGATGCCGTTCACCGCGATCTCGCCCACGGTGCTCAGGGCGGGCACGAAGACCAGCCCATTGGCCAGTCCATCCAGATACCGGGCGGCGATCACTGCGGTAGGGCTCTCGGGCCAGGCCAGGAACAGTATGCCGGAGGCAATCACCAGGCAGGAGCCGAGGATCTGTAGGATGTGTATTTTCTTTAATACTTTCCAATATCCTCTTGTTCTTACTCACATATATCGGCTGCTGTGGCAGTCGGTGGGTGTAAAAGGCGCCGAAAATAGCCCCCAGGGTGGCGCTGGCATACCACGCCACCTGCATGTGCACCGTGAGCAGGAGTTGATCGCGATGCGCGGAGTGCACCGCGAATCCTGCGCCCCAGGCCAGGCTCATGCCGCCGGAGATGAGGACAAAGGAGGCAGAGCCCAGGGCGCTCCACTGCGAGTGATTCTTGTGGCCGAGTCGGAGGAAGGTGACCACCGGCGGGGAGGCACTGCCGGCAAGCGAATCCTGCGCCGGCGACTGGCACTTTTTCGCCGACATTTCCGATCCGTTTACGGGGCGGCCGACCCACTCACCTCTATTTATAAGGCGCCGGCAGGGGATCGGGATTTTATCAGCTTATCACGCTTGCATATCCATTTCCATAACGGAGGCAATTGCTCTTCCATGGCCATAAAGTCATCGACAGTAGCAGGCATCAATCGGGACAGGGAAAATCAATATGCTCACTCCCCATTTAATTAACGCTGATTCGGCGGGCATAAATCATATCCGGGGGTTCTGGCGATAGCTAATCAATGTTCTGCCTCCTAGGAAAGTCTCCCTGCTTAATTGGTGCGGAGATTACGCACGTGGCGTTACCTGGAGGCGTTTTATGATTTGACATATTATCAGGGGGTTTGTTGTAAATTAAGATTAAAATTCACAATATTCTAAGCTTGAAAAAGTGTTCTTAATAAATTTCATTTAAAGGTCACTCTATTTAAGCGGTGGCCTGATTAATGACAGATTTTTGTGCCTGAAGCAAATGTGTTTTTCAGCTAAACATCGTTTTTTTTATATATGTTTGCAATAATATTTGCCTAGAAAAAATATTCGCTTACTTGGTAAGTTGTTAAATGTTTCGCTCAATGGTTCCTTAACACAATGAATTATGGTTTTTATATAATAAAAAATGTTGCATCAAGTTAATGATCAATTACAGTGCTTACACTATACATTGCTATTTCAGAAGTTTTTTGTCGACATATTTATATTTTCATAACATGTTTATGTGCTTAAAATCACAAACTAAATGTGGATTAGTTTTATGGACATTTCCTTCATTTGTTGTTGCACTGCAGCAACTCAGTTTTATACCGAATACCCTAAAAAAAAATGCACATTTCGCTTAATGAGTTTTCAAATAACAATAAAATGCAATTAATTTTGTGGTCAAGATTTTTATACAAAACTTTTTATGCTGCTCATTACTTTTTACAAGTTCTGAATACGCGGAAGCTGAATATTTAAATTGAAATTCTGTGGAATCCCATCTGAAATCAGATCTCCGCCCGACATTTGCATCAACTTTCGGGAACGGTTTGTGTGGCTAAACGAGAATTTCTGCCGACTGGCAAGAAAATGCGGGTAACTCTGCCAGGCAGAAGGGGAAAAGCGGGCAATGGCCTCCCCTGTCTGGCACTGCATTGCGGCAGGCATATTAACTCCGGCCAGCAGATTAAACACGGCCAATATCATTGCATTTGCCGCCTGGTTTATGGGCTGGATAGCTCGCAGCGACTCTTCCGACTCGGGCCTCCGACTCGTGCGTATGCCCGAAATTGGCGGCGGGCCCTGCACCGGCACATTCACATAAGAAAAGTGGAAAATGGCGCAGAAACTTTTATCGCAGGTGCTTTCCCGGCCTTCCTGCGATTTCCCGGCCGGGCAGGGATAGTTTTCAAACAGAACTTGCCTCCAAGTTGGCGATAGTGTTTAACTATGTGCGCACAAGCCGGGTCCGGGGCGTTAAAATAAATTTAATTTTATCGCTACATAAATACATGGGCTCGGCGAGGAAGCGAGTCCTTGGAGTTAGTCGAGTTTGCAGCACTTTGTTGGAGTTGTCCCTCAAGTGACACTTCCGTCCGCCGGGAGGCCATAAATCCCCGGAGAGGTATTTCCTATTTTCTATTTTCCAGTTTCTATATCCCCCTGAATCCTGGGCACCCACATATTAATTAGAGCCCGCCACTCGGCGATCATTTGAATGGCCAACACTTTTATGGCCACTCAGGCGAAAATATAAATAAATGTTATATTGATCTGATGCCGTTTTATGGCCCAGCACAACACAACACAGCACAACACACGGAGAGAGCGACCCGAAATGGGCAATTTTCCATTTTTTCCCAGCGCATCTTCAAAGATTTACGAGCTTGGGGCGGGAGAAATGGAGCAACAGCGAAAAGAGGAAATGGAAACGAAAATTGTATAACATAAACTTGGCTAGAACAAAGGCCAAGTGGAAATTTCTCTCTATAAAATAAGGAGCGCAGACTGTGTCGCAGACATGAGTGTGTGGCGGTGAGTGCGAGTGTGTTTGTGTGGCAAGGAAATTTGCGGCGGCTGCTGTTCGTCATATTGCGCATACGCCGCGTGTGCAAATGTAATTTAAAATGCATATTATGCCAGCAGCCCCACGATGCAGAGGATATATACTGCGAACACACACACCCAAGACATGGGCTCTTTCAATTAGGACAAAGTTGAGTGAATAAAATGCTCCGAGGAGGAAATGTTGCTGCCAAGGACAAGGCCTCACCTCAACAGTCTCACGTGCCCCCAAGTTTTGGCCAACTTTTCAGTCAATATTTCATCGTCAACTTTGACTCTGGGCCATCGATCGGGCCTACCCTCCCGCCCCTCTGGCCACCATAAACAATAAATCCCAAGTTAATGTACTGAAATAATAGAGTTTTTCCTAGCCTCAGTAGTTTGCTCTTGGCTCTTGGATTTAGCGACAGGCCTGCGGAAATTATGTTTATGCAAATCCCAATAAGACGTCAAGGAAGTCGGGGCCCAAATTAATTTAGTGGGTGCCCGGGATGAGTCCTCGCACAAATCCTGATTAACTCCGTGGCCGAAATAAAGAAGACAACAAATGTGCACTTTAGTCAGCAGCCAGAAAGACAAAACAATTGTTACAGCGCACACGCTCCGCTCTCGTATATTAATATATGGTGTATGGTGTATATCCCGGCGAGTCCTTGTGTCGGTTAATGCAGGCTAATAAATTTCGGCGACATTTGTACCTTTTGTCGGCCGGGGGGGCGTGGCATTCTTCCATTGTTAACACGAGGCGTGGGCGGAGATGGAGGCGGAGGCGAAGGCCAAGGCGTCGGCATCGGCGTCACAAATTCCCAGCTTTTTCCTCGTTGTCCTTCGCCCGTGAAACGTCAAAGATGCCTGAAAAATTGCCACAATTCATTCGGAACAGCAGCTGGAGTTGGAGCCGGAACTGGAAAATGGGGAAAGTGCGGAAAAATCCGGGAGCCAAAGGGACCAGGAGGCGAATGGCTGCAGCAGCTCCTGGAATTTAGTTGTTGGATCGCCTTCGCTCTCGCTCCGCTCAAGCAAGTGATTTGTTTTGCTTCGTTTGGCAACAAATCAGAAGATAAACGACATCGATTGCGGCAAAGGACATGCCCGTAGCAGCCCCCGAAAAGGATTCGCCAGCCGCAAATTATGAGTCCTGCCCGAGTACATGTATATAATACACAAGTTGTGTATATAAATGGCACTCAATACCCTGTATAAATACGATTTTAAGCCGAACTAAGCGCCACATTGTGTGCAATTAAAATTGCATTATGTTTGTAAGCATTAGGCAAACATTTTGGCAATTTTTGGCAATTTACTTTTTGGAAATATGCACTTTGTTCTTTTTGTTGCACCTGTCCTGATGGCAATCGGAAATTTTATTACTCCCCTGCCAGGAGCATTTAATTATGCCGCAGTGCCACAGCCATAACATTCACATAGGCATGCACGTTAAAGTTTTCACAAAAATAATTGAAAACGATTTGCGTTTAAATTATTCAGAGCCTTCAATTGAGAGGAATAACATGAATATTTATTCGGGCCCGATGCCGGGTCACTGCTCTCGCCTTGCCTCTTGCCCAACTCTTGCTCTCGATTTATTTAAGTTTAAACTTATTTAAAGGACCAGCCGCTCTCCAGGGACTCCACGTAGTAAAAACAACTCATTTGCATAAGCAATAACAAAACTTCGGGCCATAAAGGTTGATAAACTTAACGCGAAATACAAAATGTAAATGAGTTGGCCTGCGTATCTCCGCTCATATGGGTAATCTAATTAAATGTTATGTTTTCGTTGGAATACAAGACACTTACAATGTTAATTTAGCGGCGTATCTTAGTGGCCCGGGTGGTTTACACTTTTAACGAGCCACTCAAACTTTGAGCCAAGAAAGTGGGTGTTGTGCGCCCGCCAAGGATAATAACTTTTATCACACCTGCCATAAACCCGGGCCCACACTAATGGCCCTGCCCGACACGGCGGCGCACATAAATCAATCATAATTGTCCTTGTTAACTGCAATCATGAATATTTCCTCGGCGTGTGCATAAAGCAAATGACAGTCATGCCATACACATAGCCGCCGTCGCACCACACATAACATAACTACACATCCCCCAAACACAAAGGCCCGAATATCCTTTACCAGGAATTCCATGCACTGGGTAAAACTGGGAGCGTGGGATTCTATTTGATTGTTAATATTAGGAGGGGATTGTAGGAGAACAACTGAAGGAACTAACTTTTCGCTTAAATTATTATATATTTTAAGCGGTAGTTTTAGCTTAATTGTATCCTCAAATATGGCCAAACCCACAAATCAGTAAGATTTTTCGGAACTTAGTAAGAGCATAGTTAAAGTTCTGTATTTATTCTTTACAAGCTTCAAGAAGTTTCTCCCAGTGCCTGCCTGTGTGTGTTGGCCCTGATGTTTGGGGGTCTAATTGCTCCTCGGATTCTGGCCATGGATCCGGACCCGAATTAGGCCCGCTGAAAGATTGCATCAAATGAGGTTTAATTAATTTTCGAACCCACACCCGGAACGGGTATTTGACAGGACAGAACAGTAAGGGAGTGGGAGCCATTGTTGTGGGCCGCAACCCAATGTGTTTGCTTTAGCTAATTGATTTTCTTTCAGTGCGTTCCATTTGCATAACAATCCACGGGCGCCCTTCCAAATCGAAAGTCAGTCGGGGAAAAGCGAAGAGTGACCGGTGGAAAGTGAAAAGTGAAAGCAGTAAAAAGCCAACTGTTTCGGTTTTTTTTGTTTTGTTCTGTTTGTTAGCAGCCAGCAACTAAAACTGAAATTAGAGCCCGTCAGAATTGTCATTGGCACACTTTTATTTTAATTGGTTTTTACCTGCTCAGTATTTCATGAAGGAAAATAATACAAATATAGCAGGGTTGATAACTTAATTGCTGTCTAAGTGGTTAAATTATGGAATTAAAATTTTAATTGGTCGCAGGGAGGGGTTCGCTGCTTCAGTGGAAATATTAAAATGAAAAGAAGGGTATTTATGACCGTGTGTAATATTAAATGCTAGGACCAAATTGCTTTATAAATATCCAATGAGCTCCCGGCTTTAATTGCGATTTGAAGTCGATGCTCTGCCAGGTCTGACCTTTAATCCCTAAATAGTTTCCTGGACATGGGTAAGTTAGAAGTTCAGGGATATGCCTTCGGTTGCTGGGCATTTTAAAGCAAGACTCTTGCAATTTTTTAAGGCCTCCGACCTTTGCTGGACAGGCGAAAATGAATGGGTTAATCAGGGCGAGTCAAGACCCGTAAGGACTCCTGCACGTACGCAAGGACTCACGATTTGCAGCTCATTAGCAGCCACAGACTGGACACATGTCCAAACTGCTAAGCGGGCTCTAAATCACTGGCAGGACGCCGGGCCTTCGATTCCGCTGCCCGGCTCAATTAGTCAACAATTACCAGCGACAGTCCAAACTGCTCTGGTCACCGGCGGAGTTGGGAAAGACAGCCAGGACGAGCACGAGGACGAGACGCAGCTGGAGGCGCTGCAGGGAGTGGTAAGCGACGTGGCGGGGGAGCCTATCTCGGGTCTAATGGCTTATGAGTAGTCACGTGCCCGGGATGCCAATGTACTCTACTCCCTGCCACAGCCCAGCATCCTTCGCACCCCCAACTCTCGACTGGCTTTGCCCAGCTCTCGCTTGTCTATCATCCTGAGAGACACGGCAAGTTTTCTGCGAAATTTAAATAATTATACAGGTATTAATCCTGCAGATAATTTCCTGCTTTCACTTGGAGAAAAGCGGGGAATTTATTGCTTAACCCCGTAAATAATTGTTATACATTTATAGTAACTAATTTATAGATGTATTTATTAAAGACTCTCACTGAAGAACAAAATTTTAAATAAATTCACACAGCCTTTAAAAAGGTTCTGAAAAATATTTGTATATCTTATTGGTCCCTTTTATTTATATATTTTAAAATACTAAAGTAATCCAGGACTTTTTTCGAGTGAGCTGGAACTGGTAGATGAAAAGCTCTAGCAGAAAACTGGGCCTGCACACCGCTTAGCGGTTGTGGTCCTGTTCCCGGACCATATCCTGCCATATCCTGCCATACGCCGGCCGCAACTTTCCCGAGCTCACCTTGTTAATAAAGTCAAGTGAATGCGCTTAATCAACACGTGAGAGGAGCGGAGACCGCCCAAGGATGCGCCCGACTTCCTGTCAGATGCAAATACGGCCACCTACATACACACACAGTTTTTTCTGAGGAAAAATTAATTAAATAAACTCGTAAACTCTCACACAAAAAAAGGGCAACAAAAACGGCGTACTTTTGTGCAGTTGAAAAAGAAATTTTCCGTTTCATTTTGTTAAGGATTTTTCATTCGGCGTCTTTTCGTTTTGTTTGTTTTTTTTTATATGCCCGTCAAAAGCCGAAAAAACGCGTCGGTCGGCGGGCACAAAAGCCAAACTCATTGCCATTAAAAACGCATTATCCTTTGTGCCTTTTTATGACTTTTCATTTGAAGAGCCCGTGGAGAGGCGATGGTCCTCCTGGTTGCGTGTTTATTTGCTGTCGAGCTGTAAAAGGAACTCAATATGATAATGCATACATCCAGCTGGCAGGATAAGGCTCAGCAGCAGCCATATATAAACTCGCAGCCGGATAAATCTAATGAAGAACAATCGCATAACTCATGGGCAAGACAATATTAAAACGCGCTTGCCAAAAAAGCAGCAGCCTAAGCAAATGCAAAATATTTACAAAACGCGAGGAAGAGCCAAAGAAGGCCCAAATCTGTTGTTGTATTTCAACTGGGATTTGCCAATTTAGGCGCCTCTTTTGCGATTGTCTGCCAAAAAAAAGGCTTACATTGGGATTTTTATTTGATTGCTCAAACGAAAGCAGAAAGCCAAATGGAAAATTACTTTGAATCGGGAGCCCGGAGGAGAATGCCGCCAGCCCCTCGGGGCGCCCCAGAGTGGGAATAACTCGAGTATAATCATTTACAATGCCGCCCAAATGGATTGCCATCGAGAATTGAATTATCCGCAAGTGGCACCCAGTCGAGGGGATGCCTCGATGGCGCTCCGGGAATTATAGTTCACCGATAACAGTTGACTGATTAACGCAGCCGAGAAAGCGTGTCGCCAGTAATTGAAGAAGGATGGAGGGAACTATCTGAATTTTGGGTGTAACTATGAATAAATAGGAGTTGTAGAAGAAGAAATGTATATATAAAGTAGTGAGAAAAAAATTAAATTTATATATCATACAATGTAAAAGTTCCAGTGATTATAATATTAATTCTTATACAAGTATTCGTTTTCAAACAGGAAGGCTCCATTAATTTCATATAAGCCTTCCCTTTTCTCAAACATCCCATAAAGCTTAAGTTTACTGCCCAACCCCCTTACAGTAATAATCGAAATAACCATCAGAAACTAAAAATCACATAGAAAATTCCATTAAATAAACTCCCTTTTCAAGGGGATCCAATAAGACAAGGGCTAAATAATCCCAACCCTTTCGACTTACTGCAGCAGCTGCTGCCCCCCGAAAAGGGCTCAACGAGGAAATCCATAACCCAGAAGCCCCAACCCCGATTTGGGATCCTCGTAGATCTCCCTAGTCATTGTAGTTTGTGTGGGGCTCCTCCTCGGGGACTGTGGCACGTGCATTGAACCCGGCAAATTAAAAACAGCATAAGTAATGGGACTGGGAGGGGCAGGGAGAGCGCCTGAGAAATGAGGGGAAAATGAAAATTAATCGACAACGCATATGAATTTATAATAATAAAAGAAAAACACATACACGCGAGAGAGCATTCCCTGCACCTGACTATCAAATAAATTCCCCGCCCGAAAAAAAGGGCCAAGACGCCATTTCCATTCATAATTCACGAGCATAAATTCTGAGGGAGCTTCTGGGGGCAGGAGGTGAACACCTGGCTTGTTTTTGGCAGCCGGGTGTTAACGTGCCACGTAAATTCCGGCTAACGATGCACTTTGCACTGGCAATCCCACCTGCGCTGCCACAATCAAGTGCAATTCATTTTGGCCACGTCAGCAGGCTCCACACTGGATTCGCACACACGTGGCGGATGAAGCTCTCCCTGCGGCTTAAAGCCGCCTCAGGACATTCTAGGCCTGAAACTTGGCCACAAGTTTAGGGAAATCATGAATGAAACTATTTATAGATGAAATATGAATAAATGAAAAATAAATAACAAAATTAATTCTAGCATCTCTTGCATTTTCCGCCTCCTTACATCCTTCCGACTACGCTTTCCCAACCCTTGCAGCCCTTTTCCCCCCTCGAAGAGTGAAAGTAAATAATTTATTTTACAAATTCCCAAGTAGGATTAACACGGCAATATGCAGATTCGCACAGCTCAACCCAAAAAAAGGGTCAAGGCAAATTTTCGAGCTGAATTTTAGGGTCCGGTCAGGTTGTCAGTGGGATTAACACAGTTTTCCCTGTGCTAAGCCTACGTATATTTATATAGTTCAAATGGCTGCAACTTTCTCTTTTTTCGGGAAATTAAATTGAGTCAGTTTCCTTATAAATGGGCAAACATTTTCGGGCACTTGGCAAGGCATTAGTCCAGACATGGGACCCACTTTGTACACAAATTTACACATGCAAATTTGTATTCTCTGTTGACAATTATTGAGCAGATGACAAATGTTGTTCGGCAGAACACACTTTTGAGACCTTTATGGGGGTAAAGGGAGTTGATGGATTGACTTGGAAACTTTTGGGCCGATTCTAAGGTTCATCTATGCTTTTTATGTAAGCAAATTGACAAAGGGAGACTTGCACTTATAAAAGAGATCGTTTGATGTGTTCCCTAGTCTTGGCCTGAACTTATGCTTAGCTTCCGACAAACATAGCACAGCTAATTATATGAATGTTTGCCATTCGGGAATGAAGCCCAAAGGTTGACATTAACCCAAGTTGCAGAGTTTCCCAGACGCTGTCGAACAACAAGTGATGGGCTTCCATTTCAGGCTTCCACAAACAAATGATCACTGCATCTCATGTCAGGGCAGTGGCAGTGCAGCAAACAGCAACGGAACGGAGCAGTCATGCCAACTATTATGTACATTTTACTTACACTTCCCCGGCACACGTCCTGCCACAGCCACCAACACTCGTACTCGTGCTAACTACCGAAACAATGTCTGCCCGGCTGTCCGTGTCTGGGAAAAGGCAAGTAGTACTAGCAACAATTCCGACGATGACGATAACGATTTGCAGTTACATGTGTTTTTCACCATTTCCCGAACGAGTCTCGATTTTGGGGCTGCCTGACACATTGACAGCCATGAACGAGAAAGAGCGATAGCGGTGAAGTTAGAGGTATGGACTAGGGGATATCCTACTCTATTTAAAAAGAGATTATACATATCATATATGGGTATACTAAAGAATTATACATATCATATTGGGTATACTAAAGATATATCCTCAATTTTTTCATACCTCAAGGTCCTTAAGAGAGAACCTTATAAAATTGAAATTTCCTAAACATTTTGAAGAAAAATTCATACTTAACATTACCCGTATTGAGGGTATCCAAATCGTTACCTCCACTATAGCTAATCTTCCACGATTAAGGTATAGGAAAACCCCCTTTTACTCTATCCACAAAAAACAGAGTATACAAAAAGCAGACGAGCGGACAAGCGAGTGAACGGGATAGATAATGGAGAGCAAACGCTGGCAACTTTACGATAGCGTTAAATTAGACATCAGCTTGGCAAAGTACACTCTCCCACACACACCCAGTGGCACACACACACACTGCAGCACTGGCAATCGCTCACACAAACAACAACATTGATGGCCCGTCGAGTTGCCAGATGGCAAAGTCGCAGCCATAGCCGATGGCCCTTGCTTATCAAAGAGGTAAGTGCACTGCGATTAATCCGTATAGTTAATTAAAGCTGAAGCTATCTTATCCTGAACAGCAAAAAGACAACAATTGAAATTCTGGACAGTTATAGAATGGTTACTATAAGGTAACTATGAGTAGGTAATGTTTATTTTAAACTACTATGGAATGTGTTTCATTTCATTAAATATAAACTAAACATATTTTCTTGGTATTTTGTTTATGCTAAAGGGACATGAAACACACTATTTATTTAAATTGTAATTAGTTTTTTTGATCTCCCTTTTATCTCTGTGTCTTTCGACAAGCGGCGGCAGGGACAGAAGCAGAAACAACATGCTCGCTGGCCCTATCGCTTTAACTATCGCCATCGCAGCGCTTCATGTTGTTCAACGCCTTGCTGCAGCTTACTGCAGTCGACAACATTGCAGCTATCTTACACACTGTGGGCGTGGCCCTGCCCATACTATGGTGCATGTGGCTGTCGGCAGCCCCTGCACAGTGGGCGTCACGCGTCTAGCCAGCACGCCCAGGGTGCTCGTTTACATGACGCAATTGCCTGGCATTCATAAGCCATTATCAGCGCCAAGTCATCGGGCAAGTCTTAGAGCAAACAATGCAGCTGCCATCCATCAACCGGCAGTGGCCATAACCACGGCTCCTCCTGCTCCTGCTCCTTCTCCTGCCGCGGTGCATATATGGCCTTATCATTTCCAGGACGACACAGATCTGCCTCCATGTCTCTTTGGCCCGCCCAAGATGTTTGACTTGCGGCGGTTTATGGCTTTATATTTACACAAATACATATATATGGTATATATAGGACGACTGCCGGGCCCATCAAATTCGCCCACGCACTGGGTTGCAACAATTTCTAAATAGGACAGAGTTGAAACAAGAACATAATGTTGGCAGTGGTCTTTAAGAGGGCTTAGAAATGCTCTATAAAATTAAACACACATCTGAAATATACTTCATGAAAATATATCTTTTATTTTGTTTAATTTATGAGATAGGATATAGCTGTACTTTTAAGTGCTTACAGGTATTTAAGCAGCGATTAACATACATTAAAAATATCAGCAATTTTTTTTTTTAAGAGTTTGTACAAATAAAAGGGAATCCCAATGCTCTTTGTCATTAGTTAGCTGTTAGTAAAGGAAATCCCACCTTGATAACTCTTATCTCCGCCAAGTCCCTGGAGCACCGTGACGAATCGAAGTATAAGTATTGAAAGAATTTCTGTCACCCAACGGATAACAATAATCACACATTTTTCCAGCCGATATTTGTCCTTGGCAAACCCAGCTACTTATCAAATATGCCGCTTCTGGGCTACTGTATAAATATATTTAGAAATAAACTTTGCCATGCGTCAAAGTCCCGTGAAATGTTCGGTGGAAATTCAAAATGAAATTCTGTGCCAGGATCGGGGAGGCAGCAACAAATAAAAAAAAAGAAAGAGAAGCCAACAAAAAAGGACCTAAAAGTGGCAACGGAAGCAGCATCAGCGAATAAAACTTTTGGCTGTTTTTATAAATGTTTATTTAGCACAAAGCAGCGGAGGAAAAAAGTACAAGCGATTTCGTGGATAAAGGACGAGCCACGAAGGACGAAGGGCAACTGCCAGAAAGGTGAATCAAGAGCTGCAACAACAACGAGCTGTTGGCCTTTTGTTGTTGCGCGGTATTTGTCTTAAACAAGGATATAAAGCAGGAACAACAACAAAAACGCCCGCGTTGAGTCTTCCTTTCGGCTGTCCTTTTTTCTCCCTCTTTGTGCCTTCAACAATAATTTTGCTACTTAGACGGATTTTTCTATTTGTGTATCAACGTTTTATTTGCTGACAGGTGTAAAATTGCTTTAGCTCCGGACTTTAGTCCGAATTCGACATTTGGCAGGTTTTCCTTTGTCTTCTTTTATGGCTTGATTTTCGGGGCGAGCAGCGGGCAGGGAGCCAGCCGGGCAGAGTGAGTGAAGGATAATTGCCAGGCGCCAGGCAACAGAAGCGATTAGTTTAATAGTTGGCCATTAATGCTGCTGCCTTGGCAATCATTCGATTTGTATCTCATTGGCGCATTACGCATACGCCATGTTGTCCGCATGGCTGGCATTAATCAAAGCGAAATGGGAAGCGCCCGCCCCGCCTCCTCTACACACACATTTTTTGTACTCTTTCATTTTCCCCTATTTTCCATAATAAATATTGTCTGCTGCACTTTTCCGCGTGCCATACTCTGTGATGGGAAAAATATTTCACACATTTCTGGAGCGGCAGCAACAACGTCAGCGCCAGATGGAGAGCGCACATCTTCTTCATCCTGAAGGCTCTCAGTTTTCTCCGTGTGTGTGTGTGTGTTTGAGAGAGTCCTTCAGTGCCTGCAATTTCCCCGTGTTTGCTTTTGGCATGCACGTGCAATTTTTTCCCATTTCCCCCGTCTATATCGAATATGTTTTGATAAATATGCACAACTTGAGTTTTTTGAAGTGCGACAAGGACTGGCTTCGCCCCCTCCATCTATCGATCTGGGCTCCTTGCTGTTTGCCCAATTTGATTGCTCAAAGTTGGTTCTGGCCGTATGCAATTTCTTGTGAGTCTGTTGCCAACTTCAGCCTGTAATGACCATATCAATAAATTGCTTACAGCCAACTTTTGGGGCTTGCCCTTCGAGAGTTTCGGTTTTCTGCGAATTATTAAGATATCAGAATTCTTTACGGGCCTCGGCTTCAGATAATTGCCCGATGTCTGTGCTCATGTTTCGCTTAGGATAAGCTTCCTGGAAACTCTGCACACAGCAATTAAAAGGGCTTCAAACAATACCCTGCACTGGACTATCCATCGATCTCATCCACTTAGGCAGCCATAAAGGGGGCCCTCGCAAATTATGAACCAATAAAAGAAAGGGCACAATAAAAATAAACCGAATTATAAGCTCAGCGCCGCTCAAGGAGCCGGGCCAAGATGCAGCAGTCGAAGTAATTTTGACTGAAATAATAAAATTAAATTAAATTCATTTCAGATTGCTGCCGCACAAAGCCAAGGCAGCGCCAGTAGCAGCTACATCAGAAGCCGGGCGCCAGCAACGCGTTCAGTGTTTATTTAAAAAAATAAATTACGTTTTAAAAGCATCATAATTCAACGAAAACATTGCCAAGCAGGCAGCCAACAAGCAGCAAGGAGTAACGAGCACCAGTAGCAGCAGCAGCGGCAGGACGAGGCTCCGTGGCAAGGACTCGTCTTCGCCTCGGTGGAAATTCATTAAGCATGTTATAAATGCTTTAAATTTATAAGTAATTGTAAAGGTTTTATGCGGTTCGCAACGGTTTGAACGTGTTTATCATCCCGAAAGCTGTGAGGGGCAGGCATTTCGCAGTAATTTATTTAAGGACCAAATAAACCCGCGTCCATCCCTCGGCCCACGGCAACCGTTTATCGCAAATAATTGTCGGCAAATATTTGCTCAAGTAACCTCGTTTGGGACACCAGAAATTCGAGTCGGTTTTGCGGCTGGCTTAGTTTTTCTAATTGAAATCCTCATACCTAATCAAACTCCGTCATCAAAGCTAATGTGTTCGCTTAAAGTGATTTGTTGGCTTTCGTTTCGGGAAAAAGTTGTGCCGGCCCCTTGTTCCTTCCTTGTTCCCCCACTTTTTCAAGGGCCATAAAATAGCTCTGGCGAACATTAAGCATACGCCCCCAGGCCATTGCTTCACTCAATTTCGAATCAAAATATCAATATTTACTTGTCCGGTTTCAGGGACACACACGCACATGTGTCTGAGGCTGTGCCAGCTTATCTATTTGGATTTATTACACCCGATGTTGTTTCTGGCCGGCTATCAAACTATTTGCTTATTTATTGGCATCGTATTGCCATTGTAAATAATACGTCTGATTTGCATATCGGACGGCGCATTTCATTAGCCAAAACTACGTTCTTGTAAAGAGAAAGATGGAGCTAAAAAATATTATATGTGCTGTGATTAATACCCTGAATATCATTCCCGTAGAATCAATATAATTTTGCCACTCTTTCAACTTAATCACCTTTTGATTCACCTATCAATTACCAACTCTCCGATAACTATCAATAGTAATAAATCAGGAAATTAGAAACATTTCTGATTAAGAAATTCACTTAGCCAAGTTTCCCCCTCAATCATAAAAGTGCCTGCGAAAGAGCATTTGATATATTCGCCTCTGAACTTTTGCCAAATTTATGTTGAAGTATTTCCTGAAGCATTCCAGAAATTAATGGCGTTACTTTTAAAACCTTTTATACACGTCAGCGGAAAAGCGGAGGGCCCACGCAGGGCAGAAACTCGTAAATTTGCGAGCTATAAAAATCAATATGTTAATGGCGAAAAGTTCGCCTCGCCATGTGTGTGCGTGCGTCTGGGGCCGCTGCCCAACGAGACTGTTGAAATATAAATCCCATTGTCAACAATGGCCAGCAGAGCAGCATTGACATGCGACGACGGAGGACGGATGACAGCTCCGAACAGAGAACGGGGAGCAGAGAACATCGCACGGAGAAGGTCGAACATGTGGATGGATGGCAGATCGATGGATGGTTATAAGAGGAGCAGGAGCAGGAGCAGAAGCAGGAGCTGGTCAGAAGCCCAGGCAGGACACGACCGCAGAGGCAGCGCAGAGTAAATACAATAAATACACATGCGGACAGATGGATTCACCAGCAGCTGTGAGCACTGCGCAAAACCTCATTAAACTGTTAAATCTTTTGACAAGCCAACAATTAAGAGTGCGGAATGTGAGCAGCAAGTACTGGGGCCCCCGGAGGTGGGCAAAATATTGACCAAGCAAACAGCCAAGGCCGGCGAATCCTCTTTCGATCCGGAACCAAGCCAAGGACTGTCTGCTAAATTTATGCAAACTTATGCCAGGCGATGATGGTGACCCATTCCCCACAAACTCCCAGCTCGCAGCTCGCAGCTCGCAGCTCGCAGCTCTCAATTCGGACGAGACACGAGACACTCGACGGGGGGCGGACCCCGGGCGAACTTGGAATCAACTCAAATTGATTTATGGATATTTTTAGCCGACGGAGCGAGGCAGAGCGGCAAAAGTTTAAATCGTGTTGCGTGCCAAACGCAAATATCAAAAATCGACATTCGACATTCGAGGCGTGGTCGCCCGAAACCGCTCGAAAATTATAGCTTTCAGTTTGCGCGCGAATTGTAATAAATTTAGAAAACTTATATACACATTCAACCCACTCCTGGACCCTCTTCTCTCGTGGCAACTCCTCACCGGGAGTCGTCGTTTTCATAAAGTTTGCCGCGCAATTGCAGTTTAACATCCCCGCCAGTCCACAGTCCAACGAGCCGCAACTAGCAAAGGTCGTTAACAGCTGGCACGGCTTAAGCCAACGCCAACGGCTGCAATTCCGAGAATCCAGAGCAAAGGCGAAAAAAATAAATGGAAATGGAAGCCAAGGAGAGGTGCAAACAGGCGTGGCGCCTCAAGTGCCAAAGGATGTGGTGGCAGTATGCTGCCTGCTCTGACCTCGACCATGGAATACACTGCCCCGCCTCCCAGCTGAGGGCCAGGACCAGCCCGGACCATCAGAAATATGCTAATGTTAATAAGATGCCTGCCAGAAAGGAGTCTATGATGGTGGAGCGAAGTCTGGGAGAGTGAGGGAAATACTGCAGAAGAGCTGATATTAAAACATGGATAAGCAGAAAAATAATAAGCATGTCTGCAGGTCAGAAATTGCATGCATTGGTAATTGAACGCCATGTTGTTAAGGTCTTAAAGGACCAAAGTGATCAACCTTCAGTTCTGAAATCTTATAATCCTATAATTACTGATTCAAAACAGGGAAAATTTTTGTTTACCCGCGCGAGCCGTTTATTATCCTTTCGTCGTTAATCCTAGACATGCTTAGCGCCTGTCTGAACCGATTCAAGAAAGCCATGCCTCAGACGGCGCAACGATCCGATCCTAACTCGAGTCCAGCCACGCCCACAGCTCCTCTGTTCCTCTGCTCCTTGTTGCATTCGCCGCGAACAACATAATAACACCTTTCGGCAAGGAAGAGCCGGACCAAGTACAAGCACAGCTCGACCGGGTTAAGTAACCAAGAGAACTTGGCACGCAATCCAAGGCAGGCTTAAAGGTTAAGCATTATAATTTGGCTTACCTTTTTCCTCACCTGCCTGCCTGCCTGGCCGGTGGGTGCAAAAGTTGAAAATAGTTGCCGCAGAGTAGGAAAAAACTTGGATAAATTGAATTAAATTGGAGGCGGCAGCCCGGTTCCTTTGGGGCATTTAAAGTGCCTACCATTTGGAGGGTCCCTAATTTATGAGCCAGCAGGCAGGGGCAGCCCTTCGGGGGCTTATTTATTGTAAACTGCCGGCGAATTCCGAAACAGAGAAACGATGTTAGATCGATATGGCCAATCGATGGCTGCGGAATGGCTCGTATTTAATAATTCCAACATTTATTTGATGCCAACTTTGCTGTAATTGTAGCCAGCAGTCGCCTCCGCCCCAAGCCGGGGCTCTGGATTTTCCCAGCCCCCCGGGGGGATGGGGGATGATTGGTGGGGGGAGTTGGTGTGAGTTCCGCCCGGGGGCATTGGCGTGCCAAACAAAAATATTTAACACTTGTGCCATAAACTATTGTCAGGCTCGGTTGCGGCGGTCGGGGTGGTGGCAGCTCGCCCGGTCGTTGCTTTATTTTTTGTTTTTCCGACTCACGAGGGGGTGAGCAGGCACCCGCGTTGCGGTGCCTAGCATACCACAGCGTAATGTAGGTCGGGGTTGGCTCCCTTTTCAGCTTAAAAAATGTATACAATAGTGCACAAAATGAAACCGAATATAAAGATGATTATTTACAGCTTTTACGTGCGAGTTTACGCCTGAATTGTTTGCTTAAGTCAATGTTGTGTGTTTGTTTTTTCGCACTCTTTTTTTCGTGTTTAACAACTGCATTAAACTGTAATTATATACCTTTTTTTGTTCGCAGGCAAAATCTCGAATCTGCACAAATTTGCATTGATTCGCCGAAATATTCCCGAGAGAGGAAGAGAGAGAAAGAGAATTAAAAGCGAGTGGCAGCGAATTGAAAATGCAAACTACTGAAATTAATTCATTTGCCATAAAATATTTTGCTTTTATTTATTCGCGCATTTCAACAGTGTGAATGTGCGTATTTACAGGGCACAAATATTGGCACACAACGATTTAATTTCACCAAACACACACAGGGACATAGTGGCACATAGTGCTGATAAATGCTCCTGTATCCAGGTATCCAGGTACAGGCAAAGGGTGGCTTGAGCCGAGTTATTTTTGAGAACTCTCTTAAAATCCTTACCAGCTGCAAATGATTTATTAACTTTGTTGCATGAAATTGTATTTTAAAAATATTTGAATAAACCCGAGGGGGTATTTTTAACGAAACCCGATCACCCTGTTCAAAGCTGATACATTTTTTATGGACTCCCCACCTTTGTGGCACTCAATCGCAGCGTGCAGAAACCATAAACGCAGCTGGTAAAAAAGTCTGACTGTATGTTTGTAATTATTTTGTCATTCGGTAAATAATCCAACTGGGAGGGCTATGGCAATAAAGTTACCAGTTAAGAAATACCCTAAAAATATAACTGAAAATATTTAGACTAATCTATCTGTTTATTTTTGTATATTTTCATTCCATCATAACGTATATCTCCCACCCAGAGAGATTATTTCTTTGTGTTACATAGTCTCCAGGGTAGCCTTAATGCCCTCTGGTGACATTTACCAATTGAGTACACAACAAATTTATCCGTCCATAAATATTTTTGCAGTTTTTACGGCTGTTGTCGCTGTCAAATATGTTTGCAATTGTGTAAATCGTTCGCCGTGTTTGCCGAGCACAAAGGAAGAGCAAACAATTTTTAATGGCGGCGTGATAAGCTCATGGCAAACATGAAAACTGGAAAACAACCAATAAGAAGTAACAGAAAAATATGGAAAAAAGATGGAAAGAGCTCTCACTCAACTGCCGTCTGATGATAATTGTTCGCGGCTGTTCTGTGTGTTATGAAACCAGGAACAAGGTTCTTAAGAAAGTTATAATCTGGCTTTAATAAGTAACTTTTCGATTGATTCTTAGAAGAGGGAATCTCTTATATAAGCTTTAGAGTATTTATAATTAAAAGAATTTATTTTTTAAATTATTTATCCAGCAGTCCGTTCTCTTAGTCTCCACTGTAAGCCAGAGCGGGCAAAAGGACAATGAGGCGTGGGCGTCGAGATTCCACTGCAGTGGCCTCAAGCAGCTGCCAAGTGGGCGCCACTCCCCCTTCTCCTCCACAGCTCTTTCACACACACTCGCATCGTCTCTTTCTCATTCCGGACTTGTGTCTGGCAGGCGTGCTCATTACGTAATTAATTATACGCCATGTTGTGCAGCCTATGGCCAAAAAGTGGCAGTGCGACTAAAACCGCAAACATAATGAGATAATCTCTGTACAAATAGCGCATATGCAGGGCTCCGCCTCTGTCTGCAGGTCCTGTCTCTTATCCTGACCCGGAAAGAGCGCCGCACGGAGTGAACTTTTGGCTTTAATGGCACTATGTGCTGTTTTTAATTAGCAGCCAGGCGGCGTGTGAAAAAAAGGAGGCACAAGAACAAGGACCAGGAGCAGCAGCAGCAGCAGCAGAAGGAGCAAATGCAACACTTTATATGCATTTTTCTTTTAATTCCCATTTTTATGCGACTGCGACGAGTGCGAGGCCGGAAATTTAGGTTGGCATTTCTTGCGGCGCAAGGATGCGAGTCCTGCTGGGCGCCTGAGAGTGTGTATGTGTGTATATAGCTAGTAATTAGAGTGGAAAAAAACACGCAATTACCATTATGTGCGCCGAATTTCTTTTTACGACTCACAGCCAGCCAAGCCAACTGAAATAAAAGCGAAAACTGCTGAAAAGAACAACTGCCACGGCGACAATAACAACAGGAGTGTGGACTCAACAAAATCAACATTCCACAGTGTCTCTCGGCTGACCTCAATTTATTTTTAAATCCAAGTCGTTTAGCTTAAAACATGCGCCAGAGATTTCCCTATGCCCCTGTCGGCCAGTGGCAACTTGCAGCTGCAACTGCAACTGCCACCGAAGGAATCTTTCACTTGCCATTTGCCTGGCTCTCTCTCTCTCTGTGTGTGTGTCTTTCTGTCCTTGAGCTTGTTTGGGGAGGAAGGGAAGGTCCTTCGAGGGCGTTTCCTGGCACTTGATACGAATTTAAGGCTGGCAAGGCGATTAAATGGCTGACAGTCTGACTGACGGTGGTTATAATCATAGGTGAGGGAAGGCCTCTGCCATTGATAGCCATCATTAGCTTTCAAGGAAGCACTCGGAATAAGTTGGGCATAAGATAAATCTGCTCTGCTTCTTTGCTAGAAGCTAGATAAAAATGGGGAATTAATTACTTAAGAAGCGACTTGTAAGCTTAAGGCGGAAGAGAATGCCAGATGATTTTACATATAGTTTAGCAACTAAATATTAAATAATCAAATTCTTTCTTTCTCGCTTTATCTTATACATTAAATTCTAACAATATTATCTTGGGAATGACATTTCTGATTAGCAGACAAAGCACTCAGTGCTGCATCTTGGTAGCCAGTTGCTGCGATTCAATTTACATGTCCATCACTCCAAGTCCTGTCTCAGCCAAGTCAAGTGGCCTTCTCCGCGCCTTTCCACCGCCCTTCCATTGCTATTTCTTTATTTGCCAACATTTATCCATCACTTGTCTGCAGAGTCTCGCCCCGTCGTAGTTTATGGTTTGTTGATGGATTCCGGCGCTGCTCCGCCCGGCAATCGGATTGTCAAGACCCGGACTAGTGGCCACTCCGGGTTACAAATCCGGACGACTCTCGGGGGGCTCAAGGTCAAGCTGTGAGCGACATTTATGTGACTCGCGACCCCGTCCTCCTCCGGATACATGTATATGTATATAGTATTTTCCTCTGGCATTCCATTGGACCGCATGCTTAACAATTCAGCACATGCTTTCATGGGTTTCTTGTGTTTTGGTTTCTGGCCATTTTTGGTTATACGCAAAGCGACTGGCTCCTGCCCCGCTCCACCAGGGTCCATAAAAGTGTCTCCATCTCTGGGTATACACATATCCCTTTTTCGGCCACCAAATCCACCGCAAACTATCTTCTGGTCGCATGCTGGGCAATAAAAGTGTCCCAACTGGCCGCAGACACTTGTACGGCAGTCCATGTCCTAATGCCATAAAAAAGGGGGCCATGCCAGCCACAAGCGTGGAAATCTATGCTGGGGAAAACGGAAGAGGTGATGCACTGAGGGAAACTGGCGGAGCCTGAATTATTTTGGTTCACTTAAGAACAGATTTGTGATTTAGTAATCAAAAATAGAGCTTAATAGGGACAAATATTTGTACTAGAAAAAATATTAATTAAAATCAACTCAAAATAAGTGTTTTAAATATTTTAGAGATGTAATTTTGTATGTAAATGGCTCCAAAAGATCTTCTTAATATTTTTCCAACTACTTTTAATTATAAACAATGTAAAACTCTCACAGTGCTTCTACTCTTTCCACACATGTAGCAGACAGAGGCTTACAGGACACAGATGCTCCTGGCCAGGCTTATGTACTTACAAGAGCAAGACTGACAATTTCGGTGGGGCGAAGTGCCCTCCATTCCCGTTGCAGCAAGGCACTCGAGGAGTCCGAGGAAAGTTTCGAGGGGGGAGAGAGCCACGCCAGGAATGCCCAAGACCCTGCCTGCTTAGCGGTTGCGGCTTCTGCGGTTGCAACTCTAATATGTCAGCCAAAAAGTTCGGTGGAGTGATAAAACTGCTTCGAGGACTCTCTGCCAGGCCACAACATTAAAAGAGCAAAAAGTGGAAACTAGAGTTTTAAAGTAGGTTCCAAATCAATCCAACAAATTTCCATTTTGCAATGGGAAAAGCCGACCTTTTTGCCATAGGCAAATAGCCATTTTATGGCACAGTAATTATGCTAATTCCGCACAAAGTTGTGTCCGGTATGAGCACGAAATCGAAAAAGTTTCAATCAACCTGTGCGGGCGAAAAGTTGCAGCCGGCTTTGGAGTTGCAACTTCCAGGGGTCTGCAGAGTCTGCAACAGCCCCATCATCACAGCTTCGGGGCAATAAAACGCTTGAAATGTTTTTCAATATGCCGCGGCTTAACCCAAATCCGGCCTGAGACACCCACCCACTTGACCCACTCGGCGAGGTGCTGGGGCTCATCTTCAGATTGATCCATTGATTGCGCGTAATTAATGATAATTTCTGTACCCTTCTCCGGAGACGTCAGAGCCACGGATCCAAGCACTTCATTACCCACACAAATTTAGTCACCCAGCGGAGGGCGGCCGCCATTATA
Organism: Drosophila bocqueti; assembly: GCA_018151655.1. Lineage (NCBI taxonomy): Eukaryota > Metazoa > Arthropoda > Insecta > Diptera > Drosophilidae > Drosophila > Drosophila bocqueti. The sequence goes on from JAECXF010000230.1 coordinate 2,173,643, forward strand.
ATTGAGTGCAAAATTATGCATTGAAGCCGCACCGATATCATCGAGAGGCCATAAAATAACTAATAGCCTGCCAGCAGGCCCTGAACAGTTGGTAAGCCCTTCTGGCCACCGCTCGGTAGTAGGACCAGGACGAGGCCCGGCACCAGGTCCTTACCGGCCACATTATAAACAACACGGCCAGCCGGCGATAACATGGCCGCAACAACAGCGACAACGTTGGCCATAACAATGCCAATGCTGGCTAATAACCGACGGCAGCCATGTGCAAGTTGCTGGTTTTCGGAATCCTGGTTAATGCACACGGCGCCCGGCGAGTGGTTCCAGAAACCGATTCCCCGGCACTTTCGGCCACCTTAATGTGACCCAGTTGTGGGTGCTAAATGGACACGGCTCCCGACTGCTTCACCTGTGTTTACGTGGGACAAATCGATGAGGAGAGGGAAGTTAGTTCAGGTTTTTGTAAGGCATATAGCTATAGCTAAGAAAGGAAGCATTAGAAATTATTACAACTCCTTCAAGACATTTAATACCTTCAAACAGTTTTATTTCTTGAGCTTATGAACTATTAAATGCAAGGTATATTATAATGAGCACTTTTAATAATCACAAGCTACATAGAATACTAGATTTTTCCTACTCAGCGAATTCAATTGTTAGAACACTTTGCACGTTCCTGGCAATCCCCACAACTGAACAAACTTTCTTTGGTTTGGCTTGGCAGAGATGACAATATTTTCTCGGAATTTACGCTGCACACTTGCCGGGGGCCACACCTAGCCAGGGGTCTGTGTATATAGTTTATCCTTGGCCCCCCTGATCCTTTGTGGTCTGGCAATCATAATGCAATTCATTTGCCTAGCGCTCCTTGGGGCACCGTTTTTGGTAAACGGCAGAGATTAGGCGGCATTAAAGTCGCAGGCAAAACAAACAGAGCAGATGAAGAGGCAATAAAAAGCGGAGCCGACACAAAAGCCACAAAGGAAGTTAAGGGAAAATAAAGACCAAAGACCATGGCTCTGGACTTTGGACATTGTGAGGGCCGTGGTGGAATCAGTGGAGCAGACTGCAATAAATTTACAATTACGGCGGTCACTTGAAAATTATAAGCTTTGATTTAGATTCGGGGTATTCTCCTTCTTGGTTATGGTATTTGCTGTTTAACTAAGCTTTTGATTTACAGAGCAAACGCAGAGTTGTGTTTGATTTTAAATGCTTATCAATCGCATTTATGAAATAAAATTAAATTGATTTCTTGGCTTTAAAGGATTTTATCCTCTTGATTTATTATTGAGCTATTTAAACTTGGAATAAAGTCTTTATTGACTAAATGGCAGAATAAAACGGAATTTAAATGCTCGATTGAATTGTAAAGCAAGACACGGGGCGTATGCGTAATTTTAATGGTAATATTCAGGCTAATTTCCTTATCGTAAAAAGGATCTTAACAAATTACCTTATTTCTAGTATTAATACTGATATGTTATTCTGGTTTTAAGTGGGTTTTATTATTTATGTTTGTAAGAAAAGAGGCCACCGTGGCGTATACGCGATTTCCATGCTCCTAATCGCACAGTGTTAAGACATCTTATTTAGCCAATTAGCTCCGCGAGCTGGGCTTACAAATTTGCACAGCTCATCAGAAGGGGAGAAAGTCTGGGCAGGAAGTCTTAGCCAGGTGCTTACAAACGCTTTGCAATTATTACGGCGCTGCAAAGTACGCAACAATTTATGCACTTTCAGCTCGGCTGAGGAAAATCCCCTTTCGCCTGGCCCATTTTCCTGCCTTCCCGCGCCCTTCCGCATTTGTTTCTCCGCCAGTTGGGCTGTTTGTTTTGCACTTTTGAGCTGTGCCAAAGATTTGCATTTTCAATTTGTACTTCTTTCCCTCGGCAGCCCCCTCGAGCTTTGATTGCGAGTGGCAGATAGAGATGAAGACGGATGGAGAGAGATTACTCGGGCAGGCGAGGCCCAGGACGCTTATATGCAAGGGTTCACAGCATCCTTCGGCTGAGCCTTGACAAAGCGGCCACTTAACATTCAAATGTGGAAACAACATCAAATGCCGTGTTCAAAAATTCAACATTGTTATAGAAATCCGAAGGCTTACGGCGCTTTGCCATGGCATTGCTCGCTTTCCCTGTTCGATTGCCCTTCTTATTTGAGTTTTTCCTCTTTTTTCGTGTTGTTTTCATTCCCGGCCTAATGGCATATGTAAGTGGCGTCTAAGCTGGGGCATTTTGTTTACTTTGGGGAAAATCAGTGGCTGGGGTGGAGGAAAATCTCAAGTGTCTGCCATTTTCCTTTGGTTTACCCCGGACCTTTGCCAATACAAATTGACATGTTATGCCAGCAATGAATTGGGTAATTTTGAATGCGTTTTGCAGCACAAATTCGAATGCTGCGCAAGTGGAAAAGTTTCTCAAATTTTTCCGACATTTTTGCCCCATGTAAGCAAAATTTGTATTGTGTCTGCAGCTGGATTTCATACACAGCCACAGAACTAGAGAAGGAAAATGTATTTAAAAAAAAGAGAAGAACATTGGCAATTAAAGCTTAATGCAGGCCCCTCTAAAATTTATTAAAATCAAATAGTATTCAAAGATATACAAATCCCTTTACTAAAAGGGAATTATTGTATTGAATCTATATTGCATAATATGCAGAAATAACTGGCTGAGTTTAAAATCTATCTTGGACTATGAATTTCTCTTATTACAACATTTAAAAGGCTGTCTAGTTGTTAAATTATTAATTTTATTTTTCAAATAGCTTTAAAAACCTATATTTTCCAGTGCTTTGGCATTCGTGCTTGTGTAGGTTGCCACTTTGCTGCACTAAATTGCATTTAATTCTGAGATTTGCCCGTTGTGGTGGTTGCCTTTGGGTTTTCCCCGTTCTCTGGTTTTTTTTCTCGCTCGTGGCCTTCACCCAAATAAACCAGCGAATATGCATGTGTGCTTGGGTGTGTTGTGGCCATGTGTGTTTGCCTAAAATTTATGTGTGAACACAATGCTCACCGACACACACACACAGCCCTGGTTGCAACAAAGCGCGAAAAAGAAAATATAAACACAGAAATTTTGCATATTTCCGAGCGGCTTTAAAAATGCGCGAACTCGAAAGAATTAAAAAACTTGCAATGAAAAACTTGCAATGACACACACTCGCACGTAGGAACAACATAATAAAACGTTTGCATAATTATACCCTAGGGGCCGATGGGGGATATGCTGATCCTGTGACACATTGTCAGAGGCAGGGTAAATATTTGGGTATATTTAAGCACCACAAAAAGAAGGAATAACTAAATATGCAGTATATTGTTATTTTCCTTATTATTTTTTTGAAACTTTGTATACATTTTGGACACCTGAATGTATAAGTAAATTTATCTAAAGGTTATTTTACTTTAATATCACATATGTTCCCTTTGTTTTAAGCCCAAAGACCATGCAAAATTCGTTGTTTTTCAGCAGGACATTAATTTTTTATGATTTGACGCAATGCAAATGAATGGGTTGAGCCGCTTTCGCTATCCCTCGGAATTTGGCCCCGAAAAAGAATGTGCTTTACGGCCTTCGATGGAAACTAAAACAGAAAAACGAAAAAAATGTTTTTGTTGGGCGATTTGTGTGTTAGATCAGAAGTGTAACAACTTAATTAACTTAAATTGGGTTGGCGGGCGGGACAGGGACAGGCAGGGCGCACTGCGCCGGATTCCTTTTTATGTTTACGACTTCGAGTCGGGGCCAAACCAACCGCGGACTTTTCGTTGACACATTTTCCTTGGCATGCAAGACACGGACAAGTTTTCCTTGCTGGCGCTTAAAAAGTTTCCACCCCAACCCCGCAAATAGGAAAAGTCTTTGGGAGAGGATTTTCCCGGCTAAGCTGTTGAGTTGCTAGACGGCGGCGGGGGATTGAAAAGCGAGCGAGAGAGAGAAAGTACTTTGACGAGATTTGCATAAAATTAGGGATTATTGTTAGCAGGATTCGGGGAATAGCGTGGAAATATTGAACTTTATGCGCATATTGATGCCCGGCAATCCTTTGACACGGCCCTGCAAATCCCGCAGCCTTCCAGGAGTCCCTCATCTTCCCGCCTTGGCCGGCCCAATTTCATTAGCAAATATTTGTGGTCCAAGTAGCTCGCTTTGAGTTATGGCCAAAGTCCGACTGCGGCTTTGGCCCGGCCAATAAATCAACTCAAACACCGGCCAGAGACAGAGACACGGACACGAACAATTGTGGCCATTCAATTTGATTATTCAATTGCAAAATTCTGACAGCAGCCGAGGAAATGCACACAGATGCATTGTCCAGATACCGGAGGATGCCATTTACCAGATACCATAACACTACCATAGCCCGAAACAAAGGACCTTCCACCGATAATGACATTTTAAATGCAAAACACTTGCCCGGAACCCTTGAATCATTCCCGGGATGTGATTGAATGCTGTAAATTGTATAGGATAGCTTATTAAGTGGTTCAAATATAGGATTAACTGGGAGTACCACTGGCACTAGTAAATATGAAGTAAAATATAAAAATATTAACTGGAAGAAACTTTCAAAAGCTCTCTTGAAATCAATCAGCAAACGATATACTTGTTGTCTTTAATAAATTATGATTAATAAACCCAGAGTTAAACTTGTATTTAAGTATGTTACGTATATATTACTACATAATTGAATGCATAATTGAGTGCTTGTCCAGATGGGGATCCTTCTGCTCTCGATCCTCAGCACTCTTCCTTTTGATTACTGGCGGAATAAAAAGAAATAAGGATTTATGGAGCCGCCCAGGAAAGAAAGTTGTCTCTCTATTAAAAATAAATTATAGACAGGGGGCCGGGGCGAAAAAATTGTATTTGCCTTGGCCACGTCCGGGGCCATAAATTTCCGCAAAACAAACTGACTTTGTGGCTGGCTGCGGTGGCTGAAATTTTAGGTATCAGAGCCAGGGGCCAGGAGGCAAGGAAGGCAACAGGTGCACGCGTGCTGCTGGCCACATCTAGGAGACCGGCTGAAGGACTTCCGGCCAGAGGCCGGCCCCTTGTCTGCTGTTTAATGCATGCCCTTTTCACATGGATTCGGAACTGGGAACTGGGAGCTGGGAACTGGGAACTGGGAACCGAGCTGGCCTGGGCTGGCCCAAAAGCGATAAATCACAAAAAATGTTGTGCTCTTTTGCATTAAAATTTACAACCTACTAAACAAGACAGACGTCCAGAGCTGGCCGCTTGACATGTGCACGCGCGCCTTTTATTCGTTCGAGATCGAGTTCGAGTTCGAGTCCCTGGAATGAATAATTGCGCATAATTCAGGCGTTCATCTTTCGGCCAAGGCCAGAAAGCGGCTTTAAGTCCCCTACTCCGGCGAGTGAGCCCAATTAAGTCCGCTCTGAGTTCGCTGCCGAGCCAATTACACGCAAATCAGCCGTGTTCGGGGGCCTCAGTTGTCAGACAATTAGCGACTAAGGCGACTCAGCTGGCAAGCGACTTTGGTCGTAATCAATTGGGCGATATTGAGTTATTAGGCTTCATTCCCCTGGATTTCCAGGGGGCGGGCGGGAGCGAGTTGTCGGAAAAGTCCCTGCGAGTTTGGTTACCCTCAAATAGCATTTAATGTGCCCTAATGCGAATGGCATTGACATCCGCATCACTGGGAGAAATTAACTAGATTACAATTTAATCACGTTAAAAAAAAAACTGGATAGAATGTATTTAAATATTATATTAATTATTACATACATGACACCAAAAATGTATATAACTAGCTTAAGGCCTTCAGCTGCTATAGCTAATACAAATTTCACGTAATTTTAATTACGTGTTAATTTCTTAATAATAATAATAATTATATTAATTATTAAAGGCAGACTTTAAATTAGTTTTAAGTTTTGAATAGGCAACGAGCTTAGCTAATTTTTAGAAAAACCCTATAAAGTTTATGAAATACTGACTGCTCAAAACCAAACTCTTTCTTGTTAGGGCTATTTTTATAAATTTAAATTTACATTTTTCTGAATTTTTTACTCTTTCATATTATTCTGCATTTCTCTCTATGTAAAAGCCAGCGAAAGTAAAACTCTCTGGCTGAAGGCACTCAACTGTTAAACGCGACAACGATGATGACAGCCATTTTTGGTAACAGAATGTTTGGCTACAACTTTTCGCGGCCAATTTTGTGGCCCACTGACTGACAATGGGAAGTGGCAAAGCCTGTTCCTGTCGCTTTCTCTGCTTTCTCTGGTTTTCCCTGCTATTGCCATCTCTCTTAGCTGACTCATAGGCCTTCTCTTTCCCCGTAGCAGCCACAATTAGACGCTGATAACGAAAGAGTTCCCCTTTATTGAACATCTGTTTCTGACTCCGACAAGTGTAATACGAAAAACAAATGTCAGCTGTTCTTTACCAACCAATTTGTATATAGAATTTCTGATTGTTGGACTTTATAAGCCCGACATCCCGCTGGTTCTGCAGATTCAAGCACTGATCCATCATGAAGGTAGTCCTCATTCTAATACCGCTAATCCTTGCGTTGATTGAGTCCAAAGGGGACTCTCGAGAGGAAAACAACTATTGCCAGCCCCAGTTGTGTGAGAAGGGACAGGAGCATGTGGCCTGCGACTATTATTCAAAGGTAAATACGATCTGGCAGAGGCAGTGCTCTGTGTCAACCCAATCTGTTCTTTCAGCTGAGAGCGGCGAACCAAAGCTCCTGCAACCAGATGGGTTCGATTCTGGTCACCTACACCATTCTTAAGGATAAGGTAATGGAGCTGCACAACGAGCGGCGCTTCCGCCTCGCCAATGGCAATGACTCGCACCTGCCGGTGGCCGCTCGCATGGTGGCCATGCAGTGGAGCCCCGAGCTGGCCGCCTTGGCGAGGTTCAATGCCGCGATGTGCCTGCTGGAACACGACGACTGCCACAACTCGGTCCAGTTTCCGCATGCCGGCCAGAACGTCTTCAAGGTGAACCTGCAGCGACTGGTGCCCAAGAAGGAGATGGTCAAGCTGTACCCGGAGCTGCTGGCCAACGCCACCGAGGCCTGGTGGTCGGAGTCGGAGAACATAACTAGTGCGGAGATCAAGAGGTTTCCCTGTGAGCACAACAAGCCGAAGTGAGTATGGACCAGTAGAAGATATAGTCATCTGATTCCAATTTACACGCACACAGAGCATACCGCCACTTCGCCACCATGGCCGTCGAGGGCAACTCGCACGTGGGCTGTGCCGGCGTCCGCTACGTGGCGGACAACATGACCCAGTTCAAGCTGACCTGCAACTATGCCCGGGCGCCGGTCTGCGGACATCCGATCTACGAAGCCATCCCGGGATGCGAGGCGGGAAAGAACCAGCTGTTCTCGGCCCTCTGCTCACCCAAAGAGCTCTTCCGCTGAGCTCGCTCTGACCGATCCCTGAGCCCAGGAACACCACTCATGCATCCATCCATCCGCCGGTTCGTCCATCCATCCATCCATCCAATCAGCCATTCGTCCAGTGAAACCCCAAACGACCGGCTGCTCTTGCAAAATTCAAAGAACTCTCTCGCAATGGAATTTCTGCCAATTTCCTGTGATGAACCAGGCCCGAGGACATTGGCGGCCTGGCAGGAAGTGTTGATGGTGGAGCAATTACCTGCATAACGTGAAACAGCTACACTGACAAATAATCTTTTCAACTCTATGTAAATTAAAAAAAAGCATAATTAAGGATATGGGAACTCAGAATAAATCAAGCATAAAACAAATATATTCAATACCTATGATGCCTGAAAATAGATTCCTGGATTTTTGAGAATTTTGTCAGGTACATTCCGCGGTTCTTGGGTCAAAAATGCTAGCAAAAATGCCACTCGCAGTAATTTCTTTGTGAATACTTACCCAGGACATCCTCTTTAGTGAAAGGAATGATGAAATCCCAGCAAAGTGGAGCAATATCGCAGTTTCTCCTCTTGGCCACGTTTATGGGTGTAAACAACTTGATTAGGGGGATGGACTTGGCTCGTTTAATTTAATTTTATTTCTGCATAAACTTTATGGCTTGTTTAGGATTGGCATTTAATGGCCAATCGAGTGGCGTTCGGGTCATTAACCGACCCGGTGCAGTGGGAAGTAGGAAAGTTCTGAGAACCCCCTGCTAAGTGGATGCTGTTGCACAGTATCGTAAAAGCTAACTACGTCTCAGAGCTTGGAGGAACACGTGTTTTCCTCTGGAAAAGAGGGAGATTATACTGGTATCTATAGATACCGGAGATGGTTAATTAAAACTGGCCCCGCTTCAATGACCAAATGATGTTCATTATCCGATTAGCACTCCCCGGTGCACCTCCATGGCGATTTCATTATCTTATGCGACTTCATTTGATTGAAATGCATGGGAAATCGACTCCGCGGCAGCTGCTGTTGGATTTGACTTGGATGGCACTCAACTGGCCACCAAGTGGTGGCAACTCCCCCCGGGATTTGGCCACCCAACTCGCCTTTCCATTCGCATGCCTGACACCTGGCGAGAGAAAAACTAAAAGTCACCACTTCCGCAGCACATAAATTTGAAGCGTTGCTGGCTTTTAAGGTTTCCTGCCCTTCCCCAGCCCCTAAAAAAAAGGAGGCGAAAAAATGCAACAAGCTGGGTGTGGATAAAAAAGCTTCTCTTTTCCCATTCTAGTTTCTGGCTCGTTTTCCTCTCGCATTGCATGCCAAATTGTTCATGTAGTTTGCAGTTTTTGTTTTGCCACAATTTGTTTTGCTTTGGTTCACCGTTCAGTGTTCGCTTTTCAGTATTCAGTTTTTACTTTCTACTGTACTCTCTCTTCTACTTTGCGCATTTTCCGCTTAAGCACTTGAACTTAAAGGGAATGTTTGCAACAATTTATCAAAGTTATGGCCAAGGATCCGAGGAATCCGGATCTAGAGCAAATGTTTGCGACCCATCATCGCCGCACACATAAATATCTATTAAAGCCCTTGAAGTCCCCGGCTGCAAGTGAAGATTTACGGGCTTCCAGCAGCCCCTGATAATGGTGCATTAGCGTGTAAAGCGTTTTCGATGCACTTCCCACGGAGACAGTTCCCCTTCTTACATAGCACATAGCACTTTCCCAGCATTTCCCGCTCCATTTTCCGCCAAAGTCATTATCATTGTCAGCACGTAAAGCTGCTGCTCGCATGTTCGATGTGTGTTCTCGGTCTGCGAGTGTCGGGGCTCTCGCGGTTTCCTCTTTGCATTATTCCTTTGACCGCACTCTTTCCTTTTGTCTCTCTATCTCTGTCTCTGGGCCAGAATAGAACCCACACACACACCTCACCTGGCCAGCCCTCCCTTCCCCACCCACAGGTAAGTGCCACTTGAAAGACTTTGCTTTTATGCCTCTGAGCTATGGGCTAAGAGCTGGGATCCCGTTTATTGGGCCGGAGTGTTAGCGCAGACGAGGCTTTTAACATTTTGGCCTACATTTTTAACGAATTGGGCTTAGAGACGTATGAAGGCAATATGGGACAGGCCATTACAAAATTAATTCGTAGGCCTTAAACATGGGAAATAAAAATAAGAAAGCAAAGACCTTTAGGTACCGGATTTATGGATTGCAAGAAATTAGAGCATATTTTTTAGAGGTCCTCTGTTTCCTTAAGAATATTTCTGATTAGGAAAATACCTGAGGAATTTTGGGAAATATATTTATATATACAATAACTATGACATTAATTTCTTATCTAAATTAATAAAAATAGTTAAGAGGTTTAAGGAGTCATGGCAATCCTTACTGTTCAGGAGCTCAATAAGCGATCGTTGTCGCAAAAACCTGTCCCAGTCTGCTTACATTTCCCCGACTTCTTTTCCAAAAATTTCCATTTATAGTTGCCCTTTTAGACACTGCCACTTGGCACTTCTCGCGGCGCTTTTCAGCTTATCGGCTCATCGGGAATTGCCTGGGAGCAGAGTAATCGCTCCCTGCACTCATCATTCAGCTGGCGGCTCTCGACTCTCGGTTATTTTTATTTTTATGACTTCAACTTCCTCTGGTAATGGGTCTCGGTTTACGTTTATTAGCATACTTCGCAGCGGCTTTGGCCTTGGCTCAAGGTGCGTTTAATGGCGGACATCTAGTTGCCTCGGCCGGCACTTTATGACTTCATTAGGAAGCCATTTACGAGTATGTGCTTCAGATGTTTCCCGCCCACTTCCTATACATATACTTCCCATTGCCTCGATCCCGCTGTCTGCCGTTGTTTTCCCTGACGGGGAACCGCTCTGAAGGCCAATTGATTTGTTATAGACTTTGGTAACACAGCGAGCGAGGTGGCTAAGAGAGGTGAGAAGTGGCAAGTGGCGGAGAGCCCGGAGCTAAAATCTAATGAAATTTATGCAGGCGCTGCATTGCGGCTAAACATGAATGGGAAGCCGACTCCTCTGGCTGGTGTGGTGGCAACTTTTACCTGGCGTTGCCAGTTTACCATAAAGCCAGGCAGACGTGAGTGTGTGTACAGAGGGAAAAAATCCTAGTTCGAGTCTAGAAACAAGAGAAACTAATAAGCACTAAAAAATACAAGTAAACGCTTTGGATAATTACAAAATAATTTGTGAATTTAGCACCTTTCTTTTATATTTTTATTCCCCAACTAATCACCATACCCCATTTATTTCGAGTGTCCAACTGACCTAGTTCCCTGAGCTGGGAGTGGGGAAGTAGCCTTCGTTTTTATGAACACTCTGGGAACGCCTTTGTCTCGGCTCTTGGCTTGGCTAGAAAAAAAACCCACCATCGATGGCCAGCTGGAGCCAGATTGGCCACCCCCTTTTCCACTGCCTCCCTCTACCTGCCACATGCCACATGCCATTTGCCGCTAACCAAATCCAAGTCCCAGCCCCAGTCCCAGGCGGAGTCCTATCCGAGTTCAGCATGTGGAAGTAACAGTTTAGCGCTCGAACAAGCCCCAAGTTGCATGGAGTTTGCACTTTTCACTTTCGCAGAGCAAAAGTTTTCAGTCTTGGCGGCAGCAAATACAGTTTGTGCTCGGTCTCCCAAGAACACAAACAGCTTAAAGTGCTCCTCGGGATGAGCAGCCGATATACAAGGTGTCAGTCTCCGGCCAGGCAGGCAGACAGACAGCCCGGAGAACCCAGAAAACGCCAGAAAGAATAGCAGGAAGGAAGGAAGTGGAAGCCTTTTCAAAATGCCAAATGATAAATGCATTTTTAATGGACCACCCGAGACGTGGCAGGCGGCAAGGCTTAGCGGTGAGCGTTTAGCATTTCCCCTCTGCTCAGCAAGGATGATTAAGCTAATGTTTTGCTCCTTGTAAAGTCGACGCATTCGCGTTTCAATTAACCGCCGCTGGCAGACGAACAAATTGCCATCCCAGAGCCAGTTCCAGCTCGAGTTCCACTCCCGAATCCACTCCCAGAATAAATGTTCGACACGTGTGCGTTAATAAATTGCCCGAAATTTAACCTTTTGCCGGGGCAGGGCAATTGCCATAGCTTTTATTTGTGCAATCAGGCCGTAATGCAATGAACCCCGGTGCCCCCTGCAATTGTTTTCACTCACATTCCTAAGCGGCGCTTCCATTTAATCAATATGCCAAACACAAAGGCAGCAGAAATTGAAAAAAGCAACGACGACGAACGAAACGTTGTATCCAAAATTGTGGCTAAACAAAAACTAAATGGTAAGCAGGGGCGGTGGGAGCTGCCCGGGCTCCTAAAAGCATGCCCCACAAATTGAAAATAAATGCTGGCGAAACAAAAAACGCCTCGCTGACCATTTTAATTTAGTAAGTTTTGATGATACACAAAAAGGGACTACATGGGGCCAAAAGGAAGAAAACAACGCGTTACATAGTTATTTGATTCATAAAATGTACACACACAAAACCATAGATATAGATTTGTATATGTATCCACAGAGATAGATGGAGGCAGAGCCAAAGAGTTGAAAGCGGTGAAAATGAAAAATAGCTTAGCATACGAGGCGAGGGGGATTTGCCGAGATAGTTATTGATATTCCTACGGTCGGGCTGCCCTGGCCAGCACCTGCGAGCAATCAATTCATAATCCTGGCTGAAAACAGGACCAGGAATGGCTATCCAATGACCAAAGCAGAGGAAATTTATGAGCAGCTCCACAGCGGAGCCACAGGGACCGAGAGCAATGTCATTAACTGGCGGGGCGAAAATGAACCGAAGATACGGAACTGCTGATGAGCACCGAGGATAAATGAGCCGTTGATGGCCAGCCATAAGGATGCTGCACGGGATAAGCTGGTGAAATTGCCATAAAATTACTAACGAGTTGATTAGGTTACTAAAACGAGATGCCCTGATGGAAATTGAAACGGAAAACATCGCCAGAATGATGATTGTGGCATAGGTTTTCGGGTAATAAAGAGAGCTTTATTTATGTTGAAGTTTAAATTGAAAAGTGGGCAAAATGCTAAGAAGCAATCAATGGCGAGGAAAAATGTGCCATATACTGCAAATTATTAAGTTTCTTTCTTTACAAAAAACTAAACTTCAATCCCCTTAACTCTTTACCATCTTTAGTTATAAATTTGATTACCCATAAGCCTTTATTCCGAACTGCCAAGCGGATAATTTCCCATGCTCTGGGCTAGGAAAACTTTAGCCAAGAACAGGTGCAAGAATTCCGCTTTGGTTAACTTTTAATCCGTGGCTCACAGCGGCTAAGTAAGATGAAAATACTTTAAAAGTTTAATTGAAAGTGCAAAAGGGAATTTAAAATATATATATAGAACTATTTTTTCAACTCTTTTGCGAATGAATAAAATCGTTCGCTGGCTCCATTCACTTATTTCCCCATTTTCCACGCTTTCCACACTCCAATGGGGCACTTTCCTTTGTCCTTCCTTCCACTTTTCGACTCACAATTATGCATTTTTTATCTCTTTGTCCTCTGTGTTTGATTATTGCTCATTTCGCCCCGGCCAAGGGGAACAATTTATTAATAACTCTCAGCTATTTTTTCCAATAAAAGAAAGAGAATGAAATATAGTTATAATTGCATTCAAATCAAATAGCTCCGGGCAGCGAAAGGAAACAAATTGTTGATAACAATATTCGTGATGTCATTTGCGTAACACAAAAAGCCCTGGGAAAAGTGGAAAACTCTCTGGCGGAGGCAGAGAAAGCGGAACATTCACACGTTTCGCCGTTGCAACAGCAACCTTAATAGGTGAAACAATGGACCCTAAACAAAGGGCTCTGCGGCAGGCGCAATTGGATAAGGACTAACCCACTCCCCCCATTCGGATTTCAGGCTATTCGCTCCATTGTTGCACTTGTCTGGCGGGAGACAAAGGCCCCACAGAACCGGCTAATGTGTTGCACTTTCTTTCGTGCCCCTCCAGTCCCTTGCATCCAGGATTCAGACAATGCTCTCCCTCTTTCTCTCTCTATATATATATAGTATATCTGCAATAAGGAAATGGGTGGCGGGGCTGATTGTGTTCTATATTTAGGCGGTGCCACGCCCCTTATCTGGGTCCTTGCCGCTGCAGCTGCCCATTGTTTATGCCACGCGCGTTGATTCAATAAATTCCCGAGCACGTGGACGCGAGTCTGTTGGTTTTCTGGGGTAAAGAACATTTTATGCCATTGCACTGGGTCAACAATGGGAGTGGAGAGTCGGGAGGAGGATGCTGCCGGAGAAAAAATTGTTTCTATATGGTTTTTCGATTATTTCTGTTGAAGAAAGGTAATTTAAATAAGAGGTAAAGACACCCTTTCTTGCTTGATCAATATTATTAGTATTTTAAAACTATTTTAAAATGTAGGTAGTGAAATCATTTCTTTGTTAAATTTTCTATAATTTAAAATCAACATAGTTTTTCATGGTCTGTTATTTGAATTCTTCTCACGCTTGATTAGCAAACCATTCACATTTACACTCGCACAATTATTTCCCTCGATTATCCTGCAACGGCAACTTCCTGCTCCTAGTCCTGGCAGTGGGTGGGAAAAAAAGGGGGTGCTGGAGCAGCAGGAGGAACATGAGCAGCAGCAGGAGCAGCAGCAGCAGCAGAAGAAACAAAACGGGGTTAACTCGTGCACTTAACGGCAACTCGAGCGCCTCGAGGACGAGGACAACATTATAAATCCTTGGCAGGCATTTTGCAAGTGGCAGTCGCAACTTGTAACCAGTGGATGGCCCCAACCCCCAGACCCACCGCCACCCTCGTTCACTTCCTCTCCAGGACCTCGTTTTGTGGCCCATCCTGAGCGCATTACGAAGCAATGTAAACGGTCGAGGCTTTCACTCTCTACTTTTTTTCGGCAATGTTGTTAGACAGCTCACACACAACTCAATTTAGTCAGTTTTTAATGAGGAAACCCAGTATGCACCACACTATCTCCTACCGCTTCCCTCGAGTACCCACTTTGGTAATAACCCACCTCACTGCACCCACTTACACCAGGGAAAAGTTGGGGGAAAGTCTTGTGAACTTAAGCATTTTTGTAAGAATTATAAAGTTCCGTGGAAAATATATGGAGGTGAAGGTTCTGGCTAAATAATCCTGTTCAAGTTATAGTAAAGTATAAAAGGGATTAGTAACTATTATTTTCCTTGCTCTTACATATATCATATTTTCCAGTGTAAGCCCCGAGCCCATTTGCATTCGGTAAGCGGTTATGACTCTGACAGGAGTCGGGCTCCGATGCAGCGAGCTCCGGGCTCCTCAAAGGAATTCGCCTCGATGTCTGTCATGTCATTTATTACCGCCGTGCCTTCTTCTTCCTTCTTTCAGTCCCTCGCAAGAACGGTCCCCATCTCCCCCATCCACCCGCGTCGCACTTACCGCCCCCTTCCGGCCACGCCCGGTTGGCATCCGTTTTGCGCTCAATCGTTAGACATTTCCGTTGCGCTGTCCCTTTTTAGTGCGACGCTCGACGAGTCCTTTGTGTGTGCCAGTGTACGCCGCCATCCTGCGCCTGTCCAGGCCGCGTCCTGTTTCTGATTCTGGCTTCACTGTACCGCACAGGGGCTACTCCCTCGACGCTTTGTTGTTTGTGTAATCGCATAAAGATGGCTCAATAACAACATGCGATGCGGCGGGGAGAGAGTCCTTTGGGCTGCGCCAGCAATTTGTGGGTCAAATTGAATTTGTATTTGCCCGGGCAGCGCAAAATTGATTGAAACATTTGCGTGAATTTATGTCCTTGAAATGATTGGCCAGCCGCATCTTTGAGTCGTCCCCGAGCCGAGGGCCTTCGAAGCGGGAGTCCTGTGACCGTCGTCCATCTCCGTGCCAATCTGCCGGCCTTGTTGGGCCTGTGCATTATTTATGGGATTAGTGGCTCAGACCATTCGGCCAATGGCCACGTGCCGGGACCCAGGCCTGCTCTGGCCTCAAAACTGATTAGGTTCAATGAGGTCCCGTTCCTCTCGGCGTGTGTCTCTGCTGGGCAGTTTTCTTTAAGGTCTCCTCTTCGCATTCCTTGGCCCCTGCCCGGTCTCATCTATTTTTCATGCACATTGCCCAGCAAAATAAAACAAATTTGCACTTTAATATGCGCCAGAGTTGACCTTGAGCCGAGTTTGAAACTGGCTAACACACACAGACTCACACCGGCGGGATGTGTCTGTCTGCCTGTCGTGTTGTTGGGGCAACAAGTTGTCTCGTGTGTGTGGCTGGAAATCTGGCTAACAGACTGCAAAACAGCCAACAGCCAACAGGATGAGTGTGCTAAGGCCACACTAGACAGCACGTTAAAGGGGCTTCAAAGCGGGGAGTTAATAATAGCAGAATTTCATTAAATGAAAGTTCTTTAAAGAAAGCAATCATACAATTCCTTTAAAGTCATAGAAAGAATTAAATATTTTCAGGAGCCCCTAGGCTCTTAAACAATGCTTAAATAAATCACAGCACTTGCATAATTAATGTGTATTTATTATAAATTTATTCCTTTATCTGTTCCCTTGCCACAAATTATGATATTTTGTTAAGCAGTGTAACTAGGCCAATATCATGCTTCAGCCTCCCCATATATACACAATTTTTTTTAATTTAAAAAATTACGTTTCAGATTTTGCCGAGCACGAGCCTTTGCAGACATTCTGTCAGGGGCTGGTAGGTGCTTTTTGAAGCGCCTGGCAAATAGTTTAATTTCTTTAAGTGCCCAACGCGGCGTATGCGTGATGGCGTAATGGCCTAATGGCGTAATGGGTGCAACGCCGGAATGTAGGCTGCAGCAGAATTTCAATTACAAAATGTCAGACAAGCCGCAGATAACGGGCGGCAGTTGTGGGGCTTATCAAGATGCCTGCCTCCGCCTGGGGGCCTGGGGTGTGTTATCATTGGCATTGTAAAACAAGTCACTTAACACACAAACACACTCGCACACTTGCATGGCAAAGAAGTTAAATGTGCTGCTTTTGTTGTCAGTTGTAAAACAATGGCCTGGAATTGTATCCTTCGAGCATGCGTGTGTGTGTGGTGTTGTGTGTGGTGGGTGTGTTGTATCTTGTATCTTTTTGTTGGCTCAAGTCAATTGTTCTGCATGTGTCGCACTTGCGCAGCCGGCGTGTGCGAGTGTGTGCCTCTTTATTTACGTGTTATCTGAGCCCATTTTGGCCCCAAGGCACGCCCTCTGTCTGTTAAGTCTGTTGTGCTGCCACATTCTATCGGCGCTGCTGCTTTTGGCACTTGTCTGCCTATTGCGTCCTGATTGTTTGCATAAATTGGCATAATTAAACAAAGCTGCAGACGAGTACTGCCAACGAAATCCCTCGACTTTCGTTAAAGTTTCAGCTAATCAGGAGATAAGCTACAGAAATGAGAGAAGTCATTATCGGATCAGCATGTATAAGACTTTATAATAAAAAAATATAATATTAAATAAATGACTGTTTTAAAGCCAAATTAAATTTTAAAAAACCTTTAATATAACAAAAATAAGTACAAATATTTCCATTTCCATTTCGATTCCTTTTTCCCGCGGCTCTTATGAAAGGAATTGCGTAAATTTCTGTTTTCTTTTCGCTGCGACCTTTACGCGTGTCCAGTCGTGCACAAAAAAAGGGAAAACAAAAGCAAGGGACTGCAGGAGCGGGTGCGAGGATTTCAGGCGAAGAAAAGCGTTATGTAATGGGCCAGCGTGGCGTATACGCAATGTCGGCGGCGGCTACGACGACGGCGACGGCGTTGTCGCCTTGTTAGCTGGCCTTTTGCCATTCATTTCCATTTTTTGTATGCACTGCTGGCTTCCATTATTTGGCTTTAATTGCTGCATGCGGCCCCGTGCCCTCGGCCACTACGTGCTTTAATTAAAATACAATACGATAGCACAGAGGAGAGGGAGAGACACCCGCACAGATGTGATAAGTTGCCGGCTTAAATTTCATAACTTGCGCATGTTCGACGGATGGCTTTGTGCGTTTGCCGTTTCCATAATTAAGCAAATTAACTGTAAATAAAAATGAATTTATTGCGTGCGCCAATCAAAAAGCAACTTGTTAAGTGCCACACCACACCGAGCACCGAGAATACGCTCCACATAATTCCTTGCCCCCGAAAGAGAGCTTATTTATGCGCACATGAGCGGCGCCCGCACCGAACTGTCTCTGGCATTCGTCGTAATTGGCTCACCTTTAATTTGATGGCAGCAGGTGGAGGCAGGGTGTAATAAATAAATTAACATAAAACAAACACAAATTAATGAATGAATAAATGATTGCCGGCAAGGAGGAGGCAGCGATGCCAGAGGCCGGAGGCAAGCGCACTCGTATAAATATTATACAGATTTCTGTATAAATGGCAACTGTCGATCAACGTCAATTAGTTGCCAAATGGCTAAGGCAATTTCCCATTGCTCCCCCCTCTCCTTTTAGATAATAATTTTTGTTTTCTTTTCCCCCGCACGTAATGAGGACGAGGCAATCCCGGTTCTGGCCAAATGTAAATTGTAAGCAAATCAATCAGCCAGCCAGGAGCAACAGCTGTTCATGATTTATTCAGGCAGGCGGAGGAGCGGAGGCACTGCTGAAAATTTTAATAATATACAAAGGCTGTTGTCAGTCAGTCTCTCGAATTGATTTTCTCTGAATTCTCATTTAATGTTCTTTCATTTCCCTTATTTATTTATGCGATGTTGGGCATAGGACATGGCGACGACCGACGATAAAACGACAAAGATTCGAACAATGTTAGGGTTCTCGAAGGAAGGGTGGGTCCAAAAAGGTAAGTACATGTGTGAGAACCTGTCACGGGGACAGATGCCACTCGAAGCGATGTCTTTCAGGCTATTTAAAGGGCTGAAATTCCTGGGAAATCTATTCTCATTTATTTACAATCGAAGGAGCCAACTTTTTACCCCGAAAAATGAGACCAAGTGCCATTGGGCTGTAAATTTTAATTAAACACAGTTAACGTCAAATTCGGACAAGAGTATCTGCATAATTTATGGCAGTGGCACGTCCAACTGGAGAGTTCTTGGCGCGGAATACAATAAATAAAGGCCGCATCCCCAGCGGAAATAATTAACACGAAAGTCTGCGAAATAACTTGGTTAGCAGTTTTGCCATAGTTTTCCACAATGCGAACGAGAACGAGAACGAGAACGATAATGACGACGCGACTTGGCCCTTGTCAGCAGTTTTTCTCAGCGCCGTAATGAATTAATTGATTTGCGGTTGCCGTGGCAAAGGTGAATGAAATATTAAAGTCAACATTTGACGGGAAATTAAGGAGGTAGAGTGAGATGTGAGGGAAAAGCAGGAGAGATGCCTGAAAAGTGGCAACTGTCATTGGCATCTGTCGCAGCTCGATTTGCATGGCAATTGCAAATGGTGGCTCGCATATATTTAATGGCCCATACGGGTGCTCTTAAGGGTCCTTGCACCCACACTCACACACTCACACATACGACTGTCCGGATAATGTGCAATTAAAGTAATTTAATTTATTATTCGCCCATTGATCAGCAAACTTCACAGGCATAAATCATTGAGAAATTGCCTGGTTTTTCTGCAGTTATGTTGCATTTTATTTAATTGCTGACAGGACACATTAAGGCGAGTCCTTGAGCGAACAGGGTAGAGTTGGGCACTCTTCAAATAATTTATACTCTTCAGAAAATAATATTAACCAGAAAAGAAAGGGGAATTTCCCTGATTTCTCACCTAACTCCACCGTTTTCAATTAAACCCAAGAGCTAGCTGCCAAGCTCAAATGCAATTAAACCTGCTCTGGGTCCTGGCTGGTGCTATCAAGTAAACCCTTTAGCACTAGGATCCTGCCGAGCGTATTCCTGCTTCGCATAAGCCCCACACTCTGGCACACATTAATTCGGTTGTCGCTATATCCGATTAATTACGCCCCCGCCCCGAATGGCAGGTAAAATGAGTTATGCTGCAGCAACAACCTCAAATTATGTTTGCGGAAATTTATGAGTGGGCCAGACCAATTCAGGACAAGCCAGGATCTGGGGATCCTCTCCCTGACACAGAGCGTTGTGTGCCGGTAATTACATTTTTTAATAAGCAGTTAGCATAACGAGGACATCAACTAATCGCCGCTTAACATCTTGGCTTACAAAGTTAAATAACATTTTGCTGCCGCATTTTCTTTGCCAGTTTAATAACTTAATGCGGACACACACAACACACATTTCCACATTCCTGTTCCACTTGTGCCACCTGTGCTCCTGGCCGGTCTAAGCGAATTTAATAAGCTTAATGCGTCTGCCAGGACAAACAGGCAGCGCGAACTTAGATGAATTTCCCAAGATATGCTGGGCACACCCTCAAGACACACACACTCCCCACACTCTCCCTCACTCTCACTCTCGGTCACATGCGAGTGACTTGTGCGCCCAGCAAATGCAATTAATTATAATTTTTAATTAGCTCGGCAGCAGCCACACACTCAGGCCCCGGCTCCAAACGCTTCCACAATAATAAAAGCGAAGAAAGCTGCAAAATTCTATTTCATATTGCCGACGCATGACGCGCCTCGACACGCGATTAATAAAGGGGGCCAAGCGGCGGAGTCAAGTGCCCTGCGTGAAGGGCTCCTGGCCGGCGGGAGGAAGTCCTAGCCGGGGGGCGTGGCCAGTACGAGCGACAGGAACAGCGACAGCAAGTGAAAGGTATTTAGTCACGCGGAAAGAAATGTTTACTTTTATTAGCCGGGCGAACAGGATTAAGGTTTTAGGAGGTGAGAAGCGAACCAGGGGAATGTGGGGGCTCGCAGAGAAAATTGGTAAAGTATACTTAACGGGATGGACCTCGAAGGCTGCTAAAACTCCATCAAAGGTAAAGGAAATTAATTAATTTAAAATATTTGAAAACTCAATTTTTTTGTTTTTTTTTCATAATCTTTCCTTTTAAAATGTTCAATTTTAATGTCATTTATAATATTTTGATTTAATAAGAATACATTAAGTTTCAATTATAAGTTAACTGGTAGGTCAAGGTCCACCCTTTTCACACACATGCCGCGGCAAGCTGATTGTGGATTAGCCACGCCCCCCGTTGGCCGCCGCCCTCGCTCAGCTCAGCTTTTTGGCCACTCAATGCGTTGTTTACGTGCGAATGTGAAATACTCATTTCTATTTCGCCGTTGTTTATTATCGTGAAACGCCCGAAAGGATGATGAAAGCGAGTCCTGCCAGCGAAGGTAGGTGGCATGGGGATCCTGGGTATCCCGAGCCATAGCACCGAACCCCCCGCAATCCATCAGCCAGAATGGCTTTAATCCCCCCGCAGGGCGCCTTGTCTGTCTGTGAGTCTGTCTGAGTTAATGCCGTCGCGTTGGATCCGTTTAAGGCATTCCGGCGGAGGTCTACGGTTCGCTTCAGTCCCGGATCCGGTGCGTAGCTCGGGCTCCCAAGGTCATCTGTCGCCGAGCAGCTGCTAAGGCGCAAATTAGATTTGCCTGAGCCAACCGTGCGCCGAGACAAAGCCGCCAAAGCCGTGACAGATCTGGGCCAGAAGGGCCAGCAACTCAAGAATACAGAGAGAGAGATAGGATTTGGCTTTAAATAATAAAAAAAAACACTTAAATTCAATACTTAATTAGTAGTAAAATGTATTAAAAAGCTTTTCATATAAAAACTTGGTTCAAGAAGTTACCATAATTGTTAATATTTTTAATTAACTTCATAAAGACTTTGACTTCTACAGAGTTAATTTACCTAATTAGTTCATGGAAAGTCTAGTAGGTATATTTTAAAGATTTTTAAATATTATTTTCTTGATTTACTTTCCTTTAAAACAAACTCTCAGCATACTTAAATTTCCCGCCGTGCAAAAATTGCGCTGACAGAGGAGCTATGGGGAAAATTAGAGACTCGAAGACTTTGTCTCGTTGTTTGTTGCTAATTAGGCAAAAATTACATTTTAAAAGGCTGTCGAGCGTAAAATGGAAAAAGTTCGCAACCCGAGCTGGTCTGGGCTCCCTCCCTCTCATAGCTCCTGCACTTGGCCGCCTGCAGCTGGAGGATCCTGCCGCACATATAACTTTTAGTGGCTCCGGCTGAGTTGCGTTATAATGACTATGACAGGGACGTGATGGTGCAGAGATGCTCGTCGGCTGCCCGGTGTCGTGTGCCCAGTGTCCAGGGTCAGGACTCGGGGTCCTTGGACACCGGAGAGCACCGGAGGGTGGGCATGGTCGATTTGCAGCCGCAGCTAAACAGTTGGGCCAACAAATTGCGGCCATTTCTCAGCCAGAATTTATGTTATGCATAAGTGAGAGTGTGGCCGGCAGTTTGTTTGGCCGAAAACACGCACACACATTGCGCCCAACCGCGCTAATTTAATTGACTCGAGTGATAAATTCAATTGGGGACATCAGCGCCATCGTCGTTAGCAGCCATTGCAAAGAGTTCAAAAATTTAAATCGCAACAAATTGCGGTCCCCCAAAGGCTGCCAGCGGTGCAAAATACAATTTGATGAAAATATATTTCCCGCTTTTGACACAATTAGCGGCCTGTTTGGTGGAATTTTCCCACCAAAAAGAAATAAACAGAAATGTATACAAATATGCGAAATTTATGCCCGAAACTCATTCCAGCTGATGCCAAACTAAGCCAATAAAAATTCGCACAAAAACGGAATGACAGGCCGCCAAAAATGTCAGTGGGCCATCAAAAGGGATTGACGCCAGACTCTGGGGACACGAGGAAGGGCGATATACTATATATGTATATGCGAGATTGGGTATAGCAAGAAGCCAGCTATTTGCGGCATATTTTACACGCTTTTCTACTTCGTTTACACGCACGAACCGGAGGACGAGAGCGAGCGCCAGGACCTTGCTCCACTCTAAGCATGGAAATGTAGGGGTTAGCGGGGGAAAGGCGAGGAAATGCGGGGAAAAGCGTCGGAAAATAGATAGAGCGGCGGCCAAAGTATTTGATGTGCATGTATGAGTGCGCATATAAAGTGAAAACATTTACACATGTTTGATTTATGGGTCAAGTGTGTGATAAAACTACAAAGGCGGTCGCTCGGCTAAGGACGCAGCGAGGCGAGGCGAGTCCTGAAATCAGAGTAAATCATGCAAAATACAAACGCAGGATGAGAATGTGCCGGCATCGTGCCGAACAACAAAATTATGCAGTCACAAGGATGTGCGAAAAGTCGCAACTCGACGCCGACGACGACGAGGAGAGCGCGCCAAAGTATGCAATAAAATGTGACGGAAAGCGGGTAAGGACATCGCAAATTCCGCACTCTCCCTCCGCTCCTCTCTTCGTCGGTCATAAAAATTGTATTTCAGTTAAGTGCCCAGCAATTGGACACTGTCCGCTCGGAAAAGGTTCGGCTTAAATGGCATTAAATGCACACCAGGGCCGCAGGATTTCCATCGCAACCCGACAGCTCATAACTCGAGCTATGGCGGAGAGATAAAGGTGCTGTGAGTACAGTTTCAGACTTTTACAAAGTGAATTCAACAGATTAAGGCTATAGAATATTGCCAGAATTTTGATATACATTCTTGATGCTTTCCTTGACTCAAAGGAATTATTAAGTGAATTAGTTTTTGTGTTCTAAATTTTCTAAATATTATCT
This sequence comes from Drosophila bocqueti, assembly GCA_018151655.1. Taxonomy (NCBI): domain Eukaryota; kingdom Metazoa; phylum Arthropoda; class Insecta; order Diptera; family Drosophilidae; genus Drosophila; species Drosophila bocqueti. The sequence goes on from JAECXF010000230.1 coordinate 2,196,688, forward strand.
CTGCAGTTTGATCTCCATCTCAAAAATCATAAGTCTTAGCCCTGGTAAATTTAATCCCTGTCAGCCATCGTTACTCGCTCTGATTTTGGCGACCTCTTAGCCCAAACACACACAAGCTCGCCCACACCCGTAATGTGGCTCACACACACACTGTCAGCCGTATAATTGCATTTGAAGCCATCTGAAATTGACTAAGAACGACGACAGTTGCCAACAAATCCAGTTATCTTGCGGCGAAGCTCGGATCAGAAAGCAATATAGATTAACGATTATGACAGCAACGTAGTGCCCGAGAAATCCCTTATAATTTGCACTCACAGCTACCAATAAAATTGCTAAAGTGGAAAATTGCAAATGGAGAGAAATGTGCGAAAAGAAAGCAATTTGCATTCGAAATAAAATGGGAAAAATAATTATTTACACAGCAATTTGAGTGCAACTCTGGCAAATAGCAGGAATAAACAAGGGGACAGCCAGGACAGGCCTAATTTATGTGAGCGAAATGCCAAAAATTCCATTTGAGACAAAGGCCCCAGAGAGAGAGGGGGAGAGAGAGCTGGAGAAAACAAAAATTGAAAATGACAAATTGCATTAGGAGGGTGCTTTTTCCAAAAAAGGGGTTTTGTTTTATTTTTCTTGTTTAGAGGAGAGCTCAGAGCAGGCTGGGGGAAGTGTTGTTGACCGCAAAAATGACACAGAGTGAGCAACAAATTCTGGGGCTGCCTCTCGGTTATCCATTTATGAAGACAACAGCAACAATGTCGCACATATTCAAAAAGCAATTCTCGGCTAAAACGGGCTAACAAACAGGGCCAGGGCCAGGGCCAGGGTTTCCCCCGAAAAGCCACAAGAACACACAGAAAAATGAAAAACGAAATTCCAGTCCAAAAACAAAACCGAAACAACAAAGCAACAGAACAAACAGACAGTCAGACAGCCAGAGAGCGAACCCGTTTAAACCGATTTCCTAATCAAAGCCATATTACTTCCCCTAGTCCCCAAAACCGCACGCACACTCGATATTCATACACCCACGGATATATTTAGGATTTACCGTGTGTAACCCCTTTTTTACCCCGAAACGCACGAATGCAAAATTTAATAATGAGCTGGGAAGCACTTTTTGTGCGTTGCTGTCGACAACGCGGCGAGAAATATAATTAATTTGCTATTTTTAAAGGCTAAAAATGAGAGATTTTGCTGAAAACTGGCGCCAGAATAATTGCCAAGGGAGCCAGCCCCACTCACCCCGCTTTTCCCAAGAGAAACCGCAGAAATTTCATTACATGTGTAAACAATATAGCCAACAAATTTGGTTTTCCCCATTTTTTTTTACTCATTTTTCTCTTTGTTTTTTAATGCCAGAATATTAAGAGAATGTTGGCATAATTATACTTATTAAAAAGGGTGTGTATGTATGCACTAATGGGGCGGAAAAGTGCTGTTTTCCTCGGCTTCGAGTGGGAAAGTTGTAAACTCACACATAACTATGAGGAAGGAAGGGAAAACTTTTTGATAGAGAATGTGAAAAATTTCTTTGATGGAAATAATGTCTTTATTATTATTTTTAAATATGTAATGTTATTTCAAAAATCGTAATGATAAAGTACTTAATTGGTTCATATTTAAAAATTTTTTAAAAGTTTGGTGATGACTGCCGGATTAAGAAAAAAAAAAATATTTTCCTTTGGTGGCTTGTCCAATTGGTGTGCAACACATTCCAGTGGAAAAGAGAGCGAGAGCGAAGAGAAGGAAGGGAAATCTTGTTGAGAGAGAATGCAAAAAACAGTTCAATTTTATCAATGGGAATTTCGTAATACTAATTTTAAATGTAATGATACAGTTCCTTAAGACAATTGTCTTATGAATACCTTCTAAAACTCACTCACTCACCTAATAATAATAGCAGTTTAAGTACATTAAATATAATTTATTTAATATATTCCTAGTACCATAAATTTCTTGGTCGCAACAAATCAAAGGGAAAACCGGCAGGGTTGTGCATTTAAGCCATCACTTCGCTGCAATTTAAATTGGCCATTGGCATTCGCTTTGACAATGCCACAAACACGCCAAAATGGGGCGGGGAGGATCAGGAAAATAATGTACGATATTCCGTTTGGCAGCTGGAGGACAATATTCGGCAATGTCTGACATGGCTTTGGTCCTGCCAGGACTCGCAGTCATGTCAATAAATTATGTACTGGATTTTCGCAAAGACACAAACAGGGGCACAGTCACAGTCACAGCCTCGTCGTCCTTTTGCATTTGAAGCCTTAGACGTTTGATTTACGTTCAATATGCGAATTTAAATTGCAACTTTGGCCGTCTGCAGACAAATAAATGTGTGCGACGGAGTCAAATAAAATCAAATCATATTTCGCATTAAAAATGTACGCGGCCATAATAAGGACCTGCCCCGAGCCTGGCGCAGGCAGCACACATAAAAGGCAAACGTGTTTGCTCTCCCTTTTTTCTGTGTTATTTTTTCGTTTTCATTTTTGCGAGTCAAAGTGAAGTGAAATTCCTTTGCCAAATTGCCAGACTTTTTTACGAACGTTAACGTTAACGTTAACGCTGATCCTGCTCCTGCCTCGGGTCGTGTAGTGTGCTCTTAGGCGGCGCAGGAATGCGACACAGGGAAAATTACGTTGACAAATGAAAATGTCACAATGATGATAATTTATTTTCCCTTTTGTCGATTGCCTCTCGGACTGTGCTCGACCGAGCCTGTGCTGTGCCCAACTGTGCCACATTCCCCGGGCATTCCGGCTTTCATCTGCCGCTCCGTCCGGACAGCTGTGACCCGAGCAATGCGCAATTAAAGGTAATATCCGACAATTGCTTTCGGCCCCGGGAACTCGCTTTCCGCAAATATGGAGTCTGTAACATTCCGCAGAATGGCTGTGACTAGAGTGACACTTAGGCACAGGCGAATTATAAGCAAGTGTCGGAGATGTCTCAAGTTATATTGCACTTCTTTTTGGGACTTTTAGTAATATTTCAAACTTGTACCTGTCTGGGTTATATGTAACTCTCAGAGTTTTATTTATTTATCTAGTATAAAACCTATACTTTTTACTGCCCTGTATTTTCTTTTGCTTCCTCTCGTTTTAAAGCTTCCTGTGACAATCCGCAGTTCCAGCGACTTACGCAGTCCATCCATCTTGCATATGAAGTCCCGAAACCAGAGCATCCAATCACCGTCGTCATCATCTCGGGTAATACCTTCTTTCCGGCGGAAGCGGGGAGAAAGGGCGCCTCCGCTTTCCGCTTCATGTGCCTTATGCGTCTTATTCGCTCCTTACGCTTTCCACTCAATTCGGCTTGATGGTTCGGGGGGAAAGCGAGAAAAGTGGGAGGTTGTGCGCTATTAAACTTTTTGGCATGATATTACCGCTATTTGCCCGTGCCAAGACACACACACAGGCACACACAGAAGGACGGACAGATACATACTTACTTGTCATATAATAAACTTTTATGTTAACGGCTTTTGATGTCTTACCAAAGCGCAAACAGAGTCCTACCACACATGGCCAAATGCTTACAGAATGCACAAGCAGAAAAGGTTTATAAATCGGTAAGGGAAGACTAGTGGTCAAATTTAAAGAGAAGTAATAATAAAATAATAATAATAACTGAGGAAAATAGATAGAGATTTGTTTACAATTTAACATCTATTCCACTTGCATTTAAGCTTCTAAGATACCTTTTATTTTTCATATACTTACCTCTAGAAAGCCTTAATATTTGAGAGCTAAAAGTAAGTGGCTTTCAGGAAGTTTTTCCCCATTTTCCTCGATTTTCTTTCAGTGCAAAAAATTGTAGGATTCGTAGGGACAGCTGCCAGCCAGGCACTTAATGCCCATTCTTCTTGCCGTCAGTTTTCCGGCCTTTGCATTGCGGCTTTATTAGGCTGAAAAATGGAAAATGGAATATGCCGCCTTCGCCCCGAAAAAAGCGAAGAAACTTGCCGTCTCCCAGGGGGCCTCCTCCGCCACGGCATTCCTTTGTCTGTGTGTGTTCGTGTGGCCCATTAAAATTCCCTGGCTAAATGCATGAATGGCAATGGAAAATATTTGCATAAATCTTGCCGGGATTCGCTCAGCATGCGGTCGCTCTGCTCTGATCTGCCCCCAAAAGAACCCACACCAAAATCAAAGAAAACTCCGGGCTTTTGTTATACATATTTATCATTTGATGGTAGTAACTAAAAAAACGTTTATTGAAATTTTCCATACCGATTTCCATATTTACGTTACGCTACCTTGCTTAAAAATTAAAAACAATTTCATAATCTTTGTAATGCGTGTTCTGCTGCCACTTTTGTTTGCAACAAAGTCAACAAAGTTTGTGTGTTTTGTTTGCTGCTTTTCGGCTTTTGTTATATGAATATTACTTGCTATTTAATGCTTATAACGTATATTATTTTATTTGCTTAATTGCAATTATTTCCATGGTTGTGTTTCGTACGGCAACATTAATTTACCCATTAAACATTCATTTACATGACGCGACTAATTTTGCATGCGTTCGGTTTACATTTTTAATATCGATACGTACACTCTATGTATATATGTAAATATGCCCATAAATGTTCATGTCCATTTGTAACGTATGAGACTACCACATAAATACTCGAGTACTGTTTATAGTTTATTCATACGGCGTATATGCGGGTTTATTTACAATTTTGATCAGTTAAACACGGGGCCTCACGGGCCATGGCTTCTCAATGCCCCGGACAGTGGCCATTCATTTTTAAATGTGGCACAGGACGAAGGAGCTCCTCCAGGAGTCCTGGCCTGGCACATGGAAATGCAAATACTTTGTTGACAAGAGTGAAAAGTGACTTGCCAGTTTGGACAGGAGGGAAAAGGGGGTGGGAAATGCAACCGGACATGCCGAAATGGGAGCTCTAAATTTCCCTCGGAGCATCGAACCCATTTCGGAGAACAGGAACTGCCACCACACATGACTTGGGGAAATTCTTTTAAATAAATTGTGAGCCCGGGAAGTGGCTCGTTTCTGACAGGAATTTCTCATGGCTTCTCTTCTGAAAGCGAAGTGGTGAAAATTAGTTTAGGAACCTTCGAAGAAGTTCGTTTGGAAACAGGTTAGCTACTGGTATTTCTACGAATATTTACAAAGCTTACGTTCTAGGCTATACAGGACAACACACGAATCCTTAATATGTACAACAATCTGAGTAATCTTTCGCTACATAATATAACTATTTTGCTATGCTAGGGGGTGGCTCAGAAAATATCCGGAGATCTGAAAGCATTATTTGGGGAGTCCTTAAGCCTGATGATGCGTCACTATGTACAAAAGGGAGTTTTGTGATCGTCTTACATCGGCTTACACCCTCGGAATAAATTATTTCCCCGCCTGAATAATTGCTTTCACTTCTTCGGGTATTTTCCTTACACTTCCTTTTACACTTTAATTTATTTCAATATTTGTTTAACCAACTAGGCCTGGCTCTAGCAGCAATCCACTCGAGTATAGTTCTCCGACTTGATGATTCCTTCAAAGTTAGCCAAGTTTGCCACTGAGCCGGCAATTTACGTGAGAAGTTTATGTACATGGCTCTGATTTCCGCCTAACTAACTAATCCCCAGCCCACTTAATTAGAAACACGCTTACTTACAACCTACCGGGGAGCAGCAGCTTCCTCCCGCCCCGTCATTAGCATAATTAGTTGGTATTTTTTACCGGAAAGGTATTACACGGCTGCTCCCTTGCTGCTCCCCCTGACTTCGGCTATAAATCATTTCTGCTGCATTTAGGTGCTGCAGCTGCATTGGCGGTGGAATTCCAGCGGGGCGACATTAATTTATCACCGTGCAATCCGGCTGCCATTATTGACACCGACGACCGAGGAGGCTGAGTAGGAGGAGGGTACGCCGTCCTGTTGGGCATCCTTGGGGTCACTTGGTCGCAGCCTGTCTTCCTGTCGAGCTCCTCCTCCACATCCCGGCAGGAGCAGCGAGGAGCAGGCCTCCAACAATACGAGGGCCGCCACCATTGTGCTAATTACCCTGACCGCCTGACAGGACCAACAGGACGCCAAGGCAACTGCTGCCGGCGCCGCGTTCGTTTGCATCGCCTCCGGTCGCTCGCCTGTACGGAAAAGCAGGAAAATGGAAGAGGAGACAGAGGTGAAAAAGATGGCCACAGATTTGACATGAATGAGTAGCAATTTGTAGTTTGTCGCCGCCACAATAAAGGCTCCACATTCAGAAATAAAGTGGTCTCGACAGGAGAGACTTACACAAAAATTATGCAACTCGCTCTTGAAGGGTTTAGGTATTTTTATGGGAAAAGATAAAAGAAACTTAAGTTTCTTCAAAAGCAAATTAAAGTACATATCATTTAAAGAACAAATATATATATCTTAGTTACTCAAAATAAAGATATTTGAAATCTCTAAACATAGTAAATATCCTTATAAAATAAACTAACAGAAATCAACTACAAAAAAGTTATTTGATATATTTTCCCATAAAAAATTCCTCCTCGAATATGATACATATTTTCCCAGTGTCCTTCTACTCTGACCACTAGTTCATGAATTGCTCCAAAGTTTGGCCAACAAAGAGCGAGCGAGCTGCAAGCTTAATGCATATAAATCGGGGTCAAGCAGATGCATGAATGTATAATTCGCATTATCAAACTTGAGCATCCAATTAAGGCGGCCTTAAAGAGGCTCTATACCCACAGAAAAGCAACAGAAAAGCGACAAAAAAAAAAACGAACATGAGAGGGAAATGCCAAGGAAACTCACCCTGAAGTACGTGGACGCGTATGCTGGCTATCTCCGTGTTCGATGGATAGCACGAGTATTTGCCGGAGTGCAGGAGATCCGCGTCGTAGATGAGCAGAATGGACTTGGTCTCCTCAGACTTGATGGTCTTGAATTTCAGCCGCCCGCCGGAGGTTTCCTCGCTGAGCACCTGCGGATGGGGGAAAATTAGGGGAAAAGCCAAGCGCCAAGCGGCCGAGGTTGTCATATTAAAAGCGATTTTCCCTCGTTGCAAAAAGTTGAAACCCAAGCCCAAGGGGCGAGGAGGGGCTGGGGGGCTGGAGGGGCCAAAGCTAAATGCAAAAGCATGTTTTCTCATAATCATAAAAGCCAAAATTAAATACGTTGCGTATACGACGCGTAAACAAACGCGAACAAACTCACACTCGCACACTGGAAAAAGTCAGAGTTACGAGGCAATTAGGTACTTATGTGTCATTAAAATATATAAAATGTACTTTAATTTAAATATGTATAATATAGAAATGCATATTTTAAAGATTTAATTTTTAAGCGATTTCCAAACGAAGCCTTTCAATTTTAATTTGATTTAAATATTTTCTTCACTGTGCACCAACGCCCTCATACTTGAGAGGCGCCAGCCCAGAGCTCATAAAAGTTAAAAACGTTTATCCTGCAGCAATTGGCTGGGCGTGGCCCGCCTCCACCTCCTACTGCTCCCGCTACTCCTCCTCCCGGGTGCTCCTCCCCCGGCTTTTTGCGCTTTTTACTGCGCACAAACTCAATTATTGCAAGATAATTTGGCACCAAAAAGGAAAACCTTAAATTGGTTTTTTCCCCGCGCCCGCTGGGTCTTCAGTTCAGTTTAATTTTTTTTTTTTACCGCCCGTTCACTGTAAATTGATTTTAAGGGATATTTACCTTATCCTGATGATACCAGAAGATATGGGTCGGCGGCTCCGGGCTGAACTTGATGATGCAAGTGAGATTTATAGTGCTGCCCTTGTCCACGTATAAATCAGGACCTCCCAAAATGGTGGCTGTGGGCACTGCGGAGAGAGAGAGAGAGGATGTGGCGCTTTATTACAGTGGAGCTCCGGTTATGCCATCCATTATGCGATGCATCCGCCATTCCCTTTATAAGTCCTACAGTTCGGAGCTCTGCTAATCACTCGGTTACGTCGCCTAATCAGCACTCGCTCTTGCCTCTGTCGAGTTGTGAAATTTCGAAATGGTTTGTTTTCCCAATTTCCCGCACATCGGCCAGGCGACCAGTGACATGTACCCATGCCACAAGCCCCTCCCAGCCACACCCACGATTTTTGATCAGGCCCATCCGGTCCAGCCCCCGATTGTTGGAAATTTCCATGGTCCAGAGTCTCGTGTCGAAGCGGGAAATGCTGTGCCAGTCAAAGTCAGCACGTTAAATAATCGATTAGGGCCTGTCAGGCGGCCGGAGAATGGAAAGTTTTGGAAGGGACAAGGCTGGCCGGAGCTGGGAGTGATTTCAAGATGGGTTATGGCTCAATTCTGGCCAGTTTAAGGGGCGACTCTATAATTTAATGTGCTCGTTGGCTGGCCATAACATTTTTCTTGTTTTTTGTTAGTTTACTATGTATATTTATGGTGCTTTCGTTGGCAAATAAAATGATTAAGCAATCTTTAGAGTTTTCAAATCATTTTGTTAGGTGTCTAAAAGTATAAAAAACTTTATGTAGAGTCTGTGTGCGCATTGCATAATTTTAGACATATTCCAAAAAGATTTAAAGAGTTAGTTTAGTTATTAGTTTAAAAAAATAAGTAAAAGAATGTCAAGACTTTCTTATCAAGTTAGTCACGAATTACCTGCCTTGGTTTCTAATTTCTTACAATAATCATTAAGTACACTATTTTGCTTGTCAGATTTGTTTATTGTTTAGTTCCCAAGGGGAAACACTACTCTCACCTCCAGTGCACACGGTTAATTTACTCTGCAGCTGTTTTTCTTATTGCACCTTACTCGGATTACCCAACGCACGTTTCCCGAGTAGTTTTCAGTGCCAAATGGAAATGCAACAATATCAGGTGTTCTTTTGCCTGTGCCTCGGCCTGCTCTTGAGGCTGAGAACGTGCCTGGCTATAGATTTCTGTGACATTGCGTCCTGCGAGGACAAGACACACATTGGGTGCAACAACAGCTTGGTAAGGAAGGCCATTAGGAGGGAGTGTGGTTGGTTACCAACTTAATTCCCACCTGGATTTTCGGCAGATTTTCGATGTGGACAAGTGTATGCGCTACCATGACATGGTGAATATGCAGCACTTCCGTCGGTACCTGCTGGCCACACACAACCAGTTACGCGCCAGTGCGGCCTACGGGCTTTCGAATTACATGCCGCCGGCCCTGAAGATGCCCGAGCTGGTCTGGGATGACTATCTGGCCCTGGTGGCCGAGTATCACCTGAAGGGCTGTCAGAGGGCTTTGCCCACCAACTCCTGCGTGGCCACCGATGACTTTCCCGATGCTAGCTTCAACTACGGCGAAACGCTCTTCCCCAGGCCCCCGAAGCGCCAGTCCAATGTGGACAAGATAACCGAGCTCACCGACGAGTGGATGGACGAGATCCACGATCTGGAGAATATTAACACGGTAGAGGCGGGCGACAACATCGCCAACGTCATCACCGATCGCAACACGCACATGGGGTGTGCCGCCGGCAAGGACTATGACCATAGGAACGTGCACTTCGCCCTCGTCTGCTACTACAGCGCAGGACCTTTGCCGGATGGGAACCTCTTCGAAGCGGGCATCTTCAATCCCAGTCTGTGTGCTCATGGGAAAAGCGAGGAGTTTAAACGGCTCTGCAAGACTCTACCCCTAAATCACTGAGTCACAGCTTCGCCCGAAAAATAAATATTGCAAATGCTTTGCGTATAATTAAATGTGCGAAACACTTGAGCAATAACAGCGAAAAGGTAGTGATGAAAGTCTGGCTACTAAGGCCAGCTTTTGTTTTAACTGTACCCTATAATATACATTTATATTTATCCCCGTAACCTTTTTATTAATCAAAAAAAAAATTATGGTAATAAACAAATAACTAATCGCAACACACACTGCTTTAATAATAATTAAAATATTAATTCGTTTAAAGGTTATTTTGTTAAGAAATTAACTAGTTTGCAATTTCAAACCTTACCTTTCTGCTTATATTCAATTAATAGATCGGGTTTAGTTTCTTTTCCTAATTATAGCAATTTTCAAAAAAAGCCTTAGTTAAAGTCTAGCAATTTTCCGGCTCTCAAATGGCGCCAGCACCGGAGGGAAAAGTGAACGAAAAACTGCAAAAAAGGTAGGAAATAATAGGTGGCCGAGTAACAGTAACCGTAACAAGCTGGCAAAGTTAGTGGGTAAAAGCTTGTTGGAAAGCAATTTGTTCGTCATGAGCCAGAAAAGTGCTTGCCCCGGGCGCCCGTACTTGACTCCACAAACACACTGGCACGAGGAATGCTGTAAAATATTAAAAAATAATATGCATGCATGGCAGCCCTCGAGCACACCTCTCATCTCTGTCTGCCTTCCGCGTTTTTCCCTTATTTTTTTTTCGGTTACACTTGTCACTCAGCCAAAAAGTATGCTGCGGCGGTCGGGGCGCCGGAAATCAACAATTCGCCAACGCCAAGGCCGACACCAATTTAACAATTCACCAATTCATATCTCACTAACCAGCCACTGTCTGAATGGGGCCAAACATCCCGGCAAACTCGTCATCGCTGGACTGGTACACCCGATCGGCGGCTATATAGAAGGCGTCGTCATTATAATACTGCTGCATCATGTTACTCGTCTCGGCGTCAATCAGATCTGGTGGCGGTGTTGGGGGAAACCAAAAACATAAATAAAAGACAGAAATAAAGCAAACAATAGGTAATACCAAAATAGAAAATCATTCAAATAATTATAATAAAACCCGGGCTAAACTAATTAACTAAAGTACACAGCCGAAAATAGACCGAGACCCGCCATTATAATTAAGCGGTCCCAGCGGAGCTTAATAAATAATTCATTCGTAATTCGTTGGCTATTATTTTAGGAGAAAAACTTTAAGTTTTATTTCCTCAAATTGCTTTTCCAATCACGATTTCAAATTTGTTATTCTGGCTTTTTTCTACTCCCCAACTTTATAGGGGGGCTTGTTAGCTTGTTTGATTTAGAAAAACCATAAAAATAATTCGGGCAAAATATAAATACGTTTTGTGGCCCCGGGATTAAAGAGAAATGAATGTTGTTGATTTTTCCCGTATAAATTTATGGTTTGGGAATGCTTTTGTTGCGCAGTTTATTTTCCCTGTTATCTACACCTTAATTCCCCCCATATACATATATAAATGTCGATATCCGTTTATGTGCACGTTGAGCTTGAGGGGTTTTTTTTTCTTGTGCCAACCCCCCACAGTCCATCAATCTGTCTGAAAGAATTTTTCGAAAATTCCTCTGCCATATTTACCGGCGAAGTCGCGTCCTGTTTTTATATCCTGCTGCGACGATTGCCAAGTGTGCATAATTTACACTCTTGGAAATTGCATGAATATGCAAGAATGATACAGCGAGGAAATATGTGAAATTCCCCAGTCGAACGGGGGCCCTGTCGATCTGCATTCCTTCGCGGGTGTACGAGTATTTAAATATACAGGACGCGGGCTCTGGTAGCGCACACTCAAAAATGTAACTCTATTAAATTTATTTTAGCAGCATTTTGTTTAAAAAATTCCAATTTGAAATAAAAAAGATTTTATTTATTCCACGCATATCTCTCAATTACCAAAAGAAAGTCATAACTCTGACAACGTGATTTTTGTGTAAATACCAAGAAATATCCTATTAATATTCTGCAAGTGTCTCATACCGAATGGGTTCTTTCTTATGAATATGGGAGAAATATTTATGTTTTCTAATGGTATTTCCTTTAAAGTTGATATTTCTATATCTCTATTTATATTTCAATGTTTTTTTGTTAGGTTTCCTGTATCATATTTAACTTTAAAAGAGGTTATTTTCATTCTTTCCCTCATTAAAATTATTGAGAATTGTTGAAAATACTTACATTCTAAGATCAATATTTCTCAAAAATCTCTTTAAACTCTTTATTCCTGATTATACTCACCCACGATATTCAAGTTGACCGAGTAACTGCGCACCGGCTGCGTGGATATTTGGCACTCGTAGACCCCAGCGTCCCGCTGCTGGGCCCACTTGATCTGCAGGGTCCACTCGTCGATGTCCCGGTGATAGGAGGTCTGGAACCGCTGATCCGTCGTGTAGGTGTACGTGCCCACGGTGAGGATGTGCAGGTCGCGGTGTCGTATCCAGGCAACCTGCAAAGGGGCGTACCCATTAATACCCACTTGGAATGACTTTAAAGAGAAACCAGGAAACCACACAATTTATGCAGCTCACAGATAAAATTTTCATACAAGTCGAAATTAGTGTGCGGAACGCATGGCAGACCCGAAAAATGATACGCCCCGCACTTCGGCGTCTCCTGTCCATTTTCCGGCTCTCTGCAGAGCGACATTCACTCGACATTGCCCACTACATTTGATACAAATTTTTTGTGTAGCCCGTCTTGTTCTTGTTGTATTTTTTTTTTGTCGGGAGCGAGGGCTCCTTGTTTATGCGGCTAACTGTCTAACCAATAACACACACCGACCTACAGACAGACAGACAGACAGACAGGCAGCCGTAGTCGGAGTCGGAGTCAGCCAACTGTGTGGCATCCATCTGTGCAGTTCCACTCTCCTGCCTGCCCGAAAGTCTAATTCTGCAATGGCAGCACAAAGGGGATTCAAATACTCCGACTATTCGATACCCGGCAAGGGACTATAAAAATCAATGCCTACCTTTGAGTGAAGTCGAGTATTGGGCAATAAAAATATTTCAAAACTCATAAAACTGTTAATAAATATTTCCATTTGGCTGGATGATTTTTTAAATATATGAAACTTGAAGTCAAGACCTATCTATACTAGATACATACCCTTCACCGCCAAGAGTACCTCTTAAAAAAGGAGGAAAGCCAAAAAAAGTCGAAAAAAATGGGGAAAGTAAACTTTAGCCCAGGCCTGGCCATAAATTTACTGTTGGCCAAAAACCGAGCTAGGGCCCGGCCGGTTAACTAGGGGCTGTGTGTGTAGTTTACTGATTGCGGAAGCGGATTTGGCCAAGAGGAAATCTATGACCCCTCCGCAGAAGCAGGGACTAGAGCCCGTGACCGTGGCCAAATCGCTTAACGTAATCAACGTTTTGCGGGCCTGCCAACACCTGCAAACTTTCCCAGCTGCTTTTCCTGGGCGGCGAAATGGGCAGCCATCGAATATTTTTTGGCAAATGCGTGCAAAATATTTCCGCATTGTGTCTGCGGCAAATTGACTCGCAATACCCCCCTCTTGTTATGGCAACCAATTTAATTTTGATCGTTGAAATGCAACACTTTTGGTTCGCAACGCCAGTTTCGTTGGGACTTGAGGCTAGGGGAGACTTTAATTGGGTCGCCGGATCAAGTGACGCCATCGCCAAAATAGAAAAAATAGGAGAGGGAAAGGGTCGCCTCCGGCCAAGTGGTCAGCATGTGTGTGCGTCTGCTGTCACGTATTACATAATAAACTGGAAGCAAATTTAATAACCCGGCTCACTGTCTCTCTGTGTGTGAGGCGGCCATCTAAGTGGATATTTGGTGACACATTCGCCACACTTGCGGCCGCCCCGCTTCCGGGGTGCTTTGTTTATTAAATGTAAATAAAAATCAAGATTATTAATACGAAATGTTTCCGGCTGTTGTCTCCGTGTTGGCTTAGCTTGCACTGAGGGAAATCGTAGAGACATCAAGACTTTGCAGGGAAGTTTAACTATTTATAACATTTTGATATTTCTTCTGACTTGAAATCTCTATAAAAGCAGCCTAAGAATATTCTATAAAATATTTAATTTTGATTTTAAATGTGTCAATTATCACTCAGTTTTAATGAAGTTTTTCCTTTATCGTTTTGTATGTGTTGTGTGGTTTCTTCTATTCTTGTTATAGTTTCGCATTATTTATTGGACTTAGCATTAGGTTCTCCCAGTGTTTCCCCGCTACTCACCGTCTTGTTGCCCAGATGCTTGACTCGGCAGCCGAGATATGCGGATTTGCCCACCAGCGATGTGATGTTCCTGGGCATCGTGAGATCAAAGTACGGCTCGTTCCATTTGTGGCCGTGCGGATAATGCGACGGCGGCGAGTGTGTGGGCTTCGCCTCGGCGTTGTTGTGATTGTTGTTGCTCACGGATTGCCGCTGGTAGCACACGGCTAGCCCTGAAATCGGAGGGAGGCATTTATAGACACGACATTTATATATCCAACATTTATAAGTATACAGATAAGATGCCGCAAAGACAGCTTCAAGTGGGAAAATATTGGGGGAAAAGTGGCATGTCATAATGCGACAAGCACCTGCTGTCAAGGACACGCCTCCCAGTTCATCTTCCTTTCTTTTTTTTTTTTTTTGGGTTTGGTTTTGGGGCAAATAAAAATTCAGGAAAAATAAAAATTCCGGCAAACTGCACCCTGACATGGGCCACGTAGTACACTTTAATTAAAGCGATGACACAACCCACACTAAGGTTGATAGCCTCGTTTTTCCCCGTCCATCTACATGAGGCAGGGCTCCGTTTCACGCTTTTCCCCGCCCAAAAAGAGTCACTTAAGTGGCCCTCGCCTCGCTGACTCTGCGAGTGGCGACCATGTGGAGTGCCAGTTGTCGGTGTTTCCATTTCCATTTCGGTTTTGTTTCGCTTTTTGTTATGTTTAGTTTTGTTTAGTTCGCATTGCGAAAACACGGTTGTTGTTTCATTTTCATTTATGGCCGGCTGGCTGGGGTTAATTTCCTAATTACTCGACGCGACGTCGACGACTTTCTATGACTTCGTCGTCAGCAAAAGCGGAATAGCTTTTATAGCCCACTTAAACCCCTTTTCGGAGCCCTTTTTAGACCAGGCTGCTAAGGGAAAGGCTATGGGAAAATTGTAAAACTGTAAAACTGCAAAAATTTCATTTCCGCCTAAAAGGAATCCAGCTCTGGGGGCAGGGGCAAAAAAAAGGGCAAAACAACGGCAAACAAAACAAACAAATAACAATCTAAACTGACTCCCAAATGGCGCAGCTCATAAACTTTGCCATTTACGAAATGAAATGGGTGCCGGCGACTCCCGCTGGGTCCCGGAAAATTTTCCAGAGTGAAGTTAAATAAAATGCAAAAAAGCCGATGAAAAATCACAACAAATTATGAAAGAATTGGCCAATTCCTTCAGAATATTTACAAGTACACTCGGGCCATTCGTCGATATGTAAAGGACTCCGGGTGGAATAAGAAACCATTTCCCTGGTAATTGAGTCAAGTATTTGCCGCATTCGTGCTGGCAGCCACCGAAATGGAATTCAGCCGCAAACCAAAAGCAGAAAGAGGGAAATTCGAGGCTGGATGTGAAGGAAATGCCTTTGGTCGGAAAATGCATTCAATGGCCACCTGTAATGGCATCAGTCAATGCTCATTTCGAGAAGATGCACTCGGGAAATGTTTGCGCAATAAATAAATAAGGTTTTCTGATTCAATTTAAAGAGATGGATTTCTGATTATGTTTTAAACCCCATTTCTGGTTGTTTTATTTATTATGTTTTCTTTTAAAAGGGAATTTTTAACAACCCAGTTTCCTACATTATGAATTCTTTATTATTTATAGAGATGGCTAAAGTACGTACTCTTTTTCTTTCTCTGTATATGTCGAATTTCGGTCCGTTGGCCAGGCATCTGCTGGCCGGGTGTCGTTTAGCCAGGAGTTCCAGTCACCAGTAACCGGTTACCAGTTACCAGAAGCCAGAAACAGACCGCAAAACTTAAAGAGCTGCCGGCCAGCAGAAGCTCTACAAGCGCCTTTCAGGGTTTTCCGAAGGCAGCAGCAGGTTGGGGGAAAAACAGCAGGGAAACCTCCGCCTCCACTCTGCCGAGGCAAACACTGCAGGAGAGTGAATGCAAATACCAGAGCTGCAATGGCATGCCGGGCATATGCGTATTGCTTTTATAAAACAGCAAATAGAAGGTTGGGGGAGGGATATGGACCCGACGCCACCCTCACAGAGATTGTTTGTACGGACTCGTTAGCCGGGCTTTTGTGCTCGGCCCGCTTGAGTAACTCATTTATTCATGGCAGCAATTCAAGGGGCCGGCTGAAAGGCTGCGGGCAAATCCAAAAATGCAAATTATTCAGCAGTCCTCCGGCCCACCGATTCATGACAGAAATCATGACAAAAATCATAGCCAAAGGTCAAGGTATTCCCGCACAATCTGAAACCAAATCGGGGTGGGGAAGCGTAAGCGGAACCTGTGCAATAAATATTAATGCGCTGCGATAGAATTAATTTCGGGCAATAAATCAATTAGTGGGTCCGCAGGGGAGCGTGAAAATATCACGTATACGCCGGCCTGGTCGTTGACAATCTATGATTGATTTGCCCCGTGTGGGTGGGTGGCCTGTGGCCGGAAGGTCCTCTAGGACCAACTGCGCCCTCCTAGTCGTGTTCATTTGCATACATGCACATGCACAACGAGTCCTCTGGGCCCCATAATGAATCATTCGGGCGGCTGCTCAGGCGGCTCTCATTTTACGCAAAATTAGCCTTGGCATCCGCCGCAGACATCGTTGCCGCTCTCCCTGGTAACGGGAAAACAATTGCAGCCAGGTACACACGATAACGATTACGATTACGATAACGATTACGATTACGATGCGGGGAAGGGAGGAGCGAAGAGCCGGCGACTTGGTCTTGGACCACAACTACAACAATGGCGCAGAGCCATAAAACGCTTAGGCCTGGCCATGTGCGAGTGTGGCCGGGATTACTCTGGTTGTGTGTGTATATACAATGTATGCACGTGTGTGCCCTGTGTCTGTTTAATGGCCTTAAATATTTATAAAGCTGGCAGTGGGCAACCGCAGCAGCAAACGTCGAACCAAACCGAGAGCCATGAACCCCGGCCGCCGGCTGCCGGAAGGGTTAACGATTAATTGAAACAAAGTTCAACTGCTCCTGTGGCGCGCGGTTAAATATGGAATATTTGCAGGAGGGGCACGGCATATATTCGTTGGTAAATTACATTAAGTTTGTTTATCTGTTTGGAGGGGAATTTTGGTCGATTTATGAGGGTGCTCCGAAGCAACTGTCACTACAAATAATTTATTCCCAACTTTAATTACTCTTAGCGCTTACGGAAAACAAATTTCCCTCCCTTTTGAACCTATATAGCTGCCATAACAATTTATTATTATTATTAAACACGATTTAAAAGCGGTGTAAAATATGTTTCTTATCAGAATGAATTATTTGCACACCGCAACGAAATCTGAAAGACTTCCTTATCACTTTTTCCACACCCAAACCCCCATTTTGTCAAGCCGAGGCAGGTCTCGACAGACAGAGCGTATCCGTCGCAAGTGCGAGTATGAAAAGTGTGCTCATCGTGGCGTGGCAGACGGGGCTTTTGTATTCCTCCAGGCCCTTGCAGCAGGCCACCTCAATTAAAGATAAGTATCAAAGTGCATAGTAATCAGGAGGCAGCCAGGCGAGCGACGGGCCAATGAGTAACACGAAGCCAGAGGCGGTTTCAGGATTCAGGAGGAGCAGGACGAGACGCGGGCAGGCCGCAGGACGAATGCGGAGTAAGCACGGCGAAGTGCCTGTCAAAATGATTGTCTTACATGCATTACCCTCTTTCCTGGACGTCCTGCCGCCTCATCACTCAAACATTTTATGTGGGGTGGCGCACCTGGCGTATGCGCAATTTTTTACCTGTCTGCCTCTGCCTGCCTCTCAGTTACTTGTTACTTATTTTCGCTCGCTTTTTGGTTGCACATCGTTTTTCACAACAGCCACAAAATGTAAAATTTTTGCGCCATTTTTACTGCAATTTATGCACATTGGCAGGGGCAAGGGGAAAGGCAGCCGGAAGAGGGCTAGATGGAAGGACGATGGTCGACGGACGGTGGACGAAGGACGAATCCGAAATCCCAGAACTGCCGGCTACGGCCCTCTTTGGTCATTGCTTGTTAACACACCCAATGGGAGTTATTAATGTTTGCGGCGCTTTATTTACGGCTGCCGGGCAGGAATTGGGGCTGCCGGGCAGGACTCCGTCCGCATTCTGCATGCCTCTGCCCAGCGAGTCGATTTTTTACGGCTCCCGCAGGCTTCGAAGGATTCGCTGACAGGCAACAACCAACAGCACGCTTTCCTCCCCCTCCCCGCGGTTGATTTAAATTTGGTGTAGTTAATTTTTAACCCAATTTTTTACTCAGCGATTTCCTTATTTATGTGCACCGCCCTTTTAATGTTGCTACATTTTATTGCCAGGCGTTATGAAAAAATTCCGCGCTTACAGGATTCAATTGCCAGAAGAGTCGTTGACGGTTTTTGGGCCCTTTCTTGGCTGGAATGGGAGTCCTAGAGCAGGAAGTATCTTAGTATAAAAAATATATCACAAAATATTTATATAAAATATATAATAGGGACTAAGAATATAAGGGCGTCAATTTCCAAATTTTTTTTTCTTCTTATATTTTTTTCGGTTTATTATGAAAATATTCGATACGTATTTTTATTTCAATCTGATACTTGAATTTTGGAGAAATAATTTTCTAAGTTTCCGTTTTTAAAAGATACTTTTTCAACTGCTATACGAGAAAATAAGAAGTTTGTCCAAGACATGAAACGTGCGCCTTGTTTAAGTTAAACTAAAAAAAAATTTTTTAATGAAAAAATTAAATTTAACACAAAATTAAAATTCAAATTTGACATAATTTTTTTTAATTTTTTATTTTAAAAGGTGGCCTTAAGGCTTGTTTAAATCCTGCGAAAATTTCAGAGTGGAGAAATGAATACTTTGGGAGTAGTGAATTTTTGAATCACCGCTGACGTGGTTGAAGCGTACCGCGAGCGCGAATTGCGAATTTTTTCCCATTATTTACCATTAATTTTAACTGATTTCGTATCTTTTTAAGGCTCCGACCACGCGAGGAGTGATTCAAAAATTCACTGCTCCGAAAGTCTTCATTTCTCCACTCTGAAATTTTCGCAGGATTTAAACAAGCCTTAAGGCCATCTTTTAAAAATAAAAAATTTAAAAAAAATTATGTCCAAATTTGAATTTTTTTAATTTTGTGTTAAATTTTAATTTTTTCATTAAAAAATTTTTTTTTTTTAGTTTAACTTATTGGAAAGCTAAGGAAAGGGCGCACGTTTCATGTCTTGGCAAATTGTTGTATCTTATTAGTTTTTGTATATGCAGTTGAAAAGTATCTTTTTAAAAACGGGAAACTTTAGAAAATTATTTCTCCAAAATTCCAAGTATCAGATTGAAATAAAAAAATACGTATCGAATATTTTCAAGTAATAAACCGAAAAAAAAATATAAGAAGGAAAAAAAAATTTTGGTGGCAAATTTTGCGTGGAACGCCCCATAAACACTGTAATTCAATATAAAATTATTCACAATTTTTTCTCAAATATTTCTGCTCTTTTCTATTTAATTATTTTCCCATCTCACCTCTAGCGGAAAGTATTATGTGCATTTGTGGAGTAATGCCCGTAAACTTTTAAGGAGTGCCTTCCATCATTTTTAATCAGTTGAAACCTTTAACAAACATTTAATTCCACTTGGCCCGCACTGGGTTTGAACTTTTTTAACCCGACTTGTCACATTTCGCCTCCCCCGGAAAGTTTTCCACTTCAATTTCTTGCCATGTTGCTCTGTGTGTCATTTGCAAATCAAATTGTAATTGAAGAAGTTGGGTAAGTTGTTCCATTTCCCTTTCCCTTTCCCAGGCCCTGCTCCTTTCTCTCTCCCGGGCTTTCCCTACAACAATGTCGGAATGTCTTGAGCAGTAAAATATTGCTCGGAAAATCCTTGGAGCGGGTGTGCGTGTGTGTGGCTTGTGGCATATCGAATTCTGATTTTAATCCTGTCTGCATTTGTATGCAAATGTGGCCAGAAACCGAAACTGAATCGGAATGATTCTTTACAATTTGATTTGCCGTTCACAATGTTTGATCTGGCTTATTGGAATACAGAAATACTATATATATTTAAAGATAGATATTTCAGTGTTTCCAAGGGGTTCACAAGGGTTCAATTCGATGTTTAGGATGTATGTCAATTGGTTAATGCGAAAAATCAATAGGAAAAGCCTTTCCGGGAAGCATTATTGTGGTCTGATTAAAAATGCATAATTGCCATGTTAAAGTCCACCGTTGGCAAAGGAGGAACGTCACGCATTGTCTATTTATGCTTCATGTGGCTTACAGGGCGGGGCACGAATATGTATATTGGATTTGGAACATATTTGAAAGTAATTAATTATTAGACGAATATTTTTTTCTTAATTTTAGTCATTTTCTTAAGGTTCTTAATATGGTTTATGTATTATTTGTAGTGAATCTTTATTACGTTAAATATTTCTGGAAAAACAATAACCTTCATTGTTCAGTATAAAATGTAAAGCAATTCTTATCCAACAAGGTATAAAATTTATATTTAGCTAAAGTCCTTTATATATATATTAAAATATGTATACCCATTAAATTCCTTTAACTTAGTTTCCAGCAAATTCCCCCCAGTTTTCCCTATTTTTGTGGCCACTATGTTGTGCCTTGCACCTACCAGTTGATGGCAATGTGAATGACCAGGCGACCAGGTCGACATGCAAGGGGCAGAGCACTTCGCCGCTGGTGACTCCTACTGTATCCCCCATATATTATACCCCCTGGCCGGGCCTGGTGTGCTCTTCATTGCATGTGGCCCGGTCTTGAGCTGCACTCGCCATAACTCACATTTCAGGCAGCCCGACCGCCCTGACGTTCATTAATGTGCATTTGTCGTGGTGTTTATTTAAGCAATTATTGCCATTCAGCCATGTTATCCGGCCAAAAGAGGCGTGCCAGCGGGGCAGGACCGAAATGCTAATTAGATTTCTCTGTTGAAGGAACCAGGACGACATCTATTAAATGGCCATAAATTGAAATTGAAGCCAGAGCTGGTGCGGACTCTCTCTCGACCGGGAAAACGAAGCATTCGCCTGACACGCAACATCAACTGTCAATTAATGTGGTTTCTGCCCAATATTGTTTCGCTTTCAATTAAACTTCAATCCGGCTGCATAAGCGGCTAATAGATTTCGATGACGACCGAGGCCGAGGCCAAAGCCGCTAATCGCATTATATAAAAAACATTCTTTGTTTGTTTTCAATTTAACAAGATTCCGCGGAAAAAAGAGCAAACGCAGGCATGATGAATGCGAGTGTGGGAGGGAGAATATTTTTTAACAAAAATATTTGCGCAATTCACACATCAAACGGGAGCAAAGTTTTTTCTCTTTATTTTCCGGAGTGGAGAGATTTTCTGTTTGATGTTGTGTTCGGAGGCGGAAATTGCACAAATTGTAAAGCGCCACTTTCCGGTCACTCAGCGTCTGTCCCTCTCCCTCCACCAGACCCCCGCTATCTCTATCTCTATGTATCTGTGGGATCTGTTGGAATTGGTGTGTATTTTTTGGTGTTAATTGAATTATGTTTGCCGCACAATTGGCCACTGCAGGTGCATGGAAATAGGAGCAGCGAAAGCGAGAGTAAGCCTTCGAATGTGTTTTGTTTTGATCAGCGGGTCGGAAGTAGGAATTCCAGGCAGAATTTTGATAATATATGAAAGAGTGAGTGCATTTAAGGCAAAATAAACGCACAAATGAACTGAATAAACAGGCAATGAAGCTGGCAAATAAATTAAATTAGCTGGAATCACATTTCAAACGAATCAATTAAGTCGAAAATTAAGCGGCGCACACGTATGCCCCTATGCATAAAGCTGGCCATTGATTTTTATAATTTAAATGACAAACAAATTAATGAGAGTATGAAGGGGTGGCATTAAAACAAAGTATTATCCATTCAAGAGGGGCATAAGCTCTACGTGAGCTGTAAGCGAATTAACAAGATTTATATTCATTATAAGTCAATTTAAATAATATGAAGAGAGAATATGAAGGCTTTAAATTCCAGAGAGTGCTAATTAATTTAAGTTATTAGTAACAAATAAAATTTAGCAACTTCTTAATTTAGGGAGATACAGTTTGCTTTATTTCTGGTTGTACTTGATGGAATAATAATATTTTCTTTGCTGTAATTCCATCCGTGTAAGCCCTAAATCACATTAGCCAAGCACTCAGGGCCACACCTAATCATAGTTTGAGTATTTTCACTGCTTGACATTTGCGCAACCTCTATCGGGCCGTCGAAATCGATGTTTTATTCATGCCACTGATGACCCGCACCATAACCCGGCCTCGGAGCTCATTACAAACAATCAAAAGGCAATAGGACTCACATAGACCAACCGCAGGACGAGCCCTCATACTCATCCTCATCCGCTCATAGTTTGGGGCCATAAAAGCAAATAGGCCCCAAATCCCACACTGTAAGCCACACGCATGTGAAGAGAGTGCCAAAAATAAATGAAACACTAAAACTTAATTTGGTGTTTATGCCAAAGGACAGCCCCTAATGACAACTGCCCTTTGTCTTGGTCCTGGGAGGATTAATAAAGCCAGTTCCTGGCCCAGGGACCAGGAGGACCGCTAATGAACTGTGCCGTTAAGATCCTGTCTATGAACTCGAGGCGGCCGTTGGTCTGACGGGCAATGGGCGATGGGTGATGGGTGATGGCTGACGGCCAACGGGGCGTATGTGTGATGAGTGTCTGTTGTTTGTTTGCTCGCCGGCTCTCGCTCTCGTATAAATTATTTGGGCAAACATTTGGCGCTGATTGCCAAATGCCTATGGCAATTGCCGGAGCCACAGTGCCACACTGCCACACTGCCACAGTGCCACATAAAAAATAATGAAGAAAAATAACTTAAAGCGACGGACTATAAAATAAATGATCCGGCAATGGGATCCTCAGTGTCTCCGCTCCGCTTCCGTTCCGCAGACGTGCATAAATTGTGTGGAAATTTGTGGCCAAAGTGCCCATGGCCTGCGGTCATATATACATAACCATACCATATATCCGCTCCCGTTCCTATGCCGCCGCCATATACAGCTATATAGCCGGGCAAATTTGTCGGTCATTTGCATTTGACTTGACACAAGACACAACACACAGGACACAGGGCACAAGGAGCTGGGATAACCCCCTCGTCCTGTCCAAAGTTTTGCTCGCCCATTTATTATGCTCCATGTATGACATTTGCGGAGTGAGAGGGGTAAGGGCCTGCCCCAGATCCGGGGCCGAGGGCTGAGCATTTGGGGAATTACCCGAAAACCAAAGCCCAAAGCCCAGAATCAAACCCGGACCCCAGACAAGGACAAATAAATCAAAGCCTGCTTTGCCATTTTATTGGAATTGTTGGCCAAATTTTATTTCCCCACGCAAATGTCATCAAATGGATTTGTATTTTTAGCGCAAATTGCATAAATCAAAAGTTTTGCTTTGTCAATTTTTTGTTTTTATATTTTGCAGCTATTTTCCTTGTGTTGCCACTTCCTTAGGCCAAACTTTTGATTGCCTTTTTGGATGTTTTCATGTCCGAGACTCTCTTAGACCCGTAGACCAGACTTCAAACACTTGAACGGAAAGCTGGGAAAATAATAGAGAATGGAGCTGCTGGCATTTTGCATGTTGTGCCAGCTGTAAGCCGCTTTGTGACTTATGAATCATAATTAAATAAATTTCCATTTAGCCTGTTGACACATCTGAGTGCTCATTAAACAGCCAAATGGCGAACACTAAATCAGGGCGGCTTTATATTGTTTATATTGTTCGCTGCACGCTCCCATAATTTATGCCCGCTTCCCAACTAATATCATATTAACTTGTTTAAATTCAGCCACAATTTATGCAACGCCCGGTCCGCCTCCTTTAGGCCATAATTCTGCCGCTTTCATTCCGTTCCGACCATCAAATCATTTTCCACAATCAAATTCGTGAAGCGTTCAGGGACAGAGTCCATACAGGCCTCGGCAGTCTATAGAAATTTCATTCTCTGTGGTTAGTGAGTGAGCGTGTGCCCAGCGATTTCCAAATCACGAAACGTAAATATTTTATATTCCATATAATGTCTTGCGGGGAAGGCTTTAAGACCTGCTAAGCATTTTACGGCATTATTTAAATTATTTATTAGGATCTTATGCTTCAGATATTAAATGGGAAGACACCTAATAAAAATTTGAATGCCACTGAGTTTTGGGGATTTATTTTAGGAGCTCATATTTGGCAGCGAGTATCTTTTTTAGGAAAAATAACATCATTATAAATCATTAAAAGAAATTATTTTGTTTATAATACAAATAGTTATTTTTAATCACAGAATTAACTACAAAGTAAGGCCCGCAATGAAAAGACACCCTTTAAAAGCTGCCCATCCATCACCCATCCTCCCTGTCCCAAAAAGCGCATAATTTATGCCACTCTTACCGCTCACATGACTTTGTACATTATTTTATTTATGCGTGTATTTATGCTTTTATGTGGCGCCGCGCGAAATATGTTGTTGGCCATGTTAGTTTTACGCGCATTTAATGAGGGGGCCAAAAACAGTAACAAAACAAAGCAGAGCCATGTCATTTGCCAGCCGAATGGCTAAAATATAATTAGGACAAAAAATAGAGAAATATAAACAGAGAGATATACATTTTTGGCTTGATAAGTTCATAATGGTGGATGCTGGAAACTAATTCCAGTTGAATTTTAATTAAGCCATAATGAATGTGGCAGGCATTAGTGCGAAATTAATTACGGCGACCGAGAAAAAACCTGAGCGTAAATGTTGCCTATTTCTCTCGGCGGACTTTAATGAGCCTCAGATTTGACGGGGAAGCGGCATATTAAACGTAGGGGCCTCGTCGCAGATGGACACCGAAAATAAAGCAGAGCCAGGGAAAACATTTTCTTTTGCAGCATTATTAATAGGCACTTAGGGGTCTCGCGGGCGGGGAGCCGCGCGGGGAGGCCAGCTATATTACGAGCTGATGAAGACACGTTTTTACATTTTGTATATTGACATTAAAATTAGATGCCAACTTGTCGTCGTCTCGTTGGCGTTTTTCCGAGACCCAAACAACGCGTATCATATTTTAGCTGCTGATGGAGATGGCGATGGCGATGGTGATGATGATGATGATGTGGGGGAGGTGGAATTGAGCTAAATGTGTGAGGCTGACTGTGCTGTGGGTTTAGCTTTTTTATAGCCTTTCTATGGCTTATTTTTAGGATGTTTGGAATAGGTGTTGTGGCAGGAAGATATTTCTTTTTTTGCTATAAAATAACGAGTCAAAAATAGAGTAGTAGAGCTAGTGTAGAAATTATACGGTTGATTAAAAGTTATATAAAATAATACGATTTTACTACTATTAATAGTTATTAGTTATGTAAATTTATTTTATATATTTTGATATTGTATTTGATATATTAATACAAAAATAATAGTATATGATGTATACATTTGATGTACAAAAATATGGTATTTAAAATAAGTCTTTGGGAAGACCTTGAGAATATTTATTCTGCGAAAGTGTTAGGCTTATAGCTTAGACCTTTCTTTATATCTTTCGCTATTTAATATAAAATGTTTTTCTCTCACTTCTGCGATATCATCACTGACTCGCAAGGTGTCTGTGCTAATGCGGAGATGATATATGACCGCCACGCACTGTGACACAAATCAACATGTTAAATAGACTGTGAGTGCACAGCCACCTCTCCATCCGCCCACTCCAACCCTTCGACCAAGGGGTGTGGTATTTTAAGCTCCACGCTCCTCCCTCCTAGATCCAGAAGGTGTTCTTCACCGTGGTCTCCTCCACCACAGTCGGCTGCTGGTACCGCTCGCCCGCCTTGCAGAGGAACGGATACTTGTGGTCGAAGCCCGACTTGCAGCCAAAGGACTTCTCCTTGTACAGGGGCCAGTCGCAGGTATAATCGGTGGCATAGTTGCAGGCCAGCAGGAAGTGGGGCTGCCCAGGGGCCTTATTGAACCTCAAGGCGGCGCAGCCCATAAAGGTGTTGTTGTCCCGGGCCATGACGGCAAAGTGGCGAGCGGATCTGGTTTGGGTAAAGGGTTTTCGGGATAAGAGGAAATTAAAGCAAAGGCATAGGCTACCCACTCTTCCAGCTTGCCCTTGGGAAAGCGGTGCACATCCGAGCCCGTGACGTTTATACTCTGATTCCACCAGCCGGCGATGGCCATCTTGATGAGAAACTCGTTCGTGTGATTGGCGGCGGCCATCTTGGGGAGACTCTCATTTGTATGATTAGCGGCGGCCATCTTGGGGAGACTCTCATTTGTATGATTAGCGGCGTCCATCTTGGGCAGACTGTCATTCGTGTGATTACCGGCGGGCTCTGCGAGCTGAGTCAAATTTATCAGAGCCAGATTCTGGCCAGAGTTGCGGAAATCCGGGGTATTGTGACAGGAATCGTACTGCAAGGCACACTGCTTCACGTTCAGTGTGGCCATGTACTCCAGTTCGTCGTCCCACTGCAGTGTGGCCATGCGCTGCGGCTGGGGCAAGTGCTTGATTTTGCCACCAGCGAGCAAATTGCGATAGGCATTGTGCTCATTCAGGATCAGATCGTGCAGGGCAGACAGGTTTACCACCTGGGCGCCCGGAGGACACTGCCTACTGAGAACCTGGAAAGAGGGGAAGTCCTTTGAAGGGTGTTTTTCAAATCCCAAATGAGGGTGAACTCACGCCTTTGTTGTTGCAGGCGATGTGCCTTTTGTGAATGTGACACAAGGCACTCTGGCAGTAGTCCGTCGGCGTCGAGGTGTTGTTAACCTGGCAGTAGCCAGCCTGCAGGAGTCCGGACACCAGGGCGAGGCCCACTATGAACACAGGCGACATGCTGCCAAATCGCTATCTGACTGTCCATTCGCCAGTCGAGCTCCCCTTTTATATCGCCAAAGAATCCCAGGTTGCTTGGACAACTGCCTTGCGAACGGGCCACTTGGCACAGCTGTTTTTGCCACTGCAACTTGAGTCCAACTGCAAACTGGGACAAAGCCGGGCTAACACACAGGCACAGGCCGAGATAGGGGAATCGGGTTCGATGGGATGACACCTGCTTCGATCCTATCAATGGCAGCTGCACAGGCTTTCAGCCACCGACTTATGCCACTTGACATATTATCCCACTTGGCCCCGAAAAGCAGAAAAAATCCGAGAAAGACACAAAAGCAGAGAGAGAAGCCAAATGAAAACGAATCCTTAAATGTGGAAATTCCTTTCATACTGCAATTTAAACTGCAAACACACAAAAAGAAATAGAGAGGAATGGGCATCTCATTCATGGCAAGACCAAGAAAAAAAACAGATGCCAAGAGGAAACGAAAATATATGACAGAGAGTGAGAGGGAGAAGAGAAAAAAAACCAGTGGGAAAATGCCGCCATGTCCTTGTCGTTCATTTTCTACCTCAATTGAAATAGTTTTCTCCTCGGCTGTGAAAATGCTTCGTGTTGTTGTTGCAGCTGCAACAGTTTTTCACTTTCATTACCGGAGGCGGCGAGGGTAGCTTGAGAGGGTTTTAAAAGCCTTAATAGGCTGAGATGATAATTATTTTGGAGAAGAGAAAGTGAAGCTGATTATAGAGATTAAAGTTAATTCAATAATAAATCTGTAACCGATTATAACCCCTTGAACTCAGACTCGGCGACCTTATACTCAATCAAATATCTTTCAAGTAAAATAAATGCTAAGAACTCGGACTCTTTCCACGAAAAGCATATACTTTATACAAAATCGTAGGTAAAAGCAAGCACTCTAATTTCCCCATATTTATTCGGAAAGTTCTTCGAGCAGACTCAAGACTCGAGTGGAATTTTCGCATCAAAAATTAAGTAGGACTGGCAACTGGTGAAGCAACTCTTGCCACATAATATCTCATTCTGTTTCACTTTACTGGGCGCTTCATTCCCTCCCCGGCACCCCTCCTTCACCCCTTTAAATCTGCGACTGTCTGTGGGTGTGTTTTTGTGTGTGCAACACGCAATGACAGTTCACAGCGGACAAAAGTGAGCCAAGTCCAAGAGCGAGCGCCGAGTGAAGAGCAAGGATGGAGGAGGCTTTGCTCCAGATAACAGCAAAAGATTTCTCTCTTCTTTTGTAAACACATTTAACCATTATTATTTATTATTACTATTGTCATTGTTGTTCTTGTTGCTCGGCAATTTCATTTCTTGCCAGCAGAACGACAGACCGGAGAGAGGAAAGCCAAAGGAAAAAGGACACAACTCAGAGAGGGAAAAAAAACACCCACAACCAGGGCTGAGGAAACCAGGCTAAGGTCAGGAGGAGCTTCAGTTATCCAGTTAACTGCTGAGGGGCAGTGGAGGAGAGAACCAGGTGAGCTGGCCAGGCAAGGCATCGGCTTACACTTGCTTTTCACTTAATTGGATTTGCCTTGGCAGCGCCTCCTTAGCCGGGGCTAATAATTGCAGTTTGTAATTATTTCTACCTCCTTTTGGCCAGATCCCTGTTCAAGCCAGCCGGGATTAGAAGGGATGCACTTGCAAAATGTCAATTGCAAATTAAAACTTTCCCGGGGCTTACAACGAGCCCAAACAAGCACTACAGTTAAGTGTGCAGATCAGGAAAACATCTGAAAAATTAGTCCTTAAGGTAATGATTCCCCATAATGTGTTGCTGCTAAAACTCGGTACTTATTTGTTTCAGAAAGTATTATTTTCACACACTTTACTACTTTTTGCAAGAGTCAATACTTAAAGAAAACTTTGGGCGCGCGAAACAATTTCAATTTGGTTTAATTTCCGAATTTCCTCGCTCACCGCCTCGCCGCAAAATTTATTCACCCGCAGCCGGCGCCCTTCGATTGGGGTTTTCTTTTGATTGGCACCGGGCTGGGTGTGAGCAGGAAATTGAAATTCTCACACATTCGCACACACATTAGGGAGGAAGTACATCCCGCCGGCACTTTGCCAGCACTTATTTGCATATTTTAAGTAAAAATTTAAGTGCTAAGGGGCTGCGAGTGTAGTGTGTGGAGTGGATGGAGTGTGTGTGAAGTGTGCGAGCTCCCTCAACACTCCTTCTTATTTGCTGTGAGTCTCTGTGTGTGTGTGTCTGAGGCACGTCAATAAAACAATGACAATGTCATTTACTCGACAAAGTCTGCAGTTCCTCACTGACTGCAAACTGTCACTTGAGGCACTCTGAAACACAGTTCCTGCTCCCCATGCTAGAGTCAGACTCGTCTCGTCTCGATTCGCCAGTCAACTCAATTCGCTTGTCCCATCGACGGGACTTGTCGGGGCTTCAGTTTATGTCACGCATTATTAACACACGCCCCAGCCGGCCGGGTGCAACGTGGCGTATGCGCAACGACAGTTCTGAGTTCTGGGTTCCGAGTTCCGAGTTCTGAGTTCCGAGGCGGAGGAGCTGCAGCTTGGACTAGCTGCCAAGTCGTGAGCTGATTGCTAAACGCATTGCCAGTGTCAGCACTGGGCGAAATAATATTTTTCTTAAAGAAAACAAAGATTTTCAGGGGAAATTTTAATTTATAAAATATGATTTTCTATACTAACTAGAAGTAACTAAATATTAATATATTTTGTGTATATTGATTGAGAGGAAGACAAGCATTCTTTTAAATACAATCTATAGACAAACGAGAAAGCCTTGAATTTTCTTCTGAACTCTTTCTCTCAGTGCAAATATCTGCGTGTGTGTGGCCGAGATTTGTTTGCTTCGCACAAGGAAAAAGGAGCATCAGCAGTAGCAGCCATCGGAGCGGCAGCAAAAATATTGTCCTCGCCTTGCCCGTATTTACGTTTCAATATTTTTTCTCTATTTTGCTTTCCGGCACCTGTTTTTTTGTTGTTTTTCTCAGATTTTTTTTGCTTCTGCGATTTGGTTGTCCGCCTGCGCTTATGCAATGCTTTTTGGCACGTTCCGCAATGCCTGGAACGTGTCGGGAGTTGTATGTGTGTACTGGGTGTGTGGCATGCAGCTGTGCGGCACTTGCACTAATGAAAAAGTCCTGCGGTTGGTCCTTGCCACTTTCGTGGCAGTTTCTTTCGCCCGGAAAGCGGTGAAAATTCCCTTATGGAGATGTGGAGACCACATTTTTGGGGCAAGAGTGTCCTCAGCACGGCAAACGAGTTCCATTTGTTATCGGTGGGGATTGCTAATGAATCCACACATTCCTGGTATTTCATTTACCCACCCCCCAAATGTTCCCTTCAAGGTCACTGGCTTCTCGGCCTCTGTCTCCCGTCTTCTGGGAGTGTTGTCAAGCATATTGATGTCATTATCCTACCTAGGCAACAACAAAGGACCCATCACATCGGCCTAGACAATTTTCGGTTAGGTTCGCCCCCCCAGGCAAATACCAGAGGTCCGCCCCCACTTCAGTGCCCTCCCACCGCCGAGTGCAATCGAGGGAAACGGAGACAGACACGCATCGCGGTATGTGCCACAAGCTCCTGGCCACCTCCAGCTTGTAGCAATGCCAGCAGGGTGACAGTCGGAAAAATAAATGGTCTTAGCACGACCTGAGAAATATGTGAAATGTTGGGGTTTCTTTACTATTTGAACCTCTAAGAAATCACAGGGAATGTTGCCCTTAAAATCAATACTTATGGTATAAGGGAAGCTCATAATAAATGTAATATTAATGTTACTTAATATTTATTTTATTATTTATATCACTGAAGATACCAAAGATCCCTAATTTTTTATTACTGAAATCTTCCTGCTCTAGGCAGACTCTTTGATTTCCCAAACATCTATTTTTTTCTGCACCCTGATGGATGTCTCTGAATATTTTTGAACATTTCTTTTTCTGTTAGTGCACAAAAAAACACACTCTCACACAACAATTTCACCCCAAAAAACACAATCCCCTGGCAAACACTGCCAGCATGATGTCGCCGTTGTCGTTGTCGTTGTATCGCCGTCGTTGTTTCGATGTTGTCGCCGCGGTTTTAGCCCCCTTCTGTGCCCTACCCCACTCCCCTTGTAGCTGCCACTGTTGTCTGCCGTGATTTCTTGCCAACTGATTTTGTGATTTTCCCAGGAAAAGCACCAGGCAGGCAGCTCTTGGGTGATTCGGTGGAGGCTGCTCATTAAATTTGCAGTGCTACGCTCCGCTTATCTGATTGTGGCCCAGACAATAACGATGGGGATCCCAAACGACAATGTATATGCTCGGATATATGGAGCCGGCACTTTGTGTACCCTAATTAGCCGCCTGATCTTTAAATTTGACTGCACTATAAGGCAGCATATGGCGCTGGGTCCAAGTACAAGTTTATATATAAACACAATCTCCCCCCTGCGCTGGCATAATTGTTATGTTGATTGCGAATTTGCAGCGCAGCGAAAGTAAATTCCCCAAACGCTTGCTAAACAACGCTGATGATGGCTCCGATGGCTCCCCCGGGCGAGGGGGAAAATGCGAACTCGAGACGCACTTTTGACATGCAAATTTTATGCAATTTTTATGTGCCCACTGTGGGTGGTCTTGGGTCTTGGTCGAAAGTCAAGTGTGGCTTAACCTCTTGGTGACGATGTTTCTGCTGCATTTTCATGTTACCACTGGCAGTTGTAATTAATATAATTTCTCCTTTCGTACGCATAAATTTTGAATTATTTTTCCCTCTGCGTGCTGCGTGACTTTTAACGAGTGCTTGAAGCCATTTTGTACTGCAATTTGAGCTGCAATTTTTCACACTTGACAACTGACCAACCCAACCCCTTTTCCTGCTGTTTTCCTCCATTTCTCGGGCACTTCTTACATTTATTTTTTTCATTTTTGTGTGTGAGCCGGGAAAGCCTTGGCAGCAACTAATTAAGAAAATATTTGCCAAGCTCTCTCGGCCGGCAGAAAGCGGAAGGGCACAAGGAGAAAATGTGGACTCACTTAGGTGAGCAAGAAATGGTAAAGAAAAGGGAGATTTATATTTATAATAGAGAATATTTCTATTTAAATGATATATCTGAGTTTATTTACAAGTACACATTTATAAAAACCTATAAACAAAGCCGGGTTTCCTTTCTTTCAGTGCAATAAGCAGGCAGCCAGGCGAGCAATTGCCGCACTCCGTCTGCTGAGACCTGCTGCAGTTGGCATTGGTCCCCGAACAACCTCAGCAACGTCCACAAGATGCCCCGCAGGATGCTCTATGCCCCCTCACCCCACCATCCACAGAATGCTGGCACAATACAATTCTCAAGAACCAACATCTTCGCTGAGGCAGAAAATTCGGCCACAACAAAATGAAATTTTTCCCATACCCTTTCGCCCTCGGAAAAGCAGAAAGAGTCACACAGTGAGTAAGAAAATAGTTTGATTTCTCCGAAAACTTGCCCAACTATCCGTAGATTAAAGACAAACCCTTTGGCGCTCGGCGAGAACCGCAAAGAGCACAAAGTTTTTGCCTCGAAGTTTTCCACAAAGCTAATGTACCCCAATGGGATTCCACTTTTCCTGGGTTGTTTGGCCTCCTGCCCGCTTCGCTGCACATCAGTTCGCTCATCCCCAGCCCCCTGTTCCGGCTCCCTCACATCCTTTCACCTTCCTACTTCTGGGCAGCCTTTAAATGGGTCAGGTGGGAGGGTCAGTGTAGTCAGGCCAACTCGTTTTTCAGGTGCGAATCCACATTGGGGAACAACTGGACTCAAGATTGTTTTAATATTGATGTAAGGACCTTGCAGAAACATTGTGTTTTTGGTCAGAAAGCATGTTAATCCTCTTAACTGGAGTTTACTTTCCTTTTAAAGCTGCTTGACCATTGTTTTACCTTCAGACGTCCATTGACTATATATTATTTAGGTTTATATTTAAGTTTAAGAACTAGTTTTTGCGAGTGCATCTCATTTAGAGTGTGCCGCTGATGGACATTGTTCATCAACTCTGAGCTGCATTCCCCGAAAGTTCCCTGTTTCTGGGTTAAGTTATTCAGAACGAAGGCCCGAAATGAAGCTATAGTCAAGGTCACAGCCTTTGTGGAACATTATTTTGGAAAGGGACCGGGCCCAGTGCTTTGTTCATGCAAATTGAAGTGCGTTGCGAGGGAGGCCCTAATGATATATAACAGCTCTGGGTGTGGGGTAGGTGGTGATTATTCCGGGGGTTGGTTTATGGATGTTTCGGCAACGGCGTCAGTGTAAACAAAGCTGCCACATGCAGCGCCGCAAAAATTAATATTTGTATTAATAAAACCAGCGACAACGCCAGAGGGAGAGGAGGAGCTGGCAGCAGATGTGCGGTCGTAAGTGTTTACATAACATGTTTTGGATGCCGACACATAAACACTGGGGGAGAGATATAGCGGAGAACGTGCCAAACACCAAAACGCTTAAAATAGATGTCGAGTCCTGGGAGGGGCTCTTCCCTCTCCCTCCCTTTCCCCTGGCGAATTCCCCGCCAAAACATTGACCATTCCGGTACGTGGAAATCGGGAAAACCGCCTGCAATTGAAGCCATGCAGCGAACAATTCAATTAACGAAGTTTACTCTTTTTTCCCGCTTTGCTTTTCCATCTCCATCTGCTAGTTCTTTGTCTCCTTCCCTTTTTTTTTTGTGTTTGCCCCTTTATTCCATTCCGTTTGCTGTGTTGGCGGTGACGTCTCAATTTTAGCCACCGCCATTGCCGCAGGCCAAAAAGGCGAGAGCGATTGGAATGTCCGAGCCACATTTAGGAGTGTTAAAGGACATGGGGGTGAAGATCTAGGAAAATGGCCAGAACAGTGGGGACCCATGGCTAAAAATAAAATGAAGTACTTTTGGAAAGAAGAACACTCATGATAATGCCAAGAAATTATTTTAAAAATTCTTACATTAACGCTAATATATTTTAACAAATGGTTAGATCACAGGCAAAATAATTTGATAGTAGAAAAAACTCTTGGGGAAATAAATTAACTAGTAGATAATACAGAAGAATGGTTTTGAGAAATTGGAAAATCTTCTGATACTTCCCCAAACAAAGCCTTATCATTGATAATTTTCCCATCTTCGATTTCATTTGTGATTTTCTGGATGGGAATATCTGCTCATTTGATTTTCCGGCTATCATTTTGTAATGCAAACTTTGGTTAAAATGGAAAATGGGGCAAAATGGCATGCGGAAAATGGGAATGAAAATCTAAGGCAGCACTTACAAAAGCCAAGCGGCTTAAGTTGTTCTTTTTTTTCGCACTTGCCGCGCTCGATGCACCCATTGTTCGCTTTCCCCTCCGACCGTTTCCCTCTTTTTCGCTTTCCCCACCGACAGTTTCCCTCTTTTCGCACTTTGGAGCTCCTCTGGCAGTGACACTCACACATTTACATTCGGGCTCACCCACCCTATGGAGTGAATTCGCGGCGAGGCTCTACCAACACCAGGCAGCAGCCACTTGGCATCACATTCTGGATTCCTTTTATCCACTTGGAAACGAATAAACAGGGTATATTAATTTGGAAACAATTTGTAAACATGAGATTGAAAAATTTTAAAATTTTTTTTTTATATTTGTGTTATTTTCCAAGCTTTTAGTTTCTAAAGACTTGGTTCAATATTACAAATTATAGCTTTTATACTATATGTACAATACTTTTAAAAATATTTTATGTGAAAAGACTATTGAAATCTGCCTGACTTATCTGTATATATATTTTATATATATTTTATTTACGAAAATATATTTTTTAAAGTAATTCCAGAGTCGTTGCCCTTTGTCTTTCCTTGTCCCACTTTTTGTATCTCTGTTGTTTTTTATTATATGTTGAAGCATTTTCCTGGAGCTGGTGGGAAATGGCATTGAAGGAAATAAAACTTCACACTATTTCTGACACCGTCCCTGCACCCACTCTCTCTCTCCTTCCCAATGGATGGCTGCTTAGGTATGAATGAAATGCAATTAAGTTGATGTCGAAGCGGCTTTAGAATGCCTCAGTGAGAATGTTGAACAGTAGGAGCCTACACTGAAGTAAAATATATTCTAAACACAACTTAAATTTTTTTTAATTTTTCAGTTAATACTTTAAAGAGATTTTATTTATTTTTCAATAGTTTTCTCTTGTTTTTCTATATGTAAGTCTTATATAATTATTTAATTTCATTAGGATCAGTTCTGCTTCCTAAAACCTTTTTAATATATCTGAACATATTTTTTCGATTCAATAGTTTTTTATATACAAATTCCTGCCACTGTAGCGAGTGAAACCGCATTGAACCAAACAACATCTGTTTATTAAGGGTCCTGGAAACTTCAAACTGTATTTGAGCCGCCGAATGAATGCATTCTCAACGGCCATTGAAGCGGGGAAAGTGGTTACGTGGGTGGTCTCCTTGGCGCCTGGCTGATACTCATGTGTGGCTCGGACCTAATGAAGTCGCTCTAGTAGCAGTTGTCATGCCAGATTATTTAATTAACTCATTGGCCGCCGACATGCTGCACATATTTCAGCTGCTAATTAAGTGCAGCGTGCAACTTCAGCTGCAATTGCACGGCGACTCTGTACTAGACTCTGTTCTAGACTCTGTGTGTATATGCTTGTATAGCTTCAACTGCAGTCACGACAGCTCGAGCTGCAGGCCAGGCAAATATTATTAAAATAAACTAGGAGCGGACTGGCTTTCCCACTCTCCTGGCACTCCACTCTGTTTATTCGAGGCACACAGTGCGTTGGAAAAGCTAGCTCTTGAGGCGTATTCAACTGTGAGGAATAACACGATGAAGTGAGGAAATTAAGGAAGTTACTTAGAGAGGAAATATTTGTATTAAATTTTGTTTAATATATATTGTTAAGAACTCAGAAGATCTAGTTTTAAAGAAAGAAATGAGTGAACGTCCTTCGTTACACCGAAGTGTAAGTAACACTCCGTAATTTTAAAGACAAAAACTTCTTTACTTTATTTTGTCAATTTAAATATAAATATTGTTGTTAAATACAGTTTATAATTATAATAATTTTACCAAAAACATCGCTTTCATGCTGCAAGATGTTCTAGTTCTAACCCCAAAATTTTCGCTTTATTTGGGACATGTTTTGGTGACATTTCTAGCCAGAGTGTTGCCCAAGTTTAATGAGACACTATTCCTTCGTTATACACTTGCCTCTTGGTGCGAAAAACTGTCAAAGAGTGGAGAACTGGCAAAAGTTTCACTAGACACCATACACTACTCTACACACTACACTACACACACCATACAATACACACATGTTGGCCACGCCCACACACTTAGTGGGCTGTCTTCATAATGGCTTTCTGTTGCGGGGACTGAGAGGGTGGCCGAGACAAAAGGCAAAAGCAAAAATTTGCGGCTACAAGTTCATTTATCATTTTGCTTGAGTAATTGAAATTTCAACGTGGCCGGGCACAGGGATGGGCAATCAGGAGGGGCCACTAGGAGCCAGAGCCACCGAGGAGCAGCATCCCAGCGCCCAAGTGGAGTCGGAGCCAATACATTAGATGCTTCCGCCGTAGTCGTCGCCGTTGCCGCCTGTCCGGACACATCTTTCGCTTTGAACTTAATGGATATGAAATACATAAAAAATGTATACAGGCTCCCCGACACCGGAGACATCCTCCCTTTCCGCAGGAGCCCCACATGCAAAAGAGGGAACCTCGCTCAAAGTCACCAAATGGCGAACGGAAACTCATTGAATGAGTCTCGCTTCTCTTTTTCACCTCCAGTCGCTATTATGTACACTTTTTTGTAAATCGATTGGGGATTACTTTCGGGGCATCGCTTTTCATTTTTACCTCGTTTCACATATTTATTTTTGGGCCCCGGGATCGGGATTATCCCTCGGGTGGCCGCCTCTTAAAGCTCTTTGGGCCGCTTGCTCACGCATCGCCGCACAAATGATTTATAAGTTAGACAAAGGGCAAAAATTGAGGCGGCAGCTCTCACCTATAGCTATATATATATTCTTATTCCCACCCACTGGCAGTGACACAGAAATGAAATCATTTGACCATAAACATTGAACTAAATTCAAAATCAATTTAGCGAAATAATAAAACCCAGCCGGGATCGAGGGCATGTTTGTCCTGCCTGCATGTCTGTTGTTGGCAATTATGTCAACAATCGGCTTGAATTGGCATTGAACGTGCCGCAGACATACGGCATGTACTTGTAAATGTGCTGGAAAAGTGTGGAATTTTCTTCGGATGACTTTCAAGTGCTTGGCTGGGATTAAAGGGGCAATAAATAGGGTCAAATTGAAATGTTTGTTCAACACTTATTGCCAAAGATGATTAAGGGATTGCCAGGGCAACGCAGCAACTCTCTATTATTTATTTTCTCGACAATATGCTAAAGAGTTTATTTTAAACCCCTTGAATGTCAAGAGCTTAGAACATTATTCTCCAAATATACGCATTTTTAATTCCTCCCTCAGCCAGTTTCCCCTGAAAATCAATTTACACATTCCCCCCGATAACCAATCCATCTCAATCAATCTTTTTGTGCAGTGCAGCAAACTTGGCTGGGAGCTTAAGTAAAGACCGAGTAAGAAACTGCTAAGTAAACTTGGGCGAAGTGTGTTCTTATTTTTGTGTCTCGGAATCTGTTGACTTTAAAGTTGGAAACTTTGTGCTGCGATATGCATACAGTAACGAGCCATAAAGATGCCATGAAAGTCCTGGCCAACTCCGCCGACAAATAGCCATAAATAAGGGCCCGTATTGGTAGTGGTACTGTGTGGTGTGTGTGTTTGTTACCTATTGGCAACATCAGCCATTGTTGGCCCAGAACGGCGACAACTGCAGCAGTCGGACTTACAGTTGGCCTGGTCTGGCCCAGAGCTTATTTATGCCGCCAGTTTGCCAGTTTCAACCTCAGCAGCCGAAGAAGCCAAGAAAAAATGGTAGCCAAAAGTCAAGTGAATTTCCTCAGCACACACAGATACCCCCAAAAGCACTGAGAGAAAAGAGAATACGTTTAATAGAAATAGAAACTTGATAAAATTCTAAATACCTTCATATTTTAGATTACTATAGAGAACCTATATTTTATTTTAATAAATTAAAATGTATATTAGTAGTAGTAGTAGTATAGTATATTTTCCTTTATAAACATATCAATCACTTTCCCCTTGAATAGTCCTAGTTTCAGTGCATAGAGTAAGACTGACACAATGCCATGAAATGTAGTTTGTTATGAATTTTTGCTACATCCTCTCCGGGTTTTTGGGGTTTTCTTTCCTTTTCCCCATATATATATTTTTGTGTTGCTTGTTTTTTGTTGTTGTTCCAAAGGAGCGGGTCGCAAACACATCCGTAAACAATTTGTTCATGCTCCTATTCGCTTTTATTTTTTATTTTTGCTGCTGGCCAGCTTTTTCTTGGGGCTCTTTGTTGCCCTCCGATAAGCAAAATAAAGAAATGAACGGAGAGTAAGAATTGAAAATAGGCAACCCTATTACAAGGGATACAAATGGCAGCGACAACAAAAACAATCCAAATGAACTGCCAACCCGAAGAGGCAGGACACGAGGAGTCCTGGAATTTTTCAAGTTGCTCCTCGTGCGCGTTTCCCCATTTAAAAAAGGGTTAAAAAGGGGCAATCAACGCTCTGGGTGGCAATTGGCGGCGTAGGCGGCGAGAAAGGGTTAAACTGGCGCGTGCCAACGAGTTTCCAGTTTCACGGGTTAATATATGGAGGATCGTTAATCAAAGCGATTATGATCCCCCGGAAGGGGAATTCCTTAATCTGCAAACAGTTGCAATTATTGCTTTCATTTCTTGACACGGAAACAGGACCCTTAATATGTGCATATCAGGGATATGTAATATACTCAGCTCTGCAAGTGCTTGCGTTTTAATTAAGCCAACTATCTGGAAGCCATAATCATAATTGAATGCTGCATTCCCGAAAATCCCATGTTATTTAACATTTCAATGATTTGTAATCCATTTAATGTAAAGCAGTAATGGCACTTAATACTTTATCAGCCGGCTGGCAGCCGAAAATAGGACATAGTTTGGGATATTTGAATTATTGCCGGTAAATTAGTTTGTTATTTGGTTTACAAGTTTTAAGCTTTAGATGATGGCTGATTATGGGTTATTTCAAATTATAACAAAAATGTTTAGCAGGATATGGAAATTAGGCTTACTTAATTTCAGTTTTCTAATTTATAATCATTTATTTGATATTTTCATATGGTTAAATATATTTATGAATCACAGAAGCTTAAAACTAAGTATGAATTCAGCTCTTCATAACTTATTCAACACTTTCATATTATTACAAAGGCCTTGCTGCACTGCACACTTTCATATAGATAAATATGTTTTTAAATCGTTGAAGATATACTTGCCCCAGTATCTCCCTAAGTGACTTACATTTTCCCCTCTTGCGCTTCCCTGTTTGACTTCCTTACATTTTTTAATAAATCACATCACAGAAGAGACAGTAAATAATTGCATTAAACTGTTGCTGTGACTAGGAGGAAAGAAAAGTCAGTGGAAAACGGGGGAAAATGTCTGCTGCTCCGGCCAATTGGCGATGTTGGTGTGTGCGAGTGAGTTTATTTTCTTTTTTGTATTTCCCTCTGCAGCGCGTATGGGTGAGCGTTTGCCTGTGTCAACGTAATTTTCCCCTGACTTTTCTTTGCTCCACTTCAGCTCCCATTCTTGTTTGCCATTTCATTTCCATATGCACAAAGCAAATAGGCAAACAATTTGAGAGGGGGGCCTGGTGAATGGGGGCGTGGTTGCGAGCGAATGTTAATACAGGCCCGATACAATTTTCCGATGTTTCCCTGTCCCTGCTGCTGTTGTTGTGTTGGTTGTCTTGGCAGCCGGGTTAGATTCCCGCCCGGAGGTTCGCAGGACTACAGGGGAGGCCTGCAGGATCGCCGGATTGAGGGGCTGTGGCGTCTTGACAGCCAACAACTCACTGCTCAGTGACACGTGTGAAATGTTATGTACTGCCGAGGGTTAGGAGGGGCTGGGTAACCGAAGGGCTCGATTCCAAGTTTTTTGACACATACAAGGGGCGAACGATGGCAAATTGGAAAGTCAAGCCAAAGTTGACAGGATTTGTGCGCTAAAGGATTTGCCCGGGAAATTCAGCGAATAATACACGCAGGAAAAAAAATATCTATGAAAAGGTATTGTAATAAGAGAAAATTCGAACTGGTATAAAATAAAAATGTGAGTTTAATTATAATGAAATTAATGAAATATATTTTAGAAGCATCAAAGTATCAGAATGAAACCTCTAAGCATCTTGTCTAAGGCTTCATTAAACACTCAAATTTTGTATATTTAATGGAATTAAATAACATAGCTTATAACTTAAAAAACAAAAGCAGACTAAGAACTAAGTCCCTTCCCTATTATATTTAATTTTATAGAGAAACAACTATGCATTTAATTACTTCAAAGCCTTCAAATAACCTACTTCTTTGCAAACTATGTCCAATAGAAATAAGTATAATCAATATAAAACCCATAAAGCACTATGATGTATTGTTTCTTCCTGTACACAATGTATATATTTAGGCTGTGTTTGTGTGAGCAGGAAGAGGAAAACGGAAAAGGAATCTGGAGCAGGAGCCGTTGGAGCCGCAGTAGCAGGATAATCGACTGCCTGTCATTGTGTTTACACTAAATTTCAATTAAATTTTGAGGCCTCCTTTGACAAGTGACAGTACATGGAAATCGGGGAGGCTTTTCCGTTGGAAAATTCAAGTGTCTATATGGAAGGATAAGCGCAAGAGAAACAATTGCGAATGCCACTTGCCACTTTTTGGCAAACGACAACAAATCTCGGCGAAAAACTTTCGAAACAATTTTATGCGGGAAAATTGAGCCACTTTTGCTTAGCGCCCACAACAAACTGAGCAACATGCGGAAAGGAAAAACCGAACAGAAAACTGAAGATGTAAATGGAAAGCGATGGCGGAGAGTGAAAGCGAATGCGAGGAAAATACCAGCAATTCAACCGAAGTGGGCGGGGATTTGCCAACTGGATTTAAAATGGAAATTATTTGGGGAAAAACCAATTCGCTTTATTACTTTGGGGCATACGCAACAAAGTAAAACAAAGGCAGTCAACGGTAACGGTAAAACAAAACCCCAGAAGCAACAACAATAACTAAGAAACAACAAACAACAAAAGCAGGCAACCATAAAAATTAATGCAATAAAAACACATGGCAGCACTGGCAGGAGCTAAAGCCCTAACAAAGGACACAAAACAATGGCCAAGTTGAGGCGGAATGGCGGATCAATAAGCAGACAAGGATGGATGGCAAAGGACACAGGTACAGGTTATGTATGGTGTCAGGATCGATAAGTTCTCGACCCCCTTCCTCCGTGCTTTGAGTTTGCTTAGGAATCTGACATCGAATGTG
Organism: Drosophila bocqueti; assembly: GCA_018151655.1. Lineage (NCBI taxonomy): Eukaryota > Metazoa > Arthropoda > Insecta > Diptera > Drosophilidae > Drosophila > Drosophila bocqueti. The sequence continues at coordinate 2,237,893 of JAECXF010000230.1, forward strand.
GCAAGTATAGATGATAGCAGAGCAGAGCTGGTCGGTAAATACAAGCTATGAGATCAATATACACATTCTGGGATGATAAAATTTTATATTTACATTCTGCCTTAAGACTAACTTACTAAAAATTATATAAATTTGAAATTTAAGAAGTGTTCTTTTAGTACTTCCCACCTTGATTACATATTCGTAGGTGCGTTGTATTTTTTTTAGTAAGTCAAACAAAAGATTTCACTTTATCAGACATTTCGATGGTGTTTTAATGAATTATGTTGATTTATATTTAATAATAAAATTCCTATTAATATTATAATCACTGAATAATAACCCTTCATCCTATCCCTTCCTAGACATATTTTAAATTCGATCTGGGGAAAGTCCCCTACTTTTCCCTCTTCCTACATCAGCAGGTATATGTATCACACTGTTGCCATAATGAATTTTGTAATATGAGTCTTTTGAAACATTAATTTCTTGACATAATTCAGAGATGGGTTCAAATGTGTCAGAGCAGGATTTCTCCTTCTATTTCGCTTTCAAGAAAGCCCCTTCAAGTCTTCGTCCTTTGTGCTAAAGTCTGGCTGTGTCAGGAGGAGCAGGAGCAGTAGCTGCCATAGGTAAGGTCCATGGAGTAGGAGGTCCTGCAGGACTGCTTGGTGTTTTATTTTTTAGCCTCTACTTTTTTATTGCTCTTTGCAGGCGGAACGCAATTAAAAGGACTTGCGACTTGCGACTCATAAACATTGTGCCGCTCGAGTGGAGGTCCTGGCTCGGCCCCTGCCACAGCCTGTTGCTGTTCGCCTGATTGAGCTTACAGTTTGCGGCTCATAAAGTCACAGAGTCCCGGACATATGTAATTACAATTTTCAATTATGCATAATTATGTGTAGAAAGCAATTTGTGTGTGTTTGCTTGTGCCGGGGTGGCGCGTTTAAAATTTAAAGTGCAGTGACACCGGCACCTTTCAGCCTTAACCCCAAGCCAGCCATTCCACGGCAGCCGCAATCCTTAACCCCTTAACCCCCGCTCTGCTCGTTCCTCATTGGAGCTGCCGTTATGCGATACGCCCTTAAAAACGACCCCAAGCGACCAGCAAGCGACCGCATTTGTTTGCCCTGGCACCACGTCGCTCTCTTGAATTTTTACAGGCAGAGAAATCTTGTTACAAATTATAGGAAAAGTGGACATTATTATCAACAAAATAGGGTATAATTTCAAAATAATTTAGATACATTAAAATAATTATATTTATTGCATATAATGAGTCAAATTATGTTGATCTTTATGTATCTTTTTCTGCAGGTGTAGCCACCGCTTTCTCGATCTCACTCTGCTCTGGTCCTGCTGCGGTTGGCAGTGGCCATGTCAGAACAGAACAGCGGCACAGGACTGCAAGGACAACGCAGCAGGCAGAAACATAAATCAGGATTTTCGCAGCCCGAACCACAAATGTTTTTAAAAGGATTCAGCGCCCGGTCGGGCGGCGGCAACAATAACAACCTTGAGCCGGGTGAGTGGGCCTATATGGCACACGTACATATATTATATATACATACATATATATATTGCTGATAATCTTATGCATGCTTAAGCAGGATACGGAATATGGGATATTCTGGGGGATATTCTCGGGGATATTCAAAAGGTGCAAGTAGAAGGGAAGCTCGACTTACCCGTCAGGCAGCAAAAAAGTGCCGTCCACAGGGTCAACATGTTGCGATGACCCGACTCCTTCTCCTTATGGCAGTCCTCCGCTCTGAGCTCCTCCCTGTATTCCGCTTTTATTACCTTTTTTCTAGCACTTTATCAGGTTTGTTTTGTGTGCTATCAGTTCGCACTTTGTTTGCTTTTCGGGCTTTGATCTATGGCAATCTCTGGGGAAGATATATTTTTGTTTTGATTTCCCTTATTCACACACTACACACTGTTTTTTTTGTCTCGTTTTTTAGTAGACCTAGTTGCTACAGAGAGAAAAATTACCAAGAGAAATTTAAGTGAATTGAAATTAGGGGTACTATGAATGTGTTAAAAAGATATTGCTGCTAATAGTCTTTCAAATTATTTTTTAAAAATAAAGTAAGCAGCATATAAAGGTTCAGACATTATAATATTTAGACAAATACATTCTTTCTATGAATTGAATATTTATTTTTTTTGGACAATAAAAAAACATTTTTAATGACTTCTTCTGTTATTTTATTATCTTTTTACTTATTGTTATAGTTTATTATAAATTCAATATTTCTCTCTCTGTAGCCGATAGTCTCTCTCTCTGTATTTTCGCCTCCGTGTTTTTCGCGTGAATTAAACACTTGCAATGACATTTAAAACACTTAATATCAATGGCAGACAATTTAATCCTTTAACGTTCGTTTGCTGAACTTTTTCAGCACTGTCCTGGTTGCTGCTTTCGTCCTTGGTGTTACTTTTTTGTTGCTGCTGATGCTGCTGCTGCGATTGTTGCTGTTGCAGATGCATTTGCTCTTTTTGGCTCCTGCTAGGCCGGAATAATATTTTTTTGTTGCCGCTGCTCGCTTCGCATTTCCATGAAACGACTCTTTTTATTTACCATCCGCCTGGAACCCACCCAAAAACTGAGCAGCAAAAATTGAATTCCGTCTGGGGCTGAAAAGCTTTAAGAGGAATTTCATTTGTGCTGTTTTTGTAGCTGCTGCTGCTGTTATGGAACATAAATTGATTAAATTCGGCTTGTTGCCTGCTTTGATGAGCCAGATTTGGGATGGAGAGTGTTTCACGTCGAACAATGTTGTCTAAATCTTACCCAAAAAACTTTGTACGATTTCTCCGGTCAAGCAATAAATAAGGAGTATCAATTATGAACTGCTTTTTCGGAGAGACTGGCTTAAAACTTGGTATTTTTCCACTAAATGGAACAGACTATTCTTTCTCCTTACACAAAGTATAGCCTAAAAATTAGAGGGGCAACGCCTAACCCTAAATTCTTTGGCCAGCTCACATCCTACAATTAATTATGGTTAATGCATAAACCAGAACCAGTTATTGGGCCAAAGTTGAGCTTTTTGTCTCGGGTCAGCTGCTTTCCCCTGAATATTTCATAGGCCAAACTTCGGTGGCATGACGGTGTGTCTCGGTATCCGAAAATAGGTTCCCGCCCCTCCGCTGGAGTCCAAAATTATGAGGAGTATGTGGCAAACTCTTCGAGTCACGCCTCTTTTTCCCCACATTCATATAGCACATAGCCGAGTATATCCGAAGGTGGCTATTTTCGGAGACCTGCTGCCATCCATTTACTTTGGCATCAATCAATTGCCCGCCTGTCCCGGGGGCAAAACTTTGCTGCTACTTGGGCATTTCCCTCACATCTAATTTGTTAAACATTTGCCGGGGAATTGCCTTTTTCACACGCCCTCCTGGAAACTGGTGTGTGCCCTGGATGGCCCTGCATTTTTCTGGAAATTTTTTCCCTCGCTGTGTGAAATTAATTAAACCTTAATTAATTGCAAACTTCACAGGGGCGAGGAAAACAGACAGACTAATGAGCAGGGGAGTAGCAGAGAGTGGCTTAAGGTCCGAGTTCAACTGCAGGGCTCATTCAGCTAACATGCAGAGAGAAAAAACTTGACTAAAATCTGATTTAAATATAAAAAGTATGCTCTTGCGGGTTATTATCCCTGGAATCCCTAGAATATTGTGATGATCATGCTTCAAAATCTTTATTTGCAGTTTTGTTTGCTATTTTTCTCTGTGCATTTCGCTCTGTGCGACTTCAATCACAAGTGGCTGCTGCTGACATGTCGCCCCCTTCTACAGAGCCTCGTGCCGAGTCCTGCAAGGAATCCTCGGCCACTTGTCACTGTTGCTTCCGTAATGGAATTAGAGAGGGCACGAGGGCGTGTGTGTGGCCAAGTCAGGGATGCGAGGACCCCGAGACGCTGGATAAGAGTTAGCCTGAGACTCCTGCCAACGTCAGCAGTGTCTCTCAAAAGTGTTAACGCACTCAATTGCTCTAGCTCTGGCTCTGGCTCTGGCTCTGTTACACTCCCATTATCCTGGCATTGCCTTGGGTCCTCCGTCCTTCGTCTGTCCTCCTCTTACTCCCTTTAATTGTTGGCGTCTGCACTTTGTTGCTCGGCTCGAGGCCAATGTCTGCTCTAATGCTTAGTATCTGTGATTAGGAAGCAACCTTAGTTCCGGGTGGGTTTAATTTACCCTCCGGCCAGGCCAGCCCGGCCATTGTTTCTGCTCCATTGTGCCGGAGTCAATTCCCGGTGTATGCATATTTTATTGAGGAAGGTTCACCCATTTACGGGTTATGAAAGGAACCCGAAACAATTGCATTTTGTTTGGGGATTGCTGTTGAAATTCCACATAAGCTGATGGCCTTAAGTCGTTGATACCCTCAACAATTGTGAGCTTCCCTCGCGGAAAAGACAAAGTACTTGGCACTTGACAATTTCCAGTTGTCCTTGTGTGTGCGTGCGGGAAAAGTTTTTCATCAACAAATGCAGTCGAAATAAGCGAAAGTTTTTCCTTAAGGAAAGTTCAGTTTCTTAAGCAGCTACCACAATAAATACGATAAAAATAAAAAAAGGTTTCAGTACTAAAGATCAAGTTTTTTTTTTTAAGAATAAAGTCAGAAAAAGCAGCAATTAAAATGTGTGTGTAGGATTAATTAAAAACTATTATTTGTAGCTAACAAAAACATAAACTTTAAACAATCTGCGATAATAAAAAGTAAGGTACAATTTAGCTTAGAAAAATATATATTTTGCTTATTTAAATATTCTTTAAAAATACTAAAAACTAGTTTAGAAATTCCATGAAGCAAATTTTCACTTCCCAGAGCGCTCACTGTAGTTTTAAAAACCGAAAGTGCTTTTCGGCTCTTCTGGCAGCTTTCAGCACATTGCGCATACGCACTGTGATCGGCGGCTATGAATCTGTCGTAAATTTCCCACCACTTTTCCGCTCCGCTGTTTCCGTTAATATTTTATGTGTTTTCTATTAATTTTCGTCACATTCTTGGGCCCCGAATATTGGATTACACAGGAAAGTGTATTAACGTTCGATATATAGTATTCTGTGGTGTGTGTTTTGACGCGGTTCACTGGCAGATCAAAGATAGTCCCTCTGCGCCTTTGTTTTTTATTTGTCGGCGTGTTGTTTTAATTTGTTAATTTGTATTTTGGGGCCACTGCTAAAAATAAAACAACTTAATTTGCTGTCTGCTAATGAGGGGGGGCTGGAAGAGTGGGAACTGTGGGGGGCTGGAGGTCGTTGTGTGGGCGTTTAACACTTTTATAATTTGTTTGTCGCAGACGGCAGCTTCCCATTCTTTTATTCTGGCCAGCAAACACGCACCGAACTGTGGTATTTTTTGTATTTTGGTTTTGTTTTGTTTTTTTTTCGAAATGAATCGTATGTAATTTTGGGGGCGATGTCGTAAAATATTCGCGTGCCGAGCGCGTTTTTAGAATTAACAACAGCAGCGCAGCAGTAACAGTAACTGGAACAACAAAAAAGCGACAAAAGGTCATTCAATTTTCGAGTGCCGGCAATGAGGCAATGAGGCTTTTCCTGCGTTTTCACACGTTTTCCAAAATTTACGACCCAATTGTGCCCGCTTTCCTCGGGGCCTGGCACACACACTCCGCAAACACTCGCGCACACACAGCAGTAACTCTGGTCTCAAAATGTCGCGTCTCACGTATATTTTGGGCCTTACATTTTCCACCAAAACTTTTCTGAGGGCTTTCACGCGCTTTTCCGCGCTTTTTCCGCCTGTCGTTCACCGTCGATGTCGCGCTGAAACTGAAACAGAAACTGAAACTGATTTTCCGCTGCCAGTGGCGCGAGTTTCGGGGACTTCAGAGGGGATTCCCGAGCACGCACCCGAGCCTTTATCATTCGGCTTCTTCGGCTGTTCGGCTCGGGAAAACTCGTGGGGAAAAGGGGTGTGTGGGAAAATCGTGTGCCTCGGCACATTCGTCTTCCGGTTGAATTCGCCGCATTTCACTCTCTTTTATGCTCTTAGCAGGCCTAACAATAAAATGTTTCAAATAGTTTCGGAATTTTCGATAAATTCTGGCGGAATAACTTAATGATGCCGAATTATGGGCTTCAGCCAAATTATACAATGTTTTATGAGATTGAGGCCTTTGAGTGGATTTTATGGAAGCTGAGATTTAAGCTTGGGAAATTAAATGGAAATGGCAGGTGGTAACTCACTTACACCTAGACCTGAGCCGCTGCTTTAAAAGATTTAGGATGTCAACTTAAGGGACATATTTTTAATGCTTAAAGCTTGTTTTTATTGCGGCCCTAAAATAATGTTATTACTAAAAACAATTCCTAACACATTTATAGCTTATGCAGCTGCTAATCTAGGTTTATGCCTCCCGTAGGAGTTAAGGGATTAAGCCAGCTTAGGGTCGTATATATGTTCATTTAATTATTATTTTAATTAGCTAATAATATATGTGTATATGTATAATGTAAATTATTATTTTAGTTATTTTAGTTTTGTGAACTGTAATAACTTATGGACCTTTAACTCATAATAAAAGGATTTAATTGTTGGACTTGGACCTGGACTTAGACGCTTGAATCCTTGAACTGTGCTGAAAACACAACCTTATAAATGATATAGAAAATATTATTGCCTAACTTATTTAATATTTCTAGACAATAACCTTCATCCTCATAGTGTTCCTTCATCCTTCAGCCTTAGACAACATCTTAGGTCAGTGTCGAAGAGAACTTCCTCCGCTTAAGCAAAGAGCGCGCATGCACTCATTAGGGAAGCAAGTCTCTTAGCTTAACCCAAGGTTCTCTTTTGCGGCGAATTGGGTAATGTGGCCAGCAGGCGGGGATTTCAATAAAATACACTCGGAGTTTGCACAAAAAGAGCTAATGACAATATAAATTCGCATGCATGGCAGATGGGCGACGGGAGAGGCGCCTGGTTCCCTTTTTTCGACGGATGGAAATTCGGGAAAATCGGAGGAAAGCCGGAGGAAGCGTGGGAGGGGCAGCTGACAGCAGTTATCGCTGAAGCGAAAGGCAGTAATTAGCGTAAATTGAGTTGGTAAAAAGCGCAAGTGTTCAAAATCCGCCAGCGAGCAGTAGCTGCCACCCCCGAGGCAGGCGCCACTCTTGCCCCTCCTGGGGAAAACCCAAAGGCCACCGCAGTAGTTGTCCCTTGTTGTTGTGGTTGCCACTGCTGCTTGTCTCTGCCCCTGCTGCTGTTGTTGATTATGTGGCAATTAGTTGTCGCTTTTGTGGCAAGCCGCGCGACACTTTCAATCAGAGCCTCTTATTCCGACAGCCCGCTAATGCCCATCCAGGTGGGGCTTAGTGAGCTAATTAAACAAGCCGATTACCTGCCACTCCCCCTGTCTCAGCATCCCCTTGACCTTGACCCAGCTTCAGAGCCTGGAAAACTTTACCCGCCCACCAGAGCCAGGCGACCCCTTAGCATTTCTGCAGTTATCAACTTTCGCCACATATTGTCAGAGGTGTTTAGGAACTCCTGTTCGTGTGTGTGTGTCTGCCTCTGGGTCACTGTGGGGTTAAGTGGGCGGCAGGCGGGGGCGGGGCTGTAGTCTAATGAGCGGCACTGGCCCACCGAAGTCTTGTCGGGTATTAGAAACTTTGCGCCATGGCAAAAAACCAAAAGTTTCCAATTTGGTTGCACAGAAAATATTGTTGCAGAGGAATTTGTGTTACCTATTAAAAAGTAACGAATGGATTATACTCTTTGTTAACAAATAACAGGAGCTATAGTCATTAAATAAATTATTTATTAATTAAGAACGACCTCGGGATAAATAAGGATATGATTATATTCATTTTCAACATGATTTCCATTCTTTAAAATGTTTTAAAATTTGTCTGCTTGTGCCCTTTTTTGGCTGGAATTTAATTTCTTTAGAGGTGAAATGTATCTCCTTCCTATTCCATCGCCCACCTGGAAAGCCACTTTAAAATATTCCCCCGACATGATTGATGAGCTGAAAGTGAAGCCAAAAAACCAAAGTCTTCCTGCTAAATGCCAAAGTTCTTTCAATTTTCGTACAGATTGTGCCCAGCCCTTTGCCTTAGCCCAGCGACCCGTGAGGAATGCAGTTCATTTGGCTGAGCGTAAATTTTATGATTTATGAAAATGTTCTACGATTCTGGGGATACTTCTGTTCTGCTCTGGCTCCCCCAGCTAAACAGGAGGGCGTCATTCCGCCCACATTGTAATACAATCAGGATCTGGCTCGGAATTAAATCTGCTAACCGAGTTATCGTCGATGTGGAGAGGAGATGCAGCGGATCCGGAGGCGGAGCCTGTTCTGGGGCATTGTTGCATATTCAAGAATTGCAACTGCAAACCGACGAAGTAATAACAAATGCAAATTTTAAGCTCAAGAATTTTCAGTTGCGAAATTTGTACAAAATTTATATTTATTTTTTCTTTATCATATTTTACTTATTTTTGCTTTCTGCCTTCGGGCAGCAGCAACAGCAGCAGGCAAAAGTGCAAATGAGTTCCAGGGCTTCCCCCCATATCTCCCCATTGCCCATGACAATTGAATTTGTTTAAATTGTTGCCTGCTGAATTTCTGAGGCAGTGGCCAGGTCCAAGCCATGCATCAGCAATCAGCAGGAAAGGGGGACGAACAGGAGCACCCACTAAACTTGGAGTAGGAACACAATGTCCTCGCTGCGAAGAGCCAATATAATCAAGCGGCAGCAGCTGGCAAAAAATGGAGTGCCAATGTGTGGGTAGTGGGGTTGGGCTGTACACTGGGAAGAATATATATGAGAAGGTTCATTTTAGGTGTTTCAGTTGGAAAGAGGTTGAGAGTTAACGGGTCATATGCTGACTGTTTCCGATTGAAACTATCTTACATGTAAAATCAAACCACTTTTACTTTTGCCATATTTTCTTCTCAGTGCTCTTTACGGGTGTGGGGGCAGCAGGCTGCAGGACTCGGGCACTGATGAGTTCACTTCAGTGAGCAAATGAAACGATATTGTTGTCAATTTAGGTGCAACAAAGAGCAGCGGCATGTCGCTCGTCCCTTTCTGTCCCTCGGCAGACAAGGACAAGACAGAACAAACAGCATGCATGATGAGAGAAAGAGAGAGATGGAGAGGGAGAACGATAAAGCTGGAGGGAGACGGACTGATGCTGGCGTAACAACAAAGGCAAACAACAACAAATTGCATGTCCTTCCGCCTTAGGTTGCAACACACACGACACACAACACCACACAATATAGAACGCACTCATATTTACTTTGTTCGGAGAGAGTAAAGGATCCTGTTCCACAGGCTCGGTCCTCCTGCAGCTGCAGCATTAATGAAAACTGCAAGCGACCTGACACAGATGCACGTGGAAATGCGGGGAAATTCGGGTGGCAAGCGGGACACAGGACACAGGGCACACATCGTGGCTGCACCTTTATTTACCGAAAGCGGGGAGAAAAGCTTTCCCTGAATTGGACAATATTTTTAGCCATTTTCAGGGTCTGATTTTCCTTCGGGTGATCTAGGATAATTGCCAACTAAACTGGGCTTAATGGTTTGGCAAGGGTCTCCATTTTGGGCCAAAGTGGCTCCTACAAAGTTGCATTTTTGGGAAAACAATAAATATATGTTTGAGCTTCAGATTTTTCAACACAGATTTCCTGGTTCCCCTATCTGGAATCCAAAATAATTGCCTGCTAGCTGAAACGCTACTCCGAATATGTAAGCCTGGCTAAAAGGTAAATAGTTCAATGGCCATGTAAATAAAGAAAACCATTGCGAATTTACAAATAAATTGGGATGGATAGAACGGAGGGATTTATCTGAAATATAAACTGACACCGGTTAGTAAACAGTTTGCGTTGGCTGATAGCTGCAGAGATAGATATATTTTTAAAATAGTTACGCATTTTAATTGCATGGACATTTTGACTGAATCTCACAATGGAATCACACGATTTTCCAGTAGTTTATCTTCGTTTGCCTGGGATTGCATTAAAAGTTCTTAAACTAAGCAGACTTAGGTCAGCTTAAAAGTGATAAATAAATAAATAAAATGTAGGAGAGAGCAGCTATTTAAATTAAAATAATATCTTCTTAACAGAAATTACTTCTAAAACATTTTGAAGCAGCAAAATAGTTTCAATTCCACGTTTAATTAATTTTATATTTACTCTACAATTCCCCAAAAACAACACCAAACCTTGCATAGACAGAGAGCATTTATTATCGATAGATGGGTTGATAAATAGATGGATCAATAGATGAATAAGGTAAATAAATAAATAAATTAGGCTTTAAAATTACGCATAGACTACACTAGACGGACAGCTGAGCGGAGCAGTGAGAAATGGCTTTATCCTGTTGGCTCTTCCTTCGCCTCTCGACCATCCCGAGAATTAGAGCCTGACAACCTCAACGCCCTGGGGGGCAAACAGGGATTCGGCTGCCAATTTCAGCTTTTCGTTGACCAATTTGGCGATTTTGGGCGTGCGTCGCCACACAAACTCGCGGGTGCGGTCGTGATTGTCCTTGCTCTCCACCTCCACCTGGGAACAGTCGAAACCGAAGGGGACAGTCAGCGAGTGTCACTCCAGGTTGTCAAAGGTTAATTGGTCAAAGGCTGGACCGGCTGGACTCACCTGCTTGGGCTGCTGCACCTTGATGGACATCAGGGTGGCCCGATCGTCCAGCACGCTGAACTTGATGCGTCCGATCATCTCGTTGGTCCTTGCGGTGGCGCTCTTCACGCTCCTCACGCTGCCCTTCTTGAAGGACTTCTGCACGCGCAGGATCAGCGGTCCCAGTGTGAACTTGGCCTTAATCGTCGAGTTGCGTCCCTCGGCATCGCTGATCACCTTCACGTTGCCCACCCGCTTCAGGGAGGCCAGTCCCGAAAGGCTACCCTCGGCTTTCTGCAACTTCTCCACCTCGGCACCCGCCTTCGAGGACCCCGCCGGCTGATTGTAGTTGCCAGATTTTAGGCCGGACGCCTTTTTCGTGCTGTTGTGCTTGTTCTGGCTGTTGTTGGTCGACGAGGACTTCTTTTGACCAGATTTCGGTCGGGAAACCGTGCGCGTTTCCGCCTTCGCCGACTGCGAACCGGCGGCATCGGCAGGGGCAGCAGGGGAGTCCGGCGATTCGCTGGGCTTCTTTTCCACGGCTTTGATGGCCAGCTCGGACTGTAATTGCGTCAATTGCTCCTGCAGCTTCACCGCTGCCTCCTGTGCGGCCGCCTCCTGATTGCTGCCACTGGAACGGGGCTCCGAGCGCGTGTTCTTCCTGCCAAAGGTGGGGGCGAAATTTAAGTTCAATAGTCGGAATGCCTGAAGTTGAGTTTAGTGCAACTTGCCGGGCTTTAAAATTGAGTTTCTCACTAGAAATTGGATTTATATACAGGCCTGGGTACACTAGCCACAGGTTTTTAGGTTTAGGGTTTTTAGTAAATGCCCAGAGAAGTGAAACTTTAAAGGGTTTTTAGATTGTATCTTAAGAAATATTGTAATTATGTATCTTATAAAATACTGAACGTGATAGTTATAAATATTATTCACTTATTACTCGCTTAGCTGCCTTTATTTATGTACATCCATTGAACTTAATAATAGTTTAGTTAGGAGTTAATAGCCTTATTCTGGGTATCTTTCCTCAGCGATTCCTGGCGGTTACCTCACCCTGTGTTGTCTGCCGACTCGGGCAGCTATAACGTCTACACAAGCAATACAGAATTGGCTGAAATTCATGATTAAAATATATCTAGATTTTTAATATCACACTCTAAAGAACACATAAGGCTTCAGCTCACCAAAAGGCATTTAAAAACATATTTTCTTCGCCAAAAAAACAAAATGCACATAGCTAGTTCGTAATCTTTACACCACACGAACTGATATCAAAAATTCCAATTTAATATATTTATTTACATATTAAATATAAATTAAAAGCCCCTGTCCTTTCCCTTTTAATTGTAGATTGCAAAGCATATTTGTATAAAAATGTATTGTAAATTCTTTGTGCTATGTAATGTTTTGCAAATTAAAAAGCCTAATTAAACCTTCAAGCATTGCCTTAATTCCAATTAACAAGTATGCAAAAAACCAAGCTTTAACTTACAGCTTCTTGTGACCTCCGATTCCGCTGGTGGTGATCTCCTTCCTTACATCCTTCTTGCCTGCGGGCGAGGCAGATCGTCCTGCCAGACGGACCACAAAGGGATCGAAGTTATCCGCCACAATGCGATTGATCCGCGAGAAGATGGCGTCGATGAAGTGATTGTGGCGGGTCTGGAAGGCATCCGTGGACATGTCGATGACGTTGTTCTTCAGGTCACCTGCAGGGTGGTCGAGAGCAGGGATGAGGCCGAGGGAGGCGGAAAAATGTTCACATTAGTTCGGTTCAGCTGAACACATTGAAAGTTCAATTCGAGGGCAGGGAAAAGGGAGGTGGGTGGACATTGTGGCTTTCCCTTCAGTGAGAGAGGCAGAGTGAGTGAGTGAGTGAGTGTGGGTGTTTGAGAGACTTTTCCACAGGCATTCGCTTTGTTTTTCACCTCTAATTACATTCGGCAGTGAGGGTGAGTGAGGGTGAGTGCGGCATAGTGTGTGTTTTGTCCTGACCGCAACACACAGTCCCATGCAAAACCCAGTGATTATTCGGTGCGTGTGTAAGGGATAGTGTGTGTATGGGGGTGGCAGGAGTTGGCAAATAATGTAAAAAGGATTTCTGACATCAAGGACTCTTCCCTCCAACATGCAGGTCAGTGTGTTCACAGGATTCGTGCATTAATATCAGTCCCATAACCCCGACGCAGCCAAGCAATTTACAGCACTTTCCCTGTCATAAATCATTGAAACTTTAGTGTTAATTAATAGGGTGCTTAATCATCTGATAATTAAGTGATTTGTAGACGCTTTTTAATATCGCACCATAATTATTAAATATTGATTTGAGCAGCTTGAGGATAAAATCATATTTTAAGTGAGCTTCAACGAAACGAAGTGCGAACTGTGCAAATAAATACCTATTGTTATTTTAATCAATATACTAATATTTTAATAAATGAATTAAAATTTAAATACAAATTAAGGGGAAACCATTTAAATGTAAATTATGGTCGTGTCATTCATCTTAGAACATCAATGGGAATCTTTAGAGATTTTATTGATTATAAAACACGTTTGAAAATGCTTGATACAAAATATATAACTAATATTTACATTTTTAAGCTTGAAACAAGCTAAGAGGCTTGAACTTTTATGTCTGGCGGCACTTGTTCTCATTGGTTTAATTATAAATAGATTATATGGCCCAGAATAGTAAGCCTGTGTTTATCACTGGAAAAGTCAACAAAATAGAAACTGATGACAACAATCGTCTACCTCTTAAAATGTTGAAAGAAGCCAGTCTCTTTAACAAAAACCTCTATATTTAATTGTCTGAAAATGGTACCCCAAGAAACTTTCTTTTTTAATTAAGTCTCCTAAATTTAAATTAAATTTGTGCTGTTTGCCAGACTAGACCTCTAATTAGAATTAACTTTCCTCGAAAGCCCGAAAAATGTCGGAAAACCCTTAGCGGTCACTTAACCCCCAGAAATAATTCATTTCCTAGGGTGTCACAGTGTGACATTGTGTGCAGCGATTCGGCAGAAGGTTCCCCTACCCCCAGGACCTAATCCTTGTCTCCTGCTTATCGCGGTGACCCATCGCCCCCCGTGCCTTCTGTGGGTCACTGTCTCCGCCAGCGGATATAATCTCACACTCGACCGCCGTGGGACGTGATGAGGTACTAATGTACTTTTTGCATGTCGCCACCCCACGCCCCCTTAAGTACTCGCCCACGCCCAAGCCGTTCTCGCCCACGCCCGGTATCGGGTTCAGTTTTAGCATTTGCCCTTTTCCCGAGGCCATTAATTCAAGTAAGAATTGTAAATTTAAAGCGGCATATTCTAAAATAGATAATCGTGTAGCTGGAGGGGTTGAGAAATGCACAATTACACCACGGATAAGCGCCGGATCTGGCAACTAATAAGAGCGAATGTTACGGCTTCGGATGGATGATGTACCGTGAGATAGCCCGGGCATTAGAGTAATGACAGAAGCTGCTAATGATGGTTGTGTGTGAGAGAGAGAGAGAGAGAGAGAGAGAGTGTATGTATGCAGAGGGACAGAGATAGAGAAAGACACATAGAGACAGTAGACATGCCCAATACCTGGCCTAACGCTTGAAAGTACGCTACGGATAGTGAGAGACAATATTTTCCCATATCCACAGGATCCATTAAAAATCGCACAGCTTATTTCATTTCGCAAATTTATTCAAGCAAAGTTTTCGTGTTGGTTTTGTGGTTTGTTCTTCGTCATCTTGCTTGTGGGTTTTGTTTTCTTTTTACAATAAATAATAAATAAATAAATAAATAAATAATAAATTACAAATTAAGTGACCTAAAACGCAAAGTTTAACAATTCTCTAGATTTTTCTTCATTGTCTGTTGATTTCTTGTGAAATTTTGCGCTGCCTTTCAAGCGTTCAACTTTTAGCTACAATTCTTTGTGCGTTTAATATTTGTTTGTTTTTTTTTTTACAAAATTTGCGTTATTTACGTTTGGAAAATTATGCGAGCCGAAAAAGGACAGAAAGATAGAGCCAAACATTTTACATTTACACTTTTCTTTTCAATTGTAAGCCAAATGTGTGAAAGCAAGAGAGCGATAGTGCTTAAATGCGTGTGTGCTGCGTGTGTGTGAGTGCATGAGAGAGACAGACATAGATACATAGAGAGAGACAGAGGAAGGGTATTACATCATGATACAATATTCCGAATCTGATCGTTTTAATTACACAAATAAATAAATTTGGGAGATTACAACTAGGAAATAAATAAATTACACTAAGTGAACAATTCTTTGCTTTTGTTGTTGTTGTTGTTGTTACATCAATTTAGCTAAAAGGGGGATGTGTGTGTGTGTGTGTGTGGGAGAGAGACAGATATGGGTGTGATGTGAGAGGGAAAGAGAGCGAGGGAAGCCTTTCTTTCTGGGCTTTATCTTTCTTCTAGCGATTCTTCTCTTGCTCTCTCCTTCTTCTCAGTATTCTTCTTCCTTCTCCTCATCCTCTTCCTCTTCTTCTGCGCCTTCTTCTTCATCATCTTCTTCTTTGTGTTCTCATTTGTTAATATTCAGGAAAATCAACAAGATTGTGCTTGGGCATTAAACATGTTGCTGTTGCAACTGCAATCCTGTTGCAGTTGCATGTTGCTCTGGTGCTTCAAAGTTGCAGTTTTTCTTATTTTTTGTCGTGTGAAACAGTCCGTGCGTAAATAACTCAACAATTGTGCGTTGGGGATGGGAAATTCGGGTGTTTTTTGGGGGAAAATTGTGCAGTTGTTGTTTTGCAGATAGTTTGACTAGCACCAAACTCTCGATAAATTGCATCCCCCAAGGGTCTAGGGGATGCATAAACGTATTTACTTAACTCAGTTGCTTTTTTGTTTTCTTTTTGTTTTTTTAATAAATTATAGGGTAGCGAGGGGTGGTGGGGGAGGATAGTCAGTGCAGGCAAAGATTGCAAAAGTCCGGATCGCGTCCTGCCCCATTTGCGAGTGAAAAATGTCTAGAAAATTCGCTTTCCTTTCTTGGTTTTGCTTTCATTTTTTTCGGGGGCCTCTCGTCGTTCTTTGTTGCTGTTGTGGGTGTCCCTGTCTTTAGTTTTTGTTGTTGTTTTCTGGTTGTGTTGTTCAGGTTTCTGTTGTGGTTGGTTGTTCAGCAATTCTATGTTTGGTTAATGCTTCAGCTCTTTTTTGGCCTTCTTGGAGGGACTTGTTGATTTCTTGGCCTTGGTTTCTTTCGTCGCCGTTTCCGACTTCGATTTGGACTCACGTGCTTCGCGGGCCTCGATGATGTCATCGCCAATGATGTCATCGTCGTCGTCATCATCATCATCATCGGCCTCCTCGTCATCGTCGCCGGCGATACCTGTAATATCACCAATTTCATCGACTCCATCATCAATATCATCATCATCATCGTCCTCGTCCTCGTCATCATCATACTCGTCGTCCTCGTCGTCGTCGTTGTTGTCAATGTCGGCGGCGCCAGTGGCCACGATCCCCGGAGCCACGCCTGCAACACCTGGTGTTGCAAGGGGCCCCAAGGTCGCCGCACTGGCCACCAGATTATTATTATTGTTGTTGTTGTTAATGATGTTGTTGGTTAGAGTGTTCTTGGTGACTGTGGCTGTCGCATGCTGGGATGACGTTTCATGTTGCAGTTGTTGCAGCAGCTTGTTCGTTTGTTTCTGTTGTTCGTCAATTGCAAGGGTGCTACTTAAACTAGTTGTGCCACCACTAACACCATCTACAAGTGCGTCTTCATCGTAAAAAACATTTTGTTCACCTTCGTTGTTGTTGCTGCTGGCAGCCGCGGCCTGGGCGGGGGCCACGGCAGCGGAAACGGACTCATCAGCGGCATTTCCGGCGGCCACGGGCTCAGCCACATTGCCGGACTCGGCGGGCAGGTCAACGCCATCGGAGATGCCAGAGCTCACCGAGGAGGCGGCAGCGGGGGCCACTTCATCCAGGGTCTGGGCCGGAGCAGCGGCCACCGAGCTCTGCTGGGCACTGGCGGCGGGAGCAACCTCGTCATCGTCGTCCTCATCATCGTCATCTGAAAGGATTCAAGGGATATAAGACATAAGGTTCCACTCGTTCTGCTCTTTACTCACCTCCCAGGATGTCATCGAACAGCCTGTCCAGATAGTCATCATCATCGTCGTCCTCCTCATCATCATCGCTGGCAGTGGCCGCCGGGGCAGCCTGTCCCTGGGGCGTGTCGTCCTCCTCCTCATCATCGTCGTCCTCCTCCTCGTCATCATCTGAAAGTCCCGAAATCAAAAGAACTTTGTTACCCAAGGAGAAGGGACCACACGGGGAGAGTCACAAAAAATGTCGGTTAATAAAAGCAGGACAAATATCATTATTGGCTGGGTGCGCTTTGCATTTGCTCAGTGGTTCAGTGGTTCATACAGTTCAGTGGATCATACAGTTTACAGTGGTGCTGGTGGTGGCGGTGAGTGCTGCCAGGTGCATTCAGTGATCTAGAAATTAATCGTGTCGCTAAACCTACCATCATCATCGTCGATCAGATCTCCCAGATCGGGCTCATCGTCATCGTCCTCATCGTCGTCATCGTCCTCATCATCGTCAGCGGGAGCCACCGCCGGAGCCACCTCATTGTTTACCGTCTGCTGGCGGGACACCGCTCGCTCGCTCCTCGAAAGACGCTGCAGGGGCGACGCCTCGATTTGCAGCAGCAACGCGCTCAGCACGCACAGCAAAATCACGAACTTCATTCTGTTAGATCTGGAACAGAGAAATGGGGAGTGATTAATTATTATTTGTCATAAAACTGTGGTCTTTTATACGGATATGTTTCCCTAGGAATATGATTGATACCATTAGAAATATTAGTTCTTGAGAGAGCTGCAACGTCCCGAAATCTCTTTATATTTCTGTGCCTCCTTAGCCAAAGCATGTCCACTTATTTCTCTCCGTGCAAGCACTTTCTTTTTTTCACAACTGCGAAAATTACACATTTAGTGGTACACAAGCGTCGGTCAGCAGTTGTTCGGTCAATAAGCCAGCCACTAAAGAAAGCAGACAAAGGAGCGCCGCTCGCGTGAGAGTGCGAGTGTAAACATGTTTTTGAGCTGCGCCTCAAAGCAGCCGCCGGCGGGCTGTTCACATGTCCAGTTTGCTGGCACTTGACACACAGCAACTACAACAGCAACAGTTGCAACACCACCAGCAGCAGCAACATCAGGCAACATCAGCAGCAGCAGCAGCAACCTGCGCAACAACAACACCTTTTTGGACAGCTGCAGGCGCCACAGTGGCAGGTGAAGGCAAAGCGATGAGCTAGTCTCACTCTCTCTAAGCGGAGTCAGGATAAAAAGTTCTTGAAGGAGACTTGAAGAGTCCAGAAAATAATATTTATTATATACTATTTTCATTGGTAAGAAAAGCATCTTTCGATTAAAAGATGGTGGAAAAGTAGCTACAACATTTAGTTATATATTTTCAACTGCTCTCTATTTCTTGCGAGTTTAAAGCTCATCCTTCGCAGGGTATTTTCCAATTCGCCTTACTCTATTCCGCGACAGCTATCATTGTTGCCGCCGTGCTGTTCCTGTTGTTGCCATTGCTGGTGGCTTTTTAGCCATGACAATCAGCACGACCAACAGCCAGGGGCAATAGCAAACAACCGCAGCAATTGTTGCCGTTGTTGCTGCTGCCTCTGCTGCTGTGTCTGTTGCTGCTGTTATTGTCGCAGTGTCAAGTGCGGCTGCTGCGGGCTCAGTGAAAGCGACTTCGACGTCGACCGAGGCAGCAGCAGCAACAGCAACGCAACTGCGTAGCTTATTGAAAAATGAGCAAAGCGCTTTCTGGAAATCAAGTCCGGCGCTGATAAGCAAACGGCAAAGTGGCCATAAAGCAAAGTGAAAACCCAGTGACCCACTGGCCAACTCCAGCAGTATCAGCAGCATCATCAACAACGACTTTGCTGCAGCGACATTGAGTGGATTTGGCTTCGGGTCTTAGGGCTCATATTTGATAAGCCGCCAAGTCACTGCCTTATGGCCTTTCAATGTCTCAAGTTCCGCGAAGTGGAAGACAGATGCAAGCAACCAGAGCATCGCAACGTCTCCGCTTAATTAAAAGTTTCACGGAGAGCGGAGCAGCCACCGAACGGTGTTTATTAAATACCGTTGGGCTGCTGCTCCTCCAGGCAAATACCTTGGAGATTCTGGCTTGGCATGGGTGCTGCTCTGAGTTCCCGAGTTCTTGGTCATAATCAAGGCGACATATCACCTGCCTAGGCAGAGCTGTCTCAGCAACAGTGGGTGTTAATTAATGAACAAAACATGAGACTCTTAAAGAGATTTGTTTACAAAAGTCCTCGAGACATAATAGGTATTTTGTAAAAAGCTTTTGTTCTGAAGAATTTTGATTGTTTGCTAAGAGTTGCTTGTCTATCAAAGTTAATTTTATATCAGTAATTATAGCATAAATATTTTGAGAGCTAGAAAGTATAAATAACAAAGAGACTAAGCATGGAATGAATGTTATTTGAGGTGTTTGGATTATCTAAGATAAGAATAAATATTCCTTCGAACAACAGTTGCCTTATCTGCGGTTTCCATTATCCATGTGCAATTCTCGTACTTAAACCACTGTACACCACCTTCTTCCTCTTGATTTTCCCACGCTTAGATGCGTCCTTCTGTTTCGAAGTACTTATAAACTCCTGCCTATTGAAGTCTTGAGGAAATTGCATTTACTTTTCACACCGTCCCCGCTTACTATACATCCTCCTGCCGCCACAATGCACTTTTATCTACCATTTTTCTCACCGAAACTCGGAGCATTTCACGCGTCATGCCGCAAGAAAAGCTGCGGGGGCTCATAGAGTTTGGTGGAAGGGTTGATGGCTTGAAGGGTTGAAGGGTAAAAACTGAAGGGCAGCCAACAATCCAATGCAAAACTTCTGACAAGCGTGGGACACAAGGAGAGCGAGTGAGTCGGGCTGAAGTTTTTGCCTTTGAATCACTCGCCTCGCTCTCTGCCCCTGCCTTCCCCTTCATCGGTTCTTGCTCTTCCAGCAGAAAGTCTTCTGCTTCTGGTTCTTCCTAGTCTATTGTAGGAACTAACTCATATGGAACGCTGCTCCCACTATACAATATTTTAATGCCCCCATAGAAAAACGCAGCTAACCGTGTGTGCATTCTACATTAATATTCATGTGCGTGATGCTGATGGGGAAGATACGGGGCTCGATACAGTGAAAATATGGGGGTTCTAAAATAATAAAGAAAACTAGAAGATGCCCTGAACTTAAGGAAATTACTCGGTTCCGAAGAAAATCGAATCGCAGACTTACAAAATTAGTTCATATTTGTTAAAGAAGTATTTTAGCTCCTATTAACAAAAATCGGTATATATCTCAATTATATTTAAGAACTCCTTTTGATCCCTTCTAAAATTTAATAAACATATCTGAAATCCCCTCCCCAAATTGTTTACAGTGCATTTGGGTCGTGTTTGCTGTGCACTTGCACGTCACACAGCCAGCAAAAATTACTTAAGCTCCACTCAGGGGAGCGTCTGAGATCGGAGGAGCCGGGGGAGGGACCCGGGCAGGGAAGCTATTGAAGGCGCTTGCCTGAGGCGAGGCAGCTGCCACTTGACGTGGCGACGCAGTCCTCCTTCTCCGGAAGCTCAGCTCCTGGCCAACGCCTGCTATCCGCATTGTCATATCAGCGTCATATCAATAAATATGCAGGCACCCACAAAAGGCCACGTGCAGACGGGATTTGCATAGGGAGTCCTTCCGCCTCCGCAACCCCCGCTGGGAACCACACCCATGTTCACCTGATTTCATCCTCTGGCTCTGGGATCCTTCTTTGTGCGAGTTTGTCTCATATGTTTGCAGAGCCTTGTCTTTGCAGCTGCGTTGCAGTTAATTTTCCAAGACAATGGCCCACGAGGTGGTGTGGAAAAATAAGCTTTACACGTGCCGCCTCAACGACCACGCCCCCTCAGTAAATTTGCAGTAAGCGTTTTTCCGGGCGCAGCTGCAGCTAAGAGATTTTTTGTCGAGTGGGTTTTTAAATCAGAGAAAAACGACAGAGAGTGGAGAATTGTTTCTTGAAGAGAAGCAGGGTTACTTTTTCTGAAGAGTGTGCAGGGTGAGAAAAATAAGCAATATATAAAATCTATAAATATCTAAATAATTTAAATTTAAGGAACATGAATATTTTCGTAGAATATAAGATAGTTTCCACTTCAGTAAATAATTAAATTCCTTACAAAACAAAACGTTTTTGAACTGCATTTGGCTCTTAAGCTTCTTGACTCAAACCTTTCAATACCAGACTCAAAATTATACAAATTCCACAACGAATTCTCCACTTTTCAAAGTGTACTCTCTACGCAAAAGTTGCTATCGTTCTGCCCTGGGTTTTCCGTGTTTAGCTCTGCCCCTCGAAGCATTTCTTTTTCGCATGCATTCGCACGTCACTTGAATTAGGACTTTGTTATCGTCGCGTCAGCGCCACCTGGCGGAACAAGCTGGCAGCTCCGGCCGGCCAGGGGATTCCCCGCAGTTTCCTCCGCTGACTGACATAAACTTGAAACTCGGTCCACGAACAACTAACGGGTGAGAGGGAAAAAAGCGTACAACGAATTGGAGCCACTCGAATTTCGTGGCAGACTTTGCTCTGTTAATAGCTTGTCCTTGCTGCAAGTTTCGTCCCCTTGAAAAAACACAAAAAAAAACACCCAAACACGCGCTCTGAGTGTGTTTTGTTTTGGCAGCAAAGTGCTGCTGCTGCTGCTGGCCAGTGTAAACAGTGTAAACTATAACTTGGCTGATTCCGATGGTGCCGGCCAGGAAACACTTAAATTAACTGCTTCAAGTCGCTCGAATGTGGGTCAGCTGGGCAGAAGAAACCTGAGAGCCACGAGAGATGATTACTCAACTTGGTCCGGCTCGGATCCGTACATACTATAGTTTCGGTTTGGTCTGCTGACCGCAGAGCCCCAAACAACATCACCAGCAGCAGCAGCAGCAGCAGCAGCAGCAGCAGCACATGTGAAAATGGAGCGGCGCATAAAAACCAGAGAGAGAAATGGCCTGGGAAAAGCGTCTGTGGAGGGGGAGACTGTATTGTACTTGGCCCTAAATTGCCGCAGATACAATTTATGACCCGGCCAGTTAAGAGTCCGACTCCGGGTACAAGTTGCCTTCCGCAGTTGAAAATCAATTAAAAGTTCTTGCCCAAGACGTTCTGGCCATTCCAAGGCTGGGCTTTATGGCTCGTTTTATTTTTTTCCCCCTCAACCCACTGGAAAAACTATGCATGCAAACGCTTAGATTTCCCACAGAAACAAAAAAGAAATACAAAACTGGCCAGGGTTAAATGGAACAGATCGAAATCGCTGGTAATCCTCTACACTTTCACACTGTTTTTAGTCCAATGCCAGACTTGACTTCAAGAAGTAGGTGAGAACACTCATATTTTCACACAGCAGAATCGACGATAATCCTTTGAGGCTTAGCACAGCTGCTCAGATGACTGTGAAGTTTTCCCAGAAATTAATAACAGTCTGGTGAACTTTAATGTATAAATGCTGATTTTATACACATACATATATTGAACGAGATTTTCAAGCAAGGCTAAGAAACTCTCTATAAATTGTTAGATTTCACAAGTATCTGCGGCTTGAAAAGCAAATATTGAATTTAGCGATTAGATAATGAATGAAAATCCAACACATGGAGCAACGAAACTTGAATAGATTTCAAGGGAAATAACTCTCCGAATTATCAAAAGTAAATTAATTAATTTACATTTGAAACCTTGGTATCTATTTTATCAAAAATATGCTGCCACAGAAGCCGCTACAAATTTATTTAAAATATTAACCAGTATTTCCGAAGGTCTGAAAAATTTATAGAAATATTTAAATAATGCAGTCCTTTGAACCTTTTATATTACTGCACATTCATTTATTAATTTTATGAAATACAGACAAAGCTACACTCAACCAAGTTCTTCCTGTTGGGGCCACTTTCCCGCCAGACAATTGAAAATGGGAAATTCGAGGAATAATCACTGAACTGATTTAAATGAGCGCATAATCCTCTCGGCTGTCACACAGAGTTTCGCCTTAATTTTCGTATAATCCAAAGGCTAACCTTGACTAAGAATCACTGATCGTAGCACAGAACCGATAACAACCGATATTGAATAGTTTTAACTTTAGTTTCGACCGATCTCCTCGAGTTGCCGTCGAAGACTGTCGCTTGCGGATCGCTTCTGGGATGGTTTTGAGTTTTCAGTGGGCTTGAGCTGCGGGCCTGGGTTCGAGGCCCCCCTGATTCTTGGACGGTGAGACTGGACTTTCTTTTTTGTTACTGCCGCTCTTTACCTGTTTTTCTGGCGATTCGATTTGAGTCGATTGTGTGGATCGTAGATTCTGGCCTGAGCTTGGCTCTGCAGCTTTCGGATTTTCGAATTCAGTTCTCGCTTTTCCAACACCGCCGCGCACACAACTGTCTCGCTCGACTGACCGTCTGCAACTGATCGCTGGCAGGCAGCTCCGCTTACCAGCTTACCAACTACCAACTTACCAACTTACAACTTGGCCAAGAGCCGAAGCGCGCTCGAGAGTGCTCAGGGAGTGCGCTCTCCATGTATCTCGCGGTGGCTCTCTGGGCCCGATTCCTCAATTAATTTGACGAGCTGGGCTGGTCCGGTCGGTTGTCTGGGAAAGTATTTGGCACACTAAGCGGCCAGCTCTAACAGTTAGCGGCTTGTCAGCCACTCCACTGGCAACTCCCGGCTCCGGTGAGTTATGATCTAAGATCCCCGATCGAAGATCCAGCACGGGCGAGTCTCGTTGATGGCAGGGCCGTCCGTCTTTTATGGCAGCTCTAAATAGAACGCGGTCTGGTAATGGTTATCTCTCTAAATTCAATTTCAAATCAATCTAAACACGAAGAGGAAAGCCTACATTAAATAAATTAAATGTATTTTATAGCTTTGAGGCATTTTATAACCTGGTAAATGAGTTGAACTTTGTTATAATTAGTTTTACGAACTATGTAAATATTTTTTTAAAACTGTCTGTGAAATTTGAAATTTAAATATATTTTCTTGGTAATTACCTTTCTCAAGACTTAGTCATGGCCTGTGATTCATTTTTTGTAGGGGACTTGTTATGATTTCTAAGCATTATTTCTAGGAAAGAAGATGTCTTAAATATAAATATTTATAAAACAAAATATTAATGAAAGCCTTTACTTTTAAATACAGTCTAAAGGCGCATGGTTATTTTTTAGTATGATGTATGGGGCCATTAAGATGTGACATCTTAGTACAGCTTAAAATTAAAGGAAAGATATAGACAACCGCTGAAGGGGTTGTTAAACTATGAATAAGTATTTGTATAAGTGTGACAAATTCTTAATTTAAATACAGATGAGATATTTGTGTCAACTTCGATGTAATACTATATGACTGTTCTTATTATTTATATTTTTTATAATAAGTCGAGGTGCAAATTCAGTGGTCTGCTGGATCAAATTCATATGTATTAAGTAAAATTTTTTAATAAGCCCAAATTAATTAACATTCTGTACTATTTTTTAAAAGTTCTGCTTAAAGTTAGTTTATTTTTGCAGTTCAATAAAATTCCTGCCACTGACTTCCTCATTTTAGCACCACAGGTATTTATTTTTTGCCACCTGGAGTTGCGAATCACGGAGTGCTACATGGCGCTATATTGATTTTATTCAGTCA
Source organism: Drosophila bocqueti (assembly GCA_018151655.1). Taxonomy (NCBI): domain Eukaryota; kingdom Metazoa; phylum Arthropoda; class Insecta; order Diptera; family Drosophilidae; genus Drosophila; species Drosophila bocqueti. The sequence goes on from JAECXF010000230.1 coordinate 2,262,250, forward strand.
TCGTTCCGCACCCTAACCCGGTTCCGATCCGATCCGGGCTTATTATGCATATATAGACGCTCATATATTCACGCATTTGCATACGTATGCGCGTATGTGGGTAAGAAAAAAGCAACAGAAAATACAAATAATAAAAGGCATTCCTCAAGTGCTAATTTTTTGCTTCTTCAAAGTGAAATCGCAGCGGGGCGGCGGCTGGAATAAGAGTAAATACTTTTGATGGAAACACATCCGATGATAGATTGAGCTGCAATTAATTCGATTCGCCGCCCTGACTGGCGTTTCATTTTCAATGTCCGGGACGAGGAAAATTGACAGTCACTGCACTGGCACTCAAAGTCAAAGCTTTCCCACAAAACTCGGGAAAATGCGACCGTCGACCGAGGCAGCGACGCCGACCGAGGCAGCGGCGGTTCCAACAGTAAAACGTGTTCTACTCGTTTATGGCCTCCGCCGCTGCTTCTTCTTGGGCAAAAGTTGTTTTTACTGTAGTGTAGCTGTCTATAACTTTCTTCGCAAGTTGTTGCTGCTATTGGCCAACTGGAGTCGATTTGAGCCAACTTAACTGGGTGTTTGGAGTGCACGAAGAGAAATTATGGGGTTAATGAAAGACTGAGAATCTAAAGGGTTGAGAATTAATACAAAAAACGAATGAGACTTGAACTCATTACCTTGGAAGAGTTTAAATATTGATATCTTCCTACATTTATTACCCTTTCATTAAAATATCAAGCTTGTAACGCTTAAAACCAGTTGGGAATTATTGCATTAATGGGTTAAAGAATGCTCTACTAATAGCTTAATATTTAGACTTAAGTTCTGGTCAATTCCTAGCAAAAACTCTGAAAGTACTTTTGCAGCTTTAAAACTTTTTGAATGTTCCGTTCATGAAATTCCACATTAATCTCCCAAACTAACCCACCATTTTCCCCCTGTGTATAGTAAGTCTCTGCACAGCATTTCTGTTAACAGGTCAGTGGAGTTTTCTTAAACTTAGCTATCCAACTTAGCTCAATGCCGAAAGACAGAAACTGAAACCGAGACTGCAGACGCTTAGAGAGACTTTTGCCATCGTGCCGCAGAATGTTACGAAATTTTATGTAATGTGCCAAAAAAAAAAAATACCAAAAATATACAGAAAAATCTGAGAGAAAAAACAAAAACAAAGCTGTGCTCACTGAACACAATGGCCAGAAAACTTTCATTTCAAGGCAACAAACAACACTCTGCGCTTGGCCAAACTTTAACTATTTTATAAGGGGGAAGACGAGCCAAGCAGAGCCGAGGCAAGTTCAAAAACCATATAATTTAACATTTTAATGGCTTAATACACTCTGACATTTGTTCGGTTTTGGGGTCACCCAGGTGGCCAAAGACTCGTAGTTTCGAGGCCCCAAAAAAGGGAAAACAATCACATCAACACTTGGCATCTGACACACCGCACCTCCCTCTGGTCTAATCAAAATCCTTCTTCTCCTAAATATTTCAGTTAACCCAGGGGCCTGAGGGGGGCTATTTTCCTGCTCCATTTGACTAATTAATTTCTGGCCAAGTTGCTAGACTTTGGCTTATGTGAGTGGCGCAACGGGGGGCTGCTAAAAGTTTTTCCGGTTTATTAATTTCGGTTGCACTTGTTGTTGTCGTTGTGTCGTCGGTACTTTTTGTTGCTGTTTCGCTGTTCTGCCATTTAGTTTTCCAAGTGTTTTAGTTTACCACCGCCCGCTGAAAATCTTTGCCAGATTGGCAGTTCTAATTGAGAGTTTCCTCTCGTCTATTTAGCACTAATGCTTAAATGTTTTTGTGATAAAGTTTTAAGTTGGAAAGAGCGGGAAGGAAATGTTTAATAGGGAAATAAGTATTTATCTAGCTTAAAGAGATATTGATCTTTAATATTGTATAATAAATATTATCTAAACTACATCTGTCCTCTCAAAATGTAAAAACGAAATTCAGGATTTAATCCGATTAGTTTTCCTTTCTCCTGGCAACTCCTTTCACCCTTTCACCTTTCTGCCAATACTTCTTCGCTTTAACTCTTATCCGCTTACCTCTAATTACCATTTCAGCGATTACCGTTCACCGTTCTTAGCCATGAAACTCCTTATTAACGCGGTAATACCGACAACCACCCAGCGAACTCCGCCCACGTACATTGTTCATTTAAGGCTCATTATTGCTCGTCGACGTTCATTCAGGGCAATCCAATTATCCTCACTACTAACCAACCTCCGTCCACAATTAAAGGCATGAAATTATTTGATTACCAACGTTTTGTCGCTGTCTCAACCGAAATTTCGCTTTTCTTTCCAGCTTTTCATGAGCACACGAAACAAAGCGGCACGAATTTTCTCTGTTTTTCCGCCAGCGACGTGTGTGTTGGTGTAAGTCTTTAATTGTTGTTGAAATTGGTGTGGTTTTTTCTTGCTGCTGTTGTTGTTGTTGGTGTACTTCTTGTCTTTGTTGTTATTGGTGTTGTTGTTGTGATTTTTGTGCATGCCGTTGGTGTAATTGTTGTTGTAGGTGAGATTATGCATGAAAGCGTTTGAATGTGCTTGGAATAATCAAGTATCGCACTTTTTGTGAGGGGCGTGGTTGCAAAGGGGGGCAAACGCTGCTTTTAACACGCGCCAACTGTCAATAAAATGATGGTGATGAAAGAGGCCCCCCAAAAGTTCCCCTTTCCCTTGGGGCTGTCAACTAATCAATTTTCAAAAGCAGCTTATAGTTAGTGGCTAATATTGCCACTGGCTGTTGCTGCTGCTGCCACTAATGTTGCTGTCACTGTTGCTGCCACCAATGTTGCTTCTGTGCCAATTGGTGTTGCCGCTGTGCGTGCGCTGATTAAATGCAAAATGCGTGCGGACAATTTAGGGATTTTTTTTTGTGGTTTTGGCTTTTTTGTTTTTGGTTTAAAGTGAATTCGGAATATGTGCACGCCGCTGGCAAATGAAAAGCGATGGACATTGTGGGGATTTGTATTTGGATTTGCGTTTGACGCCGCTGAATTTCATTTGCGCATTACATTCAATTTTTCATGCCGCCCTGCACTGTCGCCGCCTTTTGGTTTCGTTTCGTTTTTCGTTTTTATATTTCTATTATTTTTTTTATAAATTCATTCACGTACCGAGCGCACAATAGGCAACTCAGCTCGAACTCTCTTGACCGTTAAGTTCCTGCACAGGGAAAAAATTTGAGGAGCAAAATTGCTTAAGCTGAGAGCCAGGATATTTTTGATTCACTAGGATATAAGTTGATGTTGGAGTAAATAAAATATAATATTAATATGAACGATCTCAAAGAAGAATAAAATAAATAAATAAAGAAAAGTGAATTTCAAAGAAGAGACAGGATATTAATATTTGTAGATATGAAATTGGAAGTGATAACCTATTCAAATACCTACCTTATGTCCAAATAATACTTGAATAAAAAATCTGGATAAGTATCACAGTCATTACCTATATTAATAGCTCAACTAACAGAACAAAAATCCCATACAATTAACTTTCATTTTCCCTTGTGGCCAGCTCACATTTTCCTTCTTCAAGAGAAGATAACAATTAAGTAAGCAAATAAATAAATAAAAATCCTAGTTTTTTTTCTCCGTGTGCCGCCTCGACCGCCTCTGTCCGCCTCAAAGCTCATTTCGCATTCAATGGGCGAACGCATCCATCCATCGAACGAAAGCCAAGACAACCGAAGCAATTTCAATACAAGCGAACAAAATCAACGGCAACAAGAAATGGTAAATGAAAGTGCCCTCAAAAGGTTTTCTAAATTTGTACCTCCAAGTGCGCGAAGAAGAGTTTTTTCCAATTCCGCCTCACTTTTTTCTGTTGCCGTACGCTTTTTTTGTCGTATTTTTTACTCCGGCTTTTGAGGTTGGGCTTAATTGTGTCGCAGTGCAATGAATGACTGACTGAGCGAGTGAGGGACTGACTGCAGAGGAAACTCTCCGGCTTTCAATTAGCGAAAGTCCGATATGCATATGAAGCTGGTTCTACCCAAATCGGAATCGGAATCTGAAACTGAGTCGGAGACTCGGGGACAGAGAAAGAAAAAGTTGTCGTCCGCCGGGATCGTTAAAGTGGTATCTAATGAGCTGTTTATGCCTATTTTTACTTTCAGGCTGCCGGCTTCTATTTCTTTTCCAGCCAGGGCCAAAAGCCAATAGCTAATGGCCGAATGGCCGATGGCCAAGGCCTATTCGAAGCTGACAGGTGGCACACAGAGAAAAAAAACAATAACTAAGCCAAAATTAGAATTGATTTTAATTTTATTTTATAATGTTAACCCCTTTAAAAATCTTGTTAAACTTCTTCAAAATGTTTTTCGTTCAATATTTTATTACGAAGTAATTAAGTTTTTAAATACGGATCGGAATATATACATAGGACCTTTGGCAATGCCTGGTATTTTTGTGAAGTTATGACCTAAAGAAGACCTAAAATATTCTTATTTCTAAATCGTTAATTAACGATATTTTAATATGATCATATTTTGGAATAACTAAAGCTTAGAAAATCAATAACTAAGTCAAAAATTTATTAATTTCAGTGCGCAGTGTTAGTTTTTATTAAAATAATAAATCTGCTTACTTAATTTAAAAAAATTAAACATTTTGTCGATTTTTAACAACCCCTTACACTTTTTTGAAAAAGTTGAGTAAAATTTTCTTTCTCCAAACTTGGTCAGATCGATTCGCCTTTCGATCAAAAATATACATGGTTTATAGGATCGGAAACTACTATTTCACTGATTTTTAAACTTCTGACTAATATTATAATACCTGGCAATAAGAGACACTTTTTTGCCACATTTTTTTTAGAAACAATTTCTCCTATTAACTTTAAATTTAATAAAGTCAGATAATGCATTTCATATAGATTTTCTGGCAGTGCATTCCACTGAGAGCGCAACACCGCTCTCGCACAGGAAGGGAAAGCTGCCGATGTAGGTGAGCGCGTGCTGGTGTACGTGTGTTGGCCAGAGTCTTGTTTTACAGCTTCAAAGAAAAGCAAAAGTCTGAGGCACATTATGGCCAGAAATTGACATTCTTTGCCCCGCTCTGCCGCAGCTCCGCCACCCCTCCCCTGGCGCACACATCTCGACTGCCTGCTGCCCCTGCAGCATCGGCAACACATCGAAAACAATTCGAACAACAAAAAACACAAAATGAGAGAAGAAAAAATACCGAAAAAAAACTGGCTCCAGGCACTTTCTCTTTCTTTCACTGACGATAACGGACGACTCTGGCCAAGGAGGGTGGTGGTGAGGGGGGCGGCGGGTGTTGGCCAGAAGGGGGATGGACCCAGCACAACAATAACAACAGGAATGGGAAGCACACACACAATCATCGGCAAACAGCGGCAACAAATAGAAAAACAACAATCGGCAATCGGAGTAAATAGACCAATTGCTCTTGTTGTTGCCCCAAAGCAATTTATAATTTATTTATGCCGCTAACACACACTTATACTCTCGCACACTCGCACACACGGGTTATTGGCTGATGTTTCATCTTGGTAATTGACACTTTAAGGCATTGAAATGTGGGCGTAGCCCACAAGCGACAACTACATTAACAAAATACCATTTACGCTCATAAAACTGTCAAATTGAAGTGTCGACTTGCCTAACACGATGATGGGGAATTATGGCCCAGAGAAGGGGTAGTGGGGGGATTTTGGCCAAGTCAACGTCACTCCAATTTGATTCGAAAATCACACTTACTGGCTTGAATCAGAGTTTACCTCTGGGGGGAATTTGAAGTGTTATTTTGAGGATATCCCACTCTCTCTCCAGGTATGAAGTGTGTAATAATAATGTGTGAATGGTAATTAATTCAATTGGATTTGGTTACTTACTGCAAAACAATCAAATCATTTAATTATTACTTTTCATAGGCTTAAATTAGTAGTAAACCTTAATATTCAATACATAAGTTATCAGATTTAATAATAAAGCCAAAATTAAACATTTTGAAATTCCAGAAAGTAATAAAGTTTTTGCTAAGTCTTCCTTTAGTAAATGTACTTAAATATTAAATTTATTTAGGTATACGACTAAGCTCACTTAAATCCTATATGAACAGTACACAAATATATGTATGCCCTTTTATTTTTCCTTAAGCTTTAACCAGCTTACGTAAATCCTGTACTCAAACTTAACTAAAGATGAAACAAATGTAATTAAAATAATAGTTACTTAAGTCCTAAACTTGAATTTGCAACACAGTGAAACCATTATGTAGGTGATTTAGTTATAAAACTAAAACAAAATATTTTACAAATTTACAAACCATAATGAAGAAGTTTTTCTTTATAGGTATTCTGTAACAAGTCTACTTAATACGGTTCTAGGTTTAATTTAAAATCTAAACCTACTTAAATCCTCACTGAAATCTACTCCACTACTACTTGAACCTTCCCCCAAGCTTTAACCTTGCGGTTACCTAAAATCCTGTACTCAAACTTAAGCCAGAATGAACTCCCTTCTTAAAGTTAATAAAACTACAATAACTAGCATTTGATTGGCACGCATAGATACAGATACTCCCTCTCTGACGGCTCTCGGTTTCCGCTTGGCTGGCAAAAGTTTAATTTGTATCTTTCATCTCCTGTCTGGCCGTAAAAGTTGCCTCTATTTCGGTGGCGCGAAATACTCCGCCCTTGCCCCATGAAACCCACCATATTTTAGGTTCAGCCGCCCCCTTTTCCCTTTTATGACGCACACACGCCGGCGTGTAGAGTCGCGAATTTGACATTTACTATGTGACAGCGAAACTTGCGGAATGGAATTCCAGTCTTCCGGCTACCAACTCGCTGACTAATTTAATGTTTTCGCTTTAACAACCAATCTAGTCACGAGGCTCTGGCGGTGGCCGAAAATCAATGCAAACGTCTGTGTGCGCTAATGAAACCGCAAGTTTTTGGCAAAAGGCAGCCGAACTTTGCCGGTGGAAACCGGAGCCCATCCATTTCCAATCAATAAATCAGCTCAGAGCACATCGAGGGCTTCCCTCCCCCTCCCCCTCCTCTCTGCCCCTTTCCCTTATCAAATTCAATCAGAAAATTTAATAAATATGCAAATTTTTGGCCTCGCCGTGTAAAATTACATGGTACACGAGAATTTTTCGATTATCCTACTGCACGGCCAGAGCTTCTGGGAATCGTGATGAAGGCCCTCCTTTGATGGCCATTTAATTGTCATATCATATGGCGGAGTCATTAAATCGGGGGATAGTCGCTGTCGTCGGGGAAAAACGTGACTCAGCTGAATGAAAAGCCTGGCATTGCGCAATTGTAGAAATTCGTGGCGCTCGATTGAATTATGCAAGCCGAAGCCAGGCAGGCCACTTAACACACACGTTTAATTAAAGTCACTTTCTTTTCACACATCCGACCTGCTCTGGCTTCGCTTTTTGGCTTGCAAGTTTGTTTTTCACTCGGCGTTGCGTGTGCTGGGCATTAAATAATGTCATTTGAGTTAACACCCAGCGGCGGGGGCATTAGCATAAGTTCCAGCTCGGGAGCCAGTTCCTAGCATACTCTCGGGCGGCAGGTGAAAAAGAAAAGCGGGGAAAGGTGCACAGAGGAAAAATAATAAAAAAATAAATAGTAATGTAAAAGAGGGAGAATGTGAAGCATACAAGTTAAAAACAAGTTTTAAATGCCTTTAAAGAGCAGGAACTTGCCATAATGATTATAGTTTTAAACACACTTTATTTATCAGAATTGATTTATGAACCCACCATAGAATTTAAAAGATAATACGATATGCATAGACTCTACAATTTTGTAGCAGTGCTTATAAATTTCCCTGAATAAATTGCGTGAGGCGTTGGCGTTGGCATGACCACTCGATGTCTGTCTCCGCTCGCGGCTGTCCGCGTTGTTAATAAGGTAAATATTTGCTAGGCCTTTCAGGGTCCTTCTCCTACTCACCCCCCAATAAAAACCCACGCACACAAATCTGAGCCTTCAGCTAACAGGATGTGCGAAGGTCCTCGTCCAATTTTTATTCCGCACGGGAGAGAGAAATTTAATTTGCATTTCGAAATGCAAATGTGCGCTCGACGAGCTGACAGCTGTTTGGGCCTGTGTTCCTGTTCGGTGTTTTCTTCTAATTGGATGACTTTGGCTTTGGTCAGTTGCATTTCCCCGACGAAAATGGAACCGCCACAGGAGCCGGTTCGGACTCGTACTCGGACTCTGAGTTGGAGTCGAGAAAGGCGAGGGAAGTGAAAGGTTTCGGACCGGGCAAATGTCTGAAATCAAATGTCAAATCCACATTGACTTGACGTCTAGTGAACCGGCCTAACCTTGCCAGACCCGAAGCGACCTGCTGTCCTCCGCCTCAACTTCTAGTAGCACTGCAAGAAATGAAGAAGTTGTAAGGAGCACAGAAAATAGTGAAAATTAACATGGAAAACTGCTTTGTTGGCAATCAGTGATGGAAATATTGATTAATAACAACTCTTTGTAAATATTTATAGGACTCTAAGGTGTTCAGTATCTTAGCTAGATTTTCTCGTGCCAAATTGTATATACTTTCCAGTTGCTTATATTTATTTTTCTGGCAGTGCATCAATCTCCTTTACCTGTGTCTTTGCCATGTCTTTTCCTTACGCTTCTCTGGCTGCTTATTGCCTCGGGGCTAAGCTGAAATCTTTGAGGATTTGTTTGTTGCCCTGTCCGGCTGCTGCCTGCGAGTCCTCCAAGTCCTGTCCTGTCCCGTCCGAGCTGGGCTGTCCCCTCTGTGCTGTCTCCATTTTGTTCTCGTGGTCTGGTAGCCACGAACGGAAACCCAACTTCCGGACGCAAATTCGATTTTCGTCGCATTTTTTTGTTGATTCCAATTCAATTTTCCCGGCGTTTAAGCACGGTAAACAATAATTAGATGTGCCCTGGACTGATACTAGACCCACAGCCGACTTTATATGCATGTCTGGCCATCTGGGAAAGCGGGAGGGGGCAGGCACTCTAGCCCCCGAAATCCCCCTTGCCAAATGCAGGCCCCTTTGCGGCGGAGCCTGCGGTTTTGGCTCGACCGCATCTTTAACGATGAGATTTTGGTCAGGGCACTTCGATTTGTGCAAAGTGCAGAATCAGTAAAATTAAATTGGATTTCCATTGTGACGAACTGGACAGCCGGCCAGAGAAATTTGCGGTCACTCGGCTGGGATATCGTTCACTTTCCTGGACATCGGGCGGGGGAAGTTCCAGTCCCAGGACCTTGGCATCTCCGGCAATATCTCTTCCCCCAACTGAACTTGGCCGCTGGTCAGTTGAACTAATGTACTTTTAAACGCTGCCACAACAATTGTCGAGGCATGGGAAGTATAAGGGGAACTTCGATGGGGATTTGCGGTCGCAACTCTGCGGGACATCACAATAGAAGAAGGGATTTATGGAGCATGGGTGCTTTAAAGGTAATGATTCTTGAGAAAAGTTCGATTTAATGGGGTTATATTAATTCTGAAATGAATTTTAGCCATTTGTTCAAGCACTATCATACTGTTGTGCGGTGCTTATTAAATTCCCACCCATATTAATGATCAGCATTGAATTTTTTAATTGTCCATAAAATTGTTACCAAAATTCAACACGGCGAGGGTATTAAATTATTTCCTGGGCAGAAGGTAAGTTAATTGCATATATGACACAAACTACGTAAAATAATAGCTTTAAGCGGCTAGAAAAATATATATGAACGTACCTTCATGTCATATATTTATGTATGCTATATATTTATTGCCTTAAAAGGTTTTTAATTTCACACAAAAAGTAATTTCAATAATAGCCTTTTGAAATCGGCCCGAAGCGAGCACGGAGCGCCGCTCATCCTGACGACTTGAGTGTGATATCCTTTTATTCTTTAATGATTACTCCTGCAGCCCCATTTCACTTATCGATAATCGGGCCATTGTGTCCGATAGGCGGCGGCTCCTTGTGGAATTGAGCAATTGCATGGAAACGCAATTATTCGGCGTATTCACTTCGAGCAATGCCTGCCTGTCTGGCTCTCAATCTCGCCCAATCATAATTATTATTGATCGTATTTCAATTTATTGGTACATTTTTTATCCGCAAGCCAAGTCCAAGCTGGCAACATTGTCAACGCTCCGCGTTTTGTATTGTTGATGATTTTTCAAATGCGCTTAATGACATCGGGACGCGCGCTCCCGTTCCATCTTCTGTTTTCCCCTCTTTTTTATTCCCGTTCCTGCCCTGTTTTTCCCCTATTTCGGCTCATCTTTCGCTTGCACTGAGGGGAGTGATTTTTTAGGAAAATAAAAATATTCTTTATAATAATTAAAATTGTGTAGTTAAACTTGCTATATCTCTTGCTATTTTTGGTTATTAATTATTAGGGCTTTAATTTGTCATTGCAATAATTATGATTTCTTTTGACTTATACTGTTAAATACAATATATTAAAACCACAGGTTAAAAACGTACCAAAATGATTATTTTAATAACAATTTGAGGCAAATAATATAATAAATGTATTAATATAAATTAATTTGATAATAATATGGATGGAGCCATACATTTTCCTCATTCTATGTCATAGCCATTATTTCACTATATTTATGATCGATTCATAAATAATTTATTCAACTCTTAGTTTAATATATGTTTAAATCTACATATTTATTTGCAGTGCAGCCGATTCGTCGCTTCTTGAACCATCCGCCTGATGGAAGCTCCGCTTAATGCATATGAAATGGTAATTACGCATACGCCGCGTTGTGCAGCGGAAGCAGCCAAGTGAGCCGGGAATGAAATCGAAGTGCCAGCGCCACTTATTGCCGCTCATTTATCTTATTAATAGCTCCCCGTCTGGCGGCACAATTTATCAAGTGACTAAAAAACTGTAACTTACTGTGCCCCGCGTCTTCTTCTTGTTGCTAATGCTCTGCTGCTTTTGTCATTTCTATAATCAAGTTGGAGCAAGTTGGAGGCATTGACTGGCCATCGGGCAGCGCGTTTTGACAGTCGTCGTCCTGGTCTAGACAATGTAATTGTCGACAGCAGTGAATCGAGAGCGGGATCCCCAGCCCCTTTGACCTCCTAATAGCCTGTGCGGCAGTAAATCAGTTGGGTGCGCATAAATCACCCGGTCCTGGCCAAGGCGCCCTGCTCATATGTTGCGGCTTTTAAATCACAAGGTGTCAGGCGGGGAAAGCAAAAGGAAAAAATAGAAGAAGCGGCGGACTATTTTGATGAGGGTTCGGAATAAAAGGGGGGAATCGGAATGTTGAACTAACCAGGACACAGGTCGCAGGCTCGTTTGTTTATTTATTTATTTCAAGTGTCCGAGCAGTCGGCCGACCACTTGTCACAGACAACCGTGCGACTTGATTTATAAACATTTACATATCACAGGACTCGTCCTTCCATTCGTTCTCTTCGGGGAATGTAGGAAATGATATAGGGTACCCAGATGGACTCAAACTGTTGGTAAAATAGGCCTTTGATTAAATTTTCCTTTATTTCTATATCCATAGAAATATTTTATTAATATGTAACTGGCAAAACTAATAAGTTTCTTTCCATTACATTTCTTAGGAAGTTGGTAAGTATGAAATGCTTTTCATATACAGTTCCTTGGGTATTTAATGGTCGACCCACTCTTAAATTGTTTTGTCATTTCTCCCAGTTTTTCTTCACTTTATTGTTGCCCAATTAGGTGCAGCCATAAATTCATGCGAAACCGGCCAGGAAGCCGGCGAAAAAAGAAACTAACTTCTGGGGCTGCTCTGCAGTGCCGTTAATTAAAAAGTTTTTTAACAAGTTAATTGAAATAGATCTCGATTGGAGTTTTTATTGATATTTGGCTGACGTTTGGCATTTGCCGCGTTTGCTTGCGAAAGCGGAGCGAAGCGAAACTAAATAATTAGTTTGCTGGCCTCTTTTGGCGCAAACTTTCCGGGGCCACTTGAATCTGGAAGTTTGGGACGCGACGGCGACGGAAAAGGACTTTTCGGCCAAGGGAAGGAGCCAAACTGTTTGCCAACAACTCGAGCACGAGCCACTCACTCACTCATTCACTCACTCGCTCACTCGTCAGGCGAAAACTTAACACATTATGAGTCGCCGGGCCCTGCCGACTTCTCCTTGAAATGCATTTGACATTTGCGCCGGAGCAACAGCTGCTACATAAATTAAAAAATGTAACAGCGACGGGGCCTAAAGCCAATACAAATAAGGGAGCAATAACAAACGGGACAGGAACAACTTGTATTGAGGGGACCCTTTCGCTCTCAACCTTCTGCACAGCCTCCGGGATCAGGGCATAAATAATATGTACAAAAGAAAGTTTTTGTCAAAGCGCCCCAAGTGGCACTCGCAGCTCACCCTTTTCCAGATAAGTCTGCCGGGCGCCCCAATCGGGAAATCAATAATGGTTTGGCCTAGCTATCGGCTGTAAAATGAATGCAGCCTTTTTCCCAGCAACTGACTAGGTTCTACCCTTAAGAGAAGAATATTTGTATTATTTTTAAAGGAATTGTTAACAAATCCATTTACATTAAAAATGTAAGCAATTTGTACATTTCATTATAAAGTAATTTGATGTCCTGAATTATTATTATTTATTATTATAATAAAATAACTATATTAGGACTGGAAGAGAATTAAGCAATATTTAATATTTTTCCCAATAAATATTGTATTTTTTGTAATTCCACGAAAATCAATCCCTGAAGTTCCTCGAAATTATTTCGTTTCGATGATTTCTTTTTAACAATTTCGAGGAGCCACAGATTCCCACTTAATAAGGCAATATAAGAAATTCCTTGAGGCCCACCGCCTGTCCTTTGTAATGCCGCAGCAAGGACTTCTCGGAAAGTGCCGATGCCGCGGCACCACTCACACTTGTCACCATCGGCCATCGAATAAATACCCCCTTTCGGAGATGAAATGACAACCTGGAACCGGAGTGAACAATGTGTCCTCGGACAGGAGTCATTAAAAAGTTGCCACAATCCCCACGGTGAGGGTAAAATTAAGCGAGCCATTTGAATGGCAACCATGGCGACAGCGTCGAGAGCAAAAGACTTGGACGGTCATCAAAGTAAAGTGTTTTCCAACTTTTCTTTTCTCTGGCTTTTCCCATCGCTTTTTTCCCCTTCTGATTTTCGTTTTTCTCTTCCCTTTTTTTGTAAACTTTTGCGTAGCTTCGCAGCTGCTCCTGCGGCGCTTGTTATTGTTGTTATTTACTATTAAAGTTGGCAGGATCGTAAACAGCTTGCGGCCAAAAAGGAAGAGCCAGGATGAGTGTGGTAAGTTGGGGGAGGCGGGCGCTGCGGATAGTTTTCCCCTTTGATACTTCGGCTCTGCTGGTGATTGGCTTTCCCAGCTGTAATTTTGCAATTTCCGGCTCCATGTTCGTGTGTGTGTGTGTGGGCTCGGCTTTATTACCAATTAAAGTTATTCAATTGCCGCGCAGAAGTTAAAACGCTGAGCTAATTTCATTTCCCTCCTAAAGCGAACATATGCACTGCGAAAAATTGGAAAACAAATGAAAATTTTGTACATTTCCCTTAATTCAATATTATAACAAAAGCTTAATGTTACAGAGAACACTAAACTACAATATTTATTTCGAAAATATATTCAACTGATTAAAATCAGCCCGCAGTTTAATTACTTTAACTCTAAGCATTGTAAAATCAAATTATACTGAAATAAAATCAATTTTTAATAGAGTTATTTTTTTTTTCGTTTTATTTATTTTTTCGTCGTTATTGGGAGAGTTTGCTCAGTTTAGCGGTGTATTACTACTAAAGGAGACATTTTCGACCCTATAAACCGTATATATTCTTGATCAGCATCACCAGCCGAGTTCTGGCCATGTTCGGCAAAAACATGAACATGAAAAAAATATAAGGAGTTAGGTCATGAAAATTGTAAACAATTGACAACATTTTTATATTTAAATTGAGTATGTAGATTTGTTAACCTAATAAAAACTAACGCTGAATAGCTTTCCGAATTGAAATTAATGCGTTTTTGACTAAGTTGTGGATTTTTAAACTTTGATTAGCAGCGCAGCAGAGTGGCCCAATTACCTTGTTTCTTATGATTTATAAAAGTTGAGATATAGCTTGTTCTGACCATTTTTTTCTCTCTGCAGGACTGCAAATATGCACTGCACATATCTATTTTATGCTGCCGTTTATTGTTTGCCCCCCAAAAATAACAACAACAGCTGGTGGCATGCGGGCTTTGGGCTTTTGCATGTTTAATGCATCTAATCAACATTAAGCCATGTTTTGGCAGAGAACGCAGACCGCATTCCCCCAAAATCCCCCTTGCTGGCCCGTCCCGGCGCTCATCGCATTACCATTGTATTCGGGGGTCAACCGCTGCTGCCACCACCCCGCTCCCTCGCGGAAAAAGATAGAGAATTCAGTTGCAGATACATCTCTGTTGTGTTGCGTTGTTGCTGTCACATTTACATAATTTCATTTGCAACACACATGCCGGGCTTCCCGCCCGCCGTTTCCCCCGGATAGTTACATGTGTTCGCCTGGCAGCAAATTATTACACGCTTTTATTAACAAAAATTATGCTCGACTGTTGATTTGCCGCGTCATCGGGAATGGTCGGAGGATGCTCATGCTGCTCAAGTCCTTTCTGGTCCTAGAATTGGCATAAATATTCATCAGTTAATATCGGGGGCCTATAAATAGATGCAGGCCGCAATGCTGGGCCCAGAATGTGGTCACAGGAGCAACGACCGCCGAGCATGAAAATTAATTAAGTGCGGATTTTGTGCCTTCTTTGCCTGGAAAAGAAGAAAGCGTTATCAATATGATACAAGGTCGTGGAAAATTAGGGAAAAGGGATACTTGAGAGTTTAAACGGAAAATAATATAATAATAATAATACTCTCGCTTTCCCTAATAATTAATATATAATTATTATTAATATTAATATATATATGTGAACTATAAACATTTAAGATATATTAAAGGCCGCAACCTTGATTAACTTACAAACCTGATGCAGTAATTAATCTGGTCGCCCCCTTAAGTAAATGTAATCGTTGTAATACCGCCCCCTTTGCGGCAACGCCCCTGTTCGATAACCGGACAGCCGCGAGGACGAGGACGATGACGATGACAGCGATACACGAGCCACTCAATCTTGTTGAGTAAGCACCACTAATTTGTTTTTAAGGTCGGCGGGATGGTCACTCCGAAGGCCACATTACCTTCCAGAAACCCCTGCTCCTTCAGCTCCAGCTCCTGCTCCTGCTCCTGCTCCTGCTCCTGCTCCTGCTCCTGCTCCTGCTCCTGCTCCTGCTCCTGCTCCTGCTCCTGCTCCTGCTCCTGCTCCTGCTCCTGCTCCCGCTCCTGCTCTTGCTCCTTCTCCTCTGGCAGCCACCACTTTGCATACTTTATTGACCACAGCAGTGTGTGTGTGTGAGCGGAGGAGAGGTGTGTGTTTCAGGCGGAGAGCGACCACAAATACGCTTTTAAGAGGCATTTCCAGGACGAAGGCAGCTGCGACCTGCCTGCAGGATCCTCATGCAATTTGGCTATTAAAAATCATTAGCAGAAGGGAATTTCCGAGCCTTTGGGCCAAATTTGAGGTGTGTGCACTCTGACGGAGGCAGGCAGCATTGTTGCAGCTCCATTGCATACTTTGTGGCACGCTGGCCAGGCATTTTCATTAAAACGGCTCCGAGGCAAAATGCCAAGCTGGAAACAAGTTCTTGGCGTCACTTAAGAGGGGAAATTCATGCTTCATTAAGGTACAAAACCTTTTCCAAGTAGGTTTTCCTTACGGTGTCAATCTAGTATTTATCAATCTCTGGAAGTCAGTTCACTCATTCACACAAAGCTTTTAACCAGACTCACATTTATCTCAAAAAAATAATACCAGAAAAAAATATAATAAATAATAATATAAAAACAAAATACAATATAAAGATGTCCTGCTGGGCACCGGGATTGTCCCAGAATGAGAGCGAAATAGAGCTGGACTCGACCCTGGACGACATCCAGGAGGCCGGAGACGAGCTGGACCTCGAGGAGGCCTATCAGCAGCTGGAGAGAATGAAGCAGCGCGTGCTGCAGATGAAAAGCAAGATAGTTCGCAGCCTTCCAACGGAAGCGGGCACAGACCAAGGGCCCTCAGACTCGGACAATGTCAACTTGAGGGAGATCCAGCTGGAGACCTCGCGGGGCTTCCAGCAAATTGAGGCGGTTAAGAGCCGCCTCAAGGAGACCTCCGACGAGCTATGCGACGTCGGGGCACGGATCGAGGAGTCAGTGCGTTGCACCGAGAAGCTGGTCGGGCAGCTGGACGAGGTGCCCAAGTGGATGGAGGCGCATAAGCAGCAGGCGGGAGAGTGCCTGGAGCGGTACAACGAACTGGACACTAGCTGCTGCACTGACTTCGACTACGGCTCCACCATGCGGCCCCTCCAGCTGACACTTAAGAACGTATATCGCAGCAAGGTGGGTCCTTTCGAGGCTTCAATGTAATCTAAATACATGTTTTGAGCTCTCTCTGGTCATTCCCTCCTCAAAGGTCCCCCTGAAGTGCTACAAGATGGAGTACAGGGGAATAGCGAGAAGATTGGGCCGAACCCAATGTCTGCTGAACCGGACCCGCGAGCTGCTCATGCATTCCATTCGCAAAATCGAGGAGGCCCTGCGCTCGCCGGGCACTTCACACGAGCTGCCCTTCCTTATGGTGCTGCCCGAGATGCTAGAGGCGGAGGAGGAGCAGCTCACCGAGCTCGACAACGACGCTGACACGGCAGAGCCTCCTGGCCAAACCTCAGCTGGGGTTCAAGGCTCTCCCGCAACAATTGCTCACCGAATCCCCACACAATGACTGGGCTAATTGAGCAAAAATGTTTTCCCAAATATGTTGATAACAGATTTTGCAGCCATTTAAACCACAAAAACGCAATTAGCCGTAAACGCAATTAACCAAACAGAATGTGAATAGAAACTGCAGGGCAGCCACGCCGAATGCACTAGAAAATAATATAATAAAACACGGTAAAACCGCGAAGCGGATGCGTAATATTTATGAATTTGAATTTAATTCAGGGAATATCACGCATACGCCATGGGGTCACGGGGTGACTGGGAGTGGACAGGGGTTGCGATCTGGGGAAAATTGATGGCCGGCATGTCTTTGACACCTCGGCGGAGCTTCATTTCAGGTTGACAAGGGTTCAGTGCCAGCTTTCGGCCTTCAGCGGCGAATTTCCCCTGAGATAGAGGCAGAGCGAGCGGGGAGCAACAAGTTTGTCGTGTCCAGGCTCGATGGAAGACCGGAACTCCCAGCCATTTTGGTTATCAAATTGTGCAAACAACGGCCCAAGTTTGTTGCCAAATTAATTGGAGAGACCTTGTGGCCACATCTCCATTTCCAGGACGTCGCACTTCGCCTTCTCACCTTTGCAGGGGAAAATGTGAAGCGAAAAATTAAATTTAATTAGTCGTCTTGAAGTTTTCCCAGCCTCAAACACGAGGCTTTAAGGCCCAAACTTTTATGGCCGCTGTCGAGCAAGGATATTGCCCGTAGTCCTCCGGCCCCAATTCGCCCTTTACACCGGTAATTGCACATTGACTGCACATGTCCTGGCTGCCAACTCCCCGGGCCCATTGTCCTTTGTACCTGCTCTCGTGCGAGTGCCTCGCATACTTGTGCTCGACTTGTTCTGACCCTGCGGCCTATTCAAATAGTTGAATGCAAGGACTCCTCGACCGAAGTTACGCCCTGACTAGAGCTTGAATTGTATTCGCAGCGGAGATGTACATACATACAGGGGACAGAAATGTTCTCAGGAATATATGATAGAGTAAATTAATATTCTTAAGGGCAATAATTATCCCAAACATCTACAGAATTTCTCCCACAACCAAACTGCGCTCACTTACCACCTCATTCCATTCAGATCAATCAATCAATTCATTGTGGCTGAGCGTAAAAAGTTTATCTGCAAACAAATTGGAAATTTTAATAAAAATTCTTGCGCTAAATTACGCTCAACAATCAAATCCCCACCTGCTGCCGCCCTGCCCTAGGAATTCCCAATGCCCAGTCCCCAGTCACTAGTCCCTGGTCCTCCTCCGTCATGGCGTTGTCCAACTGTTCGCTTAAGTGGTGTTAAGTATTTGAAAATCCCTGCTTCGGTTTTCCGCCCGAATCGCCTGCCTGCCTCCCCGAATGCCTTCCGTTTTATTGTTTTACGACAGTTGGCCGAATACTTTGGCTAGCTAAAAGTTTTGCCCTCATGGTCATCCAATTGTCTGTGATTTACGGAGGCTTCTCGGGAGGAGCAGGACTCCCGGGTGGACACATCCCCCCAGTCAGTCAGTCAGTCAGGCAGCGAAGTGGAACCCACAACAGAAACTGCAATCCAGCATTTAGTGGATATTGATTTATTGCTCTCGCTCTCTCTCTGGGGAGGAACATGAATGTTGAGAAGCTATATTAAATCGAAGTTTGGGCCAAAGTTGATTCCTAATAAATTATTAATTACCTTTTCAGTTTGAATCATTTTTAAATCATAAAAGATCTTAAATCTTCTCGTAACTCTCGACTATGCCCTGAGCACGGACTTCCTTTAGGCTCCTCTGGCACTTATCCATGGGCGTGACCACGCACAGGGGCTTCCGGCCACTGAAGTAGGCGCTGCTTGGACGGGCATAGCTCACTCGTCTTCCGTCCAGCCAGGCGGTGATCTCGTCCAGACACAGGCACTGCCAGGGGTTGCCCTCGAGGCTGATGTGTCTCAGCAGCTGCAAGTTCTGTGCAGCCTTCAGATCCGGCAAGAAGGTGAGTCGGTTGTTGTTGATCTCCAGATGGGTAAGCCGCTCGAAGGTGTCCAGGATCTCTGGCTCGATCTCCTCCAGTCGATTCTCGCCGATTGTCAGCATCTGCAGTCGGCGAAGCGGAGCAAACATGCGCAGGTCCAGACTCACGAGCTTGTTCCTTCTCAGGCGCAGTTCCCGGAGAAAAGGCAGCGAGGAGAGAGCCAGGGGATGCAGCTCCGCCATGAAGTTGTTGCTCAGGTCCAGCAGGGTCAGCTTGCGGAGAATGGTGGTGCCAAAGACGCCTGAGCTTAACTTTTTGATATTGTTCCTGCTCAAGTCCAGCCGCTCCAAGGCGGTCAGATTGGCGAAGAGCTCGTCGGGCAGCGATGCGATCTTGTTGCCCTGCAGCTGCAGGGATTGCAGGGAACGCAGGCCCACAAAGGCTCTGGAATGTATCCTTTTGATCTGGTTGAGCCACAAATTCAGAGTCTTTAGGTTTCCGAGCCTGCAGAAGACGGAATCCTCCAGCACCTTGACATTATTCGAGCTGTAGTCGAGCAGCTCCAGAGGCACTCGCTCCTTGGGGGCATTGAAGAGGGTTTCCTTTATCTCATACAAGTTGTTGTTGGAGACATTCAGCACCCGCAGCTCGGGCAGGGCAAAGAATATGCCCATGTCCAGCTTCTCCAGCCAATTGCTGTGCAGGTGCAGCTCCTCCAGCTTGGGCACGCCTCGCAGGCGGCACCACGGAAACTGAGGAAGATAACCCCTTAGTTTAAAGTCAATGTTTTGTGGAAGTTCTTACATCCCGGACGTTGTTGTTGCTTATGGACAGGTACCGCAGATTCGCGTTCTCGCCGAGAGTCACATTCTCCTGGTCATTGGTTGTGAGATCCAGGAAGCGCAGCTTCTTCATGCCCTTAAAGGCATCGGGCTCCACCTCGGCAATAAGGTTGTTGGAGAAGTTGGCATACTCCAAGTCTGCCAGACGGCTCATCTGCTTGCCGGTGATCAGCTGGATGTCGTTGAAGCTCACATCGAGGCTGGTGAGCTTGGAGGCGTTGGGAAAGTGCTTCTCCTGCAGCTCCTCCAGCTGACAGTGGGTGATATTGAGCTCCTGGAGAGCCACAAAGTCGCTTAGTCCCCGCTGGCCCAGGGTCAGGCCACCGGACTCGGACAGATCCAGTTGCAGGAGTCCGGCGAGACTGGGAAACTCGCTAACCAGCTCCTCATCCTCGATGCCGGTGTGTTCGTTCACCACCTTGACGCTCCGCCAGTTCTCGCCGACATAGCGACTCAGTTGCTCGAAGCTCTCGATCTCGCGGCACAGGTGGCTGCCCTGTCCCAGGTCTTCGCACTCCTGCAGATCCTTGGCCAGAGCCAGCCCGCAGAAACTAAGGCTCAGGAGAACTCCTCCGATCAGAACCCGCACTGGCTGCATTTTGGACGCGACTGGACTGACTGCGAGTGCAGTGCGTTAATTTGTGTTTATTTTTAATCAGAGCAAACTCGTTTCGGTTCTTGGTTTGTTTTTGTTTTTCAAGAAGCCGGTTTCCATGCCACAAAACCAGATGAAGTGATTGTCTCCCCTTTCTTAGCTTTTTATAAAGAGGCAGTGATGGGTACAATGTAAAACTGGAAGAGCTATTCAAGCTTTAGATGCAAAAGAATCAAATATCACAAAAAATACAAACTTTAAATTGGACACATTTATTCAACCGTTAAGGAATACACATAAAGAGTACATAAATATCTTCGGTTACATCGAAAAGGGTATTTGTATATAAACTTTTAGCCGCTTAACAGTAAAAAACGTAGGCTATGTGCATCTCTATACATAAGACACTCAGCATAAGGTTTAAAGTACATCGGTTTATAATCGATTCGTTCGTTGGTAAGCTTCTCCGTCACTGTAGCTTCGCAGTAAATTCATGAAGGAAGCTGATAGATGGCAAAAAATGCTTTATAACTTATATAAGAGGGTAGTAGCTATGCATATCCTGGCTACGCCTGAGTTTATTATGTTCCAGTTTCGGATTTTCCATTAACAATAACGAAGCAGTTCAGTAAGTGCGTTTCCATTTCCATCAACAAGCATTTGGATCCGAAGACTAGTACGCGACAGTTCACAGGGAAGATAGAGAGAGAGAGGGACTACAGCTGGAGAATCTGGCTCCGAGTCGGAGCAGTCATCGGGCAGCTCGCAGTCGCAGTCGCAGCACCAGTCGGACGACTTCTATAGCATTCCAGGGCGATCCGTCTCACGGTTGCCTGATTTCTCAAAGAACATGGCATCCTGTGTGGCAGGAGAAAACAATATCAATTAGATGGGTTGGCATTGAAGGGAGAAACTGCATCTAGCTGGGGGACTAGCCTACGCAAACTAAGCTGGGTTCATCGGGTTACCTCAGCACCAACGTAATCTGCGTTGCAGTCGCCGCCACAGCTTGAATCGGTAAAAGTGAACGGCATACAACTGACAACAATCAGCTAATAAATTAATTCCTTCACCAGCAACTTTAGTACTCACAATCAGGAATGTGGCGCCCAGCAGAACCGCCTTCATGCGCACGTCCAGGTCCAGCGGGAAGCTGATGCCAAAGAAGTCCGCGTCCGTGAAGATTTCACGTGCCAGGCCCGACCACTGCTTCGAGATTTTGCCCACCTTTTCGCCCGTGAGGGAGAGCACCTAAAAGCACGCAAAATTGTACATTAATAAGATAGCCCCATGAAAAGCAACCCCAATAAACAAACTCACCTCGAACTCCACATCTCCGCAGAGCGAGAAGGTGCAGAAGGGACCCTGGATGCGCATCACGGTGTCCCCGATGTGATTGAGGATGCGGAACGAGGGTGAGCAGATGGACCACTCCTGCTCGATGGTGCCGATGACATTGCCCGGCGGGGCCGAGACCTCGATGCTCTGCAGACAGCAGGGAAACAGGCAGGAAGAGCAGGCCAGCGGCCGGTGCATGTGGATCACCTCCTGCTGATAATTGTCGAAGACGCGCATGTCGAAGGGCCGCGAGGGGCCGCAACAGTTCCGGGTGCAGCAGTCGTTGTCCTCCACCGCGTAGTAGACCTTCTGGCCCAGGGCATTCTTGATCGAGAACTTGTTGTTGGTCTCGAAGCCGGTGAAGGCCTCGAGGAGCTCGACCTTTTGCTTAACCAAAAGCTGGTCGATAGTCGTAAGGTACTCCAATCCGCGCGGACAGTTCGGAATTCCGGAAGGTATACTCATCCAGTCGCCTGGAAGGGGAATTTAAGAGATTAATATTGTCCAAGCGATAAAGCGTAATAATAATATAAAGCTTAAATATTAGTGACTATTTTCATAACCCCAATTCCTCCATTTATTATAGTAAATTTAGAATTTTGTATACATTTCTTTGGCCTAATCTTTTCGTGTAAATTGAATTAGTCTTCACAACAAAAGGGCATCTCGTTCAGCTCGTTTAGTCGCCAGTGTGTCAATTGGTCAATGTCGCCGTCACAATTGCTCGGCCTCTCTAATTGGAGGTCTTACAATGGAGCCACCCCACCACCACCTCCCCACAATATCTGGTAGAGATACCTCCCCTGGTTAGGCTCTTATGCTAGCATCACGACTCTGCTATCTAATCTGTGCTGGGAAGATATCTTTTATTAGCAGCTCTATTAAATCTTTAATTTCACAATGCAAGGCAACCTTGAAATGATTTGCATAGTTGGGGGAGAAGCCTTCTGGAGGGAAGAGTACTATCAGAAGAGAATTGAGAATAATTTTCTGATATTGTTATGAAATTCTTTTCAAAACCATAAAGAAATTAATGTGATAATAAAATGAAGTCTTCGGAACTATACTATCTTCTGGATTTATGTACAACATTTATGCTTTCCTTCCTGAGGGAAGACTCTAATTTAAGACACACCTATCGGATATAACCATACGATTTTGCTTAAATAAACTATATTCGAATCTATGCCAATATGGCTTAAGTTGTACAACTTTTCAGACTTTTATGGTGATAAAATAGATTGTTCAACACGACTTTAAGAAGATCTAACCCATCCTGGTGATGACAGTAATCGTTCTACATAATTTTCAAAAGATCTAACCAATCCTTGTAACGCTTTAGTTTCTTCTACTGCCTACACGCCTCTTTCTTTTATAATTTGCCACCCTGAACCCCTCGCTCACCTCCTGTCCTCATCGCTGATGTAAAACTCGTAGCCCTTCCGCTTGGCCGACTTGTTCAGGCGCATGGAGTGGCGCAGCTTCTTGGGCAGCGGCTTGTTGGCCTCCCGGCAGACCAGCTGCCTCAGGGTCTGGGACCGCGAGCAGAGGTGAGTGTACTGGCTGTAGAGCGAGTGCCAGATGAGGCGCAGCACCTTGGAGCCGCTCTTCACGCCGCCACTGCCCCTCGTGGCATCCCCTGTGTGGTTTTCCCCGCTCAGATCCAGCGTGGAAACGCAATTCGAGACGCCACTTGTTCGGTTTTCGGTGGACATTATAGACACTGTAGACACACGACCGCCTGCTCTGCTGCCCAGAGATGAACTAACTGAGGCATCGCACTCGCTCGACGGGGAAAAATCAACGCCAGACCCGTGGACAGCGTTTTAAACGCCGCTTTTGTATTATTTTATTGGTTCAATTAAGGCGGACAAGCCGCCGCCGCCTTCCGATAAGCGCCGAAGACCTGACAGGGTTCTCAGCCTATTTGGGACGGATGGACGCACGTGTAAACAACAACACATCCAGCAGAGGGCGGAGATAACGGCGGCGACAGCGAAGGAACCTCGAAATCTCTCACTCCAACACTCTGAGATTTGTCTAGGTAAATATTTGCATCCCACTTTCGGCTGTCTTGGTTCAGCGTTAGATGCTACCCTTTGTTCTCCACCGATCTAGCACGGAATCTAGTCTTTATCTCTGGGATGATGGGTTCAGGCTGGCCTGCACTTCGAGGAATCATCCACCCCACACGATTGGACATTATCTGCGATGCAGGGCAATGACACGGGGCTCGCACAGAGATGCTTCTTTGTTCTGAGCCAGGGACTATAGCAGAGAGCTAGATAACTAATAGCAGATAGCAGTAAGATCTGTTCTAGTTGAGTTTTAGTATCTTGAAATTTCCTATTCAATTGCTCAGAAGTTAAGACAAAGATCAAGTATATATTTCACCTAAGAAGTTAGGTATTCCGATAAAAGTAATATCATTATACCCTCCAGAAGAACATAAACTGTCAGAATTAAATCCCTATGAACTATCATCAACTTAAAATAACGAACAGCAAAAGTCGGTAGCGGTAACGCCTTTTATGTAATAAACAATGACACATGTTTATCTATTAACCAACAGAAGATAGTACAAGTAATACATTATCAGGCACTCGGTTGCTGGCAGTACAAGGTCTTTAGATAACTGAAATATTGCTACTTCTCAAGACCCCCCACAATAAGTATTAACTGTACAGTAAAATCTCTACAGCACCTTCTAACCATGAATTAATTTCAATATTTCTAGGATTACTCACCTGCTGGTCCGCCTTGAGCCATTCCTGGCGGCATGCCCGGGCCACCCATCCCGGGGGGTCCCATTCCTGGTTGCGTGATCACTGGCTGTTGCGGCTGTCCCGGCGGATATCCTCCGAATCCTGCGGGACCGGGCGGGTATCCTCCGAATCCCTGTGGCTGTGGTGCGCCGCCACCGACATACGGCGGCTGGCCGGCTCCATAGGGCGGAGCTTCTCCGTAGGGCGGCATCTGGGGAACTGGAGCGTAACCGGCTGACTGATGTTGACCCGCCGCAAAACCCTGAAACGATCGGGAGTTGAGCGAGGAATGGTTTCGATTGGGGGCGTCGTTGTGGTTAGTTATCGGTTATTGGAAGTGGATCGAACGTCGCTGTTTCTGCTTATCTCTGCCACTTGAATTTGCTTCACCAGAGATTGTGGGGAACGTACATCTACAATCTTTATATCTACAATCTTTTCCACATTAAAATGTGTATTGCGGAAGTAATTGCCACATGGCAATGATTCATAAATTATATTATATTATATAAATTATAAAAAAAACTGTAAATCAAGAACAGAAAAATCCCAAATCCCAATATTATGTGTAATCTCTTGTATAGTTTTCCCTTGAGTTATCAGAGAAAGAGGGCCAGCTTGCTGAGTCATAAATATAAATGCAAATATATGAACCTCCCTTTTAGTTGGAATTTTGTATTTATTTAATGATTATTTAAAGTTATTTGTCATTACAGAGGGCTCATTAAAAACAACGATTCATAAATATACGACTTTTTTAGGCTTTTTAAAAAGATTGTAAATTAATAAACAGTGATAAATAAATCCCTTGTAGGTTTATTTCGTATTGTTTACTGGTCCAATATTCCCTCAACATTTATTTATTTTATATTCTATTAAAGCCAGAGCAATTAAATATTGATTTCCTTATCCAACCAGATTTTCTGTTTTAAAAAGGAAGCATTGTTTTTCCAGTTGTTTGCATCGACAGAAAACATTTGTTTGCAATTATTTGCACGCTGCTTTCGCTGTCTCCCCAGTAAGCCGGGGCAAGCTCATTGTTATGGCAATGCAGACACGAATGACGTGTGATTATGGTTTAAAAATAAACACAGTGGGCTCTTTGGAAACAATGTACTTAATATATTTATTATTGATTAATTTGAGTGCTATTCAAATGAGAAATATTTAGAACCAGTTTCTTAATTCGTCTTTAAAATTTGCATAGTCACAAAACAAGCACGTTCTTTACTAGATATTAGGATTTTTTAATGTAAAGTGAGAGTTAGATTTAATAATTACATTAGGATGTGTTTAGATTTTTTGTTAAAATATTTATTTAAGAAATTAAGGTCAAATTGGATATTGGATATTGTTAGAAACGAACCAAGTTCAAATAACTCATCTAAAAAAATTATCCAATATTTAAAATAAATTTATTATTGTTCGTTTTTTGTATTTTTTATAATAAATAAATTAAATAGAGGTTAATTAATTGTTTAATTATTTTTAGCATTGCTTAATTAAAGAGCATTTCTTGTAAATAATAAAAAAAATATTCTTTAAGAATAAAATTCTCTGCAGTTCCCTACGCAGAGTCCCCACTGTGCATACCAACCAACAGCTATGACGTCACGACAGTTCCTCCCCCGAAATTCGCACACACACTCACGAATAGTGTGTAAATATAGCGACAAATTTGGAACTCACGTAATTCATGGGCGGCGGCCCCTGTGGGTGCCCTGGGGGCGGCGCATAAGGAGCGGACTGATGCGGCTGGGGGGGCGGATACCCGAATCCTTCCGCCGGGGGCGCATTGGGCTGGTATCCGGCTCCAAAGCCCGGGGGCATGTACCCGCCCTGGTTCACGTTGCTCTTCATTTTCGACGCCTCTGCAGCTGTCCCTGTGCCACGTTGTTGTTGCACTCGCTCCTCAGCGGAGTTGTCTCGGCCACGCCCCAAGCGGAATCGCAACAATTTGCTTTGTTTTGAAACACCGCGGTTTCTTATCTTGTTACTTTTCGCAAGTTAAAACTTTGTTGTGATAATATTTGATCAGTGTTACCAGATGAACATTTGGCTCTCCCCCTAAAAAATCTCAAAAAGGTAAAATCGAAAACCCCTGATCTGGGAACACTGGATATATCGATATTTTATTCGAAACATATATCGATATTTTTGTTTGGTTTGTGTCTAAGCTTTAACGGTGGACAAGTCGGTAAGGCAGTGCGGTTTGTGTATAAGATTTTATGGTGGACAAGTCGGTAAGGCAGTGTTCTTCAGTAACGTAGATGACGCATAGGTGGCGCCACAAGGGTGGTGTATTATTGAATTTAAAGTTAATTCTTTTTCGTGAACTTAAAAATATTTATAATTGACTATATAAACATAACGGCTGAAAGGACTAAGAAAATACAAAATGTAATACATTTCGCGTAATTTTCTTACAATGAAGCAAGATGTTAAGTGTTGAAATAATTTAACTCAAAACCAATTATAATTTTTGTATGCTAATAAAGATTTTAATCCATTTTTAGGTATCAAAAACTTTGGGAAAATATCTAATTGTATATTCTTGCATGATATTATAATTTTATTCTACACTACCCTATAAAGTAAATATTTTCTTAATCTGCATCAACAGTCGAGTCGTTGTAGCTACATATGTTTGAATATTTACTCCCTCTTTTCAACGTTTTATAAAAAAATTAAATAAATTTAACAAACATTTAAGTTAGATAACACATTTTTTGCTCTGTTAAAATTTTGTTTCAGGACGATCTCCTAATCCGAACTGCACCGGTATAAAAACTTGGACTTCCAAAAATATATATTCTTTATTGTTTCAAATTGTTTTAACTAAAATTTTAAATATAAACGTAAGATTCCGTTTGACGCACAGTAGCTCAATTAAATAACATATATTTTTATGGCTCTTAAAGATAACTTTTATTTGTTACCCGTAAAAAGAAAAGAAAACCGCAGTACTGGTGGAAATAATACTTCAAATTCTGGTTTCAATTTAGTTCAAATTAATCACCATATAAATATAATAAATTATATATTACCAGAAATACTTCAACACTTTTTTTTACTAAATCTAAATAATAAAAGTTCAATAAAAAATTAATATTAAAAACAAAAAATCTTTAAGTATTGTTCATATATTAAAAAACGAGTACAACAAATTATTCAATTATTCCTGTAAATTATTCAAGTGTAATTCCAATTGGTGTCTTTCCCATCACGTCCTCTTTCTGTGATTTCAAGTAAATATATTTTTAGTTGTTAAATAAATGCAATCACAAAATCTTTCATACAAATTAAATTAATTTCTACGATTCTAGTTGGAAAATCTGCAAAATATTCGCTTAAATAATGGCGTGCTCTATTATTAAATAGAAATAACAGGCCGGCGGTATTACAAAAAAAAAAATCCATTTTGTATGCCACACTCACACATACACACATCGCACAGTACAGCCCACATTTTTTTCTAATGCGCAAATTCGCAGTGCGAGGGTGCGACAGAGAGAGAGAGAGAGAGAGAGTAAGAGTGAGGGGTGGTCGGCGAGGGACAGGCAGAGGCACAGAGAGGGCGGCGTAGTTAGCGCGCATAAAAAATGGCGGTTTCCGACGCAAGTAAAATGCAAAAAAAAAAAGAAAAAAACTTCGGACAGGGTGAGCTGGCTGTCGTTAGAGCGAGAGAGCGGGTCTGCCGGGGGAAGCAGCATAAAAAATGCTAAAACACAGTGTATATAGAAAAAAACGGCGAGCAGAATCCACCCCATTTCCACGGACATCCAGCAGACGTCGACGTCCCTCACTCGCACTAACACCAGCACAGAGCCCAGTAATTACCCATACAGATGCAGCGGCAAATGGAGAAATCGTCATCATCATCATCATCATCATCATCATCAGCGTCATTATCATTACATTAATAGTGGTGGGGTTTCCCCCCACATACAGAAAGAAAAGCGGAAAATTCTGAACTTGATCTTATGAAATGTAATCGTTACTGGAAGTAAAAATAAATAAATAAAATAAATATTTTAAAATTTATTAAAGCTTGAAAATGTTATAAAGATAGTTCTTTTAGTTTAACCATTTTTTAAAATTATATTTTATTACATTTTGTAAGGGTTTTTAATTGATTTTAAATATTAAAGGATTTCTGTTCAGATTTCAACTTCCTAAAAATACAAGAACAAATTTACAACTTTTTTTTTGGAAGCGTTTCCCTATATTCTTTACTTTTCTTTAAATTACTTTAAATGTTTTAAATTAAATTAACACTACATTTGAGAATTGTTGTACCTTTTTCTTGCTAAACTCTTGTACTTCTTTGCATTTGCTTTTAGGTAAAAAAAGATCTCTAATTATGTTATAAATTCTCTCTGTATATTTACATAGTTCTTTTGTTATTTGATTTGCAATATAAATTTGCTATTTAATAAATTTTTAAGAATATATATATATTTATTTAATTTAAGCTTCTTAATATTTCAGTTTTATATACATTTTTACTGAGGATGATACTGAGGCTGTAAAATATAATATGAAATACAATAAATATTATTCCTATTTCCTTCTAAAACCAAAACCTAAATATTTCCTGTGCAGCATAAAATCAGTAGACTTTCGGGGTCCTGCCAAGGCATCCAGAAATGAGCGCTAAATGCGCCATATACCGCGATATCTGCGTTTGTGTGGGTGAGTTTAGCACATTCAATTAGTTGACTTTGCAGTGGCGGCAAATCCAGCATTCAGCATCCAACAACCAACATCCTGGATTCAGTATCCAGAATGCAGGATGCAAAAAATAAAACAGCCGAGCGGGAACATATTTGCGGTTGGCAACCGACCAAAGGCGCCACAAAAGGCCGCCTCGGCAGCGTGCGGCGGCAATTGTTGCTATGCCCGCCCATCGGCTGCTGCTCCCGCTCTCCATGTCCCCAAGCCCCTTGTGTCCACCACCCCTGACCTTTGCCATGGCCGCCACGCCGGTGAACAGTTCGGGGGGAACTCTCAAAAACTCAGGCAAGCGGCAAGCAGAAAGCATAATACAACGGTAAGCAGCCATGCGGGTTCCTATTACAAAAAAAAGCGAAAATAAAAGAGCCTGACTTAAAAAAATATATACTTTTTAAAAGTAAAAAAAAAATAATACAAATAAAATAAAAAATATGATATAATTTCTCCCTGTGCACCATTCTTCCTGTTTGCCTTTGAGCCCTGCCCCACGCCTCATTAGCCTTTGTTTCGTCCTTAAAGCTGCTCTGTGAAGCATCGAATTCCTATAAGCCAGAACTTTTGCAACGATTATCGCTGCAGCGATCTAATTTATGGCTTTGTCCTGCGACAGCAGATCGAAAGGAGCCCGGCGGCCATAACTCAAGATTCCGAGATGCCACCAAGCAAAACGAGACCAGCGATAGATCAAGATCCAGCAGATGTGCCTAAGACGAGGAGCCTATCAATCAAGCAGGCAAGGTGGAAAGTGAATGAAAAGGAACGTGTTTTAAGTTAGCTAAGTAAAAATTAACAGAGGTCAAGTAATGGGTTTAAAAGATACAGAAAACTGTACGGTATTCTGAGCAAAAAGTAAATATAATAAATGAATAACAAGAGGCAACTAGAAATAATGTTGCCGTCACAAAACAAGTTGTTCTGAAGACAGTAAAAATGGCTTTAAGGAGCAACTAGGTCTGTACTTATGGAACAAGTTACTTATGGAACAAGTTAAGTAAATTTACAATCTGCTTTCTATTTTAAATGAATAAATACAGATTTTTATATACAAAATACTAAAGAAGTATGTTCTAGTAAGATCTTAAGAAAAAAACTAGACCTAAGATAATGTTGAACCTCTTCAGTCTGCTAATAGATCTCAGTCACTTTCTGATCCTAAAATGTTATTTTATAGTATAAAATATAGCAGGAAAATTGCTTTGACCTGATCTTATTTACTTTATAAGCAGTATTACAACTCCTTTCACCTTAACCAACTCCACGTTGCGTTGGGTCAGTAAAACGTGGGAACATTGTGCGAAAAATCGAATAAAAATGTGTCAATGCCGCGAAAGGGGGAATTGGCCCCAGCAACTGGTCAGAGGAGAGTGGCCGAGGACGTGGACGCGGACGTGGACAGTGGCCATTGACCAAATGCAGTGTGCTGGCCAGCCTGGCAGTCTGTTGTTGGCCAGCTGCGTGACCCTCGCAGAAGCGGCGGAACGACGAGGTGCACATGTGCATATGCCAAATGCAATCACGATGTCGCGATTTCCAAAACGAATGACAGGAAGTGCGCGCAGATACACAGATACTCGGATACACGGGGAGCGGATAAAAAAGGCAGCCACTGATGAGGGGTCAACACACCTGGCCCAAGGCACTTCACCTTGCCGTGGGTCAGTTACCAACAGACCACAAATAAAGCACGGCGAGAGGCGAGAGGCAAGCGGCGAGAGTGTTTTCTAGCTAATTGCTTAATTACAATCCTGGGACAAGAAGGTCAGCCGAGGAAAACTGGGTCAGAAAAGCCGGGCGGAAAAAAAGGGTTATGCGGAAATCTTAATGAGTTTTCAGCCACCCCGCGTCCCGCGTCCTTGGAATGCTGTCTAATTAAAAGCACAACGACCCACCCGACGGCAACGACCCTTTTTCTGGGCCACGAGTGGGGGCTGGGGGCCATGCTAATGAGTCCGGCACGCACTTTGGTGTCCTGCAAAATTAATTATCAAGTGTTGAACTTGAACTTGGCCTGACCGTTTTTAAAGCCGGCTCTTATTGATTTTCTGGCCGCTCTCCCAAGGGGTTGGAGAGTGCAGAGTGGACCTTGTCTGGTCGCCACATGTCATGGCCAAAGATTTAAATCGGAACCGACAGCCGGTCGAGGCCGAGAGGCAGCGGCGCAGTCTGTGTGTGTTTTTTGTCCGATTTTTGCTTCCCCTTTTGCGAACCCTTTTTTTTTGTGAGTGCGCTTTGTCCCTTGGCCGAGTGGCTCAACCCTTTTCGGGCGGGCCAGGACGCTGGGCAGGACTTTGACAGGATGCTGGTCGCTGGCACACGGTAATTGCTTATTTAAGCGCGCGCCTTTATCCTTCAACGGGATGCCAGGATATGCAAACAGGGCAGTGTCGAGGAGTGGAAAATAAATCTAAAAAACTCAGCAGCGAAAGCGCGAAACAAAGGCCAAGCAAATGCCCCGTGTAATTACAGGACGAGGGGTCCGGAGGTCCAGGGGCGGGGCAGCTGTCTAGCCGGACCATCCAGGAATATTCAGCGGAATCCAGAAATCCAGGAGAATCTCGAAATGAACTGCCAGCGAGGAGGCAGGATCAAGGGTAGCAGCGGCGAGCCACGGGTCGTCGTGCGTGCATATTAAAAATGTTTCCCAATGAAATTTTTGGCTGCTTTTGGACCAGCCTGGACTTTGGCACAGAGGGGGTAGGGATAGGTGAGGTAAATACACTCAGGAAATATTTTGAACAGAAGGTTTAAGGTTTCTAATGTTGATTTTAGAGTTTTTATAATTTAACTTGTATGTTAAATATAATATATTATATAAGTCCGGCCAAGATTTACAATTGTTTTTTCAGAGTCAAGGATATTTTTACTAATATTATTATATTTCACATAATTATGTATTTTCTTCCAATAATTAAATTCTTTTGTATTCTCTCTTCGGAAAGACCTGAAATCGTTTAATTTTGCATAGTTTTCTTGTACATCTTTTACTTAAAAAACTCTCCTTGTTAATAAGCCAGATCTTTGTGATATTTTTCCAAGTGCACCCAAAAGGGTTGGGCAGCTTTTTACTGTTCACCGAACTGTGAGGTCCTCGCTCTCCGAGGATAAACCCTTCTCTATCCCGCTAAATAAAGAGCAGCTGTCGCTATCTCCTCGTCCATATCGCCATCTCGGAATCTGAACGGTTCCTGGGGTCATCTCGCCACTCGACCTAACGGGGTGGATCCGATCGATCTGCCTGCCCTTCTGGGGTTTTCACAGACTATCGCTTCGGACCTTCGCCTCGATGTTAGATGGGCAAACACTGAGCTGCGGACAGCTGGCCGGCAATCGCAAACAGCTTTTGTTAACAACTCAATAAGCATGGTAACAATTGCAGAAAAAGCTGCCACGAGACTAACCGTTCATAAATTACAACCAGTTGTCTCTTGGGTTTTTGCAGAGAAAAAAAATATACTCAACACTTTTAAAAGCTATGCTAATTATAAGGTATATACGATGTTAAGTTTTTCATTATTAGGTATTAATTTGCTTGACTTATAATTTAATATATAAACCACCGGCATTTATTTAATGCATATTATTAATGCAACAAAATCAAGAAATAGTATTTTCAAACCTCTTTTAAACATTCCCTTTTAATTCAAAACCTGGCTTTACTTAACTTTAAATTTCTACCTAAAATACCTTAATTTTATGTTACATTCAGTAACACAATTAATTAATGGCGAATACTTTTCCCTGTGCTCTTGTCTTGATTGGTTTTTACTCAAAAGCAGCCCAGCTTGCTAAGGCATTTTTCAGCCTTAATGACACTAAACGAAGGTGGACGACGACATGAGCTGGATATAGCATTCATACACAATCACCATACGGCCGACACAAGAAATAACTGAAATTATTGTCAATTAATTACAAGCGACTGGGGCTGGTCTTTGACGCGTTTGACAGACGGTAGGAGTTGTCCATAAATAGCAGGCGTGCGACGTTCTCTATCTATATATTCAGGTGCCTCAGGTGCACAATTGGACAGGGAAGGAGACTTCAGAGGGGATTGTATACTACAAGGAGAAAACAATTACTTAATCATTAAGCTATTGATATTGAAGTTTATTAATAATAAAAACTGGCATCAGCTTCATATTAATTATGGATATACGTCAATGAAAATTAGTTTTTAAACATATTTTAGTACCACAAATCTGTATCTTTATAATCCCTTTAAAGACACCACCTCTGGACACCGCCTTTTGGCCTTTTGCAAGTGTGGCTTAGCTGCCTAAATGGCTCAAAGCGCTTTTCGCCCGGCATTTGCATAGACTAAAGACCAGGCCGCTTTGGGCCAAGAGCGGCAAAGGCGGCAACAATTGCTGGCATGTGAGCAGCCGATCGGCAGAGTAATAAACGAATGTAATAATAATGAATTTTAATGTCGCGCATTAACAATTCTTGCATTTTAATTGGTCCACCCAGGCGATCGGAGTCTGAACCTGAATCGGTATCTGTATCTGACTCTGACTCTGACTCTGCCTCGGCATCTGTATCTGACTCCGACTTTAAGGCCGTGTGGGCTGGCATAAATTGTCGCTGTTGATATGATTTAGTGACATGGAACAATGCACTGGAATTTATGGCAAAGGCTCTCCAATGCTTTTAAGCGGATTATGTCCGAGCTCTGCGGTTTGGCGTGTAAATAAAATTCAGTTGTAATTTGTCAGCAAACATGACAAAATCGACTGGCTCAAGCTCATTCGCATTCAGCCATTCAAAATGTTCGTAAAATGTTAATGAATGCACAAATCATAATGGGAATACTTCTCTCTGATCGAAAAATAACACGAGTAAAAAGGAGGCGTACCCCCAGCAATCGATAAGCGACAAACCGAGGGCGTTACCATTCGAATTGGAAGGGGCTTCAGAGAAGTGGATTCAAGGCGGTGGCACCGCTTCCATTAGGGAATCTGCTCAATCAGTGTCAACGATAAACTCATTTTTATAGCCCCACGGAGGGACAATCTTTCAAATGAGGGAGTTTTGGTTCAGTAAGAGACTCAGTTGCAATATTTGATAAATATTTTTAGACATTATTTATAAAAAACATAGGAAACATGTTTCAAGAGAAGCAAAATTGTTAATTTAATATTTTAAAATATGTTGTGATAGATTTACTATTTTTTAAAGCGCACCAAATATCAAAATAAAATTCCACTACAAATAAAAAATATTATAAATATTATAGGTTGCTTTCTCTTCCATATATTATTGATAGTAAAATTACTAAACGGCTTTAAATGTTTCTTTTGTTTGCCACTAATTTATTAGGCAGTTACCCTCTAATTACTACATTTTTATGGAGCTTGGCAGCAGGGTATTTCCTTGGCATCTTCTCTGGACCCAAGACCGCACACATCTTTGCCTTCGCCCTGATTTGCAATCCTTTTCTGCCTTTTGGCCTAAGCCATAAAAGTTTTATTTATTTGCGATGGCGCTACAAGCAATGGGTGGGATCTTCATTAGTGCTAAAATGGTTTTCCAATTTGTACCCACGGGCATAACTAACGTTCCACCTTGCACCGCCCAAGCCTTGCTGGAACATTGGACCATTGACCACCGGCCAAGAGGGGCCTTTGGTGAAGGTAATAGTATGGTAAAGATAGCTAAGATAAGTTAAAAGTTTATGAAAAAAATCTTAATCTTAATATATTTTCTGTAAAAAATTAAGAAAAATAACTCTACATGTTAAAGAATATTTCTGTATTAATGTAAACCCTATTTTTTGTGGCCTTACAACATAAAACATTTATTATAAGCTTTATAAGGGTCAGACTTAAGGTATTCCTTAAATATTTTAAGCTATTTATAGATTTAATATTATATACATTTTATTTTAAATATTTTACTTACTGAAATATATACAATAAATAAATTATAAATGCTTTAACTACAAAATAGCCAACTAGCTAGCACTGCTGGCAATTTGCAATCGAATTATGGCCATCAGGGAGATCGCCTTGGTTTATGAAGTCGTAAAGAGCACTCCCCTGCGCCTGCACCTGCCCCTGCCTATGGATCTTTCCCCTCGGATTTTTCTCCAACCCGGCAGAGGCTTTCATCCACAACAGAGCAAGTGCAGCGGAGGAGCTGGCGGCATCAGCATCTGTCACATGCAATTAGAGTGCGCACCACACACTAATTAACTGCAAGGCGGCCTCCGCTCACCTTTTGAAGTGAAGGTGGGTGCAGGTGGGCAGGTGGGATATCTGGGGCCGTAAGCATCCTTATAATGTCGCAGCGCCACTCGAGGATTTCCCAGAGGCAGGGACACAGCAGTTTGTCAACAGGAGACACGCGAAATGAAAAGAAATTGCCACTGTCTGCCGCTGGTTTGCTTTTTACGCCTGGCAGCAGCAACGGAAAATAACCGGGGAAAATGGAGGAAAAGTAGTAGGGAAAACAACGAGTAGAGGGGCGCAGAAGGCAGAGGGCAGGCCAAAGGGAAACCCGAGGAAAATGTAGAAAGAGAAACGCCAAGGAAACTCAGCCATCTGCACGAATTGTAATTGAAAAGATTTCCCTTGAAGGAATTACAAGAGCGTGGCGAGGATCCCTACCAGCTTTCCAGTTTTTCATCTTTTCTCGCGACCCACCTCCTGCCCCCGAAAAAGAAAAGCTACGAATTTAATAAGGACACCCGCGGCGAGTTTATATTGTACTTTGTGTGAAAAATAATAGTTTTCTAACCAGACTGAATTGGCCAGCGGCGATGGCCGAAGAAAATTTCAGGAGTCTGAGGCTCGGCGGGCTTCAAATAATTTTATTAACTGGCAAATGTTCTCGCCCAGGCGTCAGTCTGAAATGCCTCCAAATATGCGGCTTAATGAAGAAATATCAGTGAGCCAAAGTCACGGCCAAAACCAAAGCCGAATGGAATTCAACTTTCAGCTTTAAGGCATTTTCATTTAGCTTCTCCGCCCCTCGAACGCCTTTCTATCAGCTCCTCTGCGCTTTTCTCTGTCTTTCTGCGGTTTTGCAAATGTGGCAGAGGAGCAAATGGAAAAGCTGAGGCATTTTTTAATGAAATCCCTGAAAAGAAAGTCCAGCCACAAGGGCTCGCGGATGAGCTACAAGTTCAAATTGATGGTGACGGTGGGAGTGCTGTTGTCAGGGTGAAAAATGCGCGAAAGAAATCTGGTTTTTCTGGGGAAAACAGGTGAATAAAACAAGAAGCTAAATATGAATTATAAATATAAAATAAAATTGTGCAGCTTAAAATATGTTTTATATATTAGGACTGCGTTTGATTTCACCATAAACTGTCAATGTTGTTAATTTAGTTATACAAATAAATGTATAAATATACTATGATATATGTTTCATAAACATTTTATATTCTTGTTAAATATTCACCTATTTTAAGGGTATTTTCCCCAACTGTATGCCTCTTTGGTGACTGTACATTTATTTCTATTTTAGCCGGCTTTTTTCTGCTGAGCTTTTTGGCTGAAAACGAACTTCTTCTGGTTGGTTTGGCCTGCGTCTGCGGCATTTTCATTTGGCATCCGCGCCTGGGGAGCCACGGGGCGGCGGCGGTGGGGTCACACAAAGGGGTCAGTTGCAAAGGTGGGCGTGGCAGCAGGAAGGCGAACAAAACCCCTGGGGAGGCGCCAATGAACTCAGGTGGCAAATTAAAGTATTAAAATAATTACTTGGCCTCCGCCCCACACAGACAATGCAATTATGAGCAGCAAATCGAGGAGGCCGCAGGGGCAAACCCAACCCCTAGGGTACTTTCCCTCCTAATGAGAGTATCAACAATCGATATTCGAATCAATGACAACCGCACAATCGATCAGAGAGAGCGAAAATAGAAAGCCAAAGGCAACAACAGCGGCTAAGTGATCAATCGGAGCCCCGAACCCCGAACCCTAAATACTTAACCCTGACTTTTGAGCGAGGGGTGAGCCCTGCTGGGGTGCAACCCCTCACATTTTTTTTTTGGCAGCAGAAAAGGATAATAGGCTTACACTTTTTTGTCTCGTCCACTTTTGTTTATTGTGAAATTTGCTCAAGCACTTGAATCTGACAATTTCGTGACTCTGCTTTATTGACTTCCAGGCGGTTCCGTCAAAATCCCATTTGTTTGTCAATAAATTTGCAAAAAAAAGAGAGCACAGAACATGAAAATCTGTATAAAGGGAGGGAAATAGATATGGCTGTTTTATCTGTTATCCTGTTGCTATTTTCGGGTTCGTTTTTTCTCTCTCGACGCCACTTGATTGATGTTCTCACATTGCCTGGCAGATTAATGTGGTTTTAAGTTAGTGGAAAGTTGTTTTTTTTATGGATTCTAATGAAGTTGTCTTTGCGGGGGAAATCTTGCGGAAAATGTCTGCATAATTGGTGGATAGTTAATGGTTATCGAGGGCTATTAATCAAGGGAATTGGGTGAGAGATGAATGAATGTATGTTAATTTGTGGCTTTAGGACTAATGATGGTTTACTAATTGTATTAATATAGGATTTCATGTTTAAATAATTAAAAAGAATAAATAAAATAATAGGAATGTGAAAAGCTAAGGCATGTTACTATATTTCCTGTCCATAAAATATTAATTTTTAAAAGTAGATCTTTAATGTTGTATGGTTATTAAAAGAAAACCATTATTAAAGTTAATGACAAATAGATGCAAATCATTATTTAATGGATTTGATATTTATGCTTTTAAATACCCAATTTCTATATCAAAAATTTGATAAATATAGTTTAGAGATTAACTAAATAAACTAGAAAATAATTAAAACCCCTAAAGAACAAGCGTTTATAAAAAGAAATTATTATTGCAACTTATAGTCAATATATGTATGTAATAAAGATTTACTAAAATTGGAATATAGTTTTGCTACCAAAACTGCATAATTCTTACATATAGAAAGCACCCAAATATTTCCTGGTAAAAAGCAAGCTGAAATCATTGTTCTCGTAAGAAATACACCTAATACTCTACCGAAGATACTTAATCACACCCAATTCACTTCAACCGATTTGGTATTCCACTCTACAGACATATCCCTGAATTAAACCCCGATTTTTTTCTGGCTGCTTTGAGTCCAAATTTATAACACTAAGTGGAGAAGACAGCTTGTCAGTGGCAATGCGCTTTTAAGCTAACAAGCGTGAGCGAAACAAACACGCCAGCAACAGAGGAAAATCCATTTACATTAAAATTTATAGAGCATAAAGTGAGCGTTTTTTTATTTTAATTTCATTTCCAGCATCCCGTTCGGGCAGAATGCAAAAAATTGTTACAGTTTGGCTATAAAATTACAACTTTTTTTTGTTACTTTTTTTTCCTATGCTTTTGGGTCCTTTATTGTTGAAAGAGAATATGTCAGCATGTGATTCCAAAGAGGAGAGAAAAAAAACGAAATCTGGAAACAAATTTTAATAAAAACTCACCGGAAATTATGTGCGTAAGGCAGGGGGATGGGGAGAGGGGAGGAAACCTCCGCCATGAGGTATATATATTCACCTATATAGACCAGGGACCATAAGTACGCAGCAATATTGTTGTCAGGGAGATTTTGTTCAGTTTTTTTCGGCATTTTCTCTTGTTTTTTTTTTGGGTTTTTGTTTTTTTGTTGTTTTTTTTGTTTGGTGTTGCGTTCCTTTCACTCTGCCACACTATTTTAATTTTTCCGCGTCGCTTTCTGTGCGGCACGAACAATTGAATTATTTCGGTACGAGAAAAGGCGAGGGGTGGACCAATTCCCATTAGCCGAGTGCCACCCCACGATCATCATCGTAGGCACAGCCCAGGGGGAGTTCCGTCCTCATCAACGCCTCGCCGAAGACCAGAATAAAAAATCATCGAAAAAAAAATTGGAGAAAAAAATGTGAATAAACGGATCCTGGAAAAAATTTGTAGCAAAAGTTGTACGACGTGACTGCCAGCAAGTTTCTCGTTTTTTTTATGTTCTATTATAATATTTTTTTTTGCTATACATTTTTAGACGACTTGATTGGAATGTCAGATAAAGTCAAATGGATTTCAGCGTAAATTAAGTTGCCACAAAAATGGAGAATTTCACCCAGGTCAGCTGCTGGTTTGAGATGGAAAAAGTTTACAGCGGATTATGGTTTTCTAGGGGAAAATATTGCTGGAAAAACGGTGGGATTAAAATTATTATGGGAAATGTGATACAACTATTTTTAAAATAATTTGAGCGCAGAATAATGTATATTCATATTTATATTTGAATACCAAGTTGCAAATGTTTTTGTTACTTAAATATGTTTATATAACAAAAAGAAAGAAAATTAGTATTTTAATCGTCAAACTGCCTTTGTTAATATTTCTATTCTGGGTGCGTAAATACATATATATACAAAAAATTAAGAAGCTAATATCCTAAGGATACTACACAGTTTATTAAATTTTATTCTCAGCTGTATTATTCTCAACCTGAAAGCTCGCACATAAAAAGCTAAGAATATGGCTATATTCTTTCAGTTAAACCCTAACCTCTAAACCTTAACTCTACATTAAATGAGGTTCCTTAATTACAAAAACCTAAAAAGATATAAAAGGATATATTTATGTTAACGAAAACCGGTTAGACCGGTTCTTCTCCTTGACGAAATATTGTGGTATTTTTTATGAAAATATTTGAGCCATTTCGCATATGAATATCCCAGCAGAACGAATAAATTAAAACCCTTTTCGGGCCAAGGCAGGCAGCTGGACAAGTTTCGGGTGAATTCAGGTAGGAATTCAATTAAAATCGGTGGAAATGGGAAATAGGGAAGGGAAGTAGGGCAGCAGCATCCTTCACAATCCTCAGCCCGAACACGGAAGCAGCAAAAAGAGAAAACAGAAAACCTAAAACAGAGATGATCGCCACACATTGTGAGAACACAATCACATAATATCGGAATAGCGACCGATCTCCCATTCATTACGCGGCATTCATCCTTTCACCCTTTCGCGTTGACAAAACTGTTGCCTTCGTTTCTAATGCCGCATTATCCTTCGTCCGGGACTGGGTCCTGCGAAGTGACATTCCGTCTAATTTGAATATTGCCGCCGTCGGTCGTCCTTTCCCACGATTTATGTTTATGATTTGTCGGTGAGTGAAGAAGAAAGGACCTCCTTTTCAGGCTTCTTCGGCACTCGACAAGCGCCGGCTTAACCCCTAGCTATGCTAATGCAGTTGCCATAAATTCGGAGAGAGAACTCCTGGCTACAGGTTTCCCTGTATATGAGTTCCCCTTCTCTTAATTCATATTCGAACGGGGCCTTTTGTCTGGCCTGGGTAATTGTTGTAGAAATTATTTACACATTTTTAATTGGCACTCAAGTGGTCGCGAACCTCCTGCTGCTCACATCCTTGGCTCTGAGTTTAAATCGAAGGCCGAAGGTTTCTTATTAGCGAGACTTCTAAAGGATACCTAATAATTTAATTATGTTATATCACATGATTTATTCATAAATTAAAACCCTTGAACTATAATTTAAATTCCCGATTTTACTTATGACCACTTTTGACCTACTCCTTTTTGGCACCGACACCGATGGCTCATCGCTCGCAGGACATCTCCCGTGGCGTATCATGTGCTTTGCGAACTCCCAAGGAAAGCGGGTAAAAATGTACAAAAAAAAAGTAATTATGCCGACTAAGAGCTTCATCAGACATCCCATTATGCGGCCTGCACTCGACAACAAACACACACATGCAGGCATGCGGTCCACAGTGCACCGTGGAAACAAAAGCTACCTTTGTGCCACAGCCACGCCCCTGCTCGGCCCCCATTTTCCAGCGTCATCATAAATGTTTGCATATGAAAAGGGGGCGTCGGGGGGTGTGGCATGCACTTGAGTTGAGGCATTGAAAAGAAGAGAAAAACCTTGCGTTGGGATTAAAAATGCAGTGCATTGAATTTGCACAGCCTCCTCTGGACCCCCTTTTTCCTTTTTGCAACAAATAATGATGCACTTGAAAAAGCCTGCCAGTGTGTGTGTTTATGTGTGTGCACAACAACAGCGGTAGAAGTTGCAGAGAAAAAATATATCATTAAAAGCCTCCCCTACTCTCCGAAACGGGCAAACACCCCTTTTCATCCTGGGAGCATCGCTTTATTAGAGCCAAAGAACGCTGCCGTTGCCGTTGCCGCTCCTTGCCGACATCCATGCCATTAATATTTCATTTAACGCTGCAATTGTCCCAAGAGCTAGGCCCACCCCGCCCACTTACACCTACCTACGCCCCTAAATAGCCTTAAAATGTTTAATTCATTTTATGCGATTTCATTCAGCGCTGGTTTTAATTATGAGCGGAGACCAGCGATGACGCCGAGTCTCCAGGAGCTGCAGAGGGGGCTATGCACTGGGGGAAAATTATGATAAATTTAAAATTAATAATGCATAAATAATTATACTCAAGTGTATTTATATTACAACCTCATTAAAAAAGGGATTAAGTTAAAAGCTTGAATTTGAAATTCAATAATGAAAAACATTCATCACCTTTCAAAGAATCTCCTTCTAACTCTACATTTAAGACCTTTTTTTGAACCTACAAATAGTTAATAAATTTATAAACTGTTCCTTTTTACTTAACTATTTTAATTATATTTTTAAAGCATATATTTTATGGACAGTGCACCTGTGTAGATGCCAGTCAACTGACTTGTGTAATTTGTGCATAAGTTTCATTTACTTTGGGGGCGACATAATCTTCAGTTGCTTACTCCGCCTCCGCCCCGGCTAATGTCAGCCATGGCTTCAGGTCCTGGTCCTGGTCCTGGCACTCCTCACTCCCTCCAGCATCCTTGTGTGCTCCTTGGGCATCTGCTCCTGGCTGCTGTGTCAGCCGCATTGGGCGTTGGCAGCTCTCCCCGCTCCTCGCTCTCACTCTCTGTCTCTGGAGAAATGCAAAAAATTGTCTCAATGGCCTTGCCCGGTCTGGTTTGGTCTGTGATTATGCACTTGATGTGATGTGCATAAAGCTGAATTTTAATTACGAGTAAATATTTAAACCATTAAGCCTGAAAAGTATGCTGGAGTCTAAGCAGCATAAATAGGGCTGAGACGATGCGAGGGTGGTGTCCAAGTGGATGTCGCTGAAATTTCTTAGCAAGTAAGTAGTTATTTCCTAAGCGAGGGTTTCCTTTTAAGACATAAAGTAAGTAATAGGGAATGAGGTTAGGAAATTGGAAAAATAATTAGAGGGGAATCACAGGTGGAACTGGAAACTCCTAAGATATATTATTTAATAAGTTCATAAGATGTTTCTTCAAGTCACAGGTTATTTATAATAGTTTTTCATTTTAGTAGCAATTTTTTTAAATATAAAATTCTTAATCACGGTCCTCAATAACTAAAAGACTTTTTAATTTTCATAAATTCTATAAAGTAATTTTATTTCTGAAAAGTTTTAAAAAATATTTATACTCTCTTTTACCTTTCCTGGTTCTATCAAATATACAAATGCTAATTACGAAAGACCCTTTAAATGATTTAAATAAATATCATCCGTAACAAAAACATATTTTATTTTCCCTTGTTACTTTTCCAACTGAAAAAGAATTTTTTTGTTGCCTTGTTAATACTCTGATTAATTTGAACAAGAACAACGGGAAATATTTTATTAATTGTTCGAAGCCTTGGTTTGGGGCACTCAATTAAAAGTTTCAACATCGCCAGCAGACGAGTGTCGATAACAGTGGCGGTCAAAAGTGTGTGTACATGGGTAATCAATGCAAATAAACGGGAATCACTCATCGATCGATGTTAATAAATAAAAAAAGAGAGCGCAGGAAAAACGGGAATAAAAAAACTGTGAGAAGCAAACGAACGGCAAAACTTTTCAACAAAGCCATAAAAAACAAAAAAATGGCGGAATATACAAATGGG
This sequence comes from Drosophila bocqueti, assembly GCA_018151655.1. Taxonomy (NCBI): domain Eukaryota; kingdom Metazoa; phylum Arthropoda; class Insecta; order Diptera; family Drosophilidae; genus Drosophila; species Drosophila bocqueti. Next base: position 2,305,237 of record JAECXF010000230.1, read on the forward strand.
AAAAATAATTCCATTTCAAGAGGGGGGCGGGAAAAAATATAAAAAGGAGGGTGTGGGCTTTGGTCAGGACCTCTGTTGTTTTTGCTGTTCGCTGCCTGCCGCTCTGCTGATTATGTGTATTTGCATGCTAAAGCAGTTGTCCTGCGGTCCCCACCCCCACTCTCACCACCCCCCAGGACCTCCCTTCCCTTCCGGTCCGTGGCCCCCTTCCTGTCCAGTAATGGCCGCCCGTCACCCGCTTGTCTACGCGTTGTTAACGTAATTTCCATAAAACATTTTGTTACTTATTTATCTTAATTAAAATAAATTTACATTTTTCTAATTTAAGAGCGCGACGGAGGAAAACAACAAGGACAACTAGCCCCACTCCGCCGCCCTGCATTAGAGAGCGACATTTTCTTAACAAGCCAAAAGGACATTTGCTGTCCCCCGAGGAGGACGAGAGCTGGCAACTTGGAGAGCCATCGCGCACAAAGGTTCAAAATGAAACACACAACAACCAAAGGGGGAGGAAAAGTGGGAAAATCGGTGGAAAGGCGCGGAAAAGCTGGAAAAAGTCGACGTAATGGAAAGTTGCCTGGACTCCGCCTCGCTCGGATCTCATTAGCGCCCGTTGCCACGAGACTGAGACCTAAGCTGAGACTCAGCCCGGGACAGGACTCAGGACACTCTTCGGAGAAATCCCGGGAAGAGCATAAAATTAAAAGCTGATGAGCGTGAATGCCGGGACAAAATAAAAAGATTTCTTCACGTATTTGCGTAGTTTGTGTCCAGCTACATTTTTTTCCGCCACTCCATCGCCTTGTCCTGAAAGGTCCTGGAAATGGCGAAGCGAAGTGTTTGTCTCTGGACGAAAGAAAAAATGCTGCAGGAAATATGAGCAGCAAATGGAGTGGATGCCGTAATGGGGGACAGGGAACATTCGATAAAAGCTGATGATGTGTACTGGGAGAAGATACAAGGATACACAGGGAATACTGAATAGATTTCTAGCTTAATTAATTCCAAGGAATCGCAGAAGGGCAGAGACTCAGGGAATTGCAGAATATGGGACTTAAAGCTGCTTGTTAGTATTTATTTTGATTAGAAACTTAAGAGCAACCATGGGAAAGTGCTAAGCTATTAATTTACAAATAGAAATAGCATTTAGTATAATGTTTATTATCAAACATCATATTAAATAAAACATGAAAAATCTCGTTGGTAAAACCAGTACAGTCAGAGCTCTTCAGAATAACAATAAACCCGATATTAGCCCCGTATTAGCCGCCTTGTTGGACCTGTACAGTGAGCCCACAATCTGGACACTAACAAGGCGGCGAATCGGCAATAAATCAAAAATCAATACAACGCCATTTTGCAGTGGCTGGGAAGCAGGACGTTAAGGACGAGGTGGAAAATGGTGGGAGGAAAATGGATGGTAGGGAAAAGCCGTCAACTGAAACCAATACAAAGGCCATAAGTAAATCTGTGAGGGGCTCTCTGCCTCTCTCTGGCTGTCGCTCCTTATCGGCCTGTCTCTGTCTGTCTCCGCTGCTGGCTGTCAAGAAATGTTAGAAAAGAAACAAGCCAAAGGACGAGGCAGAAGAGAAGTGGGAAGAAAAAGCATCCACCCGCCCAGGACCAAGTCCTGCCAGAAGGGGAGGAGTCAAGTCAAGCCAAGGGAAGTTCGCAGAAAAAAGAAATAAAAAATAAATTCAAAGCAAACGAGACTAAAATTATAAAAATTGCCCTCCTGGTGGTGCCTGCTTGCATCCCACTCCGCAAGTCCTGCGAGTCCTGCAGCTGCCTGGGATGATGATGACGATGAGGACAAGGACTACGACCACGACCACGACTAGGACCAGGGCCAGGACCAAAGCGAAACGAACGCGATTCCAATACGGGACATCAACGTCACCGAGGGTGGATCGGTGGATGGTCCGAGTTCGAGTCCATATCCTGGGGGTGGTACATAAGTAGAGTCCCCCTCCCCGTCGGCCTTTATATACAGCACTCACTTCTTCGCCTTGTGTACACACTATGCTCTGGCTATATAGCAATGGCCCGCAGCGTCAATGGACCAAAATAATAACGACTAACGGCCTGTTAAGGGAAAATGCAATGAGCTTGGCGGGGGGCAGGAGGAGGTGGAAAATGACAGGGATGGGGGAGTGGGGTGTGGGTGAAATGGAGAACAGGCCGAGTGGGGGCGGGGGCCCGAGGTTTTAAGTGGTCGCGCGTGACGTGAACATTGGAGTCATACACGAGGAGAAAATTGGGTAAGAACTTAATTAACTATATTTTTAATATATGAGAAAGGAAATTAAAATAAAATAGCGAAATTTAAATGGAAATCACTTTTAAGATACAAGTTTAGTTTAATTTGACTTTTAATATTATTAGCTTAAAAAAATGGTTAATTTGTATATATAATATAAATAATAAATAATACAAAAATGAGGTAGTTGTGATCAAGCCATCAAATAATATGCTGCTTAATATTTTGTAAAATGTCATGTTGATCTGCTTTTTGTAATGAAATAGTTTAGAAACAATTAGGACTATATTTATTATACACTTAAAAATTCGTAACTATTTTTTAACTGACCAAGTTACCTGAAGATCGTAAATAAATATTTTAAAATGAAATATGGTATCAAATATTTATAATAGCTTTATTACAAATATTTATAGACTATTTCATTTACGTCCTTAGACCTTTTTTGTTTATAGAGCTCTTTAAAAGGTGTAAACCACAACATATTTCGAAACCGATTCATTAAAAATGGTTAAAATTACTCGGAATACTAAGTAATTTCATTGCTCATTATTTCTCTCCGTGCATGCTGTAAAATCGTGGGAGTCATGGCCATTGGGGGCCATCTCCTGCTGACGTGGTATTTGCCAGCTCCGACTCTGATCGGTTGGCCGCCATGGCAAAACAAATTCTCCCACCCTCCCACTGCCCGCCGCCTATTTGCACACAAAACTCTTGTTACTAGCTGCCATTATGATTTTAAAAAGCCATTGCCATTGCCATTCCACCCCCGCACACTCCTCCCACGGCTTGGATTTTTATTTTTCGCCTCCTCACTTTTCTTTTTATTTTTTGCTCATTGAAAAACTGTGAAATTTTATAATAAGCATTTTTTGTTGGTTCCCGCTGCTGCCCAGATTATTGTCGATGATTGTGATTGCGTTTTATGTTGTTCCTTTTATTACCAGGTCAGAGCGGGGGAGTGCCTCAAAGGGCGGGCTGGGGAGAAGGACTCCCTTTGCCTGCCGATTTTTTGTGGCCCTCGTTTTTGGCGCTTTTTTGTGTGCGGACTACCGTGCGCTGTAATATTCCTTTTGAAAAAAATATTATTATTTTGTTTGCCTCGTGTGCGGCGCCCTCAGCTCTTGCCGGATTTTTGTGCTCGGCCAGGCGCTATTGGTCTCCATTTAAGCTTATTAATTTTAAATGCGATTTTTAATTAAATATTATCAAAGCGTGTCGAGGGCGTCATTAAGTTCGAAGGCCTCCGATTGGGAAGCTGTGAGTACCGAGAGAAGGTGGATTTTTCAAGAGTTGTTAAAAATCCCGACATTAGCAAATCGTTTTCTAGGAACGAGATTTGATGCGGAAAGCATGGAGAAGTGTTTTATTAATCAATTAAACTTGGAATTCTAGCAGGGATTTTTATTTTGAATAAAAGCAAAAGCAGGTCAGTATTATGCGAATTATAATTCTATAACAGTTTGATTAGCTAGTTTACAACCACTAACTGGGGTTATGCTCCTTTTATTATATATTTATATAATTAGCCATCTTTGTAGGTGGTCCTCAGTAGGGCAAAGAACTGATAGGACATGCTGATGACCTAAGATAAGTAGCACAATTTATATAATTCTTAAGACTCTCTTTCTTAAATACTACCTTCATATAGGTAACCAAAGATATGGGCGGAAAAGTCGGCGGTCTTATAGAAGCAGGCTTTTGACTTCTCATTATGAGAAGCTTTAACATGTGACAATAGGTTTTACTGCACTGAAACCACTTCTGATTGTAGGCTGCATCGCCCACTCTAAGACTCTGGGAATACATATATATTTAAATAAATTCGTTGACAAACATTTAGGTGGGTTTACCGCTGCGATTAAAGAATCTCCATAGTAGCAAACCAAAAAAACCTGAACCATGGAGGTCATCAGGAAAATGCAGTAGATAATGATGACCTCCACGGTGGACTCGGTGACCTGAAAGGCGATAAAACAGATCTGCATCGAAGCCATCAGGAAATTGAGAAGCAGGGAAAAGCTGTACAGACTGTTGACATGTTCACAGAGACTGTCAGAAAAATATTGAACATTTTTAAGTAAGAGAAATAAATTCTAAAATATAGTTAAACTCACGTTAAGCACTTGTCGTGATACCTGATAATCCACACCAGAAACTCTATGTTTTCTCTGTCCTGTCCCGGTTCGCAGGGATGATTCTCCAGCCTTATGGATATATAATTAAAGTGCATGCAAATCTGGGTGATGACCACCACCAGCAAGAGATCCGCACAGAGAAATGCAATGCCAGCCAGATAGGCACCGTGGGCTATATCCCAGTACATAAGCCAATAAATGAGATTACTGCTGGTGGCATCAAAAGGAAACCAAATCAAGAAACCAAAATTCCTATCAAAGGTGTCGTAGCCAAGGAAATTATACTTCACCGATGCCTTGATGGCCGGATAAAAGGAAAACGTAGTGGTATACGCCAAACACAGAAAAGTAAAGATGTTGATCACTCGCTTCATGGTCTTCTCGAAGTCCGACATCTGGTATTCCTTTTGCTTTGCGATGCTCTTCGGGTGCATGTCCTCGAGCTCGTCCAGGAGCTGAATCAGGAGCTGTTTGCGGTAAGCCATGGCGAATTGCTTGAAGTCGGCCACCAGGGAGAAGCCAATGCAGGGGGCCACGGCAATGGCCAGGCGAATGGTCTCAAAGTCCTGGATGGAGTTGTAGAAGAACACCAGTTCGCCAATCACCAGTAAATTGAAATTAATAAATCCCGCATAAAGATATATCTTCAGCAGGAGCGATCTCAGGGGATTCTTCGAGCGATGGGCGTAGATATCCTCGCCAATGCTCCGATAAAACTGCACTGGCACCCGCATCATGTCCTCGAAGGTCCTCGGAGTAGGCTCCTCCTCTTCCTTGTCCATTTTTTATAGGTTACTTTCCACGGAAATTTCGATCAAGAACTGTTTCTGGTCAGTCCTGGACTTCAGTCTTATATATTGACTGTGGGCGTGTCTGACAAGTTTTTTTGTGCCCCATCACGTCGCGCCTGGCAAAGTGTTGATAATTGTGCCTAAACTTTTAAACTAACCAATGTAATTAGCTGTGAACTTTTCTCACTCCTCAAAGGACAGCTGAGAAGGTTCTCAACGAAGAAGAAAAGGAGCTAGGAAAAGGCTGGTAAGGACAGAAGACGACCTTCAGCGGCCGCTAATCAACGTGAATTGCAACAAAAGATGCCGCCATCTTGGCCAGTGAATAAATTGCAGGGAACACTTAACGAAATTGGAGTGTTAAATAATTTAATAATATTAAAAAACAGTTTGGAGATTTATCAAAGACTTCATTTAATACATAGAAATTATTTTTCTATATAATTTAAATGGAAGCACCATAATCCTAAACTTTGAAATCTAACTTTACTTTTAAATCTAGGTATAGATTATATATTCTCCTTTTTTAAAACGACCAATAAACTTACTTTTAAATCGAAAAAACTATTTCAAAATCTACAAAAAGCCAATATGTAACAGAAATTAAATACAATCACCCTTAATCATAGCCAACTAAATCTGCTTAGTGATCTTGCTCAAAAACCTGTAACAAAAGGCCAACGAAAGGTGCGTGGCAGTGGACAAGGACTTCTCTTTGGGACATAATGAATGTGTTGAATGAAATGAAAATAATTTTTCTTGTTATCCTGCCTCCCCAGGAGCACAAATTGAGCGGAAAATAACTAATAAAGTCGGACGTGGACCAAGGCCATGAATAAAATGCAGGGCTCCCAGGCATTTGCCAAGATTACCCAAGGTGGGGTGTTGGGAGGCAGGGAAATGCGGGGAAAACTCAACCAGCCATGGACCATTAGAGGGGATTGCTGGGCAGGACGGAGGTCAGAAGGAAGAAGCCTTCTCCGGGCACGTGCAAAATGGCAGCTCAAATTGAAATGCTGCCGATGCCACAATGGGTAATTTTCATTTCAATTTTCACAGTTTTCCTCCTCCCTTTGAAGTCTGACAATTTTTTGCTCATTTGCAGTTTGCATTTGAGAATTGAACTTGTGCCCGAAGCGAACGAACAATGATGTTTTCCGATGATGATGAAAATGCTGGTGATGATGATGGCGAATCTCTTGCAGGATTTTTTCCTTTTTGGCTCAGCAAAACCGAAACTTTATCCCGGCAGCTGCGTGTGGCAAGAAAAAGTTTGCGAAATGCCGAGAATGTTTGCAACATATTGAAAACACTGGGCATTCTTTGCCGTTGGCCCTCTAACTTTTAGTTAATTTCGGGATTTAATATGAGCGAATGGGAATATCTGGCAGGACGAGTTCTACGGTTGTCATGTGACTTGGTATGTGGAGTTGGATGGAAAATGAGGTGAGAATGGTAGGGAGAACAGACTATTAAAATTAAAAATTGTGTTTGAAATCTATATAAATATGAATAAGTCTTAGTTTCTTCCTAATCAATATTGTTATTTATTTCTGCAGAATAAAAATGGAAGCTGCTTCAATTGTAGGTAGTAAATAATTGTAAATAATTTATATTACTCTAACAATCAATCCCATCATATTCTTTTATATCTTTTAACTACAAATACATTTTCCATTAATTCTGTTCAATTACTGCACAGTTTCGATTAATTAGCACAGCTGCCCGAAATGGAACGAGTAAATACATGGAAGTAATGTCTATATAAGGAAGGGGCTTCTTTTTCAACTCAACTCCATTCGAGTCACTCTGAGCAAAGCTGAGCTCGTTCATTTTCCTCCCCTTAAAATACGTTTTTGAGTTTGAGTTACTTTTAAGGGGTAATTTTCAAGGGGTGAGTCTAAATTTGAGTTTGATTTTGAGTTTATTTCCAAGCGATGTTTATGCCTGAGCGATGTTTCACTTCTACGCTATGTTTTCAACCCCTGCGAAACATATATTCCACGTTTTTCTCCTCTTTGTAAACTGTTCCCACATCGCATGTGTCCGGGCTAAGAAAACCCAACTGAGAACAGTTTTTCTGCCAGCAGAGGGCGCCCTTGCCTCGTCTAAGGATATTCTAATAAATTCAAGGACATTATTTTTCCCACTCTATTTGTTCAGTTTGCACACGACCCTCGTCAGGGGTCGCTTTGAATATTCAAAATTGCATTTACTATTTTTTCAGGCCGATTTAAGGACCTCCTTTCCGTCAGAGGCTTTTAAAATCCTTCTTTTTTTTATTACTTTCCTCGCAGTTTCCTTTTATTTTATACTTTGTATTGCAGCATTTTGAAGAGCTGCACTTAAGCGCAGATTTTAATTACTTTCCGGCCGACTGGCAGCGGAAGGAGCACACACAATGATTCCTGGAGGGGGCAGGCCGTGCATATCCTTTTTGCAACATTTAGAGGGAATGCATTTATCTGACGGACCCCCTGAATTCTGGCTTCTGAATTAGCCAGCCTGCCGGCTCGTTCTCGCCTTTGTCACACAAGCCAAAAGGGAAGGCAGCAAAGAAAGGAGTCCGCCTCAAGTGCAGGGCATTATGTATTCATGGCTAAAAGAAAGGTACACACACACACTCTCATATGGGGGAAGGAGCCAAAAAGAAATGCTGGGCAAGTGCACTTAGCAGCTTGTAGACGCCCCAGTTGACATTGCCACACGCAGCAGCAGCACACTGCTGTGTGTGTGCCTGCCACTTGGGGGTTGTTTTCTTCTTCGAGCCATAAAAAAAATTTGCACATGAGCAAAACACACACACACACACTCGCACAACCGAGACAATGGCGTAGCCAAAAGGGGAGTGGGAACCTGCCTCGAAGTGGTTGCTGGCTGCAACCCCTGCTGCAATTTTCAAATGGCCCAAACGCTCAAGGCGCAGCAACAAGAACCCAACAGCAGCAACGACATGTCCATGTCCTGGCCGCCTTTGTTACAGTCATCCATCCACCCTTCCCCATCCTGTCAGGCCCCTGCCCCCTCCGCCCCATGTGTAATCACAAACATGCAACAAAAGCCAGGAGCAGGCTCAAGTTAATGACTTGGCAACATGTTGAGAACGCGGCGAGTGGAGAACACACGGATGCAGTTCGAAAAGGACATGCACTGCAAGGAAACTGCTGATAAAATAGGGAAAATGTAGGTTTAAATGTATATTAAAAGAATTCAAAATAATTAAAAGCATTATTTTTTAAAGATTTATTAAGAAATTAATAGCAACCAAAATTGTTGCCAATTTAATTTCTAACTAACAAAGTAAAGTAAGAAAGTATTAAATTAATAATGACAAAGTGATTCTTTTGTCTCTTATTTATTTTTTCCAAGTTTTATACCTTTACCTTTAGTTTAATATTTTTTCTTTTAAATTTAAGCTCTTTTAATTATATTTTTAAAAAAGTTTTCCATATAACTTAAAGGTTCTTCGTTTGATCCCACCTTTTTTCAGTGCAAAGAACTGCAGTTGAAGTTAAAGTCAAAGCTATGGCCATGGAGATGGATGTGTTTGGTTGTGGGAAATGGGATATGCACCTGCATTTTATTGCATCCTGCCGCCAGAGAGACGAGACAATGCCAGCCTTTGTCTAGGCCCGTTGTCTCTCTATCCAGCTCTATCCGCCTATCCAGCTGTTGGCCAAGAACAATTCCCAAGCTCGAGATGATCTTGATGGCTAATTGAGCTGGGACAGCTGGTGGAGAATTTGTCCTGGGACAGAGAGAATGGTGTGTTTACCATATTGGCCAGCGATTGTTAGTCGCCATTTGAGGCAGCGGAGCTCCCCAAAAAAGATTCCTCCTAGTTCCCCACCACCTCCAATTGTATGTTGAGTCCATCTCTTGGGGGTGTCACGCATGCGCCGATGTCACCCGTCGCAGCCATGTCAACACTTCGCCGGCTACTGGCCATTTTTGGGCAAATAACTTGCTCAAGAAATCCCGTTAAACGCGGACGGCCTAAAGAGTTGTCAGTCAGTTGTCGCCGCGGACCACCGCTGGAGATTTCAGCTCAAAGAGACTTCTCTTTCTGTGTCGGTGTCAGAGTCTCTTATGCGAGGGGTCTCCATCTGTCTGTGTTTTTTTGATACTCTTTAAGGAGGTATTTTATCTTTTTTGCTAAAGGTTTATAAAAAATAAATATATTATGGATAATATAATTATTATAAGGCTCCTTTAATATATTAGAAACTCCTTGAAGACATTGCTCAATTATTTTTCATAGAATAATATTGAATATCTTTCATGCTTCTTAGGCAATCTTCAAATATGGTACTTTTTAAAGCGGAAGCAGTTACGTATTTTTTAGCTTTTAATTTCTCATTAAAGAGTACTTCCCTCTTCGTTCTCTAAACTTATCCTACCAGTTTTGACTTCTTTTTTTGAGTCAAGCCTGAAAAGCTCCATCTTTGTCTTCTCAGTTCGCGGCGTGTTGTCGTCTGCAAATTGTTCGCGTCGCTATTATCCAGGGGCATCAATCTCCCGGCAATTGACAGGCCTGCGCTCCACTGCCCTCCTGCTCCGCCCGCGAAAACCTCGCTTAACCCCCTCACAGTCCGCCCGTCTTAACCCAGGCAGGTCCCCACGCTGACAGCCTTTTTATGGCCAAGACGAAATTATTTACTCAGCAGCCAAGCCATTGCCAGCACCACCGCCACCGCAATTGTCAACCCGGGAATTGGCCAGCACTGTCAGATCGCCTCGTGTGTCGCGTCACAGGCAGCAGCTCCTGGCCTGGCCTGGACCCTGGTTTTATGGCAATTTGATTTGTTGGCAGTTTTTTTTTATTTGTAAATTGCTGCCAGTCTGCCTTTTGTCTCGTCGCTGCTTAATTTAATTTGTATTTCGGCCAAAGCAGCGTATTTATGGTTAGTTGGCGGTCTTGACTTGATTTTTACTGATTGACGGTTCGGTTTTGTTCTTCGTAAAATTCAAGAGCTGGGAATTGTCAGGATTGATTGCATGTAAATTAGAGAAGGGTTAATTGTTAACAGGTTAACAAGGTTTTAATTTCTGAGATTGGTTAAGAAGAAATTGTAACAATATTGTGCTATTTAATTATATATTTTGTTATTGTTTTTTTAATTGTTTTCAGACTAATTTTGAATTAGTTTTATATGTCCTCCATGGTATTAAATATTGTTTTATTTGTTAGATAGTCAAAATTTCTTCGAGAAATCTCTAAGTAATCAAGTAATTAGCCTTTCACAGGTTAATTATCTCAACTAGCATATTGCTTAAATATTTCCCCAAAGAGTTCAGTAATTTCCTCGGAAACCCCACTCCTCACTGCATTTTCCTCGCATAAAAACTCACAGTTCGCTGGCTTTTTCAGCTCCATCAAGCTGTACAACTTTAAGCTGATTTTGCGGTCATAACTGCCCCAGACTCAGACCCAGGGCCCTCTGCCGAAACAACGGCAATCCGGCAGCAACTTTTGCCATATCAATGCCAGGGAAAATAAAAACCAAAACTGAGAGGCACACAAAAACAGAGCGAGGAGTGGAAAAACCCAGGGCTGGGGAAAATGGTGGGTCCGTTCCATTGCATTTCCGTTGCTTTTGACGCGGTTTCAGCCCCCTGCCCGCCCTCACCGTTGCATGCAACAAAAGCGTTGAAAACAAAAACAAAACTTTTGCCATTTTTAATTACAGCTCTGAAAAGCGCCGAAAAAAATTCGCAGTTTGCTTTAATTACCGCGCGAAAAGCGAGATAGACTGGGATGGATGGGATGTTGGATTTCCAGCGAGCTGTGTTTTTATTTCGCTTTTTTGTATATTTTTTTATTTCACTGATGAGGCGCACTTTGATGAAAGAATTGCAGGGACGCAATTATGGCAACATGATGGAAATAAAGAAAAGCGAAAATAATTCTCGTACTTGAAGGCATATCGCCCGACTCCATTTTCGCGGCTGTGCCCCTCGAGCTCTTGGTTGGCTGCTCGGCAAGTGGAAATGCATTGAGGCATGCAACGCACAGAGAGAGCCCCGGCCCCAGTCGGAACCTGTAACAGAGGCAACTGCCACGGCCACAGCTGCACTTTAACTTTGGCGCGCAATTCAGGGGATCAACTGAATAAGAAATGTACTTCGCATGGCCGCCGCCACGCCCCCGGCTGCCAGGCATCGTGGCCATTCCCCGATTAATAGAGAACTTAGCCTGAGAATTTTGCAGCGAGTCATGCAGGCAGTTAATTAATATTAAAATATTCGGCTTCTTAAAGGGTTATTTATGGCTTACTAATCGAGGAACCTAATAGTAGGGGAGAGGCTTTAAAAGAGTTGGTATTCCACATTAAGAGACTCATAGAAATCATAAATGCTTAAGTGGCAATTGAAATATATTGAAATAAAAATGAAATATTTATTACAATAAATAAAATTTAAACGAGTCAAAAAACCATTTTCTTTCTTAATTCAATACCTCATAAAAATAATAAATGGTAAAGTGTGATAATAAATAATTTATAGTAATATAAATCAAAGATTCATTGTCAAAAATAAAATTTTTTAAATTCGAAAAGACTATTTTCTTTTAGGTAAATCATATTCCTTAACATTTATTTATATGTTCAGTATTTTAAGCTTAAATTTACTAAACCAAATAAGTCCTAATGTTTATCAGTTTACTTGCTCAAACTGCATATGGAAAATAAACAGAATAATAAACCAACTAAAAAACTGTCTGAAATAATGTAAAACCTAGCAAAAAAGAAGCCCTACAAAGAAAGCCAGAACCATCTAGACATTAAATTACAAAGGCAGGGGGACCTAAGAGGACGCCACACAGCCCGTAATTATGCTGACAAGAGTTTTCTGGCTGCGGATTCATCTTCTCCGCCAAATGCAATGGAAATGTCATTAATATTCGCGCCCATTAAAATCGACGCCAAGCGGAAAACCCCAAAGGGAAAACTCCAGTCCCCTCCCAAGGGAGGGGGTACATAGGTAACATCATTGCACTTTGAATGGGCTTCATTAGTGCGGTTTATTGAAACGCTGATGCCGCCGCCATCGCCGCCTGCTCCTCCTGCACAGATACAATTACAAGTGGATGCCCGGATGGATACGGATACGGGATAGAGATCCCTCAGATAGATAGATACAATTGCAAAAAATTAGTAACCAACTTGCCGGCTGAAGTGGGCGTAAGTCCATTGAGAAGGGCCACAATGGCCCGGCCCGGCCCGGCTCTGATCGGATCTGAAGTGGCCGCTGAATGAAGCCAATAAACGAGTCAATAAGCCACGAAATGCAATTCAATGGAAAACCAGTTACGCAACGCGGATATGACGGTCCGCCGAGTAAATATTGTTCGAAATCTAATGAGAATCCAGCTTGGTGTCGGTCTGCAAATTAATTAAAATGCGAAAATGTGAAGAGAAATGGGTGTTTGGAGAGCAATCAATTAATGCCATTAAGAGCTCAAATTAGCGGCTGCTTTAGTTGCATTTTTATACAATATACAAAGCTCATTTAAAGGTGTAGTTTATTAAATGCTTGAAAATATTTAAATTCCCATAAATGGATTTTGTATAATATAACTTTAAAGTGATTACTTTCGTACCTTGCTTCCTTTCTTATTTCTGTAGTATTATAGCATATTTTATTTGGTAACGATAAGTTAATTTTAAGACCTTCAAATAAATATATTCCCATAAATTATTCATTAAAAATAAAGGTGCCTTAATGCTGAGGCATTAATTGTATTGATTTTTCAATTATTAACTATAATTAAAGGTTTTACACTCCTTCGGGGTAAATAATATTGGTTCATTTATTTTAACTACAATTTAATTAAAGCCTTAAGACCAAAGACTATTCTTATTTTTATGCCGTTGATACTCCTCCTATTTCCGTTACCCTCGACCATAATAAACTTGGTTTCCAATTTCAATCTACTTATTTTGCCCCCTCTTGAGTCTCCGTTTGAAATGAGCTCACATCAATTTTAATTACCGTCTAAACACTGGTCTTCGGACTCCGCTCCCCTTGTTTTTTCACTTGGCTTTCCGTTACGCCCTCCGAAATTAACTTGGCCATCATTTGCAGCGTGCGTTGAAATAATTTGCGTTAATTTTTCGGCATTAACAAGTGAGGTTTCAGTGTCGCTGTCGTTGCCTTGGCCCCTGCCTCGCTTCAAATGGTTACTTTTCCGCGGAGGTTGGACCGGCGCCTGCAAGGGGCAATTAATCATAAGCTTGCTACCAAAAAGAAAAAAAAGTGGAGAAAAAATTCGGTGGAACGGCTCCCTTTCGGGGTTTCGCTTGTTTTTTGGCCAGCAAATGTAAACAAAATGCACGCCCCATCGTCATTCGGATCGTCATCGCTGTCTGCGGCAGACAAATGGTTGCCCAAATGGCCAAATGGCCAATGGGCCAAAATGTGACAGCCAACTGCAGTGCCACTCCCCTGGTACCCTTTTTCCCCTCTATACACTACTTACATTTTTTTTTTTTTTAATTTTTTGCTTGGCCAAGAAATACGCCTGTGAAACAAAGTCTGTGCTACGGTCATAGGGTTGCGGGGAATTGGTCATATGTGAACGAGTGTTTTGACATGGCCGAGTATGGAAATTTATAGGCCAGAAACTGGGAAAAATATGAGTTTCTTCTTCTAAAAAATATATATATTTAAGATTTCATTTCTAAACAGAAAATATGGGAAATTAACACAACTTTACTTTCATTACTCGCATACTTTGAGCCCACTTTTCAAGAGATATTTGTATATCTCTTGGCTATAAATATTGAGTTAATAAATCATCTTTCCCTTATAATATTAACCTTATAAGAGTGCCAACCACCTTCTTTACTGAGCTAAACCTTTATTTTCTTTGGGATGTCGCCTCTCCTTGACGACTTCTCATATCGAATGCATCAAACAAGGGCTGGCAATCTTTTTAAGGCTGGCCTCGTTTTAAGCTTGGCTGCTTGAGCAGTCGCTTTTTTTGCGTTTAGCTCTTAATGCGCTCTTAAACATGCAAATTGGGTCTTTATAAGCCACGTTTTCGGCTCCTATTCATGGGTGCGACTTAATTAGCCAGGCTAATTGCAAGGCGCTACCGTTTGCCGCCGAGTTCGAGTTCCTGCTTCTACAGTTTAAAGGCATTTCGAGTTTATGGCCTGCTAATTGTGACCGCCTTTGTTCAGGGCAAGTTTTATGGTGCCTGAAATTGATTTTGGCCCGAAACTGCAGGTTGCATTTCAAGCTGTGACACTGAATAGAGATTGAAATCTTAATGGGAAAGGTAAGAGCAGCAGGCTAATTAGTTGTGGGTTTTTTGTTTTCGAAATTTAAAAAGGCAGGAAATAATTAACTTTGAACTACTTTTATTTCTTTAGAAACTTTCCCAAGACTATATATTTTTTTACTTCTTTATAGAATACACAATCCTTTTAATTTTCCCACTCTTTCCCTTAACATTCAAGCCCCAATTATCTCTCTTATGAGTTTTTTATGAAGTGATCTGCTATGGGCATCGATATCAAGGAAAACGGGATATATTCCTGCCGTTCCAACCCTGTAATAATCCGCCACTTGACTGGCTCAATGTAACACGTAATTACGATTCATGAGAGTCAATTGCAGGGCACAATTAAAATGGAAAACGGCAGTGCCAGTCCTGACAAACTGACAATGCAAATTAGCACTTATGCCATTGATTATTGCCAATTGCCAATTGCCAATCGATTGGCACAAAAACGAGAGCTCAGGCGGAGGCTCACTGCCACAACAAAAGGCACACAAAGCCGATGTCCTGTTGCAAAAGTGAACAAAGGATTCTGGTGCTATGTTGCAATTAAGCCTGGGTGTCTGTGTCCCCTTCAAATCCCAGCGAGGATATCGTCCTCGCCTGCATTTGCATAATTTCCATATAATTCTCTGTCGCCCGGTTAGAAAAATACATTTCGAGCAACAATAGGGAAAGGGTTTTCGTTCCCCCTTTGCCTATGCAAATTCTTTTTTTAGGCGGCGTGTGAAAATTTTATGCCGCTTACAGAGCCAAGACAGCTGCTCCTGCCGGATGCTGCTCCTGTTGATGCCTTTCGCACCTTAGATATGGAGGATAACCCCCACCTGAGCCGGTGTGGCCTCTGCAGTCTATAAATATTCAAAGGCGCCTGCATTGACAGGCCCGCGGCCAAAGTTTTTCCTGGCCAAAGTTTTCACGCTGCGACAGCTTAAAACAATAAAAATGGTTAGGCAAAAAGGATGAAAAAACAGAAAACCAAGAAAAGCAAGCCAAGTGAACTGTAACAACAGGGGCTGAGAGGGGAAAAACGGAGCAAAGTTAGCGGATCATTTGGTGTTTTTGTGTTACGCTGATTTCCACTGGCCACCGCAAGTTGCAACTTCCACGGCTCTTAAATTTAAACTTTGCGCGTCGCAAAATGAACTGCGTGGCAGAAACTGACACCCGGGAGTACATAGTGGTACCAAGTGAGGGAAAATGGGGAAAAGTAGTGGAAAATAGAGAGAAAGTATGGAAGAAGTTGGTACATTTTTATAGAAGAGGCCTAAGGAGCTGTAGTTGAAACTGTTTCTAAGAAAATGTTTAACAATTAATGTAAATATGATTAAACAAAAATTAAAATATACAATTTAAAGACAAAACCACATTACTTTTGTTTTATCTCATTCTTCCCTTTCTTATAATTATTTTTAAAACATTTTTCCTTTGGTATTGTTTTTAATTTAATGATTCTAATTCTAATACTTTATTTTCGTGTTAATTCGTATTTATTCTGCAATAACCCAAGTAATTACACTCTTAAGCAATTTTCTCTCTCTAATTGAATGCCTTCTCTTAACCCATTTAACCCCTTAAAGCCTTTGTTGAGTACTTGGCCACCCTTTTGACCCATTCCCCCCAACAAAAGCCAACGCAAATGAATTCCTTATTCTTCCCTCAAACTCAACCAGCTTGTCATTTCTGTTCGCCGCTTTTCTTTTTGGCAGCCAACGCGATGCCCTTTTATACCGACATCAAGGACACGCACACGGACACACTCAGTACACACACACAAAGGAGGGGGGAAAACTTTGGGGCCACGCCCACCGTTTGCACTGTAAAATTAATTAAAAGAACTCTGCCTGCAAGTGCTGGGAGCCTGTTACAAGTGACGGCAATTTGCTCCACTTACTTGGCGAGTGAGAGAGAGAGAAAAATTGATAGAGAGTGGGAGAATTTTCCGAGAGAGTGTTAATTGCATTAGCGCCTGCGAACTTCGACCCCGTCTCCAATATGCGGTCAGCAACGGCATTTATATATTTTTTCCCAACACTTTCGTAACGAGGTCAGGAGAGAGCCACCTGCCGGCTGAAACACCCAACCACTCCCACTTTTTCACGCCCCTTTTCCCATCACAAAAAATATGGAATATTTTTCTTAAATATTTTCCCGGCGTTAATAAACTTTTCTGCGTCCTCTGCTTCTTGGGTTGCTTAATGCGACAGTTTTCTTTGCTTTTCTACAGAGAGAGAAAGAGAAATCCGAAACGTATCTTAGTTTTACAGAAAAGAGGGATTCGAAGTGGTATCTAAAAAATTTTATAAATTAAGTACTTATGAAGTTAATTAATTAATTTTTTAGTTAATTAATTAGTTAGTTAATTAATTTAAAAAAACTTACAATAAATAAATAATTATAAGAATGCAGGGATACTTCTAAGGTTTAAAAGGATATCCTATTTTCTACTCCATTAAAATGTTTTACAAATATTTATATTTATATTCTTTATTAATTAATAAATAATATTTGAAAATTTGTATTAAGGATTTAGTTATTTATGAAAGCAATATAAACCCTGCTTTGGCTTCCTAATGCTCTGGTTTAAAGTCTCAGTTCTTACAAAATATTGTTTCTGTGCTTCAAAAAACTGAAATTCTCCTTTAACTGAACTACTTATTTTTCAACTTTTAACAAATATAATTAAATATTTACGAAATATTTTCTCCCTGTGCTTTTTTCATCTTTGGTTCGCTCGACCTTCGCCGCCTGGTTCTTGGGTGGTTTGTCCGCCCGACTGCCATTTTCTCTTCAGATCTCGTTTCGGCTCCACGTTTTCCCGCCCGTGACAGTGAAAATGATAGCAAGGACAAGGCAAACGGGCTAATTAGGTTTTTGCCCCGGCTTCCTTGGTGACGTCATGGTTGTGGGTGTAATTTGGTATGAAATGAAATTAGGGAAGACGGGGTGGCGGGATGTCTGGCTGTTTTGGGTGAGTTTTTGGGTTTGGCCAAAGCTTTATAATGAGTTTTTGTTTTTATTTTGTTTGGGACTGGGTCTGGGTCTGCGCCTGGGTCTCAGGGTTCCACTAATTTGCATTTCCCGTATTTTGGTCAAGGTCAAGGTCGACATAAATTCAGAGAGTGTCGCGTCAGGGTCAGGACAATGGGGTTCGGAATGGGTAGGGAAAAAGGTCGTTTAAAGGATGTTGCCTTGTTTTCAAGGAATTTATACAATGTTTAAATGGGTTAAAGGGGATGGAAAGGGTAAAATAAAGGAGATTACCATATAAGATTTATTTTTAAAGGGTTGCCTGGTTCCTTTATAATATTTCTTTCTTTACTTATAAAATATATGTATATCGGACTGTTATTAAAATTCATATAGTTTGTCGATTAAACAACTTACCTAACAAAATCCTTGATTAAAAAATGTTCGTGACAATAATATTTTATTTCTACAAACTTAAAGCTAATCTAACCATCTTAAATTATTATTCCGTCATAAAATTCCCTCTGCAACCCGAAAATGTTATTATTTTCATATTTAAATTGCAACTTTAGTTCTTTATTTTTTACCCTCTACAAATCTCAACCACTTGAAACGCTTTCAATTTTGAGATCCCTTCTTGGTTCAAAGAATATATTTTTGCTTGCTTTTACCTCGGCCTGAGCCTGAACTTAAGCAAAGCTGTACTCACATTTGCCTCCTTACACAGGTTTTTCTGTACTTGTTCCCTGCCTTTCCTGTGTGTGTGTGTGTGTACGCGTGTTTCCCCAGGAAAACTCACAAGTTTCCGCCCCCCATTTTCGGTTGTTAGCGACCCCCAAGCCACTTCCCCATTTTTCTCTGACATTTTCGCAAATCAACGGCAGACAAAAATCTTTTATTCAAATTTTATTTGATTGCTTTGCGATTTTCGCTGTTGTTCAGAGTGAATAAGAAAGGTACGCAGGAAAAGAGACAACCAGACAGGGCGGATGGCAGACGCATGAGAAATCAACATTGGAGGGTACAGAAAATATTATTACGAGGATGACAACTTAGGGTTATTGTTCAATTTAAGCACGCAGACAGTGGCTGCAAAAGAGTGGAACAATTTCACGTCCCTGCTGCTGCTGCTACTGCTGGACGGGACAGCCGAATAAGAAAAGCTCCCTAAAGTTCAGCATCAGCAGGATAAGAGAGAGTGGAGAATGGTCCAGGACGAGAGTGGCAAGTCTGATGGACAGAAGTACCCAAGGACAGACGGGCAGTCACTTGCAGTCATAGACAAATTTGGCAAAAAAATAGTTGAAGGAAGCACTTTAACGCAGAAAAGGAAGTCAAGAGTTCTTGGAGAATATTCTAAGCTAGGGAAAAGACAATGAATTATTATAGATAGATAAATATAAATTTGGTTACTTTAATTTAGTCGAAAAGTATTAAAACTTTAACTTGGTTGCAGAAATTAGAAGACAAACAAACTCCTAAGGCGCTTTATAAACTAAATTAGGGAAAGATGGGATAGTAAATAATACATATTATAACTTAAAGATATCTTTTAAAATTATTGCAGCTGCATTTTCATGGACATTTTCCCTTGAATTTTCATTGGCAGTAAACTCTTTAACCGTTTGCCTTGGCCGCGTCGTAATCGTGATTATTAAATTTTGCACATTAACAACGTTAGTGGAGGCGTTGCGAGGCCCAAAACAAAATCTAGATAAATATGCCAGCCCAGATGCAGGAGGGGGCGTGACAGGAGCAGGAGCTCGCTTCAACCAGGCAGTCAAGCGCAAGGTTCAATTTTCAGGCAAACCCGGGGAACTGGGAACTCATAAGCGGGGAACGCGCCAGTCAGTCGTCTATAAATTATATCCGTTCCAAATTGAAATGCGCGTTAAAATGCAGTTAACTTGGTCGTTCTGCTGTCTCTGGTTCAGGTTCTGCTGCTGGGTTCTGCGTTCTCCGTTCTCGGTTCTGGCCACGTTGTTATGGCCACCGTGGCCAGGACAGCGCCGTTTTATGGCATCCTCTCCATCCTCATCATCAGTGCCCGCTCCTGTTTTTACAGTTTTGTGCGCACATAAAAATAGAAAATGGCTCTGAGCAGTGCGCTCCTGGGTCGGTGGCATGGACACGAGCACATTAGAGTCCTGTTGCCAGTCGTCCTGCCACCTCCATTCGCCTCCGCCCATTTCGGTTCAGCATTGTCCTACGGTCCACCTGTTTGCCCTAAATGTTGATGGTCCACTGTAAAGAAGTAAAGAAAAAAAGAGGGAAAAGCCAACGGAAATTTCATGGCAAGTAAAGACAAAGAAAATAGCTGATGGGAAAATAAAGAGGATTTTTTTTTGGTTAGCAAAAGAAGGGAAAATCGATTGGTTTGGATATGGAAAGCTATTCGATTTAGGTGGAGAATGGGAACTTACTGGAACAATAATTTGTATAAAAGGATATAGATTTTTCTATAATTTTATTTAACACCATTTAAGAGAAATCTCAAAATGAATTCCCATATTTGTCAAAGGATAATACAGGAAGTATTATCTTATTAATCAATTTATTATACATTTTATGCGCATGTAGATTCAATGAAGTGTATGTCTCTGGGGGAGTAGCACAGATTTAAAAATCAGAATAAATTAAATAAATATAGCCACGCTCCAGGCTTCCTTCCCTTTTCCCATAAACACTCTACCATAATCGAACCCTTTGCCAATTCTTCACCCTCAAAGCTCCTGTTAACCCCCTGAACACCTCCTTCTTCGCTGCGTGTGGCGCTCAAGTGTTAAGCTTGTGTCATCAGTGAGGCATGAACGAGCTTTGGACACGTTGCCTGATTAAGCATACGCCGTGTGAGCCAGCCTTGCAAATTTAATATTCAAATTTAAATTCTAGGCGAGTGCAAACAAATTCAGCTAAAAGCAAATGCCACAGAAACAGGCAGGGGAAAAACTATTCAAGGCAAGGCAAGGCAAGTCAGAGCTGTGCCTTTTTGAAAGGCTAAAACTTTCCAGGCAAGAAGATGAAAATGCCACGCAATTTGGGGAAAATGCGTGCAAAGTTTTGAGGTTGCCAGCGAACAAACATGGCCGTCGTCCCGAAACAGAGTTCTGGGCTTGTAAATACATTTGCCGAATAAATGCTGAATAAATGCGAATGCGAATTAGGAGCAGGAGTTGGGCACGGAGACTGAAAAGCCATTTCGCATGGGTGGTAAAACTAACAAAGGCCACATAAAGAAAATTTCCCATTTTATATGGAAAATAGGAAAAACGCCCGGCTGGGATACAGACACAAATCCACCACCACCGCCACATGCATGTGTGTATTGCTTTAATAGAAAATTGCAAAAGTTTTGCAAAAGAAAATGCCTCAGCCAAGTCAGAGAGTTGAGCCAACCCAAGTGAGCCGCCCGCCCACATTTTTCCCTTCACCCTTATCCCAATCCCTACTATTTTTCCAACCCGCTTTCTTTTTTCCTTCCCGCAGAAATTGAAAAGAATGTGCAAAAGTAGCAAACCAGAGCGAAAAGGGGGCGGGAAAATGGGAAATGGAGCTGGCGGAGGGCAGGCGGATCGGGAGGGCTTACTGGGGGCTGCAAGAAAGCTAAAGTAAGCATGAAATAAACCCTCATCGTCCACGCAACCAGCGCAGCGACGATGTTGTCTGCCAGGAAAAGCCAGGAGGAAAACTGTAACGAAAATTGAGATACACTTTTTGCCGAAAAAGGGAAAAGCATGGAGATAGTCAATTGGAAAATTTACTGAAGAATCGTATTTGGAATACATTTAATCGTTGATAAATGGGGTAAAACAATTTAAATGTAAAATATTTCTTTAATGTCTACCTTTTAAATAGTAATTAAACCATTAAAATCTTTAGTAAACTTATAAACAAAGACTACAAATTGGGTTGAAGCAAACAACACTATGATATGTTGCATAACATCATTAAATTTTGTATACCTAATATTAAATTTTTCTTTAAAAATGTATAGGCGATTCTCATCTTATTGTTATATTGTCTAAGGTAGAAGCATCTTATTAAAAGTGTTTCATATCATTTAGAATATTTAATATTATTTTATGTAGCAAACTCCAGCCAGGAACAACCATTTCCAACTGACTTTTCCCAAACTTCCCTTTTTTTTACTTCAGGGAAAACATTGCAGGCCAACACACGCAGCGGGCTCTATGAAGATTTACAGGTTTTAACGTTGCCAGTCAGCAGAACGCTTCCAGTGGGTGTTTGGGGAGTGGGTGATCCTGGGCAGGGTTCACGGTACAGTGTCGCGTCTGGCATTATTCGTGGCAAGGCTCCATGCACGGTTTCCTGTGCGCCTTGCCATGTCGTCATGCTATCAGAGCTGGCGAATCCGGAGATGGGTGTGTGGAAGTGGGCAGGAGGATACGAGGATACAAGGATACCGGCGGTCTCTCTGGATGCGAGCCCGAGGATGTGGCCAGGAACTGAGGCAGAGTGTGTATCGATTTGTTTCAATGTTGAAAGAGACAAAAATGAAGGAACTTTATCTCAAATAGAGTTTTAAAAGAAGCAAGGAACCTCTTAAATATCGTATAAAATTTATTAACCATAAATTCCTTTCGAAATATGTAAATATTTAATGAAAGCCACTGTGCAAATTCAATTTATCCGATGGAGCATACAATGTGCTAATTGCAGAGGAGTCCCGGAGGAGTAAGAGTTCCCTGGTTTCATGATTTCCAGTCGTATTTCTCCCGCTTCTCCATACATATTTGATGAGCGATAGCACGCCCATAATTAGGCGCTACCCAGCGACCTGAAGCCCCGACTCCGCCTATCTAGCCACCACTGGCAGTTGCATGCAACATAGTAGCCATGCCGCTATCATAGTGCAGATACAACCCGGGATCTGGGATCTGGGATCTGGCCCTATCGGCGACCACTATCTGGGGCGAACCAAGGCCCAACTCGACAAGTGCGTGCGACCTGGTAATAAACGGAGCATAAAACGGATACCTGTTCCGGTGTCGCTTCTGGCATGGAAAGGAAAATAATTAAGTTAATGCAAAATGCATTTTCATTATAATTGCCACGGGGTTGTGTGCGAGCTAAAAGCTAAAATCTATCACTTTTAATGATCTTGCTTTGGAGTTGGAAAATTGAAATTCAAATGAAGGCGGGAAGTCGGCTTTTCTGGGGTATTTTCTTTACGAATTGGAGGTTGTCCCTGCACGTCTTTCCCTTCCGTAAACTTTAAATTAACTAAAATATAGCGTCTGGAGTATAATTTTAACTTGGTTCTTACCTTATGATATATTGGGCTTTAGCCGTATTATTCAACATTTTAATACCTAATTTTACTTTGCGAAAGTGCAGTCTCTGCTCCATTCCTGCTCTACAAGTAATATATATTTATTTTATAATTTTCATAACTTGTTATCACCACCATAACCACCTCTCGCCTTAACAAAATACACGTTTCCCCACACACAGACCCTGCAATTGAAATTCAAAGTACACACATTCCCCAGTAATATTGGGCAAAATTAAGTTAAGCCAACCGACAATTTGGTATCTTAACATCTCGTTAAGCAGCTTTCGTTTTGTGAAAGGAGATCGGTGATCCTTTCAACGCTCTCTTTTTCTTTCCAAAAGGACCCTCAATGAGGGGACCATTAAATTCATTAAAAGTGCATCAATGTGTATCCTCAAAAGGCCACGTAATTTGCCTGTAATCCATCAGCGTGTCGCCATTGACACCCCGAGGGGGCCCTCCGTTTTCATGGGGCCTTTATATGTAATTTAATACATTTTAAAACGAGGAAAATATGAATTACAATGTGGGCCTCGACATGTTAATAAGATGAAGTACGTGAATATGCACTTTGGCTGCAACTGGCAAATTCAATTAGGGACCCAGGACAGTCCCAGTGCGCGATAAGTGGCCGCCACAAAAGCCGCAGACGAGGCCTAGCTTATCCTGGATCGGGATCGGGATCGGGATCGTGCAGCTGCGGATTCATTGTGTGCGAAACGAGCGGAATGCGTAATTTAATAAACTCGCGAGGGCAACTAGGAGCAGGTTCGGGACATTTGCCACAACGCCTGCCAGCCATCGAAACTAGTCCTGGCGACGGAGCAGCTTTAATCCTGCCTCGCATTTGCGTAATAAAAACTTCAAGTTTATTGTTAATTAAAAGGCCAGCCAGGCAGGTCCTTTCTGTGTCCAGCTCCTGCTCCTGCTGCAGGCCTCTTGACGCAGCTGCTGTCCATTCGGGCCATGTCTATCAATGTAATCGCTTTGCGACTGACACAAACGTGATCTGTCCATAGCCCCAAAGTGTGGAAATTATAATAAATTTAGCTGCATTTGGCCCGCAGTTTCTCGCGTAATTATCCTGGCCAGTCCCGGACACCTTTAGCCAAGTCCAGCGAGCTGCAATTGCATATTGCCATATTGACAGCTTGATGGATGTTTGGAGCCCAAGTAGTTTTACAGCGAATCGAAATTGACGGAGACGGTGCAGGTAGTACACTGTCCAAAAGGATTCTCTAATTATGGGGGAATTTGTTAGAAAAATATATTCTTTAACTTATAAATATTTATATATTTAATGAGCTTAGCTTATAAATTATATTTAAATTATGAAAAGTGGTTTGGAAATATTTTTTAACACCATTAAATGTAGGCATTATTTTGTATATATTTTCTATAGTATTTTATTTTATAAGCGTTTTAAAGGCAGGCAAAGCTTTGTAATTATTTTGTACCTTTTTTGGCCAAGTGCATAGCCAATACTGCCACGGGTGGTCCGCCGTCAAGTGGCTGGACATTAAGATTCGTCCGGCGACTACCGTTGGCCATTTAAGACAATAAATTTCATAAATAGCTTATGCATAAAATGCAGTTGCTCCGCTCTGGACCCGGCTGGCTCTCAACTCCCGCTGCGTTGATATTAATTGGACGACATAATTGCGGGGCCACGTTGGCCATAATAATGCCAAGTGGAGTTCGCGGATCGTGGATCGGAGGTTTGGTGGTTGGCGGGGTAATTGCTCTGGAAACACGTTCCACTGGCAGCACTCCCCAATCGCCGAGGACTACCGCACTTTTGGCTGGAATTTGTATAAATTTGGCAAAGTTTCGGAGGGACCCTCGTAGTACCATAATTATGGGTTTGTGGCGGTGCACACTCGCACACAGAAACACACATGGGTGCAATTATGGGTGAGTGTGTGTCCGCGTTTAATTTATTGTCTTTGGCGCTGCCCTAAATCCAATTGTAATACAATACGCGGCATTTATCATATTTAAGTACCGACTCCAAACGCACACACATCCTGTATTTACGGCCTGCTAATGCGCGGTTTAGGTTTAATGAGTGCAGCGCGCTAAAAAAGATGCTAGGAATATGAACAAAATGTATATAAGAAGAATATAAAAGATCAAACAACAACTTGGGAGAAAAAACGTACTTAAAAACCATTTCTTAATTATGAAAAAATAATTCTAAGAAATTGATTTAGCAAAGTAATGGAGAAATTACTCTAAGAAAATATTTGTAGACTTATTACACTTATCTATTAATTCATTAATTCATTTTTTAGATGATTAATAGATGTATATTTTGCTAAGAAAATATAACCATTAATTTGTCACTCTCACTCCCCATTTAAATTCTTATTTTCCCAGAGTTTGTACAATATTTTAAAGCACTCTCACTTGGAGTTTGTTTGCTCATCATCAGGCTGAGATTGGTCCTGAAACCAGTCAGGACATTGTTATGATTATAAATATTTATTTTATGCGCTGCTCTGCCCGGCTCCAGGCCTTTGCCTTCCACTTCTCCTCGAAATCGGTTAAATGGACTGTGCTGTTTATTTTTTCTTAGTCCCTTAATAAGCCTCATGAATAATGGTCGAATAAAAGAAGGCGTTGCTCGTTGGGGGAGGCTGAGCAACCGGACATGTGTGTTAATGTGTGTGTGTGGGTGGTGGCATGTGTGGAGAGGTGGGCCAAAAACAAAACAAAAAAAAAAATACAGAAAAAATATAAAGAAAATGGCGCACAGCCAAAGATAAAGATAGATATATAAAGACAGAGGCGTAGGAAAGAAGCAAACAGAAAACATGTCCTGGCAAAAATTGCGCACAATTACGGGGCTGAAACGTACTGTACCGCACACTCACCTCCACTCCCCCTCCCCCCTTCGCCTTATCCAGGCGGAAAAGAATTATTACGTTGAATTTTCCCCCCAAAAAAATAATAGCAAAAGGAAAAGAAAACGAAGCGAAAGAATTCTCATTTTTTGATAGCCGCCCAGGAAGCTGCCCCAAGGATACAGGGAGGAAAATTAGTTCCAAAATATTTTAGAAATGTTATAAATTATTATTTTTAATATTTTAAATATTTACTATTTAATATATTTGCAAGGATATAACATAAGTTTATGTGTATTTAGTTCAATGTTCTGGGAGTTTGACTAATATTCTTTAAGAATGTATAGTTTCTTTAAGGTAGGTAGGTATAAGTGGTGAGGTTACTCTAAGTAACCTCAAATTTATAATATCTTCATTTGGGAACCCCATTTTTGGGCTCCGTGTAGCCAAGGACATGCCAGCCACATCGCCTGGCTCACGTGCATATGACAGTGGAGTAAACAATTTCATTTCGCGCAGCAGGACCCACAAGATAACTGCTACAAACGAGACGCAAGATGCTGCAGTGGCCAGGATACCGCGGAGATTGGGACAGCGACAGGGACAGGGGAACAGGGGACAGGGGCAGCAAGGACAACGACAGCACTTGAGTTCTGTTTTCGAAGTCGTGCAAGAACAACAACCACCCGCAGCAGCCGGAGAAGCAGCAGCATAAGAAGTTGCGTAAATATATTGTCCTGTCGCTTATTCCGGCATTTGGGGGATGGGAAGATCCGGAAAAGGACTTCGGACTGCGGACTGCGGTCGGCCGGGACCAATTCGAAACTCTCCTGCCAGCGTGCCGTGGGCGTTTGGACGCAGTTAGTCGAGCGTGCCGGGCGGATTTTTTAATGCGTGCCTCTATAAATTTTGCACGCCTTTTGTAAATCGTGAAGGACCCCAGGACGGGCTGCTGGGGGTGGTGTCCTGGAGTCCTGGGCAGCTGTACACGTGGCCAGACCAGTTTTTTTTCTTCCTATACTTTTTGGAAACTGTCAAATTGTTGTTACTGCATCTTTGTCCTGTGCTCGGGGGGTTTGTCTCAGTTTAGAGGAAATTCTTGTATATTTGTCATGCGAAATGTTTATCCCCAATATTTTAGCATAAATAAAGAACACTTGGGAATATATTTCACGAATTTAATTGTGACTTATGTGAGAGAAATATGATTTAAGGAAGAATTTGTATTCTTTTATTTTAAATTATATTTTAATCGTTATAAAACCTAAATACTAATCTATAAATATTTTTCTTTGTTGAAAAGTCGCTTTCTAAGTACGAACTTCACAACTCCTTAAATTAAAAATCTTTATTGAATTATAATATTTACCTAACTAAAACCTATTCTATCTTTTTAAAATCACTCACAATAGCCTTCATTTTGATCAAGTCGAGGAACTCCATCCACTCCTCCAGATCCTCCCTCCTCCGCTCCTTGAACTCCTGTCTTTCCCTGGCCTTCTGCAGGCGTCTGTCGGGTTCCCGGGGCGCCACACAGAAGGCCAGGAGAAGATTCCGACGGGAGAAACAAATCGTGTAGAAGGGTGCATCCTTGCTGGAGAAAGATTTTATCAGAAGGTCCTCCGTTTGCAAATGCTTTAACCCGCCGCGGCGTCTACTCTTGGTCGACTTTTTTGTCTTCTGGACCATTTTCTTAAAGTCCCACACCGTCAACTGACAGTCCTGACCGCCCACCACGAGCAAGTTGTTGTCCAAACAGAACTGCATCGTATTGATACTCGCCTTGTGGTGGCTCAGAATGTGAAACAACTTCTCGTTGGCAATGTCCCAGATCATGATGAGAGTGTCGTCCCCGCCAGAGACCAAATAGCGGCCACAAATGGAGAAGGCCAGCACCGTGACCCTTCCCCTGTGGCCAGCGAAGACACGCACCTGGACACCCTTGGGAATGTCCCACAGCCGCACAGTGGAGTCTGCCGATCCTGTGGCCAGGTAATTGCGATTCGGATGGAACAGGCACACCTCCACCTCGGCCAGGTGGCCCCTGAAGACGCGCACCGCCCGCTTGTTATCCTGCACCCATACCCTGGCCGTGCCATCGTCCGAGGCAGTGGCGAAGTAGAATCCCAGGGGGGCGTAGGTCACACAGCCGACGGACGAGAGGTGGCCGGAGTATATGACCATGCAGTTCCAGGACATCAGGCACCACAGTCGCACACTGCGGTCCTCCGAGCAGCTGAGCAAGTACCGATCGTCCGGGTTGAAGGACAACCTATAGACCGCTCCCTGGTGTCCCCGGAGAGTGCGCCGCGAGTCCCTCTTGGTGGGATCCAGCATCCCCCTGTCAATGCCCGCACTTCGCGTGTCAAGAGTCTTCAGCCATGGGGCCGCCCTCAGTTGTGCCAGCTTGGAGGCCTTCAGAGTGAAGATATATATGGAGGAGCTGCTGGTGCCCACGGCCAGCATGCCGATGCTCTCCGAGAAGGAGGCACAGGTCACCACCTCGTCGCAGTTCGTGGCGGTGTACAAGTATACGGAGGGAAGATTCCTCCGATCCAGCTTCTTGCGATACTGTTCGTCGGTCTTCCGTTTCTGCAAATGCATTCTCTTGACCGTCGGCGTGTAGATCCTGCCGGCCGGCGGCTGGTGAATATTCCCGTCAGGCAGCGAGCCCTTCTTTCTTGATCGCCGCGGTCGCATGACGGGCCGCGAATTAAGGTCCACCTTGTGCAATGGTTCCGGGGCAGCCCAGAAAATGATCTCCAGAAGGGCCTGTCCCGGGGCAAACCGCTGCTTGGGCCCGTCCTCCTCGCTGTACCTCCGCACGAGAATATGGGTGAGCAGCTTGTCCTGCTGCGACTTGGTCCAGTTCTCCATGTGGTCTACTAACTGGTTGTAAGCTCCCTCGGACATATGGATCTCCAGCTTCTCGAAGCCGGCCAGCAGCTTCCTGGCCCTATGAGGAACATCTGCGGGCCTGCAGATATTCATAAGCTTGTTGAATCTGGGGGTAAATGAGTCATCCAGCTGACTCGTGTATCGATGCAGGAACACCCTCGCCTTCGAAAAGTTGTCGCTGGCCATCATCTGCAGATAGGTGACGGCGATGAGGGGATATAGTAGCAGGTACAACTCGTATCTATAAAAACTGGGGGCCACTTCAACGAGGTGCTGAAGCAGATTGATGGTCTCCTCGTACTCCAGGAACACGGTTTCCTCCTTGACGACCAGAAGCCTGCTGCTGGTCGCGCCGCCCATTTGGAACTGCACGTTGTCCTCGTAGAAGTCCAAGCCATTGCGCTTATCGCTTTCGCTGTCGGAGACGTCGGAGAGGCTCTCGTCGCTCGAGTTATCGGGGGAGGATGATCTCGCTCTCTTCCTTTTCTCCGCTCTCTTCCTTTCCTCCTCCTCCAAGATGGCCTGCAGCTCCTTCTCGGGAATTTCTCCCTTGTCAATGGGTCGCTTGGCCATGGATGCCCAATATTTGAATTTGTTCTTGCCATCTGACACATAAGAAACCTCTGGGAACTCGCAATTACCCTCATCGACTGGCTTGAACTCAATTATACTGTCATCGGAATCCGACACATAGTCGCAGAGGATGGACTTCACTTTGCCGGATTTTGCATTGGATTCCTCGTCCGATAATGCCTCTGATTTTCTGTTGAGGAAGAGCATATAAATAAGACTACGGATATTTCGAGGTTTTGGCAACCCACATTGTAACCGGCAAGGGAATAACTAGATTGAAATCCATATCATAGAGCGGCATAGAGGGCAGGGGTCCGGCGGGGATCGTCGCCGGACAGTAGAAGTCATCCCTGGTTGCAAGTGGAGAAAGCGATTTAATTTTTAAAAATCAAATTAAGATTTTCTAAGACCCGCACCTCTCTTCCTCCGCGTAGTCCGTCTCGGAGTCGGTGTAGTCATCGGGGCTCGATTCAAATTCAAAGCCTGAAGCAAACGATAATAGTCTTGGTTAATTCTGCGGAATCCTATCATACAACACTTAGGCTTACTGTCTGAAGCGGAATCTTCGTTTCTTGGCGATTCCGAGCTGCTTGACTTCCGACTGTTAACAGGATCGTATTTCTCCTTATAGGGAATCTCCGCTATCTGGGAAATGGTTCCGTTTTTCGGACCCCGTTGGATGACTCCATTGCGAGGTTTTTCGTTGGACTCACAAAGATGATTCTTTTCAATTTCGCAAGTCTCTAGTTTTCCATTTTCGATTTCAGAGATTTTCTCTTTTTCGAAATCGGAGTCCGAGTCCGATACGGAAATGATTTCAACATCCTCGTTGAGAGTCCGCACTACATTCTCAATATATTGCACATCCTCATCTTCGAAGGCGTAGATGTTTTTCAAGGCGGGACCTATATTACCTTCTGAGACTATTGGTAAAGCGTCCACCGCCTTGCGGTGTAAAATCCGACGTCCGATCTCATGCTGTTAAAATTAAGCATTATTTTAAATATATGTAACTAAGTAAGTAAGTAAGGCCGATGTCAGAGCAGTTGTTCAGTGTTATGCAATCTAAGTCACAAGGAAAATCACAACAAGTCGGGAAGGAAGGATAGAAAATAACTGGGAGCTCACTTGGCTCAATGCCTCGAATGGGTAAGGTTCTCCCCAGTCTTTCGGCTCCGAATATTATCGCTTTTCCGCGCGCACACTCTGACATCGGGCCAGGAAAGATATGTTCGGTTTTCTTACATCAGTTGGTTCTGTTTTCACCTTTATATTCATCTTTTTTTTGTGACGAAATTTGACAGCTCCAATTTCCAGGGCTGCAGTTTTCTAAAAACTATTAGTGTGCCCATATTTGGTTACAGGAATGTGGCCATCTCAGCTTTTGTGGTTTTTATTCTTTCGTTCTCCTCTGTTTTTTCGTGCATTTCCTACAATTTTCCCTGACATGACGCGACCGCTGATCTGAAAGAAAATGCTGGCGCAGCATCACATGAGGGCGCCGGAATCCAAGGGCGGGTTCAAAAAAATATTGAAAAAAAGAGGGAAGAGAGACTGGTCCGTGGGTAAAAAAATTAATTTGCATACCCAATATTCAACGGATTTGCCGTGGCTTCCCATGCCAATGTCCGTTTGATACCCTCGAAGAGGGTAGCTTCAACGGGGCATATGGGTGAAATAAATGTGTTATTTACAGGATTTATATTTTAAATAAATAACTTTTAAATAAAGATGATTTACAAAAATAAAAAAACTTTTTTACCAAATGTACACAACTATTAAGACAATTTAAATAAAAAAAATACCACGTTTAAATATAAAATAAATAAAAACGTTACCCTAGAACACCAGAAAGAACCTTTGTGGAAGACTAGGAAAGTAAAACTGAGTGTATTTCTACTTTGACAACTAATACTTCGGTGTTTTTCACTTCGACAACTATTCAGAGACTTTTCATTTTTTTCCAACGCTCACTTGTTAGTGGAATTGTGCGAGTATGCTGGCGAGCTCAACCCGCGGATGCGTTGGGAATTTTCGCTGTAGTTCCCCGGCAATATGTTGAGCCCGGCAACTCACTTTGCAGGACTCGGGCCAAGGGAACAAAAAAACCAAAAAGGATATAAAACAAAAAACTGGCGACAGGACAACCCGCAGCAGAAGCTGAAACGCATTTCGAGCTGCATATTGTTTTGTAATTTCCACCATGATTTATGACGCTCCTTTGGGGGAGAACCACTTTAAAACTTTAAAATCGGGCTGTAATATATAGTCATCCGTGTGGATGGGTATGTGTGTCAATGGCCAAGGACCAGAGTTAGGTGGAAACACTGGAAAACAAAGCCTCATTATGGGCAACAACAATTGCCAAATCACTTGATACGTAATGCTGGCCATAAATAAATCACACTGCAGCAGCATAATCCATTGTAAAGTGTCGAAAAACTGCAATTCAAATGCAAATCAATGCAAATCGATACTTGAATCATCGCCCAGACTCACAGGCTCGCACAAACACCCAAACCCGAGCCATGAATGATTCATGCAGCCGACGCACGCGAGCAACATTCAAATGCAAATGCAAACACACCGAATGCGAAATGCAAAATTATCCCAAAATGCAAATGGACATAGTGCGAAAATGCGAAAATGCTCGAGGTGCCGACGAGCCGAGGAGCCGGGGAGGGGGAAAACCCGCTGGGAGGGCAACAATCAAATCAAAATAAATGCACCGCCCGAAAACCCTAAAAACCAAACTGCAACAAAGGCCAAAAAATAAACACGCTGCAAACAATGCCTTGCGGATTTTCGCACTTCCGGTTAACTGTTGCTAATTTGATTAGGGAGTTTTCCCTGCGAGGGGGCAGGGGCGTGGCCAGCGAAAAGGCCATAAACATTTTTAGCTGCCGCTGATTTCGTTTTGGCCTGCCAACTTATGCAAATTATCCTGTGTGATTTATGCCCAGCATTCTCCTGCGTTTGCGGAGAAGCTGAAACTTTGCTCCTTTGGGTGTAGCCGTAAATTGAATTTCATAAAATACTGTAGGCGGAACTCTTTACTAGGTGAGTTAAGGTAGGAGAGAAAAGGTGGGCCTTAAGCTGGTTTGGTTATACTTATTTTGGTTGATAATGTAAGTGTATCTTAACAAACTATGGGGTTGGCAAATAATTATAATGCATATTTTAAACAGAAAAAGATATATAAAAATGTATTTTATAAAATAAAAGTTTTTACAAAAATGTGGGAGAAGGAAGAGAACCAGTAAATACAAACATTAATCATTAAAACCTTTTTACTGTAGAAGTTTTCTAAAGAAAACCCTCATAAAAGCAAGAAGATGTTACTTAATTTCACAAATATATTTATTAATTCCGCTATAAATACAATAATAGTCAAATATATTACATTATTATAAATTGAGAAAGGCGAATAAACTAAATAAAATAAATTTGTACGAGAAGTTTAATGCATTCAATAAGAAAATATCCCATCCAAATTCAGTAGAAGGTATGAAACTTAAATAAAAACTTCAAGAATTATTAAATAAAAACAGTTGTCAATGTAGTACAATGTTTACAATATTTACAAATAATTATCATTGCATTTTCTTTTAACTTCTCTTTAAACTAAAAAATAAAGTCACTCGAAACATAATCCAAAAATAGTTTCACACGCAACTCACCGAGGCTGCCACTGCTCTTTTTTATAGTTTTATGTTTTTATTATTTCTTTCAGCCCAACCTAAGGCGTTTTTCATATTTAAATCTTCATCACCATGCAGACATATTCAATTCAATCATATCCTGTCATGTTCCCCCCAGGAAACTGGTTCTTGTGCCTTTCTTGCCTTTCCTGTCCCAGGCATTGTTCGCCTCCGAACTTGTCCGTGTCGATTGTCATGCTAATTGCGGCAAAAAGGATTCCCAGGATTTCCAGGTAGATCCTGCCGCCAGAACTTAGTTTATGCCCAGACATTGTCGCGTAAAGTGCTCCGTGGCAGGCGAAGGCAGTCGTTAAATAAACCATAAAACAAGCAATCAGCCATGGAAAACAAATAAAGCCCACCCACTAAATAAGCTGGCCAGAAGGACGGCAAGGAGAAATATAAAAAAATAAGAAATAAGAAATGAAAATGTCGCCGGGCGTTAGGCGGAACCACGAGCATGACAAACATTAACACGGCCTCTGACGCAATTTAACACCAATTACAATATCCGTTACATCTAATTATTGCGCGGAAGCCAAGGAAGCCACTGGGCAGCCGGCCGTCTTGCCGACTAAATTAAAGAAAAACACCGCCTCTGCAGTCCCCAACAGGACATGGGTGGCGCCATTTGCGGTTGCCAGGACATTAGCAATGGGAAAAACTGCGGCAAAACAGGAGCAAGAGCAGGAGCACAAGCAGGAGCAGCAAATGGCGGCCATAAAACAACAGAGAACAGGACCCATGAAATATGAGCAGGAAGCGAAAGGAAAACAGTGTCGTGGTGTCCTGTGGGGGGTGATGGCGGGGGCATTTCTTAATTTCCAACAATTTACGCTGAAAGCTTTCAGCGCTCAAATGACGCACAGACGGCTGCAGGACTCGCAGTGTCCTGTTTTTCTCCTTCATTCCGGCATGTTTTTTTTCTCTCTCTCTACCGTCTTGGCGACGATGATGATCTAACGCCATTATTTCCCCGGCAAACGACAGGCAGTTGTTAATGGGGCTTACCACTTAAGCGCGACGGCATAAAATAAACACGCGGTCTGTCCCCTGTATTTGCTTCATGTCCTGCGCCCTTCGATGCGGATGTCCTGGCAAATTAATTAACATGGCGCGCAGTCGCTGCCAGCATTTTAGGCACTCGAAAGAACAGGCACAGTTTTTGAACTAAATTAATTTAAAAATCAGCATGGGTTTCAAAATAAACTCAGATTAAAAATTAAATTCTTGTTATTGTATAATTATTTTAATAATCATATTTATTTTCCTTTAAACTCTAAAATCAAGGTAATCCCTAGCAGGAACAGCTTGCATTTATTTTTAGATTGCAGTTCAGTTTCAAATTTTCCTAAATCCTTTAGGACTATAAAACTTAAAATAAAATTTCTGATATACACCATAGTTATTGCTGAAGATATTTAATTTCTGTCAAAGAATTCCAATATTTCTTTCTTTTTATGAAAACTATAATGATTTAATAGGATTCATAAAAATTCGTAATATATTATCATTATTTCAACAAATACAATTCTTTTGTTAATAACATTTCTTATTTAAAGAGCTCATCTTAATATTTCAGTAAAAATACCATTTGTGTTTATTAAAATTACTTAACTTCCTAAGAAAAATTTATAGAATTTTTCTCAATTTGAATATTTAATTACTCCCATTTAATATGAAAATCTTTTCTAGTGCAGCTTTGTTTGCTGTTTTTCCTCAATTCATTCTCCTGTTGTTCTTGTCTTTTGGCGGCTTTTTCTTGGGCTTAATTGTCGACCAACGTCTTAGGTCCTTCAGGGCGCCCTGTCCTGTTTTCCCCTCCCAAAATAAATATATACAAAAATTCTGGAACTGGGAAGTTTGCCTGTGGCAGTTGAACAATTAAGAAACGTTTAAAGTTCAGTGAAATTGGGGCGCGGCTTTCCTTTGATTACAAGCAGCCGGATCTTGTCGAGGCTGAGGCTGAGGCCGAGTCCTTGCCACCGGCAGGACATTGGACATACGCGGCACGTTGCCTGCATCCGTTTGACACCTTTGTCGGGCCCAAAATGGCACAGGAAATGAGCTGGCCCGTACGTGACTTGTTTTCCCTGTTTTCGAGAAAATTGCAAATGTTAAATATATATATGTTACGGCTGCTGCTCAAGCTCCCAAAAGGGACAAAGGGGTCGGCAGAGAAAACGATAAGGAAGTCCCCGCACACTCTTTAACCTGACCCGGCCGCTGTTTAAAATTCCAAATTTGTGCACTCGCTCAATTTCCTTCCATTCCCCAGATGTAATTACCCAAAAAATAAAAAGGCGGAGGTTAGTCTGTCTGATTTGACACGAATTTCTCGGCCGGAGTCCGGAATAATTAGTGTCCATTGAAGGGGCGCCCGTTGCCTGTGTGTACTTTCTACGTGCCAAACACAACGCCCTGCGGCAAGGACGAACACTCCTTGGAGGCCTGTCCTTGTCCACGGTCTCGGTCTCGGCCTCGGTCTCGTTGTCGGTCCCGGCATAATTGCAATTAAAATGTTCGCCGGGAAGTGCAAACACTTGGAGGCAATTGCCGTGCACAGAAATAATAACAGGCAGATTGTGCAAATTAAAATATAATTAGAGACAAACAACGGAGAGAGTGGCGGAGGTGGGGCAATGATTATGAGCATTTTTCGATATTTAGCAGGAATTACTGGGTAAATATGAGTTTAACAAAGTAACAAAATTAATTACATTTAAAAAATACAGAAATAAATATTATATTTTCAGGAACTTTGGAAAAGGGAAACCGTAAAGAAATATTCAATTTAGCTAATCAGCTTAAATAATGCAATTCATTAACGTTTTAAGCTCTTATTTCTTAATTTAAAAATCAATCTTCCAATATTAATTTAATGTCTCTTTCAAATAACCTTTTTATTCCCCGATTTGTTAGATATTTCTGATGTCAAAATAAATCTCAAATTAAAAGCCAAATTAAAAAGGCTTTAATTACACCTAAAACTCACTCCCTTTCCTTGAAAAATTACAGTGTACTACAATGCCGCCCTCTGGTGAGCGGTGGCCGCAAAATGCCACGCACTTTCCACTGGAAGAAGTTTTGCGTTCGCCTGGAAATTAGCGTAAGAAGGCCCACCTTTTTTTTACTTCCTTCGAGGGTTGAACACAAGCAAAACGAGAGAGAAAGAGAGAGAGCAAAAGTACAGACAGGACTCGAAGGAATATACAAATACCTGGGCGAAGGATACACCTGGCTTGGGGGGAGGAGAGGTACAACTAACGAGCAAGTAATTTTGTGGGCCAACTGAGCTGCGAGCTCCTTTAATGTTGCCTTGCCAACTTTAAGCCGAAGCGGCGCTGCTCTGCTGTCCTGCCGCCGCTTTCCACATTAAGTATACGCACCGGAGAACTCTGAGGGGTGGTGCTTTTTTTTGGCTCGCTTGCTGGGAGGGTAGGCCTGTGAGGGTCGTTCCATTTTTTTGCCAGGCCACACCTTCCACGCTCGCAGGGGTGACTAAACAACTGCGTGCGCCGGGCGTTCGCTTTTACTTTTGTTTGCCCGGATTTTCGATCGAAAAACACACATATATATATTTATATATGCAAAGAGAGGGGGGGGAGAAGAAAAATTGGGAAGAAAATAAAATAAAATAAAAGCGAAATGAGGAAGAACGAACGAAATTTGCTTCGCTGAAAATCTGCTTTATGAAATGTCAAAACTTCAAAGCGAACTCAAACTTAAATGCAAGAAAATGAGAAAATATTCACTTGAGTGCGTATGCGCTGGCGACGACGCTTCTCGTCCTGTTTCCTGATTTCCTTCCCATTGTCCTTTCACTGCTGTTGCTGTTGTTGTTTGTGCTGCTGCCGCTGCTGTTTGAACTGTTGTTGATAGCCTTTATTAGTTGTTGGCCCGAAAGCTTAGGCGCTTACGCATTTCCCCGCCACTTTCACTTCCTGCCCCGACTCGAGCCGGACTCGTGCGCTCCGCAAATAGATATAATTTTTTGTGCCGCCCTCACTGCCTTCCGCTTTTCCTTCTTTTTTCCGGCAGGCAAATTTTATTAAAAAATTTTATATTAAATCAATTGCGTGGAGATTTTCTTCTTATATTCTGTATTTTTTTTTCTCCAGGCTGGGGGTGTCAGATGTGTTCATGCATAAAGTTGTTTCGGCCAGGAGGTTGGGTGTAAGTCGATGGGTTTCTGAATCAATCGATAAGGAGATAACTAGCCATTATGGAATAAAATATAAATACAGGAAGTATTTGCTATATTGACTAAATTTTATAAGTGAAAGTATTTTAAATGAAGAATAAAAGTTATATGTCATGGAAAGTAAATAATTATACTCTTAGATACATATTTAAGAAGCACAAGAAGTATTTAACGGTGCGGATTTTAAAGTTTTAAAAATGTATATAAAATTATCCGAAAATGTTTTCATCCCAAAAAAAATGTACATATTATTTGTCACACCTTGTTATTATTATCGCCCTGATAGAATTTAAAGACAACTTATAAATGGTTAATAATAGGTATATAAAAATACTCTAATAAATACCTACTACTACTATTCCATATATGTATATACCAGTATCTACTGTGTTAAAACACTTTCAAATTAAATATTAACCTTACAATTTGCTTATAGCAATTATTTCCCTAAATACCTTAATTAAGTTGTCAATATTTTGACATAAATTGTCTAGGGAGTACCTATAAAAGCGGAATTTCTCTTAAGCCAGAAAACACTTCCTATAAACCTCTCGTTCAGTTAAAACTCATCCTTAATAATGACTACGGTTAAGCCTGTAGACCGTTATCGAAAGGTCATCTCGCTGATCCGCTTCTGTGTGGGTTTCTGCGGCAACGATGTGGCCGATCCGGACTTTCGGATGTGGTGGCTCACCTACTCGGTGATAGCAGCCATTGGCTTCTTTTTCGCATGCACCATCTACACCATCTACGTGGGCGTGGTGATCAATGGAGACCTCACTGTGATCCTGCAGGCCATGGCCATGGTGGGATCCGCCATCCAGGGATTAACCAAGCTACTTATTACTGCTAATAGTGCTCCACTGATGCGACATATTCAGAACAGTTACGAGGAGATATATCGGTAGGTTTATGGAAATAGAACTATCCTACTTTTTTCCTATATAAATTAATATATATCCAGTGACTATGGCTCTCGAGGCGGTGAGTATGTGAATTGCCTGGAGGCCAGAATTGGCACAACCTGGAAACTGCTCAGCGGCTTCGCCACCCTCTACATTGTGGGCCTGGGCTTGATCATCATCTTCCCCATCTTCTACCTGGTGGTGTTCAAGGAGAAGGTCCTGGTCATGCAGTTCCTCATGCCGCTCATCGATCACACCACCGACAGTGGCCACCTGCTGCTCACGGTGGTGCACATAGCCCTAATAACTTTCGGTGGTTTTGGAAATTATGGCGGCGACATGTATCTGTTCCTCTTTGTCACCCATTTGCCCCTGATCAAGGACATCTTCTGCGTAAAGCTGGAGGAGTTCAATGAGGTGGCTGTTAGGAAAAATGAATATAAAAAGATGAGGGAGATGCTGTTCGATCTGGTGGAGTGGCATCAGAAGTATGTGAGGTAAGAAACCGCTCTTTAGGCTTCACAAAAATTCTGGAAACTGTTTCTTCTAGCCTTCTTAGAGCCACTGAAAGGATCTATAGCATAGTCCTGTTCGTGCAGCTTTTTACCAACTGTGTGAGCCTGCTGTGCACTATTTCTTGCATTTTCATCAAGGCCTGGCCGGCAGGACCCATGTATCTGATGTACACTGCCGTAGTTCTCTACAGCTTCTGTGGCTTAGGCACTCTGATTGAGAACTCGGTAATTATTTATAAGTTCAAAATTAGAAGAAATTCGTATAAATATAAATCCCTTTTAGAACGAATCCTTCGCCAGGGTTATCTACACCAATTGTTTGTGGTACGAGCTGCCTGTGAAGGAGGAAAAGTTAATTATTCTGATGCTAGCCAAGGCCCAGAACGAGGTCTGCTTGACAGCTGCAGATATGGCACCATTATCCATGAATACGGCCCTTCAGCTGACCAAGGGAATTTATAGCTTTAGCATGATGCTTTTTAATTATTTGGGAAAGAAAGATTAGGCTTTCTATGTACACTCAACAAGAGTAGTAAAAATATCTTTAAGATATTAAATCAGTAGGGATTAGTAGTACTTGTAGCAGTTGTATTGTAGAACTTTAATTTCACAGAAATATTCATTTTCAAAGTAAATACAAGTTAATATTTATGATCTCTGTATACAAACGCCGCTGTCCAGCTTTGCATGTCGCTGTAAGGACTGAGTTTTCGCTGATTAATTTTTTGCTCTTTGTCTAATGAACTTGCCGCAAAAGGAATTTAATAAACAGCATCGCCACACTTTTATGGTCCCACAAAAAAATGATGTCTGTGCGGCCACAGACCGTGAAAAATAGTACAAAAAAATTAAGATGAAGGGAAGAAGACGTTGTAAATGAGCGAAAAGTATGAAAAAGCATCGCTGGTAAGTTGTAAAAATTGTCTTTTAATGCCGGCCAAATCCAGCAGATTGCCACGTAGTGCTAATAAAATAAAGTTATGTCCGGGCATAAAGTACAAAAAGCCCGCTCCCAAATA
Organism: Drosophila bocqueti; assembly: GCA_018151655.1. Classification (NCBI taxonomy): domain Eukaryota; kingdom Metazoa; phylum Arthropoda; class Insecta; order Diptera; family Drosophilidae; genus Drosophila; species Drosophila bocqueti. The sequence continues at coordinate 2,344,642 of JAECXF010000230.1, forward strand.
GTGTGCTGCGGCCTCAAGTAAAAATCCACCGAAATCCACAGAAAAAATGGCGTTGAAAATTGAGTGCGCGGGCGCAGGAATCAGGACGCAGGACAAGATGGATGATGGGAGGCGGCGGCGGTGAGGTCGGTAAACGCATCATTAATCAAATGTCCGAAGCGTAAGCACCGTTATTCATCATTGCTTATGGATAAGGTGGCTGCCCACCTACTCCTCCTTCCAACTCCTCCACTCGAAGCAGCTCCTCATCCCCCAGTGGAAACCCCTCAAGAAAGTCTGCATGAGTTGCCGGATTTTGGTAATGAAAAAATTCTTATGGGATAAATTTTTGGGGAAGAACAGAGGAAGTACCACATCTAACGAATAAATATAGTATTTATTTATGAAAATTGATTGTTTAAAATATTATATATATTTTCCTTTAAGTCCCGAACATTTTTCAAAACTCAAATAATTAAATTTTTGATTATTTTATAAATTTGTTTAATTATATTTTAAACTACTTTCTTTTGCTCTATTTTTCCTAATATAATTTTGTTAAAAATAATAAAGAGAATTATTATTCCGTTAAGGAAAATATAGCCAATAAATTGAAATAAATTCTTTAATATATTATTTATGTATTTAATATTGGTCATATTTTACTTGAAGATATACGCATTTTATATTTTCTTTTTGCAACTCAAAAGTCAAATATTTACTTAAATTATAATTACTGAAAACAGTATAATAAATATTTATATAATTTTTTCATGGGCTAAACTAGTTTTAAACATAATAAGCTAAGCCTAATCAGCATTCCTTTTGTTTTCCCCATAAAAAAATACTCTCTATGTGACACACAAAATTTTTCTTTCTTTTCCTCTTAATTTCCATAGAATTTGTAGACTTCTGAGTCCAAGAAAATCAACAAAAAGTGAACTCTAGTCTTCAGCCTCCTCTTTCCTCCATGCAGCCCACCCTAATCACTTTCTCAGCCACCCTAATGGCGCATATCAATTTGGCTCAGCCACGTGCTGATGATTTCTTTGCTTTCCTCTTCTCCAATTTTTTTTATATATTTATTTTCCTTTTTTTCTGGTGTTTTCAGCAAATGTTTGGCTATATTTTTGGAGAGCTTGTAGTGTATATTTTTGCGGCCTGAAAGTGAATTTCGTGGGCAACATCATAAATCAGGCTTACATTGCACAGAATCATCAAACGGGCGACAATTTTTAGCAGGAAAATCGCGGCAACCGGATGTGCTAATGGAGTTTTTACATTAGAGATTGCTTCCCGTCGACGGGATGACTGGCTGGCCGGCTGACTGGATGCTGATGTTGCTTTAACTGATGTTGTTTTTATCGGGGCAAAAACATCGAGATGCTGCTCTAACACCCCTTCAAGTGTCAGTTACATATTGTCGGGACAACAAAACGCTTCACTTTCCATCACAGCAGCCGGGGGAAAAATATGGGAAAAAAAGGTTAGAATCGAAAAAATTTGCATACACAGCAGCTGAAACAGGAAGCGCGTCCTTTTTTATTTTCCTATATTTTTTCTACTGTTTTTCTGATGCCGTTGTTGTGGTTGTCTGTTCAGGAAGTGTGCACACTGAAAGGTTTCGTTTTTTTTGCTCTCTGCATGATTTTTTTCTAGTATCCTTTTTGGTGGAAAAAATGTTGTAGTCAAAGTGAAAATGTACGCGATTAATTGGCCAGTGGAAATAACCGAAATAAAATGTTTTCTGGGGGATGCAGGAGGTGGCAGACAGCAGCCCGGGGGCAGTTGGGTAGAAATCACCTAAATTAAATAGAAATTATATGCAAATTCGAATCGGGTTTTCCATTAGCCCTTAACCCCTTCGGATTCGGTTACACAGCCACAGCACGTCGACGTGTTTAAGTACGCATCATTTGGCGACTGGCTTGTAATTTAATTGGTTCGGTGTATCCTTGAATCCCGGCCACGGCTCCTGGCAACTAATTTATGCCCCTGGCCCGAAGGTCTCCTTGCACGTGCGTCGCCGTCGAGGAGTTGCCTTATTAATTATTATTCTAATTAATAAGACGCAGATGGAAGCAAGACGAGAGGCAGGGCAAAAGGAATGGAAATAAAAAGAAAAACACGGAGACGGCAATTTGCATATGAGTGACACAACAGGACATTTGCTTCCTGTCACGCAGCCCCCGGGAGAAGAGGACACAAAGGAGGCGACAGGCACGTTCGTTCCGAAAGGATGCAGATCCTGCCAAGGGGTGGGCCTGAATATTTTTTTACAGCCTCTTCAGAAATCCGGCAAATCTCATGCATAATGCAAGTGAAAAGGCCCGTGAGAAACGAAAACTCCCAGGCCGAAAATTATATAGACAAGGCAAGAACTCCCTGTGGCAGCTGCGTTGAAAAATAGTTCTCTTAACTACAATTTTTTTCTGCCAGAAAAACCTGTTGATGCCGCAAAAAAATCAATCAGTTGACGCCCTAACAATTTGCCAAAAATCCCAAAGCCACTATTGGTTCTGTAATCCCCGCCTTTGTTGAGCGATCAACCCCTGATCGATTTGCAAAAGAATCGTTTGCCAAATTGCCAGAGTCAAATGTCAAAGCAATTAAGTCGCAAAATCGAATCGATTTCCAAGGGACACACTCCCCCTTTGTCACTCTCTCTCTGGCATTATCATTGTCCTCATGTTTGCTAATTCCCCTCGTTGTTTGCCATTTCACTTTCACTTTCACCTTTCGCCTTTTGCGTGTGCCAATCTCCTCGGCTTTTCTTTTCTTTCTCCCGGGCTGCCGAGGGTTAAAAGTGTGCCAATTTCCGGTGGCTGAACTAATTATGAGGTAAAGTTATGACAGCAAGGATTAGGCGAGTAAACAAGGCACTTGAAAGGGTGTCTGATTACTTTCTCGCCTTTCTTTTAATGGGATTTGATTATTTTGAGGTGAAAAATTGTAAAAAAAATCAAGAAGAATATTTGGGATTAGGAAATAGTTTTTATTTAATGTTTAAAGAAACGAATACAATAAGAAATTATTTGTTTATTATATTATAGATGATTTCCTTTCCTAAATTTTATTTATCCTTCCAAGAAAACCTCTGTAAAAATATGTTTCCTAGTGTAACAATTATTTGCGAACTTCTTTTCTTGTATTTCATTGTACTTCCAAGGAATCTCTTTAACTTGGAGCCTTTGTTTTCGGCTCGTTTCAATGAAATTCATAAAAACAATTTCTTTTATGGCAGCTCCAGCTCCCTTCCTTGGCGTTGCCTGGGTTCTCAGGCTCAGCGAAATTGGTTTTTAAAAATATTTCACATTTCAATCTCCCCGCGATCTCTCTCTGGCCAAAAAACTTGTAATAAAAGCCAGTGTCCTGCCTTCTGTGGGCGTGGGATTTGCGGAAGAACAAGGGAGGCAGGACCCTCGTGGTTGTGGGGGAACCACAACAGTTGGCCAAGCCAAACGCACCGCACATTGTTGGCTTTTTTACTGTCCCCACAAATAACAATCAAAAAATATCCTGGCCCGACGCTGGTTGCCACTGGGGATAAGATGGCCTGGACCTGTGCCTGGGCCTGGGGGAAATTGCCGTGAGTCGTGGCAGGATCCCCTGGAAATTACAGGTGCCTAATGCAAATTTGTGTGGCATATTTCGCCTCGGCACAAATAATATTCATTTTAGCAGCGTTTGCTGAAAATTTCCGCCGTTCTCCGTCTCTATTTTCTGCACGAGGTTTTGGGATTTGGATTTGGTTTCGGTTTTTCGAATTTTTTTGAGTTTGATTTGCAGTTTCCCTTTGGCTTTCGGCTCGACGGCTTGATTGTCATCATTGAGGCTGAAAAACAGATTTGCCTCCAATCAACGTGGCACTTAATTTCGTTTATTTGATTGGATTTGTGTTTACATGGCTGCTTCGCTGCTCCGCCACTCCGCCACTCCGCTGCTCCTGAACTCCTCTACTCCGCAGGATAAAAGGACACGCTGGCTGATGGGACAGACGGCCCAGAGGCCAGACATGTGGGTGGACCGAAACGAAAATTCGTTGCAAATTAGAAAATCAAATCACTTTTGGCCGGACTCACACGCCGTCGGCAGAAAAAGCGAAGCGAGCGAAGAGCGTCCGGGAACACACACACACAGAAATTTATGAATATTGAAAAATTAAATCGACATTTTCTCCGCCGGAACCTCACCCCCAAAAAGCAAAAAATATTTACCCAAAAATAGAGAAGAGAAATAACTCTGTGATGGAGAAAACCGACTACTGGTGTACTCAATAATTCAAGCACGTTTTCTTTACTTTTTAAGAGCTGTAAAAAATATTATACTTTATAAAAAATGTATCTTGATTAATTAATAATATTCAAAAGCTTAACTTTTCCAGAAGTAAAAATCTTATTAAATTATATACAATATTTAAAACATAATTTCGCTTAAATAATCCAAAATAAATATATACAAATAATACAACATAATTATATTAATAAATAAAGAGTATAAAACCATAGACAACACACTGAAAAAAGAGAAACATGGCCACGGAAGTGGTGCGTTGTTGTTGCTTTCCCTGTTACTGTGCTTTTTTTCAACCATTTTTCCAATGATGGATTTTCGAAATTTTAATGGTTGCTCTCGCTGCTTGGCTGCGTCCAGGAGTCCTGAAGTCCTGAGGTCCTGCAAGTCCCGGAGTCAACTTCGTCAACAGCGGCGTCGCCGTCGTCTGGCGCTGTCAGCCAGAGGTTGAGGGGGTGGAAATCGGCCGCGAGGGGTGAAATCCTTGGGTGGGTGGTTTTTTTCTCTCCTGCATATATATATATATATGTATTTTTTTCTGCCAACTTCCTTTGTTTGGCAGCCATTGAGGGTGAAGGCGGTGTGTGTGGGTGCCAAAGCTTAAGGGATGGAATCGATATTTGTTTTTTTCCTGGCAGCAAAAAACACAGAAACAGCAACTGCCAGGACACGCAGGCCACCCAGGACAACCCACCATCGATGCCACCGCCTAATCCAATGTCTCAGGAGCTTCGTCGTCCTAATCAATATGCGCAAATGATAATTTTTAATGGCTTCCGAGCGCGTTTGTTTACCAATAGGGCAGGCCAACATCGCTGATTTGGCCTAGAGACAGTGAGGGAAAATAGGGATCGAAAGCTAAGCTAAAGTTAATTGTTAAATCGGTTACTTAAACTAGTAAAACACTTAAAGTTGGATCTTAGAAATTATATAAATTAAAGTTAAACTTGTAAGAAAAATATTACAAACTCTGTCAAAGTAGTATCACACAAGTTAGTATCACACTAGTTAATTCTTTTTTACTACAAAATCAAGGTGTTTTAAGCTAAATTCTTCTTGTTTTTATTAAACATTTTTAGACATATTTCTAAGTGTTTTCTTACAACGATTACTAAGACCTTGAACTGGCATTTTTTCTGAGTGTTAACCACGCTGAAGTCTCCGTAAATTTAATTTCCAATCGCCGCCAAAACGTCAGCTTCAACCTTAACGGAAATTTAATTTCCAACCAAACACAGACAACGCCGAGTCTGAGGCGAATCTCTTGGATATATACCAGAGTTAATGCCCCCGCTCGAGGTGCCACGCCTCCCGCCGAATCGATGCTATTGTCTTGAGTGGGCGCGATAGAAGGAGATTCGAATGCTAATTGCTTTCTAATACGGTAATTTCAGCTCTCCGACGACGTCTCGCTGCGAGCTTATTGCGGATTAATTCTACAAGCCAATTTCTTATGTAAATGCCAGGCCATTTCATGTTATTTTTACCCCAGAATTACGGACCCTTCAGAGGGGGGGAAAAGACCCATGTTTCAGGTGAGTAAAACGCGATGAAAATGCTAATTCAAAGGCGTCGTCTGTAATTAGAAGGCAATTTAAGTTCTAATAAATATTTCAGTTGGCAGCTTAACTTTGTGGAGAAGAAAAAGTAAAAAAATAAAGTAAATTCTCTGATTTTTTTATGGTAAGATGCCAGGGATTAAAAGGGATTTTGGGAAAAAGATTTGTGACCATAGAGATGGCTGCGAGTGATTGGACAGGTATTCCGAAAGAATTCTGTCAGGGAAAATTAGAAAAAATAATTAAATTAATGTTTACCCAAAGGAAAAGCTTTATTGGAAAGAGATTTAAATTGCTAAACCTTTTTTAATACATTTTCTAAATATTTAACAGACAAAAAATCACTTCTAAATTTTTCCTTATTTGTTTCTCAAATAAAATCTTGATCAAACCATTTTTATGCTTCGTTAAACCAACGAAACGAAACTCAATCCTATCGATTACAGCCCAAGAACCGTCATGAAAAAAGGGGAAGTAGAGAGAAAAAGTGAAATCGTATCCATGCTAATTTCCAACCATAGTTCAGAGAAACAAAAAGCCTGAAAACGATAAACCGAAAACTGACAGGGCACAGAGAGATCTGTGGGACAAGCCCCGACAAACCGACAGATGCACGGCATATTAATCTCAGACAAACAGATAGCAATGAGCCATTTCCTATCACACACAGGCACAGGAATAATAAGGCACAAAAAATGGGAATAGAGGTTGTGGAGAAAAAAAAACGAAAAAATCCTTCTTTTCCTGCCCCGTTTAATGCTAAATTATATCCCTATGCAAATAAGTTTTTTTCACTTGATTTTTTCATTAAATCATGACGATTTGACAGGAAGACCGAGAGGGATGCTGCCGGGGAGAGCTGGCGGGAAGAGAGACAGGGTAGCAAGGACTCGTAAAGGGTTGTCCAACCTTTTGGCCCCGAGCGTCCAGAGTTCGCTTTAGTTTGTTTGCTTTTCTGTGCCTGACTACCGACTGGTTTCGCCTCGGGGCCTTTTAATGGCTTTTAGAAATCCGAAATTGGAGCCCAGAGCATGAGTTAATGTGTGTTTGTCCTTGTTGTTTATCCGGCTTACTGATCCATGAAATTGTATGAGGTCAGGGGTCAGACGGAGGCGGAGGCAGGGGCACCTTTGTCATGTGATTTTAGCTCCATCCTCCGCTCTCTTACTCGCCTTTTCCCCGCTTTTCTATTGATCTTCCAATCGCTTTAGAGCAACCCCTAAATCAATATTTGGCGGCGCCCTCTGGCGTTGAGTGGCCGCGCCAGTGCTTGTCAAACTGTTTTAAAGTTCAATAATTCGCAGTTACGTTAAGAAAATATCCTTTACGTAAGGACAGCTGGGGCGCAGTGTATGATTAGCATCAACTACAAACTCATTACGCCAAAATCAACAACTGCAACTTTGCAAGTGCCATTTGCATGCCTTTTGCTTCGAGTTCCTTCAAGCGATACCTAAACAATAGAGGGCAAAATATTAGTAATGATTAGCTTAAACTTATATTTTAGGTTACAAAAAATATCCAAAGAGTATTTAATGCCTCAAAATTAAATGATGCAATTCTATTGAATAAAAATCTTCATTGTAGATAATTTATTTTGTAATCAAGGCATTTTAAAATATTAAAACCAAGTTCTTTAATTTTTTTCTAGAATTTTAAAATTTTTATTAATATTTTTTATATGTTTTCCTACCATTTACCCTTTGACTGTAACATGTACCTATAGTTTTCAACGCAATCGATCCATCATCGAGCCAGTTTTGCCCGGCGACCCAATAATGAGACCGTGTGCGTGCAGCCTACTTAATTTTCGGGAGCGGCCAGACAACAACTTTCGATCGAGTGACACAAACAACACACAGCTCATTGAGGCTGTTCCTCCTTTCGGCGTTGAATGTCCCCCTTGCAATTACCAGGGCAAAAATTAAGCAAGAAAAAAGGAGAAAAAATGAAGAAACAACCAAGTGCCGCCGCAGCAATGTTGTCCTTCGCATTTTCGGCGAAGTTGGGAGCTGTCATCATGGTTGTCCCTGTCGTTGTCGCTGTCGCTGTTCTCCTCGTTGTCGCTGGGACACAAGAAAAAAAGCTGAAAAAGCTGTGGCCTGTCATTAAAATAATGCATATACCTTGGCGAAACTCTGAAGTATGTGGGCAGAGACCCATTGGACCTTGCAGCGAGGGTTTTTTTTTTCGTAGGAAGGTGTTTATTAACAGATCGTTTGGCCAAGCGACGGCTGCATCGAGGACCCTTAACCCTTTGCTTCCGCCCTCCACTCTCCACACTTAACTCTGCAGTCGGGTGGAAAATCATGCAAAGTGTCGCCATCGCACAATATATTTAAGAATAATTTTAATAACATGCATTACAACCCGTGGCCGGGCTCTGTCATTACGAGTGCTTAATGGACGGGTGTTGTCTTGGCCCAGTTTACATGGATCCTAGGCGCACGATTGCCATCTTTATGAAGACATAACGATGCGGGAATTTGCATACGTTGCCCGGCGTTGCGTGTGTGTTGCCATAAGCCCAAAAACATTGTAATTAGAACGCGAACACTACACGAAAAGTAAGAATAGCCTCAGGTTTATTTCGATGCTAATTCCTTGGAGGGGATTTCCTTTATATTCCGCTGACATGAAAGCGAAAATGTCTGGCAAAGCATAACATTAAAGGAATACATTGTTTCGGACAACACTTTGTGACATGACAATTCTCTGTTAACTTTTGTTGTTAATTTAAGAAATGCAAAAGGGAAAATGAGCATGTGTGACTCGGTGAACCAAGTATTAATTTCACTATAATAAGATTATGTCCTTTAGCTACATTTACTCTTTGAAATGTTGATCCTCCTTCTCTTTAAATCACATTAAGCTCTTAAATTACAAAATAAGAACTAATTTCCTTGAACAACCTCGACCAGGTCCACTGCCCTCTTGTTAAGTAAGCGAAAAAACTCGTTTATATCCCCCTTCCTGATTGGGGACTTTCACTTTTACACTTGGCAGAGGAAGCGCCAAGTACATAAAAGTTCAACTCCCGATCTTGTTTCTCACAAGACTCGCAGCCTAATTACACTTAATTTGAAGGCAAGAATGAAGATACGGGGAAAGGGTTAAGGGCTTATAACTGCAAACTGCAGAATTCTTCACTCGAAGAGCTGTGTTCTGTTTCCTCTTCGAGACTCTGGCTCGAGACTTTGCAGCTCATCCACTTTGATGCCCAACGGTGCGAATCCTAACGCCGGTTTTTTGGACACTTGAAAAAATTAATTGTACCATAACTTGGATACGACTTCAAATTCTACAATCACAAGGACTATATAATTTATTAGTTAAAGTATTCTATGTACATTAAATATTATTTTTAGGCTTGAATTTAAAAATGTTAACTGATAAGCAGCCTGGCAACATTCGAAACAAGTGTAATAATGACCAAAACATATTTGATAACCTTATTTAAATAATAGGAAAATATATATTAAATTGGTAATATCCTATTCCATTAAAAAAAAATGAATTGAAAATATTTCCAGTGCTTTTTAAAAGTCAGCCAGTTGGTCAGTTGATCGCCAATCGTCGATCGAGGCGTGAGGGGGCCTGCTGCTACGTGTCTTTGGCACGCAACCCCGATGCATGTTTACACTGGCGATTATCCCGTTGGCCCTCCAAAACCCAACCGATCCGACCCTACCGATCCGATCCGATCCACAAAAGAGGAGATAATTTGCCAGAGCCAAAGTCAATGGCGATGGCTAACTTGTTTGTTTTGCCCACCGAGGCGATCCCTTGCCGGATCGTTAACGCAAATTAACGAGCAATCATCAAATCGAAGCCAATATTGAGAGGCAGCCAGGTTAGCTTCGTTCTTGGGCATTAAGAGCGTTTATTTTGAAATTAATGCGCAGGCCGGGGAGCAGCTGCCGGCTTCTGGTCCGGCTTCAGCTCCTGCTCCTGGCTTGCGGTATTCGCTCATTAACCCTTGGAAATTACAACGGGCAGGAGCCGGTCCGCTGGTCAGCTGGCAATGTCCGGCATTTACAACATAATTCATTTCGTGGCCCTTTTCGGTTAATAATAATAATAATTGCGGCGCACACAACTTGCTTATTAATTGCTTTTTAATAATTGCCGCAAGTACAGCATTGAAATATGTCTGCAAATATTCGCACAATTTATCAGGACAGTCCCGCACTCGCTTGTTGGAAATTATTGAAATTAATTTTCGCATTGCATTCTTAAAAATGCAAACTGATAATTGCTCGCGGGACCCTCATTACATTAATATTTATCTTGGCTTTGATGAAGGGTTATTTATGGTTTTCTTGTAATATTTTGAGGGAAGGTCCTGCCGCACTGCTTGCGCTGTGCAGCATCCTGTGAACTGCTTGATTTATCTCAAGGTTCTTTGGCTGTTCAGCAGATGGCGCCTGCTGACGATGGGATTTGCGAATTTCTAGGGGTTGATTTATTGCCATTAGAAATTTGTATTGAATTTTGTTTGGTTGGTTCTGGATAAATCTAATTCTAAAAGGATTTTCTTGGTAGATATTTATTATTATGTATGTTGTAATTTATAAATATCAGCAATTAAAGCTGATTTTAGTTTAATTTAAAAATATATTCATAAATGATCATTTCTTACGCTCGAATATTATAGTTTTGACTCTTCACAATTCTTATTTCGGATAAGTGGCATAGCACTTAGCTTTTGACAGCAGATTTTGCATTTTTTTTTTGTTTCTTGAATTATTATTATTTAAAATTTCAAACGATATAATTATTTAATTTGATACATATTTGAAAAGTGTTTAAATGTGAAAAAATGTCTACAAAAACATTAACATTAAAACATTTGCTTACAAATACATTTTTTTCAAATATTTGTTAACCTAATTGAATTTTTCTTTAATATAAAATTAAGTAAAAGTACAACAACATACAAAAAATAAACTTTTAACAATGAAATGGAAACAAAAAAATGTTTATTTATTTATATCTTAACGTAAAGTTGAAACAAATATATGATAAAGTATCTAAGCAAAGCAAACTCTATCTTTAATACTATATATTTAAGAATGTCCTTAAATCTCAGTTAACCCACAATGTCATAGCAATCAGCTTTCATACCTTAACCCACAATTTCGCACCCCATACGATCGTTCTCCTGCCATAACCCTTAAGGGCCGTGCCCCTTGGTCTTTTGTGTGCTAATTAAACAAAAGGAAAACCCTTTCACACCTTGCCCTTGCCATGGAAAACTGTTACAACTTCTTTTGTGCGGTGCGAGAATAAATTTGCATAATTTTTGCGCAGCATCATCAAATTGCAAAATTGCGAAATTGCGAAACTGCGCGAGTAACCAGAACAAGCGAAAATATTAATTTTCGCTGTTTGACATGTCGCCCTGGCATCTGCCTCAGGTTTTCCCTCACCTTCCCTCAGGTTTTTCCCCTGCAGCGGCATTCGCATGCAAATGAGGCAACAATCGAGCCGACATTTGATCGTTTTTCGAGTTTTTCTTTTTTAATGTTACTCCACAGCGATCCTCTGGCCATTGTCCTTTGATGATTTTGCATATAAATCAAGTTTCCTTTTGCAACCCTCTCTCAAGGAATTTGCATGCGAGTGAAAAAAAGGAAGCTCGAAATGAAAATAAAAAGTGAAAGGGCTAGGCTACCCTCTTCCCGGATCGTGTGAATGTTGTGGGTAATTCAATTAGAAGTTTCTAAGGTTTGCAAGGAACTCCCTTGCCAGCGAGGATGTGTTCTCATCTCCTCAAGTTGCTCTTGAGAAATTCCATTTCGACAGGCAGTTAGGATGATTTATTGAACCGGCATGTCGGGGCCACCAGGATGGGACGTGAGGGGTTTTCTAGGACAAGCCAAATGCACACAGAGATACACAAATAAAAAAGGGAGTTTGAGGACTAAGTAACTAAAACTTTTTTAAGAAATAAAACAGTTGCTGTATAAATTATTTAAAACTATTAAACTAAAGGAAAGGCACCTACAAAATATTCTTAGGCTTGAAATGTACTTTTTCAAACATATATTTTAACAGTGCACTGTACGAAAATTGTAGAAAGCTAGAGAAGAAGTGCTCAACTACACGTGTGCCAAATTCATTTCCATGCCATCCTTGTGGGCGACTATTGATGTTCTTGTGGGTTGCCCCTCCCCCTCTCCCTCTCTCTTACTTAGTATATGTCTGTGTGTCTGTTTGCTAAAGGATAACAACAGCAGTGGAAGCAGCAGCTACAGCAGCTACAGGATCTACAGCAGCAACAACGACAGCTAATACACAATTTGCATATATTTATCCATCAAATTGATGGATGCTACTGCATACATAGCGGATGGGGCGAGGCAGGATATAGAAGGGAGGAGGGGAACCCCATAGGAGGAGGGTGAGCTGGCGTTGTTGCTTTGACACGTCGCAATACCCCAAAAGGATAATGACAAAGACAGTAACAGCAACATCAGCAGAAGCAGCGGCCACGACAGCCGGAGCAGCAGTCAGGACAATGCCACAAGACACTGGGCAGAAGTATATTTTGATTAAGGAAATATAAAATACATATCTAGCTAGGTTCACATATAGCTAAAATGTATTTTTTAAATTTTTACTAAGGTTATATTAGAGTCAGAATAAATTCGGGAATACTCAAATCTTAATTTATTTGTAAATCTTATTAAAACTCATTAAGGATTATATAAAGATTGCCTGAAACTATAAAGAATAAATACATTTTTAACCTAAATTATAGAATTTATATTTGTAGGTTATAAACTATTTTGTCCAGTGTCCACACACACACTCACAGTCACACACTTGGCAAGCGTGAGCAATTTGCAAGGCGCTGGCGAAAAAGGGCAACAGGAAACTGTCAAGATGGAGGAGGACTTCTGCTGCCGCTGCTGCTGTTCGGGAAAAGCGGCAAGGAAAAGCATCCTTTAAGTTTCCTTTCTCTCGCCTAGGTACCCAACCGACACTTCAATCGTGCCACGTTCGACGCTGGAAAAGCGGGAAAAGCGCGGCGGGTGAGCGAACCTCGAACGAAGAAGAAGGTTGGCCTGCCATGAGAAAATTACATTTTCCCCGGAAAAGCACTCAACCCGAAGACATTTTCCGTTGGCACTGGCAACTCAGTGTGGTTGATGCTGCCACGAGGGGGTGGCACGGGTGGCGGGGCGGTGGCCGACTGCCATTTCAAGTGGGGCCTTTGTGCCCATGTATGTGTTAGAATGTGTGTTTATCTGCCGCTGCTTTATATCCTTTTCTGCCGTCGCTGCCGCTGCTGCCTGATAACAAAATTTTCTATTTTATCTCATAAAAATATATGTAAGATGCGAGGGGGCAAGCTGTAAAGGGGGAAAAGTATAAGAAAAGGAAAATTCTTTTATGCATACTTATACATTTTTATGTAGCGATTGTTGAGAGAGGTTTCCTTGGAAAAGAATCAACTCCACATTCAGAAAAAAAGTCACCAAACATTTTTAGGATACTTTTTAAACAGAAAGAAAGTCTGTCTTACTCCTTTGTTTATTAAAAATGGTTGAATTAATATTAAATATTTATTAATTATAAGAATAATAGATTTATTGTCGTTATATTAAATATTATACAAAATCATAGAACGGTTGGATTATGCTTTTATATTATTAACCATAAAGAGTCCTAATTTAAGTTACTCATCAATATTTAATATTTATTAATTAATAAATTAAGGTATAAGTTATTAATAAATTAATTTATTCTCCTAAGAAAGTATTCAAAAAAGCCTTACTATATTTCCTTTACTAAATACCCTTAAAAATAATATCTAATAACATTATTTCTTAGTGAAAATCCTTCATTCTTTTCTTCGCCTGAGAATCAATCCCACCTCGTTTTAGCTTTTCTTTTTCGCTCCACTCACAATTAAGAGGGAAAAATCTTGGCAGGCTCAACTCTTTGGGCGCTAATTTCCCTCGCTTTTCCGTCTAATGAACAGCTGTTTTTCCGCCGGCCGCGAATCTAACGATAAAAATAAAGCCAGAAGGAGAGAGCACACGAAAACAAGTCGCGGAAAATTAAAAAGAAAATGAGCAAAAGGCAGTGCCGCGACGTCATCAGCTGTTGCCAGCCTGCCCGCCTCCTACCCTCGTCATTAGCGGGAGAGTGGAAAAATAAGGAAAGGTGGAGAGAGCAATGAGTGCGCGGGTGGAAAATGAGGAGAGGAAATCCCGCCAGCTGGGTAAGTGGGTGCGCTGGTGTGGGCGCAATGAATGAAAATGAAAATCGCACAAATGAAAATGAGCGTCGAGCATCGTGACGTTACCGGTGTTTTGGACGTGGCCAAAAGCACGTGTTGCCGGCTAGCAAATTGCTAAGGAGAGAGTCGGAATATTAAACACAGAGCGGGAAAATTATTCCACACTGGACTGAGTTAATGACTGTAAACGAAAAGTATATACTAACATTTTAAATAAAAGACTGAGATATATTTTAAATGTTTTATTATATAACAAATCGATTTTTATAATGTATGAAAATATTTATAATATATTGTATCTTGTGACTGCAATAACTTTTATATATTTAATGTATTACTTTATAACAGGTATTAAAGTTAAAATACTTAAACTAAACAGTTAATAAGAACGCTTTATTTAAGATAACTTTTTTAACCACTAGACAATGCTTTAATCCAGAAATGAGTTTCTAAATTATAACAATTATTTCAATATCAAAATCCTAATTTAAAGTATAAATACTCATAAAAACCTCTTCCTATCTTCCTTTTCCCTTCTGAAGTTCCCAAAAAACAAAACACAATTAAAACCAGAGCGGCCCAAGGACACCAGGACACAAAACCGCCTCACACGCCCACTCACCCATTTTCCAGTGGCACTGGCAGTGCTTTTGCTGTTATTGTTGCTTGCCGGCACGTCCTCGCTGGGTCGTGTCCTTGAACTAGAAACCCGTTTAATTTAACTGTTGCTTAATTGCTGACAGAATCGGAAGAGGAAGCAACGGCCTCGGCGTCGGCGTCGTCGCAGCCTCTGCTGGCGCCGCATTACGTCATTAAGGAAACCCCAACCAACCTGCTGCGCTGTAGCTGCATTTTCCGCTGCCGCTGTTGCTGCTGGAAAACTTTATTTTGGGTAATTTTCTTTGCCTCTGTGCCTGTGTCTTTGTTTCTCATTTTCATTTTCATTCATTACCCGGCGTTAATTTCCTCGTTCCGACTGCCAGAGCGTTTCCCCCACCAGCGATTTTCCAAGCCGAAACGTTGGCAATGAAACGGGGGTTGCCAGCGAGCGGCCAGCGAGTGTGAGCGGGATGCCAGATGGACGCAAGCAGCGCGCATGCGCACTGGCCACAGGCGTCGACGTAGCTGCCGGCGTCGCAGCAGCGACGTGGGTTTCCCCTGCTGCAGGAATACAGGAGCAGCAGGGATAATGGCTGTCCCGTTCTCCCTGGCTCCCACCCCACTTCCCGTTTCTCACTCTCTGGGAGGACTCTGCTTCATCCCTCTCTCCTCTTTCTCTGTTCGTCTCTATTGCTCTCTCCACCTCGGGCAGCGACGCTGGCAGCGAAGTCGACGCCTTAGGGCGACGGCTACGAAATTTGCATGCGCCCAAAAATCGGGTTAACTATATAGATAACGGTGATACAGTGGACATTGGGATATAAAATATGGAGTTTGGAATAAAAAAGGTCCTTAAATATTTTAGAAAACTTATTTTTAATTAAAGTCTTTTATATTATTTTATTTTTCTATAATTTTTTTTTTATTTCTATTTGATTTATAATTTTTTATATTTATTTAAAATACCAATTATAAGTACAATTTTTGGTAGAACCTTATTTAATTTGGCAACTAAAATTCTCAAGTACGAATTCAGGGACTTACTGTTATTAAAGCAAACGTAGGGTTATGGATAGAGAAGCCAACATAATGGGTCTTTTTACTCTTTCAAAATTAACAATATTGTCTATAACAAATTTTATAATTTAACAATAAAATATAGATATAAAAATAATAAATATAGATATAGAAACCACGATAATATTCCCTAAAGCCAACATTCCTTTAACAATTTTCCGAGTGTCTACTGTACGCAGAGATATCAGTGTACACATACAAAGGCGAGTGTCCTGGGTGGAAATGTGGTGCTCTTGTGGAACAGGGGGTGGCAGCGGGTGGAAGAGGAGCGAGGAGTGGAAGCTGAAGGCTTCAGCAATATTGCTGTATTTTTGAAATTCCAATTTGCATATTTTGATGTGCGTCGTCGACGTTCGACGGTGCCACCAACTCACCGACTCACTGTCGTTCGCCGTTTTGCCCCTTGGCAATTTTCGCAATTTTATCGAATGCGCCCTGGGAGAATTTCCCAGGAAAATGGTGCCTCCAAGTAGGCAATACTTTTTATTTTTATTCCATAAAAAATTGCGATGAAAATGAAAATCCCAGGACAAATCACAGGACAATTAAAAAGGGCAGACAACAACAACCACCAGTTGCTGACTTTGCCCCGCAGTTCATTCACCTCTTCATTATGCTAATCAAGAAAAGGAAAAGCGAGGGAAAAAAGGAAAAACAAGAAGGGAGGTCTCCCGCGTCGCCGCTTAATGAACGCAGCAGCGACGCGGGCAGAGCACGAGAAGGAAAACAATAAGCGGCGTCACCTTGACCTTGAAACCCACTTTTTAAAATAATTCACTCGCTGCGGCTGCGGCGGCGGCAGCTTCATCATCATCGCGCTTACGCTGCCGAGGGAGAAAAACAGAGACACCGAAACCATTATCTCATCAACGAAAATGAAAATGAAAATGAAAATGAGCGCAGCTCCCCCCTCACACCAACGCAGAAGCAGCAGGCAGAAGGCAGCGACCGAGCAGAGGCAGCTCTGCCAGCGTCAGCTGGAAAAGCTCTCATTATCACACGGCAATAAAAAAGTTGGAGGAGTTTTTGGGAGAGAGTTGTGGAAAATTAATAAGGAAAGAATCATTTTAATTTCTTAAATTTATATTAAAGACCTCTCTCTCGTTATTACTTAATTAAAGTCCTGGAAATGCTTACTTCTTCCTTAATTTTTCTCCGTGCTATTCCTCCCACCAGTCCCATTTATTTTGTGGGCTGAGGAAAATAAAAAGGACCTCGCTCTCTTGCGGCTTTTGCCCCAAAAACAAACTAACGAACGCCGACGCCGACGAAGGACGACCTGCAACACCAACAACTTGCAACATCAGGAGCAGCAGCAGCAATGGCAACAACAACTGCGCCAAGCTGGCTGCCAGAGTAAATTTTTAATGGGCGAATGAAATTATTGCCCCCCAAGGAGGAGAAGGAGGAGCTGGAGCCCTGGCTGGGAAATTCAGTGGAACTTTTGCCGGCGCCGCTCTGAAATAAATGAAATGAAACAAGCGGAGCCCAGCAGCGAGAAAAAGCGAACGGCAAGCTGACTAACTACGAACTTGGCTCATTTTCGCAGTGCTGCTCAACAGCGATGACGTAGCCTCCGTTGCCTTTTAATGCAACAGTTTTTCCTTGCCACTTTTCCCACCCACATTTCCCAGTGCTCCGCCTCCTCCTCCTCAAGCTTTGGTGAACTCATTTCCATGGGGTTTCCCCAGACGCAGCCTTAGATATTTGTTGCTGTTGCAGTTGGCCTTGCAGCGTCTACCGAAATGAAAGCGAAATTAAAATGGCACAAGAAATTAATGGGCTACGTGGGACGCAAGAACAAGGGAGACCCAAAACCCTATTTATATTCCGGGATTTATGAGACACCAAAGGCATTTTTAGGTAAATGGATAAAGTTTATGAAGTTCTGGGATCAGGAACTAGTTTTGAAAGGATGTGAAATTTAAGGGAACAAGAGATCTGGGGTCAAGCAAAACATGGCGCTCAGCATTTTATTGTAATTGAAATATGTTACAAATATAAATAAAATACTTAGACATTTAATTTAAGAAATTAAATGTGTAAATAACAAAAAGTATCCATCTCAAACATTAATCATAAGAAACATGATAAAACACTACCCAATATGCGCTACATATTATTCATTTAACCCAAAAGGCTTTAAATATGAATAAAATATATTACATCAAATCAACAAGCTTTTATCTCTTATCCATTTTATTTAATTCCCCTTAAACCCATTTACATGATAAGAATTATCCCATCTCCCCTCATTTGCCCTGCTCATTTAATTACTCAAATATCTCAAATTGGCTGGGACAATCACTCATGGCCATTGAAGCACCCCGTATCCATTGACAAGGACAATCAATCGTCTTAACCAGAAAATGACGACAATATCAGAAGTCATTCAATCTATATATTTCGCAATCTCAATGCCCCGAGACTTGAAAGCTGAAAAATCAGTAAAAGAAAAGCCGGGGAAAATGGGCGGGAAGCTCAAAAAAGCAATTGACAAAAGGATCAGCAGGAGCAGAGTGGACAGCCGAAACTGACCCTTTTCCCTGGATGAGATGACTGTGAATGGCTGCGAATGCGAATGCGAATGAAACTCATTGGAGTGCAACCGACAAAAAATAGAATGGAAATTCTGGTCTCCATTTTGTTGCCTTTTGCTGCCCGAGTGGCGTTCTCTGATTAGAATCGACTGTGGACACGCATCGTTGGCATTGAATGGCTTAAGGTTGCCAAAGTGTCAGCACACACAAAAATTTCTAAAGATACAAATGATGGCATTTAAATAGGGATTACTTGAATTAATAAAAAAAATTGTCATGATAAAGAACAAATTTATAAATAGAAATTAAATATCCATTAAAAGAAAGGATTTAATTGTTTTTTTTTTAATATTATATATTTTATATTATTATATTTTAATTTATTAAAACTCACTAATCAAAGCTTCTAAAATATTTTAAATAACATCAATCCAATTTATGTTAATCTTTTCCCTTCGAAATGAACTGTTACCTTTGCCAAACATTATTTTTCACCCGGTTCTGTTTTTGTGTCTGCAAAAATATGCATTATACTCGTACATATATATTTCCAATAATATTTAATGGTTTTTATTTCTGCTCTTTGCTCCAAATGAGATTAAAGAACATTGACAACTAAATGAAAAGCTCCGGTCCTTTCTTTCCCAGGCCACAATTTTTGGGGTGTTTCCCAGAAGGAAAAATGGCAAATTTCCAGTACATTAATATGGCAGCCGATAAGGCAGCGGCGGGCTACATGTGTGACATATCGCATGACATTCAGCGCGTTGAATTTTCAAAGAGTTTTTTTCGCAGGACCTCCTCTAGAGCTCTCACTACCATTTTCCCTTCTCTACGTTTTTTTTTTTGCGAATTTCGCTTGCCTGGAAATTGAATAAAACAACCTGAAATGACAAACGAGACGGAGTTCGGGGGGTTGGGAAATATTTCGGTTGTTGTGGGGGGTGGATATGTGTGAGTGTGTGTATGTGCACGTGTGCACCCGTAATTTTCCATTTGTGAACTTTTCCCTTTCTTTTGGCGGTAGATTTTCACGCTTCCGGCATTGATGAAGCTGCTGAAGAAGTCGGCAGCGGAAAATGCTGAAAAACCAGCGGCGGCCGCAGCTTGACAGCCAGATAGACATAACAACAACAACAAGTACAGCATTTTCCACCAACAACATTCATACTAACAAGCCCTCTCCCCGCACACATGTGTGTGTGTGTCGTGCGTGCGTGTGAGGGTGTCAATTTGCAAAATAAAAAAAATGAAAACAAAAAATAAAAAATACGAAATGGAAATACGCAAAAGCGCGACAGGCAAAAATCGAAGTTGAAAAATAAATGGGAGACAATTTCGTCAGGACAAAATGATGGGGGACTCTAAGCACTGGGAGAAATATGTGTATAATTGTTTTAATTTGGAAGACTACTTAAAAGTCTTGCCTTGTAAAGTGTTATTAAATTTAATAGTTTTTCATAAATGTTATTTAAAAAAAGAGTAATATTAGTATTAGAATATCTGATTAGATTTTGTATCTACTTTATATATTATAGTATAAATTATGTCAAGATTAATGTGAAAAATAGTTAATGGTTTGTTTTAAGAAGAACTCACAAAATATAGTAAAATATAACCCAGTTATTTTAGAAAATATATGTTAAAATTGAAAAAATATCCAAACAATTTTAAAATGTAGTTTATTAATCTTGAACTCATCTCCTTTAATTATTTTCCTGTCGAGTAATATTTAATAAATTCTTTTCCCGTGCACCTTCGATGGATTGTGGCTCGGTTGAGTCCAATGGCGGGTCCTGTTTGTTTATGCGGCCTATATGGGTTTCAAATAAAAAATGGCTGCCAAAGGCAGAAGCACGCACACGCACACACGTGGTACCCCCTCCCCCCATATGTGTGTGTCTGTGTAATAAGATATTTTAGTGACTTGTGTCACAGCGCATGCAAATCCATCAAATGTGTGGAACCACCCCGCCTCTTTCCCTTCGTCCTGGAAGCTTCCTTTACTTATTTGTAATGGGATCACAAACACACTTCAATTTCATTTGTGACGCTTTACGCACAAACACACTGTCAACCCAAAGGGAAGCGAGGAAAGGGGGATGGCTTAGAAGGGGGATCCGGGGCTGGGAGGAGATGAGAGCTCAGAGTCAGCGTATCAATCACAAATTAATGAGATGTGAGTGCCGCACAGTTTCTGCACGGCTCGGGCCGAAAGAAGAACTCCAAACTGACAGTTTGCCATTTTGGAAAAGCGGGAAAAGCGAGGGAGCGAACGGTACCGGGGACCGACTTTTCCTCATGCAAATGTCGCCCAGCCAAATTACATACAATTCATCACATTTCATTTGGCAGAGTCGATCCAGGACGAAACTCTGTCTCCACAAGTGCACTGAGGGAATAGGAATTAAATTCTTGAGCTAAGATAATCGGCGAAATAAATAGTTAAAAAAGATTTAATAAACTATTAAAAGATTTAAAATCTTATAAGAAAGTTGCCCAAAGTTTGCTGAAAAAATTAAGCAAATTAAAAGGAATATAGAAAGAAAACTTCGAAAAATTCTTGAAATTTAAGGCCTTATAAAAAATATTACTAATAATACGCTATATTACATAGCACATTAAGCACAGGATTTCAACGTTCTAACTGTATCATAGTTTACTTTTAGGCAGAATTTTTAAATCAATTAGATCAAATCAATGGGAATATCTCTGAAAATGTATTTAAATTTTACAAAATCTAAAAATATTTATAGGTCTTCTCTTTTTTCAAAATGTTCTAAATATTTTTCCCCCTGTGTTTATATTTCTATTTCTGTTTCGGTTTCAGTTTCTGCCGCTGCTGCTGTCTCAGTTCCTGGGCAAATTGGTGGCCCCAGCATTTAATGGGCTTTGCGACAAAGGCTTTCAAACGAGCTTTGTGCCATTGGAATACTCAGAGGTAGTAGCTCTACATATGTGTCTGGCTTTGTCTACCCAATTTGCTGCTAAATCCAATTGCTTGATATGTGTACATATAAATAAGGTAACTTTAGAGCCAAGATGGATGTCAATTTACGAAGGGTAACTGAGACTTTAAGTCAGGAAAATGTTGGTTTGCTTTAAAACTTATTGATACAAATATTTCTCTTGAATGTATGTTTATATATTAATAAATAACAAGCAAATTTAAGCTACATATATTTAAATATTAAAAGGAAGCTCTTAAAGAGGTGTGAGTCTACCATTCAATAACTAAAAAACTATCATCTTAGCCTTGCCCAAAAGTAGCTTGTCATGTAGCAAGGTAACAGAAAAAGCACAAAAAAATAACTAGGAAAGAAAACCCTCTCCGTAACTTTTCCCTTATTCAAGAATCAAGAATTTGCCAAAGTCTTGGCAACAGCCACAAATTGCGCAGCGTCATAAAATGTAAAATTTTCAATTGTCTACAATCTGTGTGTGCGAAAGAGTGTGTGTTTGTGTGTGAGGCTCTCCAGCTTGAACCCCAGTGAACCGATATGAGGGGGAAGTCCCGGGAAGATCTCCTCAAGTAGCCAGACCAAACATTTTTATGGACGCTTACAGTTTGGCAACCGTTGGCCGCTTACATTGTTCACATGCTGCCGCCACTAACTTGGCTGAAAAGGCAAAGTATTAGAAATACAATAAAGTCGAGTCAAAGTGAAAAGTTTTACGCAGCGGCTGCTGCTGCTACTGCGCCGCTACTGCGTATTTTCCAACAAAGAAATTGAGTAAAAAATGCAGGAAAAGCGACGAGAAAAAACTTTTGCAAACAGCAAAGTTTGCTGGCGCCCGATGAGCACTACCTTTGTCGGAAGAAATCAAAAAAGGGAAAGAATACTGGAGGCAAAAATACTCTTAAAGGGAAATTCTTTTAAGAATAATATGTAGAATAAATATGTATAAAGAAATATGATATTAAAAATTCGCGAACCTTGATTATATAACCTACATAAAGTAGGAATTTGTTTCTAAAGTCTTAAAGCTTTTTTTCTAATAGAACATACAAGACTTTTTTAGAAAATAAAATGTTATTCTATAGTCTCACCCCTGGACCCCTTCTAGCACGCGAATATTTTGTGATAAAACATTTTGAAGGTCCTAAAAAAATAAACGAAATTTATTTAAAATTTTTACGTCTTCCAAATTTTCTTACAAAATCATAGTACTCTTTTGCCAGAGTATAATAAGGGGCCGAGTAGGGGAAAAAGCCAGCATAAAAGCGCTACCACAAATAACTTTGTTTGCCACATATGAGGCGTCGTTTCTCGTATCCCTTTTTACCATTTTTTTATTCAGATGTTTGAGGCGCGGCTTAAAAACTTTTAACAATGCACCAAAGCTGCCAAGTGATTTCTTTCATATTATTAACTTCGGCTTGAAGAGTCGGCTCATGTGAAGTGGCCACCGGTGGAGAGGAGGAGCGCTACTAGAACTGAACTTGAGGCGGCACCTCCCCAAGCATTCCCACATGAGGGGTTTCCCTTCAAACCTAGGCCAACTGCCACCCATGTCACTGCCACTTGACCGTAAAAGAGGAGTCACGCATGCGTGCCTGGACAGGGTCGTATCCCTAGGGGATTACACAGTGAGGGGAAAATTTATAGCTTTCCCAGGTTTATCTCGGCTATAAACAAGGCAATAAATTAAGCAAAAACAATTAATTAAGGAGAGGTTTAGACACTGGTTTGGCCTTAAGAAAATAGCAATTAAAAACAAGCTGAAAGCGGCTGGCTTTTATATTCTTTTTGATCCTTAAAGCTTGATCATTTCTGTTAGAATCAAATATTTAACTCCACACATTCTAGTTCCTTTTAAGCACTTTATATTAGATGTTGTATTCCATAGTATTTTTTCCTCTGTCCATTAGGTTGATTTTCCATATCTATCCTCCATCTGAACCAGCTCGCTCAAGCTTCACGCACAAACTGAGCCACGCTGAGGATCCTCAGAACAGCTGTAAAGGGTTCACTGCCTCAGTCATGCAAATCGCGCATAAATTCTAATTTATTCAAGCGGGATCATCAGAAGGGGAGGATGTCCTTTGCCCAGGTAAAAAGCAAAAAAGGTTCAACAGCTCTCTGTTGTCGTTCTTTCCGTTTTTTAGCGAGGCGTTTACGCCGGCGCATAAATTACCCAGCGAGCGGTATTCGAAGGCTGGCTCAAAGATCAAACCCCTTTTGGGCACTGGTCACGTAATGCCCACATCAATCTGTCCTCTCCTTCGCCGTTTGCCTTTGATTTCTTCTCGGGGAAGGCGTTCTGCAGGGGATTTTCGCGGGACTTGGTGGAGATTCGCGCATTTGGTTATTTCATTCGGCTTATAAACTGACAAATTCGGTAAAGACCTTCTGTCGTTTGATTGATGAGCTGGCGTCTGTGGCGGCTCAGGGCAGGCCTTTTTAATTTTTTTTTGTTTCCTTTGGTTATTATTTATTTTTTGACGATGGTTAAGGCCATGAATATTGCTCAAGTTTCTGGCAAAAGGTTAATGAAGAAATTTAGAGTATAAAAATTGTTTACAAAGTAAAAAACATTTTTTGAGATATTTTTGGAAAATTATATTGAATCAGAAATATGTTTAATATAATTAATTGTTAGGCAATAGAGAAAATATTCTTAAAAAATAGAAATACAAGAAATTTGCATCGGATTTATTATTGATATTTGAAGTACTTAAACAAATATATTTCTTTAATATAAAAAAAGGAAAATAACCTATGAAAACCTCTTACACAAGCTCAATTACCTTTTGTTAATTATTTGTTTTGTTTATTTTGAATGCCACGTATTCCGTACATATTTTTTGTTATTCAAACACTTTAGCCTATTGTGGAAGAGTCACCCAACTCTCTCTCGATGTCACCGAGCACAGCACTTGAAATTTCATGGGCAATTCAATGTCGCGGAACCCTTTAACCCAGAACTATGTGTACCCGTAATAAAAAAAATAAACTCGAAATAAAAAATAAAAATAGAGGACACACGTAAAAACAGCATGTAAATGTGTTGTTAAATGCCAGGGCGACATAAAGAAATATTGGCATTGCGCCGAAATCCAGGGCATAAATCAACAATTTCCATAGCAGAGCACTATGATATACCCTCTATAGATCCTGCAGGGGGAATCCTTAACATATGCCAGCCCATTAACATGCGATTGTCAGTTCGGTAGTGATTCGGCGCATTATGAATATTCATAGCCTGGCATTGTTTGGAATCGGCGTAACGTAAATTAAAAGGCAAATTTATAATAATGCCCGAGAGCCAGAGGACAATGGCGGATCACAAAAGGGGTAACCGCACCCCCTTAACCCAAGACCCCTGAGCTGATCAGATAAATGTTCTATCTTTATGGGGACACTGGGAAAAATGTATTTTATATATTTCACTAGAAACGGCTGCAATAGAAAATGTAAGGCAAACTATAAGGTTACTATAATTAAATAAATTAAGTAAAATATGATATGAATTAGAAATAAGTGATTTTCAATTAAATTTAAATTAATAAAGGTATCTGTAAATAAATATAATTATAAAAAAATATATTTTTAAAGCCAGCAAAAAAGAATTTGCATAAAATATTTTATTTCTTTCAAAATATTTCACAGTGCATCCAGCACTTTCCTTGTTCAGAGGGGCAAATCGGCAATAAATCGCCTTCGGATGCCACAGCAGACAATGAGAGGCCGGGGAAAAAGGGTTTCAAGAGCATCCTATCTCTATACCTCCTCCGGTTTGTTGTGTTCCTATATCTGTTAACAATAGGGGTAGTAAAAAAAAGTAAAGGGAATAATACCTGAACCTGACTTTCCACAAAAACATTGAACTCGTTCGCCGAGTGTTTGCGGTTCTGGGTTTCTGGGCTCTGCACTTAATTAGACTTTTATGCCAAACTTTCAATACACATTTCATGCTCAAATTGCTGATGTGGGATGGGCTCGAAACGTGCTCATCTGCATACAAAATCTAGGCCCGCATATCAATATCATCGTTTCCTTGGCTACCTGAAGCGAATTCGAAACGCTTTTGTCTTTTGTCTTCACGCACCATGAATTTGATTGAGGATTTTATGCTTTGCATTCGATAATTTTACGCAGCTTCTCCTCATTGAAGCGAGGTTCAGGAAGTTGGCCAGCGGATATGTATATATATATAAATATATCACTTTCTGGTTATTTTTTAACCTCTGTTTTTGCACAGCTTTGCTCTGAAAACTTTTTTGAGGGACCAGAAAAATAAAAGGGAAAGTGCAAAGAGGAAAAAGTTGACAGTCACCTTGTTTTTTGTGTGTTTAAGATGCTTTGTAAAATTTTAAAACATTATAAAAGCGTTCGTGGTATAGACAATTTATTAAAGAACATTTTATCTAATTATGTAATATGTTTTTTTTAATACATTTTTCCTAACAGCAACGAGTTAAGACTTTCTAATAGGGGTGTAATTTCTATCTTATTCTAAGTTAATTATAAAACTATATTTTCTGTTAAATCAAAAATAAACCCACAAAGTCAAAGTCGAATGCAATACGAATATTGCAAGTAAAGCTACAGCAGCAGCAACTCAAACTTGCAACAATATCTCGAGGTGCAGCAGGAAAATCAGCAACAAAGTCAAAGGTAACAACAAGAACCTTTTCTTTTTCCAACAACTGTAGCTATAGCAACAATAAAACCCGCCAACAGGCGCAACATCTTTGGCAGCACATAATGAAATTAAGCCACATTGTGCTGCTCTTGCCACCTCCTGCTCCTCGCCAGAGACCCTGTGTCTTTATGGAAAACTCAGGAAACCCCTGAGAAATTCGTGTACGTGAAAATGAACACTCTGTGTGTGCGCGCCCAACTTTTACCAGCTTGACTCATTTTCATTTTCCCTGCTTTTACCCAGAGACCAAGGCAGGGAGTGAGAGAGTCGGGCGCAATTAATTAAAACTTTGTTGGGGTTGGTTATGGTCGTGTCCTTGTGCGGGTGGCGGCGACGTCTGCTGCCAGGGAAATTATGTCAAAGTGTCTGGCTCAGTTTTTCCTCATTCCATCCTCCTCTTCTTCATTTTCATTTTCCTCCCGCTGCTTGTCTGGGACGTTTTGCGGGAATTCCCCCAATTATTTCGCCGTCGTCGTCGACGTCGTCGGAGAGCTTAATTTGTTTTTACTTTCAGTTCGGAGATGGTGGTGTGAGCTGTGGGTGTTTTTTTTTTATTATATCTGGCAACTTGTTGCTTTCTCAGCCATTTAATGAAATCAATTATGAAGAGCAGCTCTGGAAGAAGCAACTGGTGGCTGTGAAAATGAAGTGCCACTTGTTAGCCACCGCAAATGGTTATTGCCAGGACATTGGATGAATATGGATGGATATATTAAACTTTGAGTGAAGATATTATACAATTTATTAAGATAATTGAGGAATATTATTTTGATAACTTTTTATTTTAGAAATTTCTTCTACATCATGTATACTTTTCTCTTCGTGTAATAGTGGTAAAACAAATGGCAGAAAAATGTATATATCTTAATCATTGTAAATCTCTCATTAAAATTTTATTTAACTAAATTTTCACATCATAATTTCCCTTTATCCTACTGCAACCAAATGAATCTTCATATATTTATTCCCCAAATTTTTTTACTATTATTTCTCGCTAGATTTTAATGTTCTTAGCCAACTTTTTGCTGTCTCTCCCAATTTAATGACATCAATTATTGAAAAGTAGGTAGCATACAGCAACTGGTGGCTTTGGCAAATGAAATGCCACTTACTAGCTGCCACAATTTGTCACGAGGACATCACAACAGCGGCACTATCCCTGTCCTTGTATTTTCGCTCACTTCCTGCTCTTCAAGTGGCTCGTTCCGTTTCCCTTTGCCTGAAATTTCAATAAGCGAACAATGACTGAAGTCGGGGATTGGTTGCTGCTGCCTTTGCTGCGGCTCTTGCCTGGAAATTGTCATTCAAAATTCATGCAGCCCACGCAGGCGGTTCCAGAAACAGAACATCCTTTGGCAGGCGCTCAACTCGCGACTCACACACATGCAGATGGTATCAGCCCACGGAAAAATTCTTGAACACAGTAGGAAAAATAATTGAGTGATTTATATTTATGGAGAGCTATTTTTGGGTCAACTGGGGAGGGGGTGTTGAAGTTGGGCAAGTTTTAAGGGGGCAATGGTTCCTTAAAGTGGTCTCTTTTAATTTTTTATAGAAATAAGTACAGGATAGTAGAGTATTTTCAATGTTTAGACCCTTAATGTATGTGAGGAGAGGAATATTTATTTTAGTTTATTTAATGCTGCTAGATTGCTTTATTATCTATAGGTAAACACATTTTAAGGACTTTTTTAATTTATTGAGACAAACCAAACCTTTTTTATTTATTTCTTTTATATTTATATTATATTATTAACAATTTTTGTAAACGTATTATATTTATTAATCGTTTAATTTATCTTTTCATTTGTTGAATAATTTTAAAAATATATTTCTCACTGCAGTTACAAAAAAAAAACACGCATCCTGTGCGACACATTCAATTCCACATTCCTATGCGTGCCCCTAGTTATCCTGCCTCTTCCACAGATCTACCCCCTCTGCCACTATAACCATCCCACCTCCTCACTCTTACCCCTTTTCACCTTTGTCAGCCTGCAGGCACCGCCACTGTACTTTGATTTTTATTCATTTCCCGCTCGCTCGCATCGACAATGACGCTTATTATGAATTCTTTGTGATTTCGCGTGTTTTTTCTGCTCTCGTGTCTTTTCATATTTTCAATATCTTCACCGAGGCCCGGCTCCCTGTCCTTGTCCCTGCCCTTCCTCCTCCTCGGCCCCTTCAGTCAATTGAAATAACTCGCATGATGATGATTGTTATTCAAATGTGATTTCGCTTCTTTCTCCTCGCATTCCCATGCATCCTTGCGCCATGTGCCCTGCCCGTGTGTTTATCGTGTTGTTTGCTTTACATTGTGTATGCAAAAATAATTATTTATATTGTTGCATCCTTAGAGAATGGGAGAAGCCTGCAAAATTTATGCTAAGAGAATTTTTAGAATTTTTAATTGTACCTGGAAATGATAATTGATGAATTTGGAAATTGAAATTGACATGTTTCTTTGATTTCAAGTCGGGAATACTTTATTTATTATTTCGATTCTTTTAATGATAAATTAATGACATTAAATGAGATTTATGAAGAATACGAATATGGTATTTATACGTTTCTTTAGTGAGTTTAAGGTAGAAAGCAGAGTGAAGAATTTCTACTACATTTTTCTGAGAAACATTTTTGGGCTTAAAGAAAATATTCTATGAATATATATTTGTATTTAATTATTTTTTTACTTGAAAAAATAAGCAAACATTTTTATAAAAACCTCTATAAAAATAAGAATAATAAAAATAAAGTATGTTTTGTTTTTCCTTTCATCTCTTCATGATTCAATTTACCATATAATTTCAGTCTATAAGTCTGTACCATCTATTAAAACTAAAACAAAAATTGATGACACTTTTATAATGATTCCATAAAATCTTCAAAAATCTACACCAAAAAAATGCGGCAAACAAACCACAAAGAGCTGGAGAACATTTCGCGAGATGAGCTATCGATTAAACCTTTCTTTGATGGACGAACCTTGAACCGAAATCGGTCTTCAAAATGCGAAGGATATATAGGGGATATAGATGCGGGGGATTCACCCTCATTGTTCGCTGTGCGAGTTTTGTTTTCTTTTTTTATTCGCTTTTCTGGGGCCGCCGTCCCCGGCTGTCATCAAAAAATATTGTATTGTTATTATTTTATTTTTATGTGGCAGTGTCGAGGACGCTGGGCTGATGTTATTTGCATAAGGATGCCGTCGTGGTCGTGGTCCTAAAGGTCCTGCCGAGGTCCTGGAAAACCAGCAGCCAGAAGAGGCAACAAAAAAAATATATAAAAAATAAAAAGCGTTTTGTGTTCGTTCGTTTCGCTTGCTTATTTCGCATTGTAAATTTTTATGCTAAAGCGGGCCGAGTGTGTGTGAGTGTGTGAGTTGGGGGGTGGGAGGTCCTGACCCCCTCAACCCCCTGTTTAATGCCAAGCCCCCTCCTAGCAAGCCAAGCAATCACACACATTGTAATTGAACACACACGCTCGAACGCATTTTGTTTAGATTTCATTTTTTTCTCGTTGTTCGTTGTTCGCTGTGTGTCCTTGTTGCTCCTGCTCCTGCTCCTTTCTCTTTATTCTTTGGCTGCTTCTTTCTATACGTATTTTTTTCGCTTCGTTTTGTGTGTGAGTGTGTGTGTTTTTTTTATACATTTTGGGTTCAGGAGATGTCGACATAAAATGCAAAACAGAATTTCATTTTCGGCAGGAATGCTCAGAGCGGAGGAGTTGTTGTTATTGGGAATGCTACAACATTGTTGAAGCATGTAATATCCTGCCAAGGATAAGGGTTGGAACACACACACTCACACACAAAAAGGACCCTCCCCTGCCACGCTCTACATCATGTATGTTGTTGACGATTTCTGCTTGGAGTTTTTCCTCCTCTTTTTTTCGCTTCTTGCGAATTTAGTTTATTGGTTTTGTGTATGAGTATGTGTGTGGGAGGAGCCGTCCTGCATATGTGTATGTGTGTGTGCGAGAGTTCCTTTTTTGGGGTGATTGATTGGCATTACGAGCTCGACATTTACATACACATTTCATTTATGCAAATGCTCGCAATTCATATTCCACAAATACTTTAGAAAATTACAATAAGCAACAACCACTAGCAACTCACATTTCAATTTCCAATTTTAAGCATTTTCGCAGCTAATTTCCCCTCAAGATTTGCCTTAGTTAGATAAGCCCATTCCGAGATATCCCCCAGTCATATCGGATTCGAATCTCCTGTAATTTCCTGTAGCAGCTATCTTCGAAAGGTGTGAGTTGGGAGGCAGCGAGGCGAACTGGAACGAAGATGGCCAAAATGCACTGAAGGTGTGGCCAAGCTTCGGCTCATCATTCCATCGGTCACTCACTCACTCACCCAGCCATTCGGAAAGACAGTCAGTCATTCTGGGACAGACATTAGCACATCCAAAAGCATAACCAGAACTCAGACTCAGAGCCAAAAGTACACGGGGGCTGCTGGAATGTCATGCCTGACGAGTTATGCTGATGAAGAGGCGTTTAAGCTTAAGACACCGGCACAGTGGGTTAAATACATAGTATCTGTTAAGGCGGTAAAAACTAAGCAGGAAAATGGTTAAAATATCGTATATTTATATGAGCTCATAAATATAATATAATATCGTTTGTAACTAAGACCTAAGAAAAATCCAATTAAATAGCTTTTCATATTCAAAATATAAATTGAAGTTTTTAAAAATTACCCGTAAATGTTGAAAATAATTATTATAACTATATTAATATGCTTTTTATCGAAATTCAAGCGAAAACTAAAATAGGACTTAAATAAAAGGCTTTAACTTTAACTTAAAACAAAATTACGAATTAATCAATTCCAATGCCATTAACATTTTCATTTGCTTGTATTGTATATTGTTTGGCAGCAGTATATTTGAATAATAAGGAATAGCATTTCGGCTAAAAATATACATGAAATTACATTTACCATGTAAATTTTTTAAAAAATAGTAAATTAAAGGAAAAGAGCATAATGATAAATAGTCAAAAACAGAGTTCTTTTCACCTTTATAAAATTTATACTTGTACAAATATTCATAAAAGCAATTCAAACATTCCCATTTACTTAAGAAATTCAATAATGATTTAATTACATTTTAAATTCTCAAACGAAATTTTTTGTAACTGTTTATTTTTTTAAATTTAATTATTTAATTAAAATTAAAACCCTGTTTGACAATGTTCGTGCAACTCGCACAACTTCCGTGGCCTCAAGCATGGATTTAAATTAGCATTTTGCATAAATGTTTGGCATGTCATCATAAAGCAACATAGGCACGCACACACTTAACACACACATTAAGTCACACCCACACACACACACACGCACGGCTGACAGCTGAGTTGGAAACATCAAACGGGCATCAACTTCTTTGGGCACACGCGGCGTATACGTAATGCAGACAGCCTCTACTGAAAGCCTCAAAGGAATCGAAAGATTCGAGTTTTTATTATAAACCACGATATTTTTCTCATGATGTGCAGCTAGGCAAATCAGGCAAAGCTATCGCCAAAGTCGATCGCCTAGGTACTACAAATAATGTATAATATCTCCTAAGCAGCGCAGCGGAGGAAATTAATGTTCCTTTTTTGGGGCGGAGCGAAACCCACCGGGAAGATGCCTGAAACTGACGTCTGATGTCTGAGCGAGTGTGGCAGATTAATGATACAAGAAGGAAGCCGGGAACGCCCGCCCCCTTGGAACCCCAGAAATGCCAAAACCCGAAACCGAACTCATGCCAGCCTGATTAGCTTTTTGCGATGGTCATTAGTCGCTGCTCAGTAGGAATTTGGCTTTATGAAATTCCAAGAGTTGCCAACATATACGAACTTAAAAGTGGACAGTAGAGGTGGAAATGGTTGAAATGTCAGGATTAATAAAATTGAGGTTAATTGGGTTATTCAGGTATTTATTAAGATAAGAAAGAAAAAAAGTAAGCATATAATAAAATAGGATACATGACACCCCCATGTTTCTACTTCGATTTAAGATATAAAGTGTTTAAGGTTTGAAATATAATTATTAAATATTATTATTTAATTTAAACTCCAATACCTCCTCCATTAACCTCTGCTGTTTCAAATACTCATATGCGGCAGCTAACTAGGGATATAATAATAAAAAATATTTATATTTTTTTTACTCGAAATGCCTTTTTGATGTTGTGGAAATATTCATGTTGCTGGCTGGCAGCAACTACAAGTTTCTCGCATTCATATATGAAGAAAGGGATCTTATAATAAATTCCAGTACGGGCAGACGAGTTGTGGATGATGGGAAAAGGACGAACGACAAGGATTGCCTCAATGGCAAGTAGGAAAACTTTTCCTCCTCCTCCTGCTTTCCTTTTTTTTTGGCCAAATTGTTGCATGCAAATGCGAGTGAGTGTGTGTTGTAGTTTCATTAGGATTACAGTTAGCTTACAGTTTTGCCAACGCCCCCTTCACCCAACCCCATCCTTTTCGTCCTTTTTCGAGCTGGTTATTGAGTTATGACGCATGCGAATGGTAAGCAAAAGTATGGGGGAGAAAATAAAAATTTGCTGCTTATAAAAGTCGGTAACTATACCCACACACCCGTGCACACAAAAAACATATCCGAGCTGATTTCAACTTTTATATAGCAATAGTAGGGTGCACTTGGCGAAAAGGGTTTAAAAAATACAAAATAAAATGAGATTAGATGAAAATTTAAGGAAGTAAAATATATTTAAGGAAGAAAGGTATTTATAATTCACGATAAGAAATTAGAAACTTTCTTAACGAGTTAAATTAGTAAAAAGGTCAAGTTTCTAAAGGTTATGCTTCTGGAAAATTAAAACAAATTAAAAATATTTTGAAAACAAAAGGAATATCACCTGTTATGTTTAATGTTTTTGTATTAATTTGACTGTAATTAATTTCTAATATAATATTAAAAATATCATATTAAATTTATTTATCATTAAACTCGCATACAATAAAAGTATTTCTTGAACAAAAAAAGATATAGGGTAACATGACCTTAATCATTTCTATCCTTTATATAAGAAAATTAGTAAATTTCTCTGTTTTTATAATAAAAAAATTAAAAATCCACCTAATTGTTCTTCCCAGTGCATAGTTGAATGTGAGTTTGTGCCAGTGTGTGCGAGATGGCATAACAAAAGCTATGGCAATAAGCATGGCAGCCAAGGCTGAGAGACATGGCTCGAGAAAATCACAGCAGCCAGTCCCCTATTCCTCCCTCCTCCCACCAACACTGGCATCCCTTTGAATTGAAGTTGCAGCTGATCCATGAAAATATGTTGCATGCTGCCCCAGCAGCAGCAGCAGTAGCAACAACAAAATCTCGAGTACTGCTACTTACAGCTTGTGGCTCATAAAAAGAGACGAAGTAAAAATACAACTAACACAAAATCTATAAAAATGTACAGAAAATTGAGAAGCAGCCTGAAGAGCTTAGGAAAATATTTGCGTAAGAATGCAATTTAGATTAGTTTAAAGGGCAAAATTCGCTTAAGAAAACTGGGAAGATATATTTAAAGTAAAGGATTTAGATTTGGAATGAAAATTAATTGAGGTATTTAAATGGAAATTCAAAGGAATTTGTTGAAAATAGTTCGTTTTATATGTTAAATTAACAACAAAGTATAATTTCCTACTATGATAATAAATATTAATATCAAACTGTAGGAAAATTTTTCTGTTTGAGTAGGTTGCAAGTTCACATTAAATTATTTCCAGTTACTACTTTCTATGGGAAATCTGACCTATAATTTCCGAAGTTGAGTTATATCTATTTATAGTTAATTACTTTAAGAGTTATCCTTTACTTCTTGAAGTTCCCCAGTTAACCTCATTCCTCACTCTCAATTTTGACGTGTGCCAATCGCCGGTTAAATCCCTCAACTCTTTGGCTGTCCCATTCGATTGGTTTGTTTGTTATTGGTCCTGCCTCCATTATCGATTCTGGCTTTCGAATCCGTTCATTCCCCCTTTTTCATTTTTTTCTTCCCAACTGCAAGGACCCAAGCCCGGAATCGCCTCCCATTTACCCGAGGACATTTCCTTGTTGGCGAATGCTGTTGGCATGTAGCTGCTGCATTTTACATTTTTACTTCGTTAACTTGATTTCCGCTGCCAAATGAATGCAGGGAAAAGTTGACAGCTTGAAGCGATCGAAGCAGCGCTTAAAGTTTAAATATTTGGCTACGCGCGGTCTGAGAATTTACGGGGAATATGCGAAATTCAATTTACGCCAAACAAAATCATAATCCATCTATCATTCATCAGGCGGCGAACACTTGCCGCCAGCGGAAGGAACTTCATAGATACGCCAACCTGCAGGCCCAGATACAGATACAACGCATATTAGACGGCGAAGGAAATGGGAAAGGGGATGGGAATGGGGATTGGGATGAGTTTGAGGATGTGGGTCTGCAGGATGGAGGATGGATTTTCCTGGGGGGTGGCTGGAGGAGGGCCTCTCATGCCGGGGCTTTTCTTTATTTCTTTTTACATATTTTGTTACGCTTGTAAAGCTCAAATCCCCAGCGTATAAGCATTTCTACTTCAGTCGCTGCTCAGTTTAGCAGGCTCCCCGGCTCCGCTTTTTATTTCCACTACCTCTTCTTTGTTACTACACTGGGGAAAAATAGGGGTTTGAAGGAAAGAGATACTTCAGAAGGTAAAAGATTATAAAACATAGACTGGAAAGATTAAATTTAGAATTAGAAAAGGGTTAGAACAGCTTTTTTCATTCAGTTTTCCATTTGAATCAATTCTTTCTTTAGTTGTTTTAACAAATTTTGTATCTAAAAAATTCTGTTAAAAATCGTTTGTTTTAAAATTAGCTTTAAAGGTGTCTAAAAGTCTTGTTGAAAGACTGAAAATGGAAATAAAAAATTCTAGCTTTTATTTATTTTTAAATACTTTGAAATCTCTGGATATTTTCCCTGCTTATTTTATGCTATTCCTTACATACTCTCACTCATTTTCTCCTTGTGTACCTCAACCACTACCTCCCCTCTCCCTCAACCACTCTCCCCTTTCTCTTTTCCCCTGTTTGTCTTTGAATTTGACAAAATGCGTGGCTGGCATTTGCCTGATAACGTGGCTTCCACTTGCTTTAAGGCCCGCTCAACAAATGGCCAGAAAACGTTTTGAAACCGTGGTGAGTATCCGGAGTGCAAGTATCTCACGGATCTCTGGTCAGAGAGGGGCAAGGATATGCGTGTCTCACGCACTTTTTGCCATTTTCCCTGGAACTGTAAACACTCTCGCTAAGAGAAGTTTTTACCCCTAAGAGTTTTTTTCTTTCCATTTTTTCTCAGTTTTTTGCTTTTTGCGAAGGAGAAAGGCCCAACACCTGAGGGTAGAAAGAGAGGTGGTCTCGCGGAGTGAAAAAGAGGGGTATATGGGAGAGGAAAAGAGAGCGTGAAGCAAGTGCGCCGGCGCTTTAAATTCAACTTTGTGAGCAGCGCTGCTAGCGTCGCACTTGATGTTTCTCCCTCGTATGTATTTTTTTTTTTTTTTGTATTTCTTTGGGGGTGGCAATGGTTTTGGTCTTCCAGTCCCTGTTGAGGGTGTGTGTGTGAACCACAAAAACAAATGCCGCCGAGAAGTAAGTTCCGTGGGCAGTAGCTTCTGGGCCTTGCGCCCGGCAAGTCTTCGGTCTCCGGAACACTCCCCCGCCAAAGTCCACCTCTCCTCGGAGTCCTTTCGACGCCGACGCCTCGCGATTACTCCAATTCGTGTCTGCGTGTCCGTGTGCGATAAGAAACGCCAAGTCTCGGCAAGTCGACACGGCTCGAGGACCAAAGCCAAAGTATCTTATTGGAGTCGCTGGCGGAATCATTCCTTAACGCGACGCGTCTCGGTGCGGTTGTGCTTACAGGTTCATCTCAGAAACATATAGAACTGACAACAGCCGTGGATTAATATTGTGGCAACTGTTTAGTTGGACAAGTTCATAAAATTAATGGGAACAAAAAAAAATATAATTACAAAATTCCAAACAATGGAAGGTGCTTCTTAAAAAATCCAACTTTCTTGGGTAAGTTTAAGTGGTGACCAAACGTGATTTACAAGCAGTGAATTCTTCTAAAGAATACGTTTTTATGAATCTTAATTAACATGTTGCATTTATTTGGAGATATTTTATGGCTTTACTGGTCAGTCTAAGCGATTTTAATTTAAATATGTTTTGTGAGTTAGTAAGGGTCTGAAAGTACTAAGTTTTGACTACCACAAAGAAGTTTTTAAAATGTATATTGAAAGTGATTTAATAAATTTACCAAGTCAACACTTTCAATTGTCATTAAAAAATAAATTGTAAACATTTTTATTCGAACTGCTGAAAGTGCTATAAAATCTTTGTTTGTGTTTCTGTGAACTAAAATTGAAAATAATATGAATACTTCGGTTTTTATTCCAAAGCGTATTATTAAATTAAATTACCGCAGTCAATACATTTTTTGAAATGAAACCATTGCTGTAAAATTTAATTTAATGCTTTGAGAAATTAATACATTTATATTTTGATTAGTTGAAATATATTTTGCTTTTTCCGAAGGATGTTGCTTTTGAAGTTTTATTTTTAAAATTTGTGCAGTTCATATTATATATACCTATTATTAAATTAAATTTAATTGGCACTTTCACATGCATCCACCCAATCATTGTAAACATCAATGGGTTCTGAGAGAAAGTTAATTCCAGTTTGGTAATCTTCTAAACACACTCGACATGTTATTTTCGCGGTGTTCCTGCCCTTGTCCATTTTCACTTCACAGGATTTTTCATGATTGCAGAAAGGACAATTAAATTGTTGATCAAGCGGTTCAATATTTTTTCTTTTTGGTGGAGGCTTCCTTTTTGACTTCCTTCTACCCATAGCTTATTTTTTATCGAAAGATTTTAGATGGTGAAATAATCAGTCCCTAGAAGGAAAGTTGGAAATAATTTTGAAAATGGTATAGGTCATCTACGTAAAAAATAATTTAATCATTGCTAAATCAAATAAATTTAAACATTGATTGAAAATGATTTTAGATCATATAAAACATGATATATGTATATATGTATGTATATATATTTTTTTAGCAAGAGTTAAAATATTTGAACAGATATCAAACTATTGTAAGCTTCACTTTAACTTATGTAACTTCAAGCCTTGTTTTATGGTTAGTTTTTATTTTTAAGGACGGCATTGAGCTGTTTAATATATATATATATTTTTTTTATGTAAAGACATTTAAAACTGCTTTAAAAATGTCTTAACTTTTGTAAGACTATTGAATTTTTGTAATTTGTAATTAAAGTAAATGTATGCATTTACATTTGTGCTGTCACTTAGTTTTAGAGTTCACATTTTTGGGAAAATTATATTTTCAATTCACAACCTTTGAAGCCTTTATGTTGTGTAGCTGCCTTGTTTTTTAGAGTCATTTAATTTCAAGGTTTTGATAACCTCCGTGATTATTATCACCTTCCAAAACCACGAGTTTACGATCACATTTTCACGATCATTTAGCCAAGAAAAGCAAACACAACCGCACCGAACGAGGCGACGCGCCAAAATAACTTCACATCCTGCAAAATCAGAGGCAGAAGGCGAAACAGAAAACGAAAACAAGGACTCCAGGCAGCCGGCAAAATAATTGCATAAATTAAAATCTTAATTATGCCGGGCCATACACAACAGAGAGCGTACAACACAGAGACTCTCTCAGGCTCTGCTGCTCTCAGTCCCCAGCTTCTTTTCCGCTGTGACGTCACCAAATGAGCGCGGTACAAAATGAAAAATGAAACAGAGAGACTGAAGAGAGAGAGAGAAAATTAAACAAGAGGAGAAATTTGCTTGGCGGAAATGAGGGCTCGCTGCGGAAAATATGCAAAAATGCGACGGCAAAATTAATGAGTAACAGGAGCAATTCTGCCGCAGTCCCTCTGCCGCAGTCGCAGTCGTTGTCGCTGCCTCAGTTGACGCCTCTGCCGCGGGGCTCTGCTCATTACTCAAATGAGAAGCGCAGGACTCGTTGTCCTTGGCCGTGATTTTGGTCTCATGTTCGTGAGGCCAACTCCCTGCCCCGCCGTTCATTAACATAATTTTAATTTGGGTTAGTGAGACAAACGGGCGTTGAACTTGGCCGCGCAGGATGGGAAAAACAGGATACACAGGATACACAAGGACGAGCGAGAGCAGCTGTTGGACACAGCATCAGAATTTGCTGCTTGATTTTATTCCGGTATATGTTAATGAGTGTCGGGGTTATAGCGCAACCCCACAGCTACACCCTTTCGCTTTCTAGTTTATTTTTTGGCTCTTTTTTTATGCAAATGAGCTCCTTTTTTTGTGTGCCGTGTGTATGTGTGTAGGGGTCCTTACCTGAGGGTAAGCACACTCTCATTTTTTAGGGGCTGCTGCAGCTGGCTGGGATTTAATTGCAACACACACATCAGTCTCACCTTCATCAGTCGCCGGTCTCCGGCTAATTTGCATAAATTTTTCGCAATTTCGCTCGGAATTCTTTATGCAAATTCAAGTGCATTATTTGCAAATCATGTTCCGCGGGCAACTCTCCGTTGTCGTCGCTGTCAATTACCGAATTGATTTCGGATTTTCAGACTGATGTGGATGGCTTGAGTGCCTGTCCTGTGAGTAAATTTCGCGAATTGGGGTTGCCATCTCACTTTAGGGGGAAGCAGAGTTGCGGTAGGGTTGCCTACTCTGCCAATTATGAGCTTAAAATCGATTTACTAACGAGAATAAGGCTTGGGGGGTTATTTTACAAATCAGAAAAGGTTGTAAAATGTCAATCAAGATTTTAAATTCAGAGGTAAAGGAGGGTTTAAAAAAAGTAAGTGGTAAATATAGATTACAGAAAACTTCAGGTTTCGAAATTTATAATATTAACTCTAAAAATATTTTATAAATATTTATTATACAAAAAGAAACATGTTAAATGCCTTTGGAATATCAAAAAGTGTTTTATTATTATTTCTTTAGTTAGCTTCAAAACAAGACCATCTGCGAAGCTAAATTATAAAAGATGTTATAAATCTAAACTA
This sequence comes from Drosophila bocqueti, assembly GCA_018151655.1. NCBI lineage: Eukaryota > Metazoa > Arthropoda > Insecta > Diptera > Drosophilidae > Drosophila > Drosophila bocqueti. The sequence continues at coordinate 2,383,674 of JAECXF010000230.1, forward strand.
AAAATTAGAAATATATATAAAATCTGCAAATTTAAAAAAATTTAAATTCTAAAAATTTAAATTCTAAAAAAACAAAATTTCGAACCATACAAAGGCTTCCCTAAATATTAAATAATATATTTTGTATGTCTTAAAGGTATTTAGAACCCAGTAAACATTGAAACCAATGATATTTATGACTATTTTTCTACTTTACAACACTTTGTACCTTCTTCTCCCACAAAAACCCATATCTAACCGCTCCCAAAACAGAAAAGACCCCACCCTTCAAATCGATATCTTAACACCCAGCTTTGTCAGATGCGTTTCGCGATTTCGTTGCGCCATCAATCGCGATGCGAAATCGTTTTAGATAAGGCTCCCCCCTCGGAGAAACGTCGTTGGCCATTTATGACAACGCATCCATAGTTCAAATCCAAAATCGTTTTGCCACCCGCCCGGGAAACTAAATGGAAAAGGGAAAAAAGCCGCCCACCAAATACACACACATGTCCTCACGGAAAACTGCCATTTTCTTTTGGCATTTCGCACACACATGCTTGAAATTTTAGAGCGTTTTCCTCATCACACGAGCAAATGTTTGATGGTTGCTGTACCAATACAAATGCAAAAACAAACAGCAGCCACAGACACACGAAAGTTGTGAGGGTGAAGACGACACACGCCACGGGAAAAAGAAAGGAAAATAGAAAAAAAAACCCACACATGAAAAGCGAGGGTGGGTGACTTTTCCAGGGGGTTGGTTCAGTGCCTCGTGTTTCCATATTGGCATGTGCAAAAAGTATAAAATCGGAAAAAAATGAGAGACAGCGCCAGCGAAATAAACCAAATATTGTATCTGCGGCTGCAGAGTGCTATGAACCCCCCTTTACGGGCCCCTTTTCCAAAATTTTTACACCATAAAAAAATAATGATAAAATCGTTACAACTTGGAAAGCCAAAATTTGTTTGAGTTCCATTTTTAAATACGACATAAATCCGAAATATCGTAGGTTAGTGTGTAATAAATTTAATAATTATTACTAAATTTATTATGTTACATTTTTTCTTTAGTGTACTTCTCCCTTTTCATCCTTTGTGACTCCTTGCCTTGCTTTTCTGCTTTGTGTTAGCGTAATCCTTTTTAGCAAAAAGCGAACGCTGTGTAAAAAATATAAAAATGGGAAAAAACTACCAGTGGAAAATACATATCAAAATGTTGAAAATAACTGACAGGACGACAAGCTCTTTCTCTCGTAAAATTCCCTCAAATCTCACACCAACGAAGCTTCAGGATGTCTCTATCCTTGACGCTCTAACTCCGTTGCCATCCATTTCTCTGTCCAACTGTCGCGGGTTTTTGAAGGGAATTGAATTATAGTCAGACATACATGAAGTTTCCTTTAGCAGAAGCTTTTACACTTGAAGATATTCAAAAGGGACTTTGTCCTATAAGAAAATATATAAAGGAAAAACTTGAGATACAAAGGGAAGTTAAGGAGAAAATACACATAGAGCATAGCGGGTTTAAAACTACAAAAAATAAGGATAAAATACGGTAATTAATTTTTCCAAATAAATTTCCTAAAATTTATCAACTACACAGAAGAGAAAATAGTAAGTTTATTGCTTTTATAGATTTCAAACTACATTTTCTTTATTTTTCCATAATTTCTTCTTAGAGAAAAAGCATTTTCCATTACATTTCTAGCTTTCTCGTGACCTCCAAAGTTCGTTGAATGTTTGCCTTTGTCAGGTGTGCCGACAAAACCAATTTTCAAATATTTTCACTTGGTTTTTTCTTCATTGGCAAAATATTTGCTTGACTAAACACAGATACACACCCAGAGAGAGAGAGAGACAGTTGGACAGACAGACAGTCTGTCAAAGTCAACAATGCCACTGCAGTGAGTGAGAGTGAACGGTTTCGCGCTGAATAAATCCTTTAACGAGGCAGACGGGACAGATTATGCAAATTAGCGGCGAACAAGTTTTTATTTTTTCGCAAATCAATAACAAGCATCGAGTCAGCAGCTCCGAGTGTTAGGCAAAAAAAAAGGGAACCAAAAAAAATCTGCATAAATTTCCACACTCACCTACGGACAGCAGGGAAATTCCTTTTTGGCTTTATTAGTTTTTCTGCAAGCGCATTCGACATTTTACAATTTTTACATTCTGCAATTTTGCAATTTGATTTTTTTTTTGTATTCTCCTGCGAAGGAGGGAGGATTCGAGGCGAGGCGAGGCGAGTTGGCAAAATATGCAAATGAAGCTCAAGTTGTTAGGGTTGCACATTTGCCGCGGGGGTTTGAGGGTTGATCAGCGAAATAAATATAGTATTCGCAGAGCGAAATCTTGTTATTGATTTTCTAATATCGGACAGCTAGACATATATATGTAATTGGGAAAACTAGTTGGAGATGCCAAGGATAAAGCTTGCTTGTTATTTGATTTATATTTTGAAGGTAACTTGTATTTTGAATGCAATTTAGATCTAGGAATCTAATTTTAGGTCTGTTCTGTGTTTTTTTAATTTTATATAATTGTAAAACATTAAAATCAATTATAAAACTCTACTATTTTTATTTTTAAACCCAATAATTCTAGTATATTTAAGCTTATATTTCCTTTCAAAACTTTAAACTTAAATTATTTATAAACATTCTCCTTAAATTACCTTCCAAAATTATTAAATTTTAATATTTTCACTCTTATAAAGATGAGTTTACAAAACCTAATACCAGAAATCTTCGAAACTCCTATTTAAAAAATAGACCTCTCAACGCTTTTCATCCTTTTGGCTCTTTCCACAAACAATTTGCTGCATTCTTTGGAAGCTACGAGAGAGATTAAAAGAAAATGGCAAAAACTATAACAAACAATTGTGTGCTGTTAAGGAAAAACATTTTCAATTTTTCCACAAAGCAAACGTTACGAGTCCGCGCCAACTCAAGCTCAAGTACAGTTAACAGTATTTCCCCGCTCCCCGTCCTTTTGCTCTTCCCCTGAATAAAATGCAAAATATTAAGCATAAAATATGTAACCCATTTCAAAGGGAAAATGGGGAAAACCGTGGAAAAGCTGAGCATGGGGCGGTACTTGGGACTGATGCTTGGCGATGCCAAATCTAGAGGCACATTCTGGCAGATTTACTGCATATTGGCCCGGCGTCAAAAGCAGCCAAAAATTGCGCGTTGCTATCCCCAAAAGGTTCCACTTTACCACACCCACTGCCCCCTAGCCAGTTTTCCCAGCCCTTCTTCTGTATGGATTTTCTGGCAGCTCTGCCTCTGCCGCTGTGTGTGTACAGAATTTGCTGGCTGCGACTGGTTCTGGCAGTCGGCATTGTCCTTGTTCTGGTCCTGCGCTCTCGTGAATTTATTTCCATCATTAGTTTTGGCACTTGAAGCTGAACATAAATGTGATTTATAAAGATTTTTTTCTCCATTTCTCGAGCTTCACACAAAAGTACACTTGAAGAAAATGACAATCAGGAAAGCAGAGATATTCAAGGAGGGGAAAAATTTGCAGCAACTTGAAACATAGGGAAGAAATTGATTTTAAAATATTATTAAAATGAATTAGAGTCTCCTTTAAATTTATTCCTTGAAAAAACATTGTATTTTACTCTATAAAAAATATACTTTATATAATTTTGATATCCATTTTGTGGTAATTTCCTTTCTCTGCATCGAAGGCAGCAAAGTTTTCTTCTGAGATGAACACACCCACATCATCGAATATGCATTATTTTGACATTAGCATAATTTACTCCGGGGAGTATCCTGGGACTCATCCTCCCACATCCTGACGTCCTGTCATTGGCACGACACGGCGGCTACACGCTTTGTAACAAATAGGATTCCATCATAATAATGTACCCTGGGCTCAATACATACTCGGAATATATATACTTATGTAGTATATATAGAGGGAGAGGGATATGTACAGCCTGTGACAAATACGACAGGATTCGCAATTGCAAATATTTCAAACTCAAACACACGACACATCCCTGAGCTTTCCTATCCCGGCTCCTCCTTTCCTTTTTTCGGCTTGGGGATTTGCTTTCAGCTTTCTGGCAGGAGCAGGAGGAGCAGCAGCAGCAAAATTGATGACTATAGTGCGTGATGTCATTTGCATGACAGTTGCGCATCCAAAGGGAGCCACAAGCTGAAGCTGAAGCCGAAGCTGTGGCGAGGCTAAGCGAAAAGTATCTACATCTCTAAGCGATTCGAGGTGGCTCTATATATGTAGATAGCCCTTTTGTCGCAAGAGTTCTATATACACCTAAGGACCTAAGGAGTTCAGCGAGCATTATACTAGCTTTGCTCAGGTTCTATTTGAATTTTAGGGGAATTTATTTGAATATCTAAAAATACTTTTTCATTTCATAAAGATTTTAGTTAGACAAGGTCAAGGTTTAAATAGACTCCTAATTAAATTCCGCTTCACTTAACCCTATTCTCTTTTTATTCATTGCAATATCCCCTCCTTAAGCTTTCTCTTTTAGCAACTTTCACTCAAAATCTTTCACTTTCATTTCCCTCTTTGAATCCAATTAAAATTTCAATGTCAACTTGATTTTTTTCATTCCGCCTACAGGAAAAACCGCCAAGAAATGCCGGGCGGAATACGTTCTTGACCTAGAAACAAAGGCAGGCACGAAACGATGACGACACCAGACCCGCAGACGACGACGACGTCACCAAAAAGGCCAGGACACGAAGAAAAGAAAAGCGAACCAAACAAAAATTAAAATTAAAACAAGGACACAGAAAAAAACTCAAAAGAAAAGCGTCATCGTCCTCGCCCGCACCCAAACCGAGACAGAGACCCAACCAGAGAGAGAGAGAGAGAGAGCGAAGAAGACAGCCGGCAGCTGTGGGTTAAATATGGGGAATCCCCTCCGCCTCCCCTTCCCCGCGGTAAGAACCAAGGAGATGGCACAGGCACAACTGGGTTAATAAGCAAAACGCAGACGACGATGATGACGATGCCGGCGAAGTGCATAATCAACAAGAGAGCAAAATTGTGGGTGCGAACTTTACTCATTTTCATTTAGGACCTCCAGCAAACTTTTCCATCGGCATCCTACGCCATCTCCTTCTACTCTGTGTGGTGTGTGTGTGTGTGCAAGGACGACTCCTTGCTGTTTTTAATTTCATTGCAAAAGGAAAATTGAGAGCCGGGAAAATGAGAGGAGAAAAACCTCAAGGAGCGCGAAAATGAAGCCAAAGACACTGCCACCCAAAGTCTGAGCGCCAAGTTTTCCCTCTCTGCCCCCTTCGTTTACAAGGAGCCTCCACACCTCCTCCTCCGTTGGCCTGGCTTTTCCACCCACCTTCCCCCGCTTTCCTGGACTCCCCCCGGGCTAAATTAGCTGCAGCAGCCGCGCGACATTAAAAAGTTTTTCCAGCTCCTTCGTCTGGCGCGAAATGAAAGAAAAAACAGAAAAGGAAAAGCAAAAAAAAAAAATTCGCCGTGAAAAGTGAAATTAAAATATAAAGAAAGGAAGGAAGCTTTGCTTGTACAATAAAGAAAAGCAAGTGCATGGAAATTAGTGGCAGGAAAAGAAATGAGCAAGGTCAAAGTGGGGAATGAAAGAGGAAAGTCATTGAACTTGAGGTAGTTCGTTAAACTTTGGCTTTAAAAATAAAAGAAAAATATGGAAAATAAATAAAAATATATACATATAATAAAAAAAGGAACTTACTAAAATATATATTTAGTTAAGTAAACTTAAAAAACAAAACATATTAACAAGAGTAAAATTAGAAAATATTCAACATCCCAAGATAATGCCGCTAAACAACATCCAACAGATAAACAACAACCGATTGAAATCAAAAATAACTTAATTACTTTATTGAACCATCTCTCATTCTCCCCCTCAGCAATCTGAAAAACTCCGTTTGAATTCATTTTGCCATCAATTAACGCCAGATAATGTCGGGGCTACTTTGTAAGCGACTCGCCATTAATTATTCAAACTCGATTTGGCCACAACTTCCTTCGCCGCGATATCAAAATTAATTTCAGCAAACAAGAAAAAATTGAACTGTAAATTGATTTAGCTCATTAGTCGGCGCGAGCAGACAAATGGCGGCAGTTAAATGAACCGTTAGTAGGAAGAGGTAGCCGCCAGATACCAATCTTGAGATACAACTGGTCAGGCGGTAGCTATGCAATTTCAATTCCTTTTTCGTTACATTCCCTTCCTCAGCCAGAGTTCACTTTTTTAATTGCATTAAGAAACAAGTAACTTGGTTACAAGGATGCATTAAACATAAAACAGCATAAAATATTTATATTCCTAGATACACGTCACGGTCTCTTGGCTTAATGTGCGTAGTGCACCTTAATTGAAATGGCCAGGCGGCGGGCACAACCTGGCCGGGCTGGTAATTAAACTGGTTCCAAATTAACATTAAACAAAAATTAAATAAATAAGATAAGCAACTACAGTTACCGTTGCCCCGCGGGGGGTGGGCAGGGGGCAAGAAAACATGTCTGAGTGCCGCACAAAATTAGCAGAGTGAGTGAGGAGAGACCGTGCAACATGTTGCCTGGCAGAATGCCGACGCTTATAGATAAATTTCTGTCAAAATTGCTGATTGACTTCATTAATAACCACGCGCCCTGGCTATAACAAAACCAAGCAGCCAGTCGGTCTAGGTACACTGAAAACTATAATTTAGTAAGATTTAATATTATATTAAAAATTACAGAAAAATTCTCAAGACTTAAAATCAATTGCATACTTCACTAGATACTTTTTGACCATAAAAGAATGACATATTTTGATAATATGATAATAATTCATTATAAAGTCTTAAATTGCAAATATTACAAAAAAATATTTTAAAATCATTGGAAGCATTTTAAATAATAATTACATAAAATTCTTTAAACTTAAAATCCATTTATAAATATTTCAAAAAACTCAACATTGCAAATAATAATAGAAAATATTTATCATAAAATGCCCAGGACACATTGATCAAAAAGTATAGCCTATTTTTAAGAGCAGAAAGTCACTTATTAACAAAGAACCTTAAAAAGTTCTAGAAACCAAAATTCCTATCCGATTGAACTCCAATTCTGTATATAACCAATTACTAAAAGAACCCATATATTTCACAATCCTTTTCATAATTTCTAGTTCTATATTACCCCCTTTTCCACATCCAAATTTCTCTCTCTGCTGACTTCCAGCCCGGCTGACAGCTCAACAAGGCAGCTGCTGAAATGCAAAGCAGATGGGCGAGCCTGGCAGCTAAGAGGGGGCGGCGATTATCATCAGCAGGAGGGGTTTTCCAAGAGGGTTTCTGGGTTTAGAAGAAAGACAGAGAGCGGGGACCCACACAAATTAATAGCAAACTTGTAGGACCTGAATGCAGTTTCAGTGGCGCGATTGATAAGCTGCGTGCTGCGTGGCCATGTTCGGTGTCCAAGTGCTGCCACAACATGTTTCGCGCCGCTCCAAGCCGTAAAAGAGCTCCGTAAAAAAACACACCCAAAACAACAACAAAAAACAGGTTGGAATGGTCAAAATCAGTGCGAATATTTATGTTTGTCTAGGCACCGGCACGGGGAATTTTAATGGGCGCTCTACGCTACCCATGAGGAAGCGATTTCGAGTCGGTGGCAAGTTTTGCATCTGCAAGTTACCCGGTTTTGGTGGCAGTTTAATTGCGGTGCAGAAACCGTTTGCTTTTAATTGGTCATCATCAGGGGGTAGAAAAGGAGGGAAGGGGCCACAAGGCGGTGGACAAATTAAAAATGCCAGGCAGATAACTCAATAAATGTACAGATTACTTACAGACGCAATCAATCAGCGTCAAAGGCGAGCCGCACTAAATTGTCAGACTTGCTAATAATTGCAACAACAGCAGCGTCAGTTGAAGCAAGTGCAACAAAGAGCCAGCCTTTCGTTTCCAACAACAAACTGCCGATGTGGCACTCAGTGAGCATCTACACAGGGGGAAATAGTATAGTCATAATATATAGAAAAATTGAGGAATTTAATGAGGGATGGGATAAGCATTTTTCAGTTGTTTTCTGCATATCATACAGAAATCACATCAAAGTTTTCTACTTTCTACTCAAAGAATTTATTAGAAATTAAAAACCATATTCTAACAATTTAATTCTTAACTTTTTGAATCAAAATATCTTATTTTCTATACCCTGTTTTACTTTTAAAAGAGTTGGTAGGGCTAAAAATATAGAGAAATCTGAGCTCTATGGATTTTTGCTAAGATATTATATTTTAAAAAGCAGAAACAAGTCAGAATCTTCTTAGAATCACTCTTATTTTTTTAAAATCTGATTTAAAAGTTATAAAATTGATCAAATTCTTTTTATATTTTTTATAAAACCATATGAACTTCTAAAATCACTTTTTTTTTGCTCGCTGTGCACCTATATCTGTGTGTGCTCGTAATTTGGTTGCCTTTCACAAAAGACACTTGACGTGGCCAAGTCGCAGACATACGGACAGATACACACAAGACACATCGACGTCGACGGCGTTGACAACGGACATGGCACATGATACGTAGCTGTTGCTGTTATTGTTGGTGTTGCCGTATTTTATTTTGTATTTTTTAGCCGTTTCTGCCGCTCTGTCCATTTGTCGACAGTTGGTCATCATCGGTCCGTATGTGCTATGCATTTTTTACGAGCATTTGCCTCGCTTTTGCCGCCGCAGATGCGCCGAACGAGATCGAGACTCCGGGAGAGCACGAGCACTCAGCCTGGGCTACATAAATTCTGAGGCCGTGGCCCGGCGAAAGGCAAAAATTAAAATGCGCTTATAAAGCAATAAAATGCAGCATAATAGTAATAGCGGCAGCGCCGTAATGACCACGTAATGAAAATGTCTACGATTTTGAGAGATGTGCGAGCTGAAAAGATGCACACGAGATGGATAGGATGCAGCTGTGTGTCTTGTGCAATCTGTGAGATACACAAAGGAAAATTGAGCTAGAAAAGCAGAAGATATAAAATCAAAATAAATCTCAAAGATTTTCTTGGCCTGAAGCCTGAGAAAAATAATTCAAAGGTCGCTGGAACATTGAAGAAATTTAGTTATAGAAATTTCTCCACGTGCACACATGCAGATTGCACAAGAGAGCGCGCTAAAAAATTCCACCAAAAACTGCAAAGGGGGTAAAAAAAAAAACAAAAACAATTATAGAATGTATCTTGCAGATTGCAGATTGGATTGTACCGAGAGTTATGGCTCTGGCATTCTATGTGCGCCGGCCCTGTCAACGGCAATTTGCCATAACATAAAACTGCACGTTTACACTAATAGCACAAGTATCTAAAACGCGCAGCAGGTGAGCGCCGCACCGCCGTACCTGTACCTCTATCTGTATCTGTATCTGTATCCGAAGCTGCTGGACTGGCCTGGCGCCGAACTCGTCGCCATGGTCAGGCCTTCACTTTTGCACAGCCCGGCCACTTGATTAAAGTTCAATGCATATGAATTAATTAAGTTTTTTCTTATTTTCGAACCTCTCTCTCAGTCTCCCTGGCCAACTCTCTAAGCTTATCTGCGGCACTCGAGCGGAGCACATCCATCATTCCGTCCAGTTCCAGTGCCAGTTCCAGTTTCAGCAGCCATGTGGGCAGAGCTTCCTCAGTAAAAATGGCACGGCTGAAAAAATTGTTTAAGGAAACTGGACAAATGAGCGACAAAACGGGTCTCGCCAGACCCAACATCCGACCCAATAACAATTAAAATACAGTATGGGAGAGTGCATCAAAAAAGTAAACAAAAGGTGCTTGAAAAACGGGAACAAGAACAATGGGAAGTTCAATTAAAAATTTTGCAAAAAATGGTATAGCAACTTTAGTAAATTAATCATCATTTTCTAATGGTTTTTAAGCAAAAAATTCAAAGATTAAAGTACCTACTTATCATATTTTTTTAGTGATTTTTGATACCTAAAATATGTTAGGAACTCAGAAAATTTTATTTTTAATCAATTCCTCTTCTCCTAAATTCTTTTCATCTTCTACATTCTAAAGCTTATCCCAAAGCCCCTCTCAGATACAAGATACTTGCTTAAGTTTCATCAAAATTTCACTGCACGTTCTCGGGCCTCCTACCCAAGAGGGGGCGTGGCACATTTGCCGCTGTCTGGGCGTGTATCCAAGCTTGATACATTTTAATTTAGTTGCTTTAATTAATTTTCGGTTTTGGTTCGCTCAGTTATTTCGCTGAGATTTTTCCCCAACAGATATGGTTTTTTGGTGGTTTAATTAATTCTTTGCTAAGTGAGAAATTGCCTGGCTTGGGGAGGAGAAGGAGGTTGTCTGTGCCCGTTGGCATCAATCAAAGTGATTGTTGAAATGGCTTGCAAGCATGTTAGGTCAGTCAGTCAATCCAGTAGTGGGCAGAGCCAGCTATCACGGTGGAATTCACTTAAAGCTGAAGTGAGTACATATATGTATGTGCTTTATATAAAGTTCTTAGAGATTATGGGAACATGAACAAATAAAATCCCTTTTTTCAATGTGGTGAAACTTTTAAAAACATACTTTAACAGTGTGACCAACTACAATGGACACAAATTCCTATCATCCAATTTGACCAAATGTGTATTTAATAATCTCACAGTGGCACAAACACACTAAACACGATATCCATCCCATCTGCGATTGTCTTTCCCAGGCTCATTAATTGTAAACGTAAACTAAGATCCTCACTATATTTAAACAGCTCATAAAAAAGCCGGCTAATCAAGATCGCTGTGATTATTAAGCAAAGCCAACTTCAACACTTCAAGCCCCGCGATAAAACTGTCAATCCCAAGACTCTCATGACGAGACCCAGTCCTGCAGATGCAACCGAAAGTTTGCCAAGCGTTCGAGCTTCGATTTATGTGCGAGTTTCATTGACTCTGGCTCTTGGCTTGTCTGTATGCAAACTGTCCATCAAAGACAGCAGGAGCAGCAGCACCGAAGCACCGATGCTAATCAGCCTAGACTTTGGCAGTTTATGTACCCGTCTAGGGTTCAAAGTTATGGCGCTATTATAGACCACGAGGAACAGTAGCAGCTAGTCGATCTCGGGGAGGATCTTTGGGAGAAAAATCATTGGGCAAAACATACTATTTAAGTTGGAGAGAAAAATCTTTCAATGATTTGAAGCAAGAAATATGCAATTAAAGACCAAAACTAAATGCAAATAATTATTTTTAATTTCTGTTAGATAAAATCAAGTTCATTTCTTAATTAAATATATTTCTAAACCTTACAAATCACATATTCCCCTACCGTTTCATAGGTGTCACATTTTTTGCGACAGTGAAGACTTTGCCTGCCCGGCTCGTGACATCCCAGGGAGCGTACATATATTGAATATCTGCTGTGTGTTGGCTCAGCGGGTGGTTAAACATTTACCTCGGCTACCTTAGACACACATCGGTGGATGTATGAAGCTAAAGCCAAGACCAAGACCAAAGCCAAAGCCAAAACCAAATTGATTTACGTCGCTGGCAGACAAATAGCTGAAGGGGCAGCGGGAGCAGTCAAATCTGAAATGGCAGCAACTAAATGCAAATCATGGCGGAGCAAATGTATACAGCGGATACTGGTGCTACAATCGAATGCATTTATTTAGCATATAATTCAAATGATAATTTGTGTGCAGTCAAGTGCTTTTGTATCTGTAGTTGTTGTGGGCGTTAAAGAGTCGCCTTTTCGAAATGTCAACTTGTGCAGTTCTGTCAGATAAATCAATCAAGTTGATTAGTTTCTTAACGTTTGCAGTCGGTAATTAGCGTGTGGGGTGTGACTCTATATAAGAACAAGTACTGTGCACTAGGAAAATTCATTTCATATTTATTTTTCATGGGATCAAGTTTAATAAACATTTTGTATTATTTATTAAAAATAAATTTAGTAATTTCCAAAGCTTAGCTTAAAAAGTGTAAAATTATTTAATTAAAATATATAATAACCAGATCATTAAATTTGTATAATTTAAATGATACATTAAAAGTTATTTAATAATAATTCAGGTTTAAGTAATTATAATTTTGGCTTGCATATATTTATTATCCATTTTACGTTTTTTTTTTCTCTGTAAAAAATCAGTTGGTAATTCTCTGGATATTCCCTGCACTCGCAATTCAAGGTTAATTCAGCCATTGAAATTGTCTTAATTTCAGATTCCCATCGACTCGAGTGCAAATCAAATAAATGCCAACACTCAACTCGATAATCATGGCGGCGGGGCTCTACTCAGACATACTATATATGCGGTATCTGTATCTTGGGAGTACACACAAGTACACACACTCACTTTTTGTGGCTAATGCATTAGCCAAAGTATCTACAACTTTACTTACATTCCATTTTTCTGCCTTTCTTTTTTTTATTTTTTTGCAGACAACGGCGCCAGCTAATGTGCAAACATAAAATTTTAAGACGCTGCCGAAAAGGGAAGCGATGGATCGGCGAAAGGATGGGAAAATCCGGTTGCCTTTGGGACTTTGATATTTGCCGAAAGTATTGGCAGCCAATTTTATGATTGAGCCCAAGGCAATATCTTGGCAAGCATAATCCGTTTATGACTCTAATTGCAGCTTATGTCTGGCGACAAGTCAAACATCGCCGAAAATAGCCACCTAAGTAGACACATGAAGTGCAGTTTAAGACCGAGTGAAGACCTAAAGCCAAAACAAACGAAGCCTTTTTGCCATCAGCGAGGTATAGAGTTCCTACGTTCCTCAAATAGTCGTAGGAACTTAATACCGTGCTCTTGGAGGGCTGTCGACCAACATAAAGTGTTTAAAATTTTAAGATAATTAGTGTTTAACAAAGAAAAACTGAAGTGAAAATTATATATAAGGGAAATAATATGTATTAAAAATTTTGTTTAATACTTATAAGAATTTAACACAAAGAATACACACCACGAATATATATTTAAAATCGATTAGAATCACTAAATTAAGCTTTATATATTTAGTATATCTATTTTTAGTTTATTTAGTCTATTGTATATACTTTCTTTTGTTTTAATATCTATCTATCCATTAAGTATTGAGGGCTTAAGTATTTTATTTCATCCCCCTTTCAAATTCTTGTAACATTTTCTTTGACCTTCAGGAGATCTCCTTTTACAAACAATAAAAAATAAGGGTAAAAATCGTATCAATTTAGACACTTTCCTTGAGGCAGATATAAATCCCCTTACGGTTTCGGATGTCCTACGGACCCTCCAAGTTCAACGACCTCACGGATGCATCTTAGAGATACGCACTCAACCCAAGGATCTGCAACCCTTTTTTCTACACACGCATATCGCTGGCTTTTTATCTATATCCTGGCATTTGCATTGGGCACGTTTAATTGCGAAATATGTGGTGTGCAAGGACGAGCAAACCGTTACGCAATTGATAACGGTTCATTTATTTTTTGCGAATTTTCATAACGACTTTGCCTAACGGTAAAGGTAAAGGTAGGGATCGAATGTGTTTCGGTTAATAAAAGGGGGGTACGTGTAAGTGAAAAAAATATAAATGGAAGTGAAGCGTTAAGTTAATTTAAGTATTTTTATATTTAAAGATTTCACATTTTAAATGTTATAAAGAAAATGTTGCATTAATAATTGCTGTTCGAAGGGGGATGGCATTAACCTGGAAGGCACTCGATAAATAAAAACACGGAAGAACTTTTTCGGGGTGTTACGCGACGTGCGTCTTTATTTGTGGAATCGTAAATTAGTACTAACAAGAAGAACCTTAAAACTAACTTGGGGAGAGCGGACTAGGAGCTCGATGCACGAAAGTGCAGTGGAAGAGGGAGAGAGAGAGCGAGTGTACGGGATCACACTGCCTCCGGAAAATAAGCGCCCTTTTGGCGTGAACATTCTCCCCCCCCTTGCGAGGACACGCAGCAAAATTATAAGAAGGCCTTCGAGGCCCCCTAGCGAGGATACGCTGTAGGAATATAGGAGGCCTTTGCTCGGGAAAGCGTTGGATACGCTGAGCGCTCGTGGACATGTAGAAGTGTGTGGTGATCCTGGCCACACAACTGGCATCGGTCGTCACTGCGGCAAGATCCCGTGGAATGATGGTGGGCCAGGCAATTGACGCAGTACTTCTTTTGTATGACGGCCTGGAGCCGTTTCTCAGCGCTAAGCCGAAGGAAACGGTGGCATTTCCGAAGAGGATGGTTCCCTTGGCAGACTCGGCATGGGTAGGATAAAATACCTCGGGAACGTCTGCATTTCATCTCGTTGTACGGAATCCAGTAATTGGAAGACTCAGGAGCTGTTGTCACTCGTGTGGAGAACGAGGAAATTCTTTGTATCGGATCAGAAGCAGTATCAGGAGCAGTCGGTTCACTGGAGGAGCAGTTGCTTGGATGCAACAAAGTGTGATGCCGACCGTGACACTTGAAGCACTTGTGGGCGCTTGTGCAATTACGGAGTTGATGACCGCTTGCAAAGCAATTTAAGCACAACCTCTTCTTCTGGATATAAGATGTACGATCCTCTGTCGTCATCTGAAGGAAGCGTGGACATAAACGCACTGGATGGTTCTCTTTGGAACATACATCGCAACTTTTAGATATCGGAACGATCCTCGTACTGAAGGATTTCAGTATTCGTGGCGGCACGTCGGAGGGTGTCGGTTCTGACGGATGGAGGCGCAACTTAGGAGGTTGGATAGAATCTATAGTTTCTAGAGTTCTATGGCGCTCAGTCAGGAATGAATCAAGTTCTTGCCACGTTGGAATTTCGGTTTTATTTGTTAAGGACTGCTCCCATAGTGAGAGCGTCAGTTTTGGAAGTTTCGTAGAACACAAATAAACCAGGAGACAATCCCAATTATCCGTAGGAAGGCCGGACAAATTTAGGGATGTGAGGCAGTTCTGGATTGTATTTTGCAGCTCCTTCAAGGCTGCCGAAGATTCTTGTGCGACGGACTGCATGTTTAATAGCTTTTTCAGTTGGCTGTTCACCAGCGCTCGTTTATTTTCGAAACGCTCAGATAGGTTTTTCCAGGCTGAGCGGAAACCATCGTTGGTGAGTGGCGAATTGGAAACTACGGAATGAGCTTCACCACTAGTCTTGGCATTTAGATAGAACAACTTTTCAACAGGGGTCAGCGCAGGATTGTCTATATAGACCGCTGTGAAAAGGTCTCGGAAAGTCGGCCAGCGAATGTAATCGCCCGAGAAAACTTCTGTTTCGCACGGAGGAAGCTGACAGCCAGACGGATAGGAATTTTGGGGCGGAACGGGTTGGACTTGAGCTGTTGTAGAAGCGATCGTTTCGATCTGTTCCATGAGCTTTGCGGCACACCTTTCGTATATAAAATAGGCATACTCGTATTTTGCCTTTAGAGTAGGTAAGGTGTCCCCCGTGCCCTCTAAGCCAACTGAAATTTGCTCTGAACAAGCTTCGTACTCTTTCTCGACCTTATCCCATAGCGCTCGGACTTGGTCGAGATGGATTTGGCACGTGTACTTGGATGGACTTGGTGCTGCTGGATTGCAGATTTTGGAATCGAAGTGACTTAGACGGTCACAGATAGAAATAAATTTATTTAAACTGGAAGCAGTCATTTTGGATATTTAAAGAACAAACTGGATTGTTTCTTTATGTTTATATTTCGGATCGAATTAACTTATATTTTCGGGACGCTGGATAAAGCGTACAACCAGTTGAAAGATCGAAAGACAACTTATATTTGGGACGCTGGATAAAGCGTTCAACCAGTTGAATGATCGAAAACAACTTATATTCGGGACGCTGGATAAAGCGTACAACCAGTTAAGAAATCGAAAATCAACTTATTTTGTTTTGGACGATTTAGTTATACGTGTCGAAGCTGGAATTGGAATTTAGGAACCAATCGGAATGTATTAGGAATTTAATTTATTTGTAGAAGCAGGATTGGAATTTAGGAACCAATCGGAATATATAAAATTAAATTAAATTTAATTTAATAACGATTTAATTGAATAATATTCTCTCTGCTGCAAAACGGATACGGTCACACTAATGCGGAAGTGCGCTTCCACTTGAATTCCTAACTGATTCAGTTAGTTGGAATTTTTATAAAAAATAATTTTAAAATTATTTTGTGTGCCTGGATTTATTCAGTTGACCGCTGCTGTATTTTCCGCGGTACTGTTCTTGGAGATAAGGCGTGCGTGTGAATATGTTTATGCATTAGCCGTTGCGAATGCAAAATAGCGGAGACAACGGAGGCGGAATAAATTGCCAAAAGTCGGAGCGTCGACTTGCCGACGATTACATATGTACATATGTAATTGCAATGTTTGCCTATGTTTGCATGCAGCTGAGCTC